>OY728140.1:1765618376-1768118376 GCA_963277665.1 Viscum album
TTTTAGAACTAGAGTTAGGCTCGAAAAAAAATTTATTAGAAATTACTTTTTCTAATTATTTAGAAAGTTTATTCTTCTCAGAACTTACCTCCTCAAGATTTTTTGAAATACTTTCAACATCAGCATTTTTCTTATCAAGATCTTTAGAAAGATCTGATATCTCTTTAGTAAGAATAGAATTCCTAGAGTTTGCCTTGTCAAGTTTCTTGTTGAGCTTGGAATTCTCAATCTCAAGAAGTTCAGCAAACCTAGAGACTTCTTCAAAAGTAGGTAAAGTATTTTCCTCATCATAAGATGATTATTCATCAGAAGAGTTATAATACTTACTATTATTAGGATTTAAGGAAACATTGGTCAATGATTCAGCATTTCGTACCTTAGCCATAAGACAATGATTATCAATAGGTAATCTGGCTATAAGACCAAGATTCTTCTGTCCTGAAGATTCATAACCAGAAGATTCATCTGAAGAGTCACCACCACTGGCACTCCAGGTGTCATTAGCTTTCAGAACTTTCTTAGCTTTGGCTTTATAATACTTCTTTCTGTTCCTGTCTGAATGCCTTTCCTTTCATTCTTTCTTTTTGAGCATAGGGAAATCTGGTCTAATATGTCCAGCTCTTTTACATTCATAACAAGTAACTTCTCCATCATTCTTATCTTTCCTATCCTTCTTCTTATACTTGGATTGAAAATTTCTCTGTCCAGCTATCTTGTTCATCCTTCGAGCAAGATTGGCTAATTCATTTTCTGAAACTTCACTCTCACTAGATTCGGATTGGAAAATGACTTTCTTAGACTTGGATCTGGTTACTCTCTCAGGAGTCTTAGCTTTCATCTGATTTGAAGTTGTAGTAAAAGCAACAGTACCATTTCCATTCTTCTTCTTGATGTTGTCAGCATCTCTCTTCATTCTTGTTTCATGTTGTAGAAGAGTTCCAAATTATTCATCAAGAGTAATTTGAGTGACCTTCCTGTTCTCATCTATAGCTGTTCTATTGGATTCCCACTCATTGGGCATAATGTCAATTATCTTGTCCACAAGAGCTTCATCATCTAAACCTTTCTCTCCCATAGACTGCAGACTGTTGAAAATGGTCATAAATCTTTGTTGAACTTTACAGATAGGTTCTCCATAAGGAAAAATGAAGCCATGATATCCAGCTCTAACCATAGCTCTTCTAGTCTCAATCACTTTAGAAGTCCCAAAGTGTGTAACCTCTATCTTCTTCTATATACAATTAGCTTCTTCACATGAAGAAATTTGGCTATATATATTTCTAGTCATTGAACATAGTAAAGTGTTGTGTACCTTATAGTTGAGTTGATATTCTTTCTTTTCCTGGTTAGTAAAGGTTCTGACTTCCTTGTCAGGAATTTTATAATCACCAGTAAGCATCAAAAAGTTGTCTACTCCAGTATTGATAACAAAAGTCTTCATACGATCTCTCTAGTATTCATAGTCATTACCATCAAATATAGGTGGTCTTGTAGGATTCAGATTTTCAATAGATCCAACATTATTTCCTGCCATACTAGAAATAACTTTGCACACAAACTTGTTAGTAGCTCAGAATCGTAATCACAATGTTCGGAATGAGAAAAGTTCGGAATGGATAAAACGGAATGACAAAGTTCGGAATAGAAAAGTGAGCAAGAAAAACTTGTATGTGAGTACAAGTATTTTAGTAACCTATCTCTGATACCAAATGTAAGAATGGTATAGAGTAAGAGGTTTCCAACCTCTGATACCAATTGTAGGATCGAAATATAATATGAGATGCTCAATATACAAGAGGGGGGGGTGAATTGTATACTTTAAAAATTCAGTTGGAACCTTTAAAGTTAGTTAAGAATAACTATGGTTTCCTTAAGAAAAGGAAAAGGCTAAGTTTAACAAAGATTAAACTAAACAAATTCACAACACCTCTAACATCGAACTAATCTTGGAAAAGTAGGTTCCGGAAATATGGTTCCGGAGATTGAAACTTAATAAACAATTACAATATGAGATTATATCTTAAAGCGTATAGAATCTTAATGAATCAGAGTAAGTAAGGAAGTATAAGAAAGTTATAATTTCCTTAAGATACATATTGCAGCGGAATAAAAACAAGTAGTAAAACTACTAGTAACAAGATAATAGTCTTTTAACCCAAAGAGAAGGGTATCCAACAACCTTGGATAAAGGTCCCTTGATTTATACTTTCAAGAAAGTCTGTCTTACCCACACCAGGGTAAGCCCTCGATATGAAGATCGGTGTCTCTGTCTTGCTATCCCCGCAAGCCCTCAACTTCAAGGTAGTTGGCAACCTCTGTCCTCCTCAGCAAGGAAGCCCTCGAACATTAAGGTAGTCGGCACCTCTGTCTTCCTATCCCCGGAAGCCCTCGAATGTAATCACCAACATTCGGAGTCGCACGAAGCTTTGAGTGTTAATAAGAGTCTCTCTCTTTAGAAATCACTTCAACAGCATGTATGCACAAAGTATAAATCGTTCATCCATCCGTTTTCCAACAGCAACGAGCTCTTTCAAATGAGCTCCTATTTATAGGTAAGGTCGGCTCCTTCTCCAACGGTCATATTTTCCTTAAAGATCGGAGGGACCTGTACACGTGTCACTTAGTCAACGGTTAGTTTATAACAAAACAGACGACATCGTTTTATAACGAAACAAGTGTAAAAGAATGTACGACATCGTTTTAAACTCTAACATAAAGGTTCAGAATGAAAACTTCGGAGTGAAAGTTCGGAGTGAATAAATTCAGAGTGTATAAAATAATGATAATCAGATTCTGTTTAATAGGTGAATTCGGAATGAGAATTCGGAATAGGAATTCGTCATCAGAAATCATAATGAGAATTCATCATCAGAATTCGTAATGAGAATTTGTCATCAGAATTCGTAATGAGAATTCTTCATCAGAATTCGTAATGAGAATTCTTCATTAGAATTCATAATGAGAATTCATCATCAGAATTCGTAATGAGAATTTGTCATCAGAATTCATAATGAGAATTCTTCATCAGAATTCGTAATGAGAATTTGTCATCATAATTCGTAATGAGAATTCAGAATGGGATTTCTTCATTAGAATTCGTAATGAGAATTCTTCTTCAGAATTTGTATCCTGAATCTGGAATAGAACCTAGTCAGAGTTAATATCCGGAATTCGGAATGAAACTTCCTTATAGTTCTTGTCCAGAATCCGAACCCTAAAACAGAATGCTTTATATCAAAGTTTCAATGATTCCGATAAAATGAATCTGAAACTTATACTTAAGAAAAATATGGATGAAAATATGATAAGGATAATTCTTCTTATAAAAGCGACTTTCCTTAAGAAAGCATTTTTCCTTATAAAAGTAATTTTCCTTATAAAAGCAATTTTCCTTATAAAAGAAATTTTCCTTAAGATAAGATGTTTGTGATTTTCAAAACAAGAAGGAATGGAAAAGTCATAAGGAAAACCTTATTGACTCAACATCAACAGAAACCGAACCAAGCCTTCCACCATAGTCCAAGGGATGAAAAAAGTATCAAAATGAATATCTAACATAGATTTCCTTTTTTATAATGTACATATATGCATAAAATGGCCATATAAATTAATAAGAACATTGGATTTTACATGAAGATGCAACATCGAGAGTAATAACCATACGTGTGAATCCCTATAAGAATACAATGAGTACTGATGTGTGAACTGAATATAAATGTGTAGAAATACATGCCCAACTATAATGATATCTCATCCTGACAAAAATTGAAAAGTAAATGTTTTTAGACCCAACTATTTTCCTTCAAACCTTGACCATCGCACACATCCAAATGTACTAAATATCTCTATCACCCAATGAAATCATTATATATATATTAATCATATTAATAATACACCACAAATGATGGTATTTACCATGACTGAGTGATTATAAAAATAACCAGTAGCATTCACCCAATGTTGAATGGGGAGAAATATGCTACATCATTAGAATAAATAAATATCTCACCCTAAATAGATAGAGTAAATATAATCCAAAAAATGGATAAATATATATATGTATGTATATACATATATATATTGTGTTATCCCAATCGCAAGAAACCCAAATTATAGAGAAGGGTGATTTCTATCTTACTGACTATCCTGGGAAAGTGTGCCAACAGTTATACAACTACATCAATGATTCCAAGCATCTAAAACAGAAGTCTATAGAAGTAATCATGCGGGGGTCCCATGCCTCTCCAATTCCCTACACAGTTGAGGGACATAATGTAATGGCATGGGTTTTAGGGCTCCATTACTTTGTGAAAATCTCATTTTGGGTTTTTATGGTCTGGGAATCTCGGTGAAGTTTGGTGTAACAGTAGGCCTACTAGTAGCTGTAGACTACCGGTAGCAGGCCAACCAGTAGCTCGGTATACCGGTAGCTGTAGCCTACTGGTAGCTCTGTCTACTGGTAGCTCGGTCTACCGGTAGTTGTAGCTACCGGTAGCTCTGTCTACCGGTAGCTTGGTCTACCGGTAGCTGCAGCCTACTGGTATCTCGGTCTACCGGTCGCTGCAACCTACTGGTAGCTCAGTCTGCCGGTGGCTGCAGCCGATCGGTAGCATGGTCTACCGCTGGCTACAGCCTATCAGTGGCTCTCGCATACCCCCACTGGTTCTTTTTAGTAGCGCTCCTTTTTGCACGAATTGGGTTTTAAACCCTATTTAGACCCACTTGTAAATCCTGGTAATGCCCATAAACGTTTTAATCAAATATATAATGGTGTGTGTGTCGGTTTAAAATACATGATCCTTCAATGGCGTCTGGGCCCGCGTGGTCAACCCACGACGCTGCACGTTACGCGGTTTCACGTTCTAATCTCAACCGTCCCTAGCCTTACAAACAAAAGGGTTCGTCGTAGGGTTATTTTCTCGTTCACCCTGCGCTAGATTACCCTTCGTTCAGACAAACAAATTTTCATTCAGGCGAGCCGCATCGCAATCCGTGAAGTTCCATGCCCAGGCTCAACAATGATAATTGATCAACAAGTAGGTAATTTCTCCTTCACCGCTCTCTTTTGTGTATCAGGCGGGGTGGGCGTGCTTTTTATTCTGTAGAATTGGATAAACCAGGCCTAAATAAAGATAATGAACAGATTCTATAAATAAAGAAGGGGGGTTTTTGATCTTTGATGTTGTTTTATATTATGATCTTCTTTCTGAATTGTGCGGGATTATGCATACTGAAAATCATGGTCGTTGGTGGTCTTTCTCTATGCACTAATAAACCCCTGGTGATGATTTAAATGAATTGTTTTGTAATTATGAACTCCTGATGTGAAAAGGAAATTGGTTAATCTTGTATATCAGGCTAAATAAATTGAGGCATTATGATCAATCCTTCTGTGATAACCCCCGGTTAAAGCACACATAAATTGAAATCATGGAGTGTGTTAAATCTTATAAATCTGAAAATACCAGCACGACCCTGCCTCATGTTAGTGCTAGTTTTTTGGTTTTTTTTCTTCACGGGCCGATTGCTGGATATGTGGGAGGGTATGGGATCCCCTATTTTTATACTCCCAGTGGTTATGAAATTGGGGATTGGATCCCATATTGTTATGGGTTCGGTGGTTGAGATTTTTAAGACCGGGTGGTTACCTTGTTTATATCACGAATTGGGTGGGATACTATATTGATGAGAAACCCTTTTGCTCTTGGATATTGGGCATGGGGCTGTAACATAGTGTTCTCTTTAGTTGATGTGGCTTTACGAGAGAACCAGGTGTGGGTGTTATGGTTGATTCTTGACTGTTTGCTTTCCTGGACTTGTGCCTATGTTTACAAGTTTTTCATGTATGTGTAGAACGTAATTAAACATTTCTACTAAACATAAATACAAAGATGGGATAAATGGGTTTTGCTTTGGCGTGAGTTATGACTTGGATGTAGTGTTCTTTGTTCTCTTTAGGAGGGCTGAAGAAAAACCTAAACGTTGGGTGAGTTCATGTAACCTATACATATACTTTTAGTTTTGTGTTTCTTGTTCATACCCCACCCAAGTTGAGAACTTAGTGCCGAACACCCTCATTTCATGGAGGAGGGTGTTTTCCCAACACTATTATTAGTGGCTGGTTATTAGCTTCTTTTCTTCTCCCTTTCCGAGATAGCCAAAGTATATTCAGGCAGTATGTGATGGCCTGAGGTCCATTATTATCCAAAGAACCTTCGGGCGGGGTGGTGTGGTGGTTATGGCCCATGTGTGTGTGGGCAGTTAGTTTCTGAAGTATCTTCGGGATGAGTCCCAGGTGTCTTTGGGCGTGGTAGTGGATCCTCTAGCTAGGTGTCTTCGTGCGTGGTGGTTGTTGTCCTGGCCTAGGTGTTTGTAGGTGTGGATACATGTGACAGTTGTGGCCCAGGTGTTTTTGGGTGGGATTCGATAGTGTTACTGCATGTGGTTGTGGCCCATGTGTGTTCGGGCGGCTGTGGCAGTGGGACTACGGTGAGAATGGTGGGATTGGTTCGATGCGTATGATGTCTCAATAACCAGTAGGAAAGTGGAGCAGGGTACCCAAACATTGATATTCTTTTATTATATATATTCATTGACTTTCGTTATTTGGGGTGTGTGCCTTGGTGAGGCTTGGGTAGATAGTTTACCTTGTTAGGTGTTTGATTTACTCCTTTTTGTCACGGGACATTAGTACGTTCCCCCACTTGTACACGAGAGTCATTGGATTCCCTACTGAGTGTACTTGTATGCTCACCCTACGTATATAAACTGGTTTTAGGATTCCATGAGTACTTTGGGGATTGCGTAGGACATTACTAGCTCGGACCTTTGGGGCAGTTGCAGTTGCTATTTTTCCTTCTTTTGTACTTACCCTTGTAGTCACTTTTGTACTCTGTGGCTTTTACTTTTAGAGCATTCATGTGGTAATGGTTTACTTTTGGCTTTACATTTCTTTTAGTTTTGGTGTTGTTGGGTTTCATCATCTTATCTCCCGATCCTATAAAATAGAAAAAGTGTAATGCCTTCCATTTAGTGTTTGATTCTATACTCTTGGTGCTAGTCGCCACTCCAAGACCTATTGAAGGTGGGTTTCGTTGGTCATTATATCTCCTTCAACTTAAAGAAGGAAGGGCCTGATAGTTTTCTGACCCTTCCCTCCCTTTGGTGAAGGCAGGTCGTGATAGAAAGGTATTAGAGGGAGGTTGAGAGATCAGATGGAGTCTGGAGTTAGGCATAGTGAGGATTGCAAGGGATGGTAGGGAAACAGGGTTGGGTGACCTTGGTATATGAATTAGGCCAGGTAAGAATGGCTTGGAAACGGTAATTTAGCCCCCCCCCCCCGGTTATCCGATGCAAGGACTCTGGACCTACCGAATGACCAAGTAACGCCATCCTGATTGCTAGGTAGAGAGACCCTATGAATGGTACACGCATCATAATGACTTGTGTTCTCGTGTTTCTGGGGTGTTTTGGGAATTAATAAAAACAAGTTTAAGAAGTTTTAGAGACAATATTCTGCACTACGTGGGCTTAGGCATTCCTTGTTTACCTTGTAGTTGTGGCACCTGGAAGGCGACCACGTGTGGTACAGGCGATTGAGGCCCCAGAGACTACCTTGGATGATCGACCGAGAGCTGATCGAGAGGAGGAGGATGACTAGTGGTAGGAGTCACTTCGGGCCGTCCAGCAACTGACCCTAGAGAAGTATGAGGGAAGCACCTCTGACATGAATATGGAGAGCTGACTAGAGAAGCTGGTGATAGCCTTCGGTTCGATCCGGGCTCCAACCGAGTACTGGGGTCATCTGGCCCTCAGCCAGATGTGGGGAGCGGCGCGTCAGTGGTGGATTCTTTACCTATGGGAGAGGAGAGAGGCTGAGGTGGCATGGGCTGATTTTGAGAGGGAGTTCTGGGCGGAATTCCTCTCCTCGACAATGTAGGCGGAAAAGAGACAGGAGCTACTCTCCCTCCAACAAGGGAGTATGTCAGCAAGGGAGCTAGGAATCAAGTTCAAGGACCTCCTACATTTTTCTTCGGCCCTCTTTCCTGACGAGGAGTCTGGGGAATGACGTTTAGAGGAGGCGCTACGAACCTACCTCCAGTATGTTGTTACTCCCTTTACCCTACCGACGTACTTGGAGGACCAAAAGAAGGCCAAAGTAGTGGAGAGGATGCACGCTATAAGAGGAGTGTCATGAGAGGGGATCCAGCTGGGAACAGTGAAGGGGAAGGCCATCAGCACCAGGCCTCTAGCGTCAGGGCCCTCCAGGTTCCAACTAGTAGGGAGCAGGCTGCAGCATTTTCAGTTTTTATCCCTTGGTCTTCAGCCTTTTTCTTCGGGCCCAGGGCCATGGTGATTCGTCTGTGGGAGCCCTAGACATCTCTGGAGTCAGTGCCCGTACCTGGTATAGTATGGTGGTGGCGGTTAGCCCCATCATCCGCCCCAACAGCAGCTTCAAACAAGTCCTTTCCAGCAGCCGCAGCTGGGACAGTGAGCTCCCTCTCCTCCGAGGGAAAATGTAAGAGGAGGAGGCTGACCTCAAGGTGCTCCTCAGGGACCTCGACCGGGGCATGGTCGGGGAGGTGTCTGACAGCTGAGGGGAAGATGATCTGAGCGTGGATAGCTACACGTCGCAGAGGCAGCAGTTCCAGTAGGGACGGATGTTGTTTGAGGGATGATCAGTTTGTTGACTTCCCTAGCTTTTTCCTTGTTCGATACCGGAGCTTCGCACTACTTTGTTGCACCCAGTCTAGCCTATTCCTTGGGTCTAGATGCCGAGATACTTCCAGTGCCCCTGGTGTTGGGCACACCAGTCGAAGTTCAGACCGACTTGTTGTTTGTTTGTCGGTGATACAGACTGATGATAGGGCCACATCAGTCGGTTAGGGATCTTCTTCTGCTACAGATATAGCCATTCGATGTCATCCTAGGAATCGACTATATATTCTATGTGTGTGTGCTGTCATCAACTATTTCTGAGGAAGGGTTCTGTTCTCAGACTTCGGCGGCTGGCGTGTTACCTTCCCCAGCATGCGGAGTAGTCAGAAGGGCAGCAGGCGAGAGGAACCCCTCCTCTCCTTGTAAGCTGAGCTGTCAGTAGATTCTGTAGATACTGAAATGGGGGAGGTGCCAGAGATCATCTGTGAGTTTATGGACGTCTTTCCTGAGGAGGTGAAGACTCTACCCCCTCTATGTTATATCGAGTTCGGGATAGACCTACAACCCGGCGCTTGTCCGATCTCGATGGCTCTATACAGGATGGCACCTTCAGAGCTACAGGAGTTGCAGATCTAAATTGATGATCTGATTTAGAGGGGTTATGTTCAGTCGAGTGCGTCACTATGGGGTGCTACATTCTTGTTTGCAGAGAAGGAAGATGGTGTTCTTAGGTTGTTCATAGACTACAGGGGGCTGAATCAGGTGATGATCATGAATCACTACCCTCTTCCAATGATAGACGATCTTGTCGACCAGCTGAGAGGGGCAGGACAGTTCTTAATGATCGACCTGTGGTCTGGGTAACACCAGCTGAGAGTGAAGGAAAGTGACATCCCGAAGATGGCATTCAGGTGCAGATATGGACACTTCGAGTTCGTGGTCATGCACTTCGGTGTTACGAATGCCCCAGCTATGTTCATGGGGCTTATGAAATCCATCTTCTGGGAGTACGTGGATCTGTTTGTGGTTGTGTTCATCGATGATATCCTGATATATTCGAGATCATAGGAGGACCATGCAGAGCACATGAGGACGGTTTTGGAGGTCCTCTGACAACACCAGCTCTATGGGAATTTGTCGAAATGAAAATTATGGACATGAGAAGTAAATTTCCTCGGGCACGTGGTGTCCGAGCAGGGGAAGTGGTGGACCCATCAAAGGTTGAGGTAGTTTTTTCTTGGGAAAACCCCAAGAATTTGGAAGAGGTCCATAGTTTCCTCTGGCTGGAAGGTTACTATCGGAGGTTCTTACCCAACTTCTCCCGAGTTTCAGCCACTTTGACAACCTTGAATAATAAAGAGAAGGTTTTTGTGTGGAGTGAGTAGTGTGAGTCAGCCTTCAGCTATTTGAAGGGGAAGTTGGTTAGTTCCCTAGTGCTGAGATTTCTAGAAGAAGGGGCAGAGTATGAGGTGTTCTTTGATGCTTCAGGACAAGGCCTGGGATGTGTGTTGATGTAGTGAAAAGGGGTGATCTCTTATGAGACCAGACAGCTACGCCCCCATGAGCGTAATTACGCCACCCACGACCTGGATCATGCAACGGTCATTTTTGCGCAAAATTTATGGGTACACTACCTCATCGGAGAATGCTTTGTAGTCTTCACAGATCACAAAATCATGAGTTATATCTTCTCTCAGCGGGACCTAAACATGTGACAATGGAGGTGTGTGGAGTTCATCAAGGATTATAACATCGAGATCTTCAATACTAAGGGAACGGGCAATGTAGTGGATGATGCCTTGAGCAGGAGGATGTAGAAGGATGTAGTCTGATAGTCGGTGGACGCCTGGAAGGTCATGGAGGAGTTGGCTGCCTTACACCTGGATGTGAGGATGGATAGCCATAGGGTTTTCATATATCAGATGACAGTGCGGTCGTATCTATTTCAGCAAGTGGAGGAGTCTCAGTGGGGAGACCCAGAGTGTGAAGTGATGCGCGACCGAGTTGACTAGGGCAATGCCCCAGAAGGATGGACGGAGGATGTCCAAAACCAGATTAATTTCCAGGAAAAGCTATTTGTTTCGGAGTCGATGCATGGCATGGATATCAGTGAGTTCCACAACTCACCCCTGGCGGTACACCCAAGAATTTCCAAGATGTACCAGGGAATGAAGAGACAGTTTTGGTGGCCCGGAGTGAAGGGAGCTATGGGAGAGTTTGTGGACATGTTCTTAGTGTGTCAGCAAGTAAAGGTGTAACACCGGGTTCCAAGCGGCCTACTGCAGTCTCTAGAAGTCCCCGAGTGGAAGTGGGATGACATCTCGATGGATTTCATCATGGGACTACCAAAGGTCAAAAGGGGATATGACGCCATCTGGGTGGTAGTGGACCAGTTGACGAAATCAGATCACTTTCTGGTAATCAGGGAGTCAAGTGCAGTGGATGCTTTGGCGTGAAGGTACATGGATGAGGTGGTGTGGTTGCATGGATTTACGAGGTCTATAGTCTCAGATAGGGATGCACAGTTTATCTCGCGTGTCTAAAGAGGATTGCAGCATGCTTTTGGAACCCAGATACGCCTTAGCACTACTTCTGATCCCGAGATAGTTGGAAAGATAGAGCGCACTATCCAGACCTTGGAGGATATGCTGCAGGCATGTGTTCTAGACTCAGGAGGATCATGGGTACAATACATGCCCCTGGTAGAGTTTTCCTACTACAATAGGTACCAATCAACCATTGGTATGGCCACATTTAAAGCCTTGTACATGAGGCCATTCCGATCACCTGTGTGTTGGAATGAAGTTGGAGAGGCGGGAATCCTTGGCCTGGAGGTGGGGCAGAGCACGATAGAGAAGGTTCAACTTATACGAGAATGGATGAAGGTAGCCCAGGACCGACAGAAGTCGTATGTTGATACCAGGAGGAGGCCCTTGGAGTTTGAGGTTGGGGACCACATATTATTGAAGGTCTCCCCTTGGTGTGGACAACAGATGTTCGGCAAGGGGAGTAATATTTCTCCCAGGTCCATCGGGCCCTTCGAAGTATTGCAGCGGGTTGGAGAAGTGTCTTATCAGCTAGTATTACCTCCTTTTCTACTGAGGATACATTATTTCATCCATGTGTCCCAACTCCATCGGTATATGCACAACGATTCACATGTCCTTTATTGGGGTGACCTGGACATCGAGGATGACATGAATTTTGTGGAGAGACCAGTTATGATCAAGGATTGCAAGGAGAAGGTGCTTCTTGGGAGAACCATTCCTTTGGTTCGTGTGTTGTGGAAACATGGTGGGCTTGGGGAGAGTACATGGGAGATAGAAGCACATATGCATGCCCAGTACAAAATGTTTTTTTGAGTTTTGTCATGTTTGTTATACATGTTGTGTAGAACATTTTGTCTTTTTGCCTATGAAATGTACTGGTTTTCTTTCCACTGAATGTGTGTGAAAAGCCCTAGATATGGGGGAGGGGAAAACCTGACCCCTAATCAAGACACATTAAGGTGGATGCGATTAAACCGGTTCGGGAAAGTCAGTTACGCCCAAAGCGGATAATATTTTGACATGGGGAAGGAGACTCCCCAACCCCCACATGCCTAGGCAGTTTCACATGATATGTTGCTTGGTTCTTGACATAAGGGCGTTTTTAATTAACATGAGGTTCACTCCTAAGAGGTATCTTTCGAGGTGGTTGTCTGAACCCTATCTTTCCTTTTGGTTTGTTTTGATTCTCGAGGACGAGAATCGTTTAAGAGGTTTCTGATGTAATGGCCCGGGTTTTAGGGGTCCATCACATTGTGAAAATCTCATGTTGGGTTTTTCTGGTTTGGGAATCTTGGTAAAGTTTGGTGTAACAGTAGTCCTACCACTTCCCTTAGCCTACCAGTAGCAGGCATACCAGTAGCTCGGTCTACCGGTAGCCACAACCTAGTAGTATCTCTGTCTACCGGTAGCTCGGTCTACCGGTAGCTACAGCTACTGGTAGCTCTGTCTACCAGTAGCTCGGTCTACTGGTGGCTGTCGCCTACCAGTAGCTCGAACAACCGGTCGCTGCAGCCTACCGGTAGCTCAGAAACTGGTGGCTGCATCGTACCAGTAGCTGTCAGCCACCGGTGGTTCTCGGCTAACAGTGGCTCTCGCCTACCCCCATAGGTTCTTTCCAGTAGCAGTCCATTTTGCGTGAATTGGGTTTTCAACCCTATTTTGACCCCCCCTTTTAAATCCCGGTAATTCCCATAAAATTATAATTAAATATTTAATGGATTGTGTGTCGGTTTAAACCGCCCGATCCTTTAATGATGTGTGCGGTCGCATGGTCAACCCACGACCCCGCCCCTTACGCGGTTTCGCATTCTATTCTCATCCGTCCCTGACCTTTTAGACAAAATGTTTCTTCATAGGGTTATTTTCTCGTCCACCCTGCGCTACAGTACCCTTCGTTCAGATGAATATATTTTCGTTCAGGTGAGCCACATCGCTATCCGTGAAGTCCCACACCCAGGCTCAGCAATGATCGTTGATCAACAAGTAGGGAATTTATCCTTCGCCTCTCCCTTTTGTGTATCATGCGGGGGGGGGGGGGGGGGGCGTGCTTTTGATTCTGTAGAATTTGATAAACCAAACCTAAATAAAGATAATGAACGGGTTCTATAAAGAAAGAAGGGGGGATGTGATCGTTGATGACGTTTTATATTATGATCTTCTTTCTAAATTGTGTGGGCTTATGCCTACAAAAAATCATGGCTGTTGGTGGTCTTTCTCTGTGAACTAAATAACCCCCGGTGATGTTTTAAATGACCTGTTTTGTAATTATGAACTCCTGCTGTGAATAAAAAAATTGGTTAATAACATATATCCGGCTAAATAAATTGAGGCACCTGAATCAATCCTTCTGTGATAACCCCCGGTTAAAGAAAAAAGAAATTGAAATCATGGAGTGTATTGAATCTTATAAATATGAAAATACCGGCATGGCCCTACCTCGTGTTAGTGGTAGTGTTTGGTTTGTTTTTCTTCAAGGGCCGATTCCTGGTGATTTGTGAGGGGATGGGATCCCCTGTTTTTATTCTCCTGGTTGTTATGAAATTGGGGATGGGATCCCATGTTGTTATGGGTTCGGTGTTTGTGAGTTTTTAGACTGGGTGGTTACCTTGTTTATATCACGAATTGGGGTGGGATCATCTGTTTTTGAGAAACCCTTTTTCTCCTGGATATTGGGCATGGGGCTGTAACATAGGGTTCTCTTTATTTGATGTGGCTTTACGAGAGAACCTGTTGTGGGTGTTATGGTTGAGGCTTGACTGTTTTCTTTCCTGGACTTGTTCCTATGTTTACTAGTTGCCCAAGTAGGTGCAGAACTTAACTAAACATTTCTACTAAACATAAAAACAAGGATGGGAAAAATGGGTTTTGGTTTGGCATGATTTGTGACACGGATGTAGTGTTGTTTGTGCTCTTTAGGAGGGCTGAAAAAAACCCTAAACTTTGGGTGAGTGCATGTTACCTATATATATACTTGTAGTTTGGTGTTTCTTGTTCGCGCCCCACCCATGTGGAGCACTTAGTGCCGAACACCCCCATTTCATGGGGGAGGGTGTTTTCCCAACACTATTATTAGTGGCTAGTTATTATCTCATTTTATGCTCCCTTTCTCAGATATCCCAAGTATCTTTGGGCAGGCTGTGATGGCCTGAGGTCCATTATTATCCCAAGAACCTCCGGGCGGGGTGGTGTGGTGTTTATGGCCTAGGTGTGTGCGGGTAGTTAGTTTCTGAAGTATCTTCCGGATGAGGCCCATGTGTCTTCGGGTGTGGTAGTGGATCTTCTAGCCTAGTTGACTTCGGGCATGGTGGTGGTTGTTTTGGACTAGGTGTTTGAAGGTGTGGCTATGTGAGATAGTTGTGGCCTAGGTGTTTACGGGCAGGATTCGGTAGTGGGACTATGTGTGGTTGTGAACCTGGTGTGTGCGAGTGGGTGTGGCAGTGGGACTCTGGTGAGAATGGTGGGATTGGTTCGATGCATAGGGTGTCTCAATAACCAGTGGAAAAGTGGCGCGGGGTACCCAAACATCGATTTGATCTTATTATATATATTTATTGACTTGCGTTATTTGGGGAGTGTGCCTTGTTGAGGCTTGGGTGGATAGTTTACCTGGTTAAGTGTTTCGTTTACTCCTTTTTCTCACAGGACTTTAGTATGTTCCCCAACTTGTGCATGAGAGTGTTTGGTTTCCCTAATGAGTGTACTTGTATGATCACCCTATGTATTTAAATTGCTTTCATGATTCTAGGAGGAGTTCGGGGATCGCGCAGGACCTTACTAGCTTGGACCTTTGTGGCAGTTGATGTTGCTGTTTTTCCTTCTTTGGTACTTACACATGTAGTCAATTTTGTACTTTGTGGCTTTTACTTTTGGAACATGCATATGGGAATGGTTTACTTTTGCCTTTACTTTTCTTTTGGTTTTGGTGTTTTTGGGGTTCATCATCTTATCTCTCGATCCTATAAAACAGAAAAAGGGTAATGCCTTCTATTTAGTGTGTGATTCTATACACATGGTGCTAGTCGCCACTCTGAGACCTATTTAAGGTGCGTTTCGGGGGTCATTATCTCTCCTAAAAAATAAAAAATAAGGTCCTAGATGTCTTCTGAACCTTCCCTCCCTTTGGTGAAGGTGGGTCATGACATATAATAATAGAATAGTGATCCCATGCACTAGTGTGTTAGGAAGGTTTCACTTAGTGTAAGGAGTTTGTTGGACTTAAATGATTGAGTTGAACAACATAGTAGATAGAGGTCACACACAATAATTTAATGTTGGTGTACCACACATAATGTAGAAGACAATAACCCTAACGTTAGAGGGTTCCCCACTCAGTATAACGATGACCCGCACAATAACTTCATACTAGGTTTTCACTCAGTATACAGATGGAATGTATCATAATTCCATATAGGTTACCATTGAATAATTATTGTACTCACACCCTCATTCCATAATAGGTTCTACTATGTAGGTATATTACCCCCACCCAATATCCATATGTTGGTTCCACTATGTATCTAGAGAACCTGAACGAGAAATCCTTTGGGGATACGACACACTAGACTGTCGGGGGAGGAAAAACACCTTTCCAAACTAGAAGGTTTAACATAGATCCCTTTAATGTTCATTACTAACAAATTAAATCATCTATAACCACATAAATAAATTATACACATAAAATATGACACATAGTATCCCAAAATCCAATATGGATGCCATTTTCACTTCATATGTTGAACAAAACTCAAGATATTATCCAAATAAGAAAAGAATATGATTCCAAATGAAGGGGATATGAGTGAATAAATACCCCTTATAAAGGAACATAGAGGTACACAACATGTATGTGACCAATTCACTATGTGGTCCATCTCGGCTATTTAGTTGTGTCCTTTTCGGTTCACATCCCTCAAATAATTTATCATATTATGGCATGTAGGTATGCTACATGGAATTCCTCTTCTACCTGAGTTCTTATACATTATCTTGTACATGTCCATGTAAATTTATCCTTGTATGTGTTTTTGATAACATGATGGGTCCTTCCTCTGAGTGTTACTCCTTGCGACCATGGTTGTGTCCATGTACAATGGTACAAGATGTGTTTCTAGATATGTTATCCTTTACATTGTCTTATTTGTGTTCTCCGCCACTATGATTTTATTCCCAGAGAGGGATAAATGAAGAGTGTCCTAGCCACATGAAATTTCATTCATATCATTCTCAAAACACTACCAATGAATCCTTCAATGAACTATGCATCATGTGTTCCTAAAAGAACATTTCATGTATTTCAGGTTTTTTGCAAAATAATATATCCACTTCTGAAGATCCATAGTCGACCTCATATACATCATATCTTGCCACTAGTCCTCCAAAAATTATCTTAAAAGTCCTTTCTTTTTTTTTTATGGAAAAATTATATCTTGAAATAAAATCTATAAATCATCCAAGTTTTTTCCATTCATTTAGAACCCCTTTCATTCATTATGGTGATTATACTACATCAAGAGAGTATAAAATCCATTGATGAACCACCCATATCCCAAAACTCATCTAAATCCATCCCTAATTAAATAAGTCATTAGCCATTTGTAAGATTGTTACAAATTAAGCTTTCTAATTAGGCTATGTCCCTCCTAACAATGTCAAGGCATAACTCCATGGCACAATGATAAATACTGTGATGAATTGTTGGGATAAATAAATAAAAAAGATAAATAATCATTATCCACTAATTATTGTCCAATGTAGAAAAACATGTATATAAAGGATAAGAAATAGATGAGTACTCTATTATAGATGATACATGGGAGCCTTTACATGCTTAAATTTAATACAGATCAATAGAATGGGTTAAATCATTCTCAAAATGTTTACTGAATATGGGAGGAATGAAAATGATGAAGAATCATTGAAAAATTTGTATCATTAATTTATGTAGAACGTTAAAAAAATTTAATAAGAGCTGTATTTGTGTTCAGTATTTCTCAATCTTCCCTTAATTAGAGACTAATAATCCTAAGATTCTTATTCCCTAATGAAATATGTATGAAAAATCACTCAATTATCCCAATGTTTATGCAGGTATACCAGGTGAATTTTATTATTTGGAAATTAGTAGGGAATAAAAATTTAATTAAATAGATTATATAAATAAATTTAACTTTTAAATTAATTAAATGTACCCACTCCTGACCTCTATTATTCAAACTCTTAATTCCATCCATTTTTAGGTTGCACGTGGAGTAAACTACGTGTTCTATAATCAACTATGATCTCAAATATGGTTTCTAATATTACATTTAATATTTTTAACATTTCAGTGGAAAACATGGTTTGTATAATATATAATGTTTTTAATATTTTTATAAAATTTAAATTGGCTGAACTAGGCCTTAAAAGCACATGTCATCACAGTTCCTGACTCTTAAAATATACATAGAGATATTTAAAACTATTACAAGGAAATAATGTTCATATAAAATTATGATAACCTTAATTTCTTAGATAACCTAGGTATTTTTTATTATATTATATTAGATAAATAATATTTTTTGAAATATTTTTTTTTATTCTCTATGTGAGTTCATCACAATATCGATATTGGATAGTGGATGCAGATTTGGTGCATATATAATTTGAATAATAATACTGAAGAAGGATCATTGAGTATCAACATAATTATAAATTTAGTAGAATATGATTTTGTATAATAGGCAAACCATCTTATACAACATCAGTGGATATAATTTGATTAATCACATTATATTTACAGACCATTATGAATGATTTATTTTATTAAGGTTTTGTTTTCTGGAATCATTAAAAACACATAATTCTTAAATAAATTTTGATTTACGAGTGGCATAGATTGAGATGAGTTACAATTATGTATTTTTTAAGAATATGGAATTTTGGAGTTGAATTAAAATGGTATTATCTCTCAATAAATAAATTTTGGGGTTCATCACTCATGTTAAATCTATTTGGTTTTATTAGTGGATAAAGCCTAATTTTATAATGATTAAAATAGATAATAGGGACAATGTGGAGATTTTCTCAACGAGAGTCCTAACATAATAAAACCTAATGTTATATGGAATGTGATTATTATAAACCAAATATAAATATTTGTGATTAAAAAAAGTTAACATTTTTTAACATTCATTACAATCCAATAAATAAATGGATTATGAATAATAGAGACATGATGATGAATAAAAAGATGGTAATAAGATTAAATTTAATTCTTGTAAAAAATATGGTAAGAATCACCATTTGGAATGCATAAATGAAACAAGAAGATACATCACATATCGAAAAGTGGGAATATAGAAGTGTGTAGAAAAGTAAATATGATGAAATCAGTTATCAAAATAAATGTATTGGATTTAATTCAACGTAATATCTATGAATGTTATTTTAACTTATATTTTCATTTTAGACCTAATCTATTCAATAAAATTTTATAGACACAATATCGAACCACCATGATCCTTGAAAAAATATGTAACAATAAATATGAATTTGTAGAACTGCTATGTAAAAATTGATGAAACTGAATTATGAACTATATAGAGTTGAAATAAAATTGTTATTACCAAAACTATAGAAATTTAAAATTAATTTACTGTAACTAGATAACTAAACATCCATATTTTTTAATTTCAAATGTATAACTTGTAAAAATATTTATATGTGGTTATTATGTAAGGAAATATATTTTGAATAAAATATTACATTTATATTAAAAAAAATTTCACAAATTCGAACATAATATGAAATAAAAATAAGAATGGATAATATTTTAAAATGTTTAATTCTTTATGAGAATTGAGTTCAAAATATTTTCCTTCATTTATATAAATATTTAATCCAAACAATATATAAATTATTTTTGAAAAAAATAAAATTATATTATTATTTAGATTTTAAATATTAAAGGTTTTTTATTTTTTATTATAGTTTATTATTATAATATTAGGGAAAGATCAGATTTTTCCTATGAATGAAATATTTTGTCTTCATTATATTTTTTGTAGAAATATATAAAAAATGTTATGTATGCAACGATGTATATATGTTGTAAAAATGGTAATTTTAGGAAAATTCCCTATTATACTTAGAAACTGTATGATTAATATTTTAACAATTATTATTATATTTTGCAATTAAAACTATTTTTGTCTTGTATTTTAATTAAATAATTTTCTAAAAATTATAATTGGACTGATTTTAAATTTTAACAAAATCTAATAAACCAATTAAAATAATTATGAGCATGAAAATTGATGATTTTACTCCACAGATAAATTTTATTCATATAAAATTACTTCTAATAAAAGCATTATTTTACATGTCCGCTGCACTAATATTTAAATTCCTAAAAATATATTTTTATTAGGTATATTTGGAACAATATATTGAATAAGAAGATAAAAATTACTTAATATAAGAAATATTATTTTGAGGCAATAAAAATTATTTACATAGGTAAAATTTATTTACCATGGTAGAAGAAAAAAGGGTGAAAGTAATGATTCTAAGACAATGGGTCATTAAAAAATGTTTCAAAATTGTGTGAAATTAATAGGTACTAATAATAAAATCTATTACACATCCAAAAATCAGATATTTGATATTTCAGAACATTGTGGATTTGTTAAATATGTTCTCTATTTTTATTAAGTAGAATGTATTTTTAAAATGTTATTCTAACCACATATAAAATAGAAATTTAACCAATAATTCAATAATGAAAAAAAATTTCATTTCATGTTGAATCTACACCATAATTATAATTTCTAGAATAATATACATTTTCAGTGGTCCTCAATTAACAATTTATTGTCCAATGTCCTCCATTACTGTAGAGTCTTCCCAGGGATTTCCCATGTCCATGAAGTGCGTAATTTTTTTTAAATTATTTTCAATTCATCATTAAATTCTAGAAAATAATTATTATATTAATTATAAATTTAGATAAAAAATATTTATATTATAATTTTTTTTATGAAATTTGAATAAATATTAAACTCCTTTTACATTTTTTATTAATATAAATTGAATAAAAAATCATGTGTTGTGGGGACTACTGCCTCCATAAAGATAAAACTTTTCCTTTTTCTTACCAAAAAAAATAGGAGATTTATAAATGTTAAATGAAGAATAAATGTTAAAAAATTTAGTATAATTTTTATTATAATTATGTAAAAAAGTATAATCTACTGTATCTACCTCTCATATTAAAATAAATGAAAACATTAATTGTGTGTCTTGTGAATAGTCGAATTGCAATGTAATGTCTCCTGTTTTTCATTTATATTCCTCATTATTTATTAAAACCACATTAAATATGATTCACCGCCTTTATATTATGAACATAGAGTAATTTTTATTCTATAATATTTTTAATACTCCAAATAGACTACATTCATAATCATAATCATCTATTACTTCATTACATTTCATCTTTGGACTAGTAAATCCACTTACTCAAACAATTCTATAATATAATTTCATGGAATATTACAATGTAATAATTATGTAAAATATAATATATATATAAGAATAAAAATATTTCCTTTTTATAATGTTAATTCAAGGATACACTCAATAATTATGATACAAACTTAATTTTTTGTAAACCTATTAAACATGTTCATCATTGATTTCTTCAATAAGTATCATAACAAAAATACTTGTAAAATGAAATTTTTAGATTATAAAATTACTATAAAACAACAATAATTCTAACTTTTATATTCTAGGAATGGTTGACATTAGTTTATCTAGAAATATTAACATCAGTATTATGAAATTACTTAAAAATATCTAGATTCCATAGACAATATAATTAATGTAGATTATAACAAAAATTCTATATATGTAGCAGAAAATGATAAATGAATGTTATAAAAGGATACACATATGATAGAGGTGTTTAAATATGTTATTATATATATAATAGTTTTTTATATATTATATTTAGGAGAATTAGTAGATGTCAGAAATTATGGTTAGGTTTTGTGTTAACTCAATTGTATTTAATTCTGTTACAATCATTATGATTGAACTCAATTGTTTAAATATTGTTTTATTCTAACTAATGAGTACATTGTATGGTTTTTTATGCATCCCATAAAGGTTTATAAAAATCATAACTATAAAATCAATTTCAAATGCCTCATACCTCAATGATTATGTTGTCTAAAAGGGGTTGACAAACAAATTTTAACCCTTTGAGAAATATTTCAAATTCTATATCATTCATAGTTTTCTATAGTGAATCTACGATAAAATTTAATATTTATTATCACTAAACACATATTATTAATATTTATTAGTGTTTTATTTAAAATTATATCGTTATTGGGTTTTCACATTGATGATTTCCAAATTATGTAGTGTTATTCTTCTTTCCTATCAATTCCATGAGTCATGGTTAATATTTAACACCATATTATATATTATATGTTGTATTCACTACCCTACTGTATATAGGTATAATTAATATATATCATTCAGTTATATTTTTGTTTCAATGTATCCTTCTCAACTTCCATTCATTCATACATTATAGTTATTTTCTGAGAGTTTTTACCTGAGCTTTGTTTTATTTATATTTGATTCTTATTAAAAGATTTTTTTAAATATTTTTTGAATATATTTTTATATTTTTACATCAAAAATCCGAAAATACTATTTTATTTTTGGGGATAACACTCACCATATTGTGTAACACACTTTTTTGACTAAATCATCGTATTTTAAAGTAATTCTTTTAAATAAATCTCCTCCATGTATATAGTATATTTTATTATTTATACTGAAGAATGTTTTCCTATATTTAATACATTTACTTAATTGAATCATTATGTACATAAATATAGAAAAATTTCTACATTGTGTGTCGTTATGAGTTTTTATAAATTTGAAAGATAGTCTTTTTAATAGTAGGGAAAAAATATATTTTTGAGTATATATATTATTAATATATCAATGATTATTTACTAACCACGGTAGCTGATTCTGTAAATTAACTAATATTATGTCAACCCTCTATTCACATGTAAAAAAGTATTATTGTTATGTATATTTTCAAATAGTAATGTTTATGAATTCATATTTATTATGAATGGTATTGTTATTAATATAACTAATATGGTGAATGAATTTGAATAAATGAAATTATGGGTGGGGCCTTGTTTTTTTAAAGACACCTTATTCATAGGTTGATTTCTTCTATCAATTATTTGGTTATTTGGGTTATCTTTTTCTAATTAAAGAACATTTTCATGGTTGGTACATTTATGACATTTAGGAAATCATAAATAATGGATTGATAAATAAAATATTTTCAAAGGTAATTCTTTAATTATTAATGATTTATGGTTTTACGAATTCAACCACTATGAATTCAGTTATATTTATAAATTTGGCCATTTTTAATATTATTTTCTCCATGGATTAATTTCCAGAGCATGTGATTATATATATTTTATTATATTAAAATTATTTATTCCGTCCAAATTATTCATACCTTTATAAATTCTAATATACATTTTCCCATACTGATTTTTTGAGATCATACTTTTTTTCATTTCGTTTTCCCCTAGTTATGCTGATAATTTCTTAAAATTATTTCTATTGATGTGTAGCTCATACTGAGAATTATGAGGCTTATTTTTAAGACATTTTATATATTATGTGTTTTAATATGTAGTGAAATTTTCCTCTAAACAGAATTGATAATTTATTTTTTGTTATATATTTTTCAAAAAACTCTAAAACTATATAAATAAATTATCATTTCAATTCAAGTGACTCATTGTTTTTTTGTGATATTATAATTTTTGACTATTAGTAATGGGTCAAATTAGTTCATGTTATAGAATATATATATATATATATAAGGTTTTCCTGAACATTGAATTGGGGAGATTGGGACAAATTCATTAAAATAACTCTAAGACGATGCTAATCTTTACCATAGAGGATTCCCATAACAATATCCAATATGTATGATAATTACCTGGGTTTCCATAACAATGAATAAAATTTGGGGATCTGAATTCAAGAACCATCATCCATTACTTATGTATACTACATCCACGGAATATAAATCATACCACAATCTATTCAAATTAATTGAAATCGAATATATTCTATAATTAAATTGGCCATCATAAATTTTCCATTGAGTTTCTCGTGGAATATAGTACCCATCTATACTAATAATCCAATTTCATATAGTTGATGTTTTTAATAATGAGAAATAAATTGGAGATCATTTAAAATTATATTGATAGTTAATATATTTGTATTGATTTAAATTCACTTATATATATCTTCTTGAGATCATTTAAAAGTGATTATTTGTTAATAATTAATATGTGAGACATATTTTTCAGATAACTCGAAATCACAAACAAATATAAAATAGAATTTAAACATTCATTCATATCATTAATGAAATAAATCATGATCTCATTATATTTCCTCATTGGTAGTTGATGGTGTTGAAGAGTTCTTGTAGTCTATTAGTATATCCACCGATGATATTGGTGGTAAAATTTACTAAATTAAATATGGTGTGATTAGTTTTTTGACACATACCTAAATTATGTAAAATAAAAAAGCTTAAATAATATAATATTACCATTATATAATATATATTAAGCTAAAAGTTATTATAATAGTTAACTGCATTATAAAAACAATATAAAACTGTTTCATAAAAAAAATCGAGTTTTTCCTACGAAAATATATGTCCATTTAAAAATGTGTTCTTATATGAATATTAATTTTTACAGATTTTATAAATTATATTAGATAAAATTACCACCATATTTTTATTGGTATGATTAAATTATGTAACCTTATAAATATATTTATAGTCATAAAATTACATTTCAAAACTAAATATTAGTTATCATGATATTAATGTTAATTTATAAAAGAATAGTATTTATCAATATATTTATTATCAAATAAATTTATAGTAATTTGATAACACAATATGAAAAATAATCATATGAAAAAATAAATTAACAATAATTTATATAGTATTTAAATTTAAATAAGTGTAAGGATACATATTAATTAATAAAATTATCAAAAAAATATGCTTCCATCATATTTTAATTTTCTTACATTAATGTTAATTTTGTCACGTTTAGAAATTGAATTTTGGATAAATAAATCTAAAGTTTGGATTTACATGAATAAATTTTTGTAACATGGGACTATTTATAATATTTGTAGTAAAATATTTCGGATAAATACTATTTTAATAAGAGTAATTGGTGTGTCAATAGATAATATAAGGTCACTAGAATATTCGTAATAAAACATAAGGATTACACTTTATAAAGTAATTAGTTTTATTTTATTAACTATATTTTGTACAATTCTTGAATCACCTAAAAACCCCATCATTCATTTCTTCCCATTATTAACTCTACATATCATTGTTTCTAATGAAAATGTCCTTCATAATCGCATAAAAATGTTTTATCAATGCCACTATTTCTATACTCCCCTCCCATTTCAAAATGAACTTCATAAATTAAACAAATATATACTTTTAAATTTAAATAATATTCTATATTTACATTAGTCATAATATTTTAGTCTGTGTTCCTCTAATATAGTGCCTTCTTCATGGGGTAGTTAATTTTCTCATTTTAAATATCAAATCATTCATAACATTTATATAATATTATATCGATTATTAACCAATCATAATAAAATTTTAATAATAAAATAATATTATTATTATTTTAAATATATTTTTAGGATAATGGTACAACCATTATATATTCTATTCTATTTAGTTTGAAAACCCAGAATTAGCATTAGTGTGTTTGAACATATTCCAGCCTTTACTAAGTGAGAGTCTTATTTTTTCCTCATCACCACTAAAGGATGGTATAAGTGATTTTAGTTTAAAAATATATTTTACATTTTTTATTTATTATTATTATACTATCACTTTCTATCCATCGTCACCAAACTCAATTTTTAGGAAATTGAAACTGAAGCCATGTGTTGTGCTTACTACCTCCCTCACAAATAAACGTGGTTCATTTCTCTTCACCAACAATCATTTATTTTTTTGGTTATAGATGATTAGAATATATAAGATATATATAATATATATAAATAAAATGGTTATTTTGTGATAACATTAATTATATTGATCATGTTAAGGTAATACATCAGTATCGATAAATAACAAAATAAACTAGTTCATGACCATTTTCATTATCATGAATCAGTAATAACAATCTGATCCAAAAGTTGTATATCATAATTAATGTTCACAAGAATTGAAATATAAATTGTTTTTTAATCATGATCAAACGTTTAAAATAATTATCTACTCCCCTTTTTTAGCCTCCTTAAAAACAAATTCAATAATTATCATCTGATTGATTGAACAACATATTACAATGACATGGAATTATAATTATATTTAAATCTTTATTTGGAAGTAAAATGTGACTTTGAAACAAAACATGATAAATTATTGTGTTATATTTTTTTATATCAAAAACATAGATGATTTTCTGATAAAGGTCTCATAACTATAGATTTTACAATTATGGAGACCAAATGATTAGAAAACATTCTTCCATGATTTAGCTAACATTTTATTAAAAATTACATATCTTTAATGAAGTTATGTTGTATTTTTAATTACATTATTAACCCTTTTGGATATTGTGATTTTAATAACCTATTATTTTATATGTTCATGTTATGTGATATGTTTAAGAAACCCATTCTTTTTTCCATTTGTTATTTTTGTTATAATGATGAGTTTTTTTAATATTTCATACCTAAATAGATGATGAATCACAGGGTCTTATATCTCACATTAATTTTTTTAACAAAAATACATCTCATAAGATATTTAAGAATTTAAATAATTGGTATTTTCACATATCCATTGGTATGATTGGTATTTAGAAATTTTTTAGTGTTGACATTTTGAGTTTGTTCCAAAATGCATGGGAATAAGTAAATTTATCTAAAATAATATCCCATGAATACAGATCATTCATATTTTCATGTTTATCAATCTATAAAACAATTATAAGTTAATTATAAACTTTTCAATTTTTTAGGATATATCTTATTTCTATCAAATTACATGTTTTCATGATTATGGATTTTCAAGTATCATTCTCCCTATCTCATGTTCACATGTAATATGCTTTGTCTTTTATGATTATATACAATTTTTTTATTATAATATCTATATCCATCATGTTTTCCCTTTATATTTTATTGTTTTATTGCCTCATATTTATATATATATATATATATGTTTTGGACAACTTCTCATCATTATTATGATCAAATATGTTATGATATATCATTTCAAATAATAAATGATTTTCTTATCCCTATATTTGGAATATATTTCCCATATTATGTAGATTATTATATGATATGAAATTTATACAAATCGGTCTAATGGAGAAAAGTCATGTAAAAATGTTTTCATTTGATATAAAATACAACCTCAATGTATTTAATTTACAGGACACTAAAAATTTCAATCATTTAATTATTCACCCCTAATGTTTTGTATTATTTAAATATTGAGATAAATTTATTTTTTATTTTATAATTTTTATATGTTTCTATATATGGAATTAAATGACTTCTTATTTACTTTTTATATTAGTTTAGTTGTTTTTTGGGAGATAATAGTATTGTACAGTAGTGAAAACTCTAAGGATAAGATTGAGATAACATTTGGTCTATTTGAAAACATTAGATTATATGTAATTCATAAAAATAAATCCATTTCTAGATACAACAATCAAACACGGTTTGAAAAACCAAAAATCATCTGTTAATAACCCATTAAGATTTTTTCATGTTAATATCAGCCATTATTCTGCTGAATAACAAATGGGCCCTTACTACAGACCTAATTCGATGAACCTTGGGGATATGCCTTGTTTAATCATATTATAATGAAAAAATTATGAAGTATGTGAAAATGTATAAGTATTTCAGTAATAAAACAAATCATGGATAAACAATATTGAAACTCATTTATTCATAGGGAAATAAATTCACAAAATTTTTTAAATCCTTATTATATTTTAATTATTCTCTTTTAAGTTCAATAATTAATCCATGTAAACTCATTCCACACATTCCATTATTCATGGTTTTTTTGGTAACATTAATGAACCTAGTTAAAAATAGGTTTAATAGGAAATGATGAGGTTTTCATAATGAGAAACCAAATTATATTTGGGATATATGGAATTATATTGTGAAGATTCACACAAATGTATCTCTTGTTATTATAAAAAATTCATAATGAGCTCCCAAAAAAAGAGGCTGGAACATTCCATTGAGTAATTTATGATTAAAAATCTACCTTTATTTTGAGGGATTTATAATATACTAGTCACTGGGTAGTGGGAAAATGAAATTGAAAAGATATTTTTATTCTCTAGTTTTCTTACAATGAGATAGTTGTTTTGATCGTATGTAAAATTTAAGGACATTGTGACTAGTGGTGTAGTCTAATTAAAAACTCTATGGTAAAGGAGGACATTTAAACTATGGAATGAGTATAGTTAATTATGTCCATTCTCACTATTAAATATCAATAGACTCTTTATAAATATGGATTTTTTTATTGAATAAAAAAACTGGATTAGTGTATTGATCATATGTATAGAATTTGGTAAGACTTGTGTCATATACATCCAGTTTTTTACTATGATAGAATTATTGAATCAAATTGATTACATACTATCTTAATTACGATTGATCGATGCTAGTTATCAATTATATATATAAAAATTTAACAGACTATTCATTACTCTCTTAAGAAAGAGATGTAAATTAGAACTTAAAAATAAAATTGGGAATAGAACAGAAATGTTGAGTATCATAGAATAATTGTTGATAATTAACATAGTGTAAGGAAAAAAATTTCCTACGTGACTTAAATTATGTACAAATCACAAATTTAATTTATTCAAGGGACAAAAGAACGGTTCTATGTGTTTTAAAGAATAAATCCACGACCATAACTATTTATCCAATCAAAAGAGTCTAATTAAACTCGCATTATAAAATAATGAACATAATAAATATCCCAAAAGAAAATAATGATTCAAATTTATATAGTTAATTATTCAAGAAATTAACTACCCAATCCTTGATCAAATGATAAAAATTGGATCTAAAATTATCTCATTCCAATGTACTATGGAAGGTAATTTGTGATCACTATTAGTGGGTTAGATATTTCCAAATAACTAAAGTGATTTATACTGGATTACTTCTCTAGATCTTTCAATTAATTATTTCATTCTAGTTCATCTCATTCATTCATATAATAATATTTTAGTAATATTAAATCACCACACTAAGAAATAGTTATTTAACTATCATTGAAGAACCCTATGCCATAATGGTCACATCTATGATTCCCAAATATTCTTAGATTTTTATTCTCAATAGGATTAATCCAATAAATCTAATTACTCATCCTATATATTAATTTGAAAAAAAATTGATGGAATAGATTTTAATGAATAATTATTGGCTTCTCTATCTTCTACCATTATAAATGCTTGTTTTCATAACTAAATTGACAATTGACGCAATGTGTACCATTATAAATTTAAATCATATAGATTAATATCCTCTTTCTGAATGGTCATGCTTCGGGAGTGTTGGTGATTTGGTACTTCCTATACATTAAAATTCATCACATAAATGCCTATTTCATATCGTTTAGTGTTCATAAACAGCACACAAAAAAATTTCATGATTTTACATTCACGGTAATTCAATATAACTATGTACATGGTGACCTCAATAATAATAGAATTTTGAATTTTTTTTGGAATATCTCAATTTCTAAAGATAAATGACATGCCTTTGGAAAACATATATAAAAACTTCTTATGCCC
Organism: Viscum album; assembly: GCA_963277665.1. Classification (NCBI taxonomy): domain Eukaryota; kingdom Viridiplantae; phylum Streptophyta; class Magnoliopsida; order Santalales; family Viscaceae; genus Viscum; species Viscum album. The sequence goes on from OY728140.1 coordinate 1,765,647,550, forward strand.
AGAAATTTCAATTTTATTATATAATATGTAAATTCTAAATACGATGCGAGGGAGTTGTAGTTTCTCTAGTCAGACCCAGAATGTATATACCCTAGGGATGATTGATGGTTGTTTGGGGGTGGTATATATTCTATTATAGATTCATCTGATTGTAATATCGGTGGTACTTACCCAAGAAGTGATAGGTATGAGTTTTCATCATTTTTTCTCAGAATGGAATCCAAGAAAATGTTTTTTGGGTGTAAAAGTTTACCTTATATAACAATCATACAGGGAATAGTCACCCATGGAATGGTCTGGATCATAACATGTAAAACCTATGGGTCATTTTCCCAATACAAAATCTAAATTTAATTATCTATTTTATTCCCTCTTAGACCACTACCAACAGAAAATTCACATTTTTTCATTCTATAGATATTGGACACTATTTGTTTCATGATGGTGGGTGAATGACCGCACCATTAATTTGACCATGAAATAGTCCTATAATAACATCATGGAATAGGGATCATTCGATTGAATTCATAAAAATTTATGATTCACAATGGATGACCAATGGTTATGGGATAAAAATTCACATTCGTATTTCTATGATATGGACGAAATCATGTTGGACATTGAGTAAGATATACTAGAATTTGAATTAATATTATATGACAATTTTTTCTAAAATTAATTTAAAATAATGTCTCAATTGATTGGCAATATTTTAGATCATGAAATTTCATTCATTGATAAATCTTGAGTGGCTTGGTTAACATGGGGTATAAACAAAATGCCTTCTTCCATTAATGAATTAGAGTGATTAAAATCATAAATGACCCAAACATCCTTCATGATGATAGTTATATATCAAATTATCACAATGTGATTGGATGTATGGATTATTATTACTTTGAAAACATACTTATAGGTGATAATCCAAAAAGAAATATGGATAGCTAAGGTATATGAATAAACCTTTTTACCCATTACACAAGTGATTGCCTCTATTATCAATCACTTTTTAAGAACATACCAAGGGAAGAGGATATTTAAAAGGTTGTTGAAAAATAAATTAGGATGTTTTCCTATTCTCGATAGTTTCCCTATATATTTTTTTTACATCTTTATGGGAGATAATTAAATGTTATATGGGGGAATTAAGTAGGGACCGCATTCACAGTGATTAATTTCTAGAGTAGCATATGGCAATACTTTTATTCAGAATCCTATAGTCAATTACTAGTAACATATTAAATATTAGATGAAAATATGTTTTGTAACATATTAAAAAAGATCATTTCTATAGTAATATTCATAATTCCAATAGTAAATATGCATTAGTGTATCTCTAAGGATAAAAATGTAGTTTTCCAGAAATATCAACTCATATGGTAATTTCCTTGGTATATGAAATGGTTGTTGATATCAATAGGAATGTCATGGGATGTAACATTTGCATTAATAATGATATTGAAAATTCATATGATAATATGTACTGAGTTTCATAATCAAATTCATGAGAATATGAATATTATATAAAAATTTGGTTGATCACTTCATCATATGAATGTGTTGTCCATGATTCTCATTATCATTTATGGAGAAATGTATTGATCCTTCAAGAGTATCAGTGTATAAATCATTGGGATACCCTTTCTATTATTGTTTAATCATTGTTCAGGACTCATTTTATAGGTATATTATCCAACACATGGATTAAGGTTGTTTTAGTCTGTACTAGTGCTTTTTGAATATCACTTGGGTAACACATCCCATTATTATAATGAAATTCTTCATTGTGTAATATTAGAAACAATTCCATTACAAAAATAGAATGTTTCCTCATAACATACAATATTTGTTATGGAAAAAATAGTAATGAATGGTAAGGGATGAATGTTCTCTTCATCATACTCCTTAGTAATTTGATAGAGGAGTGAATAGAGGTTGAGAGTTCATAGAGGGAATCTCCATTTTTAAGGTAGGGTCTCTACTATATCTTGGAATAATCAACATCCAAAATTTATATAGTCTATTTTATAGAACATTCAACCCATATTATTATCTAGAATAATAAATTTATCTCCTTTGGGTGACATATCACCCTTCCCATGAGTGTCATTACTTAGATTCCAATGCATGTTCTATTTATAATCAATTTCCCCTAGGCTCTTATGTGAAATATATAAATAATAATTACATGTTTTATATTGGATGTACAGGGGGTGAGAGGTTTTAGTAGGCCTTGTGGGGTAAAAGAATCAATGATATATGAATATGAGGCATACAACATAGATGAATCTTAGTTACCATGAATTTGTTATTGGAAAAGCTATCAATAGAATTCCTGGAAGTAACTTCCATGTAGGAAAGGATCTCAAAATAAAAATATAGGACCTATTCGAATGGATTATGATAGATAAATTACAAATCATGTGATCCAATCATCCGTAACTTACATGTTCTTTATGATCACTTGAGATAGACTATAAGAATCAACACACATGATTCTTGGAATGTGAATTTGGAAGAAAATGTGTTATGTTTCACCAGTTTCTAGGAATATGATATCTTCACCACTCACCAGTTTCCAGGAATATGTTATCTTCATCACTCTTGACATCATGTATCCCATAAATTGTTACTGTATTTATTGGTTCACAATATATGGAGGTGTTCAATTAAATTTCATTTAACTCGGATCTTGATAGGCTCATATTAATGAGATCCTCATCAAATCCATTCTGGAATTTGTTGTACTATAAGGATCTCCATGATAACTCAAATCACGATTCATGGGGAGATATCCACTATTGAAATCATCTACCTAGAATGAAAATAATTATTATCATTATAATATGATAACACATGATTCCAATTAATGAGGAATTATTGTGCAAGGGGGTTTTCAATATTTCAGGTTTTTCTTTTTATAACAGGTATACGTGGGAGTTATCCTCCCACACATTCTTCAATGATGACAATGATTCATTATTTTTGAAAAAAATATACGTTTTTTAATTGGATTAATGTTCAATAGATTTATGGAAATAATATCCTTCATGAATGATTTTTTTTGTGAATTATTATATTAATTAATTGACGGAAATGAAACTATTTATGGTTACTATATGTTGTAGATTAGGGAATTTGCATAACATGGAAAAAAAGGCGGATCAGAGTGGTAATTCATTTAAATAATGGATACAGAGATTCCCATAGTATATAATTGTTGTCCCAATTTTAAATCAATGTTAGTTTTCCCCTTCCATGTGGTCTCTCATTTAAGGAAGGAGTTTAATATAGATTTTCTAAAGACAACCAATGGGAAAAATGGGTTCGATAGATTCCCCATGAAAATGGTATAAAACTAAATATCGATGGATTATACAATAATGGTGTAATGTGGGTTGGAAAAATTGTCCATGATTAGTAGAGTTGGATTATCTGGATTTCAGTAAGTTTTTTTGGGTTGGGTGACTCCCTTATAGTTGAGGCCTCATCTTCGCTAATAAGGATGATTCCTTTAAATTTTCATAGTCCCTATTTGGAATGGGTATAGATGAAATCTTCCATTATTTATAATAATATTTATGGGGATATCCTCATACCTTATGAGGTATCATAATATTTATGAAAGTGTAAATGTATCCTTACCTATCACATGAATCTCTCCAACACATGAAGAGTGGGTAACAAGGTGAAAGACTTATTGTCCTCATATGCCTCTTATAAAAGTGAATCTATCTTCATTACCAACAATGGATCCCATTAACCATAATATATCATTATATTATTTGTTGATACACTATGTATACATTAATTTAGACCTCCTTGAAATTTATGAGCCCTAACACCTCTACCTCTAATAATATTTCATATCATTTTATAAATGGTTATGGTAACCAAAAACGAGGGACATTGTGCTCAAATGATAGGTAAGGATGTCAACATTAATAACGTCCCAATTTTATGGTAATATATTGAAATATTTTTACATGAGCATTACAGACATCCCTAAGAGTGAAACTTTTAGTTTTACGTTACTCTAACGAAGGGATCCATGATAATATCAAAGAGTCTATAGAGAATGTGTCACATTTAATAAGAGTATTTAATGAAGAAATTTAATCAAAATTTATACAATGTTTTAATGCATTATAGTGCTTCACTATTGGGTTTATCATTCCTATTTTTTAAAAAAAGTATTATTCGATGCATCCTTGTAATTACTATCCTGCGATTAGTAACATCAAGAGAAAAAACTAGTATACTCTAACTCATATAAATGATATAATTTTCAAAATCTATGGATCTTAATAAATAATGAATGGTGAACTTTGATCTTGATACCACTATTTAAAGGTCATAACAGAGTATATATATAATATTCCCATCTATTCAAGGATTCAATGTAGAGTTTATAGTAATTTACTTAGGATTACAACTTCCACCTATTATCTTCAAATATCGAATGAATAGGGTCCTTAGTGAAAACCGTGACCAATTTAGGGTTTTATTTACAGATGAAATTATAAAATATTTTGATGATAAAATATTTAAATGAGGATCATTTCAATTAATTTATAGAGACCACATAGATGGAGAAGTTATATTCTATATCAAAAAATTATAGATATAAATGTTTCCAATTTTTTGTTATGTAATTACAGTCAAGGATATATTAGTGGATCCATTAATGATTTAATTAATAACATAATTGAAAAAAATGACTACCCTAGATGAGATCTATACTTTTCTAGAGTTATTATGATATCACCAATGTTGTTTGAAGAATTTATCATAACTATCAAATCCACTGGGTAGACATAGAAGGGATTAAATTTCATTTCGATAAAATAATGAAAAACATTTATTAAGGAACAATAAAAATTTTAATCACTACTCTTACAAATACATTATCCTAAAGTCAGGAAGGTATTTTAATATATAGTGATTCATCAAAAGGGGTTTTAGTCACATCATCATATAGAAAGATATGATAATTTTATATGGTTCAAACAAAAAAATACTCCTATGAAGAAAATCTTTATATATGATTTACAGCCAATAGATATTATCTTTTCATTAAAAATTTGGTAACATTATCTCCATAGAGAAAATATTTATTTCAATTTTAATAATATGTTCATGAAATATATATTTACATTAATGTAATTGATAATATTCCAAATCAGATAGTTAGAGGTTATAATATGTTATGTCATCTCAATAAATTACCAGACATGGTTGGAAAATAAGGTGGATGTTGCTCTTAATAAGAAAGATCATTATACTCTATCCATGATGAGGATTCAGAAATACCAAATACTATTGGATATACAGAGGATAGATTTATAATTTTTAATGGGGTAGATAAATCCTATATTTTCCCACATTCTTACCAACCTCCCATATATGTAATGATACGAGAATCCATGAAATATGATGTTGATCTATGGAAAATGTAGTGAATATTCTGGTGTTCAACCTTGGAAATGATGGATTTACACGATTTAGAACCTAAAAATATACCCCAAAATTAAATAATTAAAAAATTTCCACGTTTATGATGTAAATAGATAATCATTTTCTATAAATCCATGAATTAAATGGAATTATAGATATTCAGACAAAAAATTATGGTTGTATTTTATAGGACAGATTTCAGAGTACATATCTCAATTCATAGAATATCATCGTGTAATGGATGAATGAACATAGGCTTTCGAAATTCTGAAACCATTACCCGTACTAGTATAGAAATGTGAAAATTGCATCATTGGATTACCTGCATGACTCCACGTAGAAAATAAATTACATAATTATATTCACATTGTATCTCATCACTTCATAATGTCTTCACTTTATATATACATTAATAATTAATTAACAATTGTACAACATACCTTGGTATACATAAGTTATGTGGAGAGTCTACATGTATACCAACTATCTATTGTATCAAATAATGTTATGTGGATTATCTTATGATTTTCAGTATGTATTCATAAATATTTTGATATATATATATGATAATTATCACATCATATTATATTCAGATATATTTTTTTATAAGAAGAAACTGCAAAATATAGAGGATATATAGATTTATTATTCAATAATTTCCAAGGATGGTTTGATCAACAACTTCCACTGTTAGAGTTGTCATACAACAATATTTTATATTCTGTCATTCAAATTAAACCATATGAGTGTCTATATTGGAATATATGATGGGCACCCACATTATAGGAAGAAGTTAGATATTCTAAGAAGGTTGGTCCTAACATTATCCAAAAAACGGTAGAGAATATTTGAAAAAGATTTGAGGAATACGATAATAGCATAATGATTATAGATGAGTTAGGAAGACATTCCTTGATAATAGCTTGAGTTTGATGTCAGTGAAAGCTTTTTCCTTTTTATTTCTCCACGGAATCATGATATCATATTTCATATGAAATAATTGTTGATATGATGAAATTTCATGACCTTCACGATCCATAATCATGTCAAGGTTTTAGTTTTTCTCTTATAGTTCCAACCACAACTTTTTTATATATCAATATGAATTATAATGATATTATGATCAATGAATATATTTAAGAAGGTTCAATTAAAATAAGGGAATAATTGTATATTAAATGAAATTTTGTATAATATATACTAAATGATTAAATTCACAAAGTACATTAATAAATAGACCGTATTAAAACATGTAACTTAGTCACATTACATAAGAATATTATAATCAGGTCAATTTGAATATGTCATTTACCATTGGTTATAATCACATATGACTAAATCTAAAAAGTGTAAATTCATAATCATTATAGTTACTATTATATTTAGTATATTGAAAAATATAAATAGATATTATTTCCTCTTAAAATAATATTTAATTCTAACATGATTAATATTATATTAACTAATGAATCAATTTTTAAAGTTTATTAAAAATGCTTCGTAGTCAATGAAATTATGATAAATAAGATACCAATAAGAAGATGACTATAAAAGTATCAATTTCTAATATCTATAGAGAAAATAAAATACTAGTATGAAAATATGTCAAACAAAATAATACACTTCTATTAAACTAAATAGTAGTGTATCCAATAACCTTGGAAAAAGGATCCCCTTTTTTATAATAACAAGCAGGTATATCTTTCCTTATTGAGGAAATACCTAGTTATAATGATCAGATTATCTGACTTCATATGCCTATCAGCCCTCAATATTAATGATCAGATTCTATTACAATATCCATGTGTTCCCATGAAAAATAAAATGACAAAATTCTCTATCTTCCTATTGCACATTCAGCATTTGTCTTTCAAAACACCCATTATAGATGATCTTATATTTTTAAATTAGACTTACAAGGTTACACAAATTCTGAATCATTTTCTAAAGTTGAGTATGTAATGATTCTTTTGCAACTATTTTCATCCCTTTGTTCGTTTCCAAATGATCATTGGCTTGAAAAAATTCTGTATCTAGAAAAGAAAACTAGAATATGTAATATCTTTATTGGATTGTGGATTAGGTAATGTAAATTTCATTGATGCTACCTCAAATCATATTATATAATTATCATATAAACATGCTTTTGACAACATCTTTGGATAATTTTCATTTAATTAATTTTATCTAGATTTTGAACCATGTAATCTCATAGCAAGGGCTTCAGTTGGATCAAGTATAAATTGAGGATCTCTTTATTTCCTTCATCCCTTTTTAATTCTCTCCTGTTAATCAAATTTATCAGAAACATTCATTTGTTTCCTACTTTTTTAGGTGAGTATGTTATAGCTTTTATTTTCAAAATTGATCTACTAGATCAGATTCTTTATTCTTTTTTTTTCCATACCATTTTCATGTTTCATTTTTTTCTTCTCAACTCCATGTTAAATTTTTTTACAATACATGGCTATAGATACATCCAAAAATAATTTTATTTGAAATCCATAGATAATTTCATTATTTTTATATAATTATAACTGAGGAATAGGATTTAAATATTTCTTGGTTTATAATTATTATAAATGTTGAAATATTTTTTGGATTTTTACATTCACATGATCAAATGATTTGGAAACATTAAAATATGATACCTCACTACTTCAATCATAATATTTTTTATGTTCTAAAAGAAGAATCCAATAAGTTCTAGGTTTATTAATTTTACATCGTAAGCTAAAATAAATTAATAACTAATTTTCAAGGTGTAACAATAACATTTTCTTGGAATTATGAATCCATGTATCCCTAAATATAGAATATTGTTTTTTCAAGTAATGGGATATAACATTAATTCTTTTAAAAATGATCCAACATCAAATCCTTAAAATTATTATTTTTAAAGGATCCTTTCTCTTCTAGAATTTTTTTGGATGGTAAAACTGAATCATTATCAAATGAATTATTAAGAAATCATAAATCCATTATGTAATTAATTTTCTATGATTTTTCATATATCATAAATGATTCCTTTGGTTTTCAATAATATATGAAAACATAAATAAATTATAAAAAACGTAAACATGATCTAGATAATTGAAATAAAAAATATTCTTATAATTATCATAAAAAAGAGATTCACATCATTGGAATTCAGCTATAATTAAAAATAATAATCCTATTTTTCTTAGAAGGCATAATAATCGGAACTTACTCAGAACATGATCCACTAATCATAATCATTAGTTTTGGGAATCATATTTAGAGAAGAAGTTAAGGACTATAAAATGAAGAGATAAAAAATAATAAGGCAATATATATTTGCATAAGGGGCCTTTGAAGGATAAACACTTCAACTCAAAGAGGAAAAAATTATTATGTTGGACCTCGGTTCGCCCACCTTATATTAGCATTCTGAAAGACAATTCATCTTAAAAATATAATCATATGGTTCATATGTGATCTTATCTTATCTAAAGAATTTTAATTATCCAAGGTTTATTTTACATAAAAAATTAAACACTGGAGGTTTCTAAAACTCTTATTCAGTTTTGAATAAAAAAAGAATAAATTGGAAATAAAAAATAATTATTTATGGAATCCTAAAAATATTTAAAAATCAATAAGATGGTGAATGTAATGAAATGTTAAAATACATACAATTAAGAGTAATACATATCATATTTATAATTTATTATTAGTAACATAATGATTTTATTCCTAAATACTATAAACTACATAGATTAAAATATTTTCAAATATTGAATGAGATATTATTAAAAATAAAATAAAATATAGATGATTTGAAATAAAAACATATATATTTTTCAAAATAAAAATCAATATACAATAAAAACATATTATGGGAACAAATTGTTAATCTCAGAATGTTTTATAAAATAAATATGTAAAATTTATTAAATATTATGAACTTCATGATACTTTAAAGGGTTATGGCACTAATTTTTTCAAAAATACATGAGTCTTGAAAACTTCATAAGGTAAAAAAATGAAAATAAATGTTTTTATGAACAAAATTATTTAAAAAAAGAACAAAATTTCAAACTCCCCTATAAACACGAGTAACTAAATGTAAGGAAATTTATAGAAAAGAATTAAATATTAATGATAACATGACATTTATCATTCCTAACATCTATTTAATTTACAAAAATTATTTGTGACTATTTTGAGTCGGTCTCAAAATGCCCAACAGTTTCGTATCCAATGACACGTGGACCTGCTTTCCAAAGGTAGGCGCTCACCAGATGGTCTGACCAGCGACGCTTAAGAACTCACATTGGTCAAGAGGATGAGAAGTCAGGCTCATCGCACCCCATTGGGGGAATTATTTCTTGTTCCAGGACTCTCTTATAGATTTAAGACGTATTCATATGTTCGTGAATATTTGGATTATACCAAAGCGTAGTTTCCACAGATTTCCCTAGTTGGAAATGTTCAGATGAACACAGGGGTCCATAATCATTTAGGCCTGAGGATTAACATCCCTCATTGGATTAATGACCCCGTGGAGTCAGGACTCATTGAGGTGGAGCTGGGATTGGTGTAGTGAACTGATGTGAAGAATGTCGGATCAACCAGTTTTTGGGCTTGAACCTCATGGAGTATTCCTACATACCCTACCAAAGAGACAAGGTTATAAGTCCACATAGTTCTTAATGGCTTGGGGATTATACTCTAAGGCACCCTAGAGTGATGAGTTGGATCTTAAACTATGACGAGGCCCATGGTGTGGATGATGGGCTTGAACCTCAGGGAGGCTTCCTATGTAACCTTCCTAAGAGGCAAGGATCAAAGTCCATGTAGTTTATAATGGATTTGGACATATGCTCTAAGGCAGCCTAGAGTGATGGATTTGGGCTTACACTTTGAGGAGTCCCATAAGAGGAGGTCGTGGTTGATGCTTACTCTAAGCCCACGTGATTCATGCTTGGCGTGAGAAATAAGAGGCAGCAGGGACCAAATGATCACATCGTGAAATGTGTGTTTGTGAGAGGTGGAGTGGGACTTACACATGAGGGCATCCAATACTGTCAGGGATTACTCCGGGATGGATGCCCATTTTGAAAAAACGCAGCGGGAGAGGGAAAGGGGTGCTCCTGTTCCCGTCACCTCTCTTGTTCCCCGTAGAAGTACCGAAGTGCATGGGGACAGCTGCCTTCAGATGTCTATTACGCCTCCTCTCTGGGGAGGGGAGAAGTGCCTCCCCGCTGAAGCGTGAAGTCCCCTATCCTAGCGAGTAGAGGCAGAAATGGGTCTCTTGGTCCCAGACCTCACATTACCTTGGGAATGTAAACCCAAGCATGCTCTGGGAATCCTCCCAAGGGTCGGGGAAACCCCTCTTACCCTGTTTAAAATGGATATGTGAACTGAAAATGGCGCACTGATGCGCCTAAGGGTTACACTACATGGATCTGGTGGCTCTGGTGGATGCCACAACTTAGGGTCGATGAGTAGGCCAGTGAGGAGGATGTGAAGGATCAGGCCAGATTGGAATTGGAAGGATTTTATCTGGCTCAGGGAATGGTAACTTCGAAGGTTTTGGCAGGACATATAAGGGAATGGATGGTGGCACCCTTCAAGTAGGGATGTGCTACGTGGCAAGAGAGGCTGTCTGTGAGCCAAGGTGTCTTGTAGACTGGTCAGTCATCTACAATCCTGTTGGGTCTGCGGACTGATTGGCCATCCGCGAACCAGGAGGGTCCGCGGACTGATGGGCATCCTATGGAGAAAGAGGGTTTGCAGCTTCAGGTTTGGTCCACGTACAAGGTCGGTACGCGGAGGGGTCTACGCGAGCAGCGGTGGCCAAGTGCGATGCCGATCGGAACCTCATTGGTCGGGGATTTTCTCACGTATGAGGGTGCTACGCGGTGTGGCGGATCTACAAAGCGGCATAAACTCCTTGGTCCACGTGGAGTACATCCACGGAGGGAACCTGGTTTGCATTTTTCTCTTTTTTGTTATTATAAGTTCACGGTTCACCAAGTTATTATGATTTTTTGGTTCCTTATTAGTTCATTACCTAGTTCATACTAGCTCTGGCTCGTGAACTGGAACTTCTAAAATCATAATCATTCCTTCAAAATCCTTCCACCCGAATCTGAATGATCTTCTCTCTGTTGTTCCTTCAACTTCTATTTCAATATCCTTTTAAAGAGAGGGTAAAACATTTTATCTATGGTCTTGTGGAACCTTTTATAGAGTCCCATGACCGAAAACCGGGTTCACGAATGACTTGGTCAATATGCAATTCATGGGGAATTAAACACTCCTCCTCCGCGAACCATACTCAGGTAGTGCTTCATGGCCGCAGAGGGTTATGCCTTTATTTTGTGAATGACAGTGGAGGAAGTTTTCGCTGGTTGACGCGGCTCACGGCTGGGGCAGTCCAGAATGGTGAACTGGGTTGGCACCTGTCCCGCCTCGCAACCGTGGAGGATCTCCACCTCTATCCAGTGGACAACGATGGTCCGCAGAGGAGGGACGCTTCACAGAACTGGACGTGGGTCGCTAAAATTAAATTGGTCCACTGACCGGTTCGTCCATCACCATCCTTGGTTATTCTCAACATTTTCCCAATCCTTTTGAGGGGAAATTTCTTAGAATCTCTCTTGAGTTAAAGGGGATCATCATTCTCATTTTCAGATTTTTCAGGACCCTATAAATACCCCCCATCGGAATGGGGTCCGATCGGAATGAAGAGGAGGATATTCTGATGCAGAGTGGTCCTAATACTTGGGTAGTTTGCAATAGAGAGGTGGACCCGGTAGAGGACCATGCTTATAAATATGGATGGCCCTTTATTTTTCTTCTACTTAATTCTTCGGGAATACTAGCGCTCCCTCACTTTTCTGCCTCTTCATGCTTGTTCCTTCCTGAAATGCTTCTTTCGCGAACCGACTGCTACTTCTATGAACCATTTCTCGTTAATGCCCTTCTTCATCTGCAGACCAATGTCCAAGATGTGAACTAACACTTTTAATTAATTAAAAAGTAATTCATGACAGGCCATGTAGGAACTCACTTCACGGTTTTGGTGCTCCGCTATTTCGATGCTCTGCGATTTCGATGCTCCGCGGACTAAAATCTTCTGAACTTTATAAATTTCTAAGTCTTTTGAACATACCTACTTATATTCAGGATTGAAATTCCATGGAGCAACATGGTCCATGGTTTTCTAGACAACGCTCTGCGGTCCAGAGTATCATGAACTACTTCCACCCAAGGTTGTTTCTTTGGGTGTCGTAATCGCGAACAAACTTTTGAGGTCTCCTCGCGGATTGTTCTATGAAGCTTGGATGGAATCCTCTTCAAATACATGGTATTTTGTCCATGTTTTATTATTTTTTGACTAAATATTTGTTGGATTTTGTTGTGCATGGAGAAAATATAGTTCCCCTTCATTCTTCACTTAGGCCTACCGCCGAGCCTCTCCCAATTGGTTCAGAGAGATGTTTAGCTATGATTCGCGGAGAGGAGAACATCCAAGAGGACCCTAGTCGTTCCATCATTCATGAAGATGGTGTCTTGAAAGACTTTATCCCTCTTGAGCTCCTGGATTATCTATATTCAAATCAGATTCATATTTACGGATTCAGTCTTCAAGATGATGTCTATATTCCCCCCACTTTCATAGGTCTTCCTTCTTCTTTCTTAAAAGCGTCATCAATGTGTATTCAGGAAGACCTTACCCAATAGAGGGAGATGGTATCTGAATCTGACTAGAAATATACCTTCATTTTTAGAGGATCTATTTAGATCCAAAGTGATCAACATGCCCAAAACTTTTATCAGGAAGCTGTCATCAAGAGTTACCCCTCCATAATCAACCTTGCTCGATAGGACCCTAAAGAGGGGTGCATTTCTAAGTGGGATCTATGTTCTGGTGGGCTTTTCTTGAATGACGGGGCCTGGGCCTTTTCAGTCCATCATCACTACTGAGAATCTCCCGAGTCACTGGAAGCAGTCAATCTGTACTCCATAGTTACCCACCATCCCTAATCCTTCCTGACCTGCTCAGTCGCTGGTGTTCAAGCACTAATACATTACAACATTCCCATTGTGAAGTTCTAAAGACCCGTAAATTTCAAGGTAATTTTTTTTAATTTTCTTTGGAATTTTACGAGTGCGTAGTTTCTAACGGCTCCTCATTCCGAGGCCCCGTGTGCCCGAAATCAATTTTTCCAAAGTTCAGCTCAGGTAAGTTCAGTGAACGAACGAGTGGATTTTTTCATAACTTTTGAACCGGAGCTCGGAATCGAAATCTGAGGGCACCAATGGAATCACATAGCCGGTAATTTCTTATGAAGACCTTTCCTGGATTTGCGTTTTCTCGGGAGGAGATGTTAAAAAAATTTAGTAATAAAAATAAAATTGCATTTCAATTTATTTTTATTTCTTTACCAGTGGGTTAAGTGTGTGGAAATGGAAGATGCTAGTAAGTTGGGGTGGGGCCCGCACGAGCCCCCACCTCCTTCAATTTCCTCAACACCCATTTGAAACCCCCCTCTAGCATTTAATTTTTCAACTCCCCACTTTTAATTACACGCCAATTAAATGTATCATTAAATGAGACAACACACGTTAATAAATTCTTGATTTCAATTTGATTTTCGAATTAAATATGGTGGGTGTGTGTCTGTGATTAAAATAAGACAAGGTCTTTTTTAATGTTGGCAGATTCATTGGGTGGATCAAAGAGGATTAGACTCTTGCGCTCTGAAGAACGTTCTTCCTAATTGAAGAACGTGAAGAACAACAAAGAACGCCAGCCTCTGATGGAAGATGACGAAGAGCGCAAGTTCCTCAGAGATCGACGATTCACTTCTCTGTGACACCAAAGATCCTCTTCCGTGATGCCGATGATTATCTTCTCTGCGGAGCCAAAAATCCTCTTCTGTGACACCGTCTTCCACGATTTCTTTTTCCGCGACGATCCTCGCTCGACAAATTCTTCAAGGTAGGGGTTATTTGTTTTTGTCGTGAATTTATCCTTTCCCGTCCATCGTCTTTATCTTTGGGCTGCCTGTTATCATAATAACAGGAGGAGGATGGACCGCAAGAACACGGCCAACCCTCCTCCCCCTTTTGTTGGTTGTACTTGCTACAACACAAGCAAAGGTGGCGCGGTGCAACGACACCACACAAAAACGATGAAGAACGAGTGATAAAGTGCGGCGTCGTCGCGCCGCGCTGTTGCAGCGATTTGAAGGCTCGACAGTTTTTTTAATTGATGGGGGATCGACGTGTGATGAAAAATCAGGCCGTAAGTGCCTTTTGAACCCTTATCAGTAATCTATGGATCTCAGGGAAGCTACAGGCGCAGACGGCGGGCAAAACGGACCACCGGAGCGCATTCAGTGGTTCGTAGAGGGTGCTGCCAGTGCGCCACACCAGCGCGGTGGTTCCCCAACGCACCACCGATAGGAGGCGCCACGGCTGAAGCCACGGTGGCAGTGGGGTGACCGGATCCTGCGGCCACGTGGGATACGGGGGGGACGCGGTGCTCTCCGCGTCCACTGGTGAAAGAATGGGGGACTGCGTCCCCCCAAGCTCACCCACTGGCCAAGCTAGCGAGCCACCCGGCCGAGCCGGGCTAGGTTGCACAGATCGGACCGGGTCGCACCCACCGGGCTGGACCCGGACCCGGTGTGGGTCGACCCGGTTCGGGCCGATCCAGGGGGGATTGGGTTGGGTCGGTCCGGGCCCAGACCCCCCTTTTTCAGACCACTTTCGGTCTTTTGCCCATAACGTGGGATACACACCTCTAATCAACGCACCGTTAATTGCGTAGCGATCCTTGGATCGAGATGGTCGTTTTGATATATTACACTCAAGGTTTCGGAGAACTTTGTGAATGGCTGGGATGGTTCGAACATGAAACCAACCGGGCCCTCGGAGCAGAAACGCTTATAACATGAACTCCGGACGTCCGATTGATGTGTCATCGACTTTGTGGGATTCCAATTAGTGAGACAGAACTTTTGGCTTGCTCCACTCGAGGTTTGGATGCATCTGGAGTGTGGTTGGGTTGGTTTTTACTTAAATACCAACATGGCCCCTGGGACAAAAAATACAATAACTCTCGGACCAGACATCCGATTGACGCACCCTTTATCGCGTTGTGTCCCTTTTGACGAGACGTAACTTTGGGATACATCAACTCCGGACTACGTGTCAATTGATGTATCGACCTCTTGGCTTGTGGAGTGGACCCTTCCGAAACGAGCGTGTTGTGTGCGAAAACCCTAGAGTTGGCTGAGACTTGATGACTATTGATCGATCGACTCAGAGTGTTTCAATAACCCAGTGGGAAGCGCATGGTTGTAGCTGTAGACCCACGGCGGAAGAGCACTCGGTTGTAGAGGTAGACCCGTGGTACTCAACAGAAGGAGTACATCTGGAGGCTATGAAGGGGAGTGCTTGGTTGTAGCAGTAGACCCATGGCGGAGGAGCACTTGGTTGTAGCGGTAGACCCGCAGTACTCAACAAGAGTACCTCTGGAGGCAATGAGGGGGAGCCCTTGGTTGTAGCACCAGACCCACATCAGAGGAGCGCTTGGTTGTAGCGGCAGACCCACGGTAATCAACAGAAGGAGTACCTCTGGAGGCTATGAGGGGGAGCGCTTGGTTGTAGCGGCAGACCCATAGTGGGAAGCGCTTGGGTATAGCAGCAGGCCAACAGTACTCGACAGGTGGAGTACTACAGCAGCCCAAGATTAATGGGAAGCACTTGGTTGTAGCGGCAGGCCCACTATACTCGATCGAGGAGGAGTTTCCCTAGTAGTTGTGGTTTCGACATCATGATTAAATCCTGGTTTGAGCTGAGTCTTGACTTTCGATCATTATCTATGATATTATTGACTTGCTTTCCTATGTGGATTGGTTGTGCTATTCTATGTGGACGTGATCGAACATGGGCTCGGATGTTTGAGTTGAGCTGTGACTGATGACTTGGGTATATGTATGGACATATACCTAAGTATTGTTGGATATTACATTGTGGTTGTATCTTTTCATTGCGGTTTATCCTTGTGGAATCAGGGAGACCTTCGGGGGTCTCGAGGTCCCTACTGAGTATCGTATACTCACCCCTACACATGCTTTTCCCGCACTACGTTGTGTTGGTTGCAGAAGATGGACAACACTGATCGAGGTTGAGGCTTGTAGAGCTGATTCGATGCCCAGAGGTGGATATCACGATGAGTCAGTTCCTGGAGGTGGACTACTGGACGGGATGCATACAGGGCGTACGGTAGGACCTGAGGAGCTGAGGAGTCTATATGTACCCACCCTTTAGGTGGGATTTCCAGTGGATGGCTCAGTGTTGTTTCTTTACTTTTTAGTTTTTGTACTTCCTTTCCAGTTGTACTTTACATTCAGTTTGGGTTTGTATTCTGGGACACTTACTTTTCTGCAATTACTTTTGTACCCTGTTTTACTTAGTGATTACTTCTGTTGGCTTACTCTGTGGTGTTTGTTTACTTTACAAAAGCAATGCCTTTACCTTTTTTCGGGACATACGCATTTAGTTCTAGTCGCCATGCCCTGGCCTATGGAAGCCGGTCTTGGGGTAGTCATGACACGAGCCCCGAGAAAGGGTCGTGACAAATTGGTATCAGAGGAGTTCAGTTCTACTGCAGAACTTAGGACTCTGATCTTTTTTCTATGAGAAGCAATAGTGTTAAGGGTATTGAGTGTGGTTATCAGTCCAGGGAGTCCAGTGTTGGTGCGGAGGCCGAAGAATCCGTACACCAGGACCCTGACTTCTGATTTCCGACTCAATGCATGAAAACATTGATTGCTTGTGTGTTTCACAAGTTTTATTTGTGATTACTTTGTGTCAGCTCCCTAGGTATGCTATTTTCACTGTCGAACACCTGTTTCTTTTCAGGATGTCCCCACGACAACAGCCGGCTAGGGTTTTGAGCATTGTGAATGACGACAAACCACCGAGCGATGAGGCCTTCGTGCATGGACCTTTTTCAGCGGAGGCACTTTTGGTACCACTACCCACCGAGCCGCAGATGTTACCAGCCCCAGCCGCTGACAGTACACGTCGCTTTAGTTCTATGCACGAGTTTCAGCGTTAGAGACAGCCCATGATCCATGTGGAGACGGACCCTCAGGCAGCTGAGGTTTGGTTGGAGGTGTTGTGTGTGTTTTCAAGTTAGTGGGGACACCAGCTGACCTCATGGTGATCCTTACAGCAAACCTCCTGCACGTGGCAGAAGGTAGATGGTGGATCCTGATGATCTAAGTGCACGACGAGGAATCTCTCCTCTAGACAGACTTTGAGATCCACTTCCCCTTGGAGTTCGTCCCAGCCACCCTCTATGTGGTGCGTATCCTGGATCTTCTACAGCAGCGGCAGGGCAGCATGACGATCGCCCAGTACTCGACGCGATTTACCGATCTCTCGCGCTATTTGACGGACATGGAACTAGACCCATTATTCCGGGCCCGGAACTTCTAGCAGGTATTGAGGGAAGAGATATGGGAATCTATGATCTCCCTCAACATTCCGACGTAGGCAGGGGTGTTGGAGCGAACCCTCTTAGTGGAGAGTTTCCTTGGTGACCAGTCTCTAGTAGCAAGACCCACCACTAGCCGGCATGCGGCCGAGTCTTCTGCAGCGGGCAGTAGACTGTTGATGCAGAGGTCCATGAGGACTAGACCTACAGGTAGTCGACCTCATGACACATGATCGTTTTTGTGAGGCACCCGGGGTGGAGAACGACTTTCCATGAGCGGACAGTGTTACTCCTGCGGTGGGGTTGGTCACATCGCTCGTGATTGTCCGACCCGCCATACAGATGACCAGCGGATAAACGAAGGACCTCCCAGGCAGGGGGAGGGGGTCGATCGAGGCATACCGCAAGGAGTAGGAGACCATGGCATGGGATCTATCCGTGCAGATGGAGGTGGACGACACTTCGAGGTGTTTCCACCACCACCACTAGGGAGACCACCCCGACCGCAGGGAACGGGTGGACAGGGGAGAGCTCAGTTTCATGCAGTTTAGGCCTATGATCATGGATCTCCAGGAGTAGACGGACAAGATCGGGACTAGCTCTAGACTTGGAGACTTTTTTTCATGTTTCTTCAAGCTTTGTTGATGTTTGTTTGTAGATGCTTTGTGTCTTTGTACTTGAGATGCAATAATAAAAGACACCTTATTTGTCGCATTTACTTCCCGGTTCTCTCTTTATGTTGTTACTAAGAGGCCCCGGATTAAACTGTTGACTTGAACCTCACATTGAGATAGCTAATGGAAGAGACCCAGTGACCACACACTGATGCCGACAGTGTGACTCAACCCTTGGAGGCGAGAGTAACAGTTGGATCTTTTGGTAGTAGCGTTGAGGCCTTACGACGTCATCCTTGGTATGAATTAGTATCATCCATGTCAGGATTGACTGTATTAGGAAAAGAACGTGGTTCATCTAGGGGATGAGATCGTACTTATCTTATCGACAATGAATAAATCTTATCAGCTCTTGTAGGACTAGAGAAGGTCCAGGCCATCCAAGAGTGGATGAGGATAGCTCAGAGCTGGAAACGGTATTGTGCTAACAGGAGGCGGAGACCACTAGTGGTCAAGGATGGTGACCATGTCTTCTTGTGGGTATCACCTCGACATGGATTACAGAGATTTGGACTAGGTGGAAAGTAATATCTGCGCTTCATCGGACCATTCCATGTCCATAGCAGGATAGGCGAGGTGGCTTATCGCCTGGTTCAACCACCTCAGTTGCAGCAGGTGCATTATGTCTTCCAAGAATCTCAGCTGAGGAGATACGTGCACGACCCGACAAATATCATCGACCATGGAGAGCTGGACTTTGGAGATGGGGAAACATTCATAGAGGTTCTTGTGGAGAATGATGATCGACAAGAGTGGGTCCTACGTGGATGGTTGATTCCTCTGGTGCGCATTCACTGGCAGCACGGGAAGCTCTCGGAGATCACATGGGAGGAGGAGACCCAGTTGCGGTCTCAGTACCCTCTTTTGTTCCCCTAGTTTGTGATGTAGCTTTATAGGGACATAAATCCCTGAGGTGGGAGTAATGTAAAGACCCATAAATTTCAAGGGAATTTTTTTTATTTTTTTTGGAATTTTACGAGTGCACGGTTTGTGACGACACCTAATTCCGAGTCCCGGTGTTCCCGGAATCAATTTTTTCGAAGATTAGCTCAGGTACGTTCAGTGAATGAAAGAGCGGGTTTTCTTATCTTTTTAACCGGAGCTTGGAATCAAAATCTGAGGTCACCGATGGAATCACAACACCGGTAATTTATTATGAAGACCTTTCCTGGAGATGCATTTTCTTGGGAGGAGATGTTAAAAAATGTGAGGAATAAAAATAAAATTGTTTAACAATTTATTTTTATTTCATTACCGGTGGGTTAAGTGTGTGGAAAAGGAAGATGCTAGTAAGTTACGGTGGGGCCCACACGATCCCCCACCACCTTTAATTTCCTCAACACCCCTTTGAAACCCCCCTCTGGCATTGAATTTTGCAACTCCCAACTTTTAATTACATGCCAAATAAATGACTCCTTAAATGAGACAATGCACGTAAATTAATTCATGAATTCAATTTGATTTTCAAATTAATGTTGGCGTGTGTGTGTGTGTGTGAATAAAATAAGACTAGGTCTTTTTTTGGCGGATTCGTTGGGTGGATCAAAGAGGAGGAGACTCTTGTGCTCTAAAGAACTTTCTTCCTCATTGAAGAACGCGAAGATTAACGAAGAACGCCATCCTCCGACGGAAGACGACGAAGAGCACAAGTTCCTCGGAGATCAACGATTCTCTTCTCCGGGATGCCGACAATCCTCTTCCGCGACACTGACGATTCTCTTCTCTGTGGCACCGACGATCCTCTTCCGCGACATTGTCTTCCACGACGTCTTTTTCTGCAACGATCCTCGCTCGACATCTTCTTCAATGTAGGGGGTATTCATTTGTGTCGTGAATTTATCCTTTGTCTTTCTTCGTCTTTATCTTTGGCCAGCCTGTTATCGTAATAACGGTAAGAGGATGGACCACATGAACATGGCTGAACTTCCTCCCCTTCTGTTGGTTTTACATTCTGCGGCACGAGCATAGGCGGTGCGGTGCAACAGTACTGCATGGAAATGATGAAGAACGGGCGAAAAAGCATGGCGTCGTGCGCCGCGCCGTTGTGGAAATTTGAAGGCTCCGTGGATTTTTTAATTGATGGGGGATCGATGGGCAACAAATAAGAAGTCCACAAGGGAATTTTGAACCCTTAGAAGTAATCTATGGATCCCGGGGAAGCCGCAGGCGCATACAACGGGCAAAACGGACCACAGGAGAGCGTCTGGTGGTCCGCGGAGGGCACTGCAGGCGCGCCATGCCCTGGCGCGCCGCCGACAGGAGCCACGGTGGATAAAGCCACGATAGAAGTGGGTGAATAAATATCATTTCCACGCAGGATCCGTGAGTGATGCGGTGCTTGCCGCATCCGCTGGCGAAAGAAGGGGGGGCCGCATCCCCCAAAGCTCGGCCACTAGCCGAGCCAGCGAGCCACCCAGCCAAGCCGGGCCATGTTGGGTGGTCTGGACCGGGACGCGCCCAGCCGGTCTAGGTCGTGCCTCGCCGGGTTGGACCTAGGGCCGGTTCTGGTCGACCCAGTTCAGGCTGACCCGGGGGGGTTGTGCTGGGTCGTTCTGGGCCCAGACCCCCCTTTTTCAGACCACTTTCAGTCTTTTTCCCATTATATGGGCTACGGACCTCCGATCGACACACCATCACTTGCGTAGAGATCCTTGTATCAATTCGAACAGTTCAGTATATCACATTCAAGGTTTTAGAGAACATTGGGAATGTCTGGGTTGGTTCGAACACGAAACCAACCGGGCCCTCGGAGCGGAAACGCTTATAACATGAGCTCCATACGTTCGATTAACGTGCTGTTGACTTTTTTGGATTCCTCTTAATGTGACTGAACTTTTGTCTTACTCCACTCAAGATTTGGACGCATCTGGAGTGCGTTCGGGTTGGTTTTGACTTAAAAAACCAACCGGGACCTAGGACGAAAAAGCCAATAACTTTCGGACCGGGAGTCCGATTGATGTGTCTTATGTCACGTTGTGTTACGTTTGATGATACGGAAC
The DNA here is from genome assembly GCA_963277665.1 of Viscum album. Classification (NCBI taxonomy): domain Eukaryota; kingdom Viridiplantae; phylum Streptophyta; class Magnoliopsida; order Santalales; family Viscaceae; genus Viscum; species Viscum album. The sequence continues at coordinate 1,765,669,170 of OY728140.1, forward strand.
TTTGGGATACATCAACTCTAGAATACGTTTCAGTTGATTTATCGACCTCTTGGCTCGTGAAGTGGACCCTCCTGGAACGACCGTGTTGTGTGTGAAAACCCTAGAGCTGGATGAGACTTGACGATGAATGATCGATCGACTCAGAGTGTTTCGGTAGCCCAGTGGGAATCGCTTGGTTGTAGCGGCAGACCCATGATGGAGGAGCGCTCGGTTATAGCGGCAGACCCGCGGTAATCAACAGAAGAAGTACCTCTAGAGGCTTTGAGGGGGAGCGATTAGCTGTAGCTGCATACGCATGGCAGAGGAAAACATGGTTATAACGGCAGACTCGTGGTACTCAACAGAAGGAGTATCTCTAGAGTATATGAGAGGGAGTTCTTAGTTTTAGTGCTAGACCCACGGCGGAGGATCACTTGGTTGTAGCTGCAGACCCGCGGTACTCTACAGAAGGAGTAACTCTGGAGGCTATGAGGGGGAGTGCTGGGTTGTAGCGGCAGACCCATGGTGAGAAGTGCATGGTCGTAACAGTAGGCCCACAGTACTCGACAGGTGTGGTACTACAATAGTCCAAGATTAATGGGAAGTGCTTGGTTGTAGCAGCAGCCCCACTCTACTCGATAGAGGAGGAGTTTCTCCAGCAGTTGTGGTTTCGACATCATGATTAAATCCTGGTTTGAGCTGAGTCTTGACTTTAAATAATTATCTATGATATGATTGACTTTATTTACTATGTAGATTGGTTGTGCTATTCTGTGTGGACGTGATCGAACGTGGGCTCGGATGTTGGAGCTGAGCTGTGATCGATGACATGGGTATATGTATGGGAATATACCTAAGTAGTGTTGGAAATTACTTCGTGGTTGTATCTTTCCTTTGTGGTTTATCCTTGTGGATTTAGGGAGACCTTCGGGGGTCTCGGGGTCCCTACTGAGTATCGTATACTCAACCCTGCACGAGATTTTCCCGCACTACGTTGTGTTGGTTACAGAAGACGGACATCACTGATCGAGGTTGAGGCTTGTAGAGCTGAGTCGGTGCCCAGAGGTGGATATCAAAACAAGTTGGTTCCTGGAGTTGGACTACTGGACAAGACCCATATAGGGTGGATGGCAGGACCCGAGGAGCTGAGGAGGCTATATGTACCCACCCTTTAGGTGGGATTTCCAGTGTACGGCTCGGTGTTGCTGCCTACTTTTCAGTTGTTGTACTTCCTTTCCAGTTGTACTTTACTATTAGTTTGGGATTGTATTCTAGCCCACTTACTTTTCCGCACATACTTTTGTACCTTGTTTTACTTAGTATTTTCTTTTTGTAGCTCACTCTGTGGTGTTTTTTTACTTTATAAAGGCAATAGATTCCCCTTTTGTCGGGACATACACCTTTGGTGCTAGTTGCCAGCCCGTGGCCTATGGAAGGCGGGCTTGGGGTAGTCACCGCACGGGCCCCGCAGACAGGTTGTGACAGAAGTTGACATTAGTCTGTGGGACATCTATCAATTGGGAGGGCTCCTGATTATCTGTGATATGTATGATGAGTTTTTTTCCACCCCTGACGCATGGGACGACGTCGAACATGTGCCTTCTTTGGTGAAGGATCTGCTGGTTACAGCGGAGCAATCACTGGGTCAAGACTTGTGTTCCCGCTCTCTTATTCCCTATAGCACATGGATAGGGTTATTTCTGAACACCACTGGTCATGATTCAAAGATCACTCACCCCGTGACTCACCCTTCTCAACAGTCATGAACCACCCCACGTTCCTACTGGGCAATTTAGGAGGCATGCGACTAACTTTCATGGGGTTACGGGGTGCACCCCGGTGTGCCGTATATGCTCCGACTGGAAGGTTTGTTTACTATATTTCTGAGTGGGTGGATATTCCCTTCTCAGGATATCAACCCAGGCGTCAGAGCTTGTACCTTGATGATGGGAATCGAGCTGGCAGAGGGCCGCCCGATTAACTTAGTCGTTCCCACATTGGCTTGTATTTACGAACTGTTGGGTCACATGTAGAAGGGTGGGTCACCCTTCCATCTGAGTGGGACATTTCAATTATAGTATGGTTTGGTAGCGGATCATTGTTGATGTTATGAGTATCTTCACAACACGGTCATCTCGCTTCCTACCATTCAGCCTACCCTGCTTGATATAGCTGGATTTCTCTTGAAATCTCTCAGATCTGGTGAAGTCCTCGAGCTTCTAAGTGACTTCTCCTAGTTTTCATTCACTCCCTACCCCACCCCTCCTAGAGTCTTAGTTGACAACCATCGAAGGAGCCTGGAGGGGCGTTCTTACATGATCTCTCTACGGGACGGATTTCTGTCTGCGCAGATCTACGGGGTTTCTCTATGCGAGTTGTATGACTCGTATCGTTTTTCTTGCCAGTTTGGGTGCATTCAAACACAAGATTCTCTTCCCCCTCCTTAGGCTCAAGGACTACACCATCCATAATTCTTCAATGGTGGCTGATGATGACGCAGGAGGGATCTGACACAAGAAATCCCCTGCCTATCATGGGGGTTGCTGCCAGCCATTCCATGGAGTACGTAAAAGTGTGGGCAAAACACTATCCTAATGGGATCCTAGGGAAGGTCGTCCGGCAGGTTCCAAAATAAGTAGGTATTGTGGCTGTTTCGTCCACCGCACCTTCCTCATCAGCTCTAAGGGAGGATCGACTGATGGCTCGTCGATCAAAGTGACTCAGGGGATTTTTATCTCCCATCCTTGTGGTGGCCGAAGATCAGACGGGTTAATCATTCATGGATGTTGATGAGAACAATCTTGTGGTTCCGGGTCCCAGCGAGAAAATCCCAGAAGTTTTTCCAGTCGATACCAGGCTTAGGAACTTGATCCCCAATCTAGAACTGGGGATAGAGGCTTAAGACTTTCTAGCTTCAGAATGAACTTCTATCAAGCACATGCCTGCACTGGTTGCAATTCCAGATTTCATTCTCGTGCTATTTGGAAAGGGTAACAAATATCCTCGGGTCATGGCGGACCATCAGGTGGTGTGTAGGTGGTCCTGGCCCCGGATTTGTGAGATCATTTCCGAAGCTCCTCTAGTTGAGATGGAATCTAAAACCAAAGATATTCAACATCTCATCCTAGTTTTGGGGTTAGGTGGCTTTGACTATCGGCAGGTCCATTCTCTTGCATGCCAAGTTTTCATGGCTCGAGATGAAGTTTCCACTAGTGAATGAAAACTTGATTACATTGCGGCCACTCATTGCAGAACACGAGCCATAGAGGATGCCTTGATACAGCTCCATCAGTTGATAGCACATGAGGCGATCTCTCGAGATCTGGAAGCTGTCCTATCCTCTGAGTTACATGAATGTGAAGAACAGGCAGCGATGTTGAGGAATCATTCATCAGGTATGACTAGTTGTCTTGAAGCCACCAGAAAATCGATCAACGATCTACAAACAATACTGGAGCTTACTCGTCTGGGGGCTGAGGTTGAAACTAGGGAGAGGTCCGTGTTGGGACAGTCTTGCAACGACCTCCGCCGCACGATCACTGATCTGGTGGAGAGAGCGATTCAGTCTCCTTTATGACTATAAGAGCCACTCTTGTACTCTCTGTTTTGCTTACCCCTATCTTTTTTTTGTGAGGGAGATACCCCAGTGTGTGGACATATTCCCTTTATGTTCGAACGAAATACAGTCTCTGTCAATCACTTTTTTCTGTAAAATTTGTTTTTTACTAGAACAATTGTTGTGTAAATAACAAATCACTAAATCTAAATTAATCATAACTCAGGAAAACAAACTCTAAATTCTTCTTAGACCATGAGGTCCAGCGATCATAGTTCGACTATTTATAGGGTTTTGTTGAAAAATAATAGAATATTTCTGTCTTTTCTTTTAATGCCGTAATTTTTCCTGGGCTCATTTAGTGTGAACCCAGTGGGTGTGGCGTTACTTTTTCTTAGGCCACCCTTTTCAGGTTTCTGTCCTAACAGTATTTGAGCCTCTTTTCTTGGGCAGTTTAATGTCCCTCCATCAAGACTATCATTACTGAGGTTTTAGGTCAAATATATTTGACCATGTATGGTGGGGAAAGGGCCCCAATGAGGTTTGGTTGATTAAAATATGTCTCGGTGTCATTCCGATGCATGTGGAGGGAGTGTGATTAAATTTTAACGACATACAGGGAATGTCTCAAGGCATGGGAGATGTGTTGGTGTGCATAGGTGGGAGGATCTTTGCCTAAGGAAATCATGCCTTTGGTAGACAGTCCAGGGGAAATCAATATGAATAGTTGATGAGGGAATGGTATGCATAGTTGTACAATGGTGTCCTTAATTCAATGAATCTCCATTTATGATGGCCATAGGACTTCATGAATATCAGGATTATTGAAACCACCATGGGTGACTTGTAGAATTATGAAAACCACCGAGGGTGTCTTGGAAAGGGATGTGACATCTAAAATGTTCTGAAAACATCTGTATTAATCAGGAGTGTGGAATAAAGGGTTATTGTACTAGGCATTTACCTAGCATAAAGTATAGTTGGGGCTTGGCAAAATTTAAAGTCATGCAGCTAGGACATATCTAGAATGGAACGGGTTCTACTGGTCCTCGGTAATCTTGTCAGAGATGTTCCACCATATTCAGGCATGGTTGTGAAAGAGATCGGTAAACTGTAACTCAGAGGGTTTCTGAATCCCGGGATAGACATGGGGTCTCGGAGGCCACGAGGCATATGGAGATAAGAATTGCCTAAAGAAATATTGCGTTTGATTGATGGGACAGGGGTGATCAATATGAAGAGCTGCTGAGGGAATGGTATAATATTCATGCAAAGGTGTCCTTAGGTCAAAGATTGTATTCCCTAGATAGCCAATCAACTTCAAGGAAGTTGAGATTTGGGACCACCCGGGGTGTCTTATAGGAGTCTATATTTTTCATAGTACAACATATGGTTTATGATCAGAGGGTACCTAGATACGGGTGAAACATCTAGACTAAACTTCCTGAGAATGGGTGAAGCAATCCCTTCTCACATGCATGTAAGACGGTGGCATGTGTTGGTCTGACCCGTGCACTGAAGGATAGTGGAAATCCTATGTTCCATACTGAACCTATGACGAGATTGACCGTGCATTTTAGTGTCATGCCGTAAAGATGAAGAGCATTATTAAAGGATGTTTTGTAGTTTAACGTCATGCAACAAGGATGGGGGGGATTTTTCTTTCCTTTTCCAGTGTTGTCCAGTTTAACATCGTGCATCAAGGATGATTGACCATGCAGTTTAATTTCATGTGGTAATGATGAGGAGCATTATTAAACTAGTGAAAATTCTTTTTGTTGGATTCATCCCCCTGGAAGTTTAATTCTTGGTCTTTGTAGCCTTACGCCAAGTGGCCAAGATGTGATCTGTGTCGTTTGACGTCATGCGCCATGGACGTAGTTAAAAAGGTTTCTCTTGATCAGAATGTAACTGGGCCTGCGTATCCTAGCATGTCCAAGACATAGAGGGGGTGGATGTTGTAAATCATGGTTCTGGGGATTCTTGGATTAGGAGAGATTACATAGAGGCTTTGAGGCCAGTAGCATACGGAGCTAGGAAGAGTATTGCCTGAGGGAATATTTCCTTTGGTAGACAGGCCAGGGGCTATCAATATGAAGAGCCACTGAGGGCTTGGTATGAATAGTCATGCAGAGGTGTCTCCAGTTCGATGAATTTCCACATCAAATGGAAATGAATGGTTATGAAGATCCACAATTATCCAGGCCACGAAGTCTGTCATCGGGTAAGGAAATATATGTCCATGTCAGGGATATTTGTCCTTGGATGCTGTTAAAGCTTAGAGAGCACTCTGCGATGATTTATTTTTCACGCGGGGTTGTATCTTCACTCCATGTATTTTAACATCGTGTGGTAAGGGAGAGGTCCTCCTAGTTTAGCAGTCATAATGCTAAGACCATTGGGTGACTTTTTCTATAGTCACTCGAAGGATAACTGGGTCAACATGCTCTCATATACTTGGAACAAGGTGGGGGATGAAGGTCATAAACTGCAAATTTGAGTTTTCTCGGATTAGGAGGAGTGGTGTAGGGGCTCTATAGCCGATAAGTGTATAGAGCTAAGAAGAGTGTCACCCAAGGAAATCATGCCTCTGATGGACTAGCCAGGGGCTATCATTATGCAGAGCCGCTGAGGTCATGGTATGTATAGTCGTACAAAGGTTTCACCGGGAGTATAACTTTCCACTTCCTATGGCCATGAATGATTACAAGAATCCTCAATTTATCACAGTGCAGAGTTCGGCACGTGGGGATAATGGTGTCCGAGTATACAAGAAACATCTTCACCATAATTGTCCGTTGAGACAATGTAGCCTAGTCCTAGCTTGATGTTCGTTGACCCAGGTCGCTATGTGAACCACTGGCAGACACTTAGGCTATCCAGGTAGGGGTAACTTGGAAACATTTGGATGTGAAAAAAGGAATGAACATGTAAACCACTACTCCGTAAATTTTTTGGATTGGGAGATGTGATAAGGGGGCTCTGAGGCTAGTAGGCGTACGAAGCAAGGAAGAGTGACGCCCTAGGAAATCACGCCTTTTATGGACGATCCAGGGACTATCAATATATAGAGACATTGAGGGCATGGTATGAGTAGTCCTGCAAAGGTGTCCACGGGTCGATGAATTTCCACATCCAATGGCCATGAATGTTTATGAAGATCCATAATTATCCGAGTAGTTGAGTCTTATGTATTGAGAGGATGCATCCAAATGTGCAAGGAGTATCTCCATCTCATTTTTCTATGTGTCTTTGGTGGGTCGTGATGAATTCTGTGCAGTTTTATGTCATTTGGTGAGGACGAAGTCTGTGGAGTTTAACGTCATGTGGTTAGGATGAAGTCTGTGCAGTTAAATGTCATGCAGTAAGGATGAAGTCTGTGCCATTTAACGACATGCAGTAAGGACGAAGTATACACCCCATGCAGGTCTAGTTCGTACACGGTGGAAGGGGGAATTTTTAACATTATTTTCCATGCAGTTTAACGTCGTGCGGCAGGGACACAAAAATACACCCCGTGCAGGTCTATCCCATACACGGGGAAAAGGGAGAATTTTTAAATCTTTCTATTTGTGCAGTTTTATGTTGTGCGTTACGCACGAGGAGTACACCCCATGCCAGTATAGTCCGTACACGGGGGGAAAGGGAATTTTTTATCTTTTATTCAGGGGGCTGGGTGATGCACGCCTGTCATAGGGTGTGGCAAAAGAAATTTAATTTTTCTTACTGCAGCATTGAAACTGACCAGGGTTGTCTCACTTGAGGTGCTTTCTCAATTGTTTACTTACTTAATCTAATTTAGTTAAACTACTTATTTTTGGTTTTTTTATATTATCTAGTAATGGAAAACAATTAAATTAAAATAAATGATAAAACTAACATGCAAGGACAAAATGAATTAATTGAGAAAGAACTTGGACTTTATGGGTTTGTTTGTGGGTTTCATCATTATCCTTGTTGGTATTTAAATTAAGATTTATAATTCAATTATGAGATCTCATTCATGAATTACTATTAAATTATTTTTTTGTTTGAAATATTGAATGCATTTTGCAATCTTAACTTCACCGCCCTCCAATAATCAAGGTTGATGGCACACCTCGATCGAGAGTGTGTCATCTTCCAAGACCTGGCTCCATCGTATGCCATTTCAACCACTAAATGGATCAACTCCATTTTCTGAAGATCTTTTATCCAGTAGAAGGGAGGGAAAATATTTAATAAAAGAATATAAATGAGTTTGAGATCACTGTCGTGGTGGACGATCGCCACACTCGTGCACATCACTCTTCCTCATCACAAACATAATAAAAATCGGAATTTAAGCACGGAATAAATGAAATTTCCACATATCTCTCCAAGGCCAAGTCTTAGGTTAACCCCACATATTTGAGGGTAAGAAGACATGGTGGATAGTATTATAGGAATAAATGAAGAAAAGAAAGAGAAAAGATGAAGAAGAAAATAGGGTGGATGGGTGGACACAAAAATAATGCATGAATTTTATTATAAATCTAAATTACAACTGAAAACTAAAAAAAATAAAAAAAAGAAATTAAATGGGGAAGATTTTTGGGCAGCCTCCCTCGGTGGAGATCTCCTCCTTGGTGCCTTGAAGAAATGGATGGAGAATGTGATGCTTTGTGAAGGAGGTGGGGGCCTCCTTTTATAGGTAGAATTCTATCCCTGAAATATTGCACATTTTAGGCCCCATTAAGGAACTCCTCACGCGTTCCACCCTTCATGAATGTTGTTCATAAATATCTTGGTCGTCTCTCCTCTAATTTTCGGATAATTTGGAAACCTTATGAAGGAGTTATGAATTTTGTATTCTCAGTTTCTATTTCTGGATGATGCTTCCAGGAAGGTTCCTCCAAAAGAATGTCTTTAAATAGCCTCCTTAATGACCTCTAAAATCTCCAACATTTATTGTCGAGACATCCCTATCTGGCCTAGTGGTATCACTGGTAGAAACACATCATTTATATATGTGTAGGACGAGTTTGATGTTTGTTACGTTGGGTGGGTCCACGCTGTCCGCCTGGAAAAAGTCCTAACTTCAATGAATTTTTAGACCATTTAGATGGCCGAATCAGCTCCTGGTCCAGAAGACAAGGTTAAAGGAAATCAAATATGGATTCTAAAAAAATTTAATCAGAAACTTTGGATATATAATTTTACATAAATGAACAAAATACACTTTACATAAAAATCTGTCTAAAATCCAGAATTAGACGTTTTTCACATTTGGGCTCAAAATAACACTAAAACCTAAAAACATGACAATTACCCATCCAATAACACATTTTTGGGATTATAAACAATGATTTACAATATTAAATATATGAAAATGTGAGATTCATCACTCCCCCACACTTAAACATTGCACTCATGGGAAATCATCTTACATCCAAATCAAAATCCACACAACAATCAAAAATGAGATAATATCAATGATTTTATCCAAAATAGAATTCCATCATGTCTCATATATGAATAATAATTCTCTATTATTTTTATTTAAATCTCTATAATTTTTTCAATCTCATAAATCAATCCATGGCCCAATCACAACCTACCTCACATTGAATTTTGTTTCTCACTCTTCACTCAATTGAAATTAAATCTAGAGTTATACTCATACTTGAAAATCACATGTATCACTATAGGTTTCTGAAAATTATCATTTATCCATAGTGTGAAACATGAAAATGAATTTAATCATGGGGGATTTAATTAATGCTTCAAATGATCTTGTGGATTAGGGTTGGTGGGAAAATTATTAAAAAAAATGTTCCTGGCTAGAAAGAGGAGGTTGGGCTTTTAAGTACAATGCACGATTAAATCAAGTGAAAACAAAGGAAATTCCTCACTCAATTCCAATTGAAAATGTGAAACACAACACCAAAACCCTTTTAATGACATGTTACATGAGCCAAGAAGTTATTATAATGAATGATATCATCTAAGTTCCCTTTATTTTTTTTCAATGCTCCAGAAATGCACATCTTTTTTTTTTCTTTTTTTTCTTTTTTTTATGGAGGATGAGCTGAAAATTGAATACAATAAATAAATGACAACTAATTCCCTTGATTGTTTTGGGAGGGACATGGGACATAAAGAATGTAAAATGATGAATTAAATCTCATCTCCATTTTTTTGTTTTCTTTTTTTTTTAGGAGAAATGGAGGAAACAAATAAACCACAATGAAATGATGACACATGCCCAATTCTCTTGTTATCCACTGCCCAAAGTATTGAAACACACCTCGCACCACCCATAAATGATTAACATCCCAATGAATGCACAATAAAGGCCCTTCTCCCACACTCAAACGTGAAATATCCATGCAAAAATACTAAAAGTGCGGATAGGCAAGGAAAAAGTGGCTTGTAATGTGGCTTAAACCTATAAGGAAATTAATGAAATCTAAGGAATTGTAAAGGCTAAATGTAAAGGTGGGTCTCAAGATAAAATGTGGCTAGACAAAGATATGCCTCAACAATTTCAAATACATTTCATGAAATCCAAAGCTTTGAAAGAGAATATTCACAAATTCTGGTTTTCATACAAAATTCAAGTTTTCCTCAAGAAAGTGTGGGTATTAGGAAGAATATGAAAAAGTGGTCTAGAATACCTCACAGGATTGGAAAAATTATTTTGAGTCGGTGTTTCAGGGGAATGGATTTCAAAAATTAGTCAAACCCATTAAAATGCTTGAAAATCCATTTCAAGGGAAAATAATTCATATTAAAAAACATTTAAAATCCATTATTTCCAAAATCATTTCAACTCTTTCAAAATCAATTGATGTGTGAAAAGTGATAAGAATATTCATTAAAGCTCAAAATATGTTTTGGAAAAAAATGAAAGGATTTTAAATGATAACCGTAAAAAGTTAACTCCCGTTTGAAATAATGATTCGGTCATCTTCCTCTAATTCTCGGGGCTTCCTTTTGCATTCATGATCCTACAGAAGAAAAAGTACACAATTAATCACAAGGATCATTTCATTTAATCTCAAAATGATATGAGGGAGGGGGCCACATGCTAGACTAATTCCTAATACTTATTTTGAAATTTAGATTACTATAAATCATGTAAAGATAAATCATGGTATGATCCCCCTAGTGGGACCTAGAATCTTTTACTGCCTCCAGAGGGCAGTACCAGCCGTTATCCATATTCCAACGGTGGATGAAACTTCATTGATTTGAACCACCACATGTGGATCTTTCTAGCTTTTTCTTCATCATTGTTCTTGACGGATGATCTATTGATAGAGTACACTATATCCTCCCCCTTAACAATGAGGTATAACTTGAATGGTGGGGGTAGGATGAAGTATGGAACCTCTTCTTCTTTTGTTTCTACTTGTGAAACCATCTTGTCTTCCCGTGCCACCTTCAAGGAGGATTCAGCCTCTTGTCTATTTTTCACAGTCTCAGCAACTTGGATCTCTTCATGATGGGGATCCTTTAGTAGATATTCAATGACTTCAGGGAGCTCTATAAGTTCCTCAACAGGTGCATTGTTTTTCACATCATCCTCTGAGGTGTAGTATGAGTTTGATGAATCTGAAAATTCAATATATTTGGGAGAGACACTCAAATTAGTTTTAGCAAAATTTAATGAATTTGAGTTTTAGAATGTATCATCTCCCTGATTTGGTTCGAAATTAATATCCTCTTTAATTGAAATTTCCTCTTGGAGTTGATCATCAATGGATGGAGGTAGGTAGTAAGGCTCCTCCACCACAAGTTTGGCTTCAACTTTAGGGATGTTTTCAGGGAAATCTGGGAAGACTAGTGCCACTTCATTCTTAGCCTTGATTCTTTTTAAGTCAACATGGTGTTCATTGACCATGGACATCAAATCTTTCGATGAGATCCATGTTGTTATGCCTCTTTCCACCTGCTTGAACATCATTATCATTTCATAAACTCTTCTTTGGAGGGCCTCCTCATTATAGTCTGTTTCTTCATCATACACCTGTGAGTAATTGTTCCATGCAGAATAATTTGAATTTGAATGCATCATGGAAAATGTTTTTTTAATGTTTTTTTTTTAAAAATGGAAACTATATATAATATTAAAATAGAAAAATTAATGTAAACAACCAATTAGCTCCCCGGAAACGACGCCAGTTTTGACGCATGCCTATTGTAGGGCGTGGAAAAAGCAATTTAATTTTTCTAGTGCAGCACAAAAACTGACCAGGGTCGTCTCACTTGAGGATATTTCTCAATTGTTTACTCACTTAATCTAATTTTTCTAAACTACTTATTTTTATTATTTTTATATTATCTAGTAATGGAAAACAATTAAATTAAAATAAATAATAAAACTAACACGCAAGGACAAAATGCAATTAATTGAGAAAGATCTTGGCCTTTATGGGTTGGTTTGTGGGTTTCATCATTCTCCTCATTGGTATTTAAATTAAGTTTGATAATTCAATTATGAGATTTCCTTCATGAATTACTATTCTTTTATTTATTGGTGTGAAATCTTGAATTCATTATTGAATCTTAACTTCACCTCCTCCTATAATCAAGGTTGATGGCACACCTCGATCGAGAGTGTGTCATCTCCCAAGACCTGGCTCCAATGTATGCCCTTTCAACCACTGAATGGCTCAACTCCTTTGTATGAAGATATTGTATCAAGTAGAAGGGAGGGAAAATATTTAATAAAATAATAGAAATGAGTTTGAGATTAGTGTCGTGGTGGACGATCGCCACACCCGTGCACATCACTCTTGCTCATCACAAACTTAATAAAAATCGAAATTTAAGCACATAATAAATGAAATTTCCACAAACTTCCACCGGGACAAGTCTCGGGATAAACCATCATATTTTAGGGTAATAGGTCATTATGGATAACATGAGATGAATAAAAGAAGAAAAGAAGGAGAAAAGATGATGAAGAAAATAGGGTGGATGGGTAGACACAAAAATAATGCATGAATTTTATTATAAATCTAAATTACAACTGAAAACTAAAACAAAAATAAAGAAAATAAATGAAATGGGGATTATTTGTGGCCAGCCTCCCTCGGTGGAGATCTCCTCCATGGTTCCTTGAAGAAATGGATGGATAATGGGATGCTTTGTGATGGAGGTGAGGGCCTCCATTTATAGGCAGAATTCGACCCCCAAAGGTTAGCACATTTTAGACCCCCTTAATGACCTCCTCACGTGTTCCACCCTTCATGAATGTTGTTCTATTATATCTTGTCCGTCCTGACTCCCAATTTCAAATAATTTGGAAACTTTATGAAGTAGTTATTGATTTTTCATTCTCAGTTTCTGTTTCTGGATGAAGCTTCCAGAAAGGTTCCTCCAAAAGAATGTCGTTAAATAGCCCCCTTAATGACCTCCAAAATCTCCAAAATTTATTTTCATGACGGTCCTATCCGGCCTCGCGGTATCCCAGGTATAAACACATCATTTAGATATGTGTAGGCCGATTTTGATGTCTGTTACGTTGGGTGGGTCCACACTGTCCGCCCGGAAACATTCCCAACTTCAATGAATTTTTAGACCCTTAGATGGCCGAATCAGCTCCCGGTTCAGAAGATAAAGTTCAAGGAAATAAAATAAGGATTCTAAAAAAAATTAATCAGAAAATTTGGATATATAATTTTACGTAAATGTCCAAAATACCCTTGACGTAAAAATCTGTCTAAAATCCAGAATTAGGTGTTTTTCACATTTGGGCTCAAAATAACACTAAAACCTAAAAACATGACAATTACCCATCCAATAACACATTTTTGGGTTTATAAACATTTATTTACAATATAAAATATATGAAAATGAGAGCTTCATCACTAGGCCTGGACGGGGAACCTTGACATCACAACATATCCTGTGAGGGCAGTAATCATGATGCATGTAGTTATCTATAAGAAGTACACCTCGTGCAAGTCTAGTCCGTACATGGGGGAAGAGAACATTGTTATTTTTTTTATTTCATTTGGGAGTGCCTGGGTCAGGATGAATCCTGTGGTCGTTATGTATCGTGTGAAGGGGGGAATCAAGCCATACGTAGATCTATGAAAGGAAATACACACCCTGTAGGTCTGGTCCATACACAGGGGATGGAGACATCATTAACTTTAGTTTAGAAGTGGCTGGGCTTGGATGGGATACCCTGGTGCCACTGCATATCCTACAAGGGCAGGAATCAAGCCGTATGTATTTCTTTGAAATCTTTGTAGTTTTAACATCATGTGGTGAGGACGTGGTCCATGCAGTTTAACGTCGTATTATGAGGATGCAAAAATACACCCTGTGCAGGTCTGGTCCATACACGGGGGAAAGGGATCATTCTTAACTCTTGTTATCCGTATAGTTTTACATCGTGCGGTAAGGTTGAAATGATCATAGTTTAATGTCATAGTGTTTGGAACATTGGTTGCTTGGTAGTCTAACGTCATGATGCTCGGATGAGGAATAGTAAACCTTTAGTTATTATGCGAAATACTTCTTTGGGAATCTCACATTTGTAGGAGCGGTTGTAAATGGTTAATCCATAGAGATCAGGGTATATATTACATTAGAGTAGTCCTTGTGTACAACGTTTGGTCCCTCCCTCTAGGGCTCCAGCTTTGGAGGCTTCTTATGAGGTATGATTGGGGTTCAGAGGACCAACACTAATTCCTTTTTCATGAAAGACTGAAGACGAACATTTTTGTTGAAAGATCGTGCGATCCGGTTCTAGTATACTTCCAGATGGTGCATATAGTACAACCACTTCTCGTATAGCTTTTCCAATTCTCCTAGCCTCTTTTCTGACTGGTCATTGATTGTTAATTTATCACATATGGAAACATGGAGTGAGGGAAGATGGAGTTTAATGGCCAGGACTGCCTTTGTGCCATACACCAATGAGTACAAGGTAGCCTGAGTAGCAGTGCGGGCTGTGGTTCAATAAGCCCAAAACACATGTAAGATTTTATCTGGCCATGACTTCTTGTCTTTGTCCAAAATATTCTAGAGAATAATGGACATGGACTTCTTGAAAGCCTCTATCTGTCTGTTGGCTGCCGCATGGTAGCGAGATGAGTGGTTAGCCGTGATACCATATTCTTGGTATAATTTCTACAATTCAGCAGAGCAGAATTTGGTGTCGTTATCCGTCAGTAAGGTATGAGGGACACCAAATCTGGTGATGATATTGTTCTTCACGAAGCTGACAATGCTTCTCGCCCCGACTTCTTTAAGAGGTACAACTTCTGCCTATTTAGAAAAGAAGTCTGTTTTCGTGAGGATACACTTTAGCTGTTTGTCCATGGCGGGAGGATATGGTCCCATGATGTCTATCCCCCAGGCGAAAAATGGGCACAGGTACTTGGCTTGATGAAGTAACTCTGAGGGTTGGTGAATGAAGTTGTCATTAATCTGGCATGAGTGGCATTTCGCGGTAAAACGCTCGTAGTCTTGTGCCACTATGGGCCAGTAGTACCCAATCCTTGGAACCTGAGGGGAAAGGTTGGTCCTTGGTTGATATGATCCACATGCTCTGGCATGTACATCATTCATTACGACAACGGTTTCTTCTCCTTCAATGCATATGAGAAGCCCTCTATCGAGGCCTCAGTTGTAGAGGACCTCTTGCTGACCCCCACCGCCATATAGGACAAAGTTGATTTCCCTACTCTGTATTTTCCCTCGTTTAGCCCTGTCTGATTGAAGTTCTCCCTGTTGATGATAGTTCGCAATGGGGGTCATCTAGCTGGCGGCAGGTGCATATGGATCTGGGATAGGACTGACTTCCTGGATTTCTTCCGTCTTAGCTTGAACAAATGGAAATATCATTCGACGGTGAGCAATAATAATAATTGTTTCCTCCCGTACTGGGTGAGCTAGTGTTATGGATGTGTTGGCTAATGCATCATCCTGAGCATTTTGAGACCAGGGAATATAGGTCAATGTTGGTTCTGTAGTGAATTCTTCCATTAACCATTGGACATGGTCAAATAGGGGATCAGCTCTTCCTTTTTGATATCATAGTCACCATTGAATTAATTGATGACCAGTTCTGAGTCACCTTTCACATTATGGTGTTGTATTTGTTCCTGGAGTACGAGCTCAAGGCCAGTAATGAGAGCTTGATATTATGCTTCATTTTTTTTACATATCTCTGACAGGAGAAGGGAATATGGAAAGAATTCCATTCCTGGGGACATGAGGATTATCCCCAAACCCACTTTGTAGAATCTGGGATCCTCCATCCTCTTCCTAGTAGGGCTACAGGATTTCTCATCGAAGTACATTTCCCATGCTAGGAACTCATCTTGAACCGAGAATATGTCTTCATCAGGTAGCTCAACATCCAGTGTAGTGGTCCCTATTGAAGGGTGCTCTACCAGAATGTCTGCTAATGCCTGGCCCTTGATGGATTTTTGAGGCACAAACCGGATGTCAAATTGTTTTAGGATGACCGCCCATTGAGATAGGCGACCAGTTAGCATCGAGTGGCTAAAGATGTACTTGAGTGGGTCACTCCGCGAGATCAAATGGAATTCATGATGCTGCAGATAATGTCGTGGCTTTTGAACTATGAATACCATGGCCAAAAAACCCTTCTAGATATTTGAGTATTGTGTCTCAACATCAATTAAGGTACGATTGAGGTAATAGAGACTGTTTTCATTTCCCACGTCATTCTTTTGAGCAAGGAAGACCCCCAATGATCTTTCTAAGGATGTCACATACAAGAGGATAGGTCTTACTTCAACCGGGGGCTTGAGCATCGGTGGACTTAAGAGGTACTTCTTCAAGTTGTCGAACGCCTATTGGCAGTCATCCGTCCATTGGTACGTGACCCCCTTCTTCATTAACCTGGTTAAGGTAAAACATTTGCCTACTAGGTTGGATATGAATCGCCTAATATAGGCTAGGTGTCTTTGGAATCCCCTAAACTCTATGAGATTTAGGGGAGGTGGTAATCCAAGGATAACCTTTGTCTTCTCAGGGTCAACATCGCTACCATGATGGCATACGACAAATCCAAGGAATTTCCCTGAGGTAACCCCAAAGGTGAAATTCAAGGGGTTCATCTTCAAGCTATACTATCAGAGTTTGTTGAAGATGGTCCCAAGGTCTGACAGGTGATCCGAGCGCTGTCTGGACTTGACCACCAGGTCATCCACGTAACACACAATGAATTTCCCTAGGAATAGTATAAAGATCTGATGCATGGCATCCTGATATGAGGCACCAGCGTTCTTGAGACCAAATGGCATGACCTTGTAGAAAAATACCCCTTGAGGGGGCCTTAAGGTAGTGACTTTCTCATCTTCTTGAGCCATCATGATTTGTTTATACTCGGAATAGACATCCATGAAATATAGTGCCTTATAGTCGGTCGTTGCATCGATTAATAACTCGGTGACTGGGATAAGGAAATCATCTATCGGACAATGCTGATTGATATCTCTGAATTCAATGTAGACACATATTTTCCATTTCATTTTCTTGATGAGGACGATGTTGGCCAACCAAATGGGGTACATGAACTCCTGAATGAATCCTTATTTAATGGGATTATTGACTTCTGCCTCTATTTTGGCAGCATGTGAGGGATGTGTCCTTCTAGAAGCCAATTTATAGCCCCGGTGGACTTCTGGAAGACCAAGGTGATGTGTCGCCACTTCGGGATCAAGTCCCGACATTTCTGTGTAATTCTAGACCAAACCATCCCGATGTTTCATCAAGAAAGAGGTATATACCTCGTGCTCCTCGGGGGACATGGATGCACTGATGAGTGTAGGCCTTAGATCTTCCTCGGTACCCAAGATTATTTCCCTGAGCTCATCCACTGTGGTGGAGATACCCTCCTCAAATGTTGGAGGTTCATCGCTGAGATTTTCATCCTTTTCTTCTCCCGTGTCTTCATCTTCTTGATCCAATGGGGGCAGAGCTTCCATTCTGAGACCTTGAGGGTTTGACAGAGAGGCATCATGGGCATCCCCGCTTGAGAATTCATCCCCAGATCGAGGGTTGGTTGACGTTCCTGCATTGTCGTGCTCGACCATCGTGGTTGAAGTCATGAGGTCATCTGAGTGTGTGTCCGTACTTGAACTCCAACTCTCAACATGGTTGATGGGAAGTACATAATCACCACCAAGCTGTCTGAGGGGGTCATCATGAACCATTTCCAGGCCATTTGATGTGGGGATCCAATCAACACCATCGACCAAATGCTTCTTTTTCTTTTGCTCATAGAACCCATCATCAATTTAATGTGACTCAGAGAGCTCGAAAGGGGCCTTGTCGGTGTGCAATGTTCCAATTTTTCCATTGACGTAGTACTTGATACATTGGTGGTAGGATGAAGGAACGACCATGTGCTTTTGGAGCCATGACCTTCCCACTAGGGGATTGAATTCCATGCTCTACCGGACCTATAGGAATTCTGTGTAGGCTACCAGGTAGTCAAAATGGGTATTTGGATTAATTTGTCCCATTGGTTTCTGCTCCCTCTTGTCGTAACCCAACAGAGTTGTGGATGATGGAATTAGGCCATCCTCACTGTAGCCCAACTGACAGAGTGTCTGTAGGGGAAGGGGTTAACTCCAAAGCCATTGTCTATAAAGACATTCATAATCTCAATACCATTATGTATGTTGGACACAAATAGTGGTCTGATGTGTCCTTTCATGATGGCATCCTCATTCAGATTGGTGATGGAAATCACCGCATTGCATTCTGCCGGGTCAGTCTCCATCCGGTAAATCTCAGCAGCAGCTACCTCGGCTTGAAACACCTTGGGGCTGGTAAAAGATTATATAAGCTCCTTCCTATGCTTTGCTGATAGACTAAGGGCATCAATGATTGACATCTTTGTTGGTACTGATGCCAGCTGCTTGAGGATATCATATTTTTTCTCCAGTGTTTGACGCTTTTCCATTGGCGGGAGAGTCTTAATGGGTGCTTTAGGGGCTGAAACAGTTGACGAGGAGGGACCATCCACAGGGTCAGATATCGATGGAGTTCCCACGTTTCGAGGAATTGGCACGGCCAGTCTGTCTGTGTGCACCAGGCGTCCAAAAAATTGCTCCTCCTCTGGTGGGTATAGTAGAACAACAGGGCCAGAGTGGATGTGTGTGGAGGTGGATGGTCATTCATTCTCCTACTGAGTCCATTGAAGGGCTCTCCAATGGGTTTCTGCGATATTAACGGTTTGGACCGGGGTCCAACTGTAGGGTTGGTTTCGGTCGCGGCTGTGTCTCCCATTATATCACCTACCTCTATGATTCCTCCTCCAAGTTCCTCATGTAGGGAACTCGGGTTCATAAATGTACCCTTCTTCATGGGACGATTACATGAGATGGATGATGTTAATAGAACCGAATATTAGCTATTCATCCTCTGAAAGGTCAACCTAGTCGGTTGTCCTTGATGGTGCCTTTTGGTGGGTCGGTGCCCGTAGCTTCAGATTATTGGGCATATAATCTTCTAGGGTTAGGACTAACTTTTTCCCTATTGCGGACTGCTCCTCTTGCAATTTTTTCCTCCTTCGATTACGCCCATATGGCCAGATCATGGAGGGTTGTGAGACTGATACTCTTAGCTCTGCAGCTTCAAGGGCTATTAGTGGGAACACCGGCTGCTATAGTTGAGCTCAGAGTATGCCCTGGGCTTAGTTGATTGTCTTCCGAGTCATCTAGATGTCAAATTTCTGCACCTGCATGCTGGTGACTTTCTGCCACCCCTCCTCTTTCTCAGAGTCAGTGGTAGAGATACATGCCACATGTGCTGGGGGTGGTCCTAGATCGACCTGTCCAGAGTCTACCATCCTATGTAGGAGGTCTTTGAAGATGAAGCATTCTCGGATATTGTGACCCAACAACCAATGGTAGGGGCAGTAATCTAGCATGTCATCTCAGCTGAATTCATCAGTTTTCCTCAGCTCCGAGAGGTGGATAAGTTTTCAGTTCATGTCGGTAATCATGTAGCCGTAGTCTTGATAATCATATAATGAGTATACTTTTTCTCTTCGTTACTCAAACTAGTTCCGCTTCAGTCCTCGCTGATCGTCCCATTTAGCTAGAGGTAGCCACTGATATCCAGGAGGCCCTTGATGATTTGGTGGAGGCCTGAGTAGTGGAGTGAGCACATGGCCCGACTTGACTGTGACAAAGGACACTTCAGCTCTACGGTCTCTTTTCGCCAGAGCCTATGAGGCTATTTGGAACTACGAATTAATACGCTGTAGGGAGTCCTCAATTCTCTGGGCAAGGACCGAGAGATGGCGGAAGCCATTGGTGCACTCTACTAGTATGAGCGGTGTTCACAGCACATCCCGAAGATTATCGATACATATGGATAGCATCTCATCTTCAGGCATGTCATGTTCAGGGAATAGGTCAGACCATTCCATCAGGAGATGAAATCTTAGACCCTCTCATTCTGCCTCTGCTTGCAATTCATGAGTTCGCAGACCGTTGTCTTGGGAAATGTTGAGTTGAAGTAGAACATGAACTATTGCCGAAGGTCCTCCCAGCTCTTTATTGACTGGGCTAGCAGACCCGTATACCAGACGAAGGCAGATCCTTGCAAGGTTCGTACGAATCATCTGAGTTTCACTGCTTCTTGTTGTTCTAGAGTCCCCATCATAGGGTCGTAATAAGAGGTGTAGTGCATCAAATGTTGTTCTGGATTGCCTGACACATTGAAAATAGGGAATACCAGGATCCCAAAATTGGGTGGAGGTGGTGTGTAGGTCAGCCAATCTGGGTAGGGTGTTCGCTCTGGTTGTATCGGAGAGTGTCGACCTTCTATCGCTTCCAATCGAGATGTATGTGCCTCGATGGTGTTAGTGACACCTTGGTTTACATCTTGTTGGGCCCGGTCCTGGGCAGGCATAGCCTAAGGAATTGCCTGAGGATCCGGATTGGTAGTCACTAGGGGTGTGTGTGCCATTTCTAGAACCTCTAGAGGATTCATGTGTACTCGCTCCGGATTCTTCCTGAGTGGAGGGAAGTATTGGTATTCATCTGAATCTACGTTTTGTTAGATGGACGGGCCAGTTGCCTTGTTGGACGGGATCCTTGACCGTATATTGTTTTTCGGGGAAGACCTTAGTCGTTGAGGTTCACTTGAAGAGAGTTCATGATGTGGCTCTTCCTGGGATTCTCTTTCAAAAAGGATATTCCTAGAGAAAAGCTCGGCATTAATCCACCTCAATTATATTGTCTCCTCTTCCTATCAAGAGAATTTTTCTTCGAGCATGAGTGGCTCATCTTTGTCAAGAGAAGGAAGCGTGTAAAGGGTAACCAGTACATTATTCTAATCCTTATTGGATGTTTGCTGGGTAGGCGGAGGATGATTGTCTCAAAGAACGGAAATATTTAGGGCGGCCCTCTGGTTCTGGTTGTGCACACTTGGGGGTTCATTGAGAGTCACAGCCTGACCAGAACCATTGTCTCCCGGTCCATCCTGATTTGAAACATATCTGGTGTCATTCATGGGGTTAACCTCTATGACGTTGATAGATGCATATTACAGGGTGGAGAAGATGTCATCTTCCAAACAGGAAGAGGATCTCCCTTTCCTTCTGCTGGCATTCCCTTTCGTGACCTGGGATTGCCTTTGGACTTCTTGACGAACGGTGACGTAGAGAGTTCTTTGGTGTGACCTTACGGTGTTCCTTCCTCTTAGAGGGGATGATGATTCAAATGACGAGATATGACATGAACCTCCTCTTCTGATTGTCCTCCATAGATGAGATAATACTGACACTCGTGGGGGAGGTTATTGTTGAGGGGGTGATAATGCCCCCAACCTTGAGGGCTGGGTTTGGCTCCATTCCTCAGACATCGAGTTTCTTCCCGGTTTTATTAGTCATGCAGGGGAATTTGTTGTTAATAATTCCCCCATCCCTACAGGCCGGGGTTGATCTTGGATTGCGGCAGTGGATGCGGCTATCGCTACCTACCTGATCTTGCATGCCCCCGTTTGGAGGTGAACATGGTTTGATGTCCAGTTCTTCTGAGAACCTATACTTTTTGGGGAGGCAGGCAAAGATCACTGATTTGACTCTCTTAGTTGAGAGTCCTGTTGTATACTCCCGGTGGCCTGATTCAGGAGTTCTTGAATGGCGTGTTCCCTGTCAGGCCTGCCGCTTCTAGAACATACTCAAGGCCTGACTCTATTGGGTGTGTTTCCTTTCTTGAACAGGGAGACCACTCTATTTCAATCTTGATGTGATGACATTGCAAGACACCATTCCAAACAGGTTTTTCTGGGCAGAGAGTGGAGTGAAATGCAGAGTTCCATGTTCTACCCATCCCCTGATATGGACTCCCATCGGAGTGTCACTGATGATGCGGCGCAACGCACAGAGGTAGGCTATATCCATGTTTCCTTTACGACTATGAGGTTGTTGTTGACATGCTGAAGGAAGATCTTCCTAGTCGATGTGACATAGGTGGTCTCCTATTATCATGACGTGGTCTACATACCAATCGTAGGGATGAAAGTTTGATTTTAGTCAATGGAGTGTTGTCCATATATTATGGCGGATGTCATTCACGCATTCTTATGACAACTCTCTTGGTATGTCGAACTGAGAGGTGGTCGTAGGCCAAAAATTAACCAGTATATCATCCCTGGCTAGTTGTTTCCCCACATGCATCATATCGGCATACTCCTCCACTAGTGAATCCTCTAACTGGTCATCCAAACTGAGATGCTCACATCCAATGTGGTTGGAGTCAGTTGGACCGGTAGGTGCTCAATCATTATTTGGGCAATTCCGAGGTGGTTCAGAGGATGAACGTGGCCCTGGACCATCTCCTGATTGTAGAACAATGTCGTCGTCGACTAACTTGGAATCTGACATGCTTGGTCCCATCCTTCTGAGTGCCTCGGCATAGGAGGGCTTTTCTGTGCTTGATTCGGAAGGGGGGGGACCTTCCTGTCGACATGATATGTCATCATGGGGAGGACCTTTGAAATGGTGTCTGTAATGTTGAGGACTACCATTACTGCTTTAGGATTCACTGTATAGAGTAATTTTGCAGTTCACACCCTATGGAGGACCTCCAAAGCGTGTCGTAGCAAGGGGAGGACCTTCTGGCTGCGTAGTGTCATTACGGCGAGGACATTCATAACAACTGCCATCATGGTGAGGATGACCATCTAGGTTTTAAGTTCGATGTGCATCACGGGGAGGATGTTCAGGGCACACTGCGACAAGGGGAGGACCTTCTTGTTTCTTGGGGCCAATGCAGGGAGGTCCTTCGCAATGGTGGTCGTGGTGGCGTGGACTACCATGATAGCTACGGAAATGGTGAGGACTACCATTACTATTGATTCAGAGGGAATATCTGCGGGATACATCCTGGGGAGGGCGTCCAGAATGTACCACAAAATGGGAGGGCCTTCATGTTTCTTGACGTCTCTACGTGGAGGACCTCCGTTATCAGGGTGGAGAGGACTACCACCGTGATCCGATGTCAGGCTGTGCGGAGTTTCGTTGCAACATAACCCCTGGGGAGGACCTTCAAGCAGGCCATGAGAAGGGGAGGGCCTTCATGTCGTGATGAAACATCACTATGGGGAGGTCCTCCATAGTTTCCACTATGATAGCGAGGACTACTATCATAATTTGTGGTCCCACTGCATGGAGAGTGTTTGCAGTGTATACCCCAGGGAGGAACTTTAGGGTGGACCACAGAAAGTGGAGGAACTTCTTGCTGCTCGATCTTCGGGCCACATGGAGGGTTTCTGTGACTCACATCAAAAGAGGATCTCTCGTGATCGATAGTTATATGCCCGCGGGGGAGGCCCCGATGGGTGCTCTGGGGAGGACCTTCAGAGCTGCTGGTAGTGAGATTGTGGGGAGGACATTCGCAACTGCTACTGCAACTCCCATAATGTGGTAATGGAAGGGTAGGGTTTTGAGCCTGCAATTTGTGCTTAGCGGCATTGGGAACCCCAACTTCCAGTATAGTGGAGTCATGAATCCGCTCTTTATTTTCCAGCTGCGTTTGGCGTGTTCGGGGCACTCTTTTGTGGGATGCGGGGACTATCTGATATTGACAACAACCGTCACCTTTAGGTACCTGTCTAATTGGGTCCTTTGATGCTGTCGAGATAAGCCGATGAACATATTGACTTTTATAAGGGATATATGCATGCGCTGGAGCATCCACCGTGATGGACAGGTGTCCCCCAGTTGGAACGAATGAATATTCTCGATCCTGTTTCCTTTTCATTTCAGAATATAGCTGGTGACCCTCTTGGGTAAGAGCAGGTATGCAGATCTGCTCCGAGTCCTCTATCTCATCTCTTATATGAGTCACCTCAATTCGGAAGATGGGCTCACGGGCCCGAAACATTACGGTTCCCACTGATTCAATTACATTCT
Organism: Viscum album; assembly: GCA_963277665.1. Classification (NCBI taxonomy): domain Eukaryota; kingdom Viridiplantae; phylum Streptophyta; class Magnoliopsida; order Santalales; family Viscaceae; genus Viscum; species Viscum album. The sequence goes on from OY728140.1 coordinate 1,765,693,097, forward strand.
GGAATGTCTACAATATATGATCTGGGATCGATTCCTGCTCCTCCATCATTTCCAGGATATGCATAAGGACATCTTTGTTTGGAACATGTATAATGTCCCATTACAGTATCAGAGTAAGAATATCCTACTCTGATCCTCCGGTGGTCAGTTGGTACTGAAAATTCTCCTGTGTCAGGGCAGGTGAATGAATCTTCCCCTAAATCGGGATATGCCTGTTTATCTCTTCATTTTCCCCCACATCAGGGTGGATGACTTTACTTGAATCCACAGAGAGGGACCCAACAATTGTTGGTTTCACACTATATTAATTCAGTGATCCTTTTTGGTGGGGTTACATTCCCGCCTATTAATTTCCGCCACATCTTGGTGTCAGGCTCTGTCGATCACCACCATGTCAGGATGACGGGCGTCAGAAGAATCTGCTAAAAGCTGGTCCTCCATGCGCCGGGTCGCCACCACGTCCAGCTGGTGGGCATCACAACCCTGGGTAGGGAGAGGTTCATCTTGGGTATGTGTCGTACTGCATGAGCGATGGGCCTGATAGAGCTCAGTGGAGATGTGCGCCAGCTTGTATGATGCTTCCATGTCTAGATGGCAGGCTCAGGAAGAGCGAACAGGTGTAGGTGCCTATTCATGGTACATATCCCTGGCTGGGCAGTGGAGCTCCTCCTCAGGGACGAGGGTGATGACCCGTCCCTGAGTGTAAATTTTCCGCCCTCGTTGGGCAGTCCGAGGGGCTGGAGCTTGGGGAGCGTGGGCCTAAATCCTCGGGGAGACCTCCTCCTCGACACGAGGATTTTGAGTCGCGACATGACAGCAACAACATCTTCCGGCTGGGGCCTTGAAGTGGAACACCCATTTGGCAGGGATGAAGTCCTCAGTGTCATCCTCATCTGCCTCCCTATGATAAGGGAGGTACGCATTGTCCCGTTTCGTGGATAGACTCCCGAAACGGTTTGAGACAACAACAAGGGCTGTCTGGATTTGCCTTTGTGGCCGCTGCTAGGCAGGAAACCGGCGAGTCCTGGAGGATTAGAGGGCATTCATGGCCGCCTCCACCATTGGGAGAGTACCGTTCATGTGGTACTCTCAGATCAGCACGTTTAAGACCCAGCGTTGACGACGTTGGGTGGGTGACAGGGTCCTCCATTGGTGAGGTTGCCCGGTCGTCACCTATCCTGAAGTGGTCACTTTCGAGTTCCTTCATGACACTATTGTATCGGAGGGAGTTTTTTATAGTACCTATAAAACATTTTAAAAAATAAAAATAGGAATCTCAGCAAATTAGCATCTCATGATCCAATGCGTAAATAATGACCTTGCTTAGCCCTCCTTGTGAGTAAAAGGGGGCACAGTGTGGGATTTGGTTAAATCTGTCATGCTTGGTTAATGATTCACATAAGGTTCACCATTTTTGTTTCAGGTCGGTCTTGAAGCGCCAAACAGTTCCATATTCAATGAAACATGGACCTGCATTCCAAAGGCAGGCATTTTCTGGATGGTCTGACCACCGACGCTTAAGAAATCACATTGGTCGAGTTGATGAGAAGTTGGGCTCATCGCACCCTTTGGGGTGGGGAATTATTTCTTGTTCTGGGACTCCCTTATATATTTAAGATGTATTCATATGTTTGTGAATCATTGGTTTATACCCAATCATAGTATCCACGGATTTCTCTGCATTGGCAATGGTCAGCTGAACACAGGGGTTCAGAATCATTTAGGCCTGAGGTTTACCATCCCTAGTTGGATTAATGACCTCATGGAGTTGGGACTCATTGAGGCGGTTCTAGGATTGGTGCGGTGAACAGATGTGAAGATAGTAGGATCGACCAGTTTTGGGGCTTGAACCTCATGGGGGCTTCCTGCATACCCTACCTAAGAGACAAGTATCAAAGTTCACATAGTTCGTAATGGCTTGGGACTTATGCTCTGAGGCATCCTAGAGTGATGGGTTGGACCTTACACTCCGAGGATGACCAAGGTGTGGATGATGGGATTGAACCTCAAGGAGGATTCCTACGTACCCTACCTAAGAGGAAAGTATCAAAGTCCACGTAGTTTGTAATGGCTTGGGACTTACGCTCTGAGGTAGCCCAGAGTGATGGACTGGGGATTACACTCTAAGGAGGCTCATAAGAGCAGGTCATGGTCGATGTTTACTATAAGCCCATGTGAGTATTTCTCGGTGTGAGAAACAAGAGGTAGCAGGGACCAGAGGATCATGTCACAAAGGGTGCATCCGTGAAAGGTGGAGTGGGACTTAAGCATGAGGGCGGCCCAAAAAGTCAGGGCTTACTCTGGGATGGATGCCCATGGCGAAAAAGCGCAGCGGGAGAGGGAAATGGGTGTTCCTATGCCCATCACCTCTCTTGTTCCCCGAGGATGTACCGAGGAGCATGGGGACGGCTGCCTTTGGATGGGTATGCCGCCCCCTCTCTGGGGAGGGGAGAAGTTCCTGACCGCCGAAGCGTGCAGTCCCCCATCATGGAATGTAGCGGCATAAATGGGGCTCTCAGGCTCAGACCTCGCATTATAGTGGGAATGTGAACCCATACATGCTTCGGGAATCTACCTAAGGTTCTGGGAAACCCCTTTTCCACTATTTACTGTGGGTATGTAAACTCAAAACGGTGCGCTGATGCGCATGAGGGTTACAATACAGGGATCTGGTGGCTCTGGTAGAGGCCTTGGCTCGGGTCCGATGAGTAGGCCACTGAGGAGGATGCGGAGGATTAGGACGGATTGGAATTGGAAGGATTTTATCTTGCTCAGGGAATGGAAACTCAGACGGTTTTGGAAGGCCATACAAGGGTATGAGTGGTGGCGCCCTTCGCATTGGGATGTGCTACACGGCTGGAGAGGTCGTCCACAAGCCAGGGTGGCCCACAAACAGATTGACCATCCGCGAACCAGGAGGGTCCACGGACTGATTGGCCATATGTGAACCAGGAGGTTCTGCGTACTGATTGGCATCCCACGAACCAAGAGGGTTCGTGGCTTCGAGTTCAGTCAACGTAAAATGTTGGTACGCAGAGGTGTTCATGCGAGCAGTGGTGTCCAAGGGTGGCATTGGTTGGAGGCTCGTTGGTCGGGGCTTTGCCCACGTAGGAGGGTGCTACGCGGTGTGGTGGATTGGAAAAAGGGCATAAAATCCCTGGTCCATGGGGAGTACATCCATAGAGGGACCCTGGTTCTCGGTTTTCTCTTCATTGTTATTTTTAGTTCGTGGTTCACCAAGTTATTATGCATTTTTGGTTCCTTATTAGTTCGTTCCCAGGTTCATAACTGCTCTGGTTTGCGAACTGGAACATCAGAAATCCTAAGCCTTACTTCAAAATCCTTCCACCCGAATCTGACCGATCTCCTCTCTGTTCTCCCTTCCTCTTCTTTTTCAATGTCATTTTATAGAGTGGGGAAAATGATATATCTATTGTCATGCATCAACTTTTGTAGAGGCCCATGACCGAAAACCCGGTTGATGGATGACATGGTCAATCTGCAATTCCAGGGGCATTAAACACTCCTCCTCTACAAACCAAACTTAGGGAGTGCTTCACAGCTATGGAGGGTTCCGCCTCCATTTCGTGAACAACAGCAGAGGCGGTTTGGGCCGGTCGACACGGCTTGTGGCTGGAGTGGACCGAAATGGTGAACTGGGTTGGCTCTTGTCCCGCCTCATGACCGTGGCGGATCTCCACCTCTATCTCACGAACAAAGACGGTCTGCAGAGGAGGGATGCTTCACGGAACCGGCCGTGCATCACTAAAATTATACCGGTCCGTGGACCAATTCGTCCTTCGCCATCCTTGAGTATTCTCCACATTTTCCCAATCATTTTGAGGGTAAATTTGGTAGAATCTCCCTTGAGTTAATGGGGATCATCATTCTCTATTACGGATTTTCAGGACCCTACACTGACAAAAGAGATTTATTAAAATATCATAATGTTATTCTTATGTTCCGATAAACTATAAAATGGTTCATTCTTTATGTGTGTGATCACTAAAAAAATTGACTCCTAAAATATATGTGTTTTTCAGAGGAGTTATGTGATTGTTTATAAAATATTTAAATTAAACAATTATTATTACACGGTACATTATTTTTTGTGAATATTATCCAATAATTTTTGATAGTGTGTTGCATCCACAACACATGAGGAAAACAACTACTTACTCCCACATATCCAGCTTCAGTAGTGGGATGTGCTACTGAATCTTGTATCTTATAATCCTAATAAAAAATTTAATCTCTTACAAACTTGTAGGTTATCGAAGTGAACATCAAATCGATTCCAGGACCACCAAATTCAACATTCAAAAGATATTTTTATTTAAAACAATTTTAAGAAAAAAAGATAAGTACAATATATATGGTTACTTTTAGATAACTAAAATTCATCTTACAGATTTTAAATAAGATTACAAATGAATAGCTTTATTTCAATCATATAAATATACATAAAATGATATGTCAGTTCAACTATAGTAAAGTACTATAAAATTCCTATCATACATCCAAAAGTTTTATGATCAACTGGTTTCCTAGAATCATAAATATTTCCTTTGTTTAAGGTTCATATGGGAGTAATAATACATTTATTGTTGTTGTGTCACAAGATTTTAGAAAAATATTTAATATAATGATTTTTGTATATATGTATACTTGTAATTTTATGAGGGATTTAGAATCTACGAATTTTTTTAACTCACCCATCAAACTCATCTCAAACTCAGACTTTATAAGATCTACAAAAGAATCTTTTAGAGATTTTTTAGTTGATCGGAATATAATTTATTCAACATATATTCAAAAAGTCATTATATTATACTTACATTATTTTATAAAATATTAGAATCTGCATCTCCCTTAAAAAAATTTAAATCATGATTTTTCTTAACGTATAATAACTAATTTTTTGAGCATGTTTATGGCCATATAAATATTTGGTATGTTTGTAATAATATTAAAGATTTTTTTTCTTCATAAACAAGGTGTTTATTCAAAAATAAATAGCCTATTAAAGAAATAAATTAAAAAATGTTCACTTCATGTCCAATTCAAAAAATGTGTAACTAAAGAATACTAAAAATTATAGTAGAATATGAATAGAATATATTCTAGATAATTGTGCATAGGATTCTTCATATAGGATTCATTATTGTTGGTTGTATCTTTCTACAACAAGTCCTTATTTATTTCTAATAATGATTCAATTTTCATCACTTTTGTTATGGAAGACCCATTTTACTCCAATTATGGAATATTACTCAGGACTTTCAACCAAAGAACATACATTATTAATCTCTACTTCATTTGTCTCATCATTCATATCCCTAATCTAAAATTCCCATATGGCCTCATAAAGATATTTAGGATCAAATAGGGAATGAAAATAACTACATTCTATTTCATTCCTATAGGAACATATATTCCATTCATGTATATCAATATCCATAATTATATTATAAATAAGATGATTTTTATGAAATAATGACATGGTTTTTTGAAAACATGTTCTACAACAGAAGGTATAAAATCATCTTGTAAAAATACTTTAGAAATATTTTTTTTTGTATTTCCCTCAGAAGAATAATTTTCCAATAAAGGCTGAGAAAATGTTTTAAAAATCCAATATGGGGATGTTGGATAGGTTTTTTCTAAAAATAATTCAGTTTCATCCAATTTATCATTTACTATTTCATCAATATTAGAATATTGTTTTAAACCCCTATATGGCTCATAAATATTGAAATAACAAAAAAATCAATTTTTTGGGTTTGAATTATGTTATATTAGATTTCATATTCATGATGAATAATTCATATCCAAATAATCAGACTTCATAAAATTTTCATTTTCAGCCTATCCACAATTTATAATTTTATTAAAAAAAGTGACTTATAAAAACAAAATTTGTTCTATAAGAATTAGTACTAACCATATTCGGAAAAATTTATTTTTCAATTGAGAATTCAGACAACACGATTCTTGTTATTTCATGAAGAATTACATATATTCTATCAACAACCCAACATTAATGAGGATTCCTTGGTGATGAATTGTTATGTGTATTCCCATATATACTAAAATACAGTTCAAAATTAGAATTTAAAAATTTTCAACCCTGATAACTAAAAATAGTTATCAAGGTAAGGTTTTATCATTTTTATCTTTGGATACAATTGTTTTTAAATAATAAAATCTTTCATGTTCCCTTGTAAGAACATATTCCAATTTTTCACTAGTGTAATCATAGACATGAAAAAATAAATAGTATATAACCCCAATTGTTCTTGTTTGTGTAGGACTGAATAATTCCTTGTGCACTAATTTTAATGTATCAGTAGTTAATACATAACTAACATATTTAAAAAAGGACTTATGATTCTTACCATATTGAAAATAGTAAAGTATTTTTTAAGAATAAAATCTAAGATATGATAAATATATAACATGACGTTTGTTAGTCAATATACATATTTTTTTAAGGATACAATGTCGTACACATTTTTTCAATAACCCTGATTTATCTTCCAATTCACTAAGGAAGAGATTTCATGGTTCTTAGAGTGTTTTATGTTTACTTTTTACACATTCTTATAACAAGAGACGAAAATAAGGAATTCATCCTTAGAAGTATGTACAACCCATTTTTCATTCCTAAAATTCAAATGGTGACCTTTATCAGATAATTGAATTTTTATTATATGATTTTGTTTATGAACATTAACAGATAATTATTTTAAAATTAACGCTTTACCCAGAAAAACTATGTTACTCATTCGGATATTCACTTCATAACCATTATATCCCATGGTAATTTTTACACCTTTCATAATGACAATTGTTTTCAAAATATCATTATTAGCATGCATATGATTGGAAAATACAATAATCATATACCATGTATTATTGTTACAGGTACATTATTTTTACACAAAAAGTAAAAATCATGGGAAATATGTAACCATTGGTTAATGGGTATAGAAATTATAGGTACAAATCATTTAAAAATCCTTGCATTTTTTAAGAGATAAGATTTTCCGAAACCTAGTTATTGATCTTTATCAATAGAAAAAGTCATTTTCAATATCCTCATATTTCACTGGTTTTGAAAAAGTGTACATTATTTTAAGATCGTTTTTTACAAAAATGTGGTTTTCAATGAGTATACACTATCCCAATACTATTATGATAAAAATTGATTTAATTATATAATTTATAAAAAACATTCATTATCGAAATGAATGTTTTATATAATTTGTTTTAAGAATTAATGCCAAAGATTAGTTTTACAACTAAATACTTATCCCTTTGTGTAATGTTTTTGGAATAGATTGCTTCATAACTAGTGTGTAAAATATTATTTTCATATATTAATATTTAAAATTATTTGGAAATAGTAACACTGTAAAAAATAGACTTAGTAATATATTTGGAATTATTTGATAAATAATTTTTTAAACCAATTATCCTTGAATTATCCGTGTCATGTTTTTACTAACATTTCTATTTTTTCAAGGGGTTTACCAATATGATAATGTTCATTATATAAAGGAACAATATTAAACTATATTGGGGAAGTCTCATTATTCAATTATTTAAAATTATTATCAATATCAGATTCATGAAAATTTAATTTTATGGATAATTTTATTAGGTTCTCAATAATGGGTACCTCATCCATATGAAAAACATTACTTTTAGTTATTCTAACAAGAAGGTAAATGTTTTTCTATTCAAATTAATTAATATCAAAATATTTATTTGAGGAATCTCCTACACATTCGGTCAAATATAATTTAATTTTAAATATTTATTTAATTTTTTCTTTTAAAACAATTTTTTATTCCATTCATAATACAAATACATCATGTCTTTTTTTCATCCTTGGAAAATATAGTCAGATACATCCAACATACATACTCTCATTACAAGTAACTCCAGAATATTTCTTGTCCTTTGTATCATTGTTACATTTATTACAGTTCTATTGAAATTATTTGATTAGAACTAAAATTTCCATCCTTTAATAATGATTTTCATGCTCATTTTCATATTTATCAGATGTTTTAGAATATGATTGAATAACCAATTTATTCATTATTGATGATCTAACTATTTTTTCTATTGAGTGAGTATTAAGAGGTAAGGTAGTTGAAAAATAAACTCTATATTTTTGTGGTTTGTTTTCTTATAATATCTCTTCAGACTACTTTCACAAAACATCTAGGTTCTTAATATATAATGAAGAATCATATTACTGAATTTTTTTGTTTCTAAATAATTTTTCTCTAAGATTATCATTCACTAATAATGTTTTCTATGATTTTCTGGAAAATAATATCATTATGCAATCCTTTCTCTCCAACATCATGAATTATGTAAACAAATGTAAGGACTATTTGATGTATCTTAGAAACTGATTCACATTATAATAATTTAAAATCCTGGTAATAGTTTCTATGAATTGATCTAATTGTTTCAAAAACCTATGATGTGATAAATTATGTAACCTCTAGCTTTTTCAAAATATTGTTCACTTCTTAACAAGCAAAATTTGACTATATATTCTTATAATCATTAAACACAACAAATTATTATTTACTTTGTAATTTAATTGATAAACTATCTTTTCTGGATTAGTAATGGATCTAACTTCTATATCAGATATTTTGTAATCTATAATTATCATTACTAAATTATCAACTTCTATGTTAATAAAAATGCTTATTATTTTGTCTCCCCAATATTCATAATCATACCCAATAGATATTATAGGTCGTTTCAAAATATTATTATCTATTTATAAAAAATTAGTGTCTTCCATATATTAATATAGAAAAATAAATTCACAATACATGTTACTATAACATGTATTTAAAAACTATATTTTTTAGTTGAATTAAACTTTCATTATATAGTAATGAATACAATAATTTCAACAAGTATTTATGTAGTTGTATCCTCTTTGGTTAATAATTGTTGGATGTAAATATGAGTTATATTGATATTAGGATCAATTATTACATTCATGATATCTCAATAATAAGACACCTGAAAATTTTTAGATTAAAAAATAGAATAATAATAAATAAACAATGATATTTTACAAAACCCTTTAATAATTAAACTATATTCATTCTTATCCCTCGATATGATTATGTAAGAATATTGTAATCATATTTATTAGGATATATTATTTACCCCAAGTTGTAATCGTTGATAATTAAATCTACATAGTCTAATATCATAATCAAAATAATCATGATTATACAAAGTATACAAAAAAATTAATTAGTTATGATTCATTATTATAAGAATATATATTGGTAATCAGTGTAACATAGTATTGAAAAAATAATCTATTTGTATAAAGTAATAAAATTTTATCAGAATTAATGATACTAATCAAAAAAATGTAGAAAAATAATGATGAATATGAAAGTATATCCTCAAATTAATTTATATGAAAATAAAATATTTTTAAGAAAACATGTTTTACAAAATAATTTGAAATATTTACCTAATGAGAAGGAAATCCAAAAACTAGGACAACTATTCCTTAATTTTATACTAACAAAAAATCATATCATTCCTCCGTTAAGAAATCCCTAGATATAATGATCATATTTCCTTCCCAATGGTCTTATATTTCAAAGTTTATTGGAATGACTTTGTTAACTAGAACTCAATTGACTATATAACAAAAAAAGGGTCAACATCATACCGATTTACACTATTAGAGTTTGAAAAATGTTCCATTATGATATAAATTATTTTTCAGTATTCACAATTTGAAATATATTCAATATAATAGATTTAATTATTGAATATTATTGTGATATTATTTACCAGGATGAATATAATGTTTAACCATTGTGACATTAATCTAATATTAAAGTTATTTTTTGTACAAATACATGAAAAAATTCCATAAATATTATTAGATAACCGGGAATATAATATTTCTCTAGTCCATACTCATTATAATAATCATAATGAATAATTTCACATCAATTTCATGAATACTTTAAAACAAATTTGATGTAATGTAGAATATATATTTTCTTTAAAAATCATAAAAATACCTGGGACATAAAAATTTATTAATCTGATGTTTAAGAATGTGATTGGATTTCCAAGCCTATGGAAATAAAAAATTTATAAGTGTATCTTTGGACTCAATTACCTCTTCCATATCTGTAGAAAATTCCAAGTATCGCTTTTTAGAAATTATATACCATATTATTCATAAATTCTATTCTATAATGCTATGATACTGTAACATCTTTTCTCATGTGTGGGAAACTAGTCGAAATAATAGATCTATAATATTAGGTGTTTCTAAAAAAGACAAATCCTATGGTCAATTTCATATGGTGAAATCATTATTTTTAGGAGGATACATGGGAACCCACCGATTTTGTGAGAGATATGTATCCTAAAATATTTTCCTCTATGTAATAATATTTCAATGAAAAATTTATTTTAAGGGTGTATAATGTAATGAACCACAGTTTTGTGGATTAATGTTCTATAATTAATACTTTGTGAGTAGTTTTTCTTATATTAAACAATAAATCAGACAAAAAACAGACATACATATTAAAATAACACAATTATGTTTATTCATATAATTTAGGGTTTTCACTAGAAGTAAAAAATTAATAAAACAAGTATGATAGTGTACAATAAAAAAAGACATTTTGTAGTTTGAAAATAAATATTACCCAAAATTATTATTTCCATGCTTATATTAATATGATTTTGTTCGAATTTTTTATCCTAAATAAGATAAAACATCTTGGGTAATTTTTTAATTCATTATAAAATTTTGTGTTGTTCTCAAATTATTTATTGTCATTGAAATATATTTCGAAATAAATCTTATTTATTGCAAGATAAAATTTATGTTTTTCAAAGGAATAATAAATTTATAAATATTCCTAATTAAAAGAATATATACTAAATTATAAGTTGAATATTATTTTTAAACATATATAAAATATACTAACACTCACTAAACTGGTAATCATTGTTAACTAATATTACCAATCTCTAATGATAAATGATAATTTTCTCTAGGAAAATAGTTTTTCATCAAAATATATGTTATGATTTAAATAATTATTTTATCTAAATTTGAAATTGAATTTGGATAAATAGTTTATTAATTATTATTAAAAATTGATATTTTTTGAAATAAGGGTCAAATAAATTTTTTAGGTATAAAATATTTTATTTCATTAATATTTAATTTAGTGAAAATCTATTTAAATGACTAATATACAGTGAATCAAATATTCCTAAATTAACAAGAACATTTTAATATCATGAAATATTTTTTTATTATGTATTTATAAAATTTAATTCATTTCTTACATCCCATAACCCAACTAGAATTCATGTATTTTCATGTATACGTCTTATTTACCATTATTTCCCATAGAAATGTCCCTCTTCATCACTTATAACTTGGGGATATCTTCCACCCTTTCAATACACTAATCCTATTTTGAAATTTCCAATAAAACCATTCCAAATACCTCAATATTGATTAAATTACACTCCATATATCACATGGTCATCAAACATTATCTTATATCACTTATATCTAAGGACTTCATAAAGTGGAAGTTTGAGGTCTGAATGTTGGTGTCACATTAATCATTCCATTTTTTCATATTTTTCCTTTATTAAGAATCCATAAAAGGAAATATTGATAACATAAAAATAATAGTTGTCATGATATGTTCTTATAATTAGATCAAATTCATCATTTATTCTCTTCTATGTATTATAAAAAATGAATCTTTGTTTGGTTATGTGTATAAATTACCACCTATATGAAGATGCACTTATGGTTTTTTTTAAATACCCCAAATTAATATTAATATTGATAGAATTAATTAAAAAATCATATTTATATATATAATTAATTTTTGATTCCAAAATGATCTATTACTTTTGACCATTAACCATATCAATCATTGGGTTATAGAAATGAAAATTGATTTTTGTATGATCTACCACCTCTATGAATAATCATTTTTCATTTTCTATCACATCAAAACATTGATATATTTAGAATTTTTTGATATCATATTCTATAAATAATTAATCCATATCATAAATTTATGTATTTTTTTATAAAAAATGTTTTCATTGTTTTAATGTAATCCCTCAATGTTGATAAAATACCCAAATCTGGTTCGATAAGTGTTTTTAAATAAAAATTACTAAAAATACACTAAAACATTGTTATAAAATCATTATTCTATCTATAACATCAATTATAATATGTTTAATTATGTGAAAATGATTATATTTTGGATAATGATGAATATCAAAATTGTAATTATAAACATAGTAAAAAATATTTTGATTATTAACATCATCTGCTGAAATGATATTTCCAAAATCTATTGCATAAAAAAATTATTCTCATTTTCGAGAAAAAATACAAATATATAATGTTAAGGGGTATTATAACACCAAATTATTTTTTTTGAGTTTTACATTTTCTTAATTTACATCATATTTTGAAAACATTATTTTCTTACTGATGTTTTTTTTTTCAATTAATATTGATGCTGTTAACATATTTCTAGAGAACAATATTTGTTAACTAAAATTAATTTCATGTATGGAATTAATTTAATTTAAGTTATAAAAAGGTGGTTTTAAAAAGGATCATTTAAATATGAATTTTAAATCGATGGTTAAAATATTTTTTCTAAAAAACACCATCTTGATTGTGTTCTCAATATCGTCAAATGTTCTCTCTCTCAAGAAGTTACATTTTCAATTTTATTAAATTATGAATCCTTCTGGATAGAGATATTTTTATGGTCTATGATTTCTTAATTTACTGTTATCTGATATGTTTATGAACCCTATTGTTTTTCATTGTTTATTTATATTAGGATGATATTTATTTTTTGGTGGAACACAAACACACACAGATATACATACATACATATATATATATGATAATGGGTTGGATCATATATATAACTCTAATAAATTTCTAAATGATCATATATCAGAAGATATATTTCCATTTACAAAACGCTGTTTTTCACCAATGTTTTTGAATCATGGGTTTGATCCCATAGTCAAACATGGTCATAATGAGTAGTCTCACATGGTTGTGTTAATAATGGGTTTTCACATATATAGTGTCATATTTTTAATAATATTCTAGATTTTTATTTTCACCTGGTATCAAATATTGATATATTTTTTATAATTTTATTCTATCCTTATAAATGAATTTGATTTCATTTAAATTTTATATTTTAATGATTATAACTTTTCATTATAAGACTTTTTCATGTTTGATGAACCTTAAGAGATGAACCCATATTATTTGTTTACTATGTTAATTTTCAATGATGAAATTTTTATGATTTTCTACTTATGAATAATTATTTGTGATTACCAAACATGTTATTGTGATCTATTATTTAGATATTCTATTTTCATCATATTCTCCACATTCTAAAAATCTAACACTTTATTATATGTGTTTTCTTTACAGGATGTATGAACTCAACCAATTTATTGTTTACTTATACAATTCAATGAATATAAACACATTCAATGATGGAAAATATGAATTATATATAATGTATAAATATGTAATTACATGTATTCTATGGTTCTGTAAATAATTATAAAATTGTATAAATTACATTTATCAAATAGAACACTTTGTGGAAAACTGTATATTTTTATGTAAAACAGTATATAAAATTGACTAAAATAAAGAAAATAATATTAGAAAATATAATCAATTGAAGATAGATGATAAATATTGAGAAAATTAAAATAATTAAATTATGTATCTATTTTTAAAAAAATCTATTTCTATTTTTCATGAGGTACAAGAAAATTATGTAATTTTGGAATAATGGTTATGTGATTCTTTAACCAACAAACTATTTTCTTTTCCATATAAATCATCAATTTCCAAATGTATATTACTTTAATGTTCAGTAAAAATAATTAAGTCATATTACATTTTCTTTCCTAGATATACATGTTTCTATGATTATTTTTATTATCAATTTCTATTATTTTATTAAAAGAAATTCTTTTAGAAAAATATTCTAATCCTCATATATTTACCATTATCCAAAGAAAAATGAAAATTTATACAAAATTATGATCTCCATTTTTCAATTTGAAATCCTATTGTCTATTTATGAATATATTAGTTATCAAATAATAATGAAACCCTTTAATTTGCATGGGTTATTTCATGAATACAATTGTTATACATTCTCTGTGGCATTCATGATTATGTAAATGTCATGATGTCCTGAGTGGGACTGGAATGGTATATTACACTTATGAATTGTATAATTTGATGTATCATATGATATAATATTCAATATTTATGAACATTATTATATTTTTTAATAATGATGATGTTATGATTATGTAAATAAGTAATGTGGGAAAATGATGATATCTTTTCTCAGTACTGTGTGTTTTACTTTACTACTATGAAATGATGATTCTTTTTTTGGATTTTCGAGATTTATTTATGTTATATAATGTTTAAACTAATGATTATGATGAATAATATGTGCTTATTATATGATTATGATGATTATTCTAACTCGTGTAATACATATTCATGTATTTATTCATCATCATACTTTTTTTTAGATCACTAATCATATTCATGTATATCTTTATGTGATTGCATGTACTATGCTGAACATGTGATTTTAGATGGATAAAGAAGAAGGTTTTAAATATATTATTTTATTTTATTGTAAACAAGATATATATTAGTGTTATTTCCCAAGACACTAATCCATATTTATCATTTCTTTTTATCTCTATTGTGTTATTTATCTTAAATATGATGTAACAATCATGTAAGAAAATGTATGGTCTCTATAGTAGGTATCATCGAAAATTTTATTTAATTTGGGGAATTATGATTAGATAATGATAGTGAAGAACCATAGGATATGATATATTTTGTATAAACATTGATATAAATTTTCTACACAGATGAATCCCATAAGATATTACGTTATTGTTATTTTCAAAAAAATAATAAATTATTTAATCATAAATTGTGGATATAAATTTTGAAATAAACGTATCTATTTCTGAAAAAGGTTTTAACAAAGAGAAATTAAGGGAAAAAATGTGACGGACATTGATATGATTCTTAAATGACATCCCAAAGGACATAAGAGGTGGAGTTTAAAACTTCATAGAAATTCTTACCCAAGAGTCCCATGATATAATAAATAACCAGAACCCTGTAGAATTTCTGACATCACCCAAGAATGATCCAAAATCCATTTTATCATTTTATGTGGGAAATACCATCGACACATAGAATATATTATGATCCACTATTAATAGTATAATGATATAACTCAATAGGGAATATTTTTTTGTGCTCCACTAAATTGAGAAGGTTAATTGGACTCATTTTATCTATAATTTAGGTGTAGAGTTTGATCAATGGAGGGAATAGAAAAACAACTATTATAAGGATGAAATTGAAGATATAGAGTGGGAATACGTTATGAAAAAATTTGTTACCATGTATCATCCCCAAAATCATCAATCAATGATAGATTGAGAATTCATAGTAGTGAATAAAAAGGTCGGTGAATATGTCACAACATAAAAGGAAAACATAATAAATATTTTAAAATGGTCATCATGTTATTAATGAACAATGATAGAAAAACATGAAAGATTAATTTGGGTTTTAAAACCAAAACATAAAAAGGATATACATAATATATGCTCTTAGAGCTTTGATGAATTGGTTCGATGATATCTCAATGTAGATATGCAGTTAAGATAATGGATTTTTTTTTGAGGTAGTAACTTAATAATATTATTTCAAGCAAGTGGGTTAAACAAAATTAGAGTAATGAGGATACAACTACCCATATGTCACAAATATTGGAATAAACCTCATGGGAATTGACACAAAGGAGAAGGTAAACACTTCCAGAGTAAGAGTGAATGAAATCGATATCCTGATTAATAAATAGAACTGAAGAAGCTATCTATCATGATGGAGGAAATAGTGTCACATCCTCTTTCACCACCCATGATTCAATTCTGCAATTGTAATGTGTAATATAATTTTTCAAGCTATTGAACTAAACCATTGTATCATATGTGTAATGATCTTCAGCAACCACCAATTCCAATATTTTGAAAGAATCATTATTAAATCACTACGAAAAATGTTGACCATGAAAAGGAAGTCATCATATATACACTTATAATTCACTTAATAATTGGAATCATTTAATTTATTTTTTTCTACACATTCCACTATATCATTAATGTTTTCTATAACTTTTGAATCAAATACTAGATACCATGAAGGTGATATATCAATAAAAACATCCATTGTTACAATCATGGTAGATGATCTGTAGGAATCTTTTCCTATAATAGTATGTGGGATATTCATCCACTGGATCTCACAACAAATCCCTTGGTTGAATTTTTTATATAATATGTATATATTGTCTCACATTATATAGATTACATGTCAATTGATGTAAATATTAAACATATTTCTATTTTATGCACTAATTAATGATCCTCTAAAAATTCAAGGAATAACATGAATCAACTTTGTAAAATCCCTGAATAATGTTTTTAATTATACCTTATGTATGGTCATGAAATTTCTAAAAGGATGAATCAATAGAAGATATCAATATCGATAAATGACCATTATGGGGGAGAACACATAATAATTTATTGAACAGTTATATGGACATCCCCTTGATCATGAGGAGGAGTTCTCAATAAAAATCTAATGGACTGAAACTCTAATATCAAAATTTCTATACCAGATGTCTTCGATCGTGCTGGTGGAGTTAAATATGCTAGTACAATAGAATTAAGAAAAGGGATTCATATGACCTAGTGAAAATCCATTGGTGCATTAATTAATTTTTTCATGAAGAAGTATTTATTAATGTGGTAGAGTTTCAATTAATGCGATCATGAAAATAACATTATAATAAAATCTATCCTCTAAAAGGGATTGATGACTTGTTTGATAAGATATATGGAGCTTAGTAATCTCAAAGGAGGATCATTTTTCAATGTATCATCAATTGAAGTTGGTGAAGGAAGATAATCAAAATATTATTTTATAATTATATTTTGGGAACTATGATTTCATAGTGATTCAATTATGAAATTCAAATTCTCAACCAATCATCATGGATTTGAATAATAGAGTTTTTAGATACTACCTAGGAAAATTTTTTAGTATATTTTATTCACGAAATTATCATTTAAACTAACATCATGGACAAACATTAAGGTCATAAGGATTATGTGGGGACATTAGATAATGAGAAAATTTATACTTTGTTCAGTAAGTGTGACTTTTGGATTAAAAAATTGTAATTTTTGATGAACGTGACAACATATAAGGTAATTTCTATGGACCATTAAATAAAAAAGACATTAATTAATGGGAGAAAACTTCTAGTGTAATATAAATCCATTAATTCATGGATTATGTGTGTTCTATAAATGTTTTGTGAGAAATTTTTCATGATTTTCATACCCACTAAAAAATTTATCTTAGAAAGGGGTAGTTTATGTATGGACAAAGTTGTGTGAGGAAACCTTTATAGAGATCAAGATGAGCCCAATATCAATGAATGTACTCATAGTACCAACAATTGGATAATTTTTATGATATATATTGGTTATTAATATAATAGTTTGTGTTGTGTAATCATGTATAATGATATGGTGAAATACTATACCTCATGATAGTTTAAGAAGAATGAGTAGAATTACCCAACACAATATCACATGATAGAATCTATGAAATGTGCTTTTACGATTAAACAAAACTATCTCTATAGTCAAAAGTGTGATTCGTATACTAATTATAAGAGTCTAAAGTATATAACATCAAATAATGATCTCAGGATGAGTCCAAAGAAGATTATTATATCTAATCAATGACTAAGATTTTTCAATTCACTATCATCCATGAATGTAAAATAGGGTTGCTGATTTTATATACATAAAATAATTTCTTTCTCAGTGCATGTTGCAGATTGAGAATGAATTTATCTTCATTAATTAGAAAAGTATTTGTTTTTAAATCATTATGGAAATAAATAAAACTAAACTTTCACAAATTATTTCCTAACCATCTATCGAAGAGAAAATCACGGAGGCACAAAGGGATTATCTACAACAACAATAGTAGTTAAAGAATGTAACAGGAGAGAACCAAAATGAGTTCCAAAACAATGATGATAATTTCTTTATATTTGTAATGAGTAGTTAGGTTCATTTTTTACATGATATAAATATGGATCTTCTAGATAATGCACATAGCTCATATTAATCTATTAATTTAATCACCCTGACTTTATATAAAATATTTTATTCATGAATAAATGCTTGTTACATCTTATAAAATACAGCACACATATAAAATACAACAAAAACAATTTTATTATCACTTTTAATGATCATTACATTATTCATCAATGAAAAAATTTTAAATTGAAAAAAAACAGGTAGAAAAAAATTGTAAAATAGAACAACTAGAATCAGAAACTATAGATCACCTAAATCTACGATAATCATCACCCCCATTGAAAATGACATTGAAATTAATTATATAATTTTTTAACAAATCACAATATTATGAAATGAAAATATAACCTTAATAGAAATTTTTGTGAATTTTGAGTGAATGATTGAAGCGTTCTTTAAAGGGTATAAAGGGAAATGTGACCACTAGGGTTCTATTATTATAAAATAATTGGTCAATATGAAAATTAAAATCTCTAGAGTAGTTTGATAATTTTTCAAATATATTAAGTGTTTATATTTTTAATTTTATTGTATAAATTAATATAAATGTAGAATTTTTGACCTCAACCAGTTGAGTAATTCAATTTGAAGCCCATTTTCCTATACAAGAGAGGGAGGTATCATCACCCAGGTCCTCCCTAATCCAAGAACCATCCAAGCATCAAAAATTTAATAATGAATGAAATATCATACTAGATATGTTCATGATAGTGACGATTACTACTTGGTCAATGTTAGCTGAAGCACCCCACGAAAATACCACCATTGCATACCTTACCACAGAGGCATTTGATGGTGCAAAATGGAGTTTTTTGACTAGAAAATATTTTTATAAAGTGTAAATTACATTATATAAATAAAATGTTTATTTCCATAAATTCCACTAAATAATAGTTTTCTTAATAAAAGATTTTTCCATATGAGATGAATTTGATTTTTTTGTAGACTTAAATAAAACTAAATTATATTTTTCTATAAAATGTATATATTTTTTTAAATATAACCAGGGTATTTTGAATATTTATATATATTTATATTTTTTAATTTTTTTTATTAACAAATGATTAAATAATTTTATATTTTCCTAGGTTTTTTGTTAATGTGTTAGACATGTATAAGTTTACTAAATATTTATTTATTAAATAAAGAAGAATTTTTCTATTTAAAATGTAAAATTTTATTATTTAGAAATTTTTTATGTTAAATAAAAATCATTTTTATAATCATCTCATAGAAATTAGGTAAGTGATTATTTAAAAAAAATTAAAATATTTTTTTCATGAATAGTAATAAATTAGGTTTTAGGATTTTGTTATATTTTATGGCATCATATTCATGTCGTAATGAGGTAATATTTAATTCAAAACATTCCATGACATAAAATATTTTATTTTATTACTACAGAGTATTTTAATATATATAATTCATTTTTTTAAAACTATAAGTTACATTAGAGAATCAAAAAGGAAAATTCTTCTTTTAAACATCACATTGGGAAATCTTAATTATTTTATTCAAAATGAAGTATTAAATAATTTTTCAATTTTATAGGGATTAATTAAAATAAAATGTGACCCAAATTTCTAGCACCATGAGTAAACCCTTCATTAATTCAATGTTTTTTATTTTCCACAACCTAGTTTTCCAAAGCCTGTATTTTGAAATTATTAATAAATTCCTCTATTTTCACAATAAATACCCACAACTTTCTCTATATTCATTCACCCCTAATCCATAAAATGTTATGTTATAGTTTTCTAACATATATAGTAGTCCCCCTAAGGTTCCTCAATCCCCCAAGGTAACATCCTGATGTTTTATGATCAATTATTCAAGGTAAGTGAATTATCCACCTCTATTTCAGTTGAAGTTCCCCATTATGTTATTTGTATTATAAATGAAAAAATGTTTTTTTGTCTTATTTATGTTATACTAGTAATTAAATGGTACTATTTTATTAATGGGGTTTTTCTTCTACTTCATTTTACTCTTTAAAAAACATGTTTTACACCTATCATGCACACGATTTTACATCTCAAAATTATTCAGTTCTACTTAAGAAATTATCTTTTATTTTCATTTTTGGGATGCAAAAACAATTTTTAATTCCATGTGTATTCACTTAGTTGTCAAAATAATTAATGCTTTATATGAATTTACACAAGATCATAGAAAATTTATGTTATGATCATGTCTTTATGCACTTTTTACTCAACTAATTAGATATGAAACTCGCTATTTATTCTCCATGGGTTATTAATGAAATTATTGATTATGATCTTTATTGATCACATTAATTAGATCATAAGATGGGATCTCCTTAATAGAATTCCAATTCAACTAGAAGAAAATTTAATATCTATAGGTGACATGCTTTATGATTACTTTTTTCTAAAACCTTGATAATTTTTTTCTACAACACCTTAAAGAAAACCATGGTGACAAGATTATGGAAGTGTCATTTAATCATTGTATGAACATTTCTGTGTTATGATTTATTTACATAATATTTTATTATTTCTATAATTCATTCCTTATTATAATATCTTGTGTTCTTATTGATATGTCTCAATATCACATGTTGTATGTCTTTCTAGAATATTTCCTTTCTAGGATTCATGTTCACCCCTTTCCATTGATGTGTGTCCTCAAGATATAATAAGTAGTAAATTTGACATATATTTGACCTGTAAAAATGTATTTCAAGCGGTTTTCGAAGAAATAATAATGGTTTCATGTATTATATAAATTTTTCAAAGAATCAATACTTTAAAAGATCCTCAGTTTTGTACCACATAATGTAATTTTTCTTAATAAAAAGGATGGATTCCATTGTATTTATCAAATGAAGGTTTTATTAATTATACTAATGATGTGTAACATCCCACCCATTCACATTGACTTGAATAGGAATTGGAATATTTCATGCCCTTTAAAGACATCCCCCTGATTACAAAGGATATAAATAAATGTCAAATGGCTTCAGTACAAGTCGTGGATGATTTTCCATTTATAAATTGAAGTACTAAAGAAACTATCTAAAATAAAAAACACTATATGATGTATGATAACAATGAAAGACAACTGAAAATATAATTTATAAAAATAAAACTAAATCAATGTACCATATATGAATAATTAAATATCAAATTAACTATAGGAGGAAATAACAAAAAGGCTCCATTGACCACTCCAATTTCCAGACATCCTCCATGATCCAACTCTATAATAGTTCATGTACGACGACGTACTATATAAAATATGTGATAATTTATATATTCCCTTGTCTTTATACAAAACATATGAAAAAGAAACAACCATTCAATGCTGGTGTGAGTAAAAAACTGAATAGATTTTCTCCAAATAGCTTCCATACACATTCCACTATGACAGAACAAGTTATCCCAATATATGAAACAATTAATATAAAACAATTTCTAATAGAATTTATATAAAACATTAAACATGTTTTATAGTAAACATGTTTTTTATATTATATCACATTCCAGGGAAAGAACCCAAAAAATGTTCTAAACCCATTTCATTAATTCTTCTTTGGTATTAACAATTCCATTCAACATATCCAAAAATCTGGATATTCGTTATTTGTTATGAATGTTATATACAAATTTGATGCTAATCACCGATATACCAAGATTTGATAGGGTAATTATATCAAATGTACCTTTACAACATTTGAAAAAATAACATGACCATATTATAACCAATCATAGAAATTAAATATGAAAACACAACACAAAAAATGACCAAAAACAAGTTTTATTCCAAAACTACGTCAATGCCAAAACCATTTTCATGAAGCTATCTTTTTATTGAAAACCCATTCCAATAACCCATTTAAATAAATCTAAACATTCATTGAAAACACTTTCTCAAGTAATAAAAAACAAATACTGATATCTACAGTCATCATTTTAAAAACTATTTAACTATGAAACCTTCTCAACAATGCACACTTCCAAAAAATGACTAAACCATAAAAAATAAGGTTTCTACCATTATTTTAACTGAAATTTCACAATATGAATAATATATTTGATACTAACACTTGAAGATTAAAATAGATGTGTCAGGTGAGAATCCATCAACATTATGTTTTATGAGGATAATGAACAACCGAATAAAAATTCCCCTGAAATAGGTTTAATATCCATTAATCTACATTATATCAATTCAAATATTATTGAAAAGAAAAACATATTCATATTTAGAATAAATAATTTTAGATTTATCCATAATGGACATAGATATATGAATGTGATAGATATAGAAAAAAATTTCAATGAAACCCCATCATGAACTAATTAGAACAATGACATTTAGTGAAAATCAAGATTTTTCTCACATAGAAATGCTTCCGGATTTATTCTAATTCAATAGGGAGAGGATCTCCAACAATTCAGTATAATAAGTACAATGTTTTGGTCATTTTAGTGGAAAAAGAAGGATTTAAAACATTAAAATACCAATATACACATTCCTATATATAGTTTATAAAATGTGCATAGTTTGTCACATGGTTAGGCAATATATGCACAAATTGTGCACAAAATTCATTCCCTTGTAGGACAATCGTAAGGTTGGATCACCCTATTTCCAAACCATGTGCCAGCTTTACAGAATCCCAAATTATCTATTGGTATATTATTTCATAGGATTCCGCAATTTATAGATAAACTATGTGCCTCCTATACGCCTTCCCATTTTCCCTTTTCTATCTGTTCATGGTTTCCTATATGTTTCACACAGTTTAAGAAACTAATAATCCTACCGTTCAACTGTCGAAATATACCTAAACTCACAAATATTTCTCCAAAATATCCCACACATCTAACATTTAATTTTCATACATAAAAGGCACAAATAAAGTGTTACATATTTGATATCAGGGATGTTACATTCTCCCCACCATTGGACTTTCTATTCTAATAAATTGGGAATCCATCGTCAATGTGAAAGAGTTATTACCATTTCTCTTTAAGTTACATATCCCATTCCCAAGTGTCTGCCAATATCTAAACAATGTTTCCACTAAACCAGCTTTTGAACAATGCATTTTCCATTAATGATATTCTTATTCCAATCGACAATCTGCATTGGGATATGTACTAACAATGCATCTAGATCTTGTTCAAATTGATCCAATCAAATAATGTGGTCATGATCAGGCTAATAAATTATCTACCAAGATTCATGAAACACATTATTTACTATAATGAGTCATGGAAGAAATGAGAACTTATATTCCATATCACCAACCCTTTCATTCCTCTCAATAGTAATTATGTTTCAAAGATATAACATTCTATTCTTTTTAAAATAATGATTTTTAAGCCTTTGAGAGAACCTTAACAATAAGTGATCACTAACTGTGAAAAACAATGGTCATCTATGATGCTGTTTATTTTATTTTTTAGGAATTTGATTCACAACAATACTTTTCCTGATCAAGTGAATCTTCTCTATTTTTTCAAGGTGAAGATTTCTTCCCAACTAGTGCGGTCTCACCTGCTTCCACACAAAAAAGTGGGGAACAAAGAGAACACCCATAAAATTCATCAAACATACGAATTTGTATCAATACCAAATAATTATTTTTATAATATAAATCATCTTAAATCTCATCATTTTCCCATGAGAATGTAAAATAAATTACACATGACCACAACATGTCTTCTAATGTTTGTATCATATGTTTGGATCACACATCTTCCATAGGATGATACACTGTACTAAATGTCAATTGAGTCCCAAGGTCATTCATTCAGGATTTCTAGAAATGGGATGTCAAACATTGATCAACATATGATATATTTGATACTAGAAAACCATGCCACTTTTCTTCTTCTTGAATATTGATCAACATATGATATATGGGACAATTGTTACAATAACAAGATATATATATACTTCCATTTTCAAACAATAATAGGTAACAACTGCAATATCCACGAAGTTTGGTTTGAGATCAATATTATCATGCAGATAGGTTAAGCATATTGAAACAAACTCTGCAATTTTACATTTCATACTATTACACCTAAAATATGGTTTAATCACCGTGTTAATATTATTTATTCCCTGATGAATTAGAAATTCTGATTGGTTGAAATAATGTATATCTTATTTCTACCAAGCCATGTGAACGAACAACCGATTTTTGAACCACAATATTGAACTCTTGTCCCATTTCCATCCCATAACAGTCTCCACACAATTGACTTTTTAACTCATCTGATGAAATGTTAAATCATATGTATATTCCTCCTTAACCATATTCAACAAATCATGAATAATTTAATAAATAAATGAACCACAAATTCACCTTGGTCCTCATAATCTACATTCATGCCAGCTAGGACCAATATCAACTACCACTCATCTGATGCCTCGACTTCTATCTGATCTTATGACATTGTTCTTAATGCATCGACCACAAAATTACATTTACATAGTGTACACATCAAGAAAAAGTAAAATATTTGTATAATTAACATCCATATTCCTGATCTTATATTCAAATCCAATGGTGTGAAAATATGGTCTGTGATCTTATGGTATACAAATAAGGTAAATTTCTCACCAAATACGTAATTATTCCATGTCCTCAAAGTATAAACTAAGAAAACATACTACAAATTCTGTGTTTGGTAGTTCATCTCATCCACTTGTAACTACCATCCATCATAACAAAAAACATGCTCTATATGATATTGAACACTCTCCAACCCAAATCATGAACCATCACCAAACACCACATACTGATATATTGGTTACAATAAAATAATGATTGGTGAAAATGTAAGGAAAATCATATGTTCCTGATAATAGTTTTTACATTAAACATCACATTTTAATGGAACATTATTCCTTGAAAATAGGTTTCAATGAGGAATCTACTCAAATTATGTAACAGAAAAATCATCTATAATAACTTGTTGGACTTATAAATGTTTATATCTAAAAGTCATTAGTTGGTGATATCCAATAGATAATAGCTTCTATCTACTATGGATCCACTGAAACATATATTTAATAAATTACATATAAAACAATTCATAATTTTTAAATATAAAATTAATGATTTCTATTACATGGAATAAAAAACAATGTCTCACAAGATTCTTAACACTATCGCCTTATGTTTCTCATGCTAATCCCTTTTCCATGATTACACTGATATGGTATCCATAAACACCACCATAAAAGAGTAAATATATCTCTATAATATTCAATTCACCAATTATAGAAAGGCCACTAGTGAATTCGTAAGGTTGAAATTTATTAACACATATTCATAATGTCTATATCTACTTCTAAAATTTATTTTCAAAATATCCTCCTTTTGAACTCAAAAACACGGATATCCTGTTTGAATGTAAATTATGGAGAACCACTAAACTCCCCTCAATTGATCGAAACTATCATCAATGATTCAAATTGTATTCCTATAATTAATAAAAATTTGTTAATTTTATGATAATAAACACAAAACCTTAGAGTTTTGTAATCCATTTCTCAAACAAAATAGGTGCTTCCCATAGAGACATGTAAGGGTGAATGAAACCTTTTGATTCCATGTCCTCTAACAACATATTAAATTCCAATAATTTTATTATAGGCATCTAATAAAACAAAATGGAAATGGGAATGCCCCTCAAAAGGATATAAATTATAAAATTCACATCCCTCATAGGTGGAAACCATAAGAAATTTTGGGTAATCACATTTGGAAACTAATTTACCACTTTTATAAAACTTTTATTATTGATATTATTTACTTATGTAATAGATAATGATGCAAAATTGTATTAGATAAATCTAAATTATGGGTTCAACACTATTTTATCAATATACAATAAAATATGGCCTCCTAGAAAGATATTACTAACACCAAATTCAATAGTGAAACTGACTACTCTGGTATAACAATCGATTTGAGCCTTGAACATCATGAACCAATCCACACCTTGGATTATAAAGAAACCTCCATCGTAAAAATTTTTAAATCCTATTTGAGTTCATATAAATGAAATATAATTCATCAGGATCTATATAAAAAGGTTGAGTTCTTTTTTGAATATATATAGATTGATGTTTTATCAGAGAAGTGATTATCTCATGTTTAAACTTATAAAAAAAGTACGATAAGAAATAATGGACTGTTATTCAACTGTATCATACAACACATTCATAAGGGTATAATTAAAAATAATTATACCTACCACAGTAGATGGTCATGGATGATTGTCCAAAATAACATGTGCTGCTCTATATAATTACTTCATCGTAACACATTGCTCCATATTTCCCTATTGACATTTTATAGCTCAAGGAGTCTTGGTATTCATTGAATCACCATGGATGGCTCTATTATTTTGTCATGATTGATTATTCTTATCTCATAACATCAATGTATATGATGCTTGAAACACCTGAAAAGCATCTTCAAATCCTCACCTAGGAGCACTATCACAATAGCAATGAAGATCCCCCTATTTCTTCAATTATGGGATTCTCTTGGTTGATTCATACATTTTCTCATAATATGGTCAAAGGAACCACATTGAAAACATAAATACATTTTAATGGGGTTTTGAGGAAGATTCACTTATCAATACAAATGATTTTGATCAATGCTTACACCTTTAAAAAAAGTGTCCATCTTCCAATTTCCCCCTGAAATATAGTTCACATTATTTCCCATTTGAATCAATATTAATTCTACTATTATATATTAGGTCATGTCTCTTTCACTTACCATTTTTCTATTCTCTATCTCTGTAATGTCTATACTCCATAAAACATAAATCGTCGAGTGAATGTCACGTTTTTTACTCAATTCAAATATGTGTGCCCTGAAGGATGCACTTGAAGCACCCTTGGGTGAAAATCAGACTAAAATAATGTATTTAGCCACATTCTTTATGAAATATATAGTTTCATACTTTGAACTAAATAAATCAGTAGTTCTTTGGATTCTAAACTTGTAAGGATGTACTTATCTGTTCAAAAATTCGGGAAAAATCATTCCAACAAAGGACTTCATCTATTATAACTAGCAAAAATAAATCCACACACTGAAATTCAGGACCCTCCAGCATATACGTCACTTTCTAGACATTCATCTCTGATTGTGTGTCAGTGAAATAAAATATATGATTTAACTTATTCAAGAAGACATCTTACATTTCTAGTTCTTAGTCACCTAGAAAAATGAGTGGAGTTTTCTTCTAGAATATAATGATCCACTTTTATTTTATCATCCATATGGTTCCCTGTGTCCATAACCAAAAATTCTTGAATGATACTGTAAACTAGTTATTGTTTCAACTACGACACTTATGGAACCACATTTTTTTCATCTTCTTCAGATTTTTTTACAACTCCTACCATGTTACATTTTCTATACAAACATAAAACACAATATTTCTCACATTATATCAACTTCAGGCTTATAATTTCAAATTCTACCAGATCAATATATTACAAAAATGATTTAAAAAAACAACCACTACCGTGATCATCCATTTATTAGAAAAAATCAATTTCAGTTTGAAAATAAACCATTTTAAAAGTACAACAACCATACTCTTTCGAAATACATTACCTGGAATTCAATTCCAATCATTTTGAAAAACATTAATAGTAGAAAAAATAATATATTATTACTAAAATTGAAATATTCACACCTATTTAGATATAATTTTTATAATTCATTTCTTGTCTATAAAATTATTAAAAAGAGCGTCATTATCCTATAATTGTCTAAAAATATTTTATTTACCCAACTCCCTAGTAACATTACGTTAAACATAAAATTGTTTGCTATGTATTTTAATGCTTTATGTTTCATTTTCCAATTAACCATCATCTTTATACCAACTTAAAATAAGGATTACAATAGAATGAATATTAAATCCATGACAAATGAAGAGATTATTACCCATTCAAAAAAGGATGGAACAAGCTTATACAACTTTTAATTTCACACCCCTTCTCATTGGCTTGAAAAGATGGTTTAACATTACTTGCCCTTAAGAAATATCCCCATAATGGCAAAGGATTGAAATAAATGACAACGGAATTAAATACAAGTGGGGATGATTACCTATTTATGAACAATTCAACTAATCAAATGAGCCACAAAAAAACTACTATATGATGCATGATACCAATGAAATAAAAAACAACATTTTATTTTCAAAATTAAACTAAAATCATGTACCATATCATTAGACTAATCTATAAAAGTAAATAGGGAAATATAGATAATTATAGACTCTAAAAACAATTCCATGCTCCAAACATGCTCCATGCTCCAACTCCACAAAATCTTTTATGTCATGAAGTACTACTAATGATGTGTGATATGATACCTTTTCCCAAGTCTCGATAAAAAACATAAGAAAAAGAACCCATGATACAATGTACTATTTCGCACTAAAACACAATAGATTGCCACGAAATGACATCTCTACTCATGCCACATGGATAGAACTTGTTATCCCAACATATAAAATAGTTTATATAAATCCTCTTCTAAAATATTTTATATTATAATATAATCAAGTTTCATAGTGAAATAGATTTCTCAAGATGATATATGGTTCCATAAAATGTGTCCAAAAAATGTTATAAAACCATTTCATAAATCCCACTTTCGTCATAATCCAGTTCATTAATCATATCCACACATCTACACATGCGTGATTCATTATTATAGGTATATTCTAATGAGTGGATTCTCATTGATCTTCTATGTCGCGATAAGTTAATTATATCCCCAGTCTCATTACACCATTGGCAATTATAAAAGTTTCATTTTTCAACCAGGAATCACAATTCAATATTAACACAGACAACCTTGTATGCCCAAAAACATTTTGATTCCAAAACAACATCAATTAAAAATCTATTACAATAATAATAGTTTTTTTGGAAAAACCATTACAAAAAATCAATCAAACCAACCTTATATTGTAAAACCATTATAAATTGATTGTAAATTGACAACCATATTTAAAATGAACATTATCAAAACATTTTACTATTCATATTTCTTAATAAGTCACAATTCCACAAAATCCATTATCCATCACGTAAGAATTTTTATACAATTTTTGAGACACACATATTTAAATTCATTTCATTAAATATAATCTATTTGAAACTAATCCATCATGTTCTAAATATAAATGTCAAGAGTGAAGCCACCTACCCTAGGTTTTATGAAAAAAATGAATAGTAGAAGGAAAATTTCAAATTAATCACATTAAATCTCTAGGTACAAGTCTTAGATCTCTTCCCCTATCATCAAAAAATATATATTCATATTTAGAATAAAATATCATATATATATATATACATATATCCAAATTGTACATAGATAAATTAAATATAGATGTATATGGAAGTGGAAGTATGAAAACCTATCAGGAACTACCATGAATGATGAGGTACCATAATATTATAGCTTCAATACACCATGAATATCCTTCAGATCACATTCAATTCAATGGCTAGAGGATATCCATCCTTTGAGAGGGAAACATACAACCATAGGAAATTTTTGGGGAAAAACATGGAGTTAAAACATTAAGCTGACCTCGATTTACATTTTTGGATTTAGTTTGAAATCAACTTATGAATAGTTGAATGGTTGGGAGAATTGCTCAATAACAATGCAATATCCTCTATCCTAATAAATAACATTGCATAGTTGGATCCCATGGTTTCTTAACTATGACTATCTATAAAAAGGAACACTTTTCATGTTTTATAGTTTCTCCTAGGATAATATATTGTTTAGACAAATTGTATGAAAGTCATGAACCTTCACATTAGACCATGTCTCTTTGTGGATGGTTTCCTGTAGGTGTTTCATGGTATCCCAAAACTATTCACTAGTAATGTACCTATAAAAAATCCATAAAACCATCCTGCAATTCTCCAAACACTCCAAAACAACACTCATAAACTATAAATTGTAAAAAGTTATAATGAAAGGTTTTCTAACATGAAACCATGTGTTCTAAATTAAGATGAAAATTATATTTTAAAGGCCATAGGTAAAAGTCTATAATGAGGAAAACATCAGGGTATTTTTGTAAAGTATTATTTAAGTGGTGTTTAATTTATAAAATCTCTATCTAGATACAAACAAGAGGATGTGGTTATGGCATAGTTGTACCTAAGATTACCATAGAAAAATGACTCATTGAACTATATTCTAATGGGGAATGGTGAATAATAATGGGCCATTCTGTAATCCTACTTTGATACTCCCTAATGATATTTTTTGTCAATAATAATCATTTAATGAACCATTTTTATTTATATAAATATATTGTTATTGTTATATATAATATATTAATTACATAGTTACCCATTTTGTTTTATGACATAAAAACCCTTTAGTATTATAAGATTTTCAAAAATAAAAATTTTCTTAATAAGGTTTCCTTATTTAATTGAAATGAAATTTTTTATTAACATTTTTTTTAAAATATGAGTTAAATGGATGATTTAGTAATGGTGATTTGATGTTTGACTGATTGAGAAAATACCTGATTATGATGAATAGACAAAATTGAGTTAAGAAATATTACTTGAATCAAGTCGAGAGTCAAGATTCATTTTGAAGGGAATAACTATAATTGGGGTCCTTCATATATCAATGAAAACCATCATTTAGTGGATCTATCAAACCCGTAATTTCCTAATATTGGAAAATATTTATATAAAAGATCATTTTGTACACCATTGTTTGGATCAATATAAATTATCCCAAGAAGTTTACCTATTGAAAGTAGAAGATGATTAGTGTTGGAATCACATATAAATTTAGAATCTAAAAATGAAAAAAAATGTTATGGATTGGTAATATTTCATTGGAATATTTTTTAATAAATAACTAACCCATTCTATTTTAATGAAAATGGAGAAAAAATTACAAGTATTAAAGTGGAAGGACATGAATCAATGGGATTATAGAAAATCAAATTAATACTAAATTATAAATAAACCAAAAAATATTTTAGGGACCCTAAGGGAATGTTTGATTGATTATTTGCTGGTTTGATACACCATCTATTGAGTAATCTAAATAATCATGACTATGAATTATTTTTTGAATAGTATGGAGTTTAATGAAGGTTTAAATATAGTTCATATAGATAAAGTGGTCATATTTGTGAAATGAAAAGAAGAGATCATTGGATCTAACACTAGGGAGGAAATTTGATCATTAAACATAAATAAATAATGTGAAAATCACCACATGAAGAATGTGTGTGAAGAATCATTTAGGGAAATTCTTAATATGGACTATAAATTGGTAAATGTGAGGATGATATAGCCATATAATTTAAAACTGTCACATTGAGGGGAATCCTCAAAATCACAATTTTAATGTAAAAGGAAACATGGTACTGGAAGAACTCGATGTTTAATTACTAATGTATGTATATATTGGGAACATTTCCCACCAATGTCATAATTAAAAGATAATGGAGATGAACCACAATCAATATTATCTTAGGGGAAGGTAAAAAGGGTGGGCATTGTCTGTAACCATGACTAAAGTAAATGATTTAAATGATGTGGTGGAAGGTACTCTAATTGTTCTCTGAAATCCTGACAATACATTGTTTGAATTTGGTTCTAAAAATTCCATTATTTCATTAAATATTAAAAAAAATATTTAAAATATCCAAGAACATCTATAATTACAGTGATTAATCATGATTAATTGACTAATTATCCTAGCAACAATAGTTTATAGAAACTCTATTATCAACATTCATGAATACAATCTCATGAAAAATATATTATCCACTTCCATGGAAGAATTCTACACAATCCTTGGGATGGAAATGCTCTTAATGTATGATGTTAAGGATAACTACAGAATTTATAAATGTTTAGTAGTTTTTAATAGAAAACCTACAATAATTCTTAAAGGAGAGATATCATGACCTTATCATATTCTAGAAGGACATATTGTATCCATCATTATGAATATGATCACTGAAGATGGAAAAGTGTATGGAAGTATGAATTTATATATTGTTTTTATCATTCATTAATACATTGATGTATCTACTAAATAGATATGTGAGCTTCTACTAGATAGAGAGATGGAGTTCTCCAATGAACTCATACCTTGATCAAACATGATATTAAATACCAATTATATAATAAAAAATATGGTGTTATAGGAATTAAAGAATCAACTTCAAGATCTATTGGAGGAAGTAATTATCTAACCATCTGTCTCCCCTTTTGGATAACCGAATCATTTTTTGAATTAAAATAATGGATCAATGAAACTGTGAATTGATTATAGATAATTTAATTGGATAACATTGAAGAACATGTACCATCTACCCCAGATTAATGATTTATTTAACCATATTTGTGGGTATCAATTCTTATTCATTATTGACTTATGATGTTCGAATAATCATTTGAGGGAAATGAATGAATCTATTCCAAATACTACCTTTCTAACATGATAGTGTCATTATGATTTTTTTATTATTCCATTTTTCATAATGCGGATGGATAGTTCAATTGTGCCTATTGGAAAATAATGGACCATATAACTAATTATGGTTATATTGATTTTGTATTGTAACTAACATGATAAATTTCAATCACGTGGGGCTGTCAAGGGAGGGAGTGGAAGGGGGAACCCATTTGACATGTGTCATTAGGTAGATGTATGGGAATTATCCTTCAGAATTTGAAATTCATCATTTTATATCAATGGTTAAAAATTCAAATCCATATTCCTCAACATATTAATCAGATGAAGAAGATCGTTATACATAATGACCTTATCTTCAGGCATCAATTTTAGATGGGATATATTCTAGGGATTCCATTATTGACAGTTACTGACATTACATTCAAATTTTCTAGTGAGCTTCTAACCATTATCCATGAACTGCTTAACAAATAAAAAATAATGTGTTCCATCATATTAATATCTTCTTCAAACGAGACTGGTGTAGGTCCAATTCCACTTCTTCTAGCCCATTTGTTGTTATGTTTTACTGGTCTATTCAACGAAACACTGATGCTCATTATTCATTGGGACACCATCTTTAGTGTATGGAGATTTCTTAATAGTATAATTTTCTCACCTAGAGTAATTTTCACCCTACTATATTTAAATATGAGGAAATATATCAAAAGGGGATTAGTGTTGTCTCCAAATGAACATGTTTCTTAATCCCTAGTGTTGATTCTAGCACACATTTATTTTTCTATAGTGATTAGGCAAGAACTATCTGGGATGTAGTAGGTGAATTTACTAGTATGTTGTCTCATGTCTGTCCAGACAACTCGATCCTACAGAAGCTGTTCTAGGGCATGGTAACTAATTAAACAGATAATAATTATAGGGTTATCCAATTCTCAAATAGTTTTTTTGTGTATAAGTGAGTTCAGGAACAATCACATTTCAATGGAGTGTTATGCTAAAAAATGGGTCTAGTTTCTAGAACTGTGTGGCTGGTTACAGATCTAGGTGTTATTCTAAAAAATGGGAGGATTCTCTTTCTTTGCAGTAGGTGCTTCCTCAAAGATACTCCACTCCTGATGTTAACTACATGGTGTATATGGGATGATGGATCTATTGGAGAACCCCTACTGAAGGGATGATACAATATTTAGATGTGTCTTGTGCTATGGGAAAAATGAGGGGTGGTGGTGTTACTCACAATCCAAGGGGCATTGTGGTTGATAATTATAGTTCATGGTTTGGAAGAGGAGACTCCCTTCAGGCAGAGGCCTAGTGTCTACTAAAAGGGTTCCAACTTTGCATATCCCCTTACATCTATCTATTAAGGTTTGAAACTGATAAAAAGTTTATCTATGGAGCTCTAACTTATAATAGGTTAACTTCATGTACTATTTGACACCATATTTGGTGTTGGAGGCAACTCATTGATAGATATATCTTAATATTTCAAATATATTGTTAGGGAAACAAGGTGGCATACCTCATGGATTCCTGGTTCACTCATGAAAATGATATAGTTTCTTATTATGCTTGGGATATTTTCTAAAAGTGTGTGATAGCATTGTCCAATACAATACACATGGAATTCATTTCTATAGTCCCCCTTGAGTCATGAATTTTATCCTTGCTTCACTATTTTGGTGTTCATTTCCTTGTTTTTTGTTCTTGTTTTCTTTTATACATTCTTCCTTTTATTATTAATAAATTATGTTGTTTTTTTGTTGTGTATGGAATAACTTTTTAAATTCCTATTAGTTTTATTAATAAATATCTCATGAACTCCAAATTTCAGGAGGAGCATAAGGATAATTTAAAGGTAAAGGTGGGATCTTTAAAAAATGAGAATATTTTGGGAATATTCAGAAAAAGGGAATTATATTTAAAAATATTGCCTTCTTGGGTAACATTGTAACCACAGAAGAAATCTATGTTTACCCTATGATGTAAATGGTTGTTTGGGAGGGGCCTAATCTATTGAAAGTAACTATGTTTTTTAGTTTCCTTGGTTTTGATAAATATTATGGGTGGTCTGTGAAAAAAGCTTCATGAATTCTGAAATCAATAACCATGTTAACTAAAAATGGGTATAAATTTTTCTGGTCAAACGATTGTGAAGAATGTTTCAAAACCTGAAGGAGATTTTTCTTAGAACAAATGTATTAACTTTATAATCATCAGAAAATAATTTGTTTTTAGAGTGATTCTTCATTGAATGTTCTAGGGTGCATCCTCATGAAAAATTACAAGGTTATTTCTTATGCATCTCGAAAAATGAAGCCACCTAAGAATAATTTTAATACTCATAACCTGGATTTATCTATAGCTAATTTTATCTGATAATATGGAGGCACTATCTTTCTTGGGAGAAATGTGATATATATATGCCACAAAAGTGTGACATATATTTTCATTCTTAATATATTGAACATAATTAAAATGAGATGGTTGCAATATATTAAAGATAATGATTTTCTAATTAATTATCACCCAAGAAAAGAAAACCAAGTAATTGACATATTAAAAAAAATAACATGTTTTACTCTTATTGATTAGGATTCAAGAAAAAACATTGTTCAATTAGATATTAAAATTCAACAATGGAATCCTAAGGGATGAGAAATCATTAATCCTATCCCAAAAGATTTTTCTACCATCAGCATTGTAGAAGATCATTAATGATTAGATAGATGATACATTGTTATAAAGGAAGATAGAGGATGTGAATAATGGGAAGATTCATGAGTTCAATATTAATCAAGAAGGTGTACTAAAATTTCATTGAAGTCTAGGTGTCCCATATATCCCTAAGATAAAGAATGAGATAATAGAGGAAGTTAATATATATACATTTTCTATACATTGTATAATAACTAAATGTATAGGGAAATTATTCATTATTATTTTTTGGATAATATGAAAATGGGAATTTCTAACAACAATAGGAGATTTTTTGTATGTCAAAATGTGATGGTGAAGAGACAGGTTCTTAAAGGGGTATTTTAACCAGTACCCATACCATCCTGGAAGTCATAAAATATCAGTATGGATGTTATCCATAGTCTCTAGATAACATCATAGTGAAATGAGGCGATATGTGTTATAGTGGACTATCTCATTGTCACTACCCATTTCATCGCTATTCAGAATGATTTCACTCATGACAATCATTTCATGATTTACATAGTGAATGTAGTGAGGTTTCATGGGGTTACACATTATATAAATTGTGATCAAGATCCAAGGATCACATACAATTTTTGGTGAAGGCCCCAACATGATCAAAGTATTAAATAGAATTTTAGTACATCCAACCATCCCCAATCTAATTCATAGTCTAAAGGAATATTAAAACACATGATGATATGATGAGAACAAGATCAAAAAAATTACAGGTTGTTGTGATCAACACCTCCCATTCAATTAGTTCTCATACAACATCATATTCCACTATGGAATTTAAAAGGTAACATATGATGATATATATTGAATGTGATGTAAAAAACCTTACATATTTGGATGGAGATTGTTTCATGAAATAAATTGGGCTAGATCTTTTGCAGGTGATGATAAAAAAGGTTTACTTCATCCAATAACATATATATGAATCTCAGATTCATTAGAAGATATCTGATGAGAGTCATAGAAGGGACTGGTATTTTGATTTTTGGGATAATGATTACCTTAATATATAACCATTTAAAAATAGTCATGATATTTGGAATGAAAGAAAAGCATAGGCTAATGTACATTTTCCCCCAATGAAATCATTGATCGCACAAGAGCAGTGGTCTATATTCTAGCACATCCACCCAATATTGCTCATGTTTATGAATTATTCCACATATCTCAATTGAGTGAGTACATACATGGTCCCACACATGTACTGAATCTGGGGGTGGAACAACCCGAGTGTGACCTCAAATATGTGGATCAACTGATGTAGATATTTGACCATGTAGAAAAGATAATATGAAACATGAATATAGCCCTTACCAATGTGTTATTGGGGAAACATTAATATGAATTGGAGACATAAGAACCAAATGGGATAATGAGATGAAGTACTCATATCTTTTCTAAACTGATAATATTAGTTTAATTTTTTTGTAAAAACAGGGGGAGAATGTTATGACCCAGACATTCTAAATGTTACTTTTTTATAGAATAATTGTTTTTAAATATTATATAATATCTTACACATTTAAAATAAGAATAATCCCAAGAAAATTATTTCATTTATAGTTATAATTACATTATTCATATATGAAACCTATTAAAATACAAAACGTTATAGATAGAAAATTTAATTTAAAATTGAAAATTGAATTTAGGAAATTGTATATCACAAACAATTTTCATGAATTATCACTCCCAAAAAAATTTAGTGATAAGGAACGATATTATTATACCAGTCGACATTTTATGAAATGATGATATAACCATTTAATAAATTTTTGTGAATTTCAATTGAATGAATCAGTCATATTTATAGTGTATAATGGGAATCTGGCATCTGTTATATGAACGTTGGTCAATATTACCATTTGAAAAAATAATGTTTTTTATAATTTTTATATTATTATTAGTGTTTATAAGTAGTAATGTAAATTCAAAATATATACGTGAAAGAGAATCGATGAACTAAACAATTAGATTCATGTCATTTGAAGGCCATTTGTCTAAATATGAGATGATTGTTTCATCATTGGGGTTCTATATTCACTAAACCCATTCCATGAATCCACAAGTAAGTCTTGAATGAAATAAACGATAGAAGATGTTCATGTTAGTTGATATTACCACTTGTTCGATGTTTGATGAGGCCCTTGATGAAACAACAACCTTCATAAACCTTACCTTAAGGTAATATACATGTGGAAAATGGATTACATTTATAAACCATAGTTACGTAAATCATAAATTACTTATCATAAAAAAACTATTATATGCATAAATTCATCTTACAAAAAGTATTAATTAATAAAATGTATTTTTAATTGCGATGTTTTTGATATTTTTTGGACAAAAAAATGTAATTTTATTTTTCTTGAAAATATATAAATTTTTTATATATAACAAAGGTATTTAGAATAATATATTATTTTATTAGATGACCAATTTAAAAATATTTATTTAATTAATAAACGATAACACAATTTTATAATAACCTAGAAAATGATTTGTAAATGTTAGAAAAATAATTTTGGCCTAAAATTTATATTTTTAAATAAATTGAGATTTATATCAATAAATTTAATATAATAATATTTTGAAAATTTTTCTGATAAATTAATCAACATTTATGAAATCAGATTGAAGAAATTTGGTTTGGATGAATGTATGATTATTTTCAAAGATACATTATTTTTCATTGAATTGTAAAAAATATATATATAGGGTTTTGGTATACTTTATGATATCTTATTAATGTACTAATGATATAATAATTAATAAACACAATTCAAGACCAAAAAAGATTTAACATATTAAATTTATGTAGTATAAATAAAATAATTCACTTTTTAAAACTGAAAGTTTCATTACAATGTCAAATAAGGAAAATAAGATTTTGAAAAACATTATTTTGTGGATTCATTTCTTCTCTGTGACATAATAAATATAATATAATGTTTTCTAGTTATGTATGTAACATCCTGACTTATATTACCCTCAAACTGGTAGATGGACTTGTCACCACATGACATCAAGAATGTATCCCTATATTCTTGAGGCTACCGACTAGTAATGTGGGTTTATGAATTGTTAGTGGGGAGAATATACAATCATATTCAAAGTACAAAGTGGTCATAGAAAATAAACATAGTCTGTAGTTGAAGCATATATAAAACAATAATCAACTGAATAATGAAAATATCCAATGCCACTTTATAAAATGAGTCCATTTCATGGTGATACATATCTGAAGTAGTAAACATTGAAAATGATTTACATTTCAATATTAAAATAATGAAAAGAAAAAAATCCACAAGGGAGATCCCCATGATCGTACTGAGATCATGCTTGGTCCTTTTCTCATAAAAACCTAGTATAAGAAATAAAACATAAGGAAATTCCATGGTCCTGCAAATAAGTAATGTCTACTCGGTTACCCTAGTGTAATGAAAGCCTAAAAAGGTTGTGATATATAAATATATGTATTTTTGGACTACCGGATGTCTATCTCAATATATAAAATGAAATTTATATTTAAATAGTGTGCAGAAATATCAAAGAAATGACAAGAATAAATAGACAACCTAAATCACATCCACGTTCTAACAGAAAAATAAACAGAAATACATGCTTCGTCTGGTGGCTGGAAAAATATTCTACAGATTAACCCTACATGCATATATTTCAAGGAGAAATATTTTTCATCACTTTAAAATTTATTCTCTATTTAATCATTTTTTTATCTCGATGGTTCCGAGGAAGCCCATAAATCAATACTAACATCGGGTCCTGCTGTAACACCCGAGATTTTATGAGAAATATTTTTTTATGTATAATGTTATATAAAGGAATCTTTTACTACACACAACATTGTCTTGGCTTGCGTTATACGCAAGAGCAACCTTCCTCGATAGCGTGTGTTGTACACAATACTGAGTTTCACTAAACAACGATATGTTATTAAAATATTATATAAACTACCCGTTATGAATAGTAAAACCCAATTTTTAAAATTTTATAAATTTTTTCATTCAAAAT
Source organism: Viscum album (assembly GCA_963277665.1). Taxonomy (NCBI): domain Eukaryota; kingdom Viridiplantae; phylum Streptophyta; class Magnoliopsida; order Santalales; family Viscaceae; genus Viscum; species Viscum album. The sequence goes on from OY728140.1 coordinate 1,765,732,740, forward strand.
GGACTTCATTTTTGGATTTGTAATATCAAAATTAGCATAGGGTGAATTTTTGGTTTGTTTCTAAAAACATTCATTTTTTGATGAATAGTTAAAACACTGAGTTACTATCTAAAAACTGAATTTTTATTTAAATAATTATTTATTTTATTTAAATTTATTTTAAGTAAAAATTGATACTTAATACCTATATATTTTCAATTTAATTCATTGGAGTCATTTTATAAAAATTAATATATATATAAATTTTATTTAACTTCTCACCGTCTTTTTCCAACGTCCTAGGAGAATATAAAAATTTAAATAAAACATAATTTTACCACTTCTGTGAGTGGAATTTCAAAAATCCGATAGACATGGTTAATATCGAGGAGAAAAATTTTGTTCAATGAGATATAAATAATTTTTGGTGAATAGTACCTTTTTACATTTTTTTACCATGGTTAAAAAAATAGAGTAATTAAGGGTAAAAATGGTATTATTATTACCCTAACACAAGTCCTAATTCTATTAGATATGTTTAATTCAACCAAAAACAAACTTAGGAATAACATATGACCGTTTAGTTACACGTGGATTAGATTAATACATTTAATATTATTTTATTTAAAGAAGAGTTAAAATAGTTAAAATCGATGTTTTATAACTAAAACATTTTTAATATAGGGTTATAAATAAGAAAAATTCGACTATAAATAATAATTAAAAAGATAAAATGATTTCCTACATTATTGTATTTTATTTATAATTTATAGACTTTAAATAATTTGATTTATTTCTGACACAATAATAATGAGTAATTACCTTATTAAGGAAATATTAACATAATTGATATTATAAATACCAAAATAATTGTAATATGAGACTTTTTATGAATTACAATAATTTTATAGGTCAATATGACATATTAGTATCGATTTAATTGACCTTTTTCAAATTAATCATGCTGTTATAATTTTTTCAAAAATCAATTACCAAATAGTGTCAAAGTTGACAGAAAATAGTTTTAAAAACAAATATTATATTATTAATTGATATTTTATTCCTAAAAATCTATGGTTCTGAAATAAATCTTAGATAAGGTTATATATATTAATAATGAACCACTTGGGGTTCTTTTGGCTTGTTATAGTATGTTTATTAACCATATAATGTAAGAAAACAAGAAGACACTGTAAAAGTTACATTATTGTACCTAGAGTTAAATCTAAATGATAATGTTAAAATAGTATCCTAAACTTGTCTAAAATCTATTCGTCATGATTATTTCGACCCATCCCCACCTTAGATTCTAAATAAATAAATTTTTATCCATTATAAACCGTATATGAATTTATTATAGAATAATATTTTAAGTTTTTTCTAAGGTGCCCCTCTCCTCCCTTATAAAAGGGAAACTCCTCCCCCTCATGATTACACAACAATGAGCCTTCAATCTTGGCCAAACCCTGACCATTTCCCTTCTCATCTTCCCTAGAAACATTATAGAGGTTCTGTACTTCTTCAAAGTCCATCTTTAGTGCCCTAAGTGGAAGTTAAGAAGAGGCTCTACAAAGAAGAGGTAATGTCTGTTACCGATTCTTTCAACTTTATTTCTTCTTCTACATCTTATTATTTAGTTTTTTTATTATAAAGTAATATCATCAGATTCACTCATATACATATATTTTATTATAAATATGAAACAACCTTATTTCACCTTCTATCCATCCTACAGAAAACAAAATCACCGCGCGTGCATACGTACAGAAAACCGCCTCCACGCCGTGATGTAATCTATTTTCCACCACCACATTACATGGATGGGTATAATGGTATAAGAATAACTATATATGATTATATTAAGATGATATTTATTCTTAAATATTAAACATACACTTGAAAACAATTCCACGATCATGGGAATGAAATCATCGCTCGTGTGTACATACGGCCTACTGACTCCATGATATGATGTGACTCATTCTACATAATATTCATTGAATAATGATTATATAAATGAATTGAATGAATAAATAATATATATATTAAACTAATACAATTCTGGAAATTAGGTATCTATAACCTAAAAATAAGAATAAGAATTTATTCGACAAAACACGCATAAGAACAAAAAGCAATAAACACCTGAATAACAAGTACCACTGATATATTACTAATAAGAAGCTAAGAATATGATGATATATGATATCATAACAATGAGTAATATTCTTGAATAAGTTAATAACATTATTTAAATCATTATACAGGAGTTTCGGTCATGTACAAAGCAAAACAGACCTAAGTTAAGGGAAAATCTCACAATCTCATTTTTATCTGAGATTGTTTATACTTGACATATTAATGGGGAATATTTGTCATCCACATACAAATTTCCTCAATATGTATTATTATTTATATCCTCCTACAATAGTTTAAATCCAATTTTACCCTTAGGCTAGTTTTTAGTAAAGGATATGAAAGGAATCTTTTGTCATTTTTAGTACGAGGTACTTTTTCACTTCTCCAGCCAAAGTAAGAGAAGAATGTTTTTCATTAACTTATAAAACATGAATGGATTTTTAGATAATTATTTCCATGAATCTTCCATTAAAGGTTTTCATGTTTATTTTTAATCAACCTATTTTTGTTTAATATTGTATGACATGTTAAGAAAGGAAAAATGTTTCTGAAGTAGAGAGAATATTTTCTTCAAGAATGAAGTTCAAGTGTTTTATCAAAATTATTTTCCATATAAGATAGTATAGGGTTCTGTTTCTATCCCTATTTTTACATTTATTTTATTATGTTATGATGGAATTATTTTTATGATGCCCTTTTATCTTATATGAATTATGTTATAATGGCATGATGTTTAAGAATCCCATTTTTATTACATGGGTTACGCTATGATATATGATTTATGATCTTGTGGAACACATAAGAATGGTATCATTATGAGATGGGTGGGACCTATATCTCCCTCCAATGCATTGGGTAATGATTTATATTTCATGAGATAGACATGGCTAGAATGGTAGGTTAATCCAGTTCAGTGATACATGCCTAAAATGAGGAGTGAACTCGGTTCTGAAATGGGATTTGTTTGTTAGGATAGTCTTGGAAATGAGTCTTGAATACTAATAAATTATTCATTATGATTATATGTGTATTCCACAATGTTTCATGTTTAATGTTATGATTATTAGGATTAAATTTCACTACCATGATTAATCTCCTGTTATGATTTTATGAAATAATTTGCAGGTAATGATTTTCAAAATGTTATGTACTTATGAATATGATATGATTCATATTTACATTGATTACCCTTACTGAGCATTTGGGATCACCCTTTTGTATGATTTACTTTTCCCAAATCCGGATGAAGGTTATTATGTAATATATGCCAAAATAAACTCTAGATATGATAAAATAAAATGGAGACAGTCTAGATGATTTATGAATCAGTTGTTTATGTTTCCTAGTTTCTGAAGACACTATACCTATACGGTCCTTTCATGGTTTTGTTATATGTTGTAATAAGTGTGCTTAAATTTTAAAGCAATAAAAATGTATGTAATGTTTGGGTCATTATAGTTGGTATTAGAGGAAATGTATAGTCATCCTTAGGAAACTAGGATGTGAAAGCCTTAGTAAGAACCCTATGGATATATCTAAGCATAGAACACAATCATAGTGTTTTAGAAATAGCCATGAACAAACTATGATAAGACCTTAAGTGCGAAATTTTATTCTTGATTATGTGGTTTTCCTATTATAATTAGTGTTTCTCAGAATATTCTTCTTGGTTTTAGTAAATGTCTAGAACCTGAAGGAACCATGTTAATGCGGAATGCGACAGGAAATGCAATGATTGTCCTCATGAGAAACCAAGCGTTATGAGAGTTGGAATGCAAAATCATGTATCCATGATCACACAACATTCTGAAGCTATGAATCATGCACGACTTCCATGTGAGAAAAGGAAGGAGAAACATTCTATTGAATCCTTCATGAGGTAGCGTCCACCCTCATTCAGCGGGTCTATAGATCCTTTAGTTTCTAAACAATGGATCAGTACTACTGAAATGATATTTTCAGTTATTTAATGTTTTGAAATTGATAAAGTCATCTTAGCAGTATAACGTTTGGAAGGTGAAGCTGATCAATAGTGGAATCTTATCAAGAATACGAGGCCAAGTGATGAAATTGAGTCCATGGAATGGTACGAGTTCACAAATTTATTTTTCAATAATTACTTCCCTCGTATTCTTCGAATAAATATATAGAAGGAGTTTCTTGAACTGAAGCAAAAGGATGATGAATCTGTTGGTACCTATGATGAAAATTTTACAAGACTTGCAATGTACGCTTCTGGGATTATTATCCAACCTGAGAGTAATATCGATCTATTCTTTAGTGGTTTAAAACCAAGTCTTCTATGGTCATTAGCCATATGGGACTTCAATTGAAATGAAGAAATCATTAGATGTGCTCTCAAGGTTGAGATGGAGATTAGAGTAACCCATCAGTCATATAGGTTTGATAAGAAGAGGAAAATGGAAATCAAAGGAAAATCAAATGACCACACTAAAAAGAAAATTAGTTTTCCCTTATGCTCAAACTGTGGAATGAAACATGGAGGGAGTTCTCATAAAGGGAAAATGAAATTCTTCAAACCTGGAATGGAAGGTCATCGGTAATTTGAATGCTTTAATGATGGGAAGAATATTTCTAATGATGTGCACCAAGAAAAGGCTACACAGAGTGCACCTCCTACACATCAATGTTACAAGTGCAAGGAAATGGGGAATTATGACATTCAATGCCCTATTCCAATGGTTTTTGATGATGATCGACATCAATAGACTCTTAAGGATAAAGACAAAGGAAGGTCACATACAATTTCTATCATCGATGTGGAGTATGCTAATGAAGTGGTAAAAGGTACACTTACCATCCAATCTAAAGTAGAAAATGTTTTATTTGATTTTGGATCCACCAACTCTTTTATTTCAAAATAATTTTCTAAGGGAATCTCCATATTACCTCAGTAGTTAGATATTGAGTTAGTTGTGACAACCCCTAATGGCACAAAAATCACATCAAATGTTTACAATTCTTCTTCGATTGATGTTTGTGGGAAAGTGCTTCCTAAAAATCTTGTGATCCTTCCTATAGTGTATTTTGATGTGATTCGTGGGATGCATTGGCTTTTTTACATGGATCTCATATCAATTTAAAAAGAAGGGAAGTCACATTTCATAATCCTGATCAATCTATGATCGTCTATCGATGCAAGGATGAACATTACCTTCCAGTGGAAATTTCATCCATCCTATGTGTATTGATTCCACTAAATGATGGTTATTTATATCAAATGGTTGGAGATAAAATCATGATTAAGTATATGCCCATTTTATGGGAGTTTGATGATGTCTTTTTGGAGGAATTTCATGGTCTTCCCCCAAATCGTGAAGATGAGTTTTCAATAGAACTCATACCATGTGCTTTACCTATTTCAAAGACATCATATAGAATAGCCCCAATTGAGTTGCAAGAATTACAGAAGAAACTCCAAGAGAATCTTGATAAGGGATTCATACACCCTAGTGCATCTCTTTGAGGAGCACCTTTTATGTTTGTTAAGAAGAATGATGGATCAATGAGACTCTGCATTTGATTATCTAGAACATAACATGATCAATATCAAGAACAAATATCATCTCCCACAAAATAATGACTTATTTGACCAACTACACGAAGCTCAATACTTTTTCAATATTGATCTTCATTCCGGGTATCATCAATTAGGGGTCAAAAGGGATGATATACCAAATACGTCTTTACATACAAGGTATGGAAACTATGAATTTATATTGATTTTATTTGTTCTTACTAATGCCCCTGCTATCTTCATGGATCAAATGAATAGAGTCTTTAATGACTATCTTGAACAGTTTGTGGTAGTCATTATAGACGATATTATTTTCTATTCAAAGAGAAAGGAATAACATGAAGATCACTTGAGTATTGTTTTGAAGACCCTGAGAAAAGAGAAGCTTTAAGCCAAACTTTCCAAGTGGGAATTTTGGCTTCAAAAAGATTCATTTTTTGGTCATATAATATCTAATGAGGGGATATATTTGGATCCAGCAAAAACAGAGGTTATTGAATGATGGTCGAGACCAACAATAGTAACTGAGATCCGAATATTTCTTGGTCTAGAAGGATACTATCGATGTTTTGTGAATGATTTTTCATTATTATCTAATACACTCACCAGGATGGCTTTAAAAGGAGTTAAATTCGTTTAGACGGAGGAGTGTGAAGAGATTTTCAAGGAGATAAAATGAAGGTTATCCAGTGCACCTCTGCTCACACTACCATGTAGTGTAGAAAGGATTATGATATACAGTGATTCATCCAAGAAGGGACTAGGTTGTGTTCACTAACAAAATGATATGGTGAAAGCTTATGCCTCACGATAGTTGAAAATACATGAGAAAAATTACCCAAATCCCGATTTGGAGATAGATGCGGTAATCATTGCAATAGTGATTTGGAGGCATTATCTTTATGGTGAAAGGTGTGAGATTTATACTGATCATAAAAGTTTAATGTATATTTTCACACAAAAGGAGCTTAATATGTGCCAAAGAAGGTGGTTGGAGCTGATTAAGGATTACAACTACTAAATTCATTATCACCATGGGAAAGCAAACAAGGTCGCATATGCATTAAGTCAAAGATACCATGCTGATTATCCATGATGAGGATCACAAAAGATCAAATATTTATGGATTTACAAAGGATAGATCATGGAATTATAATGGAAGGGGAAAAATATTATCTTTCTCAAATTAATGTTCAACCATCTATACAAGTGATGATTAAAGAGGCACAAAAAGAAGATGTACAGTTACAATAGAAGGTGAGAAATGTTCCTGAATTTCACTTTTATTGTGATGAAATAATAAGGTTCAGGAATAAGTTTTGTGTTCCTCCCATCCAAAAATTAAAGAAGGAAATAATGGATGAAGCTCATAGTTATTCATTCTATATTATTCCTCAGAGCATGAAGATGTATAAGCACCTAAATGAGTACATCTGGTGGCATGACATGAAAAGCGATGTTGCTAAATATTTATCTCGATGCTTGGTTTGTCAGAATGTTAAAGCTGAGAGACTGAAGTCTATGAGGATGTTACATCCATTACCCATACCCGAATGGAAATGTGAAGACATCACTATGGACATTGTCACTGGATGCCATAAAACATTCAATGTAAATAATGCTATCTAGGTCATAGTTGATCGTATTACAAAATCAGCACACTTCATTTCTATTAGAGAGGATTTCTATCTTGATCAACTTTCCATGATATATGTAAAGGATGTGGTATGATTGTATGGAGTACCACTTTACATTATATCTGATCAGGATCTGTGGTTTACCTCAATGTTTTGGCGAAGTCTTTATCATACTCTGGATATAGAGTTGAGTTTCATCACTTCATATCATCCTTAGATAGACGGTTAGTCTAAGAGAAAAATTCAAATTCTAGAAGATAATATAACAGCTTGCTCTATGGATTTCAAAGGTGGTTGGGATCAACACCTACCATTGGTGGAATTTACTTATAATAATAGCTTTTACTCCATTATTTATATGTCTCCTTATGAAGCACTCTATGGAAATAAATGTTGAACTCTTACTTGATGGAATGATGTTGGGGAATGAAATCTATTAGGACCTGATCTTGTTGATGAGATGGCAGAAAAGGTCTGATCTATTCAACAACACATAAGAGCAGCTCAGAGTCAACAAAAATGTTATGCCGACAACTGATGAAAAGACCTAGATTTTGAAGTGGGTGATAATGTGTTCTTACGAATATCTCCTTGGAAGATAGTAGTGAGATTTGGAAATAAGGTCAAGCTAAGCCATAGGTATATTGGTCCTTTTGAAATACTAGATCGTGTTGGGAAGGTAACTTATCAATTGCCGCTTCCACGGAATCTCTCTAAAGTTCATCATGTGTTCCATGTATCTCTAATGATAAAGTAAATACCCAATCCTTCACATGTACCAAGATCAGAAGTTGTACCGCTGGAGCAAGATCATTCTTATGAAGAACAACCAATAGAGATTCTAGATCGTAGTGAAAAAGTCCGACGGAACATGAACACTCACTTAGTGAATGTTTTATGGAGGAACCACAAATTATAAGAAGCTACATGGGAACCTGAGGATATGATGAGGGAGAGGTATCCTTATCTGTTTGTTTCAAAGTGACGAATTTTGAGGGTGAAATTCAATTTAAGGGGGGTAGAATGAAAAACCCGAGATTTTATGAGAAATATTTTGTTTTAATGTATAATGTTATATAATAGAATATTTCACTACACAAAACACTATCATGGCTTGCATTATACACAATAACTACCCTACTCGACAGCGTGTGTTGTATGTAATATTGAGTTTCACTAAACAATGATATGTTATTAAAATTTTATATAAACTAGCCATTATGAATAGTAATACCCAATTTTTGAAATTTTATAAATTTTATCTTTCAAAATGGACTTCATTTTTGGATTTGGAATATCGAAATTATCCTAGAGATAATTTTTGGTATTTTTCTGAAAACGTTCAATTTTCGATGAATAGTGAAAACACTGGGTTAGTATTTAAAAAACGAATTTTTATTTAAATATATTTTAGATGAAAATTGATACTTAATTCTTATATATGTTCAATGTAATTCATTGGAGTCATTTTATAATAAATTTAGATATACAAAAATTTTATTGAACTTTTCACGGTCATTTACCCACCTCCTAAGTGAATTTGAAAATTTAAATAAAACATAATTTTACCGCTTCTGTGAGTGGAATTTTGAAAATCCGAGAGACACAGTTAATATCAAGGAGTAAAATTTTGTTCAATAAGATGAAAATATTTTTTGGTGAATAGTAACTTTTTACTTTTATTTTCCACGGTTAAAAGTATATAGGGTAATTAAGGGTAAAAATGGTATTATTATTACCCTAACACATGTCATAATTCTGTTGGATATGTTTAATTCGACCAAAAATAACTTTAGGAATAAAATATGTCCATTTAGGTCCACTTGGATTAGATTAGGACATTTAATATTATTTTATTTAAAGAAGACTTAAAATAGTTAAAATCAAAGTTTAATAACTGAAACATTTTCAATATAGGTTATAAGTAAGATAAATTCAACTATAAATATTCATTAGAAAGATAAAAAGATTTTCTACATAATTGTATTTTATTTATAATTTTTATACTTTATATAATTTAATTTATTAATGAAACAATGATGATGCAGTAATTACCTTATTAATGAAATATTATCATAATTGTTATTATAAATACCTAAATAATTTTAACATGAAACTTTTTATGAATTAAACTAATTTTATAGGTTAATATGACATATTTTTATCGATTTAATTAACATTGTTTGAACTAATCATGCTGTTATGATTTTCCGAAAAATAAATTACCAAAGAGTGTCAAAATTGAAATATAATAGTTTATAAAAAAAAAATTTATTATTAATTTTTATTTTATTTCTAAAAAACTAAGGATCAGCCTAATGACTTAGATAAGGTTATATATATTAATAATTAACACTTCAGATTCGTTTGGCTTATTATAGTAAGTTTATTAACCATATAGTTTAAGAAAACAAGAAGACACGATAAAAGTTAAATTATTTAACTTATAGTTAAATCTAAATGATATGGTTAAAATTGTAATCTAAACTTGTATAAAATCTTTTGGTTGACAGTATTTATATCCATCACCACCTTATCTTAGATTTAAATTAATTTTGAGCCACTAAAAACCGAATATTACTATATTATAAACTAATATTTTATGTTTTTCCTAAGGTTCCCCTCTCCTCCCTTATAAAAGGGCACCTCCACCCTCTCCTCTTTACACATCATTGAGACTTCATGCTCATCCAAAACTTGCCCATTTGCATTCCCAACTACCTTAGAAACATCTTAGAGGTCCTGATATTCATCAAATACCATCTTTAGTTACCTAAGAGGAGGTTAAGAAGAGGCGCTTCAAAGAAGAGGTAATATTCGTTACTGATTCTTTCAACATTATTTCTTCTTATATATCTTCTTCTACAGTTGTTTCATTATGAAGTAATAAAATCAGTATCACTAATATTCTGATATTTTATTATAAATATGAAACAACTCTATTTCACCTTTTATCCATCCTATTGAAAACGAAATCACCGTGCGTACGTAAGTACGAAATACCATCTCCACACCGTGGTGTAATCTATTTTCCACCACCACCTTACAAGGATTGGTATAATGGTGTAAATAATAACTATATATGATTATATTAAATTGATATTGATTTTTAAATAGTATACATACACTTCAATACAATTCGACGATCTTGGGAACGATATTATCACTCGTGTGTACGTACGGCCTACCGTCTCCACGATGTGATGCGACTCGTTAAACATGATCTTCATTGCATAATGATTATATACATGAATTTAATTAATAAATATGATATATATTACACTAATACCATTTTGGAAATGAGGTATCTATAACATAAAAAGAAGAATAATAATTTATTCGACAAAACACGCATACTATCAAAAAGCAATAAACACCCGAATAACTAGTAGAAATGCATTATTACTAATAAGAATCTAATAATATGACCATATATGATTTCATAATAGTGAGTAAGATTCATGAATAAGTCAATAAAATTATTTAAATCATTATACAAGAGGCTTGGACACGTACGAAGCAAATCAGACCTAAGGTAAGGGAAAATCTCGCAATCTCATTTTTATCCGAGATTGTTTATAATTCAGAGTTTACTGAGGAATATTTATTATCCACATCCATGTTTCCCCAATATGTAATATTTTCTCTATCCTCCTACAATTTTTTAAATCCAATTTTACATTTCGGTGAGTATTTATCAAAATATATGAATGAAATATTTTGTTGTTTTTAGTAAGAGATACTTTTTTGACTTTTCTGGCAAAAGTACGAGAAGAATGGTTTTCATTACCTTATAAGGAATGGATGGATTTTTAGAACATTATTTCCATGAATATTCCTTTACATGTTTTTAATTTTTTTTAATCATCTTATTTTAGTTTAAAATTGTATGACATGTTATGAAAGGAAATTGTTTTTTGATGTAGAAATGATATTTTCCTCAAAAATGAAGTTCAAGTGTTTTATCAAAATTATTTTCCATCTAAGATAATATATGGTACCATTTCTATCCGTATTTTTACATTTATTTTATTATGTTATGATGGAATTAATTTTAGGATTCCCTTTTATCTTATATAGATTTTGTTATAATGGCATGATGTTTAAGAATCCCATTTTTATTACATGGGCTATGCAATGATGTATGATTTATAATCTTGTGTCACACATAAGAATGGTATCATTATGAGATGGGTGGGATCTATATATCCCTCCAATACATTGGGTAAATATTTATATCTCATGAGATAGACATGTCTAGAACAACAGGTTAATCCACTTCAGTGATACATGCCTAAAATGAGGATTGAACTCGGTTCAAAAATGGACTTTATCTGCTAGGATTGTCTTGGAAATGAGTCTTGACTACTAATAAATGATTCTTTATGATTATGTGTGTATGCCACAAGGTTTCATGTTTTATGTTTTTATTATTTGGATTACATTCACTACCATGATTTATCCCATGTAATGATATTATGAAATATTTTGCAGGTTATGATTTTCAAAATTTTATGTTCTGATGAATATGATATGATTGATATTTACATTGTTTACCCTTACTGAGCATTTGAGCTCACCCTTTTGTATGTTTACTTTTCCCCAGGTCATGAAGAAGGTTATTAGTTACGATATTTCGAAAGGGACTCTAGATATGATAAAAAAAGGTTGATAGTGTAGATGATTTATGAATCAGTTGTTTATGTTTACCAGATTCTAAAGACACTATACCTATATGGTCCTTTCATGGTTCTATTATTTGTTGTAATAAGTGTGGATAAATTTTGAAGCAAAAACAATTTATTTATAGTATGAGTCGTTATATGTGCTAGATCCTAAAGCATTACATAATTAATATTGTAGATTAGTACACACTTCGAATTGTGCCAAAGATTGATGTATTCAAGGTTATTGATATATCAGCAGTTGATTCGACTTGTGTCGTAGTTCAAATTATTCTCATGTGATTCCTTCACTCAGAGTTCATAATTTATATTTTATATAATCATATTCAACCCCCAACCCCTTAATTTCATTTATTTGTTATAGATCTCCATGATTTACACCCTAATTCCTTCAACAAAGATTGAGTTTAGTAGTCCATGTCTAGCACACCAATCTCATTCACGTGCATGCATCATTATTGTGGAATGTCACATTTAACCAACATAACCCCTGATAGATCTGTCACTCGCATAAAACATCATGTATATCCCTCATTTAACCTTGTAAATATCTCATCACTTGTCTAGAACGCCATATCTAGCACCTATTCCATCATAGCCATTATATAATTTAAAAATTAATTATTCCAAGCCCAATAATTAACTCATCAGGAATAATCCCAACCCATTACCTTATTAAACCAAAAATAAATTAAATATACCAAAATCGATTTGTCAACCCCACAATTGACAAAGTACAATATTCTATTAATTGATTAATCAATTAATTAATTTGTCAACATAAATATCATTCAATAAATAGTTCTATACTATTATGCATCTCATCCATATCTAATATTATCATAATTAATCTCATAATTAATTATTTTAATCAACATCAAGTCACATAATTAATACACCATTATTTATCTCAACATTTCAATTTACACATCTCATAATTAACCCTCAATTAAATATATATTCTATAAAAACAAATGAATAAATAATCCACAATTAATTATCTCATTCTAAATCTCATTATTCCACAATTCATTTCCTCAACTAATTATCCCAATCATCACTTCACAAACTCATAATTAATCGAACAATAATTATATTAATTTATCCAAACCTACACATCAAAATTAATCCCCTAATTAATTATCTTTATTAGAAAATTCAATTTTACATAGTCAATCCACTAATTAATTATCTCAAGTTCTAATTCTAATCACATAATTAATTCAATATTTAATTGTCTCAATATAACATGCTCATTAATTCAAAATTAATCCTCAAATTAATTTTCTCAATTTTTATTCTCAAATAACATAAGTAATTCACAATTAATTACCCCAATTGATCCCACATAATACTCAGAATTACCACCTATCCCTAGTGAGCCAACATTTAAGGGAGGCAAAAGTAAAACACATTTCCACATGATAAACAAGCATATCAATCTATCACTATGATTTTAGCTTAACACAAGCACACCTCCATTGATTGTTTTTATTATAAAAAATGTGTTGGTAATCTACGAACTCATTTTATATATTTAAACAATCCATTCAGCAATTTCTGTCAAATTAATAATCAACTGTAATGAAAAAACTGTTTCATTTTATTAATTGTGAAAATTTGAGGACCCAACCTCAAATAATTAACCAACCCAATGTTGTCTAATGTAAATTATCATCTTCTGACGTACACACACATTAAATAAAATGCACACACAATTATAGAATTAATTAAAATAGCATAAAATCAACAATTGGATACCATGATTAGTGTAGAGGAGACAAACAAAGACAAAACTAATCAACTGAAACATAATTACACCATGAACACAAAATTTATTTGGGGAAATCCCAATTATAGGGTATATAGCCTTACCTGAATAAGAAGGAAGTGAACCAAATTGAGCCAAACCACCTCGCCTTTAGTGGTGGTTATCAGAATACGAACAAAAAAGCCCAGATACATCATCTGAACCATCTAGAATCGGAAGAAATGTACATTCCAAATTAAAACCAAATATCAGGTGTTAGAATAATGGAGATCTGGTGAAAGAGAGATGAAAATATGATGTGACCTATGATAAACCACAAAATCTATATTAATTACAATTTAGTTAAATTGTCTCAAGATAATATAATTAACTGAATTATCAAACTAATCAATATTTTATTAAATTATCCCATAACAGTTTAATTAAATAAAATATATCTTTCTTAACTATTAATTAAATTCAATTTATCCTTGAATTAAATTATATAAAACCCTCAATTAATAAAATTTATTTAATTTCCTCCAGCCTATAACTTAATTTAATAATTTAACCGAAAAACCAAAACTATTTAACTGCACTGTTTCACTAGTGCGGTCTTCCAGACCGTGCGTAGACAATGCATATTTTACCGATACCTATAGAATATCACATGGATAACCCACAATATTTTAATAATAGTGCACAACCTGTGAAAATGAATCTGCCTCACATATCATAAGCCACATTGTTTGACTGACTGTGTGCAGCCCGTAAAAATGCCACATCTAGGTCTGGTGCTACTAAAATGCACTGAGACACCCATTAAACTCCCAAATCCTTTACCCTATCACGTTATGAACACTTTAAAATGGTTCAAACTCATAAAACATCAATCTAATGCTTGGATTTATGACTGAACAGTCCAACAAACAATATTTTTTAAAAAAAATTCATATTTTAACCTGGATAAAAAACACATGGAATTACAATATACCCACCTTAAAAATATCTCCTCCTAGAGAAGACATAAAGAACTATATAAACATTAATCAATATAATAATGAAATATTGTCATGTTTGAACTACCACATTGCATCCCCAAATTCTAAGCACAACTTTAACCTTTACACAAGCCCAACCACGTAAATTTTTAAAATGTAATCTAGAGATCAAAAATCCATCATGAAACATCACAATGAAATAAAATTGAGTCCACTCGACTAGAGATAAGATACCATCATCATCTCCCCAACTACACAGTCTTTGAAGTTTTCCACAAATTGTTTTAGCACTTAATGGTCAAGCACCCAAACCATAAATATTTCCTTGAAATACATCATTGGCCTATAAACCCACATTCAACTTTAAATTGGTGGTGTGCCTTTAAATTGATTCAATCACCGTCCATTTCTACACTGATTTCCTTCCCCGCCCTCCAGTGACATTCCTGAGTGAATCCATATAATGGATATTTTAATATTAGTATGACCTAGATGTTACAAAGGTGTACAAAAAAGAACTGCTCTTACAATGTACAACAACAAAAATACCACTATTCATTCCCAACAATTTTTATAAAATTAGAATCATGTATGACGGATTCTATCTCAGTTAATCTACGATGAGGACATGATTTGGGACATGCTCATCTCATTTATAAGAGAACACTAAGAGTAACCACAGGTCACCTAATGATTATTCGAACAAATAAGGGTCAAATCTTTACAAAATAGGCTCGTCTACACCTGCTGATGCACCATCAACAAAAACCTAATGCCTATACAACCCAATTCAGCCTTGTTATTTCAAATATCATCATTGAAAATATTCTGGAAACTAAATTAGTTTCTAATTGATTACACACAAAACCAGAATAATGGATGTTGTGATGTCAGTCAAGCACTAATTAGAATACTAAAACTAATGTGACACTACCCACCATTGGAGTGTACATGTTATCGAAACAAATGAGCAGTATCTCATATCTTACACAGTTTAGAAAAACCTTTAATGAATGTGTGGAATTCCTCAAACCATGATAACCACATCAACATATCACATGAAGGACAAAAAAATTATTCCGACCAGCATTTCAAAACATAACGGCACCCAAAAGTCTTCCCGATAAGTGGGATGAACTTACCAAATTTCCCCCAATCACTTTACTCTAGAGTTAAGCAACATACATCATTAATGGTTGACCAAGACTGAGGCATGACTTACATATTGATCCATTCATTCCCCAATTCTTATTCACAATCCAAGAATAATGTTAAAATGACCACCCCTAAAAAAGGGTGTCTTTATTTAAAAATCGAAAATTCTACAAGGGAAAACGACACATAGTGGTACACATGTACAAAAACCTATAGCAAAAACGAGGTATCTCATGTTCTAATGGTCCCACATACCATGACTAATACCATACAATGCATATTCTCTGACCAAATCTCTTGGTTATGAAACTCATAAGCCACTATACTCAAAATACCCTTTTTTATTTTATCCATTTCATAAATTAATTTCATCCTCTTAACATTGTAATGTATTTTAATGAACCCACAATTAATATTCCACAACTAGGAACTTGTTATTAAAAAAATTCCCCATGGGAAAAACTATATATCTATAAAAAACATCCTCTTTATCATTTAATATTAATTGTCAAATTATTTCGAACTGTTAAGTTAAAATCTAAATTCTATTGAACAAAGAGGTGACCATTAAGGGTCCCATTTATTCAATCTATATTATTTAAAAAACCTCACAACAATCCATTTCATGAAAAATAATTGTTTTATATTTATAACCATTTCCAACACTTTAGTTATTCTAGTCTCAGTCATATGGGTGGGCATCTACTAATAAATAATTCTCCCATACACCCTACCACTGACATTTGGCGTTCATTTATCACATTAAAGTTCAATTTAACACTCAATAATTACCACCCCTATTCAATTATTTTAATAGATGGGTTAGCCTTTTCCCATTATAAGGGACCCATACACCATAAAGTTGAAATTGGATCCCATTGTAATCATAATCATTCAATTTTCTACACATGCATCGTTTTACACATCAAAACACCTAAAGAATGTTATCATAAATAGTAAAAACAGTATGATATAACACAGAATCATGGAAAAACATTAAAACATGATAATAACAGTGGAAAAATTGCATAAATGTTTCAAAACATGTTATAAAATATGCATTATAATGAAGATCAAAACATGTCATTACATCCAAGGAACACAATCAAAATTGGAAGCCATCCGACTAATACAACTACATGTTATGTTATGTGCATGGAATATGAATCACAAGGTTCATAATATGATGCATGTAATGTAAATTCCTCACTATATCAAACAAAGTAATATATTCAAAACACTCAAAATCTATAAGAAGGGTAAATTAAACAAGTTACTCATGGTGAAATCATATTAGCTATAACAATGAACAATATAAACAACAGTTCACATCCATGTACACTTGGCCATTTCCCATAAATGGGGGGATCAGTCCTAATCATAGCTATTATTCGAGTGTTGACACTTTCCTAGTCTCATGTTTATATACATAAAACAGAAAAAAAAATTGGAAAAAGAACGAATATTGGTACATTGATAAATAATATTAATGTCATATCCTAACATACCCTTGAATTAGTCTCCACACCAGTTTCTACATGACCTCAATCGTATCTCCTAATACGCCATTGGATTTTTAATAGCAGTGAGGGTATATAGATAGTCAATAGGGAGACTATAACCACATATTTAGAGTCCATAGGGGTCTTGGAAAATAATCTCAGACAACAAAGGAAGCATATATAATACAATAATAAGATGAAAAACTAAAATGGCCCTAGCCAATTTATACAATTCATGTATGCCATAGTGATAAATATTTTATGTAGTTAACCAAAAAAAATTCTTTACATTTCAATACATCTATAATGAAATGATTCAATTACTGAAAGATGGTCTCCATGAGAATCCCAAGACCCTGCTGAGTCCTTGGCCCCAAACTTTTAACTACCCCAAAAACAAGAAAAGAAATTCCCATGTTCCTACAAACAATTAAAGTATGCTCAGGTACTGTAATGTAATAGAAAGCTAAAAATGCAGTGAGATATAAATCTCAATAGGATGGAAACACTGATTTTCTAGCTCAATTTAGACAATGCAATTTACCATTAGACAGTGTGAATAAATATTAATGGATCAAAATAACTAAATAAACACCCAACAATATGTCAATGTTCTAGAATGATTCCAAATGAAGATACCCGCATTAGCCCATAGTCAGAATAATAATTTTCATAAGAACCATACATGTACATTTAATAAGAAAAAATATTTTGCATCACTTTTCCATTTATTCCCTATTTAATTAGTTATTATCAGTATGGTTCCCATGGATTCCAATACCTCAATACTAACATTGGATCAAACCAAATCCTAAAACATTTCCCTATTTAATATCATAGCTTAGTACCAAACTTGACTCATGAAATATCTCGAAGAATTCAAAGAGTATGATATCTCAATACCTGGATCAACTCAGGATGGAGTTTGAATTATTCTAATCTGAGTCCATATCTCAGAGTTCATAATTTATTCTTCATTTAAATATATTCAGCTCCAAATCTAATAATTTCATTTATATTATGTATATATCCATGATTAACACCACAATTAATTATACGTACATCGAGTGTATAATGCAAGATCTAACATCGTAATCTCATTCGTGTGAAAATATCATTAATGTATAACTCCATGTCTCACACCCAAAAACCCAAATAGATCTGTCACTCGAATATAATGTCATGTCTAGCCCACATTTAACGATGTATGTATCTCATTATTGGTCTAGAATGGAATATCTATCAACCAATCCACCACTTCCATGAATTAATTCATAAATAAATTAATCCAATACCAATAATTAATTAATCATGATTTATCCACACCCATTCCCTTGCTAATCCAACAATCTATGAAATATAAAAAAAATCCATCTAGTAACAACAAAATTTACTAAGTCCACAATTTAATTAATTAATTAATAAAATAATTATTCTTTCAACACAAACATAATTACATATTTAATTTTCAATAATAAATTATCCAGTCCAAACCACTACTAATAATATTTAATCTCACAAAATATTATATCAACCAATATCAAATAACATAATTAATAAACCATTAAAAATCACATCATAGCCAATTCCACTTCTCAAAATTAATCCTCAAATTATTTATCTATACTATAAATTCAAATGAATAATTAATCCGTCATCAATTATATCATTCTAAATATCATCATTCCATAAATATTTTCCAAGGTTATTTATCCAAATCATTACTCAAAAGCCACATATTTAACCCACTATTAATTATCTTGATTTATCATAAACAAAAAAATCTCAATTATTCCCCCAATTAAATATATCAATTATCCAATTCAATATCTCATCATTAATACCCCAATTAATTATCTCAATTTACAATTCAAACCACACAACTTGTTATTAATTTAATTTTTTCAATATCACACAAAATTTAATTCATAATTATTCCACCTATTAATTATCCCAATTTCAATTCTCAAAGCACATAAGTAATTCACAATAAATTATGTAAACTTATTCCCCCCCCCCAATACACATAATTACCAGTAAACTGAAGTGATTCAACATGTAATGGAGATAATATCAAAACACATATCAGCAAGTTAAATTAAAAAATCATTTTATAACTTTATTTTTAGCTTGATGAGAGTGAACCTCTATTGAGGGGATTAATTAAAAGGACGTAATTTGGTATAAAAAAAACACATATATTAAGGTAAAAAAATCATTATGAAATTGAAGTCAAATTAATCATTATTAGTAATTAAAAAACTATCGTATTTTATTAATTGAGAAAATTTAAGGACCCTACATCAATGTTTTGGCTGAGAGAGTGATTTCTAACATAAACTATCATCTGGTCACAAACACACACCTCAATAATAGTGTGAACTCACATGAAATTAATCACAAAAACTTAACAAAAACAACTATAACCCATGACTATTGGGGCAAGGACTAACTCATACCAAATTATTTCGTGGCATCTCAATTACAGAATATGCACCTAATTCATGGGTCTTGAACCCAATTATTGGGTATATAGCCTTAACCAAAAATGTCGGTAATGAACCAAATCAAGATGAAACACCACATATTTGGTGTCTATAGTTAGAAAACGGACTAAAATGTTCCAATAAATTATCTAAACCACCTCGAATAAGATGTAACAATGATACCGAATTAAACCCAAATATTAGGATTCGACATAATAGAGATCGGGAAATAGAGAGCTGAAATATAAAATGAAAAGAATAATATGCTTGGAGAGGGACATACCTCATTGATAAAAAAAATATTTGTGAGTGAAAAACCATGATCTGGAACAAGGAGAGTGATCCAGGAGGAGGGGGTGGTGTGCCACCCATTGTAGAGCTAGGGGGGATGCGCCTCACCCATGTAGTGCACATATCTCTTATTAAATCCCTTTTATTATTAAAATAAAACAATAATTTTATTATAATATTAAATAAAATAAAAACATGAATAATAATAATAATAATAATAATAATAAACAAATTATTATTATTATTATTATGTAAAATTACACCTCTTTGAAAATCCAAAAACTCTTCATTAATTGACATTTATTTGAATTTTCCTCAATAGAATTTAAATAAATGATTTCTATACATCATAATTATTTAGATAAATTCCATATAAACAATTTAATTAAGTAAAATATAAATTTTTAAAAAATTAATTAAATTCATCATATCCTGGAATTTTCTTGAGGTAATAAGCCTATATAACAACATCTAATTAATTTCCTCTCAACCTGGAATTTAATTAAATAATTTATCTAAAAACATAAAATTGGGTTGGTCACATGGTTCAACTCACATGGTGTGACTGACCATCTACCTTCTACTAGAATCCTGAATATCCAACATGTCTTACATACATGGTTTGAATAACCATGAACAACTCGTGTGAATACATCTACCTCATAGGTATCTAGTTGCACTATTTGACCTGCATGGTTTGACTAATGGTGCATAGCATGTGCTAATGCAACTGCCATGTCAAGTGCTCTTAAAACCCACTAAGCTACTCAAAAATATACTCTAGACTTTTCTAAAGCCCATTTTAAACACTATTAGATTTTAAAAACTAACAAAACATCGCTATATATTTTATTTTAAGATTAATCCATCATTAAAATGAAATAGTCCAAAAACATTCATATTTTTATAAGGATCAAAAATCATTTTGACATTACAATGTAGGATTAAATTAACATAAAATTAGACCCATATATCCAATACAATGACAAAAATCCTTGACTATAAAAATGGTTTTCCATTTTCAAGAAAATAATTTTCTCAGGGATTAATTTAGAAATTAGTATACAATTCCACCACATTTTCTATAAATACCATCCAATTTCCCCATTTACATTCACATTTAATCCATCCTAAATACATATTTGTTATTATTTCTTCTTATGGAGTCCCCCATTAATTTATACTTGATTTTATTAAAAACACTTCATGGTAATGGATGTTTTTACTTCTCTTTCCATTCATGTTAACTTTTATGTTGTATGTTTTCAAATTTCCAAACTATGTTCATTTTATACATTTTCAATCATCCCATTACTGAAATATTAAGCTATTATCAGTGGGGGCCTTGGTTATCTCTCATTTTAATATTTTATAAAGCCATGTTTTATACCGATAATGAAAAAATTATACTTCTCAAAATTTCTATATTCTCTTTAAAAAATTCTCTTTTATATTCATTGTGAGGATTCCCAAAAAGATTTATTTTCCATGGGTATTCACCTATAAGAAAAAAATAATATTTATATAATTTGTGTATTTGCACATATTAAACCCATAATCCCCATTCGTTGGAAATTAATGATTTAATGATCACGTTTTCAACCACGTTTTACATCATGACTTTAAAAAGAATCTTGTTCTATTTTATATAAGAGATGTTAATGATATTATTGACTATGATATATTTGGGTATAATTATTTGATTCAGATGTTAGTTTATCCTGGATAGCACTCCAATGCATTGGATAAAGAATTTAATCTCTAGATATGACAAGGTTTATGATTACTTATTAGATATCCATGGAAATTTTCATTTATTAAAACATAGTGATGAACTGTGGTGATATGATTATAATTATAACATTTAAATTTTATAACCACTTTTCCTAGTAATGATTCAGGTTATTTTTTTATTCAATGTCTCTTTTTCATTCTTTTCTATTATGCCTCGATTTTTTGGTAAGTCTCAAGATCACATGTTATATGTCTCTCTTTCTTATTCATAGAATGGGCTTATGGAACACATCTTTCCTAAGATGTATTTAAATAATATATGAGATATAGTAAACGTCACTAATAGTGAACCCATGAATAAGTATATTATTTTAATTTAGAAGAAATTTTTATATCATCCCATTTCATTTTCCTTTATTCAAGAATCTAATCTTGAAGACATCATATCTTGAATAATGCACTAAAAAATTTTGTAATAAGAAAGGTTGGGTTCCATAATTCATCCTCAATGTACCATGATGTATTGCTTTATTTTAGAAAAAATCATGTGGGACTAAAAAATTATGTGACTTTCAAGTATATCTCACAAGGTACGATATGTTAAAATGTAAAATTTGAGCAATAGAAGTCCAAAGAGATGATGCATCCATTTCCAATACCAAAATGGAAATGAGATAATGTCACTATAGATGCTGTCACTGGTCTCATGATAACATCCAATGAAAAAAATTTGATATGTTTTATAGTGTAGCGTACCAATAATGCTTCACAATTTATCATTATTGTGGAGAATTTCATCCTTGAATGACTTGACACAATATATCTGAATAATGTTGTTAGGTTTCATGGTGATCCACTTTCGATCATATCTGATCATTATCTGAGGATCTCTCTACATTATTGACATGTTATCAATATTATTTGAGTAATGAAATGATTTATTGCACAAACTACCACCCCAAAACATATCTCCAATATAAAATAACTATTAAGACACATGTGGAAAAAAAATCATGGTCAATGGAATTAAAAGTTGTATGTGATCAAAATATCTTATTCATTCAGTTCTCATTTAACAAAATATTCATCTAAAGAATTCAAATATCTCAACATTATTCTCTATATGGGAATAAGTGACAAACTCCAACATGTTGGGAAGGGGATAGGGAAGGAAATAAAAAGAGACATGATATTGTGAAACAAATTACATGGAAGGAAAAAAGAATACAATAACATTTAGAAGAAGCTCTATATTGGAGGAAGAGTTATGCTTAAAACATTCAAATATATTTATAGTTAAATGTGGGTAAAATTATTTAGCATCATATATCACTCGGGAAGAGATTCTTGGGGTTTGGGATGAATGTTAAGTATAGCCCTGGGTACATTTTCTCCTTATATATCTTTGATTTAATAGGATTTGTGGCCTATCAGCAATATCTAACACTATTTATTGAAGAAGTTGAAGTCACATTTCACATGTCACTATGGAGATTTACATACTCCATCCCACACATGTAATAAATCTTGATGGTGTAAAACTACAAAATTCAATCCCATATGATGATTAGCCAGAGAAGTTATTCAACCATAGAGAAAAAGTTATACTCCAAATAAGAATTCGTATTCTCAAAGTGTTATGGAGGAACCATACATTAGAATCAATGATGTGATGACTAGATAAAAATATCATATATATGTACCAACACATATCGTCAATTGATAATAGAATTTTGAGATTTCGGGGATGAAATTTCTAAAGGGTGGAAGAATGTAAAATTCCACAATTTTTAAATGATAAATAGAAATTAAAATAAATTTGATGATATAATATACTATATAGAATTATACATAAGTAAAATAGAAAAAAATATTTCATTAATAAATAATTATATATTAATTATTAATGAAATCTATAAAAATCCAAGACATTACAATTGGAAAAAGATATAAAATTATAGGGCTAAAATGTGAAAATATAGATCAGTTGAATTTACAATAATCATCTTCCCCACTTCCAAAACGATAGAAAAGTGAAAAAATATTAATAATAATATCATCATTTGATAAAATTAATATAAAAAAAGGGAGTAATTGAGTTCAATATAAAATTATAGAATTCAAAATTATATATAGAATTTATTATGTTAGTATGAATACTAATGTTACTATTGCGATAGTACCCTAACCATTATAATAGTAACCTGGTCATTGAGAATTGTAACATGACTGTTGGGAATAGGAATTTTACCTCAAAATAATAAATTTTCATTGAAATATTATTTATCATTTCTAATCTATTCAAATATAAATATTATAATTCAGAAAAAAATACAATGATTAAAATACTAAAATAAAATATAAGAGCACTTTTAATTGATTGTGTTTTAAATTATTTCATAAAAAACATATATTTAGTATTGAAAATTAAAATTAAATATATTATAATATATTTGTATAAAATGAAGATTAGTTTATAAATAATTGTTTTTATAATATCTAATGTTTATTTATTAGTAATTTTCTAAAATACATCATTTTTATGGTGAATAATAAAAGTATAGTTATTGAAGTCCTTGATATATCTTAAAATACATTATTCATTATGTTAAAATGGACTAATCCTTAATATAACATGATTATTTTCCATGATTTATTTTATTTCATAAATAAGTCATTAAAATAAAATATAATTAATTTCCAAAACCAATGATAACTATAATTCCCTGAAACTAGTTACATAGAGTCGGTGTATTATTACATAACATTGGAATTATCACAAGATATCATGTCCCGGAAGACTGGTCAGTTTAATAGATTTGGAAGTACAAGATACATATAGAACCTTAACACTACAAAATGACATGTAAAAACAAAACCATTGTGTCCACATTGAAAAAACTCATATTACATACACTATACAATCATGTAATTCATAATATACTTCTTCTCATATTGGGAAAATAAAAAAATATTAAAGGGGTGAGCTTAGATGCATAGTAATGATAACAATAGAGCAGAGTATATCCTAAATAAGAAAAAAAATTAAGGTTATGTATGAGACTAAAATACAAGCCTTTTAAACATAATATTCAGTATAATATGGTAAAGATAAATCAAATACTTCAATATACCTCTACACATTCAAATTATTCTTTTCAAATAATCACATGTAATATCAATAGCTAATTTCATAATGATGTAATGCATAATGCCATACATAATAACCACATTGTCATGGAATCGTTCTAATACAACAAATAAATATTCTTTCAAGGCCTTGTGCTAAGACACTAATTTGTCTCATGAGACCTACTGATGCATCGAGGGGCTAAAGAGGGCATAGACTATCACTTACTACATCCATTTCATTTCTCATATGAAAATTATGAAGCCTAACATAAATATTGGTATCAAAAATAGAATAAGAAGAGTTAATATGATAACTATAAACCATGAATGTTATAAAAATATCACATCCACAGTCAAATATATCGGAAAACCTTCAATACAATATAGTATATTGTATCTTAATAAATCAACATCAATCAAGCATAAAATCCAGGAAAGGATATTGACATAGATGAAATCAATCCAAAAAATATTTTAGACAAATATTTATTTCCACATTTAAATCATCTATAATAATACAAAATATTTATTTGGAAAATATTATTATTATAATGAAAGGGAATCTTTGAATGTGTTATAATGGTGGAAATTAGTTGCACCCACCATATAAGTTAGAAAATATTCTTTTCTTAATTTTTCTAAAAGATTAAAAAGTACCTTATTTGGATAATCATTGAAAAATTATCTCGAAATAATTTTATAATAAATAAAATAATGGTATAAATGAATTAATTGATATTCTATAAAATTGTAAAAAATATTATTTAAAATTTTTTTAAACATGGATTTGGATGATAAAGAAGGCCCAATAGATACTTACATTTAAAAAACCTTGAATATTGATGATATGATAAGATTAACCCTTAAAATATAATTTTCGATAGTTGAGGGTATGTTTTCCTAAATTATAATAGATAAATAATTGTTATTAAATTATACAAGAACCACATATATAAATAAGATATGATATACTATCTTTTCAAATTACATTGATTTAAATATTCCAGCAGTGTCATTGTTTCGGGTGTTAATTGATTCGTTTTCCTTTATATATTTTGTTAAATAAGACCTGTTTGTAATTGATAGGATGTATTTTAATAATATAAAGAGTGATATTATGTTCTTAAACATTATTTTTAATCATCAAATAAAAAATATTCATTAATGGTTACGATGGGTAACAAAATCTCATCGCGTCGTGGAGACGAGAAGTTGTATGTATGCGGGAGAGACATTATCATTATATTGATGTTGAAATCATATTTAATGGGATGGTATATTATAAATACAGAATTCTTAACATGTTTTAGTTATTATTTACATCAATTATACTCATTATTATACATATCTAAATAAATAACTGTCGAATAACAAACTACACCATGAAGTGGAGACGGTAAGCTGTACATATGCAAGTTTGGTGACTTTGTGATTCATAGGATGTATATAATAAAAAATATAGGGGTACCATATTTATAATATATTCATTTTATATAGAAGTTACTAGAGTTATTATTTTTTATCAAATCAATAAATATAATTATGTGTAAGAATAAAAGAAATTTGAAAGAGATGATGAAATAATTAACTCTTCTTCGGCCACTTCTTTTTGATTTAAACAATAGGGCTCTATAGGTATAATTAATGATTGATGTAAGGCATATAAGATGAATTTAGGTTATTTTGGAGGAGATTTGATCAGGGTTTTTTTGAGTTAAAATATATTGGAAGTATACATTGGACATAAGGGGGTGTATCCTTTAATTAGAGAGGTGAGGGACACCTTTGGAAAATCTTGAAATATTTTTTTAATTTAAAATTATTTAATATTTATAATAGCTTCAAATGGATTTATATCATGGATAATATGGGAATGGGTCAAAATATTCTCAAGCACTAGGTTTTAGACTTGTTTAGGATAGCATATTAAAATTAGCTTTTAGATTTATCTTTTAGTTAAAATGTTTAACTTTTACCATGTCATGTTATATTTTATATTACATGATAAATAAACATACAATAAAATTCCAACATAACATAAAGTGGTTAATTATTAAAATATCTAACCATATCTATGTATGGTGTTATAATTATGTATATATATGTATATTATTTCATTTAATAAAATAGTATTTTTCTTAAAACTCAACTATATCACTTTTGAAACTATATTGCTTTTCGTGTTACTAAGTCATTAGAAGAAGATTAATTTAAAAATAATACCTTTAATCTTCTATAAAATGTCATATTAACCTTGAAATTTGGTGTATGGCATACAAAAAGTCAAATTAAAATTATTTCATTATTAATAATTTTCATTATTTGATTGTTTCATCAATAAAAAACACTACATCATTATTGTGTCATAAATAAATATATTTATTTATGTCTATAAATTATAAATAAAATTCCCTGATATATGAAATAATATTATTATTCTAATTAATATTTATAGTCAAAAATATAAAATATATATCCCCATATAAAAATTGTTTTACTAATAGTTGTATGTTTATATTACATTTTACTGAACATTACATTAAATTTTGTAATGTGTCGTTTTCATTTTTATGTGGCTCTAGGGGGTCCCAAAATAGTCCCAAGGATTACTATGGTTATAATTTTATCATCGAATAGGCTTAGTACCCATTTTAGGGTAATTCGATATTATTATAACAATATTTTTTACCATTATTTACCATATATAACCATTAAGGATGGTAATTAAAATATTTATAGAAGAAATTGTTTATAATGTATAAAAATCAAGGTCAGATACATAAAAAAATTTATATTTTTGATTACAAATATGGAATACAATATTCTAAATTCAATACAAGGAAATGGTAGTAATAAATTTTAAATTAAATCTTGTAGTCAAAAACCAAAACCATGTTTTTAAGAAGTAAAAACTTTCAAAAGTTAGACATGTTTTTTTATACAATTTATATGTGAAGTTACATCCAATGACCAAAATTATAATAAATGATATAAAATATAAGTTAATAATACATTAAAACCACTCAAATGTATTATTTAACCATAAAAATCATTTTCATTAAAAAAATTAAATTAAAATTTTGTACTATTCACTATTTATCAAAATATGAATGTTATTAGAAAAGTACCAAAAATTCCTCAGATTGAAATTTTGATATGAAAAAGCCTAAAATTAAGTCTATATACAAAAATATAAAATTTAAAAATTTTTAAAAACTGGGTATTACTATTTATATCTTCTTTGTAAATTTCTAATCTGGTTAGTTGTGGTGTGCATGAATTTGATGTTTCATAAAACAAAAGATATTATATTATACAAAGAGAAGCATACCATGAAAAAATGGGGTGTTACATTCATCCCTCTTTAAAATAATTTCATCCTCAAAATTTCTATAATATTACTACATAAAATGATTTGTGTGGTACTTCAACATATGTTCCTCTGTTTTTCATGTTGCCTCTTCCATTTCATGGTTTCTCTAAAGAAATTTTACCAGACATGTTGTCTGGTTTCTGAACACTTATTCTATGGTACCATGAATTTGGATTGGCACTTCACAAAAAGATAGATCGGTTTCCAATTCTATTTCTTCTTGGTTAGTACATGCGTTGCGTCAGGCAGTAGTTTCTAAACAGTGATACGTGGAACAAATCATGAACATTAATGTGACTTGGTGGAATTTCCAAACAGAAAGCTACAACTCTAATTCATTATCAAATTTAGAAAGGTTTAATTTACATGGGACTTAATTCACCCTTTTTACTAAAAAGTTTAACACACTTCCATAGAGTTACCTTCAAGAAAAAATGACCTCTCACATGAAATTCCAAATCCTTCCTTCGGTTATCAACATAAATATTTTCCCATCATTGTGCTGCTTTGATGTGGGTTTGGATAATCATCACATTTTACAATGTTTCATCAACAAGTTATTTGCCTATGAATTTTCTCCCACAAACATAATTATGACACGTTGGTGTTCGACATATTTTTCCATATAACACATCATATGGTTCCATATGAATACATGAATGGAAGATATAGTTATAGGTGAATTATACCAATGGAAAATAATGATCTCATATAACAATAAAGTCAACTGAAGAAGATCTCAACATGCCTTTTATGGTTTGGAATGTCCATTCTGATTGATCATCAGTTTGAAGGTGGTAGGCAGTGCTCAAATTTTGTTTAGTATCCATGGAATTCTAAATACTTTTCTAGAATCACAATGTAAAAGGGGGATCATTATTAGAAATAATTCATCGAGGTACACCATGGTGTCTGAAAACCTCATTAATATATATTTTTGATAAGCATTCATGTGGTATATCATTCCTTATAGAAAAAATGTGTTTACATGGTAAGATGATAAAAATGTCCCATATTGCATCATTCCCTCACGGAGTTTTATTTATCTCCATGAAAAAGTCCATCATAATATTATCCCATTTCCACTCAGGTATGAGAATAGGTTTCATTACTCCTCGAGGATTTTTTATTTTATCCTTCAACTATTGAAATACCATACATCGTGACAAATAATCAGAAATATCACTATTCATTTGGTCCCACCATAACTGTTCCTTCTAATCTATATACATCTTAGTGATACCATGTTGTAAAGAGAACATAGAGCTACTCGAATCTTCCATAATTCCCTTTTTAGATCAGGTATATCTGTAACACAAATCCTCTTCCCAAATTTAAAAATTACATCATCATACATGATGTCAATCAATATCTCTTAATTTATATCTTTAATTTTATTTAGGAACTCTTCATCATGAGTTTGCTAACATTTTATCATTTCATGTAAATATGGTTTGGAAACCATTTGAAAATGTATATGTGTTTCACCTTCTATGATTATTCCCATATCCATCTTTACTATATCCATGAACATAGTATCCCTTTCAACTCTCTTCTTGTTCAGAACTCCACGATCATTTCTTCTCAAAGTATATGCCACATTATTTTCTTTCCCCAAGTTGTAGTGTATTGTGAAATAATAATCCTTGAGTAGTTAGAGCCAATGCCTTTTTTCATGTTGTATTATTTCTATGAGAAAATAAATTTCAAATTTTTTTTATCAGTTTATATCTCACATTTTTCACTATAGAGATATTGTCTCCATATCTTCAGATATATTATTACCGCAGCTCACTGTAGATCATGATTGGGATAATTTTTTCATTAATTTTTAGATTTCCTGATCCATACACAATAAATTTATCATTCTATATAAGGACACAATCGTTTACTTTTTTTGAAGAATCACTATATGAAAAAAACCATAATTCCTCTATGGTAGTGTTATGATATGATAATAGACTAATCTTATATTAAATTATTCAGATCATTATTCACAAAATTTTATACAAACAAATTTAACCCCTATACATGAGGCTTCAGTTAGTGTTTTATCCGATCGGGAAAATATCTGAATGAAACTCTGATAATAACCTAATAATCAAATAAAACTATGTACCTTGGTTATACTTTTCGGTGTAGTTTATTTTTATATTTCCCTTGCCTTTGATGGATCAAAAGAGATTCCATCCAGTGATAAAATATGTCCAGGAAAAGAAATATCCTGAAGCCAAATTTCACACTTTCTAAACATACAATATAAATCAGTTATTCTACGAGTCTTTTGATTAGTAGGGAAGTTATTTTCTTGATTTTCATATCTTTGGATGTATAACGTGATGTCATCAAAGATAAAACTACAAATTAATCAAGAAACTCTTTGAAAACAATTTACATTAGATCCTTGAAAACATAAGGTGTATTAGTCTGTCCAAATGGCATTTATGTAAACATGTGATTCCCAAAACAGGTATGAAATTCCATCTTTGGAATGACTTATTAATTTACACACAACTGATGATATCCAGATCAATGTTTTATCTTTGAATAATATTGACCTCATTGAAGATGATAAGATAAATCATCCATGAGAGTTTGGGGATACATGTTGATTATTGTTAAAGAATTGATCTCTCTATATTTAATTCACAACCTCATGGATCCATCTTTACTATTTACAAAATGAAGAGTGGATCCCCATAAAGAAAACTCCGGAAAATAAATATATTATTATCCAATTCTTCTAATTGTTTCATTACTTCCACTATTTCCACAATGTCTATTCTATAAGGGGTGTCTGATATTGTCCTTGAACCTGGAATTAGGTCAATGGAAATCTCAATATATAGTTTTGGAGGATATCCAGGTAAATCATCTTGAAACAGATCAACATAATCTTACACAATAGATATATCCTCTATTTAAACATTACATTCCTAACCCATAGTTATTTCACTCCCTTAATTGACCATAGTTGAATTTAGTAGAGATTCATAGGGGATCTAGATGATAATTAGAAGGTGATGTTCTTGCTCAAATGATAAGGCATTTCTAATCATCATCTAAAAAATTAACATCCTTATTCTTACAATATATTTTCTCATTATGGATTGAAATCCAATCCTTATAGATAATTATATCAAATTTAATCATGGGTAAAACAATAATATCGACTAATAAAGCACATTTATATTCTCTAATGTTAACTGATAGAGAAAACTATTTTCTTCAATGATACATCCCTTACATGTATTGACTGAAAACTCACTTGGTAAATCCAATTAGAAATATATAATTTTCATAGAAATCTAGGATAATATGAAATAATGTGATGATCCATAATCATATTAAGAATTTTCTACTTTTGAGGAATGATTAAAGTACCTGTCATCACATCATTAAAAACCTCAACCTTATTAGTAGTGATCACATATGTATGTCCTTTCTCCCTTGGAATTTTGTGATGTATGTTTCCCTGATTCATAAGACATTAATTTTCACAATTCCACATTTCTATATCATTGTAGCATTCAACAATGAGAACCACATTATTTACATTACAATCACTAGATTTATGGACTTTTTCTCCACACTTTTAAAAAAATCCCTTCTACTTTAAAAATTTACAATGGTGTTTCTTCCCATATTTACTATGGGTTAGATATTTAACTCTTTCCTTATTCCCATTATTTTCTTTATTCAAGTGTTCAATAGATCACTTCATCTATTGATTCAGTTTAATGAAATAAGAAGTAGAGAATTCAATTTCGGTCATAATATCACATGAGACTAAATCTTTCTATGATGAGAAGGATTGAAAGGCTAATACTCGATGGAGAAAGGGTTTTAACCTTTCAAAAAATATATAAATATAATTCTTGGTTTATGTATATAATATAAAACATTACTTACATTCATTGAAATGTTAGCCTCATACTTTGCAACATTCTCATCTTCCATTTATCAAAGTCTGAGAAATTGTTTATCCATATATGCTTGGTGTTCATGAGGAAATTATTTTTCTAAGAAAATATCATTAAACTCCCTCCATTCAATATTTGATAGTTCATTATCCTCCTATTTTGAACTATTGACTACCATTGATCTGCATCTCCTGTGTTGTCCTAGCCATCCATGAAGAACATTTTCCCCTTCACGACTCCCCAAATCAGGAAATATTTCCACTATTGAACTTTTTATTTCTAAGATACAAATGGATTTATAGTCCCATTGAGTTTTGATGGTTTCTACCTCATGAAGCTGTCTAACATTGATCCGCCACATTGTGGGTCAGGGAGCTTCATACAGGTAAGGTTATTATTCATTAACTGATTAATTTTACCAGTATTTATACAATCTATTCAGCACCAGTTTCATCACCTTCTCAACTATAATTATAATTAGTATGAGGGAAATCCATATAGAGATTAAGTGTATCGAAACAGTTTCCTTTCCTTCAATTAGGTTCCATTTATAAATAGTATCATACACTAGATTATTTTATGAATCACAACGCATAATTCCAAACATTTAAAACACATAGAGAAAATTCAAAAATTTATGAATATAATTTATAATGATAAAAATGATTTCTATGGGAAAAT
The DNA here is from genome assembly GCA_963277665.1 of Viscum album. NCBI lineage: Eukaryota > Viridiplantae > Streptophyta > Magnoliopsida > Santalales > Viscaceae > Viscum > Viscum album. The sequence continues at coordinate 1,765,765,746 of OY728140.1, forward strand.
ATTTACTCGTAAATACATCAAAATGGTTTGTAAATAAATGTAAATTTTCATTAACGTATCCCTCTAAGTGTCAAACCATGTGCGTAGTAAGCCTCGTTATTGGGTACTAGGTTAACCCTAGTCAAGGATGAAACTCCTTGTCTATTTTTTCACTTCTTGGTATAACTATTCAAGAACCATTTCCACATTTATTATCTAGACAACAATTTATTTCTTGAAAAACCCACATAATATCTACATTACCAAAATCTATGAATTTTCTTCTAAACTAATTCTCAATGTCTATATTAGGGTAATGTTCTATTATCAAAGTTTTTCAAAATATAGTATCCAAGGATTTTACATGACATCCCTTAATAAAAACTATAAATTATATATAATAGTTACCTAGATTCAGTTCATTATTATATAACATTCTCATGAGTACAAGAGGTCATGTCCTAAAATACCATTCATTTTAGTAGACTTGGAAGTACTAGATACATATATAAGTTATTCAATACATTAAGAATTAAAAATCAAAAAACATTGTGTCTCCTTTGACCACACACATATCACTTAGCTTATTCCCACATGTCAGTCATATTATAATTCTTTGCCTCCTAGGAAATTAAAAATGAGAAAAGGGCATTCTTAGATGTTCAGTAAGGATAAAAAAAGCACATAGTACAATAAATCAGCATAAATATTTATGACAATATATAAGACTAAAAAACAAGCCTTTTATGCTTAAACGTCGTCATAATATGGAAAAGATAAATCAAATAATTCCATTTACATATTCACATTAATATTCTACTAGTCCAATAACCACATGTAATATCAATATCTAATTTCATAATGATAGAATACATAATGTCTAACTTCATAACCACATAGTCAATGATTCATGAAAAGAGTATGACTAAAATTATTGTAAAGGCCTTTTGAAAAGAAACATGTTTTACTTAGGAGATAGACAGATGCATAGTGGGGCTATAGCAGGCCCCGCCCATCACTTACTACGTCCAATGCATTCCTCGTATGAAAAAATTGAAACATAACATAAACATTCCTATTAAAACTAGCATTCAAAATGTTAATATTTTAACCATAAAACATTAATGGTATAGAAATAGAACATCTAGAGATAAAAATATCACAAAACCTTCAATTCAATATGTAATAGTGTGTCATAATAATGCAACTTCAAACAAGTGTAAAATCCACTAATGAATTTTCACATAGATGAAATCAATCCAAATACTATTTGAGAGAAATATTTCTTTCCAAATTGAAATCATTTAAAAGTAAATTAAAAAATTATTTTAAAAATATTCTTATAATCTACTAAGGGAAGATACGAAGGTATTATAATGGTACAAATTATACATACCTTCAATATATGTTTAAAAGAACATTTTTTCTTAATTTGTCAAAATGGTCATAAAGTACCTTATTTGGAAAACGATGGAATGATTCCTTTCAAATAAATTTATAAAAAGCCAAACAAGGTTAATAATGTATTTAACCAATATTCTAAAAAATAGTAAATACATTTTGAAAGACATTTTTATGAAACAAGTATGTGGTTGATAAAGAAGTCCAAATTGATACTTACATATACACAACCTCAGATGCTGTAAGATTGTATGATTAACCCTTACCTTTTACTTTCTCTTAATCAATGGTACACTACCATCCTATATAATGGGTAAATCATGGATATTAAATTATATAAGAACCACATAAATAAATATGATATCATATATGATCCTTTAATATTTATTTTTTAAAAATATTTCAGTAGTATCATTTATTCATGTGTTAAATGATTAATTTTCTATTATATGTTTTTTCACGTAAGTCATGTTTGTTATGGATTGGATGAATTTTATTCATATCCAAAATATTATTATTATTTTAAACATTATTTTTAATCATCAAATGAAAATAATTCTTGAATGGTTACAATGGGGAATGAAATCTCATCACATCATGGAGACGGTAAGCAGTACGTAAGGAAGAGCGACAATATCAGTCTATTGATGGTGAAATCATATTTAATTGGATGTTATATTATATATACTGAATAATTGAAAAGTTATATTTATTATCTACATCTATTATAATTATTATTATACTCATCCAAATAATTAATATTTTAATAACAAACTACACCACGACATGGAGATGGTAAGCTGTATGTACGCACATCCGGTTTCTTTTTTGTTCAAAAGATGGATAGAATAATGAATATGGTGGTAGCATTTTTATAATAACATAACTTTATGTACACATTACTGGATTTAATATTTTTGAATGGAATAAAAAATCAATGAGGATGTGGGAGAAGAAAAGAACATTGAAAAAGGTGATGAAATAATTATCTCTTCTGATGGTGTTTCATTTTGATTTGAACAAAAAGCCACATTAGGTTGGATTTATAATCAAATTGAGGTCTCTAAGGTGAATTGATTGTATTTGGGAAGATATTTGAGTTTGGTTTGGATGATTGAAATAGATTTCGAGGTGTGAATTTGATAGAAGGGGATGTACCATTTTAAAAGTGCGGTGAGATACACTTTAGGGAATGTCTGAAATATTTGTTTAAAACATAATATTCAGTGTCTAATAGCCCCAAATGGGTTTATTTTTAGGATACTATGTGTATGGGGAAAAATATTCTAAAAAAATTGGTTTTTGATAGGTTTATGTTATCATATTAACCATATATTATAGATTTATCCTTTAGTTAAATAGTTTAACTTTGACCCTGCCTTCTAGTATTTTTATATTTGTTTTTCGTGAAAGACATAGAAACATTATTAATTAGAAAAAAAATTATATAATCAACCCTAAAATGACACATTCACCATGGAAGTTATAGTATATTATCAAAAAATCCACATTATATTTATTTTAATATTTACAATATCATTTATTTTTTTCATTAATAATTAAAATATCACATCATTATTTTGTTAAAAATATATATATTTATTTTATGTATAAAAATTATAAATAAAATGCAATGATATAGGAAATATTTTTATGTTTCTATTAAATATTTATCGACGAAAATATCACTTATACAACTCCATATGAAAATTGTTTTATTAAAAGATATGTGTTTATGTTTCAATTACATTATCTTTAAATTTGTTATAAAAATGTGTCATTTTCACTTACAAGTCGCTTCATGGGGACCCCAAATCGACCCAAAGATTCCCATGGTAGGAATAGTATCATCCAATAATGTAAGGACACGTTGTAGGGTAATTTATTATTTTTATTATCATATTATTATTTACCCTTATTTATATGATTTAACCATTAACAGTGTTAAATTTAATATTTAATGAAGTTAATATTCGTAATATATAAATTAAAAGTTACCTATTTACAAAATTTGTAAATTCTGATTAAAAATATTGAGTCCAATTTTTCAAATTAAAAACCCACAAGATATAGTTATTAATTTAAAATTAAATCTCATTGTCAAAACCAAAAAGATTTATTTTAAAAAGTAAATTCTATCATAATATTGACATATGTTTTCGTAAAATTTTAATGTGAAACTACATCCAATGACACATATTATACTAAATGATAAAAATAATCCAAATATACTATAAAACAACTAAAATTTAATATTTATCTTTATAAATTATTTCTATTAAAATTTTATTTTTAATTAAAATTTTTTATTTTCACTATTCAACTATATATGAATGTTATCATAAATGTACTAAAAATTCTCCCTGTGATAATTTTGATATCCCAAATCAAAATAAAAACTCCATTTTAAAAAATAAAATTTGTAAAATTTCAAAATTTGGGTATTACTACTCATAACTACTTTTTCAATGCCTAATTTGATTAGTCATGGTGTCCTAGAACTTGAAAATTCATAATATGAATGATATTGTATTATTTAAAATGAAGCCTCTTAGGGAATCTTGGGTTGTTACAATAACATTCCCAAACATAAATTCAAAATTGAATCATTAAAATAACAATTTTTTCCTAGTATCATTTTTAATAAAATATATAATTAGAATTGTAAAAAAGAATTTTAATCATTTAACCCATTATATTATATTTTTATGTGATTATATATTCATAAATTCAATCTTACAAGTTTTCCATTTTATATAATGTTATATGAAATAATTTTCTCTAAAAATACACATATCCTAATGTATAAATAAAACCTCTACATTCCCTTGGAAAACCACACCTCCCACCCTTTCAAAAGGAAATATTTAATAAAAATAACATCCCTAAATACATTAAACAATATTTGGGATGTTCTAGGATTATACAAATACAAACATCAAGATATTTTTAGTTGTGTATAAGAGAAGATCCACTGAGTATTTAGAATGTTCTGACCAACTAATCTGTTTTTAATATTTCTTCTTCTTTTTACCTTCATTCATTAACTATCACATTCCCAATAAAAACATATATGAAATAATTATTCATTAATTTAACATTATATTAATACTATTAACCTACAATAATTAACATATATATATATATATATATTTAAACTCCCTTTACTTCTCTCCCAACAATGTCCCATCAGATATTGGTTGACTACGTATGGAGAAGTTCCATGTAATATTTTATTACAACCTCCACTGAAGGAAACTGTGAGTTATATATAATATATATATTTTTAATTAATTTTTTTATATTTTTCAATAATTAATTATAATAGTTTATAATTTATATATAATATATATCAAAATCCAAGAAAAATGGGAAATTTTTATGTAAGACACAATATCAAAATTATTGCAGTATAAAAAATAAAGATAAAAAATATAATAAAATGAATATAATTGTTAAATATTGTTAATAATTACAATAATTCACTTATAGTTCAAGGATTTAATAAATCTATTTTTATTATTCCATAGGTGAAATAGAGAAAAACTAAAGAGGGAATACATGTATAGTGATTATCAAACCAAGCTGTAATTTCATTAGTATTTACTTAATTAAAATAAATTATTATTTTTATATTTATTTAATTTCCCCTAAATATATTTTAATAATTATTCACTTTTTATTAAATAATATACTTGTTTCTTATATGGTTTTTATGGAATATCTCAGTGATTTTCCAGATGTATTTTTTTTCCAAAACAAACCATCAACTATTCATTTGGTTCTTATTATCCCTTGAATATTGATATTTTATTCCAAATTATTATCCAAAATTTAATATTGGAACCATCAATATTATACATCAATGTATTCTCTATGAAATCATAATTAATCCCATTCCTTTAAATTGTTTATTCAATGAATAGATAGTTATACATTCAATGATTAATGCATGATTTTAAAGGTGTTATAATGTGATCGGTGGGCCTAGAATTATTAAACCCTATGATGCATTGGGTAATGTGTTGTATAAATTGATATAATTTATAATATTTGATAACATTTTAATAAAATGAATCATAATGATTATTTTATTATTATGCACATATGTTATGTGTGATCATGTTTCTAGCATTGTTCACAACTATGTGTGGTATATGACAAATATTACATGATGTTTGATTTTTATACATTTCCACACTCCATGAAATTGAATTTTTTTCAAACAAGATTATTATTTTGATCATATCCTTATGATATGTAGATTTTAATTATCTTTAGCCATTATATGTTGATTTATTTCTTTCTTCATCCTCTTATTGGTCTTATACCTCACCCCTTTCATTGATGTAAATCCTCAAGTGATTAAATGTTCTATGGTTTATGGGATAGTTTTGAAAGATAAATAATAAAGATTTATACTGGTCACAAATACATTCATCAATGAATGATTAATAAATATGAATTAAAACAATATTCCTAGAATATTTTTATAAAATGAAAATCACTTATTAAGATGATGACATAGTAAACTGATCATATATACATTGTGAATAAATATTTCAAATACCCATAGATCCCTCATACCTATTCTAGGTATCACTCCTAAACCGTTCATCTTAGTCAATATACTATAGCTAGAGTAACTATTCCATTTCTCAATACTCCCCATTTTTATAAACTTGTACGGGTCAACTTGGGTGTCAATGTGAAATAGAGGACAGAGAAGGTTGTGCGTACAAAATTAAGTAAGTCCCCACAATCATTGTCCCATTCAAACCATTAATTCAATGAAACATACCTGTTACATTATCAATTAAAAACATTAATTGAACCAAAATTGAAAAATTCATAACTATAACTCTATCAACCATCATTTTTGAGACATGTATTGACCATACCAACATCAGCCTCTTCTGAAGTTTCTCTAATCATGTCATTATTTCATTCAAATAATAACTATTTCTCCACATTAGTTTACTTGGATAATATCCTGAACAATCCAATAATATATCAATCAATGAAAAATTATATCTTTTGAAAAACTAAACAGATTGATCCTAAGAAGCCTATGAATATCACAAAACTATATGGAAAATTAATGTTTGAAATCTTATTCCATTTAGTCAAAATAAATCACAATATTTTAATTTTCATCATGTACCATTCCAACATGTAATATTGTAGGAATCATGTCCCTCTGAGTCATGTACATGTATTCATTATCTTTTATATGCATGGACCTCAGGGTGGCATCAATATCCCATTGTCATTTTAATAATAATAATCCATGAAACATGAAGGATAAAACATATAAATTCTTGATTTCATAAGACAATTAATATATATAGCTCTAATACAAAATCATGCAACCCAAGAATTCCTCACATGGATCACCAGCTAACACCTAAAAAGCACATCCATGAATGCATTAAATGTTATTTATATCATAATTATCTAAAAATAAAAATCATAGAAAATATATATGTTTCTAAAAAATGGAAGATCATATTAGGATTATTAGATCAATCTTTGGAAGAAACATTGGTAATCCAACATGTCACTATCATCAAATCATATCAGGATCTGAAAATGTATACCATGATGTATATATATGTATTTAAAATTTAATCATCAATAATTTAATTAAATTATAATTATAAATCAAGGGGTGGATAAATTCCTAATCAAAATACATATATCCACTTCCCCTCAGACCCACTTAATTGGTAAGAGTTCTATAGTGACACCCATTTCGACCAATAGTCCTGTTAATGTGAGCTAGCTAAGGGTCATTCATTCACTAGGGTACCCACTCAGTTCCCCTAGAACATCATAAAATAACTAAATCATGTTATTGTTTCCCATTGTAATACCGCACATTAGTTTCAAAACACAAAATGTTGGGGTAGCTCGTCCCTCTTCAAATGGATCACGTCAGCCATGGATTCACATGTACAAAATTTTATCCCCATATGTGTCACACAGTAAGGGGATAAAAAATCTACTATATCCATGTATTTTTTATACTATGTTGTGACACTTGACCACCTTAAGTTCTTCCAAGATTTTGTCTCCCCACTTAGGATAAACATTTCCCAGGATGAAGATTGATCACCTTATCATTAAATATTCTTCCCTAAGGTTATCCTATTTTCCCAGTTCCCATACATAACTAAATGTTACCCCATTTAATCTATTTTACCATGATATCCTCTCGGTATTCACATAAGGGAACATTTTCTATGGGCTTCTATAGTATAATAATTTAATTTTAACTAAGGGAAACACCACTTGGTGGTCCATAGTTTAAGGCATACCATTTTATATTTAGGGACTCATCCATTAGTGGCTGTGGATATTAAATTAATTCACTATACACAATTTGTCAATAGATATTTCTTCTATTATATCAGGGTATTTTATTTAAATTAAATATTTTTATTAAAAATTATGAATCTAAATTAAAATTTTAAAAATATCATTATCATTAGTAGTTGTTTTGAACTTTATTATGCAGAAAAACATAAGAATAACTTCAAGGGGAATGTACTGATACCACCAACCACATTTTAATCCATTCCATTTTAAAACCATAAATCATAAATTAATTCCAAAACTCTAAATGTTTTAGAATGCTAAAATTGTCCTTAATAAAATTCATAGGCACCAATATCCCACCCAAAACCATAAAATATTTTATTAAAACATTATAATTTATTTACTAAAATGATTCTAAATAATAATACTCACTGAATGACATAATGGGGAGAATTTCACACCACATTCAAACCTATTACCTATAGGGGGTCTCAAATAGCCTCTTTGCATTATCCTAGGTCAAATCTCGAGTACACATAGACAAAAAATATGAAATTTAATTTTATTTAACAAAATTCTCTTAATAAATTCACTGTTCTGATGCACCTAACTATAATAGAGAGTGGCATTGAGTATATGTTATCTTATGAAATCATCATGTTCGGATACATGAATTTAGTAATGCATTTGGATGATTATAAAATTTTTATGTGGAATATAAATCAAAAATGTTAACAAAGAATCGTTAAATAATAATGGGAGGAGGATAATAAGAATGGGTGAAGGAGATTGATTTATTACTTTGGTCTATTGAATGTAATTCCTAGAAACATCAACCATACTTAAGAGGGAGAATAAATCAAAATTAGTGTAGATACACAAACTATACGAATGTAAAAATGTTGATAGACAAGAAATCCCTCATAATATAATCATCAGGGATGGGTAATTTTCATTTTTTAATGTGCAAATTGGTTTTTAATCAGGGTTTGAAAACCATTATACAGGGTGTTCATATAAAAAAATCAAGGTGGATCCCTCTCCCAATATTAGTCTTCAATTTTTACTATGTCTTGTTCTAGTTTTTCTAATAAGAACTATCATAGAGTACAAATTTTCAAATGTTTTTAACTATTTTAAATCCACATTATTGCATCCTATCCTAATCCAAATTTCATAGATCACCATGGAATGAAATGATTTTCCAAAAAAGTATTGAATAAATGTAAATTTAAAAAATTCTATATAGAAATAGAAATGAAGATATCCAAAGGATTATATTGCTATACAATTTCTCCTAAACAATGCACATAAAACCATGCACCATGGGATAAAAAGTAAAAAAAAGATCAAATATAAACATAATATCTTGTGAATATCCAAAAAATAATAGAAACCATTCAATATTTTTAACATTATCTAATAAATATAATCCCAATAGATTGAAAAAATTTGAATATAATTATGAATCTATGTTCTTAAAGAGATCCATATAAAATCCCACAAATTCATATTTGTCATGAAATTCAAGCACCCATTGTGATGGGGGTATTACAACATCCAAAAATGAATATTTTAATTCAAAATATGTTTTCATGATAATATAACGGAATATAATAAAACAAATGTTTCAATAATTTCATCTCAAATGACCACATCCCATCTAAAAACACAAAACATACCCATATATTGAAGACTAAAATCTGATTTTCTTAATCTTACAAAAAAACTATAATGATTTTAGTTATCTAGGAATACATTGGTAATGCTATTACCTAACCATGTGCGTCCATATTTAATATTGTGACATTATAAAAAAAATCTTATGGCCAATTCATCTCAACCTAATGTTTATAATCTAATGAAATACAATTCAGAATCGCAATGCCTGCTTAGAATTATAATTTCCTTCTTAATTGTTTATAAATAGGATGATGATGTGATTATCCTTGATTCTAATTCACAATATTTAATCCAACCGGAGGGAACTATTTAGATGCTCAAATAAACCCTCTCTACACTTTCCCATATAAAATGGACATCAACCCACCATCAAATCATAACCCAATCTTGTTATCTTATCCTTCAAAATATCTATCATACTTTTTTAAAAAATAACATTCATATAAAAAAGCTGACCAAATTTATTTTTTAACCCACTGTATTCATAGATATGAAAAAATTGGGTCTAACCTCATATAGTTATCAAATCCCAAATATTCTCAACATTATCAACTATTGTAATTTTAAACTAGTAGATCAAGATTTTCTTCTGCTTATAAGAATCATGTGATTATTCATAAATTCTAAAAGAATTATATAACAAAATTGTAGTAAAATTAATTCGTTGATGTATAATTTTTCAAAAACTAGCCAATATGATCTACCATCCTATCAATAACGATGATCCTAAAGTCTATTAATGATAATATCATCTCAATTAATCTTTAGAAACATTTTGAAAATCAAACTTTATCTTATAACAGAACCAATGGCACATTTGATATTCACTAAAGAATATAGATTAACCATTGCCATTTACTCATATTCATCAAAATTTAATTGTTATCATATAACAGTTGGACCAACAAATTCAAGGCCCTTCAACATGAGGTTCACATCTCCAGAAAATGACATCACACTACCAACCTAAGAAGTTTCCATATTGTATTATTACTAATACAACTCAATGTTGTTGTGTCTCCATGCTCTACCCACCATTGATCATCATGGTTATGTTTGGTCATCATACACTTATCTTAACACAAACATGATTGATGATTTCAGCCCTCATTCATAACTAAATGAAAAAATTATATTATATCCAGCAGAATACTATTCATCTTGTTGATCACCACCCCAAACCGGCCACCCGTGGACTCTGTGCCATATGGATTCACTTATAGAACTCAAAGAGTAATATTTCATCAAGTAAATCTATGAATTTTTTCGCATATACTCATTATCCATAGTCATAAAAATCCCATTCCACTAGTCCAATATGTAATTGATAAGTCTCCATCATTACATGAATGAACCCCTTATACTATTGAGTTAAATGTTAATTGGTCTGAATCATGTAAAGTGTTAATAAAATTATATATACTAAAAATATAATGGGAATAAATTCCCACACCACACATTATCTAAAACCTAAATCATATCTCCACGAGTTGACCCTCATTTAATTTGTCTAATAAAGATCCATAAATTGTCAACCTATCATTCTATGAACTTCCCAGACTCTCTCATTTATATAATTAATATTCCATCCATAAATAGGACAACCAAATACTTAGATACAATATTGTGATGTTTGAAACTAAAAAACATCCATATATTCTATTACCATGATGCTATGTGAATAAAATATCAATAGGTACATTCACATAAATGTACTTACACTTCAAATTTAGTCCCAGTGACTTGACCCATTATGTGGATCACATAATATGGTGGAAGAACATAAGTCTCTAATACAAAAAAGAATCTATGGTATCACCTTTCCATTAATATGTTCACAATAACAATTCATATTCATTGTCCTCAAAAAAATTAACATAATCATTCCTTCCGACCTATATGTGACTCACATGCATGAGATGACCCTAATATTGGGGTTTCATTGAATTTCTCTAGCTACAGCCTCATTCATAGTCTGGATTCGCATCTCATGTGAATTAGTGTCCTCCCACCTATAAAAGATTCCATATTCACAATGTTGTTATTCATGGGAAACACACTCATCTAGTCATAAAATAGATTTAAAATATCTTCTTGTTCCCACACATGGGTATTATATATACATTGGTTAGGAAACTCTTTAAATATCATCAGTCTAATAGAGAACTGATCCACTAAATGCAATGTAAACTATGGTTGTCATGTGGATTAAATAAACTCATCAAAAAACCATAACAAATGGAATTATCCAAGATAATACATAATATGGGAAACAACACCCATGGAATGGAAATGAGTAATTTCATTAAATTATATATTTTAAAAAACCATAATGGTTTCAAGTGACAGTATAATATATCTAAACCAATGGGAAAAAAATCACATCATGCATAAAAATAGGCACCATAGGCCTATACCAAACCTCAAGGGTTAGTACACCACTTTTCTACAAGGATCGAAATTTTACTCATCATTAATTAATTCCCCACCATAGATCATAATCCCAAAAAATTAGAAGAAAATACATATTCCAGGAGATATACCATGTTGAATTCCACAAATATCTTATCCAAAAAAACATTGTAAGGGTGATAAATGATACATCAAAAACCTTTCCCATTCATTAGTAAAACAATCAGAAAAGAAGGCATATTTGAAATGTGAACCCCAAGATCCTAATCATGTTAATCATTAAAGGTGAAATCATATTACTATAATATATAATTTTAATAACATCATTAAAAATTCTTGATAAACCATAATAATTATTAATAAAGGTAATCATAAAACCCTATACAAATATTCATCACATGTTTGGATACATTCTTATATCACATAGATACTATATCCAAAATAGTGAAAAATGTATCCTACCCTTGTACCTATATGTTATATCCCACATCCCAAGAAAACTACAATGTGCATGGTCCTATAGTCATTAAAATATCATAATCACGTCTCCCTATATGGAAAACACTTCAAACTAGTATTTTATGTCTAATTTGTTACTCTAGGGAGACTATAACCCTTTATCAATGTGTGTAGGTACTGATAAATAACATTTACATAATCACATCTAAGTATGAGAAATAAATAATCACGTCCAATAATAATAACAAATAGATGTGTGAGAAAAAAATATTGAATGTTCATTCATAAATATAGGCATATATGATATATATCCCAATGGTCCAGTCAATTATAAATCAGAAATAATGAAATAAAACACACCTAAGAACATTCTTCCATCTATATCACTCTCCTAAAAAAACAAAATCAAAATTAATCTACCCCTGCGCGTATACATAAAAATTAATATCTACCCTAGTTATACTAAAACCCTTATGAGGGATCTCTTGGGTACCAATATGAGGTGGTTTCTTGATATATATTTCATTAAAAATATTTCATATCTTACCACCAATGTTGCCTTATATATACTAAATATTCAATAATATGAGAATTTTCCTTATTTAGTAAAAAATAAATAAAAATTATAGAAAAAATATAAATAATAAATCAATGATCATTATTCATGGAACTAGATCAGCCAATCTATCCTTGGATACCATTAACGCCTTTGATAAATTCAATATATCATGACAACCTAATCAGAAATTTATTTCCCATTGGAATTTCCATGAAATTTTAGTGACATATAGATCATTGGAAATGAATCCCTACCTGAATGGCTCAATAGCCAGATACCATAAATCTTGGGCATCTATCCACAGTGATATAATAATTAATTGAAAGAAGAAAATTATTCAGAGACCTAGTAATTCAATAATCAAAAACATCTTTATCTCAATATGTTAATTTTCTGATTCATACGTATCACATGAATCATTGTCTCTTAAATTTATGTATCAATCTCAAATTTTTGGACTATATTGATAAAATAGGAATATTAAATGAAACATGACATAAATAATACCCCAATAATTTACATATTGACCATATATATTATAGTAATCTTATGGAATCATTTTATCTATCGAGACTTATATGGACAATAGAACAAATCCCACCATCCATAGAGTAATCCATGTGGCCAAAAAACTAGATCACGGGGGCAATATTCACGCGTAAATAATATTATCATAATATTATATGTTACTCAAAAAAATCATAAGAAGATCCTATAGGAATATTTATCATGAAATTATATCTTTCTCATTACACATATCCTAGGATTCTCTTCTAGACACCCACCATTTCAATATCATTGTATAATATCTGGACCATAATCCAGATCCCAAGAAGTATGAATGGGAATAAAAAACTCAAAAAAAATATAGATAAATGAAAGAATAATTAAAATTAAATGGTTATATAAATTCTTAAACACATTACCACTATCTACTAACATTATGCCACATCTAATAAAAATGGTCAATACAGTTATACTTTTTTCTACCGGTACATCATCCATCATGAACAAAATAATGGTTTGTAAACCACTAGGGTACACACCAAAGACACATATGTCATATTCTAGGAATGAATCATTATTTCAGGTTCCCATTAAACTATATCACATGGGAGTTAAAGACCACCAACCTAGTTTATATCATCTCTCAACAAAGGTCTTAAATCCCTCATGTTCTTATAGGATCAATGGTTTTGTTGAAAATGTATCACACACTAAATATATGGAAGCTATTCCATATCCATACTTTTAGTATAGTAAGGTAGTCCAGTCAAAAAACCCATGTCACCCTTAATCTTCATTTATTCAACTAGGTTATACATTTATCATGTGGGAGGATATATAGACATATCAACAACTCAACCTGGATGAAGGATCTATTGTTAATAAATGAATCATACATAACCAATCATTAGACTATTCACTAAATTTACCCAAGAAACATTCTTGGTTTCTCACTAAGGGAACCTAATATAGGTTCAATAATATCAAAATAATTTTTTTACTAATAGAAACCCATGATTTTGGTCCATGTGTAAAATAGTAGAATTTATAATTTAATGCCTCATCCATCGGTAGTTGAATTGATCCAACTAGTGAAATATGAAAAAAGTGAAAAAGGAACATTAATCATTTTGATCAAGTAATTTCACTTAAATCAGTCATTATAATTCAAATTGATATATTCTGTTAATTAATTGAGATGACTAATACTATCAATGGAAAGACATCAATAATATATTATTTTAAACAATATCATAAATGCTAAGTGGAATATTCTTGTACCACATACCTCATTTTAACAGTTTCCCATTTAATTCCAATATTCATAAGCTAATTCCATGAATATCTATTGTCATTTCACATACAACTAGTGCTCACCCACACTTCTAGTGACCTATCTCTCACCTAACATCATCAACTATTTTATTATAACATTTTTTTAGTTTACTGAATTAATTTGAAAGATGAATATTCACTGAATGATTCACCGGTGATATTATCATAGCTGAACGTAAACGTAATAACTGAAACAGGATTTCATTGGACTCTCAATAACATGCTAGTATAATTAATTATTATCTTTCATAAAAAATTACATCATTTAATTGAATTTATTTCAAATTCAATAATAAATTCATTATTAATATATACCTCATTGAAAATTCAAGAAAATATTACAAGGCATTGTATCAGGATAACATCTAGAAAGGATACACACAATCCGAGTTATATTCATACAATTTCACCATAATAATGTAGAATAAGATTAAAATCCCTTAAAAAATAATATTAAAATCACAATTGGAGGAATAAAATAAAATTTTCGGAAGGGGTAAAAGTTTTTATATAAATTTTTTAAAGAAACATCCCTGGAAAAATTCCCCAAATCAATGGGAAGGAAAAAGGGAAATTTGACGTGGCCTTATTGATATGCACAAAACTAAATATATATTAATGTTGGACCCCTTAATAATTTAAATGATTAAATCATCTAGTATCCATTTATAATTATCTAAATATATTAGATTCATGATTGGACAAATAGTTTTGCAATTGTGAAAAATTTAGAGCCAGTTTGAATCCCGTAGCATGGTTTATAACGACATGTTCCAACCATTCTAATTGGAACTCTGTTGTTTTGCAATATATTTCAATGTTTTCTATAATGTTTCAAAAACTATAAAAACCCAACAAAAACCAATATCTATAATTTCAAATTATAATTCATATATTTTCCTATAATAAATTTCATAGAAAGACTGGGAAACTATTCTTTATGGAAATTGATTTCAAATCATCATCAAGAGATGGGTGATGCATTGTCTCTTTTAAACCATCGACACTAAATTATGTAAACCAAAATAAAACATCCAAGATAACATAAGACATAACGTGAATGACCAAACACATGAACAAGAATACGGGGAAAATATTAGGCCAAAAATCATATCCCGAAACATAATATATCGATACTCAGACTCTTGTAATATCGATCCAAAATGTGGTTCTCAAATTGATAATTCTATAAAACCAAAAAATATATTTAGTTGACATTAAATCAAACAAAAAAATTTGGGTATTATAATATAAAACATATAGATTATTTTTTTCTTGAAAATGAATCACCATTCAACCATAATTTATTCCATAATATTCAGATGGGGAACATTCTGGATGTGTGAATTTTGAATAATATATTCTTTAACAGGTGAATATTACGTTGTAAAAACAAATTATTAATGGTCCTCCAACAATCATTAATTATTTATATACACAAAATATTGATAATGTACTTATTTCAACAAATTGATGTCTAAAAACATTAAATGCATTTACTTTATATGTAATTCCTCTAGTATATAATAGAATAATCAATAACCATCGACTATATATGGTGATTTTGGAAGTATCGATCATGAGGGTATGACTATTTTATACTATACTGAACTACATGATGATATAATATGAGAATGATTCCTAATCCAACCAAATTTTCTTTACAATTAAATTAAAATCACTTACCAAATATATGTTATATTTAAAACATATATATTGTTCATATATCCATTAGTTTTTGGAAATCATATTAACATTATTATTAGAAAACATAATTTCACCACTTTATATGATAATAAATGAATAAACATCTTTGTGAGGAAATATTTCTTTTTAAAGAAGCTTTAATATCCAAAAACAAAAATAAAATTCTAGATCAACAATATGTTATTTAGGAATTTTGGGTATGTTAATTATTAAAACATATGGTGATCTATTACAGTAGAATAATTATATTTGTAACAGTTGGGAATATAAATTCCCAAATCAAAAAGGGTAATTTAAATATAATTTCAAAATGAATAATTTACTATATGTTTACCGAAATGATAAAAATATGTCATCAATGTTCTGAATGACTTATAGAATAAACTATAATATTTTCCATAAATTCAAAAACTAAGGATTCAAAATTGGGAGATTATATATTATCATAATATCAATAAATATATAAGGAGAATTAATTTGGTAAAAATTTTGTATTGAGTTTTGAAATATACTGCAACGAATTTTGAAATAAATATTATTATATTAAATTGGATTTACATGAATATGATTATAGAATATGTGATGGTCAATGGAAATATAAATTCTATATTTTTAACATATCAATTATTTCATCTATTCATGGTTATTGGATGCATTTCAGGATGATAACATTGTTTATAAACCAAGATACTACATATAATCTTATATTTTCATATTGTTTTCTAATGAAGAGTCATGAGGAACCATAATGATATATAATAAATTAAATATACACTTTATCTTTAATAAAAGATAGATAAATCATTAATTTTTATAATAATTTTTGATCATTATGAAATTAAAAAATATAAATAAACTATTTTATTATAATTAAATCAATAATAATATTTAATTCATGTTTTTGAGAAATTGAAAATAAATATATATAAAGAACTTATATATATATAAGTCCAAAAAAATTACAAAAATCTTCACCAGAAAGTATCAATTTAAATAAGATTAATTATCTCAATTTTGTTTCATTATAACGTTCACATTCCATGCATCTGAACATTATAAACTAACTTGCAACCTCAAATATTTATAGTGAGTATGTTAAATACCAAAATTAGATAAGAAGAATAATATTCAAGATTACAAAAAACTTATTTAGATAAAAAAAATTATAGTGTCCCTTACTGGAAAAAACATAAAATAATAATAATTCATAACAATAAGATCCTATATTTGAACAAATTATATCAATACCTATGTAAATGATTGAAATAATTTGTCTGACTATATCCTCTTATGAAATCATTTCTTAATTCACAAATATGATATTATTTTTTATAAATTAAGATTAATATTCAATGTATGTATTTAATGAATAGATTAATTTTACGAACATGAAGCAAATAACGAACATACAAGGGAATAATATAAAAATATAATACCTTTGAACGTTAAATAACTAACTCCAATATCTATAAATGATTTATCCACACCACTAACATTTTATAATTTCACATAAAAAACCAATGGTATAAATCCATTATTAGACGTGAAAATGAGTATAAAAAACCATTAATATTCCATCAATCTCTTATAATAAAATTTCATGCATATAGTAAGCTTTTTCTAATAGACATTATAATTGACTATGCCTGGGATGCCTTATATGATTGATGTTTATTCCTTAAACTTTTTAATATACACCATTTTCAATTTCCTTTTTTGATTAATTTACTAGACAACACATTGTAATTACATTTCTAGAAAATTTTTATTAGTGTTCATGTGGTCTAGTCACCCAGACTAATGAATCTATATAAAGGACCATTTATTTAATAAATGATAAGCTAAGACACCACTTTGTTCTCAATTATTAATAACTTCTTATAAAACATCCTCTTCATGTATCTTATAACTAATAGAGGTGATATTTCTATGAGAGGGTAAGAATCTACATTCTTAGACCGGATAAAATTTCATATTTTTAAAAGAAAAATTATCGGCGTTTTGGTTTTAAAACCGCGCTTCGTAACGATGTTCTGAGTACACAAACTGGTTCAAGCGGTGACATCAGACTACACATGGACAGTTAGACTGCGTGAGTCAAGTCACATGATTGAACGGTGGTCAAAACACTTTATTTTAACTAATTTAAATTAATTTATGTTTTAATAGTAATAATAGTGGGAGATTATTATTATTTAATGTAGTTCAAACACATTTAATTAAGTAGTGGTAAAACTACATTAATTGTAGAGTTGATATTTGACCAGAATTGAGTCAAAATTAATATCTCATATTAGCAGATTTAAATTGACATAGGAATTTAATTAAGAGAGAATTATTTTGATGACGGGTTCTAATTTAAAGTTTTGGATCTTAATCAGGGTTAAATAATAATAATGAAATTATTATTATTCTTATGGGTTAAATTATTTTAAAACTAAAGAGGGTTTAATAATTTTTTTTGACTATATATATATATATGTAGATATATATTTAGTTTCGGATAATATATATATTTATGCATATATATATGTTATAAAAAAATATTTTTTTTCTTAATTGGGGCACTGGGCAGGGTGTGACCCCCCCATGCATGGATTTTTTTTCATTTTCTTCCTTTTTTTATTATTCCTTCTCTTTTATTCCATATGCATTACCTCTTTTCTCAATGACGTATCATTCCTGTACAAAACCCTAAGGCGCAGGCGGAGTGGGTTCCTCCTCCGACTCTCCTTATTGCACGACCAAGCTCCATGATCGGACATCCCATGAACATACCTCCTCTTTCTGTGTGATTCAGGACTGTGCGACCCCAGATCCTCTTGTAGTGCGGCCTCTTTGCGGTGCGCCTCACACATCTATAACCCGATTCGGGAAGCCCTTGCAGCGCATCCCCCTATTGTGCGACACCCGAGCGAGCTCCCCTCCTTGCAGTGTGCAAACTCATGTGGATTTCCTTGGGATGATATGCAGCAAACCCTCTGATATGGGTTCTTCATTCCACGAGTTCTTCCTCCTGTTTCCTTCTCGGTTTGATTTGATTTGTCGAGGTATGAATTCCCTTTATTTTTCTTATCATAGCATGTTCGATTTGGATTTTTATTCGAACCCGGTTTGGTTTTGGCCAAAACTGATGATTAGGGTTTGAAAAATTCTTGGGTTATCTATTTCAAGATTGTGTGGCCAGCGTGTCGGGACCGTTGGACCAGGCTACGAAAACCGCGGGTGAGCGCAACTACATTTATCGCCGACGTTTGTGTATGAATATATATATATATACATAATTATTTAATATCTTACACAAATTAATAATAACGTGAGTCTGCGGACCCTCGAGGTCCTTATCTGGTCCAGAGTCAGTTTACCCGAGTGGTTAATTTTAGAAATGTTTTGCTATTTGCATTGCAGGACACACACCAATGGTATATTGGAGTATATTTGTATATATATACAAATATATATATGCACACACATATATATATATATATGTATATATATATGCTCACATAAAAGTCACACGCGCGCAACTACGTGAATGGTGAACCGAAAGCCATTGAAGTAGAGCGTTTTGGATTAATCGGGGATGACTTGAGGTGGGGACCCTTTGCTTGCATCTTTAATTTACTTACACAATTAATTAATCCTTTGATTCACCATTATCAGTTTTTAAATTAATTTCGATTTAAATTTTTCAGTAAAATGATTATATTAACTGCTATTAAATTAATGTTGTTAAGTCATTAAATTAATTGTTGTTTAATTAATACAGTCCAGTATTTAAATTAATTTCATGTGTTTCATGACCCCTTTAAAAAAAATTTATTAAATAAATTATTTATGATAATTATTTTGGGGATTGGTTATTGGTTGAGGTATTTTAATTGAGTTTATTTTGTTTTGATAAGATAATTGATTCCGGGAAATTAATCATGAACTGATGTTGGATTTGAATGATATATAATTATTTGAATTAATTATGTGCCAAAATGTTGATCAAAGATAATTAATTATGATAATTATTTATGAAAATTTGAGAACTCATTTGGATAATTAAATGTGAAGAATTAATTATGGAAGGATAACATATTTGATTGATTAATTAATTGATAAATTATAATAAATGAATGAGATTTTGGGTCCTAGAAATGGAGTTCTAGACCGATATAAAAGTTGGGTTTGGACATGGAGTTCCTCCCTAGTGGTTATCCAAGATTGTGATATTGGGTGTTATACATGGCGATCTACACCGAATAATTATCTAGGTGCTAGACATGGTGATCTACACCAAATGTGATTTGGGGTGTTAGACAAGGCGATCTACACCGAATAATTATCTAGTTGTTAGGAAAGGCGATCTACACCAAACATGATTGGGGGTGTTAGACATGGCAATCTACACAGAATAATTATCTAGGTGTTATAGTTGGTGATCTACACCAAACGTGATTTGTGGGGTTAGACATGGAGATCTACACTAAATTAGAATTTGGGGTTATTTACATGATGTTCAACACAAAACAAATGATAATAAAGATTTATTAAAGGATCGAGAGATGTGATTACAACCTGAGTGAAATGTGATCAAATAAAGAAGGGTAAGAATGAATGGATTTCCAAAATGAGTTGAAAACTTGTACTAGGTTATGTGATCACCTAAGGAACATGGAAACCTTGGAAATGATAAGTGAATAAATAGAGTATAAATGAGAAAAATGATAAAAATAATTTTTATGCTTGAAAAAATGTACCTGTGTTGTTTTGAAGAGGTTCTTACTTCGGCTATGGGTCGAAGCAGGTATTACCGTCAGGTGTCCTTTTTGGAACCTGGATAGGTTTTGATTGTTATTATTGTACTTTTATTGTTTCGAAATACCTGCACACAGTTTAATTATATTTCATTGTTTAGAGTGGACTGGACACCGGTGGTTCCAGCCTACTGTGATATATATCTCAAAACATACTCAGGCTGGCATTGCCCTAGGGTACCCAAGTAGATTCTATATACATTCAAGACCTCGTCATTGCTGTTTCTTGTACTTGGAATTTGGACCAAAGGACCGAGTTGTTTCTCGGGATGCTCAGGGAGATCGCCCTCAGGGTATGAGACTTTTTTATTTACATATGCATTGAAGTGTAATTATGTTGTGATGTTTAATGTTTTTATTGTATCATTATCATGTCATGCATGCATCTACTACATAAACAGACATTCAGTATTTTTGTCCAAACTTTATAAATGAAAATTTTGTCCACTGCTTTCTTTTATCAAAACCACTTCCATTGTCAATATGTTTTGTCCATTGTTTTCACTCTGATAAGAGGGAATAATCTCCCCATGACTTATCTAACTCTATCCCCACTAGTCGGCAACCTCTAGAGTATGGGGAGATGCTCTTGAGGTTATGTCGTGGATCATCTCGGGTGACCGGTTCAGCTTCGACCTGGTCGGTTCGTCACAAAATTGTATCAAATGACTAGTGTTATTTATTTTCCCTTGTCTTACTATTTTTGGGATGGTAGACAGGAGTCTAGGAATGTGTTAGTTCTTGGGTTAATAGTTGTGCTTGGGACTGATCACCCCATGTACAAGAAATGACCATGTGACCATGATTGGGATTGATGTTCAAACTGTTTGTTGTTATAGTTGATATGATTTCACCTTGGGTAAATGTTGTGCATTCAGCTGCTTATTGATTATAAAAAGTTTGAATTTTTTTCTTGTCATGATATGGCAATGAAATTTCATCACATCCATCATATTATACATTTATAGATTCACATGCCATGCATACATGCCATGTCATGTATTTGCATTAGTAGGATGCCTGCTAATATTGAATGTGTGCCTTGAATATGTGATATGCATTATATATTATAATTAATCCTTGAATAGATAGCATGTTTTAGTGACACAATTAACATGCTTTTGTGCTAATATGACATACTGCCAATCTTGTTTATATTCCATCTTTCTATGTTGTAATATGTTTTGGGGATTTCAACACGTTGTGTTGTGATAGCTACTTGTAGTGACATAGTAGCTTGATGATAAATTATAGGTTGTTTAGGATAAATCTCATTGGTTTTGATTTTGATGAAACTAGTTTTCAGTTGTACGGTGTATGGGTTCCTTATAACTGGGAAAAAGGGTAACCCATGTATTCGGACATAAGAAAAATGCTGCTAAAGAAAATCATAATGTGAATTAATCTTGAATGGGAACCAAATGCCAACGGTAAGGTGTATTAGCGCCTTAACGCCTGGTAAGTAGCCACCCATGTGATTAAGTATTTTTAACCATCTGTGTTTGAAAATGGTTGTAACTTTAAAACTGAAAGTCTTAAATTAAATGAACTATAATATGGTTTCTTTGTGAAGAATCCGGTTTGAATGAATGGGACCCTTGGAGGTCTCCTTTTTGGTAAAAGGGATTTAGATGCTAAATTTCCTGATAATTTTGGAATAAAATTGAATGTTAAATGTTTAAGAGGAAGTTGTTAAAACTTCTTGGATTTCCCAAGGGTGTTGATTGAAAACCATGTGACTTGTTGCGACAAATTTCTTGTATGTTTGTTAGAATTATTTCAATTGTTAATAGTTTAAATAAATTAAGGGGCTCTTTGTGACTAGTGGTTTACCTGCTTTGTATGTCTTAGTGATTGGATCAACATGTGTGCTTCATAAGGGGGATAGCTCGGGGTAGTAAGTAGCACCCTTAGTGCCTGATATGCCTTGTTTCCATTATGAACATCTATGGTTGGTGCCTTTCAAGACATTGTCCCTAGTAGGAATTTTTCAGTTTAGAAATATAACCTCGTTCGGATGGGTGGTCGTAGACCCCTTTGCTTCTTATTAATTGGTTGACTTGTACTAACATCATCCATGATGATTGTCGTGTGACATGAAACGACCCTGATGTAAACCTTCTTGTACTGTTGAGTACAATTTCAGGTTTCCTCTGTGGTAGAGTGACCTAAGCGTTAAGGAATCAGTTTCATCCCACTTCTCGGGAGAACTTATGAGTCGAGTGTTTTGACATGCCAATCAGTTAATTATCATCTTTTAGTGAGATTTTGACATGGTGATCGAGGTTCTTGGAACATCACACGTGGGTTAAAATATTCTAAAAAAGCGCACTGGTTAGCTGCTGATCTCTTATTGTGACGACATGGAAATCCCTAAGGTTGGTAGTGTTGCATCGTTTCCGTAATGTGTCGGTGCTTGCGTGGAAGCACGACTTATCATCATTACGATCGTTGTTTTCTCTTAGTGCACTCTCTTGAATTAGACGAGCATGTTCCCCATCTAAAACTCATGCTAGAGGCACTGAGATAGCGTCATTTATACACCGTGATAAGGGTTAAAAGTTGCAGTATTGTCTTGCGATCTCCTCTACAGTGTACAAAGATGTGTGATTTCTTGGTCTATGACATTAATCGTGTAAAGGCACGGTTGTTCTCAATAACCATGTGAAGGTTTGTTTTCAAAACATCACCAACGGTTGGGTTAGGACTTCTGTGTACATGCAGTTGGTGATATAATGGTTTTAAAGACACATCCTCGGTTAAAGGATGAGTGTGGGTTTTGGGGCTATGATGTCTTCTGATGAAAGCATGTGTATCTTCTTTCTGTTGGTTGATCAATATCAACTATTTTAGTTAATATGGTTTCGATAATGGCCTTTGATGTAATGGTCTGTTTGGGTGTTTATTATTTAAGGTGAACGTTTTCTCAAGTTGTAAAGGCTTAAGTGCGGTTTTCTTTGGAATTTCTAAAGACTCATTGGGAGTTAGAAACGTGATGCGATCTTGTTTAATGAAAATTTACGAACCTCATATGTCGGGTGATGTTTTCATTGGTTCTCGATGGCTTATTGGGGATGAGAAGTTTTTAAGGCGTGTATTTTTTAAGAAACCACATTCTTAGACCGGATAAAATATGAGATTTTTTAATTTTTTATTTTATCGGCGTGTCGGTTTTAAAACCGTGCTTTGTAACAAGGTTCTAAGTATGAAATCTGGTTCAAGGGGTGACATTGGACTGCTCACGGGCTGTTAGACTGTGCGAGTGACATCTCACGATTCAATGTTTATCAAAACATGTAATTTTAATTAATTTAAATTAATGAATTTTTTAATAATAATAATAGTGGCAGATTATGATTATTTAATGTGGTGAAAACACATTTAATTATGTGGTGGTCAAACACCATTAATTGTGGAGTTGCGGTTTCACTAGAAGTGTGTCAAAATTAATATCGTGTATTAGAAGATTTAATTTGATGTAGGAATTTAATTAAGAGATCATTATTTTGATGATGCGTTTTAATTGGCTGTTTTGGATCTTAATCATGGTTAAATAATAATAATGAAATTATAATTATTCTTATGTGTTAATTTTTTTTAAAACTAATATTGTTTAATAAATTTGTTGACTATATATATATATATGTATTTATATATATGTATATTGGGATATATATATATATTTAAGTATATATATATGTTATAAAAATGATATTTTTTATCTTATTTTTGGCGTTGGGTAGGGCGTTACCCCCCCTCATGCATGGCTTTTTTTTCATTTTTTTTGTTTTTTCTTTTTATTTTTCCTTCTCTTTTATTCCTTATCCATTACCTCTTTTCTCAATCACATAGCCTTCCTCCTCTAAACCCTAAGGTTCCGGTGGTTTGGGTTCCTCCTCCGGCTCTCCTTGCTGGGTGACCAAGCTCCGCGATCGGACATCCCATGGCCGGACCTCCTCTTTCTACGTGATTCAGGACGGCGCAAACCCGAATCCCCTTGTGGAGTAGCCTCTTTGTGTTCCACCTCACACAGCTGCAACCCGATCAAAGAAGCCCTTGTAGCGCACCCCCCTGTTGTGCGATGGCCGAGCGAGCACCCCTCCATGCAGTGTGCGAACTCGTGGGGATTTCCATGGCCAGATCTACGACGAACCCCCCTGATATGGGTTCTTCATTATGTGAGTGCTTCTTACTATTTCCTTCTCGGTTTGATTGGATTTTTCGAGGTATGAATTACCTTGATGTATCTAATCATCTCATGTGTGATTTGGATTTTGATTCGAAACTGGTTTGGTTTTCTCCAAAACCCACAATTAGTGGTTGAAAAATTCTTGCATTCTTTGTTTCATGGTTGTGTGGGCAGCGTGTCGGTATCGTTGGACCATGCTCCGACAACCGCGGGTGAGCGCGACTACGTTTATCACTGATGTTTGGGTAAGAATATATATACAGAATTTTGGTATATCTTCTGTTAATTTAAATATTATATTGAGTCTACGGACCCTTGAGGTCTTTATCTGGTCAAGAGTCAGTTTACCTGAGTGGTTAATTTTAGCAATGTTTTTCTATTTGCATTGCAGGGCACACACCTATGGTATATATGTGTATAGTTGTGGGTATATATATACACATATATGTAGATATATATATATATATGTATATAAATATATACGCACATAAAATTTATGCACGCGCAACTACGTGGCTGGTGAACTGAAAGCCGTTGAAGTAGAGTGTTGCAGATTAATCTGGGATTACACGAGGTGGGGACCCTTTCCTTTCCTCTTTAATTTATTTACACAATTAATTAATTCTTTGATGCACTATTATTAGTTTTTAAATTAATTTGTATTTAAATTGTGTATATAAATCATTACATTGACTGCTCTTTAATAAATACTATCAAGTATTTAAATGAAATGTTGTTTAATTAATGAATTCAAGTATTTATGTTTATATCATGTGTTTCATGACCCCATTAAACTTAGTTTTAATTAAATTAATTATTTAAGATAATTATTTTTGGGATAGGTTATGGGTTGAGGTATTGTAATTGGTTTTTTGTTTTGTTTTGATAAGATAATTGATTGGGGGAAATTAATCATTAATTGATGTTGTCTTTGAAAGGTATTTAATTATATGACTTAATTTTGTGCCAAAATGTTGATCAAAGATAATTAATTATGATAATTAATTATGAAATTTTTAGAACTCATTTGGATAATTAAATATGAATAATTAATTATGGAATGAGAACTCTGTTGATTGATTAATTAAATGATAAATGATAATAAATGAATGATACTTTGGGTCCTTGTCATGGCGTTCTAGACCGATTCAAATGTTGGGTTTGGACATGGAGTTCCTCCCCAATGGTTATCCAAGCTTGTGATTTTGGTTGTTAGACATAGTAAATTGTACCAAATAATTATCTAGTGTTAGACATGGAAATCTTCCCCAAATGTGATTTTCTGTGTTAGACATAGCGATCTACACCAAATAATTTTCTAGGTGTTAGACTTGGCGATCTACACCAAACGTGATTTGGAGTGTTAGACATGGTGATATACACCGAATAATTGTCTATGTTTTAGAGTTGGCGATCAACAACAAATGTGATTTGGGGGGTTATACACAGTGATATACACCAAATGAGAATTTGGGGTGCCTGACATGGTGTTCAACACAAAAAAATGATAATAATGATTTATGAAAGGATTGAGAGATGTGATTAAAACTCGAGTGAAATGTGATCAAATAAAGAAGGGTAAGAATGAATAGATTTCCAACATGAGTTGAAAACATGTTATAGGTTATGTGATCACTTAAAGAACATGGAAACTTTGAAAATGATAAGTTAATAAATAGAGTATAAATGAGAAAAATGATAAAAAGTATTTTTATGCTTGAATAAATGTACCTGTGTTGTTTGGAACAGGTTCTTACTCCAGCTACGGGCCGTATCAGGTATAACCATCAGGTGTCCTTTTTTGAACTTGGACGGGTGTTGATTGTTATTATTGTTCTGTTATTGTTTGGAAATACATACACACTATTTAGTAATATTTCATTGTTTAGAGTAGGCTAGACATCAGTGGTTTCGGCCTATTGATATTTATATCTCACACCCAACGTGGGCTGACATTTCACTGGGTTACCATAGTATATTCTAGTTGGTTGCAGGACCTCGTTGTTGTTGATTCTTGTACTTGGAGTAAGGTGAAATGGACTGAGTTGAGGCTCAGGATGCTCAAAGAGATCACCCTCGGGGCTTGAGACTTTTTTTTATTTACTATTTCATTGATGTGTAAGAATGTTGTGTTGTTTAATGTTTTCATTGTATCATTATCATGTCATCCATGCATCTGATACATAAACTGACATTCAGTAATTTTTTCCAAAATTTATAAATGAAAATGTTTTCTGTTGCTTTATTTTATTTAACCCTCTTCCATTGTCATTGTGTTTTGTCCACGGTTTTCACTCTGATAAGAGGGTATAGTCTCCCACTGACATACGTTACACCCTCACCGCTAGTCAGCAAACTCTGGCCTTTGGGGAAAAGTGCTTGAGGTTATGTCGTGGATCAGCTCGGGAGACCAGTTCAGGGTCGACCCGGGTTGGTTCGTGATAGTGTAACCATATTGTTGATGGCATTATCTCTAAAATATTTTTTTAGTAGTCCCTATAAAGAATCATGTTATCAAAAAAAATATGAGGGTCTGTTAATTAAATATATATATCCTATTATTATTACTCATCTATATAGGAATTTAAATTTATTCCACATATCCACTAACATATAGGGTAATGTATAAAATATATATAAATTTTTTTTATGTATTCCATAACTGATTTAAAAGCATTATAGTTATTCGTGACCCTATTCCCCATACCATTACATATGATTTCTATGTAGAATTATACAAAGATCATATTTTGATTTTTTTGAAGTGTTATAATTTCCCTTATTAGCCTTGAGCATCATGGACAACGAACGATTTTTCACCCCGATTATCCTGAGAGTTACTAGTCAAAATCAATAATTTTTAGGGGTTTTGACACTCCCAAATATATAATATAAGTGATTAATCCATTCCTATTTTTCATAAATATATACATCACCAAAAACAGTACAGTATTTTAAAACTATAAATCCTTTAACATATTACAGGTCAATGACTCCTTTCCAAAATATCTTTAATGACTAGTATTGAAAATTTGAGAACCCCCCCCCCAATTTATTGGTCCCCAATTTATGATGATGTGATCGCATACCCTCCCACACATTATAAAAATGTAGTTCAGTCTTATTTTGGAATAATTATATAAGATAGTTTAAATATCAATATCAATAGTCTCTTCAAAAAAACTAGGAAATCATATATTTAACAACAATATATAGTTCATATCCTATATCACATCCTCCCTCCCATGTATTCTTTTACAGGAAACCACTTTTCAAAGTAAACAAATATTTTGAACTAATATATAATAGTTTTGAATTCACAATGAATATTATAAAATCACTGCATTTCATAGATAATGAATAACATAATAGAATATAGTAACCCAAAATGTACATAGCGATTCTAAATTAGATGGATCATTTCCAAACCCCCATCAATATAATGATAACATATATATATTGACAAAAAATTTACATAATGTTCTCATTGATATGATCCCCCAACTAGTTCCAACAATAGAATTACAAAATGTGATACTGATGAAGACCACATGTATTGTTACCCTACACGTATCAAAATATAAATACATGGTATGATTGATGAGACCAAGGGACATAAGTATTTTAAACAGTGAGATATTATTGGATATTATTAAAAATATGTGAGACATTATTATCAAATAATTTACTTATTACTACATCATATAACAAATAGTTGTAAATAATTTATACTTTCCAAATTTAGTAATATAAAATCAACAAACAACATAGTTATCGTTATCCAATATGTATAATGAAATTGAAATTTATATCATATAATTAAAGGGAAATATAATAACAATATTTAAATTTATAGGATAATCTATATCAATTTTCAAAACTTATTTATTATCAAATGATAATCAAATTGAAAAATCAATATTTGGTGCCCTAAACCATAATGTTTCTATCATTTTGTGAACATCTTTATGAAATATGTTTTTTTAATGTGGAAAAATTTGTTTCAAATTATCTATAAAAATATCCAAAATTCTATACCTCTTCAATAATATTTTGAAAATTCAACCTGGAATGTATCATTACAAATTAATGTAATATAATACACAAATCATAAAATAAAAAAAGAACAATTCCACAACACAAAATTTTATATAATATCCATGAAAGATTCACATATAGTAATTTTGGACACATATTCATGTAATAGTTTACTACCATAAGTCATTTGTTATACTATATTCTTTCAGTCCTAAGAACATTAAAAATCATTTTCATTTTTTCATCATATTAACAACACTTTATGGGGATCCATTATCCTTTTCACATCCTAGTCCCTACAAAATCTTATTATTCTTTATTTTTTATGATCAATGTGACAGAAAATTAATTTGCATATCATTCTAATTTTAATATTGTTGGAAATTATTTTTTGTCATCTATTATTAATATCTTATATTTTGGGATTATAAACATCATTATGTTATTTTTCCCCTTTGGGGCCTTTCCGTTCATATTCCACATTACATTTAGATTGAAAAAACAGATCACACTATCTATTAGATTCAGCATTCCCACAACATATTAGTGGAAATTAGAAAACCCAAAATAGTTCATTTGGACTTAGGTGATTACCATTCTTGAATGATATCCACGAAATAAATTTTTTTATAATTTGTGATTAGGTCATACATTAATCCATAATCCACAATGTTTGGATTCCAAAATATTAATATAGATCTCAATGATATATTTCATTTATAGAAAGTTACCGAAAAAATATATCGAACATCTTTTATTAATTATTCTATATCGTAGATCATAAATTCTCCATTTAAACCAGATTCACAAAAAAATAGATCTCTAATAAAATAATAATAATGCACTAGATGATGAAATTTTTGTTTCATATCGTTATTTAGGAATCATCCCATCAAATATTCCCCCACCCTTGAATATCATAATGATTTTAACATTATTCACCTAATTCATCATCATTTTTCAATCCAACGTCCACAAAATTAAATATAATTGCTTCCAAATACATATTCATACTAGGTCACATAACATATTTATCATTAACTGAAATCCAAAAAGTGTCTTAATCATTACAAAACAACTCTTCAAGTGTAATTATACAACACGATTGGATCACTAATAGTGGTTCTTAACTTAATATTATCTTTTACCATATAGAATAATAATATAGTTCATCCAAAGAAATTTATACTCATCTTATACTTATTGATATATTTCTAAATCCTCAATCTCTATATCAATTTTAAAATTTGATTATTTTTTATTATTGATCCTAAAAACATATCTTTATCTCCCATTTTAGAAATATTTAAGTAATCAGTTCACTGATCCCTTGTGTATTTCAATGAGTTTCCAATGAGTCCCAATTCAAATATCATATCAAATTAATACCCAACATGAAAATACATGAATCTATTATTATATACTCTTATAAAATAATATTAAATTGGATCTAATAGGATATTATGTTCAATTATTTCTAAAAAAGGATCAACGACATGAAATAATCCTCTTTTATATAATAAATTATTCTAATATATCCTCAATATGTAATATTGTATTTCATCCGTACCAATCATTTTACCCATTAAAATTATTAATTTTTTGTACATAATTATATTTTTTTCGTATATATCATCATCTCAAATAATTTACACTCACACATCATCAGTTTCTTACACATGTTATCCAAATATAATTTAATTATATTCCATAAATACTTATACTTATATATTCAATAATTCCACCAATAACAGATCTCATATATATTTATTTTGACAAAATGAAATCAGTATTTAAAATAACATTCTTTTAAAAAATAATATTTCAATTAAATTTAAAATTTATTTTATTTGAAGAAAAATTAATACTTAATACATTAAATTATTATTCTCACACAATGAGAACACCACCCCACCTATTCATGTTCAATATTTATAAAACAAATAATTATATTTTTTGAATAATATTATTAAAAAATTAATGAAGCACACTATAATAATATTAATTCATTAGATATAATGTATTTTAGTTGAAAACATAACTAAGAAATTTTATAATATGTAAAATAAATTGGAGGAAAAACAATTCAATATTCATGATTGAAAAATAACATTTCCATCATGTATTTTATGGAATGAGATTTTCCATTTAGATTATCTTATTAAAAAAATACATCCACCAAAGATCATTTTATTTACGAAATTACTAGTACAAATATAGAATAATATGTTGTAACCACTTAATGATTGATACAAATTAATGATTTTTGTTTTTGATACAAATAAATTTATATATTCAAATATGAAATTTTATTTTTCTTTAATTGAGAAAACTATGTTATTATATATGGTATAATTTCATGGTTTTTTATTATTAACATTATCACATGTTTTTAAAATTTTTTCTTGATAAAATTTTTTTAAGATGTATATTGACCAATATTTCTCAAATTTTAAGGATATCATATATTTGTTTTGATAATAATAAATTTTTAGTGATCAAATTTCAATTAAAATCCAATGAAGATAATATATATATATTCTATATAGATTGGTTGTTATTTTAATGAATATAGTCAGTGTGGTTGATAAAAGCGATATTTAGTGGTGATAAAAATATTGTAATTCCACAATGGTAAAAGTAGTATTTTATAGTGATTTAATAAATAAATTTTACATTATCAAATGATATATATGATATGTTACTAAAACATATCTATGTTAGTAATCTAATCCAATATATTTATATTAATATATTTATTATATTGGAGTTTTCAAGTTTTTTTGAGTTGTGAACTTTGAGAATAAATCATTCAAATTTAAAAATAAGATAATCAATTGTTAATCATTGTATTATTGGTAAGAAAAATGTAGTTGATTTTTAATTTTATTATATATTATTAATATATAGTGGTTGGAAAATTAATATTCATGTGTTATTTCTATAGTCTCATTTTTCATTGATAGTTAATAAATTGAGAAAACATTGATGTTCTCAATTAAAAAATTAAAAAATACAAAAATGTAAATTGATTCCAATTAATTCCATACCAATTTTAACGTAACCCAAAATTAGGGTATTCCATTTTAGCAAAAAAATTATCTATTAAACATTTCATTGTATTTATATTATTTTTTTTCTATCATTGTGAATATAATTGAAATTGTATTTCATTATAAAGGACTTATAATCATTATTGAAAGACATTTATTTCTAAGAGAATTGTATAAACACTTTATATATAGATATTTCAAGATTATTATGCTATTACGATATATAGGATATATATATTTGACATTACAATTGGAATTATATCTCAAAAATATCACAAGGAATATATTTCTGGTTCAATAGGTTTTTAACACTTTATGGGATTAATCGAAATATTTGTATACATATTAGAGATGATTGATTCATATAGTGGGATACTAATATTAAAATTATGTGGGTGAATTACTGTATATATTTATGCATCTATAATCTTAAAAACTCACTTGTTCAACTACTGTATATAATGTAAATTAAAAATTGATAATTTTTTATATTCTAGTCAATGAGTATCTGAGATAATAAAAAAATATACACATGAAAATATGATATTTTCTTGTACTATAGTTTTATATGGTTAGATACCTTCAATGTATGATATGGAATAATTCCTAGAAATATAATGTGATGATATAAATCAATAAATATAAATGACCCAATAAATGTTTTTTTCTCTTATAAATAATGTTTCCTTACTTTTATTTGTCATCCCTCATATATAGAGTGAAAAAATAATATATAGTTTTAAAAAAATAATGTTTATAATTAATAATTATTCACTAGATATCTGAAATATGTTCTTCAACATAATTCCAATTTTTATGAAAATTGATGACAGAAATAACTCTTCAAAAAATAAAAATATAATAAATAATTAAATATCAAAACTCCATAAATTTATTGAGAATTATTTATATTAAAATGAATGATAATGTTGATAGTATCTTTGAAATTTTATTGCTTAAATAAATAATATTTCTCACTTAATATAATAGATGGTGTCAAGAAATAACATGTATTTAAGCAATATATTATACAAATACATTTAATAAAAAAAATATAAATAATTTTTTTTAATTACAAAATATATTATATAAATTTAATAATGTATGTGTTATAATTAATCATCAACTAAATAATCAATAATATAACTATATCTAAATGTCTTCCCTAGGGTAATTATAGACTATTAAAAATAAATCAATATCTTTTCAAAATTTGAAATTTAAATTTTATTTTCCAAATCCTAAAACGTACACCATCCACTACCTTCCAAATATTGGATTTCATTCTACCCATAAAAACATAGAAATATTATTATTTGAAATTATTTGTGATCGTGGGTTGTGTTTGAAAATTAATTTATAAAAAACACATCAATTTTATCAAATATATAAAATATAAACAAAAATTTTAAGAAAGAACCTCATGTTCAGTGAGTACTACAAAAAGTTAGAAAAAGGAAATTACTCACAAAACATTCTATTATTTATACTATAGGAACTCATGTAAAAACTTACATGAACTACATAAGTGTAAAATAAATTAATTATCTCTATATTATTACACTAATATAAGATCTCATCTTCCAAGAAGGTAAAATACAAAAGCATACTTCCACTTTTCTACAAGATCTATGCCAATACTAAGGTATCTAATTAGTCATAGTAGGAATTACCAATAAAAATTGTAAAATTTATTCATACAAAAACATCTATCAATTAATTGTTGACATGTAAATTGAAAAATTTTAAAAAAAATATTGTGAAATATATATCTAAATAATAAATACTCTATATAAAATGAAAAAAAAGAATATGTAAACACCATGTATAATATTTTCACCCCATTATATGTGATCCCAAATATGAAACACAAAATAATGACCATCAATGTTATATCTACACTCAACAAACTATCTACAAAATTTTTATTTTTTCCATTGATTGTGATATATAGTCCCTAATAACAATTTTACTCAATTAGTTTTCAGATATTTTTCATGAATTATATTATTATGATAAACAAGTATTAATAAATTTCATTAGGGAATTAGACATAAATTAATTCAGAAAAATCATTTACTCATCTTTTGTTTTCATGAATATCTATAGAATTTAATTACCATTATATCATTATAACATTTCCTCAATTCACTAATAATGAATCGATGGACACCAATTATTTATTGATTTATTTTAATGAATGAAAAATTACTCAATAACATTAAATTAAATATAAAATTAAACTAAATTTTACTTTTAGATCATAATTGTGAATTTTTGATCAATGATCTTATTTTTAAAATTCCTGATATCTATTTCTAGGATTTTCTTTGTATATGGTTGTGAATTAGTAAAAATAATTCCTTTAAATTATATATGTTTTATATAAATTAGAATATTTTGATGATTTTCATCTATATTAATGAACAATTAATTTCATTAGTTTTAATTGAAAACTATTCTCAAAGGGTTGTAGATTCATTAGTGATGATAATCACTTGTTTTATATGCATTTCAAACACTTTATTCGTAGCCATTGTATTATTTTGATAGCTATTTTCATAAAAAAAATTCTTTAAAACCAATTAAAACATGCCAAGTTACCTTGCACTTCATTTTTTCATCATTCAAACCTTTCTCTCATGAACTTGTATCCCAGATATTTTAACATATTATTAATGTATCCATTATTATTCCTCATTTACATTTCTATTGTTATTTTTATAACACCTTTTTGGATTTCTCACAAATAACTTATTACAACTGACTGGTTTGATTATTCTGAAATCTGTCTTTGTAGTTTTCATATAAAATATATTAATAAATTCCAATATATCAATCACTATACAGTTCTAATTTTTGAAAACATTTATTTGAAAGGTCTATGTTTCAAACACCAAATAACATGAAATAATATTTCTTAATAAAATATGATAATGATCATGAATATATATTTTTAATTCAACATTTAAAAATTTTATTGTAGTGAATATTTCGTATTGATTTATCTTGTTTTTTATGAGCATAATGGATAAATTAGAACTGATTATAATACATTCACATTATAAATAAATAATGATTTATAATCCAATTAAAAATAGAATATATAATAAATTGAAATTGTGAAATCCATTGATTTGAAAAAATTATTGAAAATCAAAATAATTATCTACATCGTCATAGAAACCATAAGGTTGAGGGGTATTTAAAATTAATTTCAAATATCTCATATTTTCAAGTAATCCATCTTCCATATTGTTATCAAAATGTTATAATAACTAATAGGTGATATAATTATACCTCTCCATGTTACCCTCTTTTAAAAGACAACACGATGGGTATTGACATGTGTTTAGAACATATTTTTATACTAAACATAAAAAATGACATAAAATTGGATTAGCGAGGAGGAAAACTGGTTGAGAGTGACCCCATTAATATTAACGGTTAGTAGAATGATTTTATTCAAATAACATGATGATGAATTTTCTGATATCTGAGGATTATAGTTTTATTCATTTTATGTGAAATATTACTCGTGTAATTTGGATAGTAATTTGGGAGACAAAATCATTAGATTCATTAACTATGGAATGGTTAACCCTAATAAAACATTTTATATATTTATGGGTTTTAATAGTAAATTTCCAAACCATCACTTTTCTAAATAAAAATTAATGAATTCCATTTTTTATGGTATCATTAAATAACCAAATAATGTAGTTAAAAAGTAATCTAGTTTTTTTCTGATGAAACACCAATATATATGAAAAAAATTAATAAAATAGATATAATCTACAAAATCCAATGATCTATGAAGAAAATCAACCCATGGAATGATACCCACATTCAAGTTGTAGGATTTTTTTATTGAAATTATGATATATCAATTAGGGAGAAATACTAAAAATGGTTTTCTTTCACAAAACAATAAATTAAAATACCAACATTTATTTACCATGATAGTATTAATAGGATGTAAATAGTTGTCTTTATAACTGTTTTGTCAATCTATTTTTTCCCCATTCTCAAAGAATCAAAATTAAAATCAATTGTTTATAAACAAACCTAACATAACATGGGGTGATCAGGATGTTATTAAGAAATATTATGTCACAAAATTTATATGTAGTCAACTTAATTAATGTTAAAACATATACACAAATAAATAGTTTTTTATGGCAATCATTAATGGTTGGTAAAAAAAATTTGGGAATTGTTTTCCAATAATCCAAGTTTAATGTTAGAATATACTCTCACAATTATCCTATAAATAATTTACAAATACAATTTAGCCAAATGAATATAAACATTGGATTAATTTTGAAGGTAATTATTTCAAGAACTATATATGTGATTATAGAACAAAATAAAATTGCATTTACTAGCTGGTCATGTCTTAAAAAAGATGACAATGTAAGGGTTCATCTTATACGGGATGAAACTAATTATTAATAAAATATGAAAACAAAAATTTGGAATCTATTAAATATAAAAAACATGAAATAAAATTTAAAAATGATTATAATAGTGATTAGTTACAAAATAAGAAAAATGAAAAATGAAAAATAAGTTTTAAATGATAAATCAGGTGATGAAGAATATTGGTTTTTAGAATAATTTACAGAATAAACCTATTTAGGTGAAGTTTTCCCCTTATATTCCAAAAAATAAATATGTTATGAAAACACATTATAATCCTAAATAAATAAAACTTAGTAAACTTTTTAAATCCTACAATGTAGACATTCTATATGCAGAAGACTTATATAAAATTCCTTTATATTTTATAATTATAAAAAAAAATTGGTAAAAGATTATATTTTGAAGTTGAAACCATAAATTTAATATATTACAACATTGTTGACTTTTTAATGGAGTTAATACTAGGATTGAAATAACCTAGGATACATGTCATATCACGTAGATTAAGAAATATTTATTAGTTGAATAGTATTCGTGACATATGTGTGAATGTCAACTTAATATATTTTACATTATTTAAGAAAATTTGTATTATGTTGGATGAATCTGGCACTACTTCTTTTTAGTTGGTTGATATGTAAACTATTGACCCCAATGGAAGTGTAGATTCCATATTTTTCAATGTAAGAAATCTATTATACCCCATATAGTTTTTTTCATTTAAGTATAATTTATCTAAAATGTTCTTCCATGTAGAGGGAGAGAGAGAGGTCGTGGTCGTTGTCATGGAAGGGGTACATGGAAGGTAATGGGAGAAGAAGAAATAATTCTCACAGAATGACTGAAGAAAAATATATGTAGTTATCTTTCCTTTGAGATTTTTCTTTGTTTTCCTGCACGCTCTTGGGTTCCTATATTTTGTTTGCTTTTAATAAAAGAGGCACAACATCCATATTTCTTAAGAAAAACCATACTAATCTACTAGTTTGGATATTATTTATTTCTCAAATGAAAAAAACCATTCAATATAGTGAATGAGATATCAAGATGATTGTGTATGAAAATTAAGATGGGGATAATTAACATAAATTAATTTTAATGAATTTCGTGCATTTTTTACGTATTTTAAACTAAAAAGTTTCTATTGTTTAGATTAACAGATAATGGATTATCTCAAATACTTTCACACCTAATGAAACACATAAACTAAATAAAAAATAAAATTCTATACATTTACAAGGATCATCCATATAGTGGGTGACGATTTTCATGATGTTTTTTTGGTAATTTTTAAGACACATATTATCTAATAATTATATTTCAATCAATTATAGTGGGATTCATAGTATTCATAAACAATTCCCCTATTATACTAGTTTTAGAGTACTGTTATTTTTATTTATGGCAAAAAAATGATACTAATAATAAAACCAACACTATTTGATGTTTCAAAATTACTCAATGTAGAGGAAAAAATAAATCACATAGTTTTAATCCCTAATCTTAGATAATTGTAAAAATTATCACTTCCACTGAATCACATGGAATAACAATAAATGAAATAAAAAACACTAGTTCAGAAAGTAACCTTACTGAATAAGTAAAATATTTAATTTCCACATCATCTCACGGAATAATGTAAAAAATAGATAGAATGTTATATAATTGACTAAAATATTCCTTCACAATCAATTCGATGTAAGATATAATTTAAAAAAATCATTATCCAATTAATTTTGAAAATATTATTTTTAATTTATTTTCTCAATCTATCTAATAATGATTTATAACACATATACATCTTGTCTATCTCTCTTAAATAAAACTTTAATATATTTCACTTTCTGTCATGAATATATAATTTTATGCATGATATTATTTACATTTATTTAAATTGTTTTAAACAACATAGACATGAAAAATTCTCATTCACTGATAAGTATTCATCATCTCTACAATGCTTCAAATAATTTATTATATTTTCTTCCAATATCGTAAATCACATTTCAACCATAATATAAATTTATGAAGCCTCAAACTCATGTTATTTTTATTATTCCTACATAATGAATCACATGAGATTTCATATTTTTAAGGTGTAAAAAATTACCTTCAATCTATTTCAATTTCACGTATTAACAAAAATATAGGAACAAGACTTTCTTCATTATTTCAATGATATTACATGTGGTAATACTTTTCTTCATGAAAAATAAATATGATACATTGTTATCATATTTCATAGTTTATTGTTCTTATAATAAAAAAACCCAAAATACAACTCATGGATCTTACAAAACATCATGAAACTATGATTACATCATGGTGCACTTCTTCATTGTGAAGTATTTCCACTTGACATAGACAAAATCCACATAAAACCGGTTTTATGTCAATAATATAGTATATATTTTGGAAATGTATTATATTAAATGATATTTAATTCTTCTTCTAATTTCTTATTAAAATATTCAAAATTAAATCATCACATTATATTTCTACACAAAACACTAAGGAACATAAATCATTTTTCAAATTAATTTTTTCACTATATAGTCTCTGAAAGTGAATATCACTTCATATCTAACATTTCATGAAATATTACAGATTTATTCCCCTATTTTTTCATCTTTAAGGAATTATATCTCCAATATTTTGTTATTTCAATCCATATAAATGATATTTTTTGGATAATTTATAAATAATATGCAACTAAACTACTTCCCCTTTAAATGTGATTATCTGTTGGATCAACTATTTTACTCCATCCATGAATGATGGAAACTTGGTCTACACCAACATTTAAAGATCATTCAACTACTAAATTATCATGAAACTCTATATAAGTATTATTTTAGATCTAAGTAAAAAAATTATTTTCAATAATTTGAAAATCATCTACGATCATAAGAACCCTATATGTATTTATCTTATTCTCCTTACACATTTCTAGGCCTATGATTATGTGTTATGATTCGTGATATATTTTATATTAAGACCGGCCACTCCTTCTTTTCTTCTTCCAAACATCACCATATCAATGAACCATAACAAACATCACCAATCATGTATTATGTTTTTCATATCATATTGGAAAATCCATATTATATCATATTTAATAATACAGTAAAATATTCATTCCCACGAAAAATGCCCCATTATTTTCACATAGTTATTTAACTCACTATCACACTCATTTTCTTGTTGATTTTACTATCTCTACATTACACTTGGGGGAACCAACTCATGGTTCCACATAATCAATAATCATGTTTATTAAATAAAATACAATAGAATATAATGTTCATGATATGTAGTGTGATCTAAATTTGGCACGTGTTCGGTTATATATTTTTTTTCATCATAAATAAAAATTAATAGTCTATGGATGAATATGATCCCATATTGAACATCAAATTGGGTTCCATATAGATTATTAATAATTTCCTTTTATATTCCCCTCATTTGAACTATTTATACACATCCCACACTATATATTCCATGAATATCAATTCCAATGTCCATGAATTTATTTTCTCATTATTCACAATGTGTATGCCTATATTTTTTTAATAAAATACAGTTAAATTATTTTGTAAAAGAACCACATCATCCAAATTTTCATCAAAAGAAAAATCTATTCATATTTATGATATAAAATTTTCAAAAAAAATAATTATTCTAACATAAGATCATTACGTTTTTCTTCATGAAATCAAGGTGTTATCTCTATTTATCACAACTCCAAATTAGTAAGTTTATCTCTACACTCATCATAAGTAGATACTTATTTTTCTATTGATAAAACCATATTTCACTAAATATCATTTACCAGATAAAAATAATTCATCATGATTATTCAATCACATAAAAAATTAATTATTAATCTCCCATATTCAATGAATCATTCAATTATGCATCTGATGTACTATTTTCAAACTATTTATTGGGTTCTCCTTCTTCACCCAACACATATTTATATCAATATTAAAAAAGAAAAAATCAATTCATTCAGTACACCAATGTCCCATTTAATATTCATTCTAATTAAATTATATTATATGAAAATATATATGAATATAAAATGACTCAAAAACAAAAACAATATATTTATATTTAGTAGTTATTTTCTATCCCCATTATTGATAGTAAATTCAATGTTAAATGTCTTTGTAAAAATCTAATAGTCTTTTTAAAAATTCATTATCTATCTTTTCATTTTACTCCATCAATTATTTTATTCTAATCCTAAGAGATTCCACTTATGAGAAATTTATATTTCCCTTCCATAGACATGGTTGAATTTTTTTTAAAAAAATCAACGAGTCATCAATTCATCAATTATTTGTCTCTATGGGAGAACATTTAAATGAACTAATGAGTGATCTATTTAATCAATATTTATTTAAATAAAGTTTGCACATGTAATACAAAAAATTGAATTATGGGGTTTTTTAATATAATCATATACTAATCATATACATTCATATCAATAAAAATATAATAATCATTTGGGTGAAATAATTATCAGACGCTTTAAATTTTATTTTTTATTTTATCATTAGATAACCTGGTTTTCCATTTTATTTTCATAGATACTTATCAATATAATGATTGGGATAATAATAAAAAAAATTATAAAAAACATTGACTTCCATAATTTCACTAATTGAGTTGATAACAAAAACCTATATATAGGATATCATATATTTTTTAAACAGGAATTGAGAGATTAAAATTCATATTAAAATATAGAAATTTGATGTTTTTCTTCAAAAAATCTTTTACATTAAAGGATATTCTTCATAAATGATTTTAAATTTGTTTTTCATTATTTAATAACAATAACATGAATTCCTTATCATGTTATTATAAGTGTAATGGGGATAAAATATAAACCTAATTTAAAATGTGATCTAATTGTTGGATATCTTTTTTGAGGCTATATAAGTTTTTAGAGAAATAATTTCATTAGGTCTCTACTGAAATATATGAAACATCATGAATTCATAGTATAGAAATTATTACTCCAATTATTCATGGGAATAATGTGATTCATCAATGATTTTTTGTTTGGGTTGTAGGGATATGGTTTATTTCTAAATATAGAAACTCTTAATAATTTATCCTATGATATATAAAACATTTTCAGGATTATTCCTCCACTAAAAGGTTATTATTAAAAAAATATCCATAGAAATAATTCTCTAACTATTTTACATCATACATAGAATAGTATTATTCATATGATCATTTAATAAAAATTAATTATTTGGTGCATGATTTTACATTAAATCTAATTTTAGATTATCTAACAAGATAATAATATATTATTTTTGAAAATGTAAAATTTACCTTTTGATTATAAATAACTATAAATAATATTCATTACACAATAAAATACTAGTGAATTTTCATTATTCTTCAGCAAATCTTATTTTCATGGAAACCATCTCAAGAATTTGATAGCAGTTTTTTTTCAATTATTTATATTCCAAACTATGATTCAATAATAAATGAGTTTTCATTTTTATACATACTCTCATGAAATATATTTTTTCATCATGGATTTCATTAACCATAAAAAAATATTATTTCCTAAATTTATTGACATTTAGATATTATATTTCTTCTAATCATAGTGATATTCATTACATTATTGCAATATTCAGTGATGTATCCTTTCGCAAAACAATCAAAACACTATGTATATAATGAAAATTTATTTTTAGTATCCCTATTTGGTGTATCCTATTACACAGTACTCTTGACTATCATTATCATTTCATAACCCATGTATGAATTATATAATTTAATTTCTATCTTCTCATTTTATACTGATTATTATTCTCATCAACATATGCATATTGTTAGATAGGTATATTCCTACCGTCTTTATAACTATTACAACATATATTTCAATAGTTATTATAATCTTGAATATAACCAGATTTACTATGTATACAAATATTCTTGTTCATGTGCATATTTGGTTTAATTTATAAATGAATTTTCTTTTGAACAGATCTTCTCTACAATAATACTTCCCTTTTGAATTTTTCAGGTTTAATATTGGGTAACCTTCTTCAATGGACCTCCAATAGATTTATCAATAGATAATGTCAATGTATTCTTAAAACACTATTTATACATATTATAAGTAAGATTTTTTAAAAAATATTCAAAATGCCCCTTCTATTCGTAGTAACATGGAATCATTATCTTTTTCCCTTTAGATTTATCATTTTTACTTTAAATTACAGAAACTATTATTTGACATAATTCACCCAATATTAAATCCATTTTTGGTTTTATTCCAAATAATAATCCATAATATTAATTTTATCATAATGTTTCTTACCAATTTATATTAATAATTTTAAATTATTTATTACTATTATGTTTTTATTTTATACTAGATAATTCATGACATCAGTAGTATAATTTTGAGATTCATCCATTTGACTGATCATTTGTGT
This sequence comes from Viscum album, assembly GCA_963277665.1. Classification (NCBI taxonomy): domain Eukaryota; kingdom Viridiplantae; phylum Streptophyta; class Magnoliopsida; order Santalales; family Viscaceae; genus Viscum; species Viscum album. The sequence continues at coordinate 1,765,809,098 of OY728140.1, forward strand.
TAGAACATCAATAATAAAAAAACTATCATAAACTCTTAAATTAAAATCTTATTCATATTAATAATTGATTCATGGGAAATTAATATACATTCCATGGAATCATAGATAATATGCTCCATGATTTTATCATCATCATCCTTCTTATCAATTACACACATTATAATATCATTATATATGTTTCTCTTTACAATGTGAAATTAAAATATTCATCTCTAGAATATAAATATGAAATAATTTCCTTCTCCAATTAATATTTTTCATACAAAAATACTTTGATATAGGCATATATATATGTCATAACAATAAATATGACTAATTTTCTATATCATATTATATTAGATTAATAAACCACGTTAATTACCAAGATCATACAGTTTATTATAAAAATAGTTTATATTTGAGCTTACCACTCATAAGGTACATCAATAGTTGATTTACTAGATTCAAAATTTAGACATCTGGTCCTATACTATATGTTCTTGGGGGAATAAGGTTTCCTATTCAAAAAAATGTATGATTCTTAAATTGTTTCATCTATCAATTCTACACTATTTGTAAAGAATCTTCCAGATGGACACTAAATGATTTGTGAATTTAATTTTACATCTGAAAAACCACTTACTATTCATCAATGAAAGATATAAAATTAATATATTTATTATAAGAACAATTAGAATAGTAATTTAGATGATGACATCGGTTGAACCGAATTCCCTAACAACAATTTAGCGTCAAAGTGGATTTTTTGGGTAAATATATAGTAGAAGTTAAGGTATAATTTTTTCTTAATTAATTTCATTTTTCATTAATAAATTAAAATATTAGATGAAGTAAACCTATTAAGAAATGTGTATCTATCATATTCAAAAAAACAATAAAAGGGCATTCATGAATATAATTTAGTGAATTAAAAAACAAATTTTTTTATCATATGTCTCCCTTATGGTTTGTAACTACAAACTTATTGTGTTATGATTAATTTTGTGTCACAAAATATATACTAATAATCATTCAAACAAATAAAGTTTTTTGGGAAGGATTGTTATGAACCCAACATATTATTTTGATGTCTGGATTGTGTTCATTATAATTTCATCCCCATTAGTGTTTACAGACATAACAAAAACATGATAACATAAATCACATAGACTCAATGTTACTATATCATCACAAAATAGATATTCTTATACAAGATGCATTGATTAAATTATTCTATAATTTCAAAATTCATTTGGAATTATTTGATTTCAAATTAATTTAAACATAAAAAAATATTCAACTTATCTCAGAACATTTCATTTGATTTTTTAAGAAAAAACAAATACAAAAACATAGAAAAGACTCATAATGATCAACTAAATAATCATAAAGTCGCTATATTTTGTCAACATACTCAGTTGGATAAAATATATCAATTTTAACAATAATAATACCATCTAATAAGTAAACATTTCTTATGATTTTTATTTCTAAAACTATCATGAAATAAACAATAACGTGCCTTCTTCTGTTTTAAAATATTAATTACCTTTTTGATTTATTTTTATTAATTTAATTCATGAATATTCCATGGACATCATGTATATAACATTATACACATCATTTTATCTCTATTTCAACAATGTAGTTTTCTAACCTCAAGAATTTTCAATTAACCTACATAGATAAATATTTTTATTCATCACATATCATCGAAAAAAGAATTAAGATTTCATTACTCTTAAAACGTCATACTTTGTTCTCATTACATATTCTAGAGGACTCACATAAATATTATTTTTCATATGAATATATAAATCATTTTAATGAATTCATTATTTTTTTATTGCAAACAGTACATTGAATACATTGATGCATCACAAAAAAAATCAAATCCAAAAAACCCTATTCCTTCTTCTTTATGAAAATATATCACATTGTAATATTTTACTTCAAATAAACTGAATATTATTTAAGATTATCATATCCCCATTTTATTCTTCCATAATAATAAGAAAATCATATTTCATTTATTAGTACTAATAATTATTTTTAAAAGTATTTTTTTTGCAAATGTACTCATATTATTCAAGAAACAATACAACTAAAAACCTAAACAATTCACAATACACATTATATGGGAGGAATTCACTTTATATATTGTTCATGATGAATATTATAAGACATTCCTTTCATATTACTCCAAAATGATGACGCGAAAATAATAAATTATTTTAAATAGATTGTTATCTACATACCTACATTCACCTAAATAAAATATCCCATTATATATTTTATTTAATTGGATTTTTATAAGAATCTATCTTGAAAACTCACTGTACACATAGATAAATAAAATGTTTTTTCTACGGATTTTCATTATATCTCAGAAATTATACCCAATTTATCTATATTTATGAACTAAAATGATAAAATTCAGGGAAGATATATGAAATATTCCATTGAATTTTATCCTCTATCAATTAGATGATAAATTAGAACCATAGACAAACTCCATCCTTTACTATTTTTCACTCAATCTGCACTTTCATAGTTATGTATGCTAGAAACTCATTCCGTTTCAAATAATATTCATGTATTAATTTCTGAAAATAAAAAAAATTACAATAAATATAACATAAAAACGAAATTTTTAAATAAATATTTCATATCATCCTCTTATTATACTTCTATGTCCCTTGACAAATGAATAAGTGGTATATCATTCAATGAGTTTTACTTTTTACATATCCACTCACCCTAATCTTCTTCCCATTTTCCCTATATGAAATCCATGTTAAAAAATCTCACCTCACATGCATAAAAATAGTCATGGAAAAATAAATATGATATCTTGTATACAATTTCATCCAATAATAAAACCATTGAATTCATTGGACATGCTCTATTATCTTCACATGGAGATTTCACTAATTTTTGATGTTTTTCAGCATGTAGTTCCCAAAAAATTAGTATGAAACTAGTTAAAAAATATAGGTTGTCACTACTGGATGAAGCTATTTTCACAAACCCAATTCTATGGAGAATTTGTATTGGGATACATGGTGTGATCTGATTCAGTTTTGCGTTCATTTGAAATATTTAACTCCCTATTTTTTGTAAAGACTTTAGAGAAATATGATCCAATGTGAAACACTAAATTTTTAACTCACATTTGTTTATTTCTAAAAAGTATTTTTTTTATGTGTGTTAGTAAATTTATTAATAAAATTGCTAGAAATATTTTTATATGAACTGTAAAAGTGATATATCCTTTTGTAATAAGGACTATCTTACTAAATTCAAAAATGAAAAAAAAATGTTTTATTTAAAATTAAACATTTCATGTGGTGTATGATTATAATTACTATACATAAGAATATTACATTGATATAAAAAATTATATCAACAACCCAATGGTGTAATATATAGTAATAAATCTCTAGGGAATATTAAGAATTCGATCAAAATTACTAAAAAAAGTGATGTGTCAAAAACATAATTGATATTATTAATGTAATTAGGAAAACACTATTGATTCATATATTAAATATTGGTATCAATATAGAGTATAATGTGAAAAGTATCAATTATGATATATACACTAATATACTATAGTTAAAAAAGTCTTTTGGATAATATGATGATGGTCAATATGAATATTGGGAATTAATACCATTAAAAATAACATTACCATTACAATTATCTTTTATAAATGTAAATGATAGCTAATAGTTGATATAGAAAGAACAATAAATAGACTCAACTTGTGATGTCATGTGTTTCGAAACCCATTTGTTTGAACATGGGGTTAAAGCAGAGATAATGGAGTTATCCTATGAAAAAGCCACACAAAATGTTTAACATTTTTGTTTTAAATTTAATATACAATGGGATAAGTTCATGTAAGTTTACATCACCACTATGTCAATGTTTTCTGAACCATCCCATGAATCTACTAGTATCCTACACCTTACACATAGGGTGTATGCTGGTGTAATAAGGGTTAATTTATGTAGACTCGAGTAGTAATATTTTTTTATTTTTCATTTATAATAAAATATTGTTTATATATATTCCTTTTATATTAATTTATAAATGAATGTATAATTGATTTGATAAAAATATATTTTAAAATAAATATATCAATTTGGTGGTAAATATATAATTTAAATAGACGCATTATTTAAATAAATAATGAATTTTATTAATTATTGTTATTTTAATGATGTATATATAATAATAAAAATTTACATAGTTATAAAAAATAATTTATATTTTTTAATTCAAATTTAAATTTTAATAGTTAAAAATGGTTATCACTACATAAGGAACATTTTTAAATAAAAAGGGGTTTTTATTTAATATGGTCAGTTTAAAATGTTAAAAACATATTAAGATAATATATATATATATATATATAAATTTTGAAATAAACACATAGATATTATCCAATGGTGAATCATTAATAATTTCCTATGATTGCAAAAAATTTAGCTAAAAAATTAAATATTGTATAAATATTCAATAACAATTAAGAGATCAAAAAAGAATTAATGTTATGTAGTAAATCCAAAAATGAGCATGAAAGATAAAAATCTTGTTTATATTTTAATATAATCTAATTTTAGATCTTATTCTTAATTTAATATAATCGTAATAAATCATAATAAACATATAATGAACATTAATATCTTAATTTAAATTCTTCAACGGTTTACTCACACCCACACCACCAAGGGTATTATTTTATGAATTGAGGATAATTTACATATGAAATATTGAAAAAATATCTCTTTGTGATACACCATGGGAAAAACAAAAGGATGATTTTTATTTTGGAAAAATTAATCATACAGAGTCAAAAAATCACATTAAAATGTTCATAACAATCTTCAACATACTTTACTATATATACATACTAATTATACCATAAAATTATATTTTAATCTATAAACTGTGATTTTTGGTTCATTTTACCTTCCAAATACTCCCTCCAAGTATTCAATGGCACCTTAGGGTTCAATCATAATGTTTTTTAAGAAAATAATCATGGATAGAGAATTCTCCACTTCTTATTTCCCATTCAAGTACATATTTAAATGAATGAATTATAAATGATGTATTATCATATATTCATACAAGTTATTAATTATAAAATATCAACAAAAATAGTGTATTATAAATGGAATACATTTTTCCCTATCATTATTCCATTTCCATCATCAGTATTATTTACAATCTCATTGTGAATTAAATTCACAAATATCTCTCCTTTACATGAATTTCATTAATTTGTGAGTACCCTAAAAACATCCTTATCCATGGTAAATCACCAAGATTTAAATATAATTTATTTATTTTTAAATTTATATACATGAAAATAATATACCCATTATGTGGGGTACAAATTATTTAATGCCTTATAATTTTATGAAGTTATTTATTCAATGATATTATATGAAAAACATTCATTATTATACATGTGTTATTTTTGATATTGTTTATTATAAAAAATGTTTATCACCTAAATTAATCCATATGAATAGTCTATCAAAATAGAACTATAATTCACTAAAAATATAATTAATCATTTAATAAGGAATGTCTTATGATACATTAGAAAATAACCTTGGTAATTACGATATATAAATCCTTTGTAACAATATTATTTTATATTCCTATGAATATTGAATTGTTATTATGAATCCATATTTATATGTTATAAATCATGTTATTTAGATTATATTATACCTTAAATCTCCTGTATTATTTGTGATTGTCATTATTTTTCCATTTCATAGTTTATCTTTTACTAAGATTTATGCTCACCCTTTTTTATTGATGTATATCACAATTAAATTACATTATGTGATATGAATAAATAAGGATTTGAAATTTATTATTTAAAATTCATTAAATAATGATTATGTTAATGTATTCCTTATGAAAATCATGTATTATATGCATAGATTCCATGAACCAATACCTCAAAAAACCTCCAATGTTATTAATGCCATAATTTATACAAATTAAGATAAAATAAATTTAAAATAATAGAAGGATACCATATTTATTATTGATAAATACGTCTTTTGAGATATATTTTTAATAGATACTCATGATCCATATAAGGAATCGATTTGAGAAATAGTTAATGAATTTCATCAATTAATTTTTTAAATCTATTTCTAAAGGAGTGCTGAAAGGATATGGATCCATGAGAGTAAACTATGGAAAACACTTTTTACAAATCATTATGTAACAAAAATTAAACAAATCCAATAATTTGAAAGTATCACTCTAGGTATTAGACAATATTAAAAACCTTATTCTTATGTGTAAACCCCCTCTGAGGAACTAAATTTGAATTTTTATTTGTATTTACATCATTCTACATTATTTGAATATGAATATGAGTGATTCAAAGCTAATTATTATTTTTTTAAGAAATAAATATTTATATAGATTTATGTGGAATTCCTTATTGAATGAAAAATTGTTTTCAATATGAGATATTATAAAAATGGTAGATAACATTTTACCTATTAGGAATGATACACAGAATGATGACTTCTGACCATATTCTGAAATAAAAACATCATTTTTTTCTTCATTTGGCTCCAAAATATATTTTCTTATTGAAATTTATTACTTCAATTTCCAGAATTATGATTATTTATTTCTAAAATTTTCCATTTTCATAGTTTGATGATTTTTTTAATAGGTTTTAGAGGGTTTTCAGTTGGAATTTTTTTTTTTGAAATCCCCGTGTGTAAGTATGTACCTTGTGAATATTGGTTTTCTTACTGAAGAACATTCGTACTATTTTTTCTTTATATTTTTTCATATTTTGAAAGATATTAAAGAAATGTATAATAGTGAGAAACAATATTAATTCTATTTTTATATTGATGTTCAACATATTAATAGTAGTTCATAGTTTTCTTTACATATTTATGCAGAAGTAATCATATTAACATACTAAATTTTAAAATATAAATCATTAATATACCATACATATCATGTTACCTTGATTGCACATTAGGGGAAACATTTTCCTTGGGTCATTAATCATAGAACTTCATGTGAGCAAAAAATGATTCTATAAAATATAATTTTATTTGTTATGTGATTAATATATTTTATTTGAATAAAATTTCCCGTTATTCATATCCTCCCTCATATTATTTTCCATTAAAATATATATATTATTACATTAATGGTATGTAATTCAATCCCCTCGTCCTCTTATAATGTTGTAGCCTATTTTTTGATTTTAATTTTTTTGGATTTATTAATTTTTATATTATATTTCTGGGAACATCAATAACGAAACAAATAAAATATAATGTTATTAATGAGGGTATTATAATTTCATTGAGTATTGTGAAAAATAACTATAAATTTTGGGAATTTTAAGTTTTTATTTTCTCATTCTATTTATAGTATTTCATTATTTTATTAAACTATTGAACAATATAAGATAATTTTGATTTAATTTCATTGGCGTTATTATATTGTTATTTTCCCATTTCATAATTACTTGTTTTGTAGGGTAAAATGATTATTATTATTATTGGTTATGATTATTCAATATTAATCATCATAGATATAATTAAAATTTATTTTATTTCCATTAAAATTAGTATAAACTACGTGATTAACCATGCTTTAAACCTGTTATCCCTTTTGGACTAAAAATACGTCTGTATACTATAATCACTCGTCACCATGATTATAAGTTATACTAGGTGATAATTCCTTATATTATTTTATAAAAAATCCTAATATTCATATACACCACTTAATATTATGTTGAAATTGGGGAAACATTATTCATATGTATCATTATCCAATCAAATATTCTTATAACAACTAAATTTTTTAATCCAATTGTATTATAAAAATTGATTAAACTATTTCATTCATAGTAGAATACAAAACTATGGAAAATATTTTGTTTAATGTGTTAGTGAATGTTATAAATGGACTAAACAATATAACAATGTGGTGAACATGAAAAACTAAATAAACTATAGTCTATAAATATAATGTGAATCTTGATATAAATATGTATTATATTTAGTATTATACACATAAAAAACATATAGAAAATAAAAATCCTCTTATTTGAATAATTAAATACATTACGTTAGTTAAATACTAATCTAATTAAAATTGAAAATACTATAAGGTAAAAATACAAAATTTTTAAACTATAATGAAAAAATATTGATCTCCCTAATCATATAAAATCATCTCTCTCATGAAAATCATTTTAGAAATAATATAAAATATTAGTAAAACAATATAAATTATATATTATAGAAATAAAGAACATTGAGATGAAATGAGGTTAATAATGAAGAATGGAATGAAGAGGTATTGATTTTAGATAATGGGACCATTGGAATAGTAATGTGACCGTTATAATAGTAACATTACCATTGGATATAGTTAAATGACCATTCGTAATATTTCCCTTACAATTAGAATATAAATTTAATCTCATAATAATGAATTAGGATATAAATAGTATTTTTGGAGTAATTTAAGTAAATATGAATATTGTATTACTAAAAATAAAATATAATGATTAAAAAAATAAAGGAAAATATATACACATTTTTACTAAATTGTATATTAATTTATTTTTTTAAAAATCATTTTATTTATATTAAAAATAGTATTAAAAATTTTAAATTATTTTTTTATTAATGAAAAATGTTTGTTGGAAAAAAAATAAAAATTTAGTAAAAGTATTTTTTTGTAATATTATTGAATTCATCAAATTTTAGGTCAACATTAAAAATTTATTTTTTTTATAACCACTGTATAATTAATTATATAATCAATTATGTAATATTGAGTTTAAAATTAATATAAATTTTTTTTGTGATAAATTATTTTTTATTTTATTCATTTTTTGTTAAAATAAAATTAATATAATTTCCAAAACTAATAAAACATTTTCCAAATTCTAATGTCAATAATTATTCCTTAAAATAACATTTTCTAATTTTTTTCTAAATAGAATTTTCCTAAATTATGGAATTATAATAAAAAAGGGGTTGAATTATTTTAAAAAATTTAATATAAATATATGATTTAAATTGTCAAAAAATCACTATTACAAATTTTACCTTGGCTAAAATATTTTATTAAATATTTTTTTAAATAAAATACTCATATCCACATGTATAAATAACCCATACCATCACCTTGTAAAACCACTCCTCTGAAAATTTACAAATCCAAATTTCTACTCAAATACGATATATTTTTTCACTTAGGATTCATATGGGATTTATGGGGAAATCTAACTCTATTCTTCAAGGGATTGTAGTGTCCTAGGTGGGAAGTAACAATAAGAAAAGGGTATGTCTGAATAGTCAGTTCACTGTGTTTTCCTATACTCATCATCTCAATATCTATTCCCTTAAAAGACAAAACATGTAATATTAATTAATAATTATTTTTAATTTTTTTTAATTATTCTATCAAATAGAAAATAATTTTTTTTATTTTTTTTTATTTTATTAACATTTTTCTCCTCTTTTGGGAAACATTGTTGAAAACAGTTTTATATCCTCCAATATAAACATTTGAAAAAATTTATCCATTGCCTACAAAATTATGGATATTTTAGATAACTTATTTAATAAATAAAAATTTTTAAATATAAAAATTTTATGATTATGGATGTTAATTCATCTTATGTATAAATTTCATTGAACAATATTGTGAAATCAATGAAAAATAGTAAATTGTTTTAGATAATGTGATATCAATACTCTTAAATACATCAATATAAATTAATAAATACAACTCATTGATTGTAATGAATAATATATTAAAATAATTTAAATTATATAGTTAATGTTTAGTTATTTGTCAAATATATGTTTACTATTCTAGATATGGGAAAGTGCTGAAATAAAGAAGGAATTATGGTAAGTGGATTCTCAAACGCAACTCATTTTCATTGGGTTATCCCCATTATAGGTAATTTTTTTAATTTATATTCCACATAAGCTCCATAAATATCCATTCATTCTACTTCCCATTTTATTCGTGGAATAACATGATTCCACTGTATTTTTTTCATATAATAAAATACTATACGATAATAGAAATTTCTTTCTAAAACAAATCTTTTTATACTCATGGGTTTTTTCTTCATCACTAATGAAAAATGATTTTATGGAAAATATTTTGTCCATTTTTCAAAAGGTAACCCCAATTTTTATCAAATAATGTATTATTTATTTAATATTACTTAATCACATTACTTTTTAGGAGTTAATTCATCAATATGATTGTTTTACATTTATAGGGCATACAAGATTATGTGAATATTATGATGTGATGGGTGGAACTTAAATGATCTATATGTCCAATGCATTAAATATTATGATGTACCTCATTAATTACCATTTATTATGCATGAAAATGATTCTATATTTTTCATAATGATGTTGTTATTATTTATGCATAAATGTTATGCATGAACATGATACAAGATTTGTTATGAGGATTATTAAAATATTCAATGACATTATCAAAATGTCTCATCATGATGTTTATGGGGATATTATTCTAAGGATATGTGGATGAATATTATTCTCATCCATGTAATATTAATTAATTTCCCTTATTAGTCCTATTACAAGATTTTTAGATCACCCCTTCATTTGATGCGTATTCAAAGGTGACTATATGTACTTTGGGTATCATGAGATATTTTATGTGGATTAATAAGAATGATTTTTATTTTTATTTTTATTTATTACTATGTGCAAGTGATATATGAAATTTAATTTTTTATAAAAATAATCCTTTTGATCCTTAATTGTTTCTCTATTATGTTTTCTTTTCTAACATTCTATAATAGTCATATAATAAAATGTAGTGTAAATGTAGTTTGTATCATATTAATGATTATGGATTTTTGGAATTATGATTGTATAACACTATTGAATCCCATTAGGATATGGCTTCATGTATGTAAGCCTAGTAGAAGCCCTAATTTAGAAGCATTATAAACTAATGGATTCTATATGATATTATTTTTGACATCATTATCACAATTAAATAAATTATTTATTCACTGTTTTTTGACATATGATTTGTTGAAAACATTTATATATTAGAAAATTGATGGAACGAGGAGAGACCAAGCCAACCTACCATGTGATGGATAAGACATAAATTTCCTAAACTACATCGCCAGTAACATGGGAGGTAGATTTTAAAGAGTCATGGTGATTATTACTCAGTTTTCTCACTCTATGAATAGTAACTTGAACCATGTGGAACATCATCCTTCAGTACTTAATTAGTAATTACCCATTTATTCACATCGGTGGAAGTTATCAACAAAAATATCTCATCTTTTCTATGAGGTATAGATCCATTGGAGGTTTTTATTTCCATTAGTGTAACTATTTTTTATTATATCCAGAAGTCATACCCTTAGTATGGTGGGTATGTTTTGAAATAAAGTAATTCTGGTGGCTAAAGGATGGAATCCGTCCATGTAAATGACTTGTATTTTGAAAATAAATCATTTATACAATACATGATGTGTATTAGCCCTAACATGAAACTTCTCGTGGTGAAATGAACATTCCCATGTAGGAAAATCCCATGAATTAAACATTACATAAATTATTTACATTTCATTTAAATTATGTGGAATGTTCTAACAAGGGAAGAACCCTATTTATTTTTCATACAACTCATTTTTCTATCTCGTGTAGGATATCCACAAATGATACCTCCACTTTATCCTAAAGCTTGGATTCTCTATTGTTTATCCGTACATCTTTGTAATAAATAACTATTTATCTCATTATATTCCTATTGATATCTGCATTAATAAACAATGTCCTTTCATCATTCTAATAACAATTTTTAAGTCTATTTTGATGTAGGCTCGTATACCCTATTTTTAGGACATTCATCTATTCTTTAAGTTTCATCCAATTTGTACCAAATTCAGAACTATTATTGGATGATTAATATAGTACAAGAATAAACAAGGAATTCTATTACATTTCCAAAAAAAGATTTATCATTATAAATTTTGTTCAATGTGTGAATCAAAATTTCACCGATCGATTCTTCTATAAATTCATCTAGCATAATTATTATTTTTATCATGTTTTTAAGAGAATTAGTATAAATGTTTATTCATGTCATTTAACATTGGAGCCTCAAATACAACCACTCAATTAGGGTGACAACAATGTTATATATGTTTTCATGTTTTTGATAATATCTAACACAATGTTCAGGTGTGTTCCATTATAGAATTTCTTATGTAAGTGTTACATTAATATTAAATTAATATTTAAATTGTTAAATGTTAATTATATTTATAGATATCAATATTCCAAGTTAAATTATAATTAAATTTTTTGATATTGGTTTCATGTCCTCTACCCCATATCATGTTTACTGAAATGGAAATAGTGAATCAACTATATGCTTATAATGTCATGTAGTAAATGGTGGAATATCCTTATATCACAATGTCATGCATAAAGAAATTTAATGGAATTAACCTATTAAATTATTAAATTACCATAGTAACAACTGTTCCATGATTTAGTATAATATAAATTGAACAATTATATATTTTGTATTTCCATTTTACCTTTTTAATCTTTATATGAATGGTTATACTTGAGCCAGCCATCAATTCTTGATGGAAATACAATACATCTCAAGGAATGTGGTACTGATTAATTGAGTATATTCTTGGTAGATATACCCACATAAAATTTGGTAATTATATTATTACATTGATTCTTAGATGTAGTACTATTGAATCACATGACATCTTTTACAAATATTAGAATACCAGGGATAGACAGCTTGGATTCAACATGATGTATTAAGACACACATTACTATAGAATCACCCCATTTGGATCAATCATTATTTTCATTGGATTACCATATATGTAAAACTACAGACTCAGTAAACTTATTTATAGTGAAATTCCATGGAAATTCCAACTGCGTTACACTGAGATACTTTATTTTTAGAATTCATGTCATTATCTTATTAGTTGGTCTGACCCCTGAGGTCAAGGATGCCTTCTTTCCACCTTCTATACAAACATATATTTATTATTGTGATAATTTATTTTTGTGTTTCTGAATCAGTCATGTGTTTCATCTATGTATATTAATAATAACTAATAAATGATCACATTTTTAGACACCGAATTGGGTTGAATCAGGTGTGGGTTGTTTATTTTAATTATTATACTTTTATATACCTACACCATATTTCAGTTTATATACATTATATGGATTTTTATAGACACGATTTGTGATAGATTACTAATGTTTTTCTCAACCCCTATGCGAGAATATATTGGCACTCAAAAATATTATTTGACCATTGTCTTCGAGATATGGAGTCATCCCACATTAGACTCCAGATTTTCTTTAATGCTCTAAGATGAGATCCTTGTATCAGATGTTATATTTTTTTCTATGGATACTTCAATAGTGATGGATGTTTTGATTATTAATATATCATTTTTTTAATTATTTCATATTGTCATGTCTCTATGCAGTCTTTTTGTAGATACATCACATTACATCATCACCTCTTTTGTATGATATTATTTCTCATTATTGATATCATTATTTTTTACAAGAATGATTATTATTATTTTACTAACATAATATTTATATAATCTATCATTAGTATATTTATTTATTATACCTCCTCCACAATCCACTATTATCTGAGGTAATAGTCTCTGCACAATCACATCATAGACGTTCACTACTAGTCAGTATCCTCTATCATATGGGTAGGCACTCTTGAATCCATATTTATGATCTGGTTTAGTTAGATATGATTTAATACAATATAGGACATAACATAGTGGAATTATAGGGGGTATTTTTATTTTGTATTATTGTTTTTGTAAATTTATAATATACTCTGTGAACATGTTAGATCATATTTATATGTCAGGCATGGGAGTACCCAAACCACATTTTGTATAAATTCTAGGTTTCCTGGGAAATGAACATTTTAGTTATGATCTATTTCATTATTATTTTTTATACATTCACCATTTTGTAATGCACAAAATTGTGTTATTTGATAGTCTTTATAAGTAATTTACCTTGAATAGCCATGTCAAGAATCACTGTTACATGTATTATTATAAAAATTGTGGTTTCACATTCAATGCATATTCCCTTACATATATGTTTATTTTATTACTTACATTGCCTATGTTTTATGTGAAATTTTACCAATCCATGTTTTTTATAAATTCTTTCACTAATAACATCTTCTATAGTGAATTAAAATTTCTTCTCTAAAATTTAATCAATAATCTAAATAGTTTTTTCTTATATAGATTGATGGTGGAATATTAAATAGCTAGAATTGACAATTGTAATCCATGTATCCTTAGGATATATGATCTGATATTTGGCTATGATTAAGTGACTACATGTTTCTATTTATACATTTTATGAGCCTTTATAAATGAGAATGAATAAATCACTATGTCGATGAATCATATTTTACCCACTCTATTATATGAATTATTTTTAAATAGTTTGATATGAAATAAGTATTTTTCAATTTTAATTTATAATTCTTTTGATCCATTATTTTATGTGAATAAAAATTCATTTAATCATCCCATAAAATATTTATAATGAAATGATGAAAAACAAAAAATTTAAATATTAACATATAAATACAATGTCTAATAATAAAAGGGAGGACCACATTAATTTAAATTTATTTTTCCCCAATGAGTTAAAATTGAGTCTCTATATATGGGAACCTCTGTAAATTAATTTGATCAAATAAGAATAAATAACCCTTCTATGTGGGTGGTTGGGGTAGAATCTTGGTTTGTAAGTCCATTAACATTGTGTTCTTTTTTAGTATCGGTTATATCTACATAAATATATTGTTATAAGTCTAATTCATGTAATTTTATATATATTACACAATATAATCCTTTGTACTATCAACCTGAGAGTGGAAAAAAATATTACATGAAAGTTATGGGCCCTGACCTAGAAGTGATTCCTCCAGTAGGGACACCTTTGGACACACCTGATATTCCCATATGGTATTCATTTTCACCTTTGATAGGGATTTTTATGTTGAATTCATTCTATATGGGTTTCTCCAAGTCATGCACCAAATATTTCTGATCTCTATCAGGATTTCCAGTAGCAGCAGCAACCCAATTTCACAGGGGGGGATGTACATAGGCTGATCATTGTTTTTTATATTCCATAATTTTTATCTTCAATCCTCTATAGACACATCTAAATATGTGGTTTGATCTCCACACCAACGTGATTATTGATTTTTCCAAATGCTGGTGGGATGTCATTACTCATTATATTCTTCCTCAAGAAATTGTATGGGAATAGTTTAATTATTCATTATACAATTATTTTTTCCCTTGGGAAATGAAATATAACTAAGAAAAATAGTTCATTCAACCAGATTAGTGCTCTATGTCATTCAATTATATTCATTACGTTTCACTAGGTTGCTACACTTTTCACTGCTTCTCTCTTATGATGCGCTATCGTGGGAATGATATTTTGAGGATGACATCAAGTATTAAAACCAATATAAAGTGGATTTCAATATCTTATATTGATTTTATAAGATTTTATATTTAGGTCTCACCAATGAATGTATGTTGAAAAATGAAGATTTTTCATGGCCATGATGATCAATGCAATGAAAGGGAAGTAGTACATATAGTAGAAAAATGTGCAACCATGTGGTTTATTTTTAGTGTAGTTGAAACCAGGTTTCTCATACATAAATCATGGTATATTCAATAAGTGTATATGGAAAGGGAATATGAATCCTTACTATTACATATTCCTTCATGAGAGTGGTTCTTGTATCCAGATGGGGCGTCATTCAGGATTTTTCTTGACCATTACTCCTATTACTAGTGTATTAATATCCTAATAGATCCACCTTTAAGAGGGATATCAGTTACACCATATCATGATAGAAGCTATGGTATTACAATAATAATGGGCTATGTATGATGTTCAAGATTTGGTACCTATAAATCGAATTATTTGTTCCATTATTGAATAGTTACATAGGGTAATCCATCTCTAGAAAAGGGACATGGATCAGCCCAGTTTCAGTCATTATAGAGGATACATGAGGATCATGGTGCTTGAATTTTCATTGTATAATGTACTATTATTTTTTCATCTATTACCATGCCATCATTATTTAATACAAATTCATATAACTCATTAATCTCATTATCCACTATGGGAAGACTCAGGTTATAAATTCAGTACTTATGTTGGATGATGACCATGGAAACATCATTGGTGGTGCAGTTGAAGGGTATATTATAATGAAAAGATCACCCACTTGATGTAATGAGTTTTCATTTTTTATATACGACATATTTATCCTAGTGAATACACGTTTCTATTTCTGACTCGATATGCATTTTTTGGTCCCCTATAACACATATATTAACTTTTATCATTGTTGGGAGTAGATTAAGTCATCATAAATATATAGTTATCTACACAAAGCTGAGTGTAAGGTCTCAGATTTTAAAATTGGATGAGATACCTGTGTGATTGGTGGAGTGACGTCCAAGATTCATGGAATTTTTAGATGATTAGATGATGCATCAGAATAATTGAACACCCATTTTGGATCATTTTATGGATTTTTTCCTTTATAAATATTGTGTATACCTCATGAGAGTGATATAGAGATAAAAAATGATATTATTCTACGTGAAACTACAATATATTTTCTCCATGAAGAATTGAACCAATTGAGTTTCAAGATCTCAAGAGATAGCTGGAGTATTTAGAATATAAGGGTTTCATCTAACCCCTCACTTATTCTTGTGGATCACCCATGATTTTTAGAATGAGGAAGTATGGTACACTATGATTATAAGTAGTGTACTGATGGTTGAAGTATAATATTTTTACAAATCAGTATATATATAATAAAAATATATGATCTCGTCGACCACATCATAGGATTATGGTACTTCTAATGGATCGATATGAGAACATGATATCATCATGTGGGAGTTATACCATTCAATATACCATATATAACCTTACAAAGTCGGTATAGTTTATATGTGATCCCTGTTATTTCATTTGGTCTTGCAAATGTTCATTCCAATTTCATGGACTTGATTAAAATGGTTTTTTAATCCTATATGGATTCGGTTTTAATTGTATTTTTGGATGATATATTTAATTATAATCATGTATAAAGAAAAACATGCCAACCATATTGGGATTTCAATGAATATATGGTGATAGAATCATCCATATGATAAATTAAATGATTTACACTTATGGATTGATAATGTTAAATTATTGGGTCATATCACATCATTGTCTAGATTATCATGTATCCAATAGAATTTGGTTGTTAAGGTTTCACTTGAGCATCCCATGAACTTGTTTTAAATACATAGATTCATGTGGCTAGTGGTATATTATAAGAATTTTAAACAAGACATATCCTGAATTTCATCACCACTAAATATTATTAAGAAGAATGTTGTGATGTTTATATACTCTAAATCATTCAATAATGGAATTAATGAGCTAAATGGAAGAATTAATTTAGCAAAAATATATGATTCTAGTCGATCCTGGAAGAGGATATATATTTTTTGGTGATTCAAAATATAGAGATCTCTGTGTCATGTTGATATAGGATGATCCATTCATTATGTACATATCTATCTCATTGAAACATCATGAGTTTAAGTACCAATAGCTAGGAGCCATTTTCCATGTCATTTGTTGTTTGAGACACTACCTGATGGGCTAGTTCTATGTGGTTTGTACAGACCTCATGAGACTCAAATATATCATTATACTGAACAAAATGACTATATACAATGATGATGGGATGAATAACTTCATTCTATTATTGTTGAGCTTACCTATATACCAATAAAAGGAAATGAAGTAGCTGATGTGATTAGCTGGAAATCTCAACCACACGTCCTATAAAAATTAAGTAGTGTATGGAAATTAACGGACCTATTTTAAGAGATACATCAAGTGTTCTATGAAATTCATGAGAATTTTTTTTTCATACAACCCTATAAATAGACACATTACTCCTTCGTAGTGTTAAGAGAAGGCAGTTCCCAAACCTTGATGGTCTAGTCCTATGGGAGTGTTTTTCTAATTAAGACCCACCATTATATTGTTGTGCTGATAGAGACAAAATCAATATATTAATCGGTGTATTTGGTTTCATAATGATATGGGAGAGGATTTGATACCTAATTCTATGGTTTCCCAGTTTCATTTTTTTCTAGGCATCTCCATGATGTATCGTGCTATGAATTTCCATTATTAGTGGCCTTGGAGGAAACATTAGAGAATGGGTTTTATTAGTAGTTTTTTCTCCGGTCTGAAAGTGAAGGTGGATTACTATAGTCCCACTATATATTTAAAACATTTATTGTTTCCGTAATGGAAATAACATGATGTTTTTGGTGGATTTAATAGTAATATTATCGAGTATTTCCCACGATATATATGATTTTTGGGTAGTCATGGTCATATGATTAATGAAGCCCATTTCTTTTTATATCCAGAGTCTTTCCAAATTGATGATATGGGAAGATTGAATATACAATATATTATACACTAGTAAGGGGTTACCTGTTTGGATATTTCATATAGGGCACCTTGTTTCACGTTGTGGATTTGGTATAGGTTATAGTGACTTTTGGTATAGAGGTTCTTCTGAGAATAACCATTAACTGTCAGACTGCTGGACAATCATAATGGGCTATATAGCTATTGGAGGAAGTGATCTATGTATGGGGCCATGATTTTAGGGATTCAGGTGAAATGAATATCCCAAATTTGGATTTTCTTACAGAAATTACTACCATGTGATGAATACTATGGCTTCATATGAGGTGTTATATTTTAAGTAGTTCTGTTCACCCATATTCTAGTTATTGGTCTGAGAAGTACTACTAAGGGTCTTTATCTCTAGACAGAGATGGTAGTGTATGTGTGGATAATAAGAAAAATGATTTTATATTATCAGCCTAGAGAGAAAAATTATACTAATCTTAATCAATACCCTTTCATGTACAAGGACATGGATTGTTTTTATTGCCTCTATCACCCTGACATGGGAATTTACATTTAAAGAGGGAAGGGGAGTTATATACAAATTTATAATGGCCTTATTTTCTCATGGATATATTTAGGAAAGAATCTTATTAGTTTATATTTCTTATGAGGGATTATTTTATGAAAAACATCTTCCATATTCAACATATCTTTTATAAACAAACTAATTTTTATCATACATTCTAACATACAGATTTTGAATTGGTTATTGATGCATATTTTGAGAGGTATCCAATAATTTTTTGGGATTTGAGGATGATGGATCTCAGTCACTAGTTTATCCCTATATCATATGTGAAACAAAAACCAGTCTACGTATTGGATTGGCATGGGATAATGACTCTTATGCATATGATCAGTTTTTAGAGTTGTTCTCAGAATAATTATCACACCCATTGGAATTGTAACTCGTTGATGAGTTATTTTTATATTGAGAAACTATATTATATATAATATTCCAAGAGGTAAGGATCCTTTTACAAATTTGTTAAACCCGTTTTGGGTCACTATTTTTGGGATTAGATCAAAAATTTAATCTATTACCGTAGTTGCTAATATTTGGAAGGAAGGAATTAGGTGGAGTTAATGAGGGTTCCCAAGCAATTACACAATATAAAATTGTAACACATTGTGTGTATAAAATTAAATATCTGAATTTTACTAGAAAATAAAATAAATGATATGAAATGATATTTCCTGAAAAAGAAAATCCAAATCATTTTATGATCTATAATGACTTCACATGTTCTGTTAATATCGTGAATGTTATTAAATGGGTAGGACCCATTTTTTCCATAAACCTTCTTTTTTGTATCTCACCTACAAGCTCCATCAATGAGTCTTTGTAATTTTAGAAAGCAATGGATTTTATCACATTTCTCTATTTAACCTCCAAATCATGATCTATTTGGATTATTGGATTCCTCTCAGAATATAGTCAATCTTATGATCATTTAATCATTCTTCTTTATCTCAATGATAATATTTTTATATAGTATCATATTCCCTCTTTTTAGGAAATTCATATGTTATTCCATTTTAATCTTATCAGATATAAGATATGGAATGATACCTGAGGAGGAATCCTCTACTGGCATAATTTTGGTGGTGTAAGACTATTTCCAAAAATTATTTTCTTTTTAAATTTTCGTCATTGTGTACATGATGGATTCACTGGGCGATTCATCTACAAATTAATCTACCTAATTTTTTATTTTTTATCTTATGATATAGAGCCATAATTATACATGTTAGTTTTTATATTGTGGTGTGGGACATCAAAGACAACCAAAAAATTAGGATTTGTACCATTTTATGAATTTTTCATATTTTTTTGATTATCGGAGACACTATTCTGGTAAATTTTAACATGGTCATGTTAAGGAATGTGTTCCAAAATAATTAAATAAATATTTCAATTGTATAATAGAATGTATATTTATTGATATCAATTAGAAAAGTTAAATTATAATTGAATAGATTGATATTTTTTGTATTTAAACTATTCATTATCAAGAATTATAAATGATATCGGGTGATCATATTAAATGAATATAAAATAATGTTATAAATGTTTTAATGTCCATTTATCTCTATTTCAAAATTATTGAAACGTAATGGAATGATATTATTAAATTATTAATTAGAATTAGTATTACATGGCCCGACACTACACATGATATAAATGGAATAATGTTTAGGAGTCTATTTCATGTAGACTATTTCATCTTTATATAAATGCTCAGACTTGAGTGAGGCATAGATTCTATAATTTAGGATACTATTTTTTGTTAATTTGTATTATATTACATTTATCATCCAAATGATGTTTTATTTTGTATACACAAAATATATTCAAATATACTCTATTGATGGTGGCATAATGAGATTTATCTCACTTTATATCTTGGATAATATTGGTACTAATGTCAATTATAGGATCATATGGGTGGACATGGGGAATATTCCAAATTTGGACTACATACTTGCTTGATTTATTTAGAATGAGGTCATAGTATCAGATGACATGGATGGTGGTTTGGGAGCTTAGCTTTTTTGGTCATTTTGTTTCATTGTGTTCTTATACCAAATTGATTATGAGATGAAATTTTTTCTTATATCCTTTTTTAGAAACATTATATTTAATCATCAACTCTTCAATAAGATATTGTATAATGTTTTTGGTAAAGTTTCTTACTACATGAATGATTAAGTTTATTCCAATTCCATATTTATTATATAATACATCCAATATTTATTCATCTATTTTATGAAATATATGGTCAAAAAATAGTAGTGTAATATTTCATCCAACAATCATAATCATGTCCTTAGATACTAGTAATTTTTTTAGCATATGGTGAATTTGAGGCCATGTCACCGACAATGTTTAGTTACATAGAATTGAATCTGGTCTAGGACATCATACCATAGATGTTTTTTTTATCATCAAATAATCATATAATAGAAAATTGGGTAAAATAAATGGATGAGATATTTTCTAGGCTCCACAATTCTAATAATTATAAAGTGATTATGGTTTTCTATCATTTTGGTGGAGGCACCAATCATTGGATGGAATTCCTAAATAATACCAAGATGATGGATGCATATGAAGAGATATAGTGGGAATAATTTTTAAATAAATATCGTAAAATGTTTTTCCCAAAAAACATCTAATGAAAAAGGGGATAAATTTCATAGAAATGTTGCAGATGGAATGATAATATTTAATTACATACGAAGAAAACTTCTTAGGTATTTAATGATATTCCATATTATTTTTCATCATTATTGATTAAAATATATTTAGATATTATTAATGTTTAAAACCAAACAATGAAAAATTTATAACTGTCATGTACTTTTGGAGTTTGAATGAAATAGTTTTATTTTACCTCAATGTAGAGACAATGTTTAATGAATATTCTCTTTGTTTGGTGGATAAAAAGATAATTATAGAGATTAAAGCTACTTGGAAAATGAAAATGTATCAAATAGAAATTAACCACTCACATTTAAATAATGTGAGAATAAATATCATAGGAATTTATTGAGAGGGATTGGTCAATTATTTATGTCATGTAGATAGGTCCATGATGTTGATGAATGCCGAAAAGACATGGATATATCGACCATCATGATGGATTAATGGAAGGAACCTCCTAAATCACCAATCACTATTCAATTATTCAACAGTATAAAGAATGGGAAATATGAAATCCAATGCACTAAAACATAGGTCGTTGAGGGTAATCAATTCTACAACAATAAAAGACAATACGGAAGGGTAAATCCTAATCCATAAATACTACTATTGTGGAACATAAAAATATATTCCAACAAGGAATATAAAAAATTCACTCAAGGATTAATTATGTTTTATTTGAATCTAATTCCATGAATACCATTATATACTGAATGGTTACTAGATCTCATGAATCAATTCCCCGATACCATGATGTAAATATATTTATATGAACAACTAGTAGTGTGATCAATGATGTCCATGTTTTAAAATTTTCTATATTAATCATATGGGGTAATATTCTTCGACTCAATATCAAAAATATACCTCCTGTAGAATTTGAGGCTATAATTGTAATTTATTCTCTGTCATTATATAGAGAACACATAATATACATGTAAAATAAATCTCTTTCTATATTCAAAACCTCCCAACAATCCTCTACAAATTTATGGAAGATCATGAATCTTCTTTGTAAAATACTTTGATGGTGTTGATGATGGTAAATCATGAAGATCAAAATTTTCAAAAACTAGATTAAAAAAAAGGTATCAACTAAAGGAAATTCCAAATTTCGGGGTATACAATAAAAAATTTCATGAATAGTTACCAATGAATCCCAATGATTTCTCGGTATTTTTATCAATTGATCTCACACTGAAAGACAATATAATATCTAATTTCCCCATGATAATGTAACCAATAAAACTATTGGATATAAAGATGTATCTGCATGAACATTTTGACAATAATCTCACACTCCCTATTGAATATCCAGTGACGCAAGATTTATATTTGTTAAGACTCCTTATTTATCAATTTTTTTATATATTATGAGTATAACATCATTTTCTCTATAAAGATAAATTATCCCCATCCTACGAATGTTGACTTGTTGAATCAACAGTTAGAAACGGTGTAATTATCATAGTTGGGACTTTATTAATGAAATCATCTACTCAAAATAATAAATGAAGCTATTCATAATACTATATTCCACTAAATTTATGGACTTTATTATTATATAGTTATTCCCTTTAGACAAACTAATTCCCCTTAAAAATTAATTTATATGATTAATATAGTCTTTGTAGACTACCTCATAATATTTTTTCTATTTATAAATGAGATTATAATTTAAGTTTATATAAAAAAGAAATAAGACAAGAATGTAAATACTACATTGGTGACATTAATAAAGGAGAAAATTTATGTTATGATAGTTATGTGTGACTTTGGGTTGAATCAATTCACATTCTTTTTTAATGTTGTCACACTTTGTAATTTATGTGGGACAGTCAAATAAATCAATTAGGAAATGGACTAGACAAATTACTTTAATGGAAATCTAAATTTATATGTCATGGTGTGGTACTACTAATGTTTTCTGAGAAAATTTTAAAACATTTCTTGACCAATAACTAATTAATAAAAAGAAATTTCTTTCTATATAGATGAATTTAAGGAATTAATTAAGGACCCCTAAAAGATGGTAATAATCACATATGTAATCAATATACCATTAATTGGATAAGTATTTTTGATATACAATGATTCTTCAAGTAAAGGATATTATTGTGTAGTCAAAAAATAATGGGAAATTCATATAATATGGCTCATGAATCATGAACAACCATGATTAAACAAACATGATACACGATATGGAGTTTCCTATGATGATATTTTCCTTGTAAATGTAGCATCAACATCTCTATGTTGATAGGTGTGACATATATACCAATTAGAAGTATCTAAAGTACATGTTCATATAGAAGGATACCGACTAGAATCAAACAAAATGGTTAGATCAAATCAATGACTATCATTTCACTATTTTTTACCATCCAAAAAATGATAGAAATGTTTTTTATTATATTATTATAAAATATTCTATGACACTAATCATGATTTTGATTGTGATAGA
Organism: Viscum album; assembly: GCA_963277665.1. Lineage (NCBI taxonomy): Eukaryota > Viridiplantae > Streptophyta > Magnoliopsida > Santalales > Viscaceae > Viscum > Viscum album. Next base: position 1,765,833,459 of record OY728140.1, read on the forward strand.
CCCAATATAAAAATATATTTGATGGATTATTTAGGAAATCATAACATAAGTGAATACATCCTATATTATTAAAATTATTTTCCATCCATCTATCTAAGTGAAGATTATGAAAGAAAAAAGGGATGACTTTCTATTCTCTACCTATAATTAATTTATATAATTTGAATTGGATATATTTATTGGGATTCGATCATTCCCATTTCTATAACTATGGGTTTGTAGAATGATGCAAACCTTGTGTTCAAGAGGATTCCTAAATTGAAAAATAATCTAATAGAGATTGATTTTCATGTTGTTTCATCAACTATTGGATCACCCTTGATTAGTAAAATTTATATATTAATCAGGGCTATGAATATTGACTAAATTATTCATTTTGATTTAATGAGGAAGGTGATCAATGAGAACATTCAGTTGTTAGGTTGACCAAGATGTGTTATGAGAGTTAGTGATTGAACAACCTAGTTTCATAATAATATGTGGACATGTAGATGAATCCCATAAAACCATTAATATATATAAAATCATGTTATACAACAAAACTTATTTCATTTAACAACATTTTGGATATAGGCTGTTTAAATTTATGATCTTCAAAGAAAATATTATATAGGATTTTGAAGAAAATAAACAATATAGGAAAAATTTTAGATTTATATATTCTTATAATATACTAAAGATAAAGAATGGAAATTCATATTTTGTTAACAAAATCATCTTATTTTATAGTAGGGAAAAACACTATTAATTACAATATCAGGTGGATAGAAAGAAATTATTGATGCAAATAATAGTTAGTGTAACACACAGATTATTATGAGATATGTTCAAGGAGATATTAAATATTCAGTTCACAGAAACACATAAAATGAATGAGGAGACTAGAGTGATAACTCATGGAGATGGAGGATCAAGCCTTATAGATAAAATTCATCTATCTCATCACTTATTTCTATTTAATCGTTTTTTTAAATAATTAAATATTATATAATAAAATTACAAAAAAAATAGAGTATCATTAATGATTAGATACTGGAAATTCAACTATTAATCTCATATCTCCATGGTTCTCTATGAAATATTTTTATATTCTTATAAATTTTATTTATATCTATTTAATATTAATAAATTGGAATACCGTAAGTAGTGATTAATTATTTCATATTTAAGAAATTAATGCATTCAGTCCATATCAAATTAAAAAAATCATGGGATTTTAATAAAAAATATTCAATTTGATATTTTGATCAATAATATGATATCCATTTTTCTTGAGTTATTTTTCTACATTGTTCTATCTACTGATGATAGAGGATAGTGGAAACCATATATTTTAACATTATCAAAGGTACTAACATTATATAATATATATGACTCTATTATATATTAATGAATATATCATTTCATTAGTTTTAATTGAAAAGTTATTTCACTAAATAGTTCGCTGAACTGTGTTGGTCATATAACAGTGGATAACTATTTCAAAATCATTTTTCATTGGATTTCCATGAGTTTGATTAATTGATGTATGAATATGAAATAAAAAAATCAATAAAGACCTGATCAATTTCCATTAATATTCATATTTTATTCATTCAACACTCTCTCTACCTCATTATTTATTCACCTCATATTGCTAGTAGATTTTATGCATCCATTCATCATTCCTAATTTCATATTCATTGTCAATCTTATTAAATTCATTTTATTTAGTTTGCATGAAATTAATTTTTTTAATCCTTGTGGTTTAACCTCGTTCACCATAATCTTAGTAAATAGAATGTAAAATAAATAAATTAATTAATTTTACATTAATTAATGAACACACATATCAAAAAACAATATATATAATGGTCAGATAACATTAATATATGTATATATAAGATCATCTCAAAAATCTTTCCATCAATTAATATAAATTATTAATAAAAAATAATTGCATATAAGTTTAATGCATTATTTATAATGATATAGTCATAGGTATTATATCATCCTAAAATTATTGTGTAAAATAAAACACCCTATGTAAATACATTTTAATTATTTTTTGTCAAATATGTAAATTTTCATTAAAAACATTGAAATTTTTAAATAAACTATTCAAGTGTAAAAGATCACTTCACACATTGTAATTTTATAAGATATATTTCTAGTATCAGGCGCTAAGTCAACATGGAATTCTAAGGCTCGTAGTGCCTCGATTTAGATTTAAAAGGAAAACTAAATATATTATATATTTTTGTGCCCAATATTATTCCAACCAAATTAAATATATCCAAACCATGTCTCACAAGGGAATTCAGATACCTCCGTTCGATCCAGTATTTGTGTTTTACCATAGACACTATATTACATTTTGGTTCATTATATGTTTGGAAAAATATCATATTAAGGTAATTTAATATTATTTTTTAATATATTTTCTGTTAACAATGAAATACCTCCAACATAATTGATCATTTCAGAATTTGTGACTACCATTATGTATATAATAAGATTTGTACCCAAGGAGAAACGATTATTTTTCATCGAGTGTATGGATCCAACACATGTAAGGGTAACAATAATTATATTATAAATATTATTTATGTCAAACATAAATTTTAAATTACATGTGTGATAAATAAATTTTAATTAATGGGATTCAATTGTCTATTGGTGAATTTTTATTGAGACGTTAGTTACCAACATTGAAATTATCAACATGTGCTAGAAAAATGAAAGTGTGTGTTCAATATTAATTTATTAACTATTATGGTATTGATATAATGCTTTACGAAATTCTAAATGGTTGATATTTTGTCAGTTTTTTTAAAAATAATAATTAACACGGTTTTATTATTTGTATTATTATTGATTTGGGTAATTAAAACTTGTTCATGTGTGATTATATATAATTTTCAAATAGTTTTCTTCATATATTATATATATATATATATGGTTTAAATATATATTTTTATCCATGTGTGGGTGTATATATATATTTTTTATATATATTCATGATTAAAATATATATAAGGTTTTTTATGTATATAAATATAAATGAAGTTGTGTGAATATAAATATATATATAATTCATGTCTATATTTTTATCGTAAAATATATTTATTGGATGAATAAATGTGTTTTGGGATTTGTAAATATAATGAAATTATTGAAAGATTATATAGGCACAACATTCACATAATAGGGAAAATTATTAAATGATGTTCTCAATTATATAGGTGTAAATTTAACAAATTATTATTTTAAAAAATTTATAGAAAGGATAAATATTTTGGGAAGGTTTTCTAAAGGGAGTCACATGAGATGAGACCATTTTCCTCATGCATCCATCTCTCATTTCCCACAGCTCACTTATATATTTTTATTATTTTATTTGAATACTATTTTCTAAAGTTCCCTCTTTGATATAATTTCCAATAATGAATGGGTTGATTCACCAATATTGTTTTTGGGTTTGTCATATCTTGAAGAATCTAAATACCCCTTTTTTCAAGGATGTGTTGTATTTTCATCCTTCTGTTTCACAATATAAATGAATCATTGAAAATAAATTATCAAATTATAATTAGAAAAAGTTAATTTTAATCAAATTAATAAAATATAATAAGAGATTCAAGAAAATTAATAATTGTAACATTTCAAAATTATGTGGTGGGAAAAAATGATAATTCTGAAATTATCCAACAGAAAGAGATTTTTATCTAATGAAATAATTTATTTATTATTTACTAATAATTTCAGTTTTTTATTTGAATAATTCTTGGAGTGTGATCTTATTTTCAGTCAGTGTATATATGTACTTTTGGTGATGCATACATTGACATATTTATCATTTATTTAGATAAATTTATTGTAGAATGATTCTTTCCACTTGGGATACTGTTAACACATATTTCAATGTTATATTTTATTGTTTTAAACTTTTTGATATATTCAGATTATTGGGATCACTTGTAGTTCTGTGTACGTAGAATCATATTCTATTCCCATTGTTGTGTATACATTTTTGATATCATAAGATATAAAAATCCCTACTTTATGGGAGAATAAATTAGGGCGATTTATATTAGGAATAATAATAGTAATTAATTTATTAATGAGTAATGATTATTAATTAATAAAATGAATAATGATTAATAAATTTAAAACATTGCAAGGGCCATGTTCAAACCTGTGTATTGGATTATTTTCTAGTCATCGATGTTCAATGATTGATATTATATGACTGTATTAGAATACATGGAAAACATGAGCTATTTTGTTTTGATATGATTCACATGTTTTCATGTAATATTTTTTATGTGGGTTTGTTGATATATTTACATCACTTTTGATCAAATGTTGGTTTGTGTGTGGCCCATGATATTGAATAATTCGATTCCGTGATATTTAATTAATAACTATATTCAATGACTATGTTTTTACCATATGTTGATTTATATGGAGAGATGATATTTATCATTTTGTGTGCTATTTTTGTTATCATGATATGAATTTCCATTCTTCAAATTGGAGTATTTTTATGGGTATCCATGATAAATTATCATTTAGGTTTAATTACTCATTGTGTGGTATGTGCATTGAGTTTCACCAATGTTGAGTATGGTTTATGATAACCTTGGAGCATATCTACTTCTCAATTTCATGAGGATTTATGATTAGATATTGAATCTCAATGACTTGTGTATTTTTGAGTGTTACCTGATGCCATGCAGATTCTAGGTATGTTGTAGAATGTGATTCCTAATGAATTTTCAACTACTACCCAATTTCTTTTGAATTATATGTATTCTAGCCACTCAATGCATTGTGGATTATAGATGGATATGTTAATCGATTTATTTTTGGATCCTTGAGGATGGATATGATCTCTCAAAAAGAGATAATATATATTCATTTCTAATGCTAAATTAGGTATAGTCGGGGGATTTCCAAAACATAGTAAGTTCACTACAACTTGATTTTTATTTCCTATTTATGATACATACATTTATTATTATTATTATTATTTAATACATTTGGTATAATTAATAACACCATGTGAGGATGAATTCATAGTGTTCTATTTATTATTTTTATCAAACCCTACTCAAAAATTATTATGATCATGCATATTTAATAAGATATATGTTGAAGGGAATGATATCAATAGTAGATTGGGGATCTTGTTAAGTATGGAGCTGACAAAGACTAGGTCATACACCATTCAACAACAAATACATATAATTATTATCTACATTCATTACCCTAGACAAATTTCAAATTTTGGATAACATACATATATACTTATTAATATTTATTTTGTTTCAGAATTAACTGTATTTTATCATGTTATTATATTTCTTATTTTTACCTTGTGTTGTTTTTATCTAATATTCACTCTGATGGTGGTATAGTCTCTTAATGGTTCCACATGATACACTCAAATCTAGTTGGAACACTCTTGCATATGTGTAGGCTTTTATGAGATATTGTGGCTCTCCATCTCATACATGGTGCTTTATGATGGCTTTTTAAAAATTATTATCAGATGAAGATTCACTAACATGTTTATTTAATTATCATGGTTTGGGATATCTGAAAACCATCAAAATTTTTAATAAATGTGATGAACCCATTTATAGTTAATCATTTTTTGGTGTGTTGAGTAATTTTTTCATGGGTTTGAAATTTTTGTGTCTTCATTTCATAAAATGGTGAAAAAATGAAAAAATAGGGTAGTTCTTGGTTGTCACATTATTTTCCCAAACTGTATACCCTATACGAGAAAACTATGCAACCATATATAGGGGAATATTGAATAGTTAGAACACGGTTTGTCAATCCATGATCCATAAAAGGAGAAATTATGAATCTTTATGAAGTGGATCAAATTTATGGTGCACTGTTAAGGGAAATTGTGCGTCTCATTCTATAAAATCATGCACCGATCATTAATTTCGCCAAATATTAATTTAAATTTTTTTATCCCAATTTGTTTTCTAAATTTGACCACCATTCGTTCATAACATCTTTTCCATGATTTTAAATCCCTTCGATTTGATCCAATCCATTTCGACCACTAAGTATTACCGATTCGAAGCCAATATTGAAGCTCTTCCCCTATCATTAAGAGGATCTCATCTTTTATAGTTTCGTTTATCATTTCCATTATTCTTCCAACCTATAATGATTGTTATTCTATACATTAAATTTGATATAGTTATAGAGAATGTTTGTAACATCCCAAGTAATTAATGAATAATAGATATTCTTATCTTTGTATATTTATGAATTAGATAGTGTTTTAGAGGCTTAAAACGATAATAAATCCAATCTTAAGCATGGAATACACTAATATTTATAAAAGATTGTTTTACTGCCTTTTAGTAGAAATCCATTTTTTAATCGAACTTTTGACAATTTTATAAGATCTATATGTTAAAATAAACTTATTATTTATGATTGGGACATTGAAATTTACTTTGGATAAATGTTTGGTATTTTTTTGACAATGCTCTTTTTTTAATAAATAGTGAAAAATACTGTATTTTACATCAAAACTGCATTTTTCATCTAAATTAATTATACGGTAAGATTATCATTATATTTGGTTTTAAAGTGTTATTAGAAGAGATTTTTACAATTTAATCCAATGGTGGTCATTATAATTAGTTTCACATTGTAATTGAGCATAAAAAAGTACAATACTTTTCATAGATATTGTTTCTAAAAAAACCCGCTATTTGTTTTGACAACAGAAATTTTTTTTAAATTAATTATTGAAATTTATATGATTGTAATTTGGTAAAATGGATTATATATTTGTAATTCTAAGGTCCAAATTATGTAATCAAGAATCTTTTGTTTTTGGACATTATGAATAGTAACAACTGTAATTATCTTTAATTATCTTGATTAATTAGTAATCGGGTAGTTAAGGATAATAAAATAATATCATAGTAATAAAAAAAAGACCCCAAAAGGTGTCCTAATGCTACTGGTTCTGTCATGGCCGACCATGGGATGCCTTTTTCCAAGCATTGTGTCCCCATGGAATAACTTTTGGTGATAATGACTTTTTATCTTCTTATTTTTAAAGAAAGTTAAATATAACAAAGAATATATCACCTGGGTAAAAAAATTGATTTTTTCTACATAAATGATATATTTGACTATAAATTGACATTGTAAAGCTAAAAATATTTCCTACATCATTGTATTTTTTTATAATTTTTAGACATTAAATAAATTAATTTATTTATGGCATCATGATGATATAGCGATTACCTCATTAATGAACGATTTAAATAAAATTAAAAGATAATGTAAAATATAAGACTTGAACCTATAAAAGACCTATTAGAAAAATATATTTACAACCCTTATCGCCTTATCCTAGAAATACATCAATGTGGGACGTTTAAAATTTGACACTCATTTGAAAATAATGTAACATTTTATACCTTCCCAAGAGTGCCTCTCATATCCTCTTATAAAAGGCCCCCACCTCTACCTCCATACCCACACTTCTCCGGACTTTGGATCGGCCAAGCCCTATACATTTTATCTCTCCACATCCCTCTCTTCATCCTAGAAGCCTTACCATATGCAGAAAGCTCTTCCAGAAACCGTTTTGGTTCAAACCAAGAGGAGTTACCCGATATAATGGTAAAGTCTCCTCTAATGTTCTTTTGTTTTATTTTTCTTCTCCAACCCCCTAAACAATTTTTATTCATTTATTTTGTAACAAAACCAGTATATTCAATATACTAGTTTGTTTTTATAAGAATTATTCGAGATACACTTACACACACCTCCATCTAATGGTTAAAGAGCATATTGTTTCCATGGATGGTGAAATACTGCCTCACAAAATGATGATTGTTCAATATTCTTCTAACACCATTAAAGGTCGCCATTAAGATGACACTATATTTATATATGATATATAATATTTTTATTTTTTCCTTATGCTTCTGTATTTTTCAGTTTTTCCATACCTTTATGGTTTCCATTATGGGTAAACGCAATATCTTCATTTTAGGAAGTGCGGACTACCGCCCCCTCAAAGTGATTTGATTCGTTAATTCCATATGTGGGACTTATAAAGGATGGAGTTAATGATATTATTTATGATATTTATAATGGAATTATAATATACATTTATATAATTATGATTCCATTCCATAAAATATGAAATAGAAATGAAAATAGCGTTCATGCGTACTTACGGTTTACTGTCTCCATGAACGGTGCATTTTATTTATTACCTATAAATGTTATTTAATATTATCAATGCATGTATATAATAGATATATATTATATATATATGATATCTACATCATGATTATAACTCTGGATATAATGGATACATGAACAACTTGTAATTATAAAGAGTTTATTTTTGACTCAAGTACCAATGATCATTAAAACGGCCTTTATTAACGTAAATAATTACATAGTGTTCATGACATGGTAATAAGTGATATAAAAGGAATAATGAACTTGAAAAAGGTTCTTCTGAAATTATAAATTAACTCATGTTTATTATTCAGCACATTAAAGAACGATCGAGTCAAGTTGGACCCGAGGTAAGGGACTTCGTCTCAATATCCTTTCATTGAGGCATATTATGTTTTATACACAACTTTCTTTTATATGGTGTATAAACCCCTTTGACTTTTACGTTTACTCAAAAGGAATCTTTTTATATGAAGAGTTTACTATATGAAACAAGGGAATGTTTTTTTAATCTTACGTATACGGTGACAATGACGTCCCTACCATCGTGACCATTATTTGATCTTCGGCTTCCTTAACAAGAAATTATCTTTTTTTTAAAAAATGATAAATAAATACCATATTTTACATTCCTATTATTTTGGTATTGAAAATGGTTTTCATAATGTTTTTATATCAATGTGTTGTATTGATATCTTATGATTGAAAAGTGTAAATGTTATGTTTCCTTTATGAATGTTTTATGTGATATGATTATGTTATATTTCATATGAATTGTTATGAAGACGGCTGGTTCCGTGATAAACAATGGGTGGGTGTGCCCGATATAGCTCTCTAATGCATTGGGTAATGCGAAGGGGTTAAACGTTAAGGTTTCTCCTAAGATATTTATGGAATATACTGTGATGGGTATTCCAAACGTAACCATGAGGGTTACTCTATAATTAGGACTGTTATGAATGCCTCAATTTACCTTTATGTCTTATGATTTCTATGATTTATTCATGATTTGATGAGGTATATTAAAATACTTATGTATTATGAGTAATGTATGATTTCATACATGGACTAATGTTTTCATTTCATACTATTATATCCCTTACTGTGCTTTTTATGCTCATCCCATATTTTTGAAATGTTTTCCATAGGTCAAGGGAAAGGTACATAATGTTATGATATGGTCAAGGAAGTGTCATGAATGAATCCATGTTTTGTTTTAAATATGTTTCCTTTGATGGGAAAAAATTAATACTATCTTTTATGTAGCCACTTTGATTAAATGTGGAATGTAATGCATGATTTATGATCAAATTCCTTAAAACTCTGAACATGAAAAGATCCTCAATGTGAAATCTTTTAATAACTCAAGATTAAGTAATGTTTAAAAGTGGGGCCGTATAGTTGTTATTAGAGGTCTGTTTAGATAAATTTAGGATTTGGAATTCTATTAAATGATTATCCAAAAATATTTTTGTTTTATTGTAAAATTGAAATGATATAGCATTTGATGTTTACCATGTTGCTTCATCTAATAAATGTTTGTTCAGAATGGTTTTCTGCAGAGGAACCAGGGAAGTAGTGCTAAGAAGACATACAAAAGGAAATGTCCTTCCGAATCAACATCCTGAGATTGTTAGAATTGGAACTGAATAGTTTGTTGCAGTAATGGCACAATTGAATCAAGAGATAAATAGTGGTGGTATCCATGCACGAGATCAGCCAGATCAACCACAGAGGAAAATGTCAGTATTGGAACATTTCATGAGGCAACATCCCCCATAATTCAGAGGATCATCTGAACCTGTTCTATCTGAAGGGTGGATTAAAGCACTGGAGAATATATTCGATGTCATGGGGTGTTCAGACAATAAAAAGGTTAGTCTTGCTATTTACCGGTTGGAGGGTGAAGTAGATCAGTGGTGGTCAACGGTTAAAAATATCAGGGACGCTGAAGAGATTTATGTTCTCGACTGGGATGAATTAAAAGGTATGTTTCTAGAGAAGTATTTTTATAATACTGTTCAGCGTAGGATGGAAATAAAATTCCTGAAATTGAGGCAAGAGGAAGACTCAGTGGATGCCTATGAAGAAATGCTCACTCGATTGGCAAGGTATTCTCCAAATTTTATCTAAGACCCTGATAGAAAAAACAATCGTTTTTACTCAGGATTAAATCCAAAATATCGAAGGGAGTTAGCTTCTCGTGAGTTCAAAAGTTATGAAAATCTTGTTCGATGTGCTGAGAAGGAAGAAATTGAGTTTTCCGATGATCAAGTGTTCTATAACGACCAGCATAAGAAGAGACCGAGGTGGTAGGAGAAAGGAAAGAATTTTCAAAATGGTCCAAAGGTAAGAAAACTAAGATTCCAGTTTGTGATAAATGTGGTAAAAGGCATACTGGGGAATGCCTTATGAATTCTGAACAGTGCTACTGATGCGGTAAGATAGGACATAAGGCTCTTGATTACACTGAAAAAGATCAGGGTGATGGTAAGACCAAATTTGATTTACATTTAGTGAAATGTTTTAAGTGCAATTAGATGGGTCATTATGCAAACGAGTGCCCGACAAGGAGCTCGGGTGAATGGAAGCAGTTAGACTACAAGCACAAAGGGGTGGTGAAAACCTTTGCAACTACTTCAGCAGATGTCGGGCAATCAAATGATGTTGTATCAGGTAATTTTTTTGCTTTTTCAGATTATTCCAGTGTGTTGTTTGATTCGGGGTCTACACATTCTTTCATCTCTGAAAACATTTCTAGTAAAATGGGAATACCTTCTCAAAAAATGACTCCTGACCTTTTGGTAAAAACACCTAGGGGGAAATGTTGAGGCAAAAATAATTTATAATAATCTTCATATCCTTATCTTTGGAAAGATCCTTCTTGAAAACCTTATTGTTTTATCTCTAGTAGAGTTTTATGTTATCCTAGGTATGGATTGGCTCTCTATTTACCATGCTAAGATTGAGTGTAGATCTAAAGAGGTTTTTTTTCAGAAAGACTTTCAGTTTGTGTACAAGAATGAACCCTTACTATTGATAACATATCAAGAGACCGAGAAACTTGTAAAATATGGAAATGAATGTTACCTTGCACATATCGTTGAAAACAAGGAAACTGTTCATGATAATGATGTTCTAGTTGAAAATGAGTATCTTGATATTTTTCATAATGAGTTTTCTGGAATAATACCAGATCGGGAAGTTGAATTTACCGTTGACTTAGTTCCTGATGCTAATCCAATTTCAAAACCCCCTTATCGAATGGCTCAAATTGAACTTTTAGAGTTGAAGGAGCAATTGCAAGATTTATTAGAGAAAGGTTTCATTTGACGTAGCACATCACCATGGGGTGGTCTTGTTTTATTTTTTAAAAAGAAAGATGGTTCAATGAGGCTTTGCATTGATTATAGAGGCTTGAATAAAATCACTGTTAAGAACAAATATCCTTTGCCTCATATCGATGATTTTTTTTATCAGCTCTAGGGAGCTCAGTTTTTTTCAATGATTGACCTGAGATCAGGGTTCAATCAGTTGAAGGTAAAGGAAGAAGATATTCCGAAGACCACGTTTCGTACAAGATATGGCCATTATGAATTTTTAGTAATGCCTTTTGGGCTATCCAATGCACCTGCTGTATTCATGGACCTTATGAGTATAATTTTCCATGAGTTCTTGGATATGTTTGTGGTTGTTTTCATTGATGATATTTTGGTGTTTTCTAAAGGTAAAGAGGAGCATGAAATACATTTATGTTTTATTATTCAGACCTTAAATGAAATGAAATTGTATGGGAAATTCAGAAATTGTGAGTTTTGGTTGCAAAAAATTACTTTCCTTGGTGACATGGTTTCTAAATATGGGATAACTGTTGATCCTGCAAAAAAAAGGATGTGGAAGAATGGCCATGACCCACAAATGAAACAGAGATTCAAACTTTTATTGGTTTGGAAGGCTATTACCGAAGGTTTGTTAGAAATTTTTCATGGTTATCTAGTCCAATGACTAAGCTAACCTAGAAGGGTGTTATGTTTATCTGGAAAAAAGAATGGGATGATTGTTTTCAGGAACTGAAAAGAAGATTAGTGAATGCTCTAGTTTTGGCACTACATTCCAGGAATGGTGAGTTTGTTATCTATAGTTATGCTTCATTGAAAGGACTTGGTTGCGTCCTAATTTAGAATGATCAGGTAATTTCTTATGATTCACAACAGTTGAAAACTAATGAGGTAAATTACCCTACACATGATTTTGAATTAGCTGGTGTTGATTTCGCTTTAAAAATATGGAGGCATCATTTTTATGGAGTAAAGTGTGAAATATATACCAATCACATAATTTTAACGTATATATTCACTCAGAAATAATTTAACATGAGACATAGGAGATGGCTAGAATTAATCAAAGATTATGTTTGTACAATTCATTACCATTTGGGAAAAAAAATAAATTGGCTGATGCATTGAGTCAAAAGATTAATGCTTCATTAATAATGTTTCATTTGGAATGTGATCCTTTGGTTAAGGATTTGATGAAATTTGGCATAGAAGTTGTTGGTGGAGGATGTTTTTCCATTTTGTTTTAGGTATCAGTTAAATATACTCTATCAGACAGAATTTATCAAGCATATAAGCAAGACTGTGAGTTGTAGATAAGGGTAGAGCTGCTTCAGAATGGTAAGTTTCCTGAATTCAACATTGATAATGATTTTGTTTTGAGATTTGGGAAGAGATTGTGTTGAAGAGACTGTTATTATATGAAACTCATAGTTCTCCATTTTCAGTTCATCCTGGCAGTACTAAGATGTATAGAGATATTCGGGAGTATTGTTAGTGGGATGGAATTAAAGGGATATTGCTGATTTTACTGTGAAGTGTTTGACTTGTCAACAGGTTAAAGCAGGGCGGCAGTTACCGAAAGGGATGCTTCAGCCTTTACCAGTGCTAGAGTGGAAATGAGAGAATATATCCATGGACTTTATTGTGGGATTACTGAAGACACCTCGAGGAAATAATGCAATATGGCTTATTTTTGATCGCTTGACTAAATCTACTCATTTCCTCGCTATACGAGACACTTTTTCCCTAGATCATCTTTCGTGTTTGTATCATAAATATATAGTCAGGTTACATGGATTTCCTCTCTCCATTATATCTGACCGTGATCCCATGTTCACTTCTAACTTTTTTTAAAGGCTTTCAGAAGTCATTCGGTACTGAATTAAATTTTAGTACAGCTTTTCATCCTCAATCTGAAGGGTAGTCGGAATGAACAATTCAGACATTGGAGGATATTCTATATGCTTGTTCGATGGATTATCAGGGAAGTTGGGACCAAAACCTTTCTTTGGTTGAGTTTTCTTATAATAACAGTTCTCATTCCAGTATACAGATGGCACCATTTGAGGCATTATATGGGAAGGAGTGTCGAACTCCAGCTTTTTGGGATGAAGTAGGTGAAAGGAAGTTGATGGGACCGTAATTGGTACATGATTTGGCAGAAAAAGTTCAGATGATATTGAAACACATGATAACAGTTCAGAGTAGGCAGAAGAGTTATACAGACAAAAAGAGGAAGGATCTCTCTTTTGAGGTAGGTGATCATGTTTTTCTCAAAGTTTCACCATGGAAAAGTGTGATGCAATTTGGTAAGAAGGGAAAGCTGAGTCCAAGGTTCATTGGACCATATGAAATTATGGAGAGAGCTGGATTAGTTTCATACCGAGTGGCTTTACCTCAATGTTTATCTGAGATACACAATATTTTTCATGTATCAATGTTAAGGAAGTACATGCCAGATCCATCTCATGTTTTGAGTCCAGAGGTAGTTCAGCTAGAAGAGAATCTATCTTATGAGGAATAACTGGTCCAGATTCTTGACCATAAGGAGCGGGTGTTTCAAAATAAGGTGATTCAGCAAGTAAATGATTTGTGTAAAAACCACATGAGTGCAGAGGCAACAAGGGAATCTAAAAATGCAATGAGGGATAAATACCCCCACTTATTCGATAAGTATATAAATTGCGGGGATGAAATTTTCTAATGAGGGGAAGGATGTAACATCCCAAGTAAGTAATGAATAATATATATTCTTATCTTTCTCTATTTATGTATTATATAGTGTTTTATAGGATTAAAATGAGAATAAATCCAATCTTAAGCATGGAATACACTAATATTTTTCAAAGATTATTTTACTACATTTTGAAGGCAAAACATTTTTAAATAAAACTTTTGAAAATTTAATAATATTTAATTTTTTTTAAAAAAATTATTCTTTATGATTGGGACATTTAAATTTACTTTGGATAACGTTTTGTTATTTTTCTGACAATGTTCATTTTTTTAATAAATAGTGAAAAATACTGCATTTTACATCAAAACTGCATTTTTCATCTAATTTAATTATATGGTTATATTATCTTTATATTTGGTTTTAAAGAGTTATTAGAATATATTTTTACTATTTAATCCAATGGTGGTCATTATAATTAGTTTCACATTGGAATTGAACATAAACAAGTACCAAACTTTTCATAGATATTGTTTCTAAAAAACCCCGCTATTTGTTTTGACAACAGAAATTATTTTTAAATTAATTATTGCAATTTATGTGTTCGGAATTTGGTAAAATGGATTACATATTTGGAATCATATGTTCCAAATTATTTAATCAATATTCTTTTGTTTTTGAACATTATGAATAGTAACAACGGTAATTATCTTTAATTATCTTGATTAATTTGTAATCATGTAGTTAAGGATAATAAAATAATATCATAATCTTAAAAAATGACCCCAAAATGTGTCCTAATGCTACTTTTTGTGTCATGGTAGACCAGGGTATGCCTTGTGCCAAACATGGGGACCCCATGGAATATCTTCTGTGTGATAATGAATTTTAATCTATTTATTTTTAATGGAAGTTAAATATAACAAAAAATGTATCCCCTGAGAAATTTTTTTTTAATTTTGACTAAATAAATGATATATTGGACTATAAATATTAATTATATAGCTAAAAATATTTCCTACATAATAGTAATTTTTAAATAATTTTTAGACATTAAATAAATTAAATAATTTATGACATCATGATGATGTAGTGATTACCTCATTAATGAATGATTTAAATAAAATGAAACGATAATTTAAAATCTAAGACTTAAACATGTCAAAGTCCTATTGGATGAGTATATTTTGAAACCTTATCACCTTATCCACTAAATATATCAATTTGGGACCTTTAAAATCTGAATCTCAATTGAAAATAAAGTAACATTTTACACCCTTCCAAGAGTGCCCCTCCTCTCCTCTTATAAAAGGCCCCCACCTCTACCTCATTACCCACACTTCTCAAGCCTTTGGATCGGCCAATACCTACTCATTTAATCTCTCAAAATCCCTATCTTCATCCTAGAATCCTTACCATAGGCATAAATCTCTTCAAGAAACCATTTTGGTTCAAACCAAGAGGAGTTACCCGATTTAAAGGTAAAGTCTCCTCTAAAGTTCTTTTGTTTTATTTTGCTTCTCCAACCCCCTAAACACTTTTTATTCATTTCATTTGTAACAAAAACAGTATCTTATATATACTAGGATGTTTTAATAAGAAGTATTCTAGCTACACTTACACACACCTTCTTCTAATGGTTAAAGAGCATACTGTTTCTGTGGATGGAAAACTTCTGCCTCACAAATCGATGATTGTTCAATATTCTTCTAACACATTAAAATGTGGCCATTAAGATGACACTATATTTATATATGATATATAATATGTTTCTAATTCCCTTAATCTTCTGTATTTTTCAATTTTTGGAATACCTTTATGGTTTCCATTATGGGTAAACGTGATATCTTCATTTTAGGAAGTGAGGACTACCGCCCCCTCAAAGTGATTTGATTCGTTAATGCCATATGTGGGATGTATAAGGGATGGATTTAATGATATTATATATGATCTTATACTGGAATTATAATATACCTTTATATAATTATGATTCCATTCCATAAAATATGAAATATTAATGAATGTAGTGTTCTTGTGAACGTACGGCTTACCGTCTCCATGAATGGTGCATTTCAATTCTTACCTCTAAATGTTATGTAATATTATAAATTCATGTATATACTGGATATATATGATTTATATGATATCCACATCATGATTATAGCTCTGAATATAATGGATACATGAACAAAATGTAATTATAAAGAGTTTATGTTTGACTCAAGTACCAATGATCGTTAAAACGACCGTTATTAACATAAATAATTATATATTGTTGATGACATGGTAATAAGTGATATAAAAGAAATAATTAACTTTAAAAAGGATGTTAAGAAACTATAAATTAACTCATGTTTATTATTCAGGAAATTAAAGAATGATCGAGTGAAGTCGGACCCATGGTAAGGGACTTCGTCTCAATCTCCTTTCATTGAGGCATATTATGTTTTATACACAACATTCTATTATACGGTGTATAAACCCCTTTGACTTTTACTTTTACTCAAAATGAATATTTTTATATGAAGCGTTTACTAAACGACAAAAGGGAATGTTCTTTTTGTCATACGTATGCGGCAACAACGACTTCTCCGCCGCCGTGACCATTATTTGAGCTTCGGCTTACTAAGCATTTGAGCTCACCCTTTTGTAATTTTTCTTTCCCCTGGTCAGGAAGAAGGTTATTAAGTCGGATATTCCAAAAAGGGGACTGTAGATATGATGAAATAAATGGGAGACAGCGTAGAGGATTTATGAACAAATTGTTTATGTTTCCCAGTTTCTAAAGACACTATACCTATACGGTCCTTTCATGGTTTTGTTATATTTTGTAATAAGTGTATTTAAATTTTGAAGTAATAATAATGTATGTAAATTATGGGTTGTTATAGTTGGTATCAGAGGAAATGTATAGTCAACCATTGGAAACTAGGATGTTAAAGCCTTAGTAAGAACCATAAGGATATATCAAATCATAGAACACAATCATAGTGATTTAGAAATGGCCACGAAAAACCTATGACACGACCTTAAGTGTAAAATTTTATTCTTGATTATGTGTTTTTCCTATTATAATTAGTGTTGATCACACTATTCTTCTTGGTTTTAGTCAATGGCTGGAACCTGAAGGAACCGTTTTAATGCGGAATGCAACGGGAAATGCAATGATAGTCCCTCTGAGCAACCAAATGTTATGGGAGTTGGGATGAAAAATCTCGTAGCCATGCTCACACAACTTTCTCAAGCTATGAATCATGCAGGACAAACAAACGATCAAAGGATGGAGCAACATTCTGTTGAATCCTTCATGAGGCTGCGTACACCTTCATTCAGCGGGTCTTCTGATCCATTAGTGGCTGAACAATGGATCAGTACCAGTGAAAAGATATTTTCAGTTCTTCAATGTTATGAACATGATAAAGTCATCTTATCAGTGTATCATTTGGAAGGAGATGCTGATCAATGGTGGAGTCTTATTAAGAATATGGGGAAAAGGGATGAAATTGAATCCATTGAATGGGACGTGTTCAGGAATTTATTTTTCAATAAGTACTTCCCTCGTATTCTTCAAACAAAGATGGAGAAAGAGTTTCTTAAACTAAAGCAAAATAATGATGAATCTGTTGGTGCCTATGAAGAACATTTTACAAGACATGAAACGTAAACTTCTGGTATTATTTTCCAACCTGAGAGTAACATCGATCGATTCTTTAGTGGCATAAAACCATGTCTTCGAAGGGCGTTAGCCATAAAGGACTTAAATATCTACGATGAAATGGTTCAATGTGCTCTCAAGGTTGATATGGAGATCAGTGTAACACATCAGTCACATGGGTTTGATAGGAAGAGGAAAATGGAATTCAAATGAAAATCTAAAGACCACACTGAAAAGAAGATGAGTTTTCCCTTATGCTCAAAGTGTGGAAAAATACATGGAGGGAGTTGTCTTAAAGGGAAAAGTAAATTTTTCAAATGTGGAAAGGAAGGTCATCAGGCATTTGAATTCTACAATGATGGGAAGAAGATGTCTAGTGATGCAAACAAAGAAAAGGCTACACATAGTGAACCACCTACACTTCAATGATACAAGTGAAAAGAAATGGGGAATTATTACAATCAATGCCTTAATCCAAGGTTTTTTGATGATGATCAACGTCAAAAAAAATCTTATGTCTAAAGACAAAGGAATGTCACATGCAATTTATATCAGTGATGTGGAGTTTGATAACAAAGTGGTGAAAGGTACACTTACCATCCACTATTAAGTAGTAAATGTTTTATTTGATTCTGGATCCACCCACTCCTTTATTTCTGAAGAATTTCTTAAGGGTATCGATGTATTACCTCAACAATTAGATGTTGAGTTAGCTGTGACAACCCCTAATGGAACAACAGTTGCATCAAAAGTTTACAATTCTTCTCCGATTGAAGTTTGTTGGAAAGTGCTTCCTAAAAATCTTGTGATACTTCCTATAGTGTACTTTTATGTGATTCTTGGCAAGGATTGGCATTCTGTATATGGAGCTCATATCAATTTCCAAATAAGGGAAGTCACATTTCATATTGATTAATCTATGTTAGTCTATCGATGCACGGATGAACATAACCTTCTAGTGGAAATTTCTTCCATATTATGGGTCTTGATTCCACTAAATGATGGTTATTTATTTTAAATTGTTGGAGAGAAACTCACGATTAAGAATATACTGATTGCATGGGAGTTTGATGATGTATTTTCGGAGGAATTGTCGGGCCTTCCACCAAATCGTGAAGTAGAGTTTCCAATAGAACTCGTATCGGGTGCTTTTCCTATTTCGGAGACATCTTATAGAATGGCCCCAATTGTGTTGTTGGAATTGAAGAAGGAACTCCAAGAGAATCTTGATAAAGGATTCATATGCCCTAGTGCATCGCCTTGGGGATCACCTGTTCTGTTTGTTAAGAAGAAAGATGGATCAATGTGACTCTTTATTGATCATCGGGAACTTAACAAGATCACTATCAAGAAAAAATATCCTCTCCTGCGCATTGATGACTTATTTTACCAACTACGTGGAGCTCAATACTTTTCCAAGATTGATCGTTGTTTAGGGTATCATCAATTAAGGGTCAAAATGGAGGATATACCAAAGAAGACTTTCCATACAAGGTATGGACACTATGAATTTATAGTGATGCCAATTGGTATAACTAATGCCCCTGCTATCTTTATGGATCTGATGAATAGAGTATTTAGAGAATATCTTGATTTGATTATGTTAGTCTTTGTAGATGACATTCTTGTCTCTTCAAAGAGAAAGGAAGAACATGAAGATCACTTAAGAATTGTATTAAAGACCCTAAGAAAGGAGAAGATTTATTCGAAATTTACCAAGTGTAAATTTTGGCTTCAAAAGCTGCATTTTTGGGACACATAATCTCAAAAGAGGGGATATCTATGGATCCAGCAAAAACAGAGGTTATCGAAAGATGATTGAGACCAACAACAGTAACTGAGATCTGAAGTTTTCTTGGTTTGGCTGGATATTATCGACGTTTTATGAATGATATTTCACGATTATCTAATTCACTCACCAAGTTAAATCGGAAAGAAGTTATGTTTTTTTGGATGGAGGAATGTGAAGAGAATTTCAAGGAGTTGAAAAGAAGGTTATCCAGTTCACCTTTACTCACACTTCCTTGTATTAGAGAAAGGTTTGTGATCTACAGTGATGCATCCAAGAAGGGGTTGGGGTGTGTTCTTATGAAAAATGATATGGTGATAGCTTATGCCTCATGAAAGTTGAAAATCCCTGAGAAAAATTACCCAACTCATGATTTGGAGTTAGCTATGGTAATATTTGAATTAATGATCTGGAGGCATTATATTTATGGAGGAAGGTGTGAGATTTAAACTGATCATAAAAGTTTAAAGTATATTTTTACACAAAAGGAGATGAATATGCACCAAAGATGATGGTTGGAGTTGATTAAGGATTACTACTGCTCAATTCATTACCACTCTGGAAAGCAAACAAGGTGGAAGATGCATTATGTTGACAATACAATGATAGCTTATCCATGATGAGGATCAAAAAAGATCCAATGTTTATGGATTTACAAAGGATGGATCTTGGAATTATAATGAAAGGGGAAAAATCGCATCTTTCTCTAATGAATGTTCAACCATCTATACATGTGAAGATTAAGGAGGCGCATAAAGAAGATGTCGAGTTACAAAAGAAGGTGATAAATGTTCCTGAATTCATCCTTGATTGTGATGGAATAATGAGGTTCATGAATCAGGATTGTGTTCCTCCCATCCCTGAATTAATGAAGGATCTGCTGGATGAGGCTCATAGTTCTTCATTCTTTATTCATCCTAGAAGCACAAAGATGTATAGGGACCTGAGAGAGTACTTCTGGTTAGATGGCATAAAAAGAGATGTTGCTGAATATGTCTCTTGTTGCTTGGTTTGTCAGCAAGTTAAAGCTGAGAGACAAATGTCTAAGGGGATGTTACAACCATTACCCATACCTGAATGGAAATGAGAAAACATCACTATGGATTTTTTCAATCGACTGCTAAAACTTCCTAAGGTAATAATTCTATCTGGGTCATAGTTGATCGTCTTACAAAGTCTACACACTTCATTTCTTTTAGAGGGGATTTCTCTCAAGATCATCTTGCCAGGATATATGTAAAGGAAGTGGTAATATTTCATGGAGTACCACTTTCTATTATATCTGATCGAGCTCTGAGATTTACCTTGATGTTCTGGTGAATTCTTCAGCATACTTTGGATACAGAGTTGAGTTTCAGCACTACTTATCATCCTCAGACAGACATTCAGTCTGAGTGGAAAATTAAAACTCTAGAAGATATGTTGAGATCTTGCTCTATGGATTTCAAAGGTGGTTGGGATCAGCACCTACCTTTTGTGTAATTTTCTTATAATAATATCTTTCACTCCAGTATTCAGATGGCTCCTTATGAAGCTCTCTATGGAAAGAAATTTAGGACTCCAACATTCTTGGATAAAGTTGGGGAAAGAAAGCTATTAGGAACTGATCTTGTTGATGAGATGGCATAAAAGGTCAGATCTATTCAACAACGCATAAGAGAATCTAAAAGTTGAAAAAAAAGTTATGCCGACAACCAAAGAAAACACATATAGTTTGAAGTGGGTGATAAATAGTTCTTACAAATATCTCCTTGGAAAAGATTAATGATATTTGGAATGAAGGGAAAGCTGAGCCCTAGGTATATCGGTCCTTTCGAAATACTGGATCATGATGGGAAGGTAGCATACCGATTGGTGATTCCAAAAAATCTCTCTCAAGTTCACGATGTGTTCCATGTATCTCTCCTGAGAAAGTACATACCTGATCCTTCACATGTACTCAGCTCAGAAGTTGTACCGCTGGAACAAGATCTTTCTTATAAAGAATAGCCGATAGAGATTCTCGATCCAAGAAAAAAAGTCCTACAAAACAAGACCACTCTCTTGGTGAACGTTTTATAGAGGAACCACCAATTAGAAGAAGCTACATGGGAGCTTGAGGATATGACGTGGGAGAAGTATCCTCATCTGTTTGTAATGAAGTGACAAATTTCGAGGGTGAAATTCATTTTAAGGGGGTTAGAATGTAACACCCGAAAATTTTATCAGAAATATTTTGTTTTTATGTTATATAAATCATCAAATGGATCTTTCACTACACACAACACTAGCTTGGCTTTCTTTACATGCAATCGTGACCTTCTTCAATAGCTTGTGTCGTACACAATACCAAGTTTCACTAAACAACGATATGCTATTAAAATATTATTAAAATTAGCAATTATGAATAGTAATAACCACTTTTTGAAATTTTTTAAATTTCTTCTTTCAAAACGGACTTCATTTTTGGATTCGGAATATCGAAATTATCCTAGGGTCAAATTTTGGTATTTTCCTGAAAACTTTCATTTCGGATGAATAGTGAAAACAATGGGTTACTATTTAAAAACAAACATTTTATTTAAATAATTATTTATTTTATTTAAATTTTTCATAGGTAAAAATTGATGCACAATACCCTTATATGTTCAATGTAATTCATTGGAGTCATTTTATAAAAATTGCAGATATAAAAAAATTTACTGAACTTTTGACCATCTTTTACCCACCTCCTACGAGAATTTGCAAATTTACATAAAACATAATTTTACTGCTTCTGTGAGTGGAATTTCAACAATCCAAGAGACACGGTTGATGTCAGTAGGTAAAATGTGGTTCAATGAGATGAAAATAATTTTTGGTGAATAGTAACTTTTTACTTTTATTCACCACGGTTAAAAGTAAATAGGGTAATTAAGGGTAAAAATGATATTATTATTACACTAACACATGTCCTAATTCTATTCGATAAGTTTAATTATAAAAAAAACCTTAGGAAAAAATGATGTCCATTTAGACCCACCTGGTTTAGATTAGAACACTTATTATTAATTTATTTAAAGAAGGGTTAAAATAGTTAAAATCAAAGTTTTATTACTAAAACATTTTTAATATAGAGTTATACAAAATATAAATTCAACAATAAATATCATTAGAAATATAAAATGATTTCCTACATAATGGTATTTTATTTATAATTTTTAGACATTAAATAGTTTAATTTATTTATGACACAATGATGTTGCAGTAATTATATTTTTAATGAAATATTGAAAAAAATGATGTTATAAATACCCAAATAAATGTAATTAGAGACTTTTTATGAAATAAAATAATTATATATGTTAATATGAAATCCTATTATTGATTTAATTAACTTTTTTCGAACTAATCTTTCAAATATGAGTTTTACAAAAATCAATTACCAAATAGTGTCAAAATTGCCAAAAAATAGTTTTTAAAACAAATATTATATTATTAATTGTTATTTTATTATTAAAAATCTAAGGTTTGGCCGAATGACGTAGATAAAGTTATATATATTAATAATAAACAACTTGGTGTTAGTTTGGCTTGTTATGGTAAGTTTGTTAACAATATAGTGTAAGAAAAAAAAGACACGATAAAAGTAAAATTATCTAACTTAAAGATAAATCTAAATGATATGGTTGAAATAGTAACCTAAAATTGTCAAAATTCTATTGGATGAGATTATTTAGATCCTTACCCACATTATCTTCGAAATAAATCAATTTTGAGCAATTAAAAACCGAATATGACTATATAATAAAATAATATTTTTAGTTTCTTCAAAGGTGACCCTCTCCTCCCTTATAAAAGGGAACCTCCTCCCTCTCTTCCTCACACCACTATGAGCATTCAATATCATCCAACCCCTGCCAATTTCGCCTCTCCACTTCACTAGAAACTTCCTAGAAGTCCTGGTATTCTTCAAAGGCAATTTTAGTGCCCTAAAAGGAGGTCTCAAAGAGGGGCTTCAAAGAAGAGGTAATGTCCGTTACCGATTCTTTCAATATTATTTCTTCTTCCACTTCTTCTTATTTAGTTGTCTCATTATGAAGTAATAACATCAGTGTCAATCATATACTGATATTTTATTATAAGTTTGAAACAACCCTATTTCACCACCTATCCATCCTACGGAGAATGAAATCCCCGCACGTGCGTACATACAGAATAAGGTCTGCACGCTGTGGTGTAATCTATTTTCCACCACCACCTTACTTGGATGGGTATAATGGTGTAAAGAATAAATATATATGATTATTTTAAATTGAAATTGATTCTGAAATAGTATACATACACTCCAATACAATTCCACGATCATGGGAACGATATCATCGTTCGTGCGTACGTATGGAATACCGTCTCCACGATGTGATGTGACTCGTTCTACATGATCTTCATTGCATAATGACAATATAAATGAATTGAATGAATAAATATGATATATATTACACTAATACCATTCTGTAAATGAGGTATCTATAACCTAAAAATAACAATAAGAATTTATTCTACAAAACACGCATAAAAACAAAAAGCAATAAAAACCCGAATAACAATTAACAATGAAAAATTACTAATAAGAAGCTAAGAATATGACCATATATGATATCATAAAAATATTTATTATTTTGGAATAAGTCAATAACAATATTTAAATCATTATACAGGATGTTCAGACACTTATGAAGAAAATCAGACCTAAGGCAGGGGAAAATCTCATAATCTCATTTTTTTATCTGAGATTGTTTATACTTCATAATTTACTGGGGAATATTTATCATCAACATCCATGTTTCAAAAATATGTAATATTATTTCCATTTAATGACAATTTTTTAAATCCAATTTTACCCTTTCGTTATTTTTTTAGTAAAAGATATGAAAAGAATCTTTTGTCATTTCTCGTACGGGGTACTTTTTGACTTTTCCGGCCAAAGTATGGGAAGAATGTTTTTTTAACTTATATGGAATGAATGGATTTTTAAAACGTTATTTCCAAGAAGCTTCCTTTACAAGTTTTCACATTTATTTTTAATAAACTTCTCTTAGGTTAAAATAGTATGACATGTTAATGAAAGTAAAAATATTTTTGAAGTAGAAAGGATATTTTCTTCATGAATGGAGTTCAAGTGTTTTATCAAAATTAATTTCCATCTATGATAATATAGGGTTCTGTTTCTATCCCTATTATTAAATTGATATTATTATGTTGTTATGGAATTATTTTTATGAATTCCTTTATCTTATATGAGTTGTTTTATGATGTCACGATGTTTAAGAATCCCATTTTTATTACATGTGTTATGCAATGATGTATGATTTTTGATTTTGTGGGAGACATAAGAATGGTATCATTATAAGATGGGTGGGACCTATATCTCCCTCCAATGCATTGGGTAAAGATTAATATCTCATGAGATAGACATGGTTGGAACGGAAGGTTAAACAGGTTCAGTGAAACATGACTGAAATGAGGAGTGAACTCAGTTCACAAATGGACTTTGTCCGCTAAGATAGTCTTGGCAATGGGTCTTGACTAATAAGAAATGATTATCTAAGATTATGTGTGTATGCCAAAATGTTTCATGTTTTATTTTATGATTATTGGGATTACATTTCACTACTATGATTTATCCCATGTTATGAAATTATGATCTCTTTTACAAGTTAAGATTTCGAACATATTATGTTTTTATGAATATGATGTGATTGATATTTCTTTTGTTTACCCTTACTGAGCATTTGAGCTCACCCTTTTGAATGTTTTCTTTCCCCAGGTCGTGAAGAGGGTTATTAAGTAGGATATTCCAAAAAGGGGACTCTAGATATGATGAAATAAATGGGAGACAACGTGGATGATTTATGAACCAGTTGTTTATGTTTCCCAGTTTCTAAAGTCACTATACCTATATGGTCCTTTAATGGTTTTGTTATATGTTGTAATAAGTTTACTTCAATTTTGAAGTAATAAAAATGTATGTAATTTATGGGTTGTATATATTATATGGAAAGGAGATTATAAAACCTAAACCATTTATAAAGATGAATCAGAATCATTTATAGGTACTATTTTGTCTTTTGTTGAGGAATTGTCACTTTTTTTATTTTGGTGTGTGTTTTGGTGAATAATGAGACTAAAATGGAATAATGGTGGATGTTCAAGGTTGGCAAATATTTTTCACTTAATGTGTGTCCTCACCTAACAAACCATGCAACTTGGGATATTGAGTTCATGCATGGATGTTACATGTTTCATCAAACAGTGTTCCCTAAAAGTAGAAAATGTGAACCCCCATATAATATCGACATTATTATGTCATGGGGATCGTGGAAACTCTAGACTCAACCTAGAAAAATGTGCATGATATTTTAATTATGCTGAATTTTAATTTTAAAATTTCTCGGTCCCCCATTTTAATACCTAATCAACACCAATTTTACCCAAACAATTATTTCCCTGTTTTGGAGACCTATATATAGATTCCAAGTCATTATGATCTATTTTGTTCATGATCCAAATTTAGGATTAAAGATCATCACCCCACCCAATAATAGGATTGTATCCCATGTAGTTTCCCTTATCTATATCATTCATCATCCATCCATCAAAGCGTATTATTTCTTATTTTTTGATGGATATAGATCTATTATTTGATCTATATCTAATGATAAAGGGTAAAAATATAGAATTATGGGATCTTGATTTTGTTAGTCATGGAAGTATGTTTTAGATATTAATATCATCTTATTATTATATTCTGTTCAAATTGGGGATTTACCTTTGCTGATCGCTTTCCAAAATATTTAAGTAGGTGGTCTATAATTCCAAAACCAAACTCTTAATTTAAATTAAATTTTTTAATTATATTACTTCTATTATATTTCTATATATTTAGATCTCTATTGAATTAAAAAACTGGCGAATTAAATAATTTTGGATATGTGAAATTTGGGATTCCATGATTTATAGACTTAGATAATTAATTTTTGAATTAATTATGAGATTTTGTTATATTATTTTTGAGATAATTAATTGATTAACTATTTTTATTATATTTATATTATTTATTTTAGATAATGAATTGATGAATTAATTAAGATATATTGAAATTGATTCTTTTAATTGAATAATTGTTGAATTATTTATGAGATATTGATATTAATAGTTTGATAAAATTACTTATAATTAATTATGAGATATTGAGAATGTTGATTTGTATAATTAATTCTTGATTTAATTAGAGAACATTGAGTTTGGAGATATTTATTAATTAAATGAGTAAATAATTCATAGTAATTTCATGCCCAAATAATAGGGGAATTAATTAAATGGATTTATTTGATAACTTAATTTCTGAATTAGTAATGAAATTTGTGTGATTAGTTAATTATTGAATTGATTAATATAATAGAATTTATTATTTAATTTTTGAATTAATTAATATATATGATGTGAATAACTAATTGTAGAATTAATTAATAGAATCATATGAATATGTATATTTTGAGTTTTATCAATTAGATGATAAAATAATTACTATTATTTTTTGATACACATGATTATAAAAATGAATTGTAATAATTGAATTCATTGGAAAATTAGACAAATAAATGGTAACAATGGAATTCATGTGTTTATTGTGATAATGAATGGTAACAAGAGAATTAATGAGTAACTTTGATAAATGAACGGTAATAATGGAATCGAAGTGTTAACTATGATAATGAATGGTAATAGGTGAATTCATGTTTTGATTGAGATGAATAATGGTAAAAATTGAATCATGATATATGATATCCTTTGCGGAGAGTTCAGACGTGAAATTGGACGAAGAAGGTATTCAAGTATGGGAGTCTTTGTGAACATGGGGATTTTGGGGTTAAATAATGATTAATTGATAATGTGATAACTATTTACCAATGCATATTAATTATTTATTTATACAATTGGATACATTGTTATTGGCTATAAATAGGTTTATAAACCATTGGTGGTGGCCTATGGAGTATTATTGAAACCCAACTCAGGTATCCTTATCATTACCTAAATATATTTAATGGTTTTTCGGACATGATAAGGGAAAAGGAATTATATTAGATGTCTAAGCTGGGATGCAACATAGATGAGTGAATTATACATTGTTTAGGATCCAACTAGGTATTTTTAGTTTCTTTACATCTGAGTTTCATCATAACACCACACACGTACTGTTTTAATGGCATATCCACTATTAGTTTTGATATTTTATTTCTGGTTTGGATTCTCTTATAATACGGGTCAATTTATGTTCATTTTTTGTTACTGTATAATTGTTTTTTGGATGGTGTATTCATCTGATAAAAAAGGGATAATGTTCGTGAGATTTTGATTAGACCCTCTATGAAAGTTTTTATCCTCTAACATGTAAGTAGAATCATCTTAGGTCATATAACTAACTGTTTAGTGGAACGGATTCATGGCACTAGTGTAGGAAAATTCCAATATGGTAGAAATTATATTTTTTATTGGTACTCTGTTTGGTGAACTATTATAGTGTTTAACCAACACTATATTACAGACCTCTAATTTTCCATAATTTTTTGGTATTTCTTCATTGTTGTTATGATTGAGTGGATTCACCTTGAGTAATTCGTGTGATGTTGATATTTTATTTATGATATTTGGGTGTGTTTATGCATCAGGACTAGGAACATAGATTCAAATTCCATATATATATTTGTTTCTCTACTACATTATAGTTAATTAACTGATTTCTTTGAGTTGTGTTATCTGTTTGGGATAGTTTCTTTTTATGTGATATATTTGTGTTTCATGTAATTATGAAATATTTTTATGGGAATTAACTAATTTAAAATTAAATTTTGTTGTGTAATTATAAATACGATGATTCTAAAAAATATTTATGGGACATAGATAAGGATTTGTTTTTAGAGGTTTATATCTTAAATTGAGGTTAGAATCTTAAGAAATCCATTTTTTGACCACATAGATTTCATAGGACTTGTATTATTAATAATGATCATTCTATTTTGTATTAGTGAATGTGGGTGTTTAGTGTTAAAATTTAGTGGTTTGTGAGGTTAAAAAAACCTATAGGTATACTTCTCAAGGAATATATGTTAATATTTGTCATGAATTATATCATACATAAGATTTTTACCATAATAAAACCATGTCTATAAATATTTTATCATTATTTTTAAGTGAAAATTTAAATATAAAAAATCCCTTAATAATTGAATTTATGGATTTATATAAAGAGAAGTTTTATTATAACATGTTTGAATATTCTATAGAATATACCTTGTCTTTGGCACTGAGTTAATGTTTAATTATGGGGCCTGTGGGGCCTCCATTTTGAAATAAAAAAGTTAAATATTTTATATTACATGTTCACACTATTTTTACACAATAATGAAATATCACTAAAATGGTGTATCATATGAGAAATTTTAAACTAAAATTATTTATATGATCTTGGGTCTACCCTTGGCATGGCATAAATGTTTTGGGTGTCGGGCCTATTGTAAAATCACATTTGAATAAAATTTATATAATTTTTAATTATATATTTTATTAAAATAATTAAATATCTCCTTAACAGTGTACCATATGAGAAATCTAAGGCCAATGTTAGGTATAAAATATGAGGTTTTCTCTAGGGACAACATAAAAATTATGTTTTTTAGTTGTATAGATACATCACACGTAATGGTAAAAATAATTATATTATTATTAACTTTTGTATTGAGGAATTGAAATTCAAATTTCCTGGGTAATAAAAAATTTCTTAATTAGTTGGTGATGTTTCACTGTGAGTGAATTTTTATTTGGTTGTTAGGTAATGAACTTTGTATTATTAAATAGTGTAAAATAATGGAATATATGTTTTTTGTATTAATTAATTAATTATTATGTACATTTAAGTATTGTTGATTTTAACATGTTAACAATGGTAATGATTTGAGTATCTTAATAATAATAATCAATATCTCGTTTATTATTATATTAATTAATTTGTGAATATGTTTTTTTGCAAGATGAATTATAATGTACATGTTTATTTATATATAAAATGAGTATATATGTGTGTTAAATATGTATTTGTATATATGTGAGGGTGTATATATATAATGTTAATATATATGTTTGTTAAATATATTTATATATACAGATTTTTATAAATATATATAATTTATATATATATGGTATTCTTAAAATATATTTATTACATGACTAAATGTGTTTTTAGAGTACTAAAAATAAATAAATGCTTGACTTTTGATAGGGATAAAACATGGATTTAATTGGAAAATTAATTAATTTGAGTAAACATTTGTTAAGGTGTGAAAAATAATAAGAGTATATTTAAAAATTTATATATTAAAATGAAGGAGAATATTGGGAGGTGCCAAAAGTCCATCAAACAAGAGGTACTCTTTTCCCACATTCCTTCACCTCGCATTTCCCACATCAATGTTATTTATATTTTTAAATTATTTGATTAAGTGATTGAAACATATCCCTTTAATAAAATAACCAATATAGATGAGATTTATAAGTCATGATTGTATCTAGGTTCATCTTGATGAGAAGAATATAAATCCTACTATTGTTTATGAAGTCAAAGTTGTATTTTATATCAGATTTATAAATTTTTAAATGGATCATTTAAATTTAATTACTAATGAAAATTATAAAAATATAATTTTTATTTAATTATCAGAATATAATTGTATAATAATAATTATTATTCAGGGGAAAATTACTAAATTAATAATTGTCCTAATAGTTTAATTTTGAAATCATCTAAAAAAAATTTTTGTTAACTAGTAATATTTTTTTTATTCTAATAATAATGAAATATTATTTGGGTTTTAGGAATCCTTAGTGTGTTATCTAATTTCATGATGGTGTATGAATATGTTTTAGGTGATGACATATTGGACATATCTACTGTTTATGTATAATTCATTCAGTTAGGATGTTCTATAACACATCATATGTTGTTTATACTTGTTTTCATGTTCTATTTTATGTTTGAATAATTGAAATTCACTCATGATTATTAGCCCATTTTGTTGTGTGTAGGTGGTCTCATTTTTTTTATTGGTTTTTATGCATGTTTACAGGAAAGAGAAATTAGTTTCAACATTTTTGTAGAACAACATTTAGCTCATTTAGTTTAATGAATAATAATAATGTTTAACTATTTAAGAGGTCTCGAGTCTTAAATAATTATTTTAAATTAGCCTAATGAATTAATAATTTGCCAAGGGACACATTGGTCCATGTCTGGTGGTTTTTTTGGCCACTGATGGTAAATGATTGATTATCTACGTGTGTGTTATACTATATGTAAAATATGAGGTGTGTCATTGGAAGCTTTATTTTTCAAATTTCATATTTATATTTTACATTTTGGAATATAGATATTCATTCTTGGATTTTGATAACATATGGAAGTCTATATGTTTCCCATTTTATGGTTTGATTTGATTCCATGAGATGGTTGTGATATCCTGATTCTAGTATTTTATTTGATTCACATAATTATGTAAATAATGATTATATATTTCTCATTATGTGTAAAATTTATGTTATCATGATATGAATTTTCATTTTTCCCATTAGATGATTAGTATGTGTATCCATGATAAGTCACCAATGATGTTCGATTAGTCCTTATGGGTTAAGTGCATGGAGTTGGGGAAATGATGATGGTGGTACATGATCAACTTCTAAAATTAACTCCATGTGTTTCCCTTTTGGATTTTGGGTAGGATACATATAATCAATGCCTTAGTGATTTTTATGTATACGGCAATGCCCTGTGGATTCCTGGTATGCTAGTCAATTTATGCCTTTTTTATTTCTCATCAACAAACCAGAAATCATATTAATGTATCATTTGTGTATTCTTGTGATCTATTACTGTCAAATTTTATATATTTTCTCTTGGAAAAATGAATGAATAGTTGGTGGTTTGGTGGACAATTGGTTTGGTAAGAGTCACTCAGTTTTGTTTTGTGTGTTAACAATTGTTGTATTTATTTTTATTATAGAATAAACCTGATATTCTTGAGAGATACATGTCATGATGGATCAATGGTGTGCGATTGAGTCTTGTACTCACACCCTAATCACGGATTTTGTTGAACTGGTAAATTTCATGAGATATCCAAAGATAGTAAAGGGCCATGTGGTGGATCGATGCTCATGTGAAGCACAGATCTAGAGAAGACAAAGACACACATATGAAGACCCCGCAATTCCATTATTTTTTATCTTCTTTTAGTAATATGGATAGATTAAAATATTTAGAAATCATATTTATATGACATATTTCATATCTTTAGTTCACACATTTACTTTGTTTGATCATGTTATTGTATTGTTTACATATATATTTTGTTATATATTTTTATTTTTCACTATTATATAGGATATAATCTATACATGGTCCCATGTGAGACCCACAATGATAGAAAAAAACCTCTAGTTTATAGGCAGGTGTTCATGTGGTATTGTTTCGCTCTATCTTGAACCCGATAGTTCTGGTCGACATGTTACATGTATAGTCATTAATAAATACAATAAGGATAAATAATTGATATTTACTATCATTTTATTACCAATTGTAATAGTTTCCTTTTTCTTTTATTATTTATGTTTCATATGGTCTTTCTAATATATTCTAATATTTATCATTAATTGAAATATATTATCTCAATAATTTGTATCTATGTTCATTTTCATTTAGCATTTCAAGAGAGAAAATATTTTCCAAAAAATATATATTTAAAGGGATATATATGACAAATCATGATGTGTATCATTATAAATTCAAAAGAAATTTAACATATGAATTTTCATTGTGTCGATAGAAAAATAGGTTACTCAACCTCATTAGATCTCCAAATGACCATGTTACTTTCTCAAACTTATTAACTATACAGAAAAAATTAAATTATGGAGTAATATTTTATAGTAATTTATCTCTAAAATACATCCTTTAAACCAATATTTACATATAAGATAGATTATGTTTTATTTATAAAATATTTACATTCAGTATATGTGATTGGTTAGGTATGTAGTTCCCTAAATGCAATATATAGAAAACATTTTCAATCCTGTAGAGTTTATTATGGGTTTGTGGGGTGATAAGATATCATACCCACATGATAAAGTATTTTTTTTGGGGAAATGTTTTAATATATATAATTTACCTAGTTCACTAATATATTCACTCTCATTCACGTTTATATTTATAGGAATAACATATTTTTAACTAGGAACACAAAATCATAGTAATGAGTATTACTATATCTCTTTTGTATGCTTCTTAAAATTTTAATATGTCTCTAAATAGATTTAACCTTCTAAAAAACTATTATGAATAGTTTGGTAACATTTTTTTATGTTCTAATTATTTATCACAACATGATATAGTTATAAACATATATATGATTCTTTTCCTAATATAGTGACAATTAAATTCATGAATGAAGACTTTTTTATATGGGAACTCTACTATGGGATGGAGATAATCCTTACCAACAGAAAATTAAATTACGTTAAATTGGAGTGTACCCACTATAGTTTTAATGGTAAATTTACAACGAAATTTATTATTATAGTAATTTATTTTATATATTATATCAATATACAATAATAATTGAATAATTATCCAAACCATTGAGGAAATCTTAAAATCTAATCCTTATTCAATTAAGTGTTGTACTCTTTGTAACCATTACAAATTCTTAATATATTCCAAGGAACATTGATCATTAATAAATATACAATAATGGTAATTAAATACATTAACTAAATTATGAGATCTTCTATAACTAAAGTGGACCTATAGACATTATATGTCTTTTTTATTCTTTCAATGAAATCCTTAGTGATATTATGGAACTTCCACACCGTTAATGGTGATGGATTTCTAACATTATTTGAAATTTAAATTTAAATTGTAACATAACTGAACCCCACCCCCACAACTTGTTTCCCTTCAGTGATAGGAATGCTTGTGAGGATAACCCCCAAATCCCATCTCCAAAAGTTCTTAGGTTAACAAAGGTCAATGGGGGAATAGAATTCATGAATATATGAGGAATTTAACTCTATATTAAAATTATAAATAATATATAAGATGATATACATATACCAAAAACCATGACATAGATAAATAATAAATTTTATTACATGAATTTAATGTCATAAAAAAATTAAAAATGAATGAATTTATGAAAACAATTCTTAGGTAATCTGCGTGAAACTCAAATAGATCCTGATAAAAAAATATGATTTTGTAATTCCTATATTTTTAACCAATATATCCTATATTAATTTAAAATATTATATGTATATATATAATATATAGTTAGACTATATAGTATCATTGTTAAAACCACTCATGTAATTATGAAATAATCATATAAAATCCATATCAATAAACAAATTTATCTGATGTATTTTCGTGGAGGGTAAAAATATATCACATCTTCACCACGACTCCCTAAAAATTTTTGCATAGAAATAATTCATTTTATATCAACAACTTATACATAATAAATACTACATTACAAATACAACTCCACTAATATATCTCAATTGTGGCCGATTTGTAAACATCTTCTCTTACAATCCCTTCCATTATTAATCATATAATAATTGCATATTTATCTGATATATATAATGATTTAATCCATCATTTTATAAAACATTATAGAAATAATAGTCATAAAACAACGATAATAATGTTTTATGTCTAAAATTTTCATTAAATTGTCTATCACGAACAATTCAATTAACCTATACAACTCAAACATTTACATTTTTATGAAACTAAGGTCACTGTAACTAGAATAAATTCTTGAAAAATATCCTTGAGCCACTATATCTCAAATATATATGTATGATAATGTGAAATTAATTACTATTAACAACCAATGTATTTAAATAATTTTTTCATTAGCTAGATTATATGATCTCAATATCATTCTTAGTATGCAACACCATGATTTATAAAATACTAATATTATATACTAAAGAGTATTATTTTATTCTGAATATTAAACTGATAAAATAAATTATAATTCATGAATTTTAATAACCAAATTATTGAAAAAAATTATAATAGTATCAAAAATTTTATTATGAATTAAAAATATTAAATATATACTTAATATCTAACAATGTAATTTTATGCCACAAAATTGTGTTTTCTTCAGTAATGATTATTTTCTATTTTATGGGAAGAAAATATAAATCAAAATTATAATTGTTTGAAATTTTATATTAGATAATCAATATAATATTTTAAATCATATATTCAATATTATCTTTGGGTATTTTTTGGTATTTTTCAAAAATGATTTAATTTTTATGTGTATAGTATATAATTAAATGAATTTCTAAAATTCCAAATTAATTTAAATAATACTTGTAATTTAAAAGTCCATTTTTTTTTAATTTGATTATGATATAAAATAATAATTTATTAAATATAATAAATTATATATATATATATATTTGTTAATAATTATTATTTATTATTTTGGTATTAGTTATTTTTTTATTAAACAGTCATTTTTTAATAACATGTTTTCCTTATTCTTTGTGTGTTTATTAAAAATTATTTTCCCATAAATAAAAAAGGCATATATTAAAAAAGATTGAATATTTTTAATCAGAATAATTTATATAATATAATTTCTTTATAAATAATTTTTTAAAATAATTGTTAATATAGTAAATATAATTACCAAAGTTGAGGTTAAAACATATTTACCAAAGGGGTAAAAATAAGTGAAAAGTCTTGGAATGTATGACCTGGATTTTTATGTTTTCAATTATTCTGATTTGGGTTGGGTTTTCAGAAGTTTAGCAAAGGAAATTGTTATTAAATGAATAAATTTTTGGGGTAAAAATTAATTTTCTTTTTGATTAATCCTTCTCTTTTTCCTTCCATTTAAAATTTAGAATTGAAATCAAGGATTTTGGGTGTGAAAGTATAAGAGCACCATTTATGACAACACAGTTTTTCACTAAGATAAGGATACATTATATTTCGTTCTAAATAATTACCTAGGATCAAATATGGATTATTTTCGTGTTATTAAATGTCTCAGGGGTTTCTGGGAATATTTCAGATCCTGGAACCCATCTTTTTGGGTATACTAGACAGGGCGCACATTTAGTTCTCTTTTAGCACACACTTTGGCTAACCTTGTATATTTAAATTTATAGTAATGACACATAATAGGGTTTTTTCATGGTTGTGTAGTGAAAAAATTAAATGTTACCTTCTACCTAGGTAATCATTCATGGTTTGTGCTCAATTTTTCAAACTGTGAGGACAAATCGTGTGCATGCCCTTTTTAGGGGTAATTTTATAGTTTTTCCCATTACGATTAGATTAACCCTCCAATTCATCACTAAACCATAATCCAAAAGGCTTATACTTTATTATTCTCATATTGGAGCTTCATGAATTCCTATGGTTGGAATCACGATATCTCCTTTTTCTAGGATTCGATCGACCTTCTATTCGTCCCATTGGATGTGCAATAATACGTACTGGAGTCTATTTATGCCTTTTATATTCACCCTTTCTCTCAACCTCGATATTATGGTTTGAGTGTATTTGTATTTTTTAGAAAATTACCCTGGTCTATCCCAAATCAAGGGCCAATACCGGAAGAGGATAGTCATATAAGGATAAGGTGAGTGGTCTATAACTCATCCCTCAGGTTCATTGATTTATGAATTTTTTGGGGCCCACAAATTTCATTGGATGTTGTTTATTGAATTTATATTGCTTTACTCTAACAACAAGATAATTATGAATATTCTCTTTCAATATATTGGATTAGTTTTTAGTGTTTATTCCCACAACTCCATTTCTTCCCATGTATGATGTTTTCCCATAATTTTCCTTTTAGTGTTTTTACATGTTTTAGAAATAGTTCGGGTGTACCATGCCTTGAACTTCCGAAGGGAATGTTCATATATATAAAAATTTTTTTCTATAATTTCATTTGAATAATGCAAAGTACAACAAATTATTAGAACTTTTCCTATCTATGTTAAGTGCTTCAATTTTACTGTCACGACCCATCCTCGGGGCCCGTACCTTGACAACCCCAAGCCTACCTTCCATAGTAAATGGGCTAGAATACACACCCAATTGAATGTAAAGTACAACTGAAAAGAAAATACAACAGCAGAAAAGTAAAGCAACAACTCCGAGCCATCCTTTAGAAATCCCACCTAAATGGTGGGTACAGATAGACTCCCCAGCTCCACGGGTCTAGTCATCTGCTCCGTGTATGACCCGTCCAGTGATCCACCTCCAGGTATTGTCCATCTCCACGAGCATCCACGTCTATCAGCATTGTCTTTCTTCTGAATCCAACACAACATAGTGCGGGAATAGCCCATGCAGGGGTGAGTATACAATACTCTGTAGGGTCCCCGAGACCCCCGAAGTTCTCCCAGAATCCACAAATGTTAAACCACGAAGGAAGGATACAAACACGAAGTATCAACCAACTATACTTAGTTATATGCCCATACATATACCTAAGTCGTCAATTCCAGTTCGGCTCCAACTCACAATCCCAAGTACAACATAGTCCACACCGGAAGGTACATCCCAATCCACACAGGAAAGCACAACCCAATCCAAAAAGGATAGTAATTCATTCATATCGAATATAATAGTTGAAAGTCAAGACTCATCTCACACATGTATACTACTCACGAAGTGGGTGGAGATGATAGATGTAGCCTCTGAATCATCTCCCCTGCCGAACCCATATAGGATCCAAGTACAGAAGTCATTGATGTCGAACCCACATAGGATCCTAGTACAGTAACAATCACTACCGAACCCACATAGGATCCATGTACACTCGTCATCACTGCCGAACCCACAGAGGATCCATGTACAATCGTCCTTGCTACCGAACCCACGTAGGATCCATGTACAGTGGCCATCATCGTCACAGTCGCACCCAGCATTAGGGTTCCCGTACACAGCACACTCTATTCCAGGAGGGTCCTCTCCTCTAGTAAAAAGGGGTGGATACATCCACCATCACGAATACTAGAGTTAATGTGTCCCATAGTTCTGTCCCACATCATAGGGGAAAACTATGGAAAACATGCCTGAGACACAGGGGGTAAGATGACCAAGTCATTTCCTTAAAAGTACACGGCATGTTGGTATGCTATAAATTCCATGTCATCAGACACTGGGTACTGCCCGTGTGAAAATGGCATGTGTCATGGGTCTGGATGTGTAAATAAGTAAGTACATGGCGTGTGGTATGGTTACATGCCATGTCTTCAGTCCACAGGTACTGTCCGTTTACCACAGCCCGTGTCGAAGGGTTGTTTGTGTAAAAAGCAAACACACGGCATGTGGTATAGTTACACGTCGTGTCCAAACCTCTAGGGTCATCTCCGTGTACATTGGCCATGCCTGTCCATGTGGGAGAGTACATGTTTGTGTACTCCACCATGTTTCCGTGTATTACCAGATTACACGCTGAGTCATCCCGAAGCCACTTCTGTCGTGGTGAAGGAAGTACACGCTTTGCCTCATGGCCGTGCAGTTCTTCCAGTGTCTGTGTATCACCCGGATTACACACCGAGCCTTACGAAGATGCATCTACAATGGCGGTGGTAGTATATGCCGTGCCACATGGTCGTGTGGTTATTCCTGTGTTCGTGTATCACCCAGATTGCACGTCGGACCTCGTGAATCTGCTTCTGCCATTCAAAGATGATAATACACGCCATGCCTCGTGGCCAAGTATTTATGTCTATGTCCGTGTATTTCCCTCGAATACACGCCATTTCCACCGAAGAATCCTCTGTAAAACTGTGTGGAAAGTACACTCCATGTGACCGGTGTCACACTCCGTGTGTCACTTCTTCTGATGTCCATTAATTATGCCACTGAACACTTGTAATAAATGCTATGTGCTTTGGAAAGACACGTCGTGTATTATGGAATTTTCCAGAAATGATGCCTCTGGCCCGCATGCCTCTCGAGGGGTCCATCCTTTGTCCCGATGATCCATTTTCTGCAAAAATCCCATTCCTCGGTTGTCCCGTTGTCCTAAGGCCATTTCCGATGTTTTCGGGCCTCCGATCGGCTCTGATAACATTCCTTGATTCACCGCTCAAGAAAGGTTGGAGAACACCATTCAAAAAGAATGTTGGAGGAATCAGACCGTGTTAGTTTGGTCTTCTTCCTTCTGTATTAGTTTTATAGCAAAAGGTTTAGAGAGAAACATCAACATAGAAGGAAAAACAAAATTTCTCATTTAAAAATACACCCCAACCTTAATTCCAGAAGGTTGATCGGTTGACTAAGGATGGAGATGCATTCATTGATGTTGCCGTGAAAAGGTGGTGTCGCTTCATTAACGTCGAGAAGTAACAAGTCAAGGTTGGCGCCGACATTCTTCGCGTTCTTCAACGAAAAATATGATGTTCTTCAAGTGTTTAAATCTCTATCTCCCTCTATATTCAAATATCAACTAACCCCCAAAATAAAATAATACATATCTTATTTTATAACTTCAAGCCATGCATTTCAATTTTAAAATTCAAACACATAACTCACTTCAATGATTAGGATTGAGTTGTGTAATTAAATGGGGTGTTAAGTTGGAAAGCTTAAGGAGGGTGAGAGGGAGGAGTTACTCATATAAAGGGGGAGTTAGGGAGTTAAAGCAATGTGAAGGGGTGGGGCTCGGGTGGGCCCCACCTCAAAGATATCCTAACATGGACAGTTAGGGGATTGTGGGTCCCACCCCAACTACCCCATGTAGGATATAACCATTGTTTAATGTAAAAGAATTGTACCAAAATTTTATTTACTTCACATTCTAATCGTCAATTTATAACAACTCCTACCAAGCAAACACACCTTCGGAAAAGGTCATCTAAAGAAAATATCGCCGCTTCGGTTTCATCGGTGCCCTCAGATTTCGCTTCCAAGCACTAGTTCAATAGATTGAAAAACCCTCTCATTCGTTCACTGAATGTACCCAAGATAAACTTCATAAAAATGATTCCTGGCACACTGGGCCTCAAAATCAGGTGCTGTCAGAAACTGCGTACTCATAAAATCCTAATGAAATTAAGAAAAAAAAATCAATGAAATTTACGGGTCTTTAAATTACTCCCAACTCAGGGATTTACGTCCCCATAAAGATACATCACAAAACTAGGGAAACAAATGAGGGTACTGAGCATACAAATGAGCCTCCCGCTCCAATGTGATCTCTTGGAGGTTCCAGTGCTTCCACATGATACACACTAGTGGAATCGACCGTCCACATAGGACCTGCTCTCGTCGATCCTCGATCTCCATCGTAACCTTTGAAATGTCCCCCTATCATCGATGTCCATCTCCCCGTGATAAATGATATGCATCGGGTCGTGCACCTATCTCCTCAACTGAGATACGTGGAAGACGTCATGAACTCGGTGCAACTGAGGTGGAAGAACCAGGCGATAAGCCCCCTCGTCTATCCTACTGGGAACCTGGAATGGTCCGATGAAGTGCAGAGATAACTTGACGCCCCGAATAAATCTCCATATTCCACACCGAGGTGAGACCTGTAAGAAAACGTGGTCACCATCCTCAAACACTAGTGGTCCTTTCCTCTTATTAGCATATGACTTCTATCTGCTCTGAGAAGTCATCATCCGCTCTTGGATGACATGTACCTTCTCTGTCATGGCCTGGACCATCTCTAATCCTACGAGTGCTGACTCCCCAAGGTTTGTCCAGCACAGAGGTGATCTGCAAAGTCAGCCATACAATGCCTCGTATGGTGCCATCCCGATGGCGGAGTAGTATCTGTTGTTGTACGCAAACTCCAGAAAGGGTAGGTGATCCACCGAAGAAATCTCTGTCAAATTGTGTGGATAGTACACGTCGTGTGAATGGTGTCACACGCCGTGTGTCACTTCTTCTGATGTCTGTTACTTCTACCGCTGAATGCTTGTACTACACGGCGTGTGCTTTGAAAGTACACACCATGTATTCTAGAATTTTCTAGAAACAACGCCTCTGGCCAGCACTCCTCCCGAGGCGTCCGTCCATTGTCCCTATGATCCATTTGCTACAAAAATTTTGATCCTAGGTCGTCCCATTGTCCCTTGGTAGTTTATGATGTTTTCGGGCCTCTGATCGGCTCTGAAAACACGCCTTGATTTACCACTAAATAACGGTTGGAGGACACCATATAATAAAAACGACGAAGGAATCAGAGCAAGTTAGTTTGGTCTGGTTCTTTCCGTATTAGTTTGATATCAAAAGGTTTATAGAGAAAAATCAACATGGAAGGAAAACCAATATTTCTCATTTCAAAATACACCCCTACCTCAATTCAAGAAGGTTGATCGCTTGAAGAAGGATGGAGATGATTTCATTGATGTTGTCGCAAAAAAAGGCATCGTTTCGTCAACATCAAGATGTAAGAAGCCAAGGTTGGCGCCGATGTTCTTCACATTCTTCAATGAAAAATATGAAGTTCTTCAAGAGTTTAAATCTATCTCTTCCAATATCTTCACACAACAACGAACCTCCAAAATAAAATAAGACTTATCTTATTTTATTACTTCAAACCATGCATTTCAATTTAAATATTCAAACACATAACACACTTCATTGATTAGGCTTGAGTTGTCTAATTAAATTGGGTGTTATGTTGTAAATCTTAATGAGGGTGAGAGGGAGGAGTTACTCACATAAAGGGGGAGTTATGGAGTTAAAGGAATCTGAAGGGGTAGGGGTCATGTGGGACCCACCTCACAAATATCCTAACATGGGTAGTTAGGGGCCTGTGGTTCTCACCCCAACTACCCCATGTAGGATATAACCATTAGTTAAAGTAAATAAAATTGTACCACAATTTTATTTAATTCACATTTTAATCCTCTATATTTAAAAACTCCTCCTAAGAAAATGAACCTTCAGAAAAGGTCCTCCTAAGCAAATACTACCACTGTGGTTTCATCGGTGCCCTCAGATTTCGATTTTGAGCACCGATTCAAAAGATTGAAAAATACGCTCATTCGTTCACTGAACATACCTGAGCTAAACTTCATAAAAAGGATTCTGGGCACATTGGGCCTCGTAATCAGGTGCTGTCAGAAACTACGTGCTCGTAAAATCCCAAAGAAATTAAAAAAAAATTCCTTGAAATTAACGGGTCTTTACATTTGCAATGAAATGTGAAATGTGAATTGGAAAGTATACAAAGGATATGACATTTCATTTAATGTAAATGAATAGTAGGTTGAATATATGTAGCATCCATTAATACATTAATTGAATGTAGAGGAATGTTCCCTGAATATGGAAATTTCTCTAAAAAGATTAAATGAATTTTTTAATTCTACTTGGCCTTTCCACATTAATGAATAGAAATGTTTGATACAAATGAATTTTTTAAATAGAGTCATTCTAGCTGACCTTATCAAAAAATAGAATATAAATTATTAAACCAAATGAAATATTACATGATATCATAATTATATATGATTTTCCTGACATGATCTATCCATGGATTATGATCGGAGAATTACATTACCACTCAGGAACCACATTCTAATTAAATTATATGGCTTTTATAGGTTAATATCTAGATATATCCAGATCCATGATTTTTCATTGGATGTATGAAATGAAACTATAAAATCCATTACATATCATCCTAGGATTCCTTGAATACACTATTTGAATCCAAAATTTACATGTATGTGCCAAAGATAGATCATATAGGGCACGGTCTCTTCATTAACCCATTTTACCTTGAACAGTCACCATGGATTCAGATGGAACCTCGTTGTAGAATGCCCTAGGCTACGCTCTATAGATGAAACTATTACCCATTCCATGTAACGGTTATTACTGAGTTAAAAACCCTTGAGGTCTATGTCACCTTCATAATTACATTGGGACTTCACAGTGAAATATCATTCTTTGTTTCCTTACCATAACATAGAACATTTACATTTGTAAACATGTGATATGTTATAAAAAGGTAAAAATAAAATATTGAATTGGTTACATGTTCAGACACCAGTCGAGGGATGAATAAGGAACATGGTTATTACTTATATTGTACTAATTTACTTTATATATGCATGATTTTACACAGTTACATTACCATTACATGTGTCAGATGATTTAGACACCATTATTGGTGGCCACTAAGAATTATCTGACCCCCTCTACATAATCTATTTGGTACCTAGTGCAGAGTAAACAGTTGTAGGTTTTGACAAAGGGAATTATATATCTTCAAACACATGAATTATTATTGATTAGTATGGAGTGAGATAAAAGATAATCGAGCTGGAACATAGGATTCTTCAGATAGTATTTTTATTTCATTATAATTTTTTGGAATATGTTATTTCAGTTGTCCTGTATTCCAATTTTCCATTTTCTACAAGCATGAAAAATCAACAGTTGATGAATTATATTCATAGTTTTTCAGTTATTGTAACTATTGTCTATATTTTTCTTTTTTTACTTTTCTTTACATGTATTTCTACCTTTATTTAGACATTTTTTACCTTCATATACTATAAAACACTTTGTTAATGAGGCCATAGTCTCCCCACAGACACATCCAAGTTCCTCGCATTTAGTTTATAATATTTAGTGTTTGAAGAGATGTTCATAAGGTTGTGTGGTGCACTAGGATCGGTCCACTATTATGGGGTATCTGAGTCCGAGACATCACAAAGTGGTATCAGGGGAGTTTATTTTCATTTATTATAATTTATAGAAAATATATTAGAGGTTAGAAATTCGTGGGAGGGGCGTCACTAACCCATGTTAGTGGTAAAAACAATGGTTCCTAAATTTATAGCTATTATTATACTTTTTTCAAGTAATAGTTGATATTATTTCACTGTTTGGTGACACACAGGATTTGTGGTATTTTCTATTATTACTCAAATGGATAATTTCATTTATCCTTGTCCCGATGATATGATAGAATGAATAATTGTTATATAGGTCATTATAGACACCAATAATTTGTATTTCATTGATATTGTTATTACATAAATTTTAATATTACTACATTTTATTACAGGATATGCCTTTGATTATTAAGTCATGTTTTGATAGTAAACTGGTAAATGTATTATTATTAGTTTCTATTGAGTGATTTTCTATCTCAGTGAATGATGTGTATGGCCCCTCATGTGTTAGGATGTGTAATTAACTCAGTCACGCCTTTATTCTCTTGAGAAACGAGTATTGTTTCTAGTGATAAATGTACGGTAACAAATTCATCATAAATTTCAATCCATTATATAGTGAATCAGGACATGTATAACATGTTGTTTACACATCCTTCTCCCACATTATAATGGTTATGAAAGGTATGTGAGTGAATCTTTTAATTTAATGTAAAAGGTTATGAAACATATATTTTAGAACATGCTGATACAAGGATTTTTAAGAGAGTATATGAGGTAGTTTTACTTGGATGTTGAATTTTCATGCGTTCTTCTTCCACTGGATTCTATAATTATTTTTATGAATGATCTATTGTGTGTTATTGAAATTTGTAGACCAATGAGGCCACAATGACCTCATATAGTATGCAATGAATGTGGCAACACCATGCTCTAGACATAGAGGGCCCTGAGTTACCTATCGTACCCCCAAGAGTTCAACTCAAGGCACCACCTACTGTACCAAATCTGGGTAATGTTTCCAATTTACATGATAGTTTCCTATGTCTAATGAAATCAATGCATGGTGCTCCATGGATTCCACCTAGAACAACTAATCTATCTCATGTGTTCTAGTAGAAAAATCCTCAAACATTATGAGTGGATGGTGGTCCATAGTCTAATTAATCTTGGATAGAGGCCACCTTTTCTATATTTGATCATCTATAGACTCCTAAAAAGTGGATGTTTAAACATTCTACTTACATTCTTTAGGACTCAGACAAGTGTTGGTGGGATGTGATTACCCAGCCCAGTTATCATCAAGGCATGTAATGAGATGATTTCTAGACTACCTTCTAGGATCAGATCACACTTCTGACACAGAGAGCTAAAAGATCTAGAGATTGTATGCATCTTAATCATGTTTCTATGTCATTTATGGGGTATTCAGTGCATTTAATCGATTTATAGTTCTATT
This sequence comes from Viscum album, assembly GCA_963277665.1. NCBI lineage: Eukaryota > Viridiplantae > Streptophyta > Magnoliopsida > Santalales > Viscaceae > Viscum > Viscum album. Next base: position 1,765,878,375 of record OY728140.1, read on the forward strand.
CATCACTTCTAGCTAGTGATCAAATTTCATGTGCAACACACTTCATGGATGGGATCCATTGTGCCATACATATGCTGGTGAATGTCTTTATCCTTACTATACATTCATCAATTTTTATATAGTCTCTTATCACTATGAATAACCTAAGGGACAAAAATAGTATTGGGTATATGGTACCGTTACCATGCTAGGTAAGTTGTTCTTTCAGTGGATTGAAGCATTCTATTGATGATTCTCGTCTGGAGAGTGACAACAAAAGGTCCATCATCGATAGCTCTATATAGTGTCATCAGTAAGTAATGTGGGGGAACAAGAAGCCTCAATGTGTTATATACCCAACGTAGTGTTGGGATTATGGTAGTTTGCTGAATCTCTAGTTTTTACCAAGGACCTTTCCACCAGCTTCGAGTTAAAATTGTTCTTCACAATATCCTAAATTAGGAGATAGATATTTTATTCCATGTCAAGTGGAGAATTGGAATAAATCTGATCTTTCTAGACGAGGATGATGTTGTGGCTATGGTATCCTAACCCCAAATTACGAATAGTTCCAACAGTGTAATTTTGATCATTGTAGTCCATCTGTTTCATAGGGCTGTGGATCAAGTATGTTTCATGCATTATAGTCGATACATAAGGATTAACCTGTGGGACCATCTATAGTGTGGGGTACTATTTTCATGTTATCTACGATAGTGTCAAATTTATTTGATATAGTAGCATCAAACTCTTTTTTCAATGTTTCTATAATGGGGAGGCACAGAGAGGATATACATTATTTCTATGGTGTAATGACATGAGATAATACATTAGTGGTATAAACCGAAGGAATACACCAATGAAGTGGTTGTCCACATGAGGTAGGTAATTACCCATTCTTATAGAACATCTATGTTACCGATATGATAGGAATTTATGTTATACTCAAGATGGACTGGTTGGTTCACTATCAGGTATTTGTATACTATTGTTGTCATAGGTTATCATTAACACCACTAGAGGGAAACCATTATCTAAATAAGGTTGAGTGTGATGTCCATGCCAATAGAGCTAGACCAGAGCATCATGGGATAGGTGGGTTTTACCACCCATATTGAAAATATATTCAAATCTGATCTTGGTTTAGGTTAAATTTATTTCCCTCCTAGATGGGTCAGTTTATGGATGCCTTTTTCAATAACTTTTCTCTCTCACCTCTTGATAGAATGTCAGAGTTTACATTAAACCTTATTCCATGAGTATCTATATTGTCTATTCTTCCAATTAGGATAGAACATACAGAAAATCAAGATCTCAAGAGGCATTAAGTGGATTTAGAGGCAAATGGTTTTATATATTCTAGTGCATCATATTTGGACTTGCCCCTTATTTTTGAAAAGAAGGAGTATTGACCCTTTTTTCTTTGTTTGAATTACCCATTATTGAACCATCATATGAAAATGAACCAGTATAAACATCCTTGAACATATGATATATTCGAATATATTTGTGGTGCGGAGGACTTCCCTAAGATCAACCAAATTGATGGTTATCATTATGTACAATTCAGTCCATCAGACACACCTCATACAATATTTCATAGTAGGTATTCTATAAAAGAGTGATTTGTTATTCAAATTGGAATTTTGAATGAGCCTGATGATTTCATTGATCGGATAAATATAGTTCTCCACCACTATTTGGATAATTTTTTTGATCTGTTGTTCATGAAATGTGGTGTATTCTCACACAAGTAGAAACCATGAAAAACTTCTTTATATAGTTATATGCACAATGATAGAGAATCAAAATTACTCCTTTCTTGATACGTTCCACTTGTGGAGTGATGTAGTTCACTTATTGGGTTCTATTATATCATAATTAGTGGTATCTATTGATCCATAAATGGTTGGTGTTGTAGTTTCATATGAGAAGACCACGAACATGTATGGTATACAAAGTTTCATGGGTCTGGATGGATATTACAATCATTTGACAGAATACCTATTAGTACATTCTTCACCCAATACTAGTCTTACTGAGGATGGTTTCTTATTCATATTGTAAGAATCTTTTGAGAAATACTTTCAATAGATGAATGGGATGCTAGTTTCTGCACATATTCTGACTCTTCTGAAGCTAGTAATATCTAATACAATCATCAGGGATGAAACCTGAATTATACTAAGATCAGTGTTCATGTAGGAGGATAGAGTAATTTTATACAAATCTCATCATTTTTGGAATCATGAGATAAACTATTCGAAAAACGACCTTGATCTAGCAGTAGTTGTCCACACCATATGTTTATGGAGACATTATCATTTGGGTGAGCTCTCTGTGGTTTACACATACCATAAAATCCTTAAATATATCTTTTCATAACATGTTTTAATCCTCATATGGAAAATATGGGTTTCATATATATAATCATTTGATTTGAAGCTCACATATGCGTCTGAAATGGACATGAGGTTGTAGATGAACAGAGTTAGAATACTCAACCAAAGGTTGTACAGTATTCTAGTGATGATTGGATGTTCATGGCCCTCTTTTATATGTTGTATCCAGAGATTCATGATAGTTATGAGTAGTCTTACCTATAATCAATGAATTTTACCTCTTACCTCTGTGATAATGTAAAGGGTACTATGTTTTTAGATCCTTATAGTTTTGTACTCCATTAGAGTATAAGAAGAGATAACTCGCCTTCAGTTTGGTCAGTTGATAGAGACCAAATCCTTCATTTTCATGGATGTATCTAGATTTCAGTAGATATGAGAGAGGAATTGATGAACATGCCCTAGACATTAAAGTTGGTTTTTTCATCCAGGAATTTCAAATATGTTTTGAGATATTTGACACAAATATTGGTGTCCAAGGATGAAATGATAGATTGTAGGCTTTATCACCAGGTGTTCCACCTGTCAGTAGGTGCAGGAGGTCCGCCAGAGACCTATGGGTGTGCTAAAACTACTTTCAATCAAATAATGGAAATGGGATGACGGTTCCATGGATTTTGTAGTTGGCATACCTATAATTCATAGTAGTAGAAATGCTATCGGGGTAGTCGTTGACCGATTACCAAAATCATCACAATTTGTTCCTATTAGAGAAAATTTATGAGCCAATGAGTTGGGAAAATTGAATGTCCATGAGAACATATGACTTCATGAGGTTCCTCATTGGATTTTTTAATATAGGTATGATCATCTCACTACATGGTTCTCTTAGGGATTGCAAAAGGATATCAGAACATATTTTTTTATAGGAATAGCCTTCCACCCTTATATTTATGGACAATCAGAACGAAAAATACAGGTTGTAAAGGACAAGATTCTTGCATGTGACCATGTTTTTGGTGCTTTATAGGAAAAAAATCCCTATCATTGAGATCACCTTTAATAACAACATTCTAGTAAATATTTAAATAAATCCTTTTGAGTATTTGTATTATAGTCATGTCGCTCACCCCTCTGATGAATAGAGGTCAGTGTGGAAGTTGTACTAGGTCCTCATCTAATTTAGGAGACATCCGATAAAGATAAACTCCTCAAAATTCATAAAAAACTTATTAGTATAAACAAAAAATCTATGTGCATCATCATCTATGAACTTTAGAGATTTAGGTAGGGGATTTTGGTTTCCTTCATATATCACAAATGATAGGGCATATACGATTATTAAATCATGGGAACTTTTCGCCTCATTTTGTGGGGCCTTTTTATATTCATGAGAGAGTAGGGATGGAAGCCTATCAGTTTATTTTACCTTAGTGTTAACATTACAACCACAAATTCTTCCATGTTTCCATGATTTTCATGTATCATGTTGATTTGTCTTGTAATTTTGATCACGATGAAGATGTGTTAGATGATGATGCATCCATTGAGGAATATCTAGTACAAATCGTTGATAAAAGGACAATGATTATCTGAGGCATGTCAGTTCCTATAGTACGAGTGTTTTAGAAACATGTTTGAGTCAATTATTATAATTGGAGAGTGATTCCAACGCACATTCCCAATGGCATAGTTGTTCTCTTTTTTTTGATTCTCCGCCATTAGAAGGTGAACTCAAGGATGAGTTCTTTTAAGGGGAAAAGACTTTAGGAACCCAGTTTTTCACTCATATTTGGATCCATTAAATTTATGTCTAACTATTATACATGGATATAATATGGATTCCTTTTGTGTTATTAGAGTTCTCAGGGGTTTTGGGGAATTTTATCATTCTTAGAACCCATATAATGGGAAAACTAGACTGGTCACATTGTTAACAAACAATTGGCACACAGTTTGGATAACTCTGTAGATTGAAATTTCCCAAAAGATCAACTTCACACATTTTATGCCAGGACATGCATCATATTCAATCAATGTTACATAATTCCTAGTAAAACATGCATGGTTTAGACACATTTTTTTAAATCATGTTAAAAAACAATTCAAATTCATTTTTCAAGGGTAATTGTCCTCTTTTTCACTTAATGATGGAATTTACCCTCTTATTCTTCCCCAATCCATTAACTTGTGGGATTATCCTTAATTTCTCTCATTTTGGGGCTTTTTCATGACCCAATGTATGAATATTTAAATCCCATTCATTCGGATCTGATCAAAATTCTATTAATAACATTCGATGTTGAACGGTATTTAATCATGTATGCTTAAGCCTTCCCTCTTCATTGTTCCTCTAGAACTAGATATCGGGGTATGATTTTTTTTCTTGTTTTTCGTAGATCTACTTTTATATGAGCCAAATGATTTCTCATACCATAAGAGAAGAGTCATACAAGCCAACGGTTTGTGGAAAATAACTCCTCCATCATGTTAGTTGATATTGGAATTTTTGTGAGGAACCCACTGATTTCATCAGGTGCTGTTTATAGAATTTTAATATCATGCTTATAATTGTTAGAACACTATAGAAATGATAATTAAATATATTTTATTGGTTGTTAGTAGTAATTCCCAGAACACCATGTCATCCCATTTAGGATGTTATTCCATAATATATTTTTTAATGTTTTTTCACATTTGAGCCACTGTTCTAATCTGGCATAGCATACCCATCATAAGGGTAAGTGTTTATAAATTAAATGAATTGTCTATAATTATAGTTTCATAACCGAAAGATTCATGTATGCTCACCACTATAACCTGATAAGGTAATTTCATAAATTTTTCCATGATATGTGAAATGTGAATGGGAATGTATAGTAAGGATATGACTTGGCCTTAAATGTAAATGAATAATAGGTTTCATATCAATATAACCCAATAAAACCATAACGGATGGTAGTATAATGATAATTAAATATGGAATATTCTTTAACTGGACTAAATGAATGGTTGCATGCTACATGGACTTATCACACTAATGAAAAGAATGGATATAACCAAATAACATGATTAGAAGTTTGCAGACTTTGTAAACTTATAAAACTAATGAATGAAAGATATTCAACTAGATGAAATATTACATGAATTCTTAATCAAATGGTAATGGTTTGAACTGGGCTCGTATTGGATTCAGATCAATGAATTCCATGAGACCTCTTGAACCCCATTCTAATTCAAGGATATGTCTTACATAGGATGATAACTAACTAGATCTCAATCCATTTTTATTAATTGGATGCTTTATATGACATTATAGAATCCCATACAAGTCATTATAGGATACCCCGGATACACTCCATGGATCATGAATTAACTAGTATGTTCCATGGTTACAACCCACAGGGTCCTGCCTCTACATAGCCTCCTTTTACATTGGATTATCACCTTTGATTTGGAAGGAACCACATTGTGGGATTTCCTAGTATAGACACCATGTATTAAACTATTACCCTATTTGGGCTATAGTTATTACTAAGTTAGTGACCCTTGAGGTAAACGTGTCCTTGGTTATTACCCAAGGACATCATAATGAAATATCATTACAAGGTGACTTGATATAACATGGAACCATCATATTTGTTAACATGCGATGTATTATAAAATAGAAATGATATAATAATGGATATGCTACATATTCAGACACAACCAAGGGATGAATAAATTTCATGGTTATTTTGTTAAGTGTTCATCTTACCTTATATTTTAATTCATTCATAATATTACATTTCAATTACATGGTCTAGATGTTATTGGAAACATTGGTGTTATCCCACTAAAATTTATCTCAAACCTCTTTTAGTTATGTTTGGTACTCATGGTAGATTACATTGTTGACATTTTTGAAAAAAGGGTATCATTAAATTTCAAAAATATAAATTCTCTTTGTTTAGTATATCGCTTGATAATAGATGGCCGAGTAGGAGCATAGGATGCTTGGGATAGTCTATTGATTTCTTTATTCTTTTTTGGATCATGTTATTCCTTTTTTATTGTATCAATGATATATATTTTTCTAGAGACATGTCATATCTTTAGATATTGAATTTTATTCAATTGGTTTTAGTTGTTGTTATTGTTGTCACTATTTTTTCATTATTCCATCTATTCATGTATATCTCATTCACAATTTAGTTATGTTTACAATCAATATCTATGGTAAACATTGGTAATAAGAGAGTATTATATGAAGGGAGACACTCTTGTCCTTCACTTCTAGTCAGTAGCCTCCAGCATTTGGGGAGATTCTCCTAAGTCCATGTTTCCCACACAGCTTGGGGAACCCATTAAGTGGGATCTAGGTCCGGTATATCACAAGGTTATCTAGTAATTGTGCACCCAAATCTGGTATCATGGCTTTAAAAGGATGAAAGTAATTCAATATAATGTTCCTCAATATAGGTAATCATTTGGAATGTTACCCTTCATCATAGGTAGTCACACAGTCTCCAAACTGTTAAGAAAATCGTACTAATTGTGTGGTTATGCTATCTCAATAAATAGTTTTCCCCCATTAAACTCTCTCCCTGTATATTTAACCCTAAATGTCATATTTCCTTCATTTCATTATTTTATCCTCTGAAGGTTCCCCTTACCTTCCCTTAAATACCTCGAATTTCCTCTCATTTGGTGGATTTTCCATTGATTCATGATGAAAATATAATTCTTGTACCCTTAATCTAGTTTTATTTTTCAATTATATGTTTTACAACTTTTCCTATGGGGGTTCACATCTACTATTATTAGGGTTTTGATTTAAGGTTTTAATCATGGGATTTTTTATGTTTTTATCATCATGATTAGTGATTCGTTTTTCCGGTTTGTGGTGTAGTTGTTGTGTTGATAAGATTTCACACAATATTTTCATATTGTTCTTCATGAGATGTATGTGGTTAAATTAAATAACATTTATAAATGATTTAATATTCATGTTTCGGTTTTTAATCCAATTATATTGATTAATTTTGTGGTGTGAAATAAATTTTTTGGGGTTTTGGCACGTGTACATGTTGAATGTTGATTTTAAAAAGGGGTATGTTTATATTCATGTATTCTTTATTATGATTTCTATAAAAACAATTTTATGTCTTCTATGGAAGGTGTTTAATGGGTTTTAAAATAACTTATAGTGATATCATTTTCAAATTATGTTTTCAATAGAGAAATGGATTAGTTTTTCTTGAGGGTTTTTTCGAACCCATAAATTTGATGAGTACATTGTTTAAAATATAAAATGAATGTTTGAAAATTGAATATGGATTTTGGTTGGATTTTAAAATGGGCTTGGCCCATTGAATTGGTTTATCAAATGTTTTTTTCTCATATACATTGTTTGATAAAGATTTATGAATTGTGTAAGTTTTAGTAAATGTATTTGAACGTAGTTTTTTTGTGTAAACGGTAAATTAGTTTGTTATATAGATAATGGTAATTATTTGGTATATTATAATATATGGAATGTTTATGTGAAAATTAGTGTTTTGTGTAATATGTGAATTTGGATTGAGCACATGGGAATCCTGAGTACTGTGGTGGGTAGAATAGGACTACTATGATTGTGATTCAGATGTGGCATGTCCTAGATTCTTATAGCATGATTAGAGATTTGAAAAATAACTAAACTATTATGATTATTGATCTCCTTGAAATTTTGGGATGTTTCTCCCCTCTTGTTGATCGTGTTTCAGGGTGATTATGGTTGTGGATATTATACCACATTTTACCGAGGTATATGGTTCCGGAGTCTCACTTGAGCAAGATTACCCCTATGGATTTACCCATGGTGCACTCTTGTCACGTGAAACTTATATGAGATGGTTCCATCCATCGACATATGGTGGACCATTGAGTGTATTTTAATTTATAGATGATTTAATTGTTAATGGTTTTTTAATTGTCTTTAACATTGTCATTCAGAATTTGTTTTGTTAGAAATATTTTTCCATGGATTTTCCCTTGAAATTCATTTTTCATAAAATGTTTCCTTTAAATAAAATTTAAATACCTTTTTCATGAATGGGAATGTTAATTTTTTTAAAATTGTTATATCATGGAATCTTCTTATTTTAATTCATTCTACTGGGATTTTTTCACCCATTTATTACACCATTGGGAGTATACTAACCTTCTATAATGTTGTTTCATGAAATTGTTTAGTGTACTAGGTTTGCAGTTTGGGTTTATACAGGTCTTCTATTGTAGATCTCAGTGGTGGTTACATGAGTATGTTTCTCCTATCATTATATGGTGGTTTGGGATGGCACTTATATTAATTTCTGGTGTATCCCCTATGAGTTTATCTTTATTGTTGTAAAAATTAAATATGAAAATTAGAAATTCAATGTTTGGTTCTCAATTTATAGTTTTTGTTTATTTATTCGGTCGATTTTTAATTATTATGGATTTGGGTAAATTATTTCAATGTTTTAATATGTATTCATGGGAACGAGTTTCCATCTTGTGGAGATCATGAATTTTTTATCCCATGCTATAGAAAGGGTCGTGCACTAGGAGGGATGTCAACCAAGCATGGTTCGTGACAAAATGATTTCCAATGTTTGGTGTTGTATTGAGTAATTTTCCCTCTGGAAGAAACTTGGTAGACTGGAGCTAGGATTTTTGGGACATGATATTCTAAATATGAGTTGAGTTCCTAGAAAGAAAATATTCTGATGAAATTCAAGTCATAAGGGGAAGTTTGTTTCATCTTAGGCTTTTAATACTTGTGGTTTTTTGTTGTTTTGTAAATGAAATGGGTGTTGGGTGAACTATCTCAATGGGTTCTCGTGGCTTGGTAGGCCATGTGGAGCAAGGTTCATGTCCTAGGAATATTTTCTGTGTCATTGGAGTGATAGGAGTATTTCCACCAACAATAATTCCAAGTCAACCACAACCACAGATTTCCATTTCCATTATCTTTTATCTCATTTTAATTTGAAAGTAAATATGAAAACCATTATTTCGAAATTTACAAAATAATTTTTTTAAAGTGAAAATGGTCTATTTTTCAAAGGATAAAATAGGATTTTCAAAAAAATTGAAGGAGGTTTGAAGGGGTGTACTTTTATAAAATTAATTTCAGACCAGCAAATTTGGGACTATTAAGCATGTGGTTAGAACACCTAGTTTTCAAAGTGAAAAAGATATTTTATGACCATTGGTACTCTAATGAGTGACCAAAATCATTGGATATGTTATGGATGTGGATGAGTGTCCAATTTGAATTAGAACATGCATATATAAAACATTAGGAGATGAAATTGGTTAGAGTGCAACCCACATAACCTACATTATTTTCAAAAATGATTTTGATGGAAAATTCTGTGTTTCGATAACTTTCGATTTTGTGGTGTGTATTTCGTAAATTTGGCAGTGTTTTTGTGGGGTGATTTGATTTTGAAACCCCTTCTTCTTTGAATGATGTTTCATGGTTGTATTTTTTTCATGTTGGGTTGATGTGTTTTTTAGTTGTCTCTTTTGGGGAGTGTTTTAAGAATAATTTTCTATATTTTTCCTAATAAATTAAATTTTTTCTTGTGGTATGTTGGGAAAATTGATTGGTTTGATTGGGTCCTTGGTTTTCTTTATTTGATACTTTATACTCCCATAAATGATAATGCCTAATTTAAATGCATCCAAGGGTGATTTTTAATTGGAATATAATCTAGTTGATCAACTGACAACATCCTTCTTAATACATGGAGATTGTGTCTAACCCACTTCTTTTCGATTAAGAGACAATTTTCACTATTGCAGAGTGGATGTGGAAGGTTGAAGGATACCATGGATCATGGGTCACCGGGGTAATAAATGGTGAATAATGAAACCAATGATTCTAAATGATCAACCAGGAAGTGGTGAATGGAATTCTAGTGAGGAAGGGTGGAAGTAGTTCATAATCATTTGTCATAGCTTTTGTTAAAGTGTGCATCAGTGTTTAATTTGTTTCAACAATGAAAATAATAATGTTGGGAAAGCAGTTTGTTGATTCTATTTAAAAGTGGATATTGTTGCCATTTTTAGAAATCTTATGGTGTTTGGGACACATTTTAAGGTTCCATTCATTGTAATGTTTTTACTGCATACAATTTTCATGCTCAGTGACACATGGAAGTGTTATAGGTTGCTTTTGACAACAGAATAATGAGTTATGTTCATGGATTTTAATTCTTGAATAGGATGTTGGAGTTTCTACAACCATTACAGCTACAACCATAGGTCCTAGAGTAAAGCTAGCATGTTGTAAGGACCCAGGGTGTGTAGGGGACAAAGGACCAATTTCTGTCTTCAGAGTTGTGTATAGAGATATTCCGAGCATTCAATGTTTAATGTTTCATTAATGTGGTCAGATGGGTTGGAAAGGGTCATGGGGACCCTATTCTGCAATTTTTATGAGTTTCCTAGGGGAAATATTTCATCCTTGATTGTAAAGATATAAGGTTGTATAATTTCCTTAAGCCTCTATGATTGTTCCCTTTTAAATGAGGTTCTCTGTGTAGATTCCCATATATGGATAACCATGTGATTCAATCTCAATTTTGGTCAGTGATGATCTGAGAATAGTAACTCACCATAAGAGTTAGGGATTGTGTATAGTTTTACATATGTTTTATAGTTTCGTTTTTGAGTCCCCTAAAAGTGGGGAATGTGTTTATCTTGGATCTGTCACACTGTTGTGTGGTAATTAGATAGGTTTTGTAGTAATATGTTGTGGACACCCAGTTTTGACTTCAAAAAGATACCTCTGATGTAATCCGGTGTTAGCCTATTCCAAATGGTGGGGAGTCCATTGGAGCCTTATCGTGTTGGTGTCCCTATTATTTCACTAGTTTTAGGTTGTTGTATATGTTTGAGAGTAAATTTCGGCATCCCCATATTAGAACATCATCATTGTTTCCAGTACGGGATTCAAGGTTGTTAGTTTTATTTTGATCTAACAAGACAAAGTCTAGTACATGAGTAAATTTTAGAATTGGATCATTCCTAATGGTTCTGTCAAATAATGAATGTAGGAGTGCTTTTTTAATTTTTGTAAAAGTAGGTTTTATGAGGTATCCATCAAATGGTGGTTTTTTTTATTTGATGCATGTGCTGCAAGAAGTTTTTTGTAATGTTTTTGGAGATTGATTCAAGAGGTTGGACTATGCATACAAAAAATTCCATTCTGTCGATCAATCAACAAAAGGTGACTTATCTATTCAGTGTAGGTTATATTTCGCAAGGAGACCATACTAGGCCTCTTGATTTTAAAGTTTTTAGGTCTTCATCTTTGTTGATTGATATATTAACTCTTATAATAGGGGTTCATTGATAATCCCCTTTAACGGTGAATGATTATCGGTTTCATTGTTGGGGTTAGCACATGTTGTGGAATTCTATTGGTGAAAAGTGTTACGGTGGGGATAATTTTCACGTAATAGTTTTTAATACTCCTTTGGTGTGGTTTGGGTCATGTTATCGACCATTTTTCATAGGAACTAGGTGTGATAGGTCAATTTTTTTGGGGAATCCATGTTTTTAATTTTATGTCTACCATTATCCATATGATTGGAATTCAATTTTTAAAAAGAAATATAGAATATTGTTTGGCCATGACCGTGTTCATGGTCGGCGTATAGTTAGTAGTAATTGTGCACCCAATTCTGGTAATCGTGTAGCTAGAGATAGAACCTACAACACTTCCATCGCAAGCTCATGCACCTCTTCCCATGTAAGAAGGTAGTTTGTGTTGACTAATAGTTGTCCTACTCATTAAAAATGATTCCCTCCATTTTCTCTCTACTTGATATATTAGCTTTGAATTCTATATTTCCATCCTCCCTCATTATCTTCTTCCTTAGGCACCCCTTCCCTTCCATTATCTACCTTTTATTTCCTCTCCTTTGAATTATTTTTCTCAAATTCATCTTGTATTTTACTTAGTTTGAATATTTTTCTCATTTTCATCAAGAAAACCTAATTCAAGTCTCCTTCCTCATGTTTTAGTTATCTATACAAGGTTTTTACCTCTTTTAAATTGGGGTTTCCTCTCTCACATGATTTGGGTATCGATTTTTGTTTAAGATCATCTTGATTATGGTTTACTTTTTCCTCCTGGTGGTGTGGTTGCGGTGTAGATTGTATTTTGTAGAATTGTTTTGAATGATTGTTCATGGGATGTGGGTTGTACCTTGCCTTAAAAATTATATATGTTTTAATATGATTATTTTGGTTTTTAATATTGTAATAATGATTAATTATGTGGTGAGAAATATATTTTGGGTGTATTTGTACCTGTGTTCATGTTGATTGTGGATTTTAAAAACGGGTAAAGTTATGTTTGTGTATGTTTTAATGCATTGTTTCTAAACAAGGGTTTAATGAACCATGTGGAAGCATAAGGATGGGGTTTCAAAAGAAATTATAATAATTTCATGTTCAAATAAGGTTTTAAATAGAGAAATGGATTAATTTTCTATGATATTTTTTTTTCTACACCCTTAAATATAATGTGTACATTGTTTAAATGATTAAAATGATGTTTGAAATTTGACCTCAGTTTCTACGTGGATTTAAAAAGGGCCTGGGAAAATAAATTTGGATTACCAATTTTGTGTTTCTATTTTACTTTTTATATGGGGATTTATGAAAACATTATGTGATTTTAAATGATTTGAAAGAGATATTAGTGTGTTTATAATGGATTGTGGATTCTTTTTATGGAAAATGGAGACTTATTATAATTTTTATAATTCTTATAATGTGTATATGAAAATAAGTTTTTTGTGTAACATCTGAAATTTTATTGAGCATAAGGGATTACAAGGTATCTTGGTTGGAAGACTAGGACTGTTAAAGTATTTATTCATAAGTGGCTTCTATGAGTTTCACATGTTTTGTTTAATAGTTGCAAAACTAACTAAACTATGATGATGATTTATTGACACTATAATTTTGGATGTTTCTCCACTCCAGTGGATCATTCACAAGAATGGGGATGTTTTTTTGGTCCCTATAACACCTTTTACCGTGTATCATGCTTATAGGACGGCACATGAGAATGAATATACGTAGAGATTTTTCCTTGGTGCTCTATAGTGATGTGACACTTATGTGATGTGGTGACATCCATCAGTATACAATAGAACTTCGAGTGTATTTTATTTCAATTAAGGTTTACTTTAGTAAGAGTTATATTTTGAAATTTTTCATTAATAGTGATGTTTTAGAGTTTTTTTAAATGGTATTTCTTAGATGTATTTTGTTGAAAATATTTCATCATAAAATGATTCCATAAAAATTGTTGCAAATCCATTTTTCATTAATAATTATGTTTATTTTTCCTTAAATGTTATACCATTGTTTCTTTTAATATGGTGATTCCTACAAGGCATTTGGATCATACCATGTATGCACCATCAGGTGTAAGTAGACCATATTTTAGGTTTATTAATGTAAAAATGTATATACTATGCTGGTGGTAGATGTTTCAAATGGTTTTGTCTTACAGATCTCCATAGTGGTGACTTGATGAAGTTTCTCTTATCATTAGATTTAGTTTTGGGATGAAGTTAAGATTCATTTTTTTGTCCCTTGGATTTAATGATTATGGTTTTAAACATTTAATCATGAAAAAAATTAGTCCTTGTTTTTAGTGACATTGTAGGTTATATTTATTTATTTATTTGGTTATTTACTATTATGGTATCATTTTTATCATTCACTTGTTTTAATATTGATACACCAGAACCTGTTTCCATCTTGTGGGGATTGGAAATTCCCATCAGGCCATTCTGCCTCATAGGTTGGATGGTAACCCATCTTGGTTCGTGACAAAATGGTATAAGGAAAATTATCTTTTAATTCTTATTCCTTGGGGAAGAGTCTGGGTAGACCGAATCTAGGGTTGATATAAATTTTATTCTTAATATTAGTAGGGTTCCTAGCCAGAACCCCTTGCGAAGAGAGTCAAGTTACCAAGGTATATAAGGTTTAATCTAAGTAATTTTATCCTTTTGGTTAGTCGTGTTTTAGAAAATCAAATGGGAATTGGGTAAATAGTCTCAGGGAGCTCACAAGGCCCTTCAATCCATGTGGATCAATGAAAATATTCCATAAACACTCCCTCATGATTGTCGAGTGATTGGCTTATGGAATCCAACGAGACTTCCATGTTACCCACTATTACTAATTTCAATTTTCACTATCAATTGTATCTTGGGTATTGAAAAATAATCTAAAAACATTCATTTAAAAATTTATGAGATCTGGATCTTTAAGTGTAAAAGGTCATATTTTAAATGAAAGGAAAATGGATTTCTAGAATTGGATTTAATGATGTTTGAAATAATGTAATTTTATAAAATGAATTTGGGACTAGATATTTTGAAAAAGGTAAGGAAATCGGTTGAAATATTGTTTTGGAATGTGAAAATGTTATTGCTTATCCTTTGGTACTCTTATGAGTGACCAAATCCATCTGATACATGCAGGACGTTGATGTGTTCCAGGTAGGAAAGTGAAAATTCTTGTGTGTAACTCTATGAGATTCCATAGGTGGGGGAGAAACCCCAAAACCCTTCATTAATTTCAAAAATGATTTTGGGGAAAGATTTTGGGTTTTGATATTAAGTGATTGGGTGGTGTTTTTTGCATAGATTTTATAATGTTGTTGGGGGGTGTTTTGAGTTTGGAAGCCCTTATTGATTGAATAATTATTGAGGAATGTGATTCACCCCTACGTAGGGTTCAAGTGTTGGTTAGTGGAATCTTTTGGGGAGTGTTTCAGCTAGACTTATTGTGGTTTTAACCATGAGTTTGGTGTTTTTTCATGGTATGTTCGGCCAATGAACCATTTTGATTGGTTCCTTGGGTTTTCTTCGTAGCTAGTGTATGCAACTATAAATAATTAATGCGTGATTTATGTCTAGAAACATGTTATATGATTTTGGACTATCCTCATGTTGATCAATATAGAACATCCATATTGGGCCATGTAGGTTGATTCTACCCCTTTTCTTTTAGATTAAGAGAAACTTCTTGTAGTAGGAGAGTGGATGTGGAATGTCTAAGGAGAACATCGTTTCCTGGGACGCCTATGTCATATTTGGGGAGAGTCTAATACAAGTGTGTTTGACAATTCATTCTGGACACACTGAAGGGAATTTCAGTGGGTAATGGTGGAATTAGTTTGGATTGTTTTTACTGGATACTGTTAAGGGGCATTCAGACATTCATTGGATTCATCTATGAATAATGTTCATGTTAGGACACTAGTGTGGCATGTCTGGACAAAAGAGGTTGTTAAAACTATTGTAAGGAATCATGTGTCTTATTGGACTCAGTACAAGGTCCCTCTTTTTGTAATGTTTTTACTGGTCACAATGGTCATGTTAAAGATGCATTGTGGCCTCATTTATTGATTGTGTCAATTGAATAAGGATATTTTTTGGGGTTTTGAGGCCGGACTACAAGGTAGGAGATTATTCAATAATCATATATCCAGAAAATTATCCTAGAGTGAAGTTGGTGTGTAGTCAGGAACCCCATAGGCATATGGGATCTTGGCCAAACTTTTATATTGAGTGTTAGGTGTTGAAATTTTTGAGTATTCTTTGTGGAATTTTCATTTCAAATGGTCATGTGGGGTGGAAACGCTTATGAGGATCTTTTTCTCAATGTTTTGAATCATGCAGGTGAAAGGGTCCCTCCGTCATTATAAGGATGTGGGGTAATTTTATTCCCTTGATCCTATATTGTTATACCCATATAGATGTTGTTATTATTGGGATATCCATTGTACAACCAACCTAGTGATTCAATATCAGTTTTGGTAAGACATCATCCAAGAATATTATTTAATTATAGGATTAGAACACAGTCTAATGTTTCCCATTCAGTTTAGATTTTCATTCTTCAAACCCCTTGTTCTGATATTGGTTCTGTTTTGGTTTTCTCAAACCAGTGTGACATAATAGGTTATTTATCATAGTTTATATAGTGTTAAGACCCACTGAGGGTCTCATCGAGTGACCTCTGAAGTAATATTGGGTAAGATTATTCTTTTTTTGTGGGGAGTCCATTCTAGCCCCACTGTATTTGTTTCCATGATCTATTAGAGGCGTTATGATATTTCTCATGGTGAGTAATCTATTTGGGCCTCCCTGTATTACTATGTAGGCCATTTTTTTAGAACTAGATTAATGGTAGGTAGTCTTCTTCAGAAGTAACTATCCTTAGGATACAAACTTAAGTAAATGTTATAATTTGATCATGACCAACAGTTTCAATGAATTATTATTTTAGAAGTTATTGCAGTAGTATTATTGATGTAGGGTTGTTGAGGTATCTATCTAATTGTGTTTTGATTTTATTTCCCATTTTTTAAAGACGTGTATGCCTTCTTTAGTGATGTTGGAGGTATAAGACTCAAGAGGTTGGACTATTTGTATGAAAAATTATGTTTTTATAGATAAAGAAGATGTGTCTTTGATTTTGGTTGTGGTTGAAACTTAACTAGGAGTCTGTACGAGGAATAATGAAATTACTTTGTAAGAATTATTCTTTGTCGATTATGTCATTACCACATATCATTGTTATTAATTTTTAATCCCCTTTAAATATGATGGTTTATTAGTTTCTATTTTGGTTATGGGACTTGTTGTGGCTTTCTAAGGGAACAAGGTGTTATTGTGGGGAGAATTATTAGACCTATGTTTTTACGTTTTCATTTGTTATAGTTCAAGTCATGTTTTTATCCATTTTTATTGAGAAGTAGGTGTTATAGTTCTAAATTTTTTGGGTTTCCATTTTTTTTATTTTTGATATATCTTTATTAGTTGGTTTCCATTTGAATATTGTATAATAAGTGAAAAATATTTAGTGGGTTTTTCTAGGTGCATGGTTAGTGCAAAGTTAGTAGTAACCACGTCCACAACCTAGGTTAGCATGCATTATGAGATATAACCTACTGCACGAGAACTGAACGGTAGTGCGACTCAGCCCAGGTAAGTGGGTGGCTAACATCCCTTCAACAGATGGAGTGCACGATGTCTGTACAATTTAGAATACCATACGGACTTACCTTTCCGGTGTTCTAACTCATTAACTTTTTCCCCCCATTTCCGTTATATTTGAAAATTTCACCCATAATACCACATTTTCATCCACCCTCTTTTTATTCCACCCAATATTCCCACTTCCATTCACATAACATCTTTGTATCCCCTCTCCACTAGAAAATTCATCTCAGATTCGTCATGAAAAACTAATGTCATTACCCTTTCACTTGTTTTCCTTTTCTATACTAGGTTTTTAACACTTTTCCTTTAATAATTACTGTATCCCATGATTAAGGTTTTGTTTTAGGATTTTAATCTAGGGTTTATTGGGATTTATCATATTCATTAGAGTTTCTTTTTTCCTCATTATGGTATGGTTGAGGTGTGGATAAGATAGCTCACCATTTTTCTGGAGGATTATTCATGAGGGTAGGTGGTTCTATGCCATAAAAAATATATTTTTTTTAATATTTGTTCTTAATTTAATATTGTTTTATCAATTAATTGTGTGATGTGTAAATTGTTTTTGGGTGTTTTGGCATGAATTCATGTTGAAATTTTATTTTAAAAGGGCTAAGTTTATTTTGTTGTTTGTTTAGTTGCAATGTTTCACAAAATAATGGTTGTATTCCTTGTGGGTATGGTTAGTAATGGGTATTTAAAGGAACTAATGGTGAGAGGATTTTCATAGTAGGTTTACAATGGCTTAATGGATTTATTTTCTATTATTGCGTTTTATACACCCTAAAATATGATGTTTACATTGTTTAAATGATCAAAAGAATGTTTAAACATTTATATTTTTCTATGTATTTAAAAATGGAATAGGAACAAGGATTTTGTCGATAAATTTTTTTCTTATTTCATGCTATAATAAATGGGGATTTATGAATTGTGTATGTGATGGTAAATGTTTTTGAATGAAGTTTTTTATTTCTGTAAAATAGAAAGTGGATAGATTTATTTGAATTTTTTATTTCTATGTATCTTTATATTTCAATAAATTTTAATATGGGAATAAGTTTATTATTTAATATGTGAAATGGGATTGACCATAGTTGAAACCCGAGTATTTAGGTGGGAATACTAGGACTAGTATACATGTGATTCAGAAGTGGGTTATCCCTGTTTAAATTATCATGGTTGATAATTACAACACTAACTAAACTATGATGATGATAGATTGAAACTATAATTTTAGATCATTATCATCTCTGGGGTCTCATACATGAGGATTCTAATGGTTGTGGTTACTATAACACCTTTCACCAAGGTACAAGGATCTACTGTCCAACTCGATTTAGATAACCAAAAAGATTTTATGCACGATGATCACTTATGACATTACACTTATATGATGTGGTTCCATCTGTAAACATATGGTGGACCCTTTAGTGAGTTTTATTACAATGATGTTTTACACTAGGAAAGGTTTTATTTTTAATATTTACCTTATGATTATCATTCTGGTGTTGTTTTAATTAGAAATTTTTTCTTTATAAGTGTTCCCTTGAAAACTGTTTTTCATAAAATGTTTCCATAAAAAAATAAATCCCATATTAATTAATGAAAATGTTAATATTCCATAAATGTTTTCTCATGAAATCATTCTATTTGTCTGAATCCTAATGGTCTTTAGATCACACCTTGAATACTCTGTCAGCTGTTTTTAGACCTTTTTAATGTTGATCAAGTTAGAGGCATAGAATACCAAGTTTGTAATTTGGTTCTCTAGTGGCCTTCTCATACAGATATTACTGGTGGTGAGATGGGGATGTTTTTCTTCTAATTTCTGGGAGTTTTGGGATGAATTTTAGTTTCCATTTTTTTAATACCTTGGAGTTTATGTTCATGGTTATAATAATTAAATTTATAAATTTGTTACGCCATGTTTGGTTGACAAAATTTAGTACCTATTTATTTATTATGTTGGTTTTTATTAATATTCCATCGAGTAAATAATTCCCATGATGTAATATTGTTACTCAGTTACTAGGTTATGGCCTTTGGTGATTGTGAACACCTTTAGGTACATACCACTAACCAGGATGGATGTCAGGTTATTTGGAGACCATAATTTGTTTGTGAAATGGAATGCCACCCTCACGTGTATAATTATTATTGAATGATGTGTAGTTAAACATATACAATACATATTTCTTATAGATTTTTAATTGGATACACATTAACAAAATAATTGATCATATATTATGGAAATAGTATAAAGAAATTCCATTTGTGTACCTCACAACACTTATATAATGGATTCTCTTATTTGTCATGATTTTCAAAATTTCTACCCTCTAACCCAGTCCATATCAACTCAAAAATTGTCCTAATGTAATTGAAATTATACATTATCTTCAGGTATTCTATAAAGACCAATCATTCAAGGAATTATTTTTAGGTCATAAAAGGTCTCTACATGAATTTTTATGAATCATAAACATGCTTTTTCAATTTTATTTCCCCTTTAAAAATTTCTAATCAATTGTATAATTTAAAAACATGATACATAATGTTTCATAGATATATTTATATGATATTACTATTATAGAAAAACCATTTACATCATATTATCCTTTAAATGGTAAATGTAAATATTTCATATGAGTACATGTAGACAACCACCTCGAAATAGAGATATGATTCATTTTATCTCACCATATTTAATGATTGTTAATTATGATGGATGGAATGTTAATCAATTAAATTTATTAAAAATTTATTTATATATAATTTTCAGAAATTAACTACCTTTATATATTCCCATCAGTTTATTTATATCAAATAATTGAAATTGGGCAACATCAGTTGTGCATACATATGAATTATCATCAACATGAGGTGATGTAATTAATTTTTCTTCACCACTTCAAATGAATTTTTATAATAGTGTATAATATTTTTAAATATGATACTAATGAAAGTATTAATATTTTGGAGATGATGGTACCATGTTCAATGTCTATATACTCTGAATATTGGTATAAAATATACATGATAAACAAACTATTCAACATGAGAAATATATACTTTCAGAGAGATTTTTTGATAAAGTGGTTTTGAAATGTTATAAGTGGAATATATATATTCTTATAAGTATAAATATGATTCAGTTTCACAAATATAATAAGTTTATATTTATTTTATAGTAATTTATAGTTCTTACAAATCAAGTTAGAGGTATAATATGTGTTAATCTAAAATTAATTTTTCAGAGGCAAAATTCATATTCACTAATTAAATCCTTTGTATTGTTTATACAGTTCGCATAAATTTTATCTTTTTGTTCTTGTTTTGATTCTTTTGAACATTTACATAGCCATATATTTTTAACCATTTTATTATGTTTTTATTCAGATATTACCAATGTAGTATGGTTTATTCATCTCAAATGATTTTCGTTGAGACATATTTTATATTATAGACCTATTAATATTTATGAGGTGTTATTTTCATCCATTAAAATGTTATTTAATGTGTAAATAATAATTCATTTTATTTAATGTTTAAATTCCTAAATTTTCATCAAAGGGGTTTTTATTCAATCGTTACCACTGGGGTAAGGAAATATTGTCTCAAATATCTGTCTTTATAAAAAACGATATGTTATAGATATATTTAATTTTATAAGGTATACACACTACCACATTGATATGATGTTTCATGACTGTAATTTATTTATGGTATTTATAATTTTATTTTATGTTATTAAATTAATTTGGGTTATGAATCAAATGATACCAAATCAATAAGGGTCTTAAGTTACAATACCATTTTTTAGTTGGGATTATGTTTTCATAAAATTTATAGGAATCATTTGTTAGAGGAATATATCAAAAATTTTATTCATTCTATTCCCCATTTTTTATTTAATGAAATTTCTTATTTCCTTTTAATTATCTGATATATACATAGTCAAGTGACTGAAATATTCTTTTGAATGAAAATTAGAATTATTTTTCTTCTTATAGGGATTATTTTTTGTCCATAACCATTATTTACAAAAAAAATGATTTAAAGAAAGTTATTTATATTTAATAAATATATTATAAATTCAATTTTACCTAAGATATTATTTTTTGAAATATTAATTGGTTTTTTCTTTTTTTCCATAAAATTTAATTCTGATAAATTTATAAAATGTGAAGAATGGTTATTAAGGTACACTACATGAATAGTGTTTCAAGCTATAAGGGATGTTCATTTCATTGAATAATCAATTAGAATTACAAATAGTCGTTCACAAAGTAAATTTTTCCATAATATTTTGGGAATTATTATATTTTAAATAATTGATTTCATATTAAAATTGGTAAAAAAAAATTAATAATATAGTTATATTTTAAAGGTATTTTCATTAATAAAAACATATATTTAAGTTTCTTATAAATTTTTTGGGATATGATCTAATGTAACCATCCTCATTATATCCATGGATGTTTTATTTTTATGAAGATAAATATTTTTGATATAAATTTTATTTCTGTTGGTAATGTTATGATGAAATGATGTATGATTTGTATGTGATTTGATTATGTGTTGTATATCCTTCCAAAACCTATATCCTCGATATAGTGATAAATTATATTATTTATATTTTTTGATTCGATATAGATAATCATTATCCACTTTTATCTCTCTAAATCATATACCATAAAAAGAAAATATTGTAACACAAAAATACCTAAGGGATATTTATGTTTATTGTTTTATATAATTGGGATTATAATTATGTTGAAAAAAAGATACAAAAGATAAAATTTTATTAAAATATACATCATCTCCCACTTTATTCTTCACATTTAGTATCCTTCTATGTCATAAATGACTTAAAAAAATTTCTTCACATCCTAGGGAAATTGAAAAATTATTTATGGTGATATTAAACTCTAAATAAATATTACATTTATCCGGATCTATTTTTATGAAATAATATGTAAAAATGTAGAAGTGTGAGTAATCAATAAATGTCTTATTTAATCCTTAATATTAGAATAAATTTTAAACCTGATTAAATATAATACCAGGGAATTTAATAGATGAATTACTAAAGTATTAAAGTAATAATATTGATCATTCATGATCATAATGTCAAAGGATCATGTCATAACATCATGAGGTTAATCACAATGGGCTCATGAAAATTTACATTCAATAATGTTTAGGAATTAAAATATTAAACCCAACATTTTGATATGATCTTACCACATCATCAAACACTTCATATTTTAATTTTTCATCTAATGAGGGATAAAATTGTAAAGGATATGTATAATTTTGAACCTCATGTTTTACTTACATGTTTCAAATGAATTCTTCATATATTTAATGATAAATAGAAATCGTAATGAATATGACTTATAAATTAAAACATATCTGTACTGAATCAGGAATATATAATAAGAATCATTCTGTGATCAATTTAAAAATATTCATAGTACATTTCTAAAATATACATCATATAGAGAAATAATATATATATATAATAATTTAATCAAAGATACAAAACAATATGGATATGAAGGGAAAATATAATAACCATGAAATATTGGAAAATGTTTCAAAACATTATCACACTAATGTGAATGGTCATGAGAATCTCAATGTCACCAAAACCATGAATTGGAATGACGTGAAATAAGAAAAAAATCATCCTAAATATAGGTTTTTTAGCATTTTAATTTGTTTTTGAAACCATATAATATAATTTTTGTAAATCTTTTATTAATAAATATAATTAATATATTTGTATCATTTTATTAATATGTAGTAATAAATTAATTCCAAAACATATTTGAAACCATTTAATAAGCCATACATTTTTCAAAGAATAAATAAAATAATTAAAAAAATATTTTTTCTATAAATGGAAATTGAATATTTTAAAGTAATCATTCAGGAAAATTATAGACATAATTTGGAGAAAAGTAACCAAGTAATTTAATGATAAAATTTTTATTCCATTAAAATTTTATGAAAAAAAGTCAAAATTAATATTGGGATAATAACATAAGATTCCATTTAATAACATATTAATTATTTAAAATATATTTGAATCTGAATTTCAAAAAATTAATTAATTATTTTAAAAAACAGTACATAGAAGAAAATGTTCATTGAGAGAAAATTAGAAAATATTTGTAGACGCCGGAAAAGTCCGTTGTTCCCAAACGAAACTCCGGATGCGGGAAGCGAGGTCATATTTGGAGTCGGAAGCCCGTTTCGGAGGGCCCGGAAGCCTTGCGCGGAATTTTGGAGACCCGTGCGCAAAGCTGGAGTGCCGCGCGCAAACCTCCCGGGATGCGCACAATGCGCTGGGCCGGCGCACAATTTTGGGCGCCCGTTGCCCGCACGACTCCCTTGCGCGTTGGGCCCGATTCCGCGCCCGCGAAGGGAATTCCGCGCCCGCGAACAGGATTCCGCGCCCGGGGTTGCCTATAAATATAAGGCGACCCCCGACGTTTTGAAGGTGGCCGGAATTCGAAAGGTCTCTCGTGCGCGCAATCCAACCCCTTCCGCGCGCAATGCCGATCTTCAGGTAACCTCTTTACTTTCGCGCAATAAATCCTTGTGGTTCGCCTTCGCACGCAATCCCTTCGGCTCCTTTCCTTTGAACTAACCCTTCACCCAAAGGCCTTCGCGCGCAAAAGAAACCTCTTGCGCGCAATTGTCGCCGTGTGCGCGCAATCCAGCCCGATTGCGCGCACCCCCCCCTTTCAAAGTGTCCATTCGTTAAAGAATGATTTGTTGCCCCCACGCGCTATCAGAAGCCCGGTGCGCACAATCTCTGTCATCTGCGCGCAAAGCGCTGGCCCAATTGTGCGCCAGCCCACCCATTTGCGCACCGACCCGCAGTATTGCGCGCCAAGTTTCTCTTTTGCGTGCAATCTGCCGGGGTCGCCCCCTTTGACCCCCTAAGGGTAACCGCCTGCATGGCGCCCGATAATCTTCTCCCCGGGTGCCCGCACCGTGCGTTGTCTTCCCGTGCGGCCCTCCAGGCTCGCGCGAAGTGACACAGACCCATCGGCGGCACCATACACGTCCAAGCTGCATGACGTTAAACTGCCTAGCATGTCGTCCGCGCTGCAAAATGTTAAACTGCCAAGTGTTTCGTCCAACATGACGTTAAACTGCATTCGTCCTCAACACACGACGTTAAACTGTACTTCGTCCGGCAAGACGTTAAACCGTCCGCTTCGTCCTCAACACACGACGTTAAACTGTACTTCGTCCGGCAAGACGTTAAACCGTCCGTTTCGTCCTCAACACACGACGTTAAACTGTACTTCGTCCGGCAAGACGATAAACCGTCCGCTTCGTCCGATCCCGTGCCTCGCACGCAGGGTCCTCCTCCCGGTTTGGATGTGGCCCCCACCCGCTCGTCTCTGCAGGGATGTCGGGATTGGAGTGGCCTTCGCCCACGGGGGTAGGGTATTGCAAACCCCTAGTTCCTTGTGGGGGACTGCGCATGTGTATCTCCATCGTGCTTCCCCACTGCCGAAGCCAGTAGAGGGCGTGACAGGGTTCGAGGTCTCTCACCTTCGGCCCAAGTCCCTCTCCAACTGAGCTTTGCCGCATACGGGCTGCCTTAGTGCGTAAGTCCTGACAGAACGAACTACGTGGACTTTGATCCCTGTCTCCTAAACAGGGTACGTAGGAAGCCTCTCCGAGGTTCAAGCCCACCACCTGGTCATCCCGGTCGTATTCACGTCGGTTCGTCCATCAGTGGACCCCTCCCGGGTTCACACTTGCGTCGATTCACCTATGAATCCGCCCTTGTGGGAAACTGCACATGTGTATCTCCATTGTGCTTCCCCACTGCCTTTTTCTCCTGCCAGCGTCTAGCATGACGTGAAACTGTGATCCACCCGGCCGTTCCATCCCCCTCTGTGCGAGGTGGTTCAGTTCAATCCTCCCCCCGGCGACCTCGATCTCTTCGCGAGGCGGCCTGCCAGCGTCCAGCATGACGTGAAACTGTGATCCACCTGGCCGTTCCATCCCCCTCTATGCGAGGTGGTTCGTTTCAATCCTCTACCCGGCGGCCTCGATCTCTTCGCGAGTCGGCCTGCCAGCGTCTAGCATGACGTGAAACTGTGATCCATGCGGCCGTTCCATCCCCCTCTGTGCGAGGTGGTTCGGTTAAATCCTTCGCCCGGCAGCCTCGACCTCTTCGTGAGTCGGCTTGCTGACGTCCAGCATGACGTTAAACTGTATATCCGAACTACGTTGACTTTGATCCGCGCTAACGCGCGGTACGTAGGAAGCCTCTACGAGGTCCGAGCTCTTCACTTCATCATCCATCCTGATCCTTACCCGGGCCGCCACATCCCGGTGGGGTCATGCCATTTCATTCCACTCCACTTCACTCGGGAAGCCGCCCATGTGCTGGCCCCAGCATCGGAGGTTCCCCGCAAGGGGTTCTGTCATCTGATCCACTCCTTGTGTTGATCAGTCCGATGCCGTCCCCACTGGACGCTAAACTCGTGGCATACCCCGTGTTAAACATGGGAAGCTGAGGAAAACCTCAGGTAACACAGTTCCCCGTACCCAGCGCGGGATGCCTCAGGCCATCACGCCTTTGAGAAGCCCTATTAGGGACAGAAGGCAGACATGCAGAGTCGCAGTGTTAAGACACGCCCCCGACACCCAGAGCCACCCGGTCTCCTCACCGCAGGTTACTGCCCCGACCAGACTCCTTGGAGCGTCCAGGCGGAAGCAGCGTAATTAACCGGTGTCCATGAAGATATGGCGCCGGGAACGAGATTCACAAACATTCTTAAATCTATGAGGGAGACCCGGATTAGGCGACGAGTTCCGAGGAGACGTCCACGGAAGGAGGAGTCGACGTCCCATCATCCCGGTTTCGATCAAGGAGCAGACGCCCCTGAATAAGGGACGGATGCCGCCCGCCTTTGGAAAGCGGGACTGCGGGACCACAAGCCGCGTGCGCCCATCCCCTCTGGTCGACGGGCGCACGCGCGAACGCGTCCTGGCGGAATAGCGCCGGAACAGAAACCCGACGCACATCCGCACCGAAACAGAAAAATGGTGAACCCGACGTGAATCACTTCTCCTCAATACGAAGACCGATTGCTTTCAGAGGTGTTGGAAGACCAGCATGCTGCTCGACCGAGCATTCAACACTGGGGCACGGAACCCGCCAGGGGCTGGGGAAGGGAAATCGGGCACTCCGTCTCACGACGTCGATGGCCTGGGTTCCCCCCACGGAAGGCGTCGCGAACTAATGGTTGGTTGTCGATTCCTTTTCTTGTCATTGTTAAATGGGGTTTTCTCCCTGCTTTCAGGAATCAAGTCGCCCAATCCAGTGCCCGATCGCCACCCGCCCACTGGCGCAGGGGTAGTGGAAACACCGATGCGGCTACTCCGCGCGGTCCCGCCCGTTCCACAGCCATCCCAGCAGTCGCAGCTGCGGGGCAACCACGCCCTCTCTACCCCTCAGAGGTCATCCAGAGAAGGGTGATCAATAACTTGGTGTGGAGATATGAGGAAGAGGGAGTCATCCCCACCAGGGACATGGCTCGCCTAGACCTCGAGGAAGCTGCACCTCGCCACCAATGCCGCCCCCGAGGGCCGCGCAGGGAGGCACCACTGCCTACCTCGACGTCCAACCGCTTCGGGAGCTTATCCCCGGAGCGCTCCGACAACTCCTTCCCCTATGCGGACGAGGTGGAAGATGTCCGGGACCACCCTATCCGAGGTTCTCTCCAGGGATCCGCGATAAGGGCTCATGTCAGGCCACGGCGACACCGCCGCCAGGCTTCTCAAGTCGAAGGACGGGCCCTCCACCTGCCCGCGCCGCTCATCCCGACTCGTTTGTCCCGACGCCAACGTCGGGCATGAGCGGAAGAGGATGCCCACCTTGGGGCCCTAGCGACAGCGGCCGCGTTGGCTCAAGCCACTGCTGGCTCCAGTCACCAGGCCCCTGCGCATCCTGAGCAGGGGCACTTCTATGCCCGACCTGGATCGAGGCCCCGACCGCCCCAAAGGTAGGTTGGGTTGACTCTCCCGGTTGCTGGTACAGGCAATAGCCACCACGGACCACCTCGCGGTAGCGCTATTCACCAACAGGGTCTACTCCGTGTGGCCGATCCAAGAGTCATGGGTCACCCCACCTTTCGATCCCGGCCCGGAGGCCTGCCCGGAATCATCTCTCCCCGCGTCCCCTTTGATATCTGTCCCGGTGCTCGTCACACCTTGGTTTCCAGTCCTCTTGGCCCCAACACCGGTGCGGCCGGAGGACGCCAGGATAGAGATCAGCCATGCCCTGAAGAACCACCCAGGGGCAGGAAGGCGAGGCGTCGACGTCGAGGGAAGAATGTTACGGAATTCCGGACAGAGATCCGACCGGTTCGTTTCTCTAATATAGAGGTGGAGTATGATTCGGCGATGGAGCCCTCCCCCCGATCCCGCCAGCTAGGGGGCAGGGGTAGGAATGCGGCACGTCAGCCTCGTACTTCCCGAGTGCGAGATCGATACGATCCCCGCTTCTCTCCGAAGGTATTTCCGGAGTAGTGAGGGCCTGGTAGACCCCCAAGGATCAAGCTTGTGGTTGGTACCAGCCCCTCCGGAAGCGCCTTCTGCCTCGATCGGAGAAGCCGAAGACTTTTTCTGGGGACCGACGGTCGAACCACGATCTAGTGCACCCTCGGCGAGCACCGACGCTACGGCAGGATGTACGCTCGCCGGCCCGTCCTATCATGATGTGGTAGCTGGTGCACCGCCACCCTCAGAGGGCGGCCCAGGATATGGAGGCCAATCGGCCTGCTCGTCGTATTCACCGCCGGCCAGCCCGTCGGCCCGACGACCCGCCTTGGCACCACTGCCGGTTCCCCGTCCATTCCCAGTCGTTGAAGAGGACCAAGGAGACCTGGGTCCCGAGTTTGAGTCGTGGAGCTTCTGGACCGTCCTTCCAGAGGGCCACTTCCCTGAGAAGTTTTGGCCAGTCGCGGGACTGGACTTTGATGCACCCTAATCGCTCACCCCGGATGAGTTCGAATGCTTCCGCCGAACTCTCCGGGAGACTCACTCCCGTCTTCACCGCTTAAAAATGCCATATCCCGGGAGTCAACTGCACCTGGAGGATATTGGTGAGCAGTGCCGTCAAATTGACCTAGCCACGCTCCCCGCAGTTCGGCACCCCAGGTCATTTGGGCACCACGAGGCCCTCCAACAATGATGCGTCGAGTGGTTTCAAGTACTCCGCAAGGTTATCGAGGAAGCCACCCCCCACGTGTATATCCGTGGATGGGGGAAGTAAGCTGCCCTACGCTTCAGTGCGATTCGCCGACAGCCCGATTCACTGGGTGGCTCGGAGGGTACATCCCTAGGGATAGAAACGGTCAATATGGCTGACCTGTCGGGAGAGGGGAACGACTTGGAACTTCTCGATAGGGGCTCTCCCCCGAAGACAAGCCGTCGTTGGATCCATCGGTGAGAGTTACTCGTCACCAGAGGAACCTCCTGGTCCTCCCCGCACCCACTGAAGCACTGACGTTGAGCCGAAACGTCAGCAAAGGTAAAGAGCACCGCGGGGCTATAAAGCCCGCCGACCCATCTGCCTCCACACAGAGGGCAGATGAGGATCCCGAGAAGGCTATGCTACGTCAACAGCTCGCCGAGTAGAAGATGCTGGTTGACCAGCTCCTCGCCGAGCGCGCTACAGAACGACGGCCTGACTACGGTGATCCTAGGCCAGGACAGCAGGGACAGGAGCAGCCACTCCTCGATGAGACTCTCCCGGGAAGCCGTGATTATGCCAGGTTTGCCGACAGGGGAGAGGCCATCGCCTATGGCAAGAGGGCGCGGTATGTTTCACCGCACCCTCCCGAGCGGCGTGACTACCTGAGAGACCCCGCTCGGATTCCTCCCGCTGCCCCAAGGGCCGCTCCGCCCGCCATCCCACGAGCTGCCGAGTTCGACGACCCGGTCGACGACCCGATTGAAGGGTCGTGCAATGCACTCGTGATTAGAGATCCTCGCCAGGACTGGAACCCATGTCCGGACGATCCAATGGCGGCACTCATCGCCCGCTTGGAAGCCTTGGAGACTCGGCAAGTGGCGATCCCACCGGACGGCAAGCCATACCCAGCATGGGTGGATGACATGCCGGCGCCTCCGGGATTCGGGAACCCCACTTTCGCCCCCTTCAACGGGACTGGAGATCCGCCACAGAATTTGGCCCATTTCAACTCGAGGTGCAGGCCTATGTTGGGAACTCCGGCGCAGCAAGAGGCCGCTAAGCTTCGCTGCTTTGTCCAGACGCTGGAAGGGCCAGCATTTGTCTGGTACAGCCAGCTCCCCGTCGGGTCGATAACTAGCTGGGAGGACCTTCGTAGACAATTCTTCTACCAGTTCAGTTCCACGACCCGGAAGATGAGTATCGCAGACCTCTTCAAGTGCAAGCAGAGGCCTGATGAGCGAGTCGCGGACTTCGTCGCCCGATGGAAGGGTCTCACGTATTCCCTTGACATGCCATTGACTCAGGAGCAGTTGCTGACAATCTGCGTCGGGAACGTCAAGACCGAGCTGGTCCCTTCCCTGATCACTCAGAATTACCCCGGAGGGTTCAGGGACGTCTCAAACAAAGCTCAACGTCTTGAGGAAGCCCTGCAACAGGCCAGCCAGGCACATCCGCTGCCTCCTATGATTCCTGCAAGGAGAGTCAGCAGGGCTGAGCCCGCTGCTATTGCCCAGATAGAGGCCCCCAGGCCGTTGGAGCTGCTGCCGGCGAGGCCAGCTCCACAGCCTCACAGGAATCCGCCTCCACGGGCTCAGTTCCCGGCCCAGCAGCGGCAGCCCCAGAACCGGCCGGCCCCTCCGCGTAATGTACCGCCACAACCCAGGCGAGATAATCAGGGTCCACCTCCTCGGCATGCCCCTCCAGCCCCTCGTCAAGACCACGCTCCCAGGGGCCCGCGATACCTGACTTACTCATTTCAGGAGGATCAGGTCCCCGGTTATTTCCGGAGCGCCCTGGAGCAGAGGATTGTGCGACTGCCTGAGTGTTGGAGGCCAGAGGAGGCACATCTCACGGATAACCCCCGCTACTGCCCTTACCATCGGGCCCTAGGGCACACCATCCAGCGGTGCTATGTGTTTAAGGATTGGCTCCAAGACCAGATTAACAACAATGTAATCAGGTTGGGCCCAGCTCCAGCACAAGTGGCGGGCATGTTCGTGGGATCAGATGACGATAGTGGCAATGAGGACGAATGGCAGCTGGTCTCCGACCGCGGATCCCGGAAGTATAATAACTGGATGGCCCACAAGACGATCATTCGTGCCCATGGGATCATCCGTGCGCGCTTGAATCAGACTGAGCCCCCAGAATCTGTGGGTGCTGCTTCGGCATCGTCATCCCAGCCTGCCTCTTCCGAGAAGAGCAAACGGCAGCGGCGCAAGAAGGAAGAGCGCACCCCGCCAGTTCCGCCACTATCCCGCACTCTCGGCGATTTCATGCCCTCGGAGATGGGGATCCCTCCTCGGATCCGCCCAGTAGGGAATGATTCATCCGATGAAAGTGTTGGGTACGCTTCGGTTAATACCGTCGAGATGGTAAATCCCTTTTCGGTTCCCGACGCTGAGGAACACCGGGTGGACCTCCCTAGTGTCCTCGGTCGTCGCCACCGTCGGAGGAACCGCAACAACAGGAGCCGCTGGGGCATGACAGTTGGTACCTCTAGCCAGGTCGTGCACGCCACTAAGACTAGGCAGCAGGCTCAAAACCGAGCTCAGCGTGCGCAGCCCCCCCATCCGGGGATGACAGATTCGCCTTCGCCACTGTTTGTGGTGTGGGACCAGGCAGAACCGCCTCAGCCGCGTCGCGATCAGCTCCGCCCTGCCACAAGTCTATCCCGGCCTCCTGACCCCAGTACGGTGACTACATCCCGGGCTTCAACCAATGATCAGTGAGATGCGCCAAGTGCCAGTCGGCCGCCGGTCCAACCGGCAAGGCCCGTCATGCCTCCAACTGCAGAGCAACCTCCTGCAACCAGGGGCTCGCGCTTGGCCAAAAAGTATGATGTCCTGAAGCACTTGGCCGACATCCCAGCAAGGCTCTCCATCCTTGAGGCTCTGCGCATGTCATCTGAGATGCGCGAGGCACTCGCTGAAGCCCTGAAAATCCCCCTCTAGTTTGAGACAAAGGTTGCGGCTGCAGAGGCCTTTCACGCCGAAACGATTGAGGACGCCGAATGTAAGGCAGTTATCTCGATCTCTGGTAAGGATGAAGACCCTCCTATACAAGGGGCACATTCGTCCGCTGTATGTTACTGGCCAGTTCAATGGCCTTGAAGTCCGGCGCTTTCTTGTCGACACGGGGTCCGGGATTAACCTGATTCCAACTCGGACGCTCCGGAGATTGGGGTTGTCTGAGGATGACTTGATCCCCTCTGACCTCAGGATCCAGGGGTATGACCGCACCGAGCAAACTCCGGTCGGCAAGATACGTTTGAAGACCCAGTTCGGTGACTTGGTCACCAACACCGAATTCATGGTAGTCTCTCAGGAGACTGCGTATAACGCATTGATGGGCAGGCCATGGCTCCACCTTCATGCGGTGGTTCCCTCGTCATACCACCAATGCCTCAAATACTCCCTTAATGGTCGAGTAGGCGTGATTCAGGGAGATGCCTCTCCTTTTGCCTCATGTGAAGCCCATTATCTGGACGCGGACTATTACAAGAGCAAGGACAAGCAGATCCTGGCAGGTGAGGATGAGCCTGTCGCTGTTGCAAGTGATCCCTGGGCAAGCTTGGATGACGCTTACGTCCTCCCGATTCAATGGTTGGACGTAGCCGTGGTCTCGACGGCCTGTGAGTCTCCTGATGAGATGACCGCAACCGCCCGTGCCAGCACCAGCGGCCCAGCAGGATCTGGTAGCCCCAATGCAGTTTTCAACGCAGTCTCTCCCGTGGACGATCCCTCCCCGAGGGGAGAGGACGTGGAAGACGCACCCCCAGCCTTTGAGGAGGGCGTCTCCACCACGGTCGCTGAGTTAGTACAGGTGAACCTTGGAACCGAAGCAGATCCAAGACCCACATTGGTCAGTGCCGCCATGCCCTCTTAGGAGCGGCAGCAGTACGTGGACTTCCTCAGGCAGCACCGTGATGTGTTCTCTTGGGGCTATGACGAGATGTCGTGGCTAGATCCTCAGGTAGCCGTCCACCGCCTTGGTCTCCCGGCGAACCATCGCGGGTTCAAGCAGCCTCCCAGGAAGATGCACCCATCCCACGGTGCCATGGTTGAGGCCGAAGTTGACAAGCTTATCAAAGCCAACTTCATGAGGGAAGTTCAGTACCCCAAATGGCTGGCCAACATTGTGCCGGTCAGGAAGAAGAACGGGCAGATCAGAGTCTGCATCGACTTTCGCGATCTCAACCGCCACTGTCCGAAGGATGATTTTCCCCTTCCAGTGACAGAGCTGTTGATTGACGCCACGGCAGGGTTCCAAGCCCTCTCCTTTATGGATGGATACTCCGGATACAACAAAATCCGGATGGCCCCTGAGGATAAGGAGTTCACTGCCTTCAGGGCCCCCCAAGGTATCTTTTGTTACCGGGTCATGCCCTTCGGCCTGAAGAATGCAGGTGCCACCTATCAACGGGCGATGCACCTCATATTCAAGCCAATCCTCGGCACACTGGTGGAATGCTACGTCGATGACTTGGTGGTCAAATCGCGCCAGCGTCAGGACCATCTCAAAGATCTTGAGAAAGTGTTCGGCTTCCTCCGGTCTCGCTGCCTGAAGATGAACCCGTTGAAGTGTGCCTTCTAGGTCACCTCCGGAAAGTTCCTTGGATTTGTGGTAAGATACTGGCGTATTGAGATCGACCCAGAGAAGATCAGGGCGATTAGCCAAATGCCTCCCCCAGGTAACATCCGGGAACTGCAAGGGTTCCAAGGCCACTTAACCTATATACGCCGATTCATCGCGAATCTGGCCGGCAAGTGTAAGCCCTTTTCTCGGCTCATGAAGAAAGGTGCCACCTATGTATGGGATAAAGAGTGTCAGACCACTTTCGAGGAAATCAAGCAGTACCTGCTTCAACCTCCGGTTCTGATGTCGCCTGTATCCGGGAAGCCGCTGGTCCTTTATGTGACCGCCCTGGAACGGTCCCTTGGTACCCTTCTCGCCCAGAAGAACAACGAGGGAACAGAGAATAGCCTCTATTACCTCAGTCACATGCTCCTCGATGCGGAAGTTAGGTATTCCCCCATCGAGAAGAGCTGTCTGGCGCTCGTATTTTCCGTACAGAAATTACGACACTACTTGCAGCACCACGAGGTACAGTTGGTTTCTCGGGTAGACCCGTTGAAATATATCCTGAGCCGGCCTATGTTGACTGGCCATCTAGCGCGGTGGGCTGTGATTCTCCAGCAGTTCGACATCAGGTATGTGTCTCAGAAGGCCATCAAAGGGCAAGCATTGGCAGACTTTCTGGCTGCTCACCCGACCTCCGCGGATCAGCCGCTGGATCTAGGCTTTCCTGATGAGGCCATTCTCTCGGTCGATCGAGCTGATCCATGCTGGCAGATGCACTTTGATGGTGCCTCCCGGAGCCCCACCGGTAGAAGACTCAATAATCCTAAGCTCAACAAAATGGGTTTGGGTATCGTCTTCATTACCCCGGTGCAAGCTGTGCTTCCATACTCTTTCCTGTTGTCAGAGGGTTGTACCAACAATGAGGCGGAATACCATGCCCTCATCACCGGCCTCGAGTTGGCTCTCGAGATCGACGTGCCCCATCTGTGTGTGAAAGGGGACTCCGAGCTGGTCGTTAAGCAGATCAATGGCGACTATGTTGTCAGGAAGCCGGAACTTGTGCCATTGCTGGAGTGCACCCTCCTTCTGATGGCCCAGTTTCCTTCTCGGCCAGAAATTGTCCATATTCCCCGGTCGCAGAACGGTCGAGCAGATGCTTTGGCCAGCCTTGCTGCGTCACTTGCAGAGCCTGAATAGGACAACCTGATCGTCCGCGTGACGCACCGCAGGCTCATCGCTCCCGTTATCCCGAAGGGAGATCGCGGCCCGTCGGTAAGTAATCTCACCACGGTTGCCCCTATGCCCGGAGCCCCGAGTACCCCAGATATGGCAGTCAAACCAGCCCCTGATTGGAGGACGCCTTTGGTTGAGTACCTCCAACATGGAATTCTCCCGTCAGATCGGGCCAAGTACGATCGAGTTCGACATCGCGCATCGCAGTTTGTCCTCCAGAGCAGTCCCGGCCTGGAGCAGATCCTCTATAGACGCGGATTTGATGGTGTTATCCTCTGTTGCCTTCAGAGAGTTGAGATCCCATGAGTCATGCAAGAGGTTCATGCTGGTTCATGTGGTGCCCATCAGACTGGGCAAAAGCTGTCCCACCAGATTCGGAGGTTGGGATACTTCTGGCCCTCCATGATCCACGACTGCATCGAGTATGCCAGGAGGTGCCATGCGTGCCAGGTTCACGCGAACTTTGTGCATCGGCCGCCGGAGCCTCTCCATACCATCAGGTATTCTTGGCCCTTTGTAGTCTGGGGTATGGACGTTGTGGGACCTTACCCGCCGGCGACGGCTCGCCAGTGCCGGTTCATTCTGGCCGCTACGGACTTCTTCTCCAAATGGGCAGAGGCGATTCTACTCAGAGAGGACAAATCCTGTTCGATCGCTGACTTAGTGACTTCCAACATCATTTATCGATTTGGAGTGCCTCACGCTATCCTCACGGATAACGGAGCCAATTTCCGAGCATCCGAGTCGAAGAAGTTGTACGCCAAGTATAACATTCGCTCGAACCATACATCTCGCTATCATGCGCAGGCGAATGGACAGATTGAGGCGTTTAACAAAACCCTATCTAACATTCTGCAAAAGATGGTTGGTCAGAACAAGAAGAGTTGGCTGGACAAGCTCCCCAACGCCCTCTGGGATTATCGGACGACGACTCACAATTCCACCCAGATGACCCCTTATTCCCTGGTGTATGGAGATGAGGCCGTCCTGCCCATCGAGATCCAGTTACCATCCTTGCGCACTGCGGTCTACGACCAGCAAGCACCGGACAGAGCTGCTGAAGCCCGTCTAGTCGAGTTGGAAGCACTGGATGAGAATAGACTTCGCGCCTTGCACAACTTGGAGAGGCATCAGAGCAGGATGGCTCGAGCTTTCAATAAGAAGGTTCGCCTCCGCTCCTTCCTGCAGGGTGACCTAGTATTAGCCCTGAGAGCGCCGATGATCCTCGGCAGGAAGCCACCCAAGTTGGAGCCCAAGTGGGAGGGACCTCTTGTCGTCCACAAAGTCTATCCCAATGGCGCGTACTCCCTAGTGACTATGGATGGTGAGCGTGTTACTCCTCCCACCAACGCTAGGTTCCTCAAGCAGTACTTTGCCTAAGTGCAATTCGTCCAAGCTACAAGACGTTAAACTGTTCAGCATTCGTCCAACATGACGTTAAACTGTACCACGTCTGCGCTGCAAGACGTTAAACTGCCAAGCATCTTCGTCCTTCATGACGCTAAACTGCACCACGTCCGCACTGCAAGACATTAAACTGCCAAGATATCTCCGTCCTGCATGACGTTAAACTGCCTCTCAAGAACTACGTACGGCTTGATTCCCATCCTTATGTGATATGTAGGACCGCCTGAACATTCATGTTTCGGGCCTAGCCCCATTTCTCGTGAATCTCTATCCCGCGTTGGGCCTCTGGCCCATGTTCCCCTCCTTTTTGTGCGAGGCGTGTGGCATGAGCGGGGGATTATGTCCTCATTCACGTTGGTCTACTGGCCACGCCATACACCTCCCCCGTGTGTGGGACTACCTCACACCCCTCATCGTCCTGCATGACTTTAAAATGCCTCTCAAGAACTACGTACAGCTTGATTCCCATCCTTATGGGATACGTAGGACCGCCTGGACGCTTGTGTTTCAGGTCCAGCCCCATCTCTTGGTTGATCACGGGGATCTGCCGTCTTTTGTTTGCTCTCAGGGTGAGTCCTCCGACCCTTTCCGGTGATCTGTTAACATGTTTTGGGTACTTCGGTCTATGACCCGTAGTGTCGGATTCAATCCCGACAAGTCCTGTGTTGCTTGTTGGACCTCGCGCTTCCTCTTGTTTGAGCCTTCACTCAAAGGGATCCTCGTTAGCGGTTTGGGTACGATGCCTCAGTGCTCTCCTACCGCTCCGGGTTGATTTACCGGCAGGTCCTGGGCCGCAAATCGATATGAATTATGCGCTTGAGCGGTTGATGCTCGTTGTCTTGCCCCATCTTAGGCTGACGCGATCGGATGTTGTGTTGCGAATATGGTCAGCGAAATCCTTGATCGCCATGTCGGCTCTTTCAGGCTCCGAACATTGGTTGCGCAGTCCTCATCACACTCCGCCTTTGTGCGTTGTAGTGGAATCTCGACACTCTCTTCATACTGACCTTCAGTACACCTCTACACGTTAGGCAAGCCAACCAGGGTAATGGTGTCTTTTGAGGCTCCCACGATCTGAGCACCAAGGATATATGCTGATGTCCTCCCTAAGGGCCATGTGTAGATGGACCCTCGTCCCCATAAGGATGAAGGAGTCGCCCGAACAATCGCGTTCTGGGCCCAGTATAGCGGGAGGCTAGCATCTCTACCCCTCGGGTGATGGACATACGCATGCCCCTATCCCAGGATCCATCTCCTGGAATCGTGCGAGACCGCAGGGCTGGGTATGTTCCCACCTCCGCTGGGTCTTCCATATCGCAATGAGTGGATCCCTCCATGGTCCGAACCACACGACCTTAAACTGTGTTGTCTGGTCCTACCACACGACCGTAAACTGTGATCGTCTTGGACGCCCGACGAGAAACGGCACTGCATCGTGATGTTCTCCTCAGAGGACACTCACGTTGGGTGCTGGTTACTAACCATGCCATTTGTCAATGCCTTTTATGGCTTGATTATTGTGGCGACACCAGGGATTTCCTAATCACAGGCATGTCGCTGCACAAAGAAAAACCATCCATCATTAAGGACAAACAAGAAATATCTAATGCCGCTTCTTCTGGGTGCGAGGGCCAGACCCGCACCCCTCCCCGCGCTGGTGCCCGATTGTGTTGCGCCATGCTTCAAGAACTACGTATGGCTTGATTCCCATCCTTATGGGATACGTAGGAACGCCTGGATGTTTGAAACTTCGGGTTTAGCCCCACCTCTTAAAGATTCCCCCTTCTCTTGGGAATCCGCCGCCTTCGGGTCACCCTCAAGGCGTGTCCCTCGACCCCTTGCAGTGGTCCACCGGTGTCAAGAGTACTCTGGTTTATTGCTAGGAGGGTCAGGTTCAGCTTGGTCAGGTTCCTTCCACTTTTCAGGCTTCGTGCTCCCTTTCATTCGGACCCATCGCCTACGCCCTGGGTGGAGCCCCCGTGAGCGGTCTGGACACAATGCCTCAATGCTCTCCCACCGACTCAGGCTGGTGCCCCCAAGGGCCTCGGGCAGCAAATCGATATGAATCCTGCGCTTGAGCGGTTGATGCTCGTTTGCTGCCTCATTCCATCAACGGTCAGTACGATATTGATGCTGCTTTTCAGCCACGGTCGGTAGTACACCCATATCGTTACGCCGGTGCCCCCAGTCCTTGAGTGAATGGACGCATGATTCACATTCCATTTTCCACCTCCCATTCTGACCAGGCGAAACCTCGACACTCTTGACACTATCCCTCAGTGCATCTTCTCATATCCAGGGGATAGGACCACGATGTGGCGTACTTTGAGGTTCTTATGGTCCGATCTCTACGACCTTAAACTAAGATCTGCCCCTATGGTCCGAGATCTGAGACCTTAAACTAAGATCTCCCCAAACGGGGTTCTACGTCCTGCATGACATTAAACTGCACTTTCAGAACTACGTGTGGCTTGATCTCCAGCCTGATGGAGTACGTAGGAACGCCCAGGCATCTCGACTCGGGTCCAGCCTCAGGGATCGCTAAGTCCCGCCCCTCCTCGTTGTCGGCCGTCTGGCCTGGCTTCTGGTAGAGTGGTGCAGTTGTGATATTCTCCCCGATTCAGCTCGGGATGCCCCATCGCAATGATGGGAAGCGACAGTTTCCTCGTCAGAGAGGTTCTGTCTGAGAATTGGGGTGATTCACCGCCAGATTAGTGCATCCGCCTAATACGCTTTCCCCACGGTGGCACAATTTTGGGAGCGTTAGATTCTGTCCGAACAAATCGTCACTTCGCCCCACGCTTCGCATGCCCTGTTGATCTGGATTTCCACCCTTGTGTCTGAAGGAACCCCCAAAGCGGCATTGATGATGACATGTGATCCGCCTCCTGCAAATATGAATGATGACCTTCGGTCCGTCTATTGCAGTAGTATGGTCGATTGATCCATTGTCCGCTTGCCGTCTTGGGCATTTCCTGGAAGGCCGACCGTTGTGGATTTCTGAATTCGGGACACGCAGTTCACCCTTTCTCATTTCCCTATGTTCGGATAAAATCTCAACGCCCCTAGCGTTGTCCCGCTTGTGTGTTGGAACAAGTTGGGGGGATGATACATTGATTAGGTCTGAGGTCTCCTTTCCTTGGAATGACCTCCCTCTTTTCTTTAGAAATCCAGGCCCCATTACGGATGCCTGAATCTTGGTTAACACTCCCGCGAGACAATGAATTGTGGTTGATCATGTTAGGCCAAAAAATGCAGATAAATATATTGGTTCATACAAATGGATCGAAATATCGAGTAGCCGAAGAAAATGTTCTGGGAGTGGCAAAAACAA
The DNA here is from genome assembly GCA_963277665.1 of Viscum album. Classification (NCBI taxonomy): domain Eukaryota; kingdom Viridiplantae; phylum Streptophyta; class Magnoliopsida; order Santalales; family Viscaceae; genus Viscum; species Viscum album. Next base: position 1,765,917,558 of record OY728140.1, read on the forward strand.
AGCCCCTATGGATTAGCGTGCTGGATAAGTCTTTCTAACGCCGCTACCCTTTGGCTGGCGGCCTCCAGAGCTGCTTCTCGCTCTCTGCGTGCCCTCTCCTCGTCGGCGGTCGCAGCACGCAGTTCGTCGATTCTGGCCTGTGCACGCTCCCGCTCGACTTGAAGTGTGACCATCTGTTGGCCCGCCTCCGTCAGCTATACCTGGGCGTCGATCAGCTGGGCCGTTAGTTGCTCCACAAGATCAGTGCACGCTGCGACGAAGGCCTCCTTCTCTGCCGCCTGCCCTTCGAGACACCGGACATCCTGCTCCGCCGCAAGGAGTGCCCGCGTGTTCTCCGACACGTCCCGACATTGTGCGACGTCGGCGCGCCGGCGGTTCTCGCGCATATTTTCGGCCATCAAATCACGGACCGTCAGATGGAGGCATTGAGCATCAGCTCCCCCGGCACACAGGAAGCGCAGCCAGTTTTGAAGTGATCCCATGCGCCCCAGCCACTCCGATGGGTCTCGCTTGAGGAAGCGCTGCATGCATTTCCACCCCCTGCGGCGTGTTATCCGGCTCTCCTCGACCGCCTCCGCATCCGAGTCGTCCATCTCCTCAGGGTCGGCAGGCCAGTAGGCAGGGAAGGCAGCCAGCAGGTCTGCTGCAGGGTCCGCCCCTGGGATGTCCTCATGGGGGATAGGTTCCCCAACATCTGGGCAACCTTCTTCTCTCGCCCCAGCGGCGTTGACACCCTTGTCAGCCCCCGACCTCTCTCTGATGGCAGCACCGCCGGCGTCCGCAGCCCCTTGATCAGCAGTTAGTGGGGCCGGCTCAGTTTGGGAAGTCTGTTCCGGAGCAGGCGGCAGGTCTGCCACTGGTCCACTCGTGGATGGCCCGGGTTCGACAGCCCAACGAGCCTCCAGTGTTGAGATCACTGCGCAAGGCAAGCCGTGGTTAATCACGGGTCGTCAACGGCAAGCACCAGTACTAAAGTAGGGAGACTTACGGGAATTCAAAGCGTCATATTCCACTGTCCCGACCGCCGCAGGAACAATTGCGGCAGGGGACCCTTCCGCGCTTGTCAATTCAATGATGGGTGTCTGGCCCCCGCCTTGTCTTGCTGGCGCCTCTCCTGCTCCTACTGAGGATGCCTGACCGACATCCATGCACTCCTGAGAAAGGTGGAGGAATGGGTTAGAAGCTGCATAAGAGAACGGATGAAGCAGGTTGAGTAGGGATAGAAGCGGACCTCGAGGAGCTCAGTGATATCGACATTGCGAGAGTCGGCCACCTCGCCGCTCTCCCGCGGGCTCCCCCGATGGGACCTTCCCTCGGAGCCTTCATCCTCCCCCGTCTCCTCCTCTTCCTCGGAGTCGTTGTTACTGTCATCTTCCTCCGGCGGCATCTGTTCTGGAGCAGGCTCTAGACCGAGCATCACCTTCACCGGAAGGGACGACTCCGCATGCTGACCACGTTGGCGCGCGTACTCGTCCATGGCCGTCAGATACGCATACCGCCGGTGGAAGTTCACCCTGTCGGCGACCTGAAGGCGCCTGACCGCTGGCAGATGGATTCCTTCGTTGGTTATCTTCTGCCAGATGGTTTCGGTCCCCAGCGACTGCCGCATGGTCATCCAGGCCGACCACAGCGCTGGGATGACCGCATCGTTGGAGGGTTCGAGCAGGCGCCTTACCTGCTTCCCGGGCCGCTCTTCGACCACCGCACGTGCCCCCTCTCTGGGCGCCGAGGTCGTAGCGGCAGCCTGCGATGTGCCCGCCGCCGAAGTCCCTGCTCGCGCCGGCTCCGCTGCTTGGCGCGCCACCATTCTCCCCCGCTTGACGGTGCCTCGCCTCCTTCCTTGACGTCCGGTCTCCGCACGGGTGACCTCGAGCCACCGAACTGGCTTCCGTAGAAGCCCCTCGGGGTACGCGATGGCCCAGTGTTCAGCGTACTCGGTTGCCAAGCCTGCGTCGACCCCGGTAGGAGGGAGAGTGATGACGTCGCCAGAGCCGAAAGCGGCGAACATTATCCACATCTGTCGAAGGACGCAAGGGTTCGTCTCCTCCCGGACAGCAGTGAATACCCTCTTCGGCATCCGTTGAAGGCACCCGAACTGCCTGGCGAACCGGGATGGCACGTAGGGCTTGCAGATCTCCTTCCTGTCGATCCGAGCCACAAGCACCCCGCCCCGCATGTTCAGGAAGTATTCGTGCTGCTCCAGCGGACCCTGCCCATTGTCGATCATCTGGCCAGCGGGAGTGGGGAACGGGCTGAAGTTGAAATTGGCGTGATTATCCAATCCGAATCCTCACGCCCTCCTCATTTAGGGTCATCGGAGCGACCCCCGCGATGTTCAGCAGGGAGGGTCGCAGGCCGTTGCCCGGAGGAATGATGGCGTTCGGAAACGTGTACCCACCAAGGTGAGCAGCCACCCAGCCGTGGAAGAATTGGAAGGGCCCACAGATCCTTCGTGGCGACCCCCCTCGCGAGATGCATCCCAGGATGGCGTACAGCTTAGCCAGCACTGGGACCCCGAGGTTGTATCTTTTATTGGCAGCCATGGCGCCCGCCATCGCCAGTGTCGCCGGGCGGACGCCCATTCTCGCGTCCCGCACTGGCAGAAGCCACCCACTCAGAAAGGCGGCCAGGAACGCCGCGTACCGGACATTTGGGTCCCGGGCCTCGATGACGCGGTACCCCCATGAGCGGTAGTCGCCCGTCTACAGGACCCGCCAGTACGACCCGTTCCGGCTCCTCTGAGCCGTGGTCGGGCACCGCTTCCCCCTGCCTGGCATCTTGACTGCTGGGTCATGCTCCAAGAACTGGCCGAACCACTCCTTGTAGGCTATGTCCTTCTGGAAGTCCTTGATCCCGAGCCGCTGCGTAGCCAGGTCAAGTAGATGCCATGTCAGAATGGGAGTCTGTGACCTGTCTTCCCTGGTGTTCTTCGGAGGCAGGAACTCATCGTATTGGTAACCCTCCAGCGGGATACCTCCGATAATGTGGATGTCCCAGAGACCGATGCCTACCTCCCCATGGTGAAGATGGAAGGTGTTGGTGTCTGGGGACCAGCGGGTGAACAGTTCCGGCCCGAGCTCGGACTGCTGGTAGAAGTGGAACTGCGACGTCCACACCGCCTCAAACAGGCCGATGTACCGCAGCTCCTCCGCGAAGTGATCGCAAGTGTGGCGTACCCAGAACGCCCAGGCCCACTCACTGGTGAAATTGCCCCCAGATCGCAAGTCCCAGTCTTTCAGCCAGCCCTTGGTGTCGTCGGTGACACTCTGGCGATATGTGCTCGAGTAGAGGGCTGGAGAGCTCTCCGCAGTAGGCTCACTTCCGACGATGGTTCACGTCCTCGGGTTTAGGACATAGACATCTAAGTGTCTGGTCTCCCTGGTAGGATGCCCATTGTTGGTGATGTTATAGCGGGTAAGCTCGTCCTCCCAAGTCACCCAGGTCCGTGGCGCATCAACCTCGAACCCTGGCACCAGAACCTCATCTAGGATGCCAAAGTTCCAGAGCGGCAGGTTGTCCGACAGCGGATATGTCTTCTGGGCTGGCGTCAGCAAGTCGAACAAGGATTGATTGTTGGAAACAATCTCCTTGGCTCCGTAGACCTCCTCGTTCTCCTCCATCTCAACTCTGCGAGTGGCGGCATCCCCCTCATTTCCTTGATTGTTGGCCATCTCAGAAGCTCCGGGAGTCGTGCGGGTTAAGGGATGAAGCGTGCGGAATCGGACGAGGCTGGTAGAGAAATTTGGGAGTTGGCGCGCAATCCTAGTGGACGGCGCGCAATTTGGAAGTTTGTCGCGTAAAACCCCGGGTGTTCGCGCAAAAAACAGGCCGAAATCTGGAAGGTTTGCGCGACGAACGGGTGAATTCCGTGCCGGAAAGGGCAATTTCGTGCACGAGAGCTCGAATACTTATCGCGCGGAAGGCCGGTGTACGGTGCGGGGGACCCAGGGCCCCTATTTATAGGCGAGGTCGGGTGTCCGCGCTGCGCGGAAAGTGCTTTGCGCGACCGAGATAGCGAATTTCGCGCCCGACGCCCCTTTTTGCGCGCCACAGTCCCGCGCCACCCAGGACTTCGGCATTCCGGCGTCTCCCTCGGAACCCGATCGTTGCGACCTCTCGCCGATCAGATTCCGAGGGGGGGCTTTTGTAGACGCCGGAAAAGTCCGTTGTTCCCAAACGAAGCTCCAGATGCAGGAAGCGAGGTCATATTTGGAGTCGGAAGCCTGTTTCGGAGGGCCCGGAAGCCTTGCGCGGAATTTTGGAGACCCGCGCGCAAAGCTGGAGTGTCACGCGCAAACCTCCCGGGATGCGCACAATGCGCTGGGACGGCGCGCAATTTTGTGCGCCCGTTGCCCGCACGACTCCCTTGCGCGCCGGGCCCGATTTCGCGCCCGCGAAGGGAATTCCGCGCCCGCGAACCGGATTCCGCACCCGGGGTTGCCTATAAATATAAGGCGATCCCCGACGTTTTGAAGGTGGCCGGAATTCGAAAGGTCTCTCGTGCGCGCAATCTAACCCCTTCCGTGCGCAATGCCGATCTTCAGGTAACCTCTTTTCTTTCGCGCAATAAAGCCTTGTGGTTCGCCTTCGCGCGCAGTCCCTTCGGCTCCTTTCCTTTGAACTAACCCTTCACCCAAAGGCCTTCGCGCGCAAAAGAAACCTCTTGCGCGCAATTGCCGCCGGGTGCGCGCAATCCAGCCCGATTGCGCGCACCCCCCCCCTTTCAAAGTGGTCATTCGTTAAAGAATGAGCTGTTGCCCCCGCGCGCTATCCGAAGCCCGGTGCACGCAATCTATGTCATCTGCGCGCAAAGCGCTGGCCCAATTGCGCGCCAACCAACCCATTTGCGCGCCGACCCGCGGTATTGCGCGCCAAGTTTCTCTTTTGCGCGCAATCCTCCGGGGTCGCCCCCTTTGACCCCCTGAGGGTACCCGCCTGCGTGGCGCCCGATAATCTTCACCTCGGGTGCCCGCACCGTGCGTTGTCTTCCCGTGCGGCCCTCCAGGCTCGCGCGAAGTGACACGGACCCATCGACGGCACCATACACGTCCAAGCTGCACGACGTTAAACTGCCTAGCATGTCGTCCGCGCTGCAAGACATTAAACTGCCAAGTGTTTCGTCCAACATGACGTTAAACTGCATTCGTCCTCAACACATGACGTTAAACTGTACTTCGTCTGGCACGACGTTAAACCGTCCGCTTCGTCCTCAACACACGACGTTAAACTGTACTTCGTCCGGCAAGACGTTAAACCGTCCGTTTCGTCCTCAACACACGACTTTAAACTGTACTTTGTTCGCCAAGATGTTAAACCGTCCGCTTCGTCTGATCCCGTGCCTCGCACGCAGGGTCCCCCTCCCGGTAAGGATGTGGCCCCCACCCGCTCGTCTCTGCAGGGATGTCGGGATTGGAGTGGCCTTTGCCCACGGGGGTAGGGTATTGCAAACCCCTAGTTCCTTATGGGGGACTGCGCATGTGTATCTCCATCGTGCTTCCCCACTGCCGAAGCCAGTAGAGGGTGTGACAGGGATCGAGGTCTCTCACCTTCGGCCCAAGTCCCTCTCCAACTGAGCTTTGTCGCATCCGGGCTGCCTCAGTGCGTAAGTCCTGACAGAACGAACTACGTGGACTTTGATCCCTGTCTCCTAAACAGGGTACGTAGGAAGCCTCTCCGAGGTTCAAGCCCACCACCTGGTCGTCCCAGTCGTATTCACGTCGGTTCGTCCATCAGTGGACCCCTCCCGGGTTCACACTTGCGTCGATTCACCTATGAATCCGCCCTTGTGGGAGACTGCACATGTGTATCTCCATTGTGCTTCCCCACTTCCTTTTTCTCCTGCCAGCGTCCATCATGACGTGAAACTGTGATCCACCCGGCCGTTCCATCCCCCTCTGTGCGAGGTGGTTCGGTTCAATCCTCCACCCGGCGGCCTCGATCTCTTCGTGAGGCGGCCTGCCAGCGTCCAGCATGACGTGAAACTGTGATCCACCCGGCCGTTCCATCCCCCTCTGTGCGAGGTGGTTCAGTTCAATCCTCCACCCGGCGGCCTCGATCTCTTCGCGAGTCGGCCTGCTAGCGTCCAGCATGATGTGAAACTGTGATCCATCTGGCCGTTCCATCCCCCTCTGTGCGAGGTGGTTCGGTTCAATCCTTCGCCCGGAAGCCTCGACCTCTTCGTGAGTCGGCTTGCCGACGTCCAGCATGACGTTAAACTGTATATCCGAACTACGTTGACTTTGATCCGCGCTAACGCACGGTACGTAGGAAGCCTCTACGAGGTCCGAGCTCTTCACTTCATCATCCATCCTGATCCTTACCCGGGCCGCCACATCCCGGTGGGGTCATGCCATTTCATTCCACTCCACTTCACTCGGGAAGCCGCCCATGTGCTGGCCCCAGCATCGGAGGTTCCCCGCAAGGGGTTCTGTCATCTGATCCACTCCTTGTGTTGATCAGTCTGATGTCGTCCCCGATGGATGCTAAACTCGCGGCATACCCCGTGTTAAACATGGGAAGCTGAGGAAAACCTCAGGTGACGCAGTTCCCCGTACCCAGCGCGGGATGCCTCAGGCCATCACGCCTTTGAGAAGCCCTATTAGGGACGGAAGGCAGACATGCAGATTCGCAGTGTTAAGACACACCCCCGACACCCAGAGCCACCCGGTCTCCTCACCGCAGGTTGCTGCCCCGACCAGACTCCTTGGAGCGTCCGGGCGGAAGCAGCGTAATTAACCGGTGTCCATGAAGATATGGCGCCGGGAACGAGATTCACGAACATTCTTAAATCTATGAGGGAGACCCGGATTAGGCGACGAGTTCTGAGGAGACGTCCACGGAAGGAGGAGCCGACGTCCCATCATCCCGGTTTCGATCAAGGAGCAGACGCCCCTGAAGAAGGGACGGATGCCGCCCGCCTTTGGAAAGCGGGACTGCGGGACCACAAGCCGCGCGCGCCCATCCCCTCGGGTCGACGGGCGCACGCGCGAACGCGTCTTGGCGGAATAGCGCCGGAACAGAAACCCGACACACATCCGCACCGAAACAATATTAACATGTAATAAAACATTCTACATCATATCAGGTCCCAAACATTTTAAAAATTGATCTAATACATGAAAACACAATAAATAACTATATGAGAATTAAAAATAATTATTTTATATGACTATGATCATATAATTTCCTTATTGATAATTATTCATTAACAGTCCCTAAAAAACTGATATTTTAAAATAGTATCTTACGCCTTGTATTGCTCTTGAATTTTATCCCATAAAAGATATTTACATGAAATATGGAATTATTTATAATTACATAATATTAATTAATGATATTAAAAAAATATAGGCAGTATATACACTATATTAGTGAAATTAGATTCAATATATATATTGTTTCTGAATGGTTTGTAATTGATATTAAATTACATTATAATGATCATACAATAGAAAATGGAATTAATAAATGGTGATATTATTTGAATAAAAATCTATTCTGAAAAAAAATAAAATACAATATATATTAATCAAAATTAAATTCACAAAATGTATTTTCAATGTACAATCAATGAAAAAGTTATATAGTCTAATTAATTAAGATTGATTTAAGAAACAATTACTTTTAAATTTGTATTTCATTCCTTATATTGATCATAATGACCTTATACCAGACGAATATGAAAAATGCAGTAGAAATGTGTTGGTGGAATGGAATTTTAAAATGTTATATTGGAAAATGTAATAGTGAAATCCCAATTTTGAGATGTGTGATAAATGTTGAATTGACTTCCTTTTTATAAGAAAGATCATGGTGGGTTTCACAATACTTTCAGTCCTTAAGTGTCATGAAGGTAATTATAAAATTGAAATGTTGGATATATTAGGACCATGGATTATTTTATAAACTATTGATTATATATTATTTTCATGATGTAGTTTTTTTAAATTTATGTTGGTTTAAAAAAAATTAAATCATCCTAATTGTTTAATGTGTTTATCTTCAGGATTCAAAATAAATATCCTTAAGAACATCATGTAATATATTAATATTGATTATAATTTCATAGATCAACAATTATAATTCATGAATATTTATAAAAAATTGTGGACTTCCAAGCACATCTTAATATTATCATATTTAATATTTAAAATTTCTTTAATTAATGGTTTTATTTTTTTTTCATATACATCTACCTAATAAGGCGTATGAGTTTTAGAAAAATATTCTAATAACAAATACTGAAATTAATTTATATAAATATAAAATTATTATAAATAATTTTTATCATATAAATTCATTCATTGGTAATATAAATTCATATTCGTATCATGATGACATATTTAATATGTTATTTGAATATTTTGTAACTTCTGAATAAATTGCATAAGAATATGGAGAATATTCTTGATATATAACTCAAAATTTTGGAAATTTTAATAAAAATATTTATTTATACAGAATATTTACTAAATAAACTCACAAAATAATATCACAGTCACAATTATTATCATTTGGATACAATGTTTTAATTTTATACTGTTGTGCAAGCACGGTTTCGCCCCCCCAAATGATCTTCAGGTTTATCATGAAATAATTTTTAAATAATATTTTTTTATAAATTTTTGTATTATATTTTTATAATAAAATAAAATACTATTTATTTAAAAACATATATATCTTTATATATCATGTGATTGTTATTATAATGTCACAAAATCTAATGTATCTCATAAATAAATTATTATTCAGCATTAATCAATCTAAGACCTTAAAAAAATCATTAAAAACAATTTAAATTTTTAAACTCTAATTTAATTTATTTTTAATCAAAAAAATTATTAAATAATCTATCTTATATATACCAAATCAAATTTAAAACATTTTAATCTATTTACTTTTATTTCATTGCATCTTCTAGGAGCCCTAAATCTATGATATGTAAGATTTATAAGTAATTATATTATTTTCAAATGGAAAAATAATTACAATAATAATGATAAAAATATCAAAGAAAATCATTTTTCAAATTATTTATAACTTATTTTATTCATTTTGATAAAATATTCATGTTTACTAAAATAAAGGGACATTTTGTTTTTATAATTTACGTAAATATTATTTATGTACATACAGGAGAAAAATGGAATCATGTTGTCATGATTTTACTAAATATAAATTACTGTATGGAAGAAAATATTCCAATGGGATTAGGGTTAGTTTTTGGATAATTTTATGGTCTTAACCCATATTTTTAGCTTAATTTTTTAGTTATACCACTAAAAGGATATTAAATAATTTCATGATTAAAATTCATAATGAGAAAAAATAAAAGGGTTGTATTAACCAATTTATAACCTACTAATTCCAAATATGGAATTACTTTTGAAATATTCATTTTAGATATGTGTTTAAAATATTTATTAACATATATACAGAAAACATGGCAAAATTTATTTTTTGGAAAAATGCATTTTTAGGCCAAATTATGAACATATACTAAATTCAGGTATAATGATGATTTAAATAAAAATACATATATTATATATAATTAAATAATAATTATGTCACTTTGATGTGTACTTAAAATATTAATTATAATGTTTATTTAATATAAATTATAGTTTTATAAAAAACATTAGTTTCAACTATTTATTAAAAAACTAACATTTTCATAAAAAAACAAAAAATTTAAACCATTATATAATATTAATAGATTAATTCAAAATATAATATCCTCTTTATAAAATTAAATATCTAGAATTTATATAATTCTATAATATGGTATGTGAGAAAAAATATATAAAGTTGATTTCAAAATAAATCCTGTTTTTGATTCACAAAATTACATAAATTAATATTGAATACATTTTATTAAGTATTTATAAAAAATTTGATTCTATAATACTTCTAAAATATTTTGTTATTTTATAATCATTTCTATTCATAAATAAAAATTCAACAACAGTGGTAAAATGACCACTTTTAAATAACAATATTACGTCATTTTTATGCACGGTGTTTCATGTTGTATACACTCTCAATAAAATTACTCTTTTTAAAATATAATAGTGTAGCATTGTTACCACTCCACTAAAAATATTAATAAAATTAATCCACATAATTTCAGCAAGATCACAGTAATCCAGGGTTTCATATTTGGAAATACATATGTTTAAAACTCAGATTTTTAAAACGGATAATAAAACTTCTTGTTGTAAAATAGGAATGGAAAATATGATTGAAACATGAAACAATGTATAACTTGGTTACCACATTAAGAGAAAATTATAGGAAAATAAATATTAGAATTCAGGAAGAATATCTATTTAGAAGATAATTTTTATAATTCTTCAAAAATTAACATAAAATAGCATTGTTATATCATTACTCTTTTCTTATAGTTGAGGGATTTCATTACCATCTAGATCCAGAATCTATGTAAATATGAATCAATCAGAATTATAATTTCATATATTATTCTATTACTATATACATAACATCATGTGATCCAAATTATGAGTGTTCAAAATATATTTTTCATTCATAATCCACTAAATTAAACATCTTATAGGTTATTGCATGTACTACAAGATAATTATTTATTACTCATATCTCTATACTTTATTCATAACAAAAATGGTTATGAAAATGTAATAAAATAAGGAAAAACCTTCATATGAGGAAATTAAACATTAATATCTAGAGGTTCAATACTAATACTCAATTTAAAAGAAAATAATTTGATATATAACTCTCCATAAAATTATCTAAAAAATATCTACTAATATTAAAACACAATGATTGGAATGATTTGATCACATATTTTTCCATTATATGGTTAACATTAATCACTAAATTAAATCAACCAGTCTCAATGTATCTGACAAAAATATATATTATATGGCCATTATTTCTCAAAAATATATTAATCATAATGTCGATATAAAAATATTTTATGTTACAAAAGATAAATCAACACATATTCATCAAATAAATACACATATTTATCAAATGTACATATATTTACGTTAAACATATAATGACCCAAAAATACAAAACATATTCAAAAATAAATACTATTCAAATATTCATAAAATTTTATTTTTTAATCCTAATTTTTCTATATGATAAATCATATACATTACTTATAACAACCCATTTATCCGTATTAAATATATATATCTTAACATTGAAGATCGTCTTACCCCTAATGGTTATGAATGCCATTTCAAATATTTATATAAGGAATTTTTCTTTATATAACCATTTCAATATAACATATATAAACCGAAGGTTTTTATTACTATAATAATTTCTCAAAATAATATTAATCATATTAATATCATGTAACATGAATACATAAATAATGGTATCATTTCTAATATACATATGATAATACTTAATATTTTAATCCAATTATAGTATCCATAACTCATACATTAATATCAAATTAGAACATCATATTATCCAATGTTATCTAATCCATTCCTATAACGACAACCATGTACATGCACTCCCAAATACAACACTAAAATATTATATTTATTTTTTAGGAATCAATAATAATAAATGTGACTACATTTCAACAATAAAAAAATATATTATCAAAAACATATATTGAATCATTTTTATACACAATCAAATGTTTTCTTTTGAGTTTTTGATAATAAGAAAATATTTTACATAAAAATGAATTTAAAATGAACTTGTTCATAAAAATCGACATCATCTATCAGTATGTTATTTGTATCTTGTAACCTTCTAATGAAGAAAATTTTTTATTTTTTTATTCACAAACTCATGAAATGGTAAACCTAATAAAAATAGATTAAATGATTAGTACGTGTTATATGTAATTTATTCTATTATGATTAAATGATGAATAAAAATATGGAAGAGTTATTAATGAATAAATGTTTCATTTAATAAATAACATGAGAATGAGGTAAAATCATTGATTATCGTAATCACATATTATGTAAGAGACAAATTATTATTAAGGAAAAGTCCTAATTTTGGACATTCATGATAATTCTATTTAGGACTAAAGAAAAAACATCTAGAATTTAACAATAATATAATAGTGTTAATTTTTATTAGTCATTGGGTAGGTATGCATAAGATAAGAAAATAATATGACATAACCATATAATATGGGAATATATATCTTGTCATCCAATAAAATCTCTTGAAAATATTTCTGCATCAAGGTGGTCTATAATTTTGGGGCTCCCCCATCACATATATTATCTCAACATATTCCTTAAATATTTAATGATAAATTCACATCGTAATCAACATTCCTTATCTATAATTACAAGGCTATTTTTTTAGAAAAGTGAGACATGGGAAGGCTTCCCAACCAATATAATTACATTGCTATTTTAAATCAATAATATATAATAAAAAATTCCCTCATTAAATCAAAAAAACCTTTATATTCTGTTTCACCAGCATAATCAGTATATAAATATGATATATGGTTTAAACAATAAATATATCTATGATTCAAATGAAAATGGATATGGGTTAAAATAAAAAATGTCATGGGAATGACTGATAATGATAGAGATCATGATAATAATGAAGTAATTGATAATGATAAAATAAATGAATAAAAATGATTGCATCGGTAAGAGAATAAATTAGAAAATAATGTCACCAAATATAGTAAAAACTAACTTTATGGAAATAGTTTTATATAAAATTTTATTATATGGATGAAAAAGTTCTTTTTCCAAAAATGAAATAAATTTTAGCATTTTTAATAAATGTTATTTTCAAAATTTATTCATGTACAGATAAATTTATAAAATTTAACTAATAAATTATATATAAAGATATGAAAATATTATAATTAAATATAATTTATTTGAGATAGTGAGAGACATTTTTAATATATCAATGGTAATTTAATCAAAAAAATACCCAGAAAAAAGTGAGATGATATCCTGAATTTTAACAGCCATGATTAATAATTGAATCAGAACCCCTTAGTGAAATTAAAATTTTTATGGTTAATTATTTTACATTAAATAATATAAATTCTTGATATTTAATATAAAATGGATAGTGTAAATGTAATATAAATTAAAATAGGTGTCTAATATATATTTTATCCAAATGTACATAATTTTCGGTTAAATTGTTGTACAAATATCGTAATGTAAAATGTAGATTCAATCAAATTAGGGATTATTTTTAAAATATTTAAATCCATAAAATAGAATTAAAAATAAAATAGAAATAAAAAAAATTATTTTTACACATTATAATGTAAAAATTTCCTCAATCATTAAGAACTATAACCCTGAAAAAATATATTGCGTTAAGAAACCCCTGTATTTATCTTTTTTTTCACCCTTTCATTGATCTTAATCCCTTCGTAAGAACAGATTATGATCACTTAAGTGGATGGGTTACATGGTAATAGATGTTTATAAGGTGATTTGGGTATATTTTAAGGAAGAAAAAATAATATTATTTGTGTGAAAATTGATGATGTTGGACTAGTTTTATAGACAAAATCAAGGGTGTTTTGAAAAATTTAAAATTTGTAAGGGTAATAAAGGTAATTATATAATTCATAATTCTCACAAATATAGAGAAATAATGATATTCCAAAAATTTATGTATTTATTTTTTCCATTATATAATTTTAAATTTTTTCTAATGATTTCTTGTGGAAAATTAATCTTTAACATCATTTTATGTTTTTGGGTCACTATTACCAATAGTGGTCTATAAAAACATCATAAAAAATAAAATTTATAATATAATAACTTTTATGATCAATTAACCTTCTTAAATATTTATAAACATCATGTGATACCTAGAATAATATAAATATTATCATCCCTAATAATTTTAAATTTTAATAATTAATTTTTTTAATGTTTTCATATAGGTTGTACCATCATGGTGTATTTGTTAGAGATAATTATAATAAATACGATAAATAAAAAATTATTTTTAACAGGAAAAACTTATTATACCTAATTTTTTTATTTTAAAATTATTTGAGATGATTATATATTTTTATTCAAAACATTAAAACATATTTAATATGTTATTTTATCATTTTTTCTTCTCACACGCACTTTACACAAATTTAATTAATATTAATTTTATAGAACTAAATATTTTGAATAAATAAATATAAATAATAATGTATACATAATATTGACTCAAAAATAGATTTATTAACTATTACTACCAAGATTATTGTCATTAAAATATTATATATTACTTTTCTATTGTTACATAAGCAATGCATCGAATATGATTATCAACTTCAAGTTTATCATGAAATAAATTATAATATAAATTTTATGAATTATTTTCTAAAATATATTTTCATTATATGAATAGAAATAATTCATTCCATAAATTATTAATAAATTTATATAACATATTTATGTGATAATAATATCTTTCAATATATTCTATGTCAAAAAAAACTATTTTTTACTATTCATCAGATTCTCATGGAAAACGGAATAATTCATCAATAAAATTATATTAAATTAATCAATTAAAATTTGGTTTCAAAAAATAATTTTTTTCCAAAATAATCCTTCCATATATCAAATTTTATACAATTAAATATATTTATCTTGATTTTTTAGTATCTTATATATGTACTTCATCTGTGCGGTGTACTAATTCTTTGTAATTATATCCATTGTTAAATTTTGAAATAATTATCACAAATAAATATAATATATTGAAACTAAATTTAATTTTTTTTATCATTCATTAATTTATCTGAATCATTATTATAAATTAATATATTTTGTTAAAACAAAGAGAGTGGCAATTTTTATTATTAATTTAATAATTATTTCAATAATTATCCATGAAAAATAAAATAAAATTTGATTTTTTATCCATAGATGGTTATATTGGAAATTAAATTATCCTATAATATTTTATAGTGGTTTGGGTGATTTTTGGGTCTTACACACTATTTTTACCTATGTTTACCTATTATACCCTTACTATGGTGAAATTTTTTACCATGGTTACAATTTAAAATGAACAAAAATAAAATGGAAAAATTTACCATAAAATAACATCCTAATTATATATTTGAAATTAATTATTTATGATGAACAACCTTTCAGTTAATGAAAACATTTTTGTTATAACATTGTAAAATAGAATGAAAAACCTTTTCCTCACAAATGCATTTTAGACACAAAAATGATATTATACCAAAATATTATATAATAATGATTTTAATGTAAATAAATTATTTATATCAAGTAAAATATTTATGAAATATATCCATATAAAAAGAATATAAAAATGATATATTTGAAATAAAAAATTTATAGATTTACATATAGCAGTTTTTCAACTATTCCTTCAAAATAAACATTTTCGACAAATCCCTAAGACAAGTTTGATTTGATGATTTAAAAAATAATATGATATAATAAAAAATTAATAAAACTAGATGAAATTAATTTTATTTTCAATTAATGAATAGAAATAATATTTTTTTTATGAAACCCATATTATAAAGAATAAAACTACATTACTAAAATATGAGTAGTAATATAGTATGTATTAGTTAAATATTTTTGAATTATAATACTAATTTATAAATTTTTAATAATATGTTAATTAAAATTAATATCTGATAGTATAATGGTTATTTTATAACATTCAGATTAAAATAATAACATTTCATAGTTCATATAATATTATTATTTCAGGTTGTATATGCAATCGAATAATGTATTTTTTAAAAAATATCATGGTATTCTAAAAATAAATAACCCAAAAGAGATCATGGTGATGGGTGGGTCCCATGTATACATCATGTTCCTTATTTAATGATGATACAGTTGAGAAAAACCTAAGATATGAAAACATTTAAATAATTCAAGGAGATAATAGTGTTTCAAAAAATATAAGAGACAAAGGAGTTAATATTATCAATATAAATGACAATGATAGATATATAAATGAAAATACTAAGACAATATTGAGAATTATAACATTGGAATTTCCATTATGGGACTTTTTACATAATCATAGTCTTTGGTATGAACCTTGGAAGATGAATTTATTTTCTATGATAATGTGCATTATACAAAATTATGTCTTATTCTTAATATACAATCTCATAGAACATGATTTAATTTTAATGATTACATATAATTAGGACTTATTGCTTGTTTTATATAACACATTATGACCTGATTTATAAAAAATTATAGGTGATAGATTGGATTTTATTGGATTGTTTTATAATTATGTTCCCATACCCTTATCTATATCATATGTTGAAATTTGATCATTTGTTGAGATATATTATGTTTACACATTCTAGAAGTATTATCTAACCCTTTATAATGTTTCCATTCCTCATATTATAAATAATTATTTAAAGTATGATATTCTTATTGAGGATTCTCATTATGATTAACATAATTGGAAATTATGTGTACCGTTTATGTTCACTTTTAGTATGTATTCTTGTTTCCAAAGATACTAAACTGCTATTTATTATTCATGTATTTTATTTATATTACACGAATATTCATTGAAGAAGATATATACTTATATCTATAATGTTTGGTCTACTAAAAATAAATCCCATATAGACATGTACCCTATACATTAATCAATCAAATGTTTGATACACCTACAATGTATGGTACATTTTAATTTGGTTAAATGAATAAAAGAATTATGTGATCTGTTGTTTTACCAAATTGTATGTGGGGAAATCAACCAAAACCGAAAACATTTGGCAATTATATTCCTACCCGACTAGGGTGGTAGAACTTATGGAATCATAAAATATTTAAAAAAATATTAAAGAACAAAACCTATGGATATTATGTAGTCTGAAACAAAATTTCATAAATCTTCTGAATATATTCATGGAATCTACCACTGTGTTCTAGGAAACATGATCTCAAATAAGCAGACATGAAATAGTATTCAACATAATTAATCCATTAATTTTATGATTATAAATTACCAATCATAGTTAGTACCATTATATATTCAAGTTAAAATATTCCACTTTATCTATTTATGAAATTATTAAATAATAAAAATTTCTATTTCAAAATTTCTATTTCATGCCATTATAATTAGTATGCCAACAATTACGTGGTTTTTGTAATTTAATATTTTCCTATCACCAAACATACCATGTGGTAGTCATTAATTTGTATACCATCCTAAAATCTGGATATTATATTAATCAGTATAATATAATATAAGGATTAATACTCTTATGGTGAAAAGGAGAACTGTAATAGTTAGTTGGATTTCACTTGAAAACCCCTTTAATAGAACATGTTATCAATATAAACACATCTGGAATGACATTGGTTTATCCCGAACTAAGATACCTATCAATATCTACCAAATAACTATTTAGGTACCTAAATTACCATCTCTAAACTAACTCTCTAATGTCCAACAACAACCTCCGAACAATGAATAGGTAATAATAAATCACATATTCCAAAAAGTTGTATCCCCTCCTTTAATAATATACCAATAATTCATGTTTTACCAATAATTTTTTGTAATTATTATTTAAGATTCTAAAATACATAATGTGATATAATATTTTCTCATCATAGAAAAATAAATGGGTAACTAAAAAATCATAGGATGGGAAATAAATCTATATGATAAATGTCTTCACGCTTCATTCCAAAATATTTAATTCATGCAACCATCCACTTTCATTACCTTATTTAATTAGGTGTATCATTATTTAGATGTTTTAGTGATATGAAAATATTTAACACTAGTTAGAAATAGCATACAATATACTACAATAATTATTTTACCAATAAAAATATATATTCATAGGTATTCAAAGATGGAAAAAATATCTATGTACTATTTGTTATTAAACAATTTACCATTAGTAGATTTATATTTTTAGCCAATTTCAGGAATTTAAATCATCCTATGGAATAAAAAATTTACTAAAAAACATACATTGAGCTATATATGAAAATATCATGATACGCCATCAATATAATATCAAGGAATGATATATCAATACCATTTTTATTCATTCATAAAATTAGTCATTATAAAAAAAAATAAATTTACTCTATTAAAAAATTATAAAAAATCAAGATAATTCCAAAAAATTACATAATGAATGAAATTTCATGAATACCCTACATTAATTATCAATATTCAACTTTCTCAAATCATTAATGGAATAATTTGTGTTTTTCTCTGATCCCAATCACTCATAATAAAACAATATTGCAAAATGTTATCCCACTACACATCCTACATTTGTATCATGTGTCGTAGTGTTTAATGAAAAAGGGAAAAAAACATTTAATTGAAACATAAGTATATATACACGTTTTTTTAATTACACTACAACACAAATCCTTTGATCATGTCACAACCCATACAGTTTTCCTAAAAATGGTTAAGTACCAATGGAGGAAACGTTGTATGGGATAAATTTATAATCTATCCTTTATAATACATTTATTATAAAAAGATTTATATATATTATATCATACAATTTCATGATAAAATAATGGATAATATTAAATCCCATTATGTTTCAATCTATAAGAAAGCATAGAAAATGAAACAAGGACAATATATTTTAATAGTGAGGTATTTCGTACCATTCCAAGACTATCTCAAAATCAAAATATAATCCAAACCCCTTTTGATAGGCCTCCATGATGCACAATATATAATAAAACCTCACAGTAAAACTCTAAAACTACACCATCACTAAACATACATTCTGAATCCACAACAATAATATTCTAGTATAAATTTTGAATGAACATCACATACACAAAATTATATCTTCTTCTTGGATATTTCCAAACACGATAAAAATAATTTAATGGGATAGTATAAATTTATAAGTTTTATTTTATATTTCTCAAAAAATTTCTATAATCATGAATAAAAAAATCCAGAGAATGATGAAAAACAAAAAAACCAACATGTTAGTAACCCATCTAGGATTTCACTAAAATAAGATCACCATAATCTCATTATTGGAAGATGATGAATAAACCAAAAAACATTACCTCTTATCTAATAATTCATCAACAGTCATAAATATAGTATAAAAATGATTAAATGTATAATAAAATGGTATATTGGGCATGCATTTTCAATACACAATCCCATGTACTCTACCCTGTGACATAGTGTCACTAAAGCACAAACACCATGGGAATATCTTACAAATGTAACATATTCTTCTCATATTCTTGAATCTCAATATTTCATTTATAAAATGATGAATTATATTTATAAACAATATTTTATTAGTGAATTAAATTGAATAATTTTTAAAATTTTATGGAAGCTATCACACATGAAATATTTCATGATTCCAATTCATCTATAGTGGTAGTAGTAACTGATATAAACCAACTCAAACATGAACCAACAACTCTAAAGGTAAACAATATCATAGAGATCCTACTTACATTGATGATCCATATCAAACTATGATGATTATAAACCATTAATAACTCATGAACTACAGCATCATACATAGGATAACAATTATTATGATCAGCAATAGAGTTATAAATTTATTTTACTACCATTATTTTCATGGAAATTACCATCCACTTATTTTTCAAGTTGTTTATGAAATTTCGTAGGTTGTAAAATGACGCATCAACCTCTGTCTAATTGATGGGATATTAATAATTTTGGAAAGAAAAAAATAGAGAAAAATTTATGTATTTGTGGAAGTAGTTACTATATGAAAACTCTTGCCTTAAAAAATACACCACCCATAATAAGCAAAAATCTAGATTTCATGGTTCAAATAATTCCACTAGTGTCTTTCTAGTCTATACAATATGGATATTTTTAAATTGGTGAATATTGATAATATAGAATAATGAATAAAACTATTTGTGTCATGGATCTTAAAAAAACATGTAGGAAAATGGGGGATCATGTACAAAAAAAAATATCAATACCACATTAACCATCACAACCTCCTCTAGGAACTGCCTTTAAAGAACATCCACATGGATCATCTCACTAACCACTAATAAGTGAGATGAATTAATTTATAATCCTTTTATCAATAATATATGATCATATTAATCATAATATAGAGGAAATCATGTGAAAAAATACATCATATTTTACTCCCACATCCACCAATGATCAACATTATTATTATGTAGCCATAAAATCAATGATCAAAACATTCATCATTGGGAACCATATATTACAGGAAATGCTCTGAAACTACTCTCTTAATATCACTCCTAAAAAAAGGAAAACTAAAAATGTGTGATACATCAATATCATATATATATATATATATAGTTTTATGGGATAAATAATTTACTCAAAGAGATACATGTCACAGATTATTTATCTGATAAAGATATTCCCCTAGAACAAGACTCATTATTGGTCATCCATGAACCATATCATATAGTACTCATCAAAAAAAAATATACCGTTATAACCCTCTATCTAATAATATTATAATAAGGAATCATTTAATTATATCAATAAATAATAATTCACTATAATCTGATAATGAAATTATCAATAATTAAATTTTTCATTATCATATAGCATCATAGGGAGTGTAATGAACCCACCTAGGTCAACTAGACATGTTTACAAAGGTGATATTCCATTGGGTGAGCTATAAAATATATATCATAAATAAGTCATGAATATAACCAAATCCTAACATACAACCAATGCATAGTGTTGAATAATGTTTTGATTAAGTACCATACAACCCAAGCCAAATAGGATAAAACAAAAAATTATAATTTATACAAGAAAAATGTGCCTCCATATGACCAGTTATATCCTCTAAAAAATCCCAAAAATTAATGAAATAGATGAAAAGAAAACCTATAATGATTTAAGACTCAATTCCCCTTACCCGAGTATAATAAATGATGATCTACAAAAACAAAAAATATGGTGTGAAGTTAACAGTCAGTAGGATACCCTTAATAAATCTATATAAGTATTAATGTCTATATTTTAGATGTTATATCTTTAATAAACATGTTATTTATAAATTATTTCCAAAATTAAAACTATTTGTTAAAATTTCAATTTTATTCCATATATTCTTACCATATTCACAAAATCCATGAATATATCATGTATAATAAAAATTGGTAAATTATTCTTATTAGAAAATGTCCATTAAAATCATATTCATGTGATAAAACATGAAATAAAAGAAAAAGCATTCCATTTTGGCTCTAGGATATGTGAATATATACTAGATATAAAAAAATACTAAACTTGTAAAATGTTTGTTCTAACTACTTTTTATTACTTAAATAGACATTCAGTGTCATAATAATTAACCCCATGTAGGGCCACACACACTTGGGCCACTAATATCTATCTCCCAATGAACCCAAGGTTACCAATATCTCTTATTTGTTAAAAAAATTAAAAATTCATGATCAAATTTAATTAAATAAAATTTAAAAAAAATCCATTTCAATAATAAAATTTATAAATTCATGAATTATCCACACTTTCATACATCCAACTACATCAATTATGATGGAAACATTTCCATAATTGATGATGGATATTAAAAAATATTGTACATTCCTTTGATAGATAGACCTAAAAATAATATGAAATGGGTTGATATAAAACATCAAATTTCAAAGAATATGAAATATAAATATATGCAAAACTATTTCATTGAATAGAGTAAACAAAGTAGTAGATACTACTAACCCCAATGGATGCACCACCACAATCACGATTATAAATCATTTAACAAGTGATCTGAATGGAAATATTTCCACAAAATCTATGGGGGAAGATCATCTATCTCTTGAGGGAATATTGTGGTTGAATGAAATGAAAAAATATAGGCAACATGTTTAAAACCTCAAACCCAAATTATTCGTGATGTGAAAAGATTTCATAATGTAAACTTCTAAATTTATAAATGATTTTGAAAAACATGTCACCTCAGATAAAAAAATATTATTTCAATAATTAAATTATGCAGAACCAATTCATGGATTGTAAAAAATTCACACAATGAACTAATTCAGAATATCTTTATACCATCCCATATAAAACCTACCACACAATCCCATCACGAATTCATCCAATAGAAAAGAAATAATTTAGATTCTACCGAACATCCTAGACCATATCTTGTGTTATACAAACTAAAGGATAACCCCAAAAATTAAATTAAAAACATTTAAATGAAATAATTTATTTCAAAACAAAACCTACATTCAAAACATTACGACTTTTCAAATTTAATGCCATCCATTCCTTGGAACCCCACTAAGAACCATAAAAAGGGAATGAAAAAAATAAACCAATCTTGATTGAAGGATGATAATAGGGTGTTACAATCTCTCCACCAAAAGTACTTTATTTCCAAAAAATGATCTCAATATCCTAGAATCACAAAAAAATGACTCCCACAATTGCCACATTAATAATTCCTACTCCCATGTCTCTTCGATAACTCATTCACACTCTCACAATACATAGACTAATGAAATCACAATATCACATAACACCTTCTCTTTGTAATCTATATTCTAAACTAGTTTCACAACAATATTTATATTATTATCAATATTTAAATACATCGATACAATCACATGGGGAAGATCCATTAAATACAACAACATCATAGAAACATGAATAATGTCATGGAAGGAAATGAAATTACACATTAATTACAATAGATATGCATCCCCTCCATGTCATTCAATGATATCATAGGGGGAGAAAAACAAGGTTTCAATATACCCTACATACTAAACTAATGATGTCTAGACAATGGGAAACAGTTTGACATAATGAATCCCCAACCCATGGGTCCTGCGATATTGATCTTCATATTATTTCCGATGAATATATTCTATGATCAATCTCATTCATTTCAAATTCACCATATCCATCATCTCTTGAAAATGACATGGCATAACTAAGGACCTATCTCATAACTCTTCCCATCATAGGGTATATCTATATAGACGTCCATTAAAATACCCCAATGGATCTATTCTGATCAAGTCACGATATAAATATTTATAGGAAAATCTAATTAAACGAAAAAAATCCAATAAAGCATCGAAATAAATAACAAAACCCATATAAAATAATTGAGATCATTAATAGCTCTCTATATATCTCCATACATCAATGGATTATATGTTTTCATAAATTTAAAATAGGAACACATCACCTCTTGAAGAACATTTGACAAACTATCTGTGAGAAGATGGTCCTTTCCCTGAATAACCACGTTGGGAGCCCAAGGATGTATCAATCTCTCTCAAATATATAAATTCCCAATATGATCCACCTACATCTTCTCCATGATATATAGTCAGTGTTTTGATTTCATATGACAACCTATGATCACCCAAATTTAATTATTCTCCATAAGAGTCTATGGTAAAACAATAAAGAAATCTTATTAAATATGACTTAATTTTCATACCCGATTGGCTAAATTATAAATCAAACCTTCTGGACTCTGGTGTTTTGTATCAATTCTTTGATATGTAAGACATCGTGAAATAATATTCGTAATCACAAGTCTTATCCCCAGTGACCAATAAATTCATCTCAAATCATGATACATCATGGATGTACGTAGGTGTATTGAAGAACAAGAATGGTGTTTACTATCCATTAACTCATACCTCAAGTAAATTTGAACAACCAACATGCTAAGGACAATGATTCATTGGGAGACCGATACCACCAAACTGATGTCACCTCACCATATAGGATTTTACTAATGTTATAACACAAGGGGTGTGAAATATAATTGATCAAATCCCACTCATCAAATGATGATTCATCCCTCATTGCATCCATGCATACCCTACCATTTTTTTCATTCCCAATCTCATATCAAGAAATAATTTCATAAAAATAAACTATTTTATAGATTTCATCACATGTTATGATTATAATTTCGAACTCACTGAATCATTGAAAACATTTAATTTTCTAGTTATCAATCAAAATTCAAAATTAAACAAATGTAAATACTCCTCCAAGTGTATTTTTCAGTTGTTCAGATCCCTTTCAATAAAAATATATGTTTGAATTATAGGATCATAATATACAATAAATTTTTCCCAAATAGTCAGTGATTCAAAAAAATTTCTACTATCATAACCAATTTAAAATCAAGATAATGTGTAAGGTAAATATTTCCATAAGGGTGTATCTTTCATGATCCATAGTCTACCACCTACCTTACCTGAATCAATACATACACCAAACTGATACCAGAATCATTATAAAAAGATATAAACCTCAACCTGGTTCTGGAAGAATCAAAACTAGAGAAAAGTTCAGTCTTAACCACAAATCCTCAAAATTACACTCACACATATTATTCAACTCAAACATTACAACCATAAGGGAAAATATATCATTAGGGAAAAATTCATGGTGATTTCCCAAGTAAACTACATTAATAAATAGCCAAACTTAAGAATCTTTGGATATTAATCACATTTTTAGGGATCTCCGATGAAATTGAATATTCTTCCATTTCAAGGGTCACTTAATCACTCTTATCATATATATAAATCCCTAGAAACATTACTTACAGAATTATATATAAATTTTTTAAATATTTCTATATAGATATTGTTCCCCTGGTGTTCTAAGAAAGATTACCAAATAGTTTTTGTACTCCTCTTATAATGTTGAGTAAACCAAAATATTATCCCTGAACACCACAAAAAATATTCCAAGAACCTATGATATATAAAGTTCATCAATTCTATTAACTATGTAGGAGAAATATTTATTCATAATGGAATACAAATATGAATTAAATTTACACACTATATCATACATGTTATCTTAGTAATATATATATCATGTCCACTCAACAGGTGGAAACACGAGAATAGGTCGGTCTTTGAAAACCAATGATCCGCTCTAGCCTTATCAAAGATATCATAAATATTGTTAATGGTATATTTTTTCATGACAGTAACCTAATTTAAGATCCCATAGTAGATAAAATGTCTTTAAAACCTAACTTACTTCATAATAAATTGGGTGGGGAAAACTTATTATGATATGATGGGATTAATATATACATTTTCATTGACATCCACATGTTGGAACATCAGTTCTATAAATATAACAGTTTTTATATGCAATGATTCTATAAAAAAATTCATCATGCTAGGGATAAGGTCAATAATAAACTCGATCACTCTCTATGGAGGAAAAATTAAAAAATAATCCATAAACTCTTCAGGTTCTACACACACTATTACAGGTAGCTGACTATCCAGATAAGGGTAAAAAATTGTCGAGGAAAAATATCTAACAACATTCATGATATCATCCCAGTTTGTAGAAAAATATTCCATGACCTTCTCGATCATGTGTCCCAATCACCCTAAAAAATTATTGAACCCATTTGAATATAATACTTGAACCCAATTTTGGTAATATTTTACATAGTCTTTAACACAAATAATCTTATTTATGGGGATAATCCTATTAAATATTTATCTATTGATCAATATGAATTCCCACTCCACCACAATTTTGGCTATCATCACCTGATACACAGGACACATAAAATATTTTTTGTACCTATTTCCCAAAGTTATGGAATGATTCAATAAGAACACAATAATATCCAAGTATAAATACAACACATTAACTACAATTTACAATAAAAAAATGACCACCACCTATGTCAAAAAAATTTAACACCGTAATATACAAAATAACAATTGTACCTCTAATAGTTAATGGCCTTACACTAGGTTCATGTAGTGCTTACTCAAGGAAAAAATTAATACTCATCTCCACTATTTTTTATGATTTTGTAGAAACATTAGTACCCTCCCCCTGTTAGCTCAGGTATGTGACCGAACCCCCTCAAAAGCATTGATAAAAACCAATTATTACTTGTTGAATATTAATATGACCTTACTTTCATGCAAAATACTTTATGAAAAAAATTATCTCCTCAAATTTTCAAAAATGAGGGAAATGTTTGGGAACAACTTCACAATTAGGCATAATTTGGAAAGGATTCCAACAGTAATACTATAAAACTATCTATGATCCACATGAATGCCCCAATACTTGACCTAACAAAAAAAAGGATATAATTTGGCTTCCTTTACTGAAAAGATGATATGTCCTGGAAAATTGATGTAAAAAATTATGACCATCCTAAAATTATTTTTGTTTCTACAAATTCCTATTCAAAATATACCTTATAAAAACCCATTGTATAGGTCATATGGTACATTAGTATGAACATTGACCAAATAATAGGCCTTAATCCAAAATAAAACATTCAAACCATTAGGCACACAAAAGGTACAAGCTCAAATGCAAGATGAACTAGCTCATCAATAGTGGTAGAATACATTAGAATGGTACGATATCCTTCCTCAATGTTCTGAAACCCCATCTTATTCAATGAATATAATATTTTAGGATAAAACAGCTAGTTGAATATTTTCTCATAACAATTTCAAATAATATCCCCACACAACATAATTATCACAATAGAGTCAAACCATGTCATTCATATTCCATCAATAATATATGTTGGAAAACCCAACTTAGAGTCCTTTTGAGTATTTCAAATATTTATAATCATCTCAGTGTACTCGTGATATTATTCAAATTCCCATGCCTATTTTTCACCACAGAATGTTGGTAGATTCTTCATTGAAAATTCTATTCATTATCCATTTCTTTTCCTTCTTTATTGACTCCTTCTTTCCCAAAGCTTGATTTATGAAAATTACAATTAATATCAAATAAGGGTCCACCAAAGGGTTTTCTTATGATTTCATTCCCATATATTCATCTCTAAAATTTTGAATACCTTATCTAAGAAGAATTTTTGACAATCACAAGACAAAAACCAATAAGTCAAGAGTATATTCCAAAATCCTAAGACAAAATTTATATACTGATATAAATGATTAAAATGATAAAAATTTAAATAAATTAAAAATATATAATGGAACAAGAATTATTTATTAAAAAAGTTGGTCTATTTAAATAAATATTGACTATATTACATTCATGTGACCCCAAAAATCATGTTATAAACCTGGAAAAAAATTTCGGACTAGTCATTGTAACTCATGTTCAGATTAGATGGTGAGCTAGTTAGGCCCCTTCACACAATTAAAAGATATTTATTTAATTTATTATCTCTTCTCTAAAGAAGGTTAAAAATCATACTCATGTATTGTTAAATAATATTTGGTTGAACACCCCTCTTATAATAACATTTAATTATCCAACCTAGGATAACATCAAATGTCATCAAAGTTGATCTGCAAATTTATGTTGAATAAAAATGATAATGGAAATATGTCTTGAATAAAAAAATAATACCTACATCTAGAGTAATGTGTAGAAGAAATTTATACAACAAGATCAAAACAATCTATGGAAAAAAATATAAACTAGAGAAGTATGAATCATACAAGTAAAGAGAATCTCCATGTGATCAACCATCATGACCATAAAAACAACTATTAATGGAATATATAGTAAGGGAACCATGTATGTAAAATTATCCTTGTCCCTTTAAAAATGACATAAAATTCGACATCTACAATTAACTAATGTATCGGTTATAGTGTGAGAACAATGTCTCATAGGATACCACTGAATATTCTATAAAATATATATTATCACAAATCCCCAAGTTCTATATTTATAAAAATCATGTTGATAATGAATTCTTATAAATAAACCCTTTTATAAAATGATTCTTTACATTCCCTAAATGCATACCATATTCACCAAATACAATAATTAATCCAGTATAGAAATATTAGTAAATTAGTCATATTATCATATTTTCATGAGATAAACCTTATTTGATAAGAAAATTTATAATAATATATAATGAATTTAGACTCTAGTTTATTAGAATACCTACTAGACATAGAATAGTCATAAATAATACCTATGTTGGTTCAAATTGAAATCAAGTCTTTTAATTGTGTAATAATATAAAAAATATTACCACTAGTAGTTAAACATGTACATGGATCACCTATGCGTTTTTACTGATTTTCCCACGGTTCCCAATTTTCCATGATTATTGAAAAAAAATTTAAACCATTCTAAAATATAATTAAAACACTTTTTCATTACAAAAAATCCATTAAACAAAAAAATACTGATGATTATGAATTAGAAACACTTTCTTAGATCCACCTACCTCTAAATAATGGAGACATTTCTTACTTCGAAAACAGAAATAAAAAATATGGTTTGAAACTCTATACCCTAATATTGACAAGAAAACATGAAGTATAGATAGAAAACCTTAGTCCATCCTAAATTTGATAAAACAATTAATCATGTTTCACTAGTCAGACTAAATGAAATGATGAATAATAGAAAAAATACTAGAACAGATGCACTACAACAACCATGATGATCAATCATTGAATTAATGATGAAAAAGGGATGAATGTCCCCAAAATTTCATGGGAGAGCTCCTTATTTTTAATAGATAAGGATATAGACAAATCAAATAGAAAATTGATGTGCAACACATTTAAAATAAAAAAAATAAATAATTCAAGACATGAAATCCTTTCATAGAGTAAATTTCGTAATTAATATTAGATTCTAAAAAAAATGTGTCCTAATGGATCAAAAATAAAAATATTGATAATTTATCAATGTGAAATAGATTCAGATAGTGTAAACAATTAATCAATTGAGCCAATTCAAGAATACGTCCAAACAACTAATATGTGACATATAACCCATTCACATCTTGAATTCGTTCAAGAAATAAAAATGAGTCCATATTCTGAAGAAATACCACAACACCTTTAGTGTTCTCCAAACTCTTAGGTATCCTTGAAAATCCTTTTACACATACATATCCAGACCCAATTAACTGAAGAGAACATACATCCACAAACATTAAATCATTTTCCTCTATGATGAATCTCTATTCCTAGGAATCCCATAATTCACCAAAAAATGGGAACCTAACAGAAAAGAAATGGCCTACCAAATGGAAGACAGCTGGTTATTATATATATCTCCTTTATTAACCATTATGAATCACCATACCCGTGAACATCATATAAATGGGAATTAACAAAAAACAATTATGAAAAAAAATCTAATTCTTTATCAAATTTGAAATCCTAAAACTCGTGATCCAAGAATAATTAAATCCATTATCACTGCCTTATTTTCAAATCATTATGGGAGATGATATAAATAAAATTTTCTAATATTTAATATAAAAAATTCTCTACCCAATGTGGTAATTCCACCAAAACAACTACTGCACATATAACCATTAACATCACACAAAATTTCTATTAATTTTGCTAAAAATGAACCGTTAACTTTATTGTTGATAGGGGTGGATCCCTTTATAATTTCTCAAAATAGCATTGATAATGGGATTACTGGATGAAATATGTTTTTAATATAATATCACACCCAGAAAAATGTTTAAAAAACCTACTAATTTCAAAAAAAAAATATATATATATAATGTGACACTAGTAATACCATATATTTTCCACACATGGTGTATTAAAAGCATTTTTATTTTCATTTTAAACAATGTTTTATTTAATTCAATTTGAAATAATTCAACAAAAATTTAAAAAAAATAATTTTCCATAATTTGATGCACATGATCGCCTATCAAAAATTTCCTCCCATGGTGTTAGTTTCCAAAAATATCATCTCAAACTGAGAAAAATATTCGACCTATATAAGAAAAGAATAATTTTTTCAGTAATTATATAAAATATAATTAAACAGAAATATCAATGGATACATTAATAAAATTCCAAAAAAAATTTAAAAATAATACACAATTGGGTTTATACATGTCACATCGTGCATCCTATTGAGAATGGTTGATTCATACAGATCATAAACGAGTTATGGATCATTTCCGTAAAAAATCAAATCAATTTTAATGTGTTTCTTCATTTTTAGTTTGTCACTTGTTTGTTTACTAAAAATAATGTCAATTTTAAATAATGACTCATTTTGAGAATGACTGCCACACATTGCATCATTTTAAGGTGTAGTTGATTCCCACATGTACAAAATTGAATAAAGGTCATTTTTTGATAGTTTCAAAACTATATATATATATATGTATGTAAATTCGGTTCTTATTATGCATGTGGTTTCCATTTACTAAAATATCATTTCAAACTAGGAACACACATTTTGAGTCATGCCGGTCACATCGTGAATCATTTTGATATGATGCTCATTCATTCATGTCAACAGTGACATATGAATCATTTTCTTAAATTATCATGTCAATCAGAGAGTGTTTTCTTGGATTTTATTGAGTGACACTTTTGGAACTAAAATATAAATGTTAAACTGATAATAGACAATTTTTGTCATATTGGTCACACCGTGCATTAGATTAATGGGGTTGATTCTTACATGTCACAAATGACTCATGTATCACTTTCCTAAAGTATCAAAACAATTTTCACATGTTGTCAAGGGTTTTAGTGAGTCACTTGTTGTCTATACATAAATTAATGAAAATTTTTAAAATAAAATAGAGAAACTCTGAGTGATAACGGCCACATCGTGCACACTAATGATGTGTAATAAATCCTTCATATAAAAAATGACACATATATCATTATTATAAAATTTCAAAGCAATATATTTGAGTTCGGTTAGTTTTTAGAATATCATTGGATGTTTTTACAAAAATAAATATCCATATTAAATAAAAATGAACTCGTTGAGTTATAATTGAAAAAACATGAATTTTATTGAGGTTAAGTTGATTCATAAACATCAAAAATGACTTATTGATTATTTTAATAATCTATCAAAATAATCCCAATGTGTTTTCTCTATTTTTAGTAAAATAATGATTTTGTTTTTTCTATAATATAATTTCATACTAGAATCATTCATTTTGAGTCATAATGGTCACATCATGCATTATTATTATGTGAGGCAACATCAAACATGTCAAAAATTATTTATGAATAATTTTCCTAAATTATCAAGACAAACAGACTGTTTTCCCTGGTTTTTAGTGGGTGAAATGTTTTGATCTAAAGTGTCAATTTTTGAACTGATAATAGATAATTTTACTCATACATGTCCCAACGTTCATCCTATTAAGGTTTGGTTGATTTTCACAGGTCATAAATGACTCTTGGATTTTATACATATTGTATCAAAACAACACAAAAGTGTTTTCTCATTATTCAGTATATCCCTTGTTTTTTTCTATTTAAACAAATTAAAACTTTAAAAGAAAAGACAAATATAGAGTTATAACAGAACATTGTGCTCCCAATTGATTTGGGGTTTATTCCTAAACCAAAAAATGACATATGTATCATTTTCTAAAAAAATCAAAATAATCCAAATGTGTTTTCCTAGTTTTGAATGACTCACTTCTTCTTTTTTAAATATATTGATGTTAGAATTAAATACAAAGAGACACTTATACTAATAACAGCCACACCATACATCATATTGAGGTTTAGATAACTCTTAAACATATTAGATGAAATATTGGTCATTTTAAAAAAAAAATCCAATCCTAATTCATTTTATTGGTTTTTAGTATGTCACGTATTGTTTTTACTTTAATTAATGTTAATTTTAAATAAAAAGAGATATTATAAGTGATATCGACCAAATTGTGTATCATATTGGTTTTTAAATGATTCCAACATATCAAAAATGATATATAGATCCTTGTAATAAATTATAAAAATGACCCTAATGTGTTTTCTCATTTTCATGTATGATAGTTGTTTTGTTTTAATAAAATAAAATTTCTTACAAGAAACATGCATTATGAGTCACATCAGTTTCATCGTGCATCGTATTGCAGTGAGACTACATTATACTCATCCCAAATGACATATCAGTCATTTTCATACATTATAATGATAATCATAGTTTTTTTAGTGACTGAATTTTTTTGAACAAAAAGGTAAATTTTAAATTGATACAAGAATCATTTATTTATAAAAGTAACAATGTATATTAGATTAAGGTGTGGTTAACTACAACATATCAAAAGTTACTCATGGATATTTTTTCTAAAGTATAAAACCGTCCAAATGTTTTTTCATGGTTTAATGTATTTCACTACTTATTTTTAGTTAATTTATTGACTACTTTTAAAAAATGGACACTCATAGAATCATACTGGTCACATCGTACATCGTATTGTATTACAATTGACTCTTAATTTTTACAAATGGCTCATAGAAGGTTGTATAAAAATACAAAACACAATATGAATTAATTTGGCCAATTTTCAAAATGTAACGTGTATTTTTAAGTAAATTGATGTCAATTTTAAATAAAAATAGACACTTCAAGTGATAGAGGCCACACCGTGAATTGTATTGTGGTTCAACTAATTTATACATGTCAACAATGACTTATATATAATTTTCCTAGAATATTAAAAAAAATGATAAATTTTTGGTCATTTTTTAATCCTTCATGTGTGTTTTTTAACAAAATTTCATTTGACTCTAGAATCACTCATTATAAGTCATATTAATCACATCGTGTGTCTGTTTGATGTGAGACTGCTTCATATAGGTCACGAATGACTTATCAACCACTATCATGAATTATCTAGACAATCTATTTGAGTTTTATCGGTTTTCATTGACTCCAACATTTTGAACTAAAATGAAAATTTTATTTCTTTAACATACACTTTTACTCATACCAGTCACAACGTACATTTACATGGTATTCTTAGATCATGGGGTTTCCTCATCCACATGAATGGAACATGTTATCTCTTTTCTACCTTGTTGTAGATAGTTGAAACGAAAATATGTCTTCCCCAAAAATCATTATAATATATTAAATAAGAAGTATATAGAAATTATAAAGAAATTAACTTACAAATAGAATATCACATGAGGAAAAAATAAATAATTGCATAAAAATACACACATTGAGTCATGTATGCCCCATCGTTCATTACCATACATTCCATTTTCTTCATTTTATGAAACAGAAATGCTACATTGTTGAAATTAATCACATTTATTCATGATCC
Organism: Viscum album; assembly: GCA_963277665.1. Lineage (NCBI taxonomy): Eukaryota > Viridiplantae > Streptophyta > Magnoliopsida > Santalales > Viscaceae > Viscum > Viscum album. The sequence continues at coordinate 1,765,950,661 of OY728140.1, forward strand.
CTCTATTATCTGTGACAGAAAGTGATATATTCTGACAATGCATGGGTGATAAGGTTTTTAGGGAGAATTATTCCATGGAAGAATTTTTTTATGATTAGTAATCCATTTAATTTAAATTAGGTTAATACAGTAGTGAACATATAATATTATAAGGAACATCATAATATATTAAAATTTATTACTTCTCATTGAATTATGAGCTCCAGCCTTGAAGTCCAATCTCTCACTAGCAAGATCTATTTCAAACAAACTAACCCAACTCAAACAAATGATTCCAAAATTATAAAAAAACAATTCATATGTGAGAAACACATTAAATAAAAAATTAAACATAAATATGAAACAATACACTACTTCTATGGAAGTCACGTCATCATGTTATTTGTGTACATTCATCCATCGTGTATGTCTCTCAATCATTTATGTGAACATCTATATCACCTTGTGAATATTAGTCATTTATAAAGACATATTATTACTAGGAAAATATGCATAACCAATGTTTTAATATGTATATTAAAGTAAATTTTAATTATTGTAAAAAATACATCTATACTGTTGCTTTTTATTAATGGAAAATGCCATTTCTCATAAATTTAAAAATCAAATAAACATAATCATTTCAATTGGTCTAATTTAGTCACTTCAAAAACATTGAGAATAATATGTTATTTTATAAATGTGTATCGAAATTAAGATATTATAATATATAACCAAATACTTTCAAAATTGTAGAACATTAATTCATTATATTCCATATCACCTTGAAAAAATAATACCTTTTAAGGATATTAACGCACCAACCTATCATAATATAGTCCTCATTAAAATTTAATATAAATTATATAACATGATGATTAATTGGTTAAAAGTTATTGTACTATTTTAAAAATTGACATACACCGTCATGTGTGGACTGTTTTTTGGATATCCAGGCATTTAATATATGAAATAAATCATTTAAGTAACCAAATTTACCATAATGAGCATCCAATTCTTCCTAAAAACACTATAAAATGTAATGAAATAATTGAAAATTTATTTTATATAAGTAAAATTTATAATTATATCCCTACATTTATGTATTAAATAGATTCTTTCATCTGAAATTTTTCATTCAAACAATCTGATCATAACTACAACTATTTCATCCTTTTTCTTGGTATCTATTATTGGTAGTTCTGTAGTGGTTATGTGAGGACTAATTACCCCAAATATTTTTCTCACACAAATACTTTAAATTTTTTATCATATATACTCCTTCCAAAAATATGAAATTTATATAGTCATAATTAAAATAATATAAAATATTATGGAAAAAAAATCCTGAAAAAAAACCTCATTTATACATTTAAAACTAATCACCAATGTGATTATGAAAATATTTTATCTTTAAATCCACATGAACCTTTAATGCTCATAAATGTGGATATAGAACTGGTGGGGTAATAGTGCTTTTGGTATCTCTTTATAATTGTTTGGTTGATCCATTAGATAGTTTTGAGTCGATATTTCATTTCACCACTTCCCTTTTTCCATCTATAATAAAATTCATAGGTTTAAAAAATTTATTATTTGTTAATGGTTTATCTTGAAAAATAATTTTGGAATGAAAACATCCGTGTCGAGATGTTTTTTAAAAGACATGATTCACATCAGATGAATGTACTGATATCCTTTTCAATTGTATTAATATATTTCTCATTAATTGGAAAATGAATTTCTGATCTCACCTTAGGGGATAAGCTAATCGAAACTCCCACATGACCTTTTTAAAGTGGATTGTTGTGTAGCATGTAATTTTTGATATTGAACATCGTAGCCTTAACTACAAGGTTATAGGTGGGAGTGGATTGATATACATAATAGTAATTATCACCATGTATTATATTATTACATTAATGTTATTAATTACATTCATAATATCATTTAATATAATCATTTATTAGAACATAAATAACCTTCTATTAGACATATATTTGAGGGGAATGTCTCACCTCATATCTGGTGTAGGGTGGGTTGGGATCCCTATGTAGTGTTGTTATATAGGTGCTTCTTATCCTTTCCTCCACAATAAATTTTTCCATAATATCTCTCTTCCATTGGAATTTTTATTCAAAGTTAACTATTCATTCTATCATCTATTTATTAATTCATTTGTATCATCCTCTTGTTTTTTTCTCAATAATAGTTTAGGGTGTCACCCCACCACATGCACCTCTGAAGTGGTTGTACTGTTCTGGACCCTTCGTGGAAATAAAATGTATGTGTTCATCTGGTGATGGTGTTTATGATTTCGGTGATTCTATCGGGTAGAAAATATAAAAAAATATTTCTTCATTTTTCTATAATAGCAATTTGAAGGAAAAGATGTTTTAATTTTGTAATACTCACACATGTTTCCCATAATTTTTGTGTGTATTCATCTATAAGGATCCAACATATATTTACAAGTTCCTCCTTTCATAATATGTAGGGTGGGATGAATGTGGATTTGGATCTGGACTCATTAATATTAATATAGATATATAAGCATAATTATGATGTTGTTTCATGTCACTTTAAATGTCTAGAGTATTATTTAAATATGTACCAAATTTATATGTGTGAAGCATACCTTATCAATTAAATACAGTAGGGGTATGATGGTTTTTGTTCAAATTCATTATTTTTATCAATCATTTGATATTCCATAAATAAAAAACAATCAGTAAATGTGAGGAATACATGTTTTTTCAAAGAACGTATTACTAGACACAATGAACCAGAAAATCCACAATAGTGTGAATGCAAGTATGAGTATCCAACACTTCATGTGTTATCAGGTGTTCATATATAATTTGATGATGCATGTTTGTTTTGCCAATAACATCACAAAGATGATACCTTTTTGTAATTATTTGGCATCCTTTGGTGAATTATTATATCAATCATTAATACATATTTCTTGTGGTATTGATCTAATATAAATGCCCCTACAATGGATGAAGAAGATTAAGTCAATGTTTCATTATTATTATTAGTAAAATAAAAAGTGATATCATAATTTTACAATAATCAATTCCCACATAAATTTCTTAATCCCACAACAATCATGGTTCAACGAATATATCACAATCATCATGCATTGATGATTGACGATTCTAATGTAACTACTGAACATGGCCTTGTTGGTGTTAACTTGCTGGCCCCATACATTCGATCCTATATATTATTTAATGCCTTGGACTTTTTCCATAATTATTTTTACTAACACCGTGAAACACTACCACACCTATATTTTCATCCTTACAAGAACTTCTTCAACTATAATTTCCTAGAATCAACATCTTGAGATTTTTCCTGTAGAAATTTAGAGTTGGAATAAGCATATAGTCATTGTACCTCTACAGTAAGAGTAGCAGGATATTGAGAAACTTGTTTTTACTCTATAATGATAGAACCATGATGTGAAAATTGTCATTCTTCTATTGTACGAGTAGCAGGAGGTTGGGTTATATATTGTCTATCTAGATTGGAAACAGAAAAACATGCATAAGGTTGTTGTTCCTCTGCACTGTGAACAACATTAGTTTGAGAGACCTATTGTTACATGTGATTGGGAGTACCAGTACATGATGTTTTCATTATCTATAAAAGTTGGAAATTTTAATTTATTATTCATAATCACATGATCCAACACATAATAACATGACGTAAAAACTATCTACATTGGGACCACTGTGGATTGTTTCTCACGTACCAATGAAAGGCACATCATCCGTTGAATTTTCATTTGACCCTTAATTGGTTTTGGTCAACAAAAGATCAATTTACCACTTTTGGATTGTCATATCTAGAATGTAAAATACATGAACTACATTTGATGTTATTATAAACAGTCCATCTTTGTACCAATCCTTAATTAAATACACATTCACAAATCCCTACTGAACTATTTTACTAGATCATTTTTTATCAACCAAAATTCAATGAAAAATTAGCACATTGATATTGTTTAATCAAACTCCCATACTTGTTTTGTGATTCCAATGTTTGACTAATTTTTGTAAATTTAATTTCTTTTCTTAATTACAAAACATGCATCTCCTTAGCCACAAGTGCTACTTTCCTATTTTTCATAGTATATTAAACATCTTGATTATTTTTATATAACATATAACCATTAATTACATAACCATTGTAAAATAATAACACTCACTTGGTAAACCATCTCTACATCAATGTTGTTCTAAAAATGAATCCATATTTTCATTTAAATCTTAAAAAATATGGTCCTAAAACCATCCAATAAACTATTTATTATGTGTATACGATAAATATCATTCATCCCTTGATGGATTCAAATGACAAATAATTTCACTATGGGTTGTGAAAGATAGAAAAACGTCCAAAATGTTATGAAAATTTATAAGGTGTTCTTTATCTCTATCAGAAATATTGATTGTCAAAAAATATAATTCTGAAATCCATTCACCTACAAGCGCCTAGTGTGACGATATTTTAGTAGAACAATTCTTTCCAAATCAGAGTGTTATTCTGTAAAAAATTCAATTATTTCTTTGAAAATATATCAAACCGCAATAAAGCCCTCTAGATTACTTTGATTTTGAACATACCCTTTCAAAATATTCAAATACCATTAAATGGGTTACATCCATCTATATTGTATTTGACCCATAGATGAATATTTCTCACAATGTGAACCATCAAATGAATCATCCTATCACTAAATGAATGCAGGAAGAAAATTTCTGTTTCATGTGATATGGATAAAGTTTATCTTCCAAGAATATAAAATTTATTCTAGTCTATAATTTTTTAGCATATAGCTTTGAAGAAGAAACATATATTTTTTAATGTATGATACAAATTATTGGGAAAATGATATGTAATGGTATAACCAATATATCATTCCTAAAAACATTGAAGTCATGTGATTTTTGACCCTTCATCATTCAATCAGCCATTGGAATGATTTTATTGATATTTTAAGAAAACCCATATTGATCCTTTAGGTCACTCAATAAGATAAAAACTAATATCTCTCAAGCCTAGAAAGAGTTTAATAATTTAGAGGAATAAATATTCATTTTTCACATTTAATAGAAACAAATCATCTCATATTCACATGTTAACCATGTCCATCTTAGGATTAATTCGATCCTTTTTTTGGTTCATTTAGAAATGTGCCAATTAAAATGTTGCATCAATTATTTTCAACATTTATAACATTATGAAAATGACTCATGTATAGTCAATTTTACTTTGGTAATTAAAAAAATTGATCTATTATTCCAACTGGGTTTTTTATGTTTTTTCAAAAATGGGTTACCAAAACTAGTTTTCTTATCGTTAACATTCTCAAATAGTTGATCACCTATTAGTGGAGATCGTGATGTACATTAATAAAAACATATATCAAATTATGTCATACAAGACCAGTACTTATGTCATCAGTGTAGAAATATTTGATGTCCTTGAAAAAAATATTTCAATGAATTTTTCATCTGTATAGTTTGTGTAAAAGGTTTATAGATGAGAAACCATTGAGTTCCATTATTGTTATATCATAAAAACATTCCATAATTAAGAAAGTAATTTATTTTAATGCAAAATTTGTCTCTCAACATGATATATTCATTTCTTTGAGCATCAAATAATGTAACATTTGAATACGACAATAATTCTAAATCCTTAATCAATGGCGCCAAATGAAAGTCATAATAATTACCCAGTTGTTTGGGTCTTGATTTATGAATAGATAACATGATGTATTTTCATTTCAATAAAAACCATGGTAACATTTTATAATTTAGTGACATTATAGTCCAGGTACTATGAATGATAATTTGAAAACCAATGGTTTCACACTATTTGTAGATAATGCAAAATGAAAGTTTCTTGGATAATTTCAAAATTCGGGATAATTATGATAAATTTTTTTTCCCATAGATAATTCTACTAGGTGACATTGCTTCTTGTATTTATTTCTTGTTCTTGTATTCCACATCAATTCCTCGTTGTCTCCTCACTTCCATATAGGCACATACGCATTGGAATGATTTGAATGTACTATTGCACTTTCATAAGACATGATTCAATTTTCTTGTACAAGATGATCCAAACCATGGTCATTCTATTTGTGATTTCAAGACCATTTGAAACAATATACAATCATTCGAGAATGCATTCGGTCTTTTAGAGATCAAACCGATCGACCGTCGCATTTTTGGGTGTCGTTTGTTCGGCTCGAGATCCTATTATCTTATAGGTTCTTGTCATTCAATAGAGAGAGACTATCCTAAATTTAGTCGTCAGTCGATCTGTTGAACATATTCAAATTATACAGCTTCATTATGGTTTAATTTTTATTTTATTTCCCATAACTAGTATACAACGTCGTCCTTTCAAAACTCTATAACTGCTCATATTTTTTTTGGGAAATCCTGATGTTCATCTTAAACTATACTTTTTATTCCATCAATACGATCTTCATTACCATTCACATGTTTAATCACTTCCATGATAAAGTCTTCTTCATTTCCCACACTTGTAACCATATCAAATGATCTATAAAATGTAGTGCTACCCCATCCAGTAGCTACATTTTCTTTTTCCCCATGTTAATTACAACATGTTTAACTTCGATATATTTTGTGATAGAACAAGTGTTTACCTACTCCACTAGAATAAAATTTCATGAATAACAATAGTGTAAACATGAATAAAATATTTGAGAAGGGTTGAATGTATGATCTTTTGAAAACATTATAAATCAATCACGTCCATCTTTATGCTCTTTTTTCATCTAATTAACATCAATCTATTCATTATTTTTATCCCTCCTATTTGATTTAGTAATATAAATTATTAATGAAATAAATATATAAAATAAGTCATTAAAATAAGGGATAATCAAAATTCTAGTTAATTTTATTGTTACTTTTTTATTTCTATTACTCATCCCCTAAGAATATAACCCCAAATTTCATTGAAAACTACTTATAAAATCTCATTCGATATCCAATTTAAAAAATGACCATTTTAAACTAATTCATTTTAAAATATCACATCATCTTTGAAATTAAAATAGCATTAAATACTCTATTATAAAATTTACATTCCTTTACAATAGTCAATTGGGTGAGTTGAAATAAACTTGACATGCATCCAACATCAATGAAAATTTTCAAAATCGTTTAAATTTTATTAAAAACCAAAAAATGGTATGTTGAAAACATTAAATTTTTAAAGAATAATTATTATACCACTTGAATAATTTTTAAATATCATCGTACCCATTTTCATAATGACATAATTCCAAAGATATGAACATTATAAATGATAAATGAATATAAAATAACCAAAATTTTATATAATATATAGCTATAAATGAATGTAGAGTTTATCTCTCAACAATGGAGAGCTCTCCCCCCTAGATTTCATTATGGGAATACCAACCTTGTGCAGAATATCTCATCGAGAGAAATCTTTGGTCATTTTGAGATACATGATGCATGTTCAAAACATCCAAATTATGAAGATACATTTGTGATTTTTCCCCATCATTGTCAGTTTATTTATATAGTAATGGAAGATCGGACTTTTTATTTTTATAATTTTACCTCATACATGGGGGTTTTCAATGTAGGACAGAGTGGTCAATTGATGTGGGTAGAGAAGGTGGTGTTCAAGGTGGTGCTCATAATGTTTGTCTCTCTTTTGATTACCATCAACTATGCAGAAAATGTGGTGTATACCTTGGAGGATGAGACCAGTCGAAGGGAGAAAAGGAAGTGGTGACTCGGTGGCCTAACGGTGGGTCACAACTACCAGTGAGTGATTTGGATAATATAGGGTGGAATTAACCTTATTGGGATCATGCTCTTCCTATAGATCATGTAGTTTTGGGACAATGTCATGTGGTGGGGAACTTATATTTTTGTAAGACCGGTAATGTTTTGGGATGTCATTGATGCTTTCTTATATGTTTCTGATAGAAGGGTGGGTACCATTTACGGATAACAACAATGTTTTATAGTGGAAATAATTGACCGAAAATGATTGTGATGTCACAGATAACCTTAGATGGTGTAGATTCCCATCATATAACATGTATGGGTGTATAGGTCCCCCATTTTTGTGGGGTCAGAACTGGCATTGCAAATCACTAAAAGTGGATTTGGTTGAGGGTTGCGGACAAGGGGAGATCTTGAGGACTGATGACCTTAGGGTGCTGAAAAAGATGTTGTGGATCCTGAAATGGAATCTGGTGATTAAATGAGACCCATTGTATGTGTGTAGTGGATATTTACTAGTAGAAAGGTTGTTTTCGAGAAGCAATGGAGACATTCACGTGATACTGGCTTCGAGGTGCTGACCTGGCGGTTTCTAATTTAATATCCGTAGGTTTTCCAATAAGATAGGATAGCTATATCATGTTTCTATCTTGGAGTATATTATACATAGTTCTGGATCCTTTGGATCAAATCAAATATGTCATTTTTCGGCATGTGTTTTGCGCCATTATTTACGGATTTCAATACTTTAAATTTGTCTGTGAGTCCTTCTATTTAGGGTGGTGTTTTCCACTCCAATCTTTTGGTGGATGTTGTTGGGACACATGTTTTAATTTGTTATTTTTATTGTATAATAAACGTTTTATGGCTGAGAATTAATTCTACCTAATCATTCCTAGTAGTGGTCTAATAGGTTTGTCATGCCACTCCAGAATAAATAGTATTAATCATATAGCATACTCTCATGATACTATTGTAGAGTGAAAAAGTTATAGATAATGAAATATGCATCAGTTGGCCATGATAATTTGGAATATAAAGTAACATATATTCATATTGGGAAGACATCGTCCACATGAATCATTAACCATATACTGGCTAAGAATAATCCTCCAAAAAATTTAAATAAAAAAATGTTCCCCAAATTGAGGGAAGAAATTGGGTCAATGTTAAATGACTATAATTACACAAAAATTATTCTCTATTAATAGATAATTTCACTTTTTGATTAAATAAATATCAAAAAATTTGTTAGTGTATTCTAGATATATATTGCGTAAAAGATAAAACAAATCATACCTCATGAAATGCACCACTATTTAAAAAATATATTAATTGATTTTTGATGTTTCTCTTATTTTTTTATCATTATAGACCCATAAGAAATGACATGACAATCAAGGATTGGAACTGTTCAAATCATGATGCTTAATTCATCACAATATATGCCATACTCATTGATAAATTTATATATAATTAATATATCTGTTTTCATCAATGACCCATTAAAATCATAGAAGGATATCTCATGAACATATATGAAAAAGAAACCATTCCACATTCTTGGTTAAGGCCATCTTAGGACATCTAATTATGGAGAATCATGGTTGACCCAATGGAAATAACACAAAATTCTTAAAAAAAGGATCTAAAAAACATTCATTAGACTATCGAAGTAAACTATAACATCAAACTTCTCATGTTGTAAAAATATTCTATCACCTGATATCATTTTCCCATTATGTTTGACATTATCAATAAAAAACAAACACATTTAGATCACAATGTATAGTTTATTCTCCTTATGTTTTCACAAAATTATTTCATGATATCGAGCATGTTCATCCCTCAACTAGAAATACATGATTTTATGATTGAAAACTATGAATAAAAATTTTTTTAGATAAGGATGGAAGACACAATTCATCTAGTCGTGAACACTACCACTGTATATTTTAAACATAATGACATCACTATATACCCATACAATACATAGGTACTCTGAAATATAGTATGTGGTATATCTAATTATCTCACCATAAACTAATGATAACATGATTTCAAATCAATCTTAGAGACCACTTCGGGACCTCTATGTTTATCAAATAGTCCATCAATAAGTATAATTGGATTTATGTTCATTTATATCCCTTAGAATAACCAATAATTTTCAAAGCATATTCTCAAAGGACTATTTTATTTTTTTGGAAAAAAATAAGGCACCTCAAGGGGACATAATCATTCATATAAACCCCTTCACCTCAAAGTCATTCAATTAATCCTTCTACTATAATAGCTCTATAGAATCCATCATATATTGTTGAATAGATATATCCCCTACACTTGGTAAGAAAAAATTAATAATCATGACCTATCCCTTGGGTGGTATCCTAGAAAATTCCTTTATAATTACCTATCATAACATGTCAATGATAGTATGAAATAATGACGGATTTTTCTCACTACCATCCAAAATTACTCTAGAATGATGGGATGTGATTCTAACTAGCTATAGTAATATAGGTCTTACCTAACAGTTTTTCATATCAATCTCTTAAATACAAAAAAAAATCATGCTCAAAAAATATAATTCTACCAATTGATGAAAATAATTAATATATTAGACACATCACTATAAGGTGGGTTGAAATAATTGTCCCAAACTAGACTCATAGTTTTCATGTCACGAAAATTAAATATTTATCAGTTATTATAATTTTTGATTAATAAATGTTTATCAATATTTAATTTGAACATGTTGTTCATTTTAAAAAGAATGAAAACTGATCTAATGAGATATACTATCCAATAAAAACAATATCATTGTGGAAATAAAGATTAAATGTAAAAAAATTATTAATCCAACAATGGAAATACTCAAGATTATTAAATTATATTTATTAACAATCTAATTTCAATGAAATGATCATGTTTATTTTACAGAATTTATTAGGGGGATCTATAGTGTTGACAATAGGTATCCTATATTAACACCTAAAATATACTTGACTATATACCTATTACCTAGTTATAAGTTATAATTGTGAATATTAATTTATTATTATCTCATTTGTGGATATTGGTATCTAATGCATGAAGACCCACTTCATTATGATGACGAGTGACAAAATTACAAAAGAAATTCATAATCCATGATTATTTGGACAATATATATTATATCCCTAGAAGTTCGTCAATATCCTTCATTGAAAATAGGAAATATATTGACAAGGAATTAATCATGGAATGTTGGACAATGAGAAAATACAAATTAAATAATAATATAATTACATGAATACTCACAATGATATCACCTGAGGTGCTTGGTACATGATGGAGGTGGGTTTGAAGAGGAAAAGGGATTCATAGCAGAGGAGTGGTATGTTGAGGAGGTGGGATCATGGATAAGGAATAGTTAAGGGAAGAGTTGGCATTAAACACAATGTGGATGTGAGGATCATATAAAATGTGTTTCAATGGTGGAGGTGATGTTCATGGTGGATGAGGGTGTCACAACGGTAGAGGATGAGGAGGATGAGTTAGCGGTAGTAAAGGAGGAGTAGAAGGAGATTGTAGTGGGGTTTGGATTCCTCAAGAGCATGATGAATGAGAGAGAATGAATAGATTTATGGGGTTAATTTAAAAAAGCGGTTTATTATATTTATCAGTAGTAGCTAAAAAGAATGGATAAATTTATGTTTTTCTATCACTAAAATAGAATGCGTGCAGAATAAATGTGCAGTCCCTTTGAAGGAATTGATCACGAGATCTTATGTGGTTACATCCCCTGTGCAATACATGGTGGCATCTCCTTTGACTGATGCATGTCATGTTGGAGTGAATGCTGGTTGTGATCATGGTGTTGATGCGGCCTCTGCTCATACAGATGAGTTCGTGTAGGTTCATGTGGATATGGTTGTAAAAAAGGGTACTACCTGCACGTTTATTGTCTGTCCTGATTGTCAACAACAATAGGTTTTCATTACTCAATGTTGATAATTCCATTATATAACATGATGATCATTCCTAAGATGAGCATGTGTCAGGTGCTCCTAGTGGCACTAATACTGAGCCTTCTATGAGGCAGGTGACACTTACTTTTTACAGGCCTAGCACTAGGCTAAGATCGAAAAAATGAAAATCCTCTTCTGGAATTGTCAAGGGATTGGGAAACCTCCCATGGTCATGTTTCTTAGACTCTTTATTATGACCAACATGCCCTTATTGGTAGGCATTACGTAACTAAGGATGAATTTTGAAAGCTGGTTGTCTTTAAAATGGGCTTCTCTAGGTTACTCCTTTGTTGCAAATAATCACATTGACACGAACATTGAATACTTTTGGGTGGTGAAACATGATAGTGTTTCAGTTAGTTCATTATTGACTGATTTCCAGTACGTTACTCTCACATGTTGTTCTAGGAATACATCATGTTTAGTGACGTTTGTGTATGATTTTAATCTCTATACAAGAAGATGTGCACTGTGGAGAAACATAGTTGAAAATTTAGAGAATATGTCGAGTATCTGGGTTTTACTTGGTGACTTCAACACTGTTATTCTTCCTAAAGAAAAAAATCATGAGATCTTTTGTCGTGCCTCAGCCTCTGATCTTTCACCTTGTTTAGACAGATGTGGTCTAAACGAAGTGCCCATTTCTGGAGCTGAGATTAAATGTATTCGACTCACCATTAATAAGAATCAGGAAAGTTAACTAGATAGGTTCTTTGTGTAAGTGGATGACAAGAATGCGATGATTGATGTTTCTGGGATAACTATTCTGAGATTGAATTATGATCACAATTCCATTATTGTTGATTTCTTCTTTGGAACATTGAGTTCAGTACCCCTACCCTTCAATTTTAACAATGTGTGGCTGGTTATCCCAGGCTGCAAAGCAATTGTCCTGGATGCTTGGAAAAATGATTTTTTGGTTTTTCCCTCTTACATTTTAGGTTATTAATTAAATCTTTTCAAAGAAAGGATGAAAAAATGGAGCAAATATTCATATGCATCCATTGATAATGACATTAGGGAGGCTGAAACTGCCCTATTGAACTATCAAAAATCTAGTTTGGTTCAAGACATACCAACTCATAATGAAATACATGGGACAACAAATCTGGAAAATCTCTTGGATTTGAAAGAAAATTTGGCATGAAATCAATTCAATGTTTATTAGATAAGAAATGGAGACATAAATAAAGAATAGTTTCATTGTATGAAAAGGTTAAAAAGGGTCAAGTTAAGTATACAAGCCCTTAACATTGAGGGGAATATCTTCTCCTCAGAGAATGATATTACAAATGAAGTTATTGCCTACTTTGAAAATATTTACTCAAATCATGATGAAGATAGATCTATGAACATTATCCCTTTTTTTGATCCTTTTATCATGGACGATCAAACGAAGCAGCAGGTTGATATTCCCACGGCACGTACGGTACATGATTCCCTTTTCTCCCAAAATATTGACAGGGTAGCAGGCTTCGATGGCTTTACAAATAAATTCTTTATGTTTTATTGGGATATTTTTCATCTTGAGGTCACAAATGCTATGAATGGTTTTTTAGATATTCACATATGACTGGATGAATGAACTCCAACTTCATTGCCTTTATTCCTAATAAGGATAATGCCCTTGACATTTAGGATTTCAGGCATGTTTCCATTGGTAATACTGTTCCAATAGTGATTAGCTAAATCTTAACTCATCGACTAGGTGGTGTTCCAAGGGGACTCATTTCATGTAATCAATTTCGGTTTTTTCCAGGACAGAACATTAAAAATTTTCACTCCACTGCCTATGAGTGTGTTAATTCCATGAGGAAAAAGGGTAAAGATGGTAACATGGCTTTGAATATTGGTATCTTCAAGGTTTTTGATACCATCAAATGGAGTTTTCTTTTCACCATTCTCAAGATGCATGTGTTCTCGTAGAAGTTCATTGATATTATTAGCTCCATCCATGCAAGTTCCAAGATATCCATTTTGATAAATGGATCTCATAGCGGCTTCTTTAAATGCTCAAGAGGGGTCAGGCAAGGTGACCCTCTTGTTGGGCATCTCTTTGCCATCACAGAGGATTACTTAAGCTGGTGTCTCATTGGTCTTTCCAATTTTGGATGGTATCAAAGGATGGAAATTGGGCGTGGGATACATGCTCCCTCACATATTTTCTATGCCGATGATATTCTACTTTTTGGGAGAGTTGATAAGGGAACTGTCTCTGGTGTCAAGGGTATATTCTCCCACAATAAAGAGGTGTCATGTTAGGCTATTATTTGAGGGAAATCATCAGTTATGTTTGCTAGAGGTATTCTCACATCGAAGCAATGAAGAGTGGCATGGAGGATTGGTGTCATGAGGGGATTAATCCCCTTTAGTTACTTGGGGCTAATTTTTACTGGGGTAGGGTTAAAAGGTTCCATTTGGAAAATAGCGCTCTGAAGATCACAAATCAGTTGGCAATTTGGAATGGTAAAAACATTTCTCAAGAAGGGAGGATATATTTGGTCAATTAAGTGGTCACTTCAATGTTTGTTTATTCATTTTCCATGTATACATGGCCCAGGGCCCTGATTAAGGAGCTAAATAGCATGATTAAAAATTTCATTTGGACCGGGTCGATTCATGAGAGGAATCTAGTCATTGTGGCTTGGAAAGACTGCATCAACCTTCTCATATGGGTGGTTTGGGTGTCAAAGATATCAGATTACTATAAGATACCTTGATCAGCAAGTTCACATGGAACATAATTTCGAAATCCGATGATGTCATGGACTTCCTTCAAACCTGGTTCGTTGCAAAGATTTACAATGGGTACTCTAACCATCTCTGTTAATCTGTTCGGCATGCCATTAAACAGGCCTATACCGACATTATGGGTCACTCGAAATTGATTGTTTGCAAGCAGTCCCCACTTATACTTTGGACCACCCCTTTCCTGTCTCGTCCTCTTTGTGAGGATGTTGTTATTCCTCCTCTCTTGGGAGAGACTTCCACTTTTGATATATAGAGTAATTAAAAAATTATCAGCATGATTCTAAATCGTGTTGGTATAGAAATAAGATGATAATGCTACTCTCATTGTGACACATTGGTATGGAGCCCGAATCTTAATAGCATGTTTAATACAATGGATGTCTATAGATTACTATGTGGTGTTTCCCTAGAACCACCATCATGGGTCATGTATTTTTAAAAGCCCTTCATTCCACTGGATTAATCTTTAATTATATGGAAAATCAGGAAACAATGATCCCTTTATAGGCCATGTTGCAGTGGTCTGGACTTTGTCTTGCTGTTGCTTGCATGATTTGCATGCAAGCAGAAGAAACTGCTGATCATGTGTTTGTTTCTTGAAATTTTTATTCTTGATTATGGTTCTATATGCGGGGATTTTTCATTGTTGCCTCACATCCTTTACGATTGATGTAATTCTAAAATTCATATCCTTGATTTATTTCCAGACGTAGGCCTGGTCTCTTATATTAACTGTTGTGGCCAGCATGTTGGTCTCCATTTGGAAGGCAAGAAATGCTGCAATTTTCAGCAGCACTCCCCCCTCGTTCCATACTGTTGTTCTGGCAATTCTTTGTGAAATTTAGGCTGCTTCTAACATCTAAAATAGTACCATGAAGAACGATGTCTCTGACCTTGTTTTTTTGAGGTCGCATTGTGTCAATGGAAGGGAAAATAAGCAGATAATGATGAAATATGTTCGCTGGATTCCCCCCATCTCTCGATGGTTGAAGGTCAATGTTGACGGGGCTACTGCTCATGCACTAGGTCCCTTTGGATGTGGTATTGTCTTCCGAACTCATAGGGGGTTCGTTAAAGGATTCTTCTTCCACTACATTGGCAATGCAGTTGCCATTGATGCAGAGCTTTGGGCCATGATAAAGCCTATCGGGTATTCTATCCAGTATGGCTGGAGTGATCTATGGCTTGAGTCTGATTCATCTGTTGCAGTTCAAATCCTTAGGGAGTGATCCAGAAATGTACCATAGAGGATATTACCGGCTTAGGTAGAATGCATTCTCCTTGAAAACTCTCTCTCACTTGATGTCCTACATGCTTATTGTGAGGCCAACCAAGTTGCAGATGCTATTTCCAAGAATGCTATTGAAGAGGTGAGCTCCGGCTGGTCCTTTATGTCACCAGAGTTTTGTAATAGATTTGTACAGACCAATTGTCATGGAAAGACTTATACTTGCCTTTGTAGACTGCCTCTTTGAATATGTATTGTTTTATTTACATTTAATTCAATAAATTTTCTAGTGATCCGGGGTGCCTGCCTCTTGAATTTCCAAGTAAATAGAATTATTTGATAAAACCTAGCATTATCTGCACTTTTTGTCAATGTTAAATGTGTGTTTATTAGTTATAAAATTATAATGTTGTTAAAGACGACATTTTGAAATGCATTTTAGCACCGAGAAAAAAATATTGATAATAATTTATGTATATTTCTGTGTAAATTTATAAAATTTTATGTATAATAAATAAATATATAGTTATTTATAATCATAACTATGAAGAAATATATATTAATTTATATTTATATATATAATTAATATATATTAATTTATAAATAGAACTTTGTTATATTATTAATTATATATATTTTATATATTTATTATAATTTTATAATTTTATAAATAAATTTATTTTTATATAAAATTATAACTGTAAATATTGTTATATAGTTATTGTAATTTCACCATTATTTAATAGCAAAAAATTTATATATATTTATTTATAGTTTAAATAAATATATAATTATTTTTACCTATAGTTATATATATATATATATATATTTCAATTGTTAAATTGTTATAAAAAATATATTTATTGCAATTATATTTTTGTATATATATATATAATTAACATATTTATTATTTTTTAATATTTATTTAACTATATCTATATTATTTATAAATCTATTTGTTAATATTTGTATTTATTTATTAATATTTGTATTTATTCATAAATATATTTAATGAATTACTTATATTTATACTTTATAAGCATAATAAATATATTTATTATAGCCTTTTAATTATTTACAAACACATATATATATAGGTGTAATTATAAATATATATATATTTATTTATTTATATTAATATATATAATTAATATATATTTATTAATAATTATTACTTTATATAAATATATTAATTTTATTTATAAATACATATACAAAAAATCTTTATTATAATTTTAAAAATATTTAAATATAACTATATATATTTAGAATAACCCATTTAAAAGTACAATTAATGATTAAAATATTTTGAAACATGATATAGCGATACTTACTTGATTGAATGTGTGAAAAACATAAATTTACTTAATTATATATATTTATAATTTATATGTATAATAAATATATTTATTATAATTTTATAAGTATACATATATATATTTATAAATATCATTAGACATATTTTAATATAATTGTAAATATATATAGATATATACATAGTAACTTATAAATTATTAGAGAGATGGAGTCGCATGTGGGAGTAGTAGGGGGAACCCTAGCACCGATGATCCTGACTCGAGTGCGAAGAAGGATGATGATCTATTTCCTAGGAATGATTTGTTGTCTAGTAAGAAATTTGAATGTTTTATCCATAAGGAAATGTTCTGGTTGCCTGCGAAGCAACCCTTGGCGGCCTCCTCAACAACAGCTCCTGATTTGAGGAAATTTGCAGATGTTGTGAAAGCATATTGTATGTTCCCCGAAATTGATTGTCCACCTCCTGGGTAGATCATCAGGAAGGGATGCCTTGCTCATGTTTATGTGGATTAAAAACATGTTGAGGAATGAGTCAATCTTTGCCATTTTTTGATAATTTCTCGGGTTCTTCTACTGAAAGGAGGAGCATTATGGAAGTTTGATGATCTTTCTAGAAGAATCTCACCGATTTGGGGTTTGCTGACTAGAGGATGATCTCCATGGGCTGTGGATACTGTCATATTCTCTTCTATTTTGAGGAATCGAAGAGACGAGATTGGAGCTTCAAGTCTATTTCTTTGAAGCCTGGTGTACATCGAATCTATGAGTGGGATATGAATTTCGATCAAGATAATGTGAAAGATACACATGCATAGGTCTGGATTGCATACGAAGGTTGAAATGGCTTTATTGGCATCCTATGATTATATGGGATATTGCATCCTCAGTTGGAAACCCCATTCTATTGGATAAACACTCGGATGATATGATGTTTGGTCATTTTGTGAGGGAGCTGGTGGAAGTGGGCATGGCATCGAATCTTGTTGAGGAGGTGGTATTGACAACATGGGATTATTGGTTTAACTTGGAAATTCAATACAAGAGGAAGCTGAAGTTTTTCCTCTCATTCCACTTCTTTGGACACATGGATTTTGAATGTCATCGAAACAAGGTTTGTGGCATCTGCAAAATAAAGGGTCATTCTGATGATCTTTTTGGAATGGTAGAGTCATGGCTCAATGAGATGGGCTGATTCTTCCTACTTCTGCACAGGTCTCTGATGGGTATCCTCCTCCCAATGAAGCACATGTATTGGTGAAGTTCTCGGTTACTCTTACTGAGAAAAGCTAAATACATGAGGCTAGGTGTTCTCTTGTTAATGAGTCTGATCAGGGTGCAGTGCAAGCTCATCAGGTGGCAACTGCTATACGGGTTTCTGATGAGGCTGCTGCTCTGATGGCAGGGCATGGAAATTTGGTGGTCTCTCAGTCAGGTCTGGTAGATGATCCTCATGATCCTGCTCAGGATAATGGTGTTGGGTCTTCTAATCCTTCCATGTAGGTGCATATGCAAGGTCCGAATGTTACACCTCTTCCTACTATACATGTTTTATAGACCTCTGTGCAGGAGCAGACTACATGTACTGACCTTCCTTTTGATGAAGTCCAGGAGGCAGTGCTGGTTGATTCTGAATCTGCATTACAGGATCAAGTGTTGGCTGCTACTGAATCGGTTACATCATCTAAATTTTTCACTCAAACAAATGTGGTTGTGAATTCTAGTGAGTTATTTGGATAGAAAAAGGCTTTGGATCTCCCTATTAAATCTGTTTTGTAGGAAAGGGTGCAGGATCATGCTAAAAAGGATATGGTTCCTGAGTCCATTGATAAAGAGAGAAGTGGTGATAAAAATAATGAGCCCTTCTCTCAGTTCCCCTTATCTAAGGTTGCAATGAAACCTGTGGTGATGATTTCTCAAGATTCAATTGGTTCATTGAATAAATTCACTCTTTTGCATGGTGTTTTTTGGTCTGATGATAACGAGGACGCCGAATGTGATGAGAAACCTCAACTGGAAGGTTCAGTTCCTGCTACTTCTTCTTGTAAGGGGAAACATAAAAAGAACGAGAAGCATGTTAAGACAGTTCATATGAAACTGGATGGAGGGATGAATTATAATTTCATAAATAGTAGTCCATTTTTTATCAAACACCATCATTTCAAGGCTCTAACAATTCTTAAGAGGATGAGGATTGGTTGAGCTAGATTGAGAATTTTTTTAGTTGGAGACAACTAATGTGATAAAGTTGAATCATTCCACCTCCAAGCTAGAGGTACCAAGAAGATGGTTGTGTAATATTATAGTGATGGTGAATAATCATGATGTCCTAGAGTGGAAGGAAAATAATAGTCCTTTATCTCATATGTTCTATCTTTATTATATGTGTGAATGTTTGGTCACAAAACATGTTAAGTGGTATAATCACCTAGTAATTCTCCAACATAGACATGTGTTGGAAATCCATGCCATACCACAAGGTGTGTCTACATGGGAACAAGTTATATATGTCCGCCGAGAATCTTGGGCATGTAAAACATCAATATGGATCAGTTTCCCATTTACAGAGACATGGAATTTCCATGAGGTGACACGATGTTTATGGCCAGACATAGTCCCAGGGAATGTGTAGTTATAACAGGGATTACATACTTGGGTAGGTATACAGAACCTATTGTCCCGACCACAAGATGGGTGATCCTTAACTTGAAATAAAATCCTAGATGTCGTGGGGGTATAAAAAATATGATGACTATTCTTTGGAACTACATGGTGTGTAGTTGGGTTAGTCGGAGGCTATAAATAATGATAATCATTCATAACTCTAATTTACCACCTTTATTTTTGTTCACAACTATTTACCAACTCAGATATACCAAAAATTAATTGAAAATATCTGACCATTGATTATGATCAACCAATGGACAAAAATTTAATGTTTGGTCACTACATAGTAATCTATAATTAATCATAATCCATCTAAGGTCCAAAACCATATATCCATTTCCAATAAAATCCAAATCGATCATGATACGTATAAAAAAATTATTTTGTATTCCACTAATTCATCATAGATGCATTTGTGACAATTATCATGCTTGAATATGACCTTATAATGTTGAGTTGAAAACACAATGTGAAAATGATGAAGAACATGAAGAATGATGGGGGAATAATTAAAAATTGATAACAATCATTGGATGAAACGATCATATCCAAAAATTTATTTGGCGAGGAACCATGGGTGAAATTAATACATAAAAATATAAATGGGGGATTTGAAGACATAATCTATATGTAGGATCATGGGATGAACATGGGATCCTAGGTAAATTAACCGATATGTTAATATATTTTTATCAATTTACTAAATTGTAACAAATAAAAAATTTATAATACATCAATTGTGGATCTCCCATAGGTTATGAACATTTTTGAAATCAATGGAGATGAAAATATATTATTTTTTTCCATCTATCTCATAGTTCACCATGATCTATTCGTCATGAGTCCTAAATCGTCCAAATACAACGAGGATGTTATATCCTCATTCAATTCCCCCTGGGTTATTTTGATAACCTTATAAAAACATCATAATTCTTTTTTTGAAAATAATTATTACAACTAGATAAAAAATATAAAATAAATTTATTTATTTATTAATTCACTTAATGAATCCCCCAATGGCTTCTAAAACCAAATTTCTGATTGCAACCAACATTATATCATGCCTAGGGTAAACATTATATCATAGAAACAATATTCAAAGAATATTTCCTATACGAGGGCCCAAAAATGGAAAAAAATTCTTTCTAAAATATATACACCTTGGATAAAATATATATAATTTCTAAAAACATCAACTATAATCCCCATTGGGGATCTAAAACATGCACTAACTTAGCTACTGTCTTTGAATATATTCCTTAAAATTTTATAATGTGTTACAAGGTGAAAATATAGTCATTATAATAATTGCTAAAAATATAATGAATCCGAATACAATGTTGAAAATGATTAAATGATACCAAATCATTTCATCTATGGGTATAACTATATGAAATAATCCCCAAGGCTTACCAACAATGTAACTCATTGGGGTTTTAGTTATATAAAAAAAATTAAATTAATAAGATACCCCCATATCCACATTGCCACTAATTTGTTTCTACCAGTCCCCAATAGTAATTTATTTTTTTAAAATAACTTCCTAATGTCACAATTCATCACCATCATATATTATCACATACATATCATTTTATGATCTTATATCCCTGAAAACTCATCAGAACTTCACAACAACTATCTCATCTAAAAAACTAGCAAATAAAAAGTCATTATAGCCTTTTTCTTAAAAACATTTTGTCAAACCACTATTACTCATGAATGTATCGACAATCAAAAAAGTTTTCACTAAAAATAAAATATATGAATATAATATATCCTTGACATTCTATATCATAAGAACACATGTGTGATAAAGAAAGTCTAATCACATCTCATATTGATATATATCATATATATTCAGTCATCGTAGTTAAGAGATGCCTACATATTTTGATATGTGTGATTGAATAGTACTAAAGAGGGATAATTAAACTATCTATTTCATAAAAAAACTTTATTTTTTTGCAAAACAAAAAAAAAAATACATTTGTGCATTGAATTCCTACTTGGAATTGGTGGCATAGTTTATGAAATTTTAAAATAATATGAACTATATATCACATAACTCTAATAGGGTAATGAAAGTGGTTTTAGATACAACTGAAGCTATCCTCTCCTAACACATCTGACAAACACTATTATAGTCAATGAATAAAGTCTTATATAAGAGAAAAAACATAAATATTGAACATTATTAATAGTTTCTATTTTAGTAGTTAGATATTACTATTAATATGTTAACACCATCAAAAATATTGTTACAAACATTCCATTTCATCACAAGCCGTGATTCTTTAATATTATACATTTAAATATTAATAAATCTATTACAGTCATTTTAGAAAACAAATATTTGTTTGTATTCCAGATTACCACTTCAGAACTACTCCAATGAGTTAATAAAAAATTCATTTACCTTCACGAAATTTGGGTACCCTAATACTTGATCATCAAGACCAAAAAAATATATTCACTCATGTTATATAATTTAACTACAATGTGAAATATATTTCATAAAAAATAATAATCTAGAAAAATAATCATCAATCAACCAACACATTAGAAATTTTATTCTCTCAATCTTGAAGAAAATAACCTATCAACAATATGATCCCAACAGTCAATTAATATGAAGGTCTAATTATAAACTAGATCAATCTAATCCAATGTCAAGGACATTTCAATGAATATGAAACCAAATATCCCAATTATAAATTTATTACATCAACATATTTCATAATATTGCGACCATATATGGTTTCCAAACAATTCATATCCTTTTTCCTATAATAAGATTAATTACTAACTTAAGGGGAAATTGTTATATTTTCCCAAGGAATAAAAACCTATAAATTTTTTTTATTCATTAATGATCCATAAATATTTAATTCCAAATGATTAACCTAATCATTATATTATTTAATTACCCAATTTATTATTACTGGGATTGAGTAATAATAATTATATAAAATAGTTAAAATGTTGATGAATCCATGATATCTATGCTTCAACCAATACATGCATATTCAATTGTATTCAAGTATGAACAGTTATTATATCAAAATTCAATTGTATTAATAAATTTATATTTACTATATATATTTTTGTAATTGATTAAATTCATATCTATCACGTTAAAGAACTAAAATAATCACAAGAATTAAATTACACAGTATCAAGAAATTATAATGACACGTCATTAAAAAAAATTAATATAAAATCAGAATACCCATTTGATTATTTATTATTTATGGTCTGTAAATTCATTAAGGTTAGTAAAACCATTAACCATTGCATCCAAAGAATGAGAATCACATAATTTCACTTAATTAATGAATGGTCGGGATCCCCTACATTGAGATGAGAGAATAATAGTTTTCATTGAAAAAATGGATGATCTTTTACATAAATTATATATACTTCTCTAGTATAGATCTTATGATCTCTAAATCCATGAAACCATGCATATTCCCTCATAATAAATATAAATCCCTTTAAAATAAATGTAGTATAATATATATCATGCATATAGATGATGTAATCGACCAAAAACCTAGATGTATAGAAACTCACATTGGATCACTGTATATTGGTATTTAGGAAAATAGGTAAATACCAAAAACTAGGGATCAAATTTTCTACAATGCAATAAAAATGAATCATAGTACTTGAAGGGGAAGGGAGAAAATAATAATGTTTAATAAGGATATAATAATTTTACAGGTTATAAATTACTAGAACCATGGCACAACACCCTTGATCATTCTTAACCCACATCATTAGAATCATAACTATGAAACAACAATCGTGGTTATTCCATACTGGATCGAATTTAAACACACCTATCAAATTCAATAGAATAATCTTTAAATATCTCACCCAGATCATACCAACCATGTATAAAACTATAAATTAATTGTAAATACATGACTTTTTATAAATAAATATTTCATCCATTTAGATAAATATTTAGTATAAATAATTTTATGAATACTCGAATCAGAAAGTACATAGTTTCGTTATTGATAGATAAAAATCAACTAATTTTAGTACATTATTCATCATTTATGCTAAATATCTTCTAACATTGTATCCTTATTTAAGTACCCCACACAAAATAATTCATCATAACATATTGAAACAAAACATAATAAATGGGGATCTTATGTGCTCACTAAGGGTAAACACTTGATAAATCAATTGAGGATTGTATGAAAACATAATAAAATATTAATGGAATAAAATCATGACTATAAAATACAATGTTTATACAAAATCAATCAAATATTATAAAAACAAGTCATTCAATGAAACCTTTTCCTTCTAAATTACATGAATTATATGAGTGAGTAACATAATAAAACAATCATGAAGCATATATTCACATCATAATAATATCATAAAAATATGCCACAATCATTGCTATAGAAATAATTTCACTTGTTGGGAACCTTATTTGGCCATAGAATGGAAATTCTATTGTGTTCTCCACTATTTTGGGGATGGTGTTTGATGTGCCCCTTCAAAGGGTGGTGGTTAGATATTTTTGACTTGTTGATGTAGTTGAAGGTGTTGGATGGGAGATGTTACGAGGTTGATGATGTGTGTTGAGGATCCCCCACCCATCATCTGTTAAAAAGGTGGTAATGTTGGGTTGTTGACCTATCATATTATATGCTTGAAGAGGAGCCCACTCCAATTGTTGGGGGTAGTTTTCATTGGATGTCAGGTTCCCGGACGTTGGAGTAGGTATATGGGGTAGTGATATCGGTGTGAGTACGGTGCGTTAGAGATCTCCAACATTGGGCCGTAGCAGTGTCATTGGTAAATGGACTTGCGGATCAAATAAATTCCACCCTTGGATTTCCTATATGATGGATTCATAGCACCATGAAAAAGTCTAGTGCTACGCATCTAGATTGGATGAATGAGAGGGTATAGCATCACTAACTAGTGTCTGGCATTGTGCATGTTTTCATGGTACTATGATTACTAAGAAGGCAATGTATGTTTGGATACCTAGATAAAATGGTTTATTATTTTAGTGGGGGAATGATTGTGTGGTGTCAAGTATCCACTGCCTTCAAGGGTCATGTAACAATCCTACATTTTATGTAAGTGTTCCTTGATGAGCATTATGGTACACACTCTCAAAAATATTTTTTATTTTACAATTTGAATCTGACTGGTTCTCTTATGTCCTCCAATCAATGAGGAACTAAATTAAAAAAAATATAATAGGGTTAATGAAAATAATAAAATATGTAAATATGATAAAATTATAGGGGTTTGGTTTTGTGTTTTAGACAATATACAAGAAAAACAAACCAGAAGAAACTATCAAGGACACAAGTTCTTTCAAAACAATAATATGATAAGAGGTCGTAAATCCAATCCACCAACATCACTATTCATTTATCATTATCCCTTATTATTATATTTATTTAAATATTGATCCCCTAATCATTTCAATCAGTAAAACCTAAATAAAAAATCAAGACCTGAGATACTCGAAAAATTATACATATGTTTTCTTCGGGACATCCAATCATAACACCCTTCCTTGATTATTATCTAAAATCCAACATATGGTAAATGGAAATTTAGGGTAGAATATCTTTAATTTAGATTAGAATTAATCAATTTTTAGGATGATACATGAACCCTAAAATTACATACCAATTTAATAGGATATTGTGATAAATGTTTCACTCACAGTATTTACAGAAGTCCAAAATTGCGCTCAAGTGTATGAAAATAATGTTTATTAGAAAATGAGACACAATTAATACACCCAAATGTATGTATGTATTATATCAAATATGAATGAAATCACCCATCCATATGTTGAGTTTTAATCGCAAATACATTTTACATAAGTAATGTATTGAAAATGTAAACACCCAATATCATCACCACTCTAATATAAAAAAACTAAATATAAAAATAAAAATATGGAAATAGTGTATCACATAATATTTTTTGAACAAAGCCATGTTACAAACATAAAAACAATGAAACACAAAATGGAGGTTGGAGAGGGTATCCTTCTTGGAAGCAATCATTGCACAAATACCTAATTCTTTGAATGGGGTGGGATATTTTTCATGGATACAATATTTCATAAAAACCGTACCAGATCTACTACCACACATTTTTAAAATTTAATTAATGTGTATTTTTAAGCGCTGCTGTTTAAATTATCAAAAAGGCTGCTTGCATCATCTGGTCTCCAAAAATTACATCAACATGATCAATGAGTTAAACCACCTTCCCTTGTGAACCAAGTGTCACTCTAGTTTAATGAAAATCTATAAATTGAGTCATTTATCTCATATCACAATTTCATCTATATCCATGCATTGATAAAAAATTTATGGCCACATTAGTGATGTAGAGTCCCATTTGTCAAATTCCATCCATCCATCCATTCATACCCACTTTTTAGCCACAAAGTATGACATCCAATTATAATGCTATAAATTATAAAATTATATTTATATTTTAATATCTATGTAAAAATTCCATTAAAATTCACGAGAAAATATATATTAGGAAATAAATAGAAAGGTGAATATAAAATGATAAAAATAGAATATCCATGCAATTTCAAAATTTCTTCTGAAAATTTTTTTTCCATTAAATGATGAATATAGAATTAATATGGTGGAATTATATTAATATTAATTAACAAAATATTCAATAAAAAATGAATAATTAAATCCCCCACCCATAGAAATTTTGAATCACAGGGAAAATGTCATTTCATATAATCCAAAAAATAATGCATGGTTAAATTTCCGAATCCATTATTGCAATAGGGGAATATAATGATTCACTAAAAATATGTCAATCTCAATATATCTATATGTAATTTTCTCCAAACATGTATCAAAAAAATCCCAATGATATAAATGACACTAATAAGATGATAAAATCTTATGATTCAATTGTGCCACATATTCCACATGTGTGTGTGTGACAATCATTTCATGAAGATCTCTCCACCCTTTATCAAGTATATTTGGGTCAAATTTTTTTTTTCTTGGATGATTCCTTCCCACCTATACATTTCAACAGACATTGTAATAAAATTCCAAAACACACACACGTAATTATTAATAATTTTCAAACATTCTGCCACTGACATATATATCCTCACTTTTGGTACATTTCATCACTCCCCCCTTTAATAATTTTTTAGTTCATAAAAATGTTAGATATTATGTGAACATGTATATGTTAATCTATTACATTGATGGAAATTATTTTAAGAGAAATGATTATATGGAAAGACATTGTTATAAGATGAAAAGGATTACTTAACCTGACTATTCCTTCAATTAGGTAAGAGAAACATACAAGTCATGATTTTTAATGATGTGAATGGAGAGATTAAATGACTAAATTTTCTAAAAAAATTTCTATTGTGAATGATTTATACAATCTAAAAGGATTCATAAAGACACGATTAAACATATCATTGACCGACATCCTAATTCACAAAAATCAACACACACAAATGGAACTTTTTCTATGATCAGCATGCTTCCCATGAGGGTTGCAAAATAAAACATGAATTATAAATTGGATCCATGGAATTACTTTAAATGTGAAATGATTTTATTATATTTTGATGTGATTTTTTAATCAAAAAAATAATATATACTTAGACTAAAAAAACCTTGGAAATATACCCAGACTGTTATCCCCTACCTCCCATTTGAAATGTTAAATTGTACTCAATGTGACTATATGAATTGATAAAATACCCATGATATGAATAATTAAAATTAGGAAAAATAATATAAAAGTGAGAGGTTATGGGAAAATATGATGTTTTTAAATGATGATGAGCTCATGCAGTGTGATGATATCAACTTCATGTATTGTAAATCTTGAAAGGCATTACATCAAATGCTTCCCATTGACTATATATATCATTTTTGTTTCTTCTTGAGTTATCTCAGCCTACTTATATATAATGAAATTAGATTCAACATAAGAACCCAAAAATCTATTATAAAACATTACATACATCATGTTCACTTTGGAACTGCATATAATCTCTTTTTCTCCTATAAGAAACTCCCTTTTTGGATCATTTTACTATAAGCATATTTTGATCCTTCCATATTTGTCCTTGATTTCACAAATGATGATAACTTAATATCCAAAATCGCTTCATTTTGTAGCTTTCCTTGATTTTTATAATTGGATAAATCCTTGTTTCATTTTATTTATAGCCCATTTTTTCAAACGCTCCTCCTCCATTGTGAGATGGAAAGATTTCCCAAAATCAAGATGAAATGGGAGCATACCAATGTGAGTCTAGTATTTTTTCCTTTAATCTCAGAGCACATCACTCCAACATCATTATAACATCATTCCAACATCATTCTAATCCTACCTATTCGGCTACAATATTTTTTCAAAATTTTCTTTTTACAACCAAATTTATTAATGTATAACGATATTTGTATGTGGAT
Organism: Viscum album; assembly: GCA_963277665.1. Classification (NCBI taxonomy): domain Eukaryota; kingdom Viridiplantae; phylum Streptophyta; class Magnoliopsida; order Santalales; family Viscaceae; genus Viscum; species Viscum album. Next base: position 1,765,978,925 of record OY728140.1, read on the forward strand.
GGTATGGTGTTGAATATTTTTTGTGCCAACCCATAATTATTATGGTGGGAAGCCAAATTTTTATTACAAAATTGTGTCCCTTGGACACTTATTATGGACTTTAGTAATTCACACTTGAATACATGATAATCTTCAGTAATAGTGGCCTTAGACTCTCTATACTTACTAACATAATAAACTTAATCCAACATATACCAAAAACAAAACAAACTATAAAAATTATCCATAAAATCAATGCACTATACATAAAAAACTCTAAGAATAATATGGTATATTGAGGAATATCATGTCACCTAAAAATATTGAATATGTGTTTCAAATGTGAACATGACATAAAAAAATCAAGAGCATAATGAAATAATCCATGTGAATAAAATATAGTGTATTTGTCTTTCCTAGTTCTTTGATGGGTTCTGAAGTTCCCTCAACATGAATGTGTATGGTAAAAATGAAAAACAAAACCACACTCAAGATTAATAACAAACCTACTAATAACCTGATCACTATATATGCACTATAGGTAGGGATCCTCCCTCTCATAAACCCTATATTCACTAATTAATTATTGGAATTGATGTTTCATTAATGTTTATGGAAGTACCTAGGTAAAAATTATGTTCCCCAAACCATCATGGGGATATGTACGTAAGAGTTCATAATGATGATCATCAGGAAATGTGTCCCATAGTGTTACCTTGTCCATGGTTCCAGCCTCTAGTTTGTCATTAATACTTATCATCTGATCCACCAACAAGATCTCTGAACCCTTCTTGTCCATTATCATTATTTTAAATTCTTGAAGGAGAATCCATTAAATTAGTCTAGTCCTTATATCTTGATTCGTCAAGAGGTACCATAGAGATACATGGTAAAAAACTAATTTAGAACTCAAAATAGATGAATAGAATTTATCCAATTAATATATTAATGTGAGATACTTTTTTCCTGTGTTTGTGCAGTTTGATTTAGCATAATCCAAAGTCATCAAAGAATTGAAAAAAAACATCTAAATTTCCCTCCACATTCTGTGAAATGACAGCTCCATCATGTTTTAATCATGACAAAAAAATCATCATTTTAATGTCCTACTATGGGGATGTATGATCGGTTGAGTGTTCAGACACTTAATTATCCCATCAAATGACCCCCCTAAGAATTATTAATCACAAAATTAGAATCATTTTGAGGTAATCATGAAAAATGATGATGAATCTTTTTGAAATCTTTGTTGAAGCTGTTATAAATGCTTCCATTCCCATATAGTGATTTTAGAACACACACATAACAGATTGGGTGAGGATGAAATAATATCTACCTTGGACCTATCAACCTATATTCCTAGTTTTTAAACAACATTCCCTAAGACAGTGTTTTGATCTACCGTAAAATAAATCTTTTCAATATTCATGAATAGATTCTTCTCAATACATCAATTCAGAAACATTTCCAAAATTATGAGACATTAATCATATTAGGATCTATATACTATAAAATAATTAATAAATAACTCAAATAATGTCATATGAAAATCATTAAACATACATACTATGCCTCTTTGGGAGGAACAAGGGAAATTTTAGAGTCCAAATGTAGTCCTCCAGTAGGAAAGTGTATCGAATGGACAAGTGAATGTAGAATTTTGATGATCCTCCTAAACAATAGGGACCAAAAAATAACGAGCAATTCCATCCAAAATACATTATTGTGTCCTCCCAGTATGTCTCTAAAGCATTTGATCAATAAAAGGGATTGGTAAATGGTCCTTGCAAGTGGATAGATTTTGTTTCAAATTTTCAAAACATACAGACCATATGTTTTGAATTATCATTGGATGTATCTGCCCTATCTAATTTCTAATAACAGTTACACCACTTTTCACCAAAATAACCTGGACAGGGCTCACCAATGTAAATCTGAAATAGGATAAATGATAATTTCCTAGTGAAAATTTTCAAATTATTTTTTCACAACATCCAAATGATTCAGATTAGGCCTCCATTGCCACTCCCTTAATGGTTTATCCCCATCCTCCTATAGAATCCTATACCTAAAAATGGAATGGATAATTTCTAAGAAGTCAACCAAGTCCACCTTTTTTACCTAATGTTCTACCTCAAAAGAATCAATATTTTTTTCATCATGTTCAAAAGGAGTATTGTTAATAACTATAACATATAATCTATCACAATTCAATAAGTATGAGTAATTGAGATATAGTAGTAATGGATTGAGTTCTATTGTAGAGGATTATTTATTGATGGATACATTGATCGAACTGAGATATTTTTACAATTACCATCAGTATCAAAAATAAATTATCAAAATCCGATAATTATTTATCAAATCCATCAGCATACTCAACAACAATGTCATAATCAGAGTGAACATGATCAAAATCAGAATATGAATCGACATCAAAATCAAAGGAAATAGAGGATTCTGTATTATAAATAGGCATTTTAGTGTTCTTAGAAATCAAACTAGAACCAATAATCATAATATCACTAATCATAGGACAATAACAGTCCATGGGGTTTTTACATGGTTGTTTAAAATGGTAGAAAACTAATAAAAAATGGTCCTCTAAAGGGTACATCATGGAATCTAAAACAATAATTTTCCAAAAATCATCTCCAAAATCCATGGAATGTGTACCCTCATAGACATTTATAATTATTTTGTAATTTTTGTCGATGGGACTACCAACAATTAGAATATCATGATGACATACATGATCAACCTCTATGTTAAGAACATTGAATCCCTCTATAATTATCATGTCTCTTACCCAAACAAGTACATTCTTTTGGACTCGCACTAGATAGGTTGTAGCTCTATTCACCAACTTCACCACTAATCATGTCAACATCAACTCACCAAACTGTAAATAATAGAATATAGAGTGGGGAATCACATTTAAAAAATATCCTAAGTCACATAAAGCATTAAAAAATTTTATGTCCTCAATGTTAGATGGGATGGTGAATGACTTAGGATTTGTGATATTTGATGGAATTCAAGGAGGTGAAGAAATCAGTGCTAAGACAATCCGTCTATGATTTTTCATCTCATTTCCCTTGATTCATCTTTTATTGGTACAAATTTATTTTAATAACTTGGAATAAATTGGTATTTACTTAATTTCATAAAGAAGGGAGTGTTTAACTCAACACACTTGAATGTGTTCAAACACAATTTTTTCATCTTACCTTTTCCTATCCCCTTTAGTTTCCCAATGACCAGTGATAAGGGGGTAATCACCTCTGGTCTGGAGAATCCCAGTAGAATATTATGAATAATTTTCTCAGTTGTTTTCTTCACCCTCCTCAATGTGATAGAAATAAAATTCCCCTTTGGTTTAGGAGAGAGTTTGTAGGGAAGATTTATAGATTTCATATTCACCATTAAATAGAGGGCAGTGGAAATCTAGCTTCTTTTTATATTTATATCCCTCATCTCAGTGTCATGAATCATAAACTCATTATATTGATTAAAAATGAATTTTTCAAAATATCATAAATTTCTGAATCTACGTTTTGAAAGATATCCACAATATTATCATTTATTAATGAAGTGTATTCACATATTTTTTGGGGTTGTGGAAAACCCTACTAGTAATGTGGTGTTCTCTGTGAGTTTTTTTTAAAAAGAAGATGTTTTTTTATTGTTGACACCCATATATAATATCTGAGAGATCCTTCCATCCTTTATTATATGTAAGTGATGAGGAACAAATCATATTTTGTGAGGGTGATTTTTTTTGAAATGGTCCCCCTAGGAACATTGTTTCACAATCCTCTATTTCATCTAATTGTGGGAAACAATTTGTTGGATGGTCCGGTGTAGTACAAATCCCACAATGCGTCACTAGACTAGGGAGAATTTAATCCGATGATATATGACCTCAATTGAGGAAAAATATTCCAAATTAGTATTACATAAATGTTTTTCAAAAGTGGAGGTACTTGGCTGATGTAATCCCATTATAATTATTATACCATAGTCACTAAATCATTGAGAGTGTTGTACCAACTTGTTGATCAATATTAGAGAATCCAATAGGTATTTGTCTACTAATTATCCTCCAACCACTACATCTATCATGATCCTCTCCATGTGAGTGATAACTATGTAAATGTACTCGATGCAGATTTTTTCAGAAATTTGGTGGCGTGGACAACGTGCACATATCAATATAATAACTTTTGAGTGCTCATTCCATAACTCTCAACAATTTTTTTCCCTACAGAGATCACCATTTGAATTGGGGTTTTTATAGATATTAGAAAAAATATCTTCAAGAAAATTTGATTCAAATCATTCAATGTTTTAACATCTTCAGGTTATAGGTAATACATCCAATATTTTACAATTCCATCATGTTATGATGGGAATTAAATTAGTTTGACTTATTTTTCAGACAAATATCTCATTTTTATTGTTGATAAAACACCATTGAGTTATTTTAATTTCTTTTTAGATGCCCTCCTTGAGGCTATGAAATGTTGGACATAGTTGTTTCAATCGAAATTTTATTTCAATGTATGATTAGAGAATTTGGCATTTAATGCATGTTGGATGATAATTATCATCTAGTACAGCTAATTCTTTACTTGTTTGATTATGTTAATTGTTATGTTTTTCATCCATCATATTTGGTTTGATATTGGTTTCAAATGGGTTTCCTATTTTATCCATACTGGAAGGCAGGAGATATCTAGTTTTGTAAACATCGACAGTTCACGTAGAGTGTGATTGTTGGATTCGAGACCTTATGTTTTGTCCTATCATGGTTTTTTTGACCAATGAGCTCTTCAGTTGGTGATTATTTTCTAAATCATATAAATGATAGTAATGAAAATTATTGGAAAAAATATAATTAATTGGGGTTTCAATTGATGAACTAATAAAGAAGATATGTTGAAATGAACAAATATGAATAGTGAGTATATGAAAAGAAACAATGGATGAAAAATGACAATTGAAATTACTAAACTGATGGTCAATAAAATATTTCCCTCATCGACAAGAGCACCGATATAATGACCATTACCATACATGGTCCCAAAATTATATGTGAATTTACTATGTGAAGCACGATGGATGACCTTGGTTATTCTCATAATGGGTATATGAATTGAATAACCGTTAATAGGATTAAATATGAAAATAATATATTTGAAAACAAATGAATATATACTAGAGGGTTTGGTTCTAAAATTTGGACAATAAACTAAAAAATGGAGAATAAAAAATCAAGGACACAACATCATTACAAACACTAAGACGGTAAGACGTTGTTAATATAATCCACCAACATCACAATTAATTTATCAGTATCCCATATTATTATTATTCCTTTAATTTTGATCCCAGAATATTTTCAATACCAAAACTCTATATATATTACCCCACCCTAAATTTTTTGAAAAATGAGCTCAAGATAAACTTCATGATATCAAATCATGGCACTGCACTTTGATTTTGATCCAGAAGCTACATTATGGTAAACGGAAAATGAGGGTAGCATCCCCTCTTTAGAGTGGCGATTTTTTTTATGAAACATGAACCTTACAATTCTATTCTAGGATAATATACATTTTAGGATTGAAAAATCACTCAAAAGATTTACATATGTTTGACCTTGAAGTCAATTTCAAGTCAATCAAGTTACTAGAAATAAAATCCATTAATTGATCAGAATTTATGAGTTATTTTTTATATTAATATATGAAAAATAAATAATTTCATTAAAAATAATATCTACATTAAAAGAAATCACTCTTCCCTGGAAGGTGTTTTCATCATAGAGATGTTTTTCATAAGCAATGTATTGAAAAGGAAAAATACCAATATCATCTCCAATATTATTTTCCATAATAAAGAATAAAAATAATAACATGAATTGAGAGGAATAAAAAATATTTTTCGAATAATAATTCATGTTAAATACATGAAAATAGAGAAACAGAATGTGGGGGTGGGAGTGGAGATCCTTCTTAGAAGAGATAATTGCCCAAAGCCTTACTTCTTCAATAAGTTGTGAGGTGTTTCCAGGAACCACACATTCAGAACAACATTTACAATTCCTCTATAACTATAAAAAAGAGTTAAAATATAATTTAAATATATTTTTGGAGGGTTAGGGTGTCAAATTACTTAAATGGTACATGGATTATTTGGTCTCTAAAAATTAATTCCTTTTAACTCTTGCATTATACCATATCCCATTGTGAACCAAATATCACTATAGTTTGATGAAATTATATATATTAATTCATTTTTCTCTATTTAATATTTTTGTTGAATCCATGATGTAATAAAGATGTTATTTCCACTTTTTGGATGTTGTGTCTAGTATTCTGAAAACTATGATGCCCTTCATTAAAGTCCATTTTAAACTGAGATAATGTGATGTGAATCTATCATAGTCTGAATAATATATATATAGATAATAAATTGTATAATATCACTATAAAATTTTAATCAAAAGTTTATCACATATAATATTTAATTACCTAAATGAAAATGTGATATTAAAAAGGTAGAAACAATATTCCCATGGAAATTTCACAATCTATTCAAAAGCACATTTTTCCAATAAATAATAAAAATAATATTATTGTTTGAAATTTATATCAATATATATCAGAATAAATATTCTATAAAAAAAATTCATCACAACCGCTCAACCTAGATTAAAATGGTGTCTTATATATAAATAATTAAAAAGAATCTACTATCTTTTATCCATTCAGATTTGTTAATAAATAGATAACATTAAGTCAAAACAAATTGTATTATATTTAATAATATGGTTCATTAATATAATAATAATAAAATTATATTTACTATTTATGAGGTTGGAATTTGTATGAAATATGTCAAGCCATAAGGTATTAGATTTTAGACTCACTTTTATATTCAAGAGGAAGAAGTCATGTTCACCTCCTATTTCTTATATATAGTGACTATACTACCCATGTATGTATTATATGATTATTATAATAATATTTATGTGTATTTTAATATCATTTTTATGATATCTATCTCACGGTATTTATGATTCAAATATTACCAAATCAGTAAAGTAGTTTTTCTCAATTTTTCTCTGTTTAGATAGATGTTTGGTCAGGAACCTATTTTATTTCACTTGGTGCATATAATACAATTTTATATGCTATATATTTATCATAATTAATTTAATGACATTTAATGATAAATTTATTTTCACTTTCTTACATGTGGATTATACGTCAATGTTACTAGTTGTTTATTGTTTTTTGAAACAATCTAATTGTTTATCATTATAATTAATGCCAATGATTTAATTGATGAAATATAATGATCCATATCCCAAAAATTATCATTAATTTTTTTTCTAGTTATTAATGATATATTCATGTATTGGTACAAACTATCCACACTTTTTCACATATTTCGATCAATAATGTGTTTTTAACGAAGTATATTATTACATATCTCTTCGGTCAAAAATATATTTTAATTTAAAACAATGTTTTCTATAAATGTTTACAATATTTCATTATATGTGATCCAATTATTTTATAATAAACGGTTCTCAAAATGTTTTCAAGTATTATTTATAAGCATTTAAATAGTATTAAATGAAATTATTTTCAAAATGTTTACCATAATTTTTAGTGTGTTTTCAATGGAAATGGATTTGAAATAGATTTATATTTTAAAATGATGTTTAGAAATATGAAATGATATTTTTATCATGAAATTTTTTTGAAGGATCGTTCCAAATTTTTTTTCTTTTGAAATGAAATTTGTTAGGGTTACTCATACCTTTCTCAAAAATGATCCAACAGTTCTATAATTATTTTTTCTATGAATTATTTATGTTTTGATGTAATGATGTTGATGAAACACAATGGATATTAATGTGTAATATATTTCTGAACACTATTTATCATTTCTGTGTTATATTTTATTTGAAACCTACATCTTTTCAAAAGATAATATTTAATGAAATTTTTATGAATCATATCACTTTTCTATAGGGTATGATAGTATTAAACATTAACGATATACATATCGTTACATAGGACATGATCTGATGAATGATTTGTTATCTTCATTCACATGAATTTATGATTTCATTATGTGATTAGTGGGCCTCATATCCCACTCCAATGAATTTGGTTGTGATAAATTTTTGAAGAGATCACGAGGGTGCACATTAGGGCATCCCATGCCTGCAACAAGATGTCATCCTAAGATGGATTTGTGAGGGTACACTGAAGGGTATCCCATGTGAGAAAAAAGAGGGTACATGGGAGGGATTTCCATGCCCAAAACAAGAGGTTAAACATATGGGAATCCAAATACCAAAAAGTGGGTACATTTAAGGGAGTCCCATGAGAAAATAACAATATGATTCACATGAGAGAATCACATTCTAGAAACAAGAGGGTACATGGGAGGGAATCCCATGCCTGAAGTAGGTACACATGTTATTATCCCAAGACTATCATACTATGATGGTCTTAGTAGGTAGAATTGTAATATTATTTTATATATATATGTGTATTTCAAAAATTCAATGTATTAATCATATGTTATGTATTCAGGTATTGTCCCCTAGATTCACTTATGATTAATTTCTTATGAACTGAAAATATATTTCCATGACTCATGTATATGATTTTTTTTATATAGTTTATTATCTTAATATTTTATTCTCATGTTCTCATACACTTATTCTTGTGTTATTCTTATATATCACCTATGGTTACCCTTACATGGTTTATGAGCTCACCACATTCATGATTTTCATTTCTCCATGTGGTGAATATTGGTTAAACTAGAAGTAATAAATGGGAAGATATTTATGGGAAACATTGAAAGTCATTCCTCGAGTTAGAATATTTTTTCCATGTCCCCAAACACTATAAACAATTATGGAAATTGGGCATATATCATTGTAATATGGTATATATGTAGTTAAGATGATTAAATTTACTAGTATCTTTAGCCTTGTTCACTACATTGTGTATTAAAGGAAGGGTTTAGTGTGCCTCTGGATACTAGGATGAGAAAACCTTAGTTATATCACAATAGATATTTATAATTATAAATCTAGTGATGTCTTTGATGATTATTTAATGTTTAGGAAAATGTCGTGGATTTTTTTCAAAAATATAGAGTGAGAGGATTCCTAGAAATGCATCGTTTTCTTGATGAAAATATTTTACATGGTTCTAGAACATATGTACCTTGTGGATATAACTCTATCTTGGTGACTCCATCCTAACTTAGTAAAAACTAGGTACACAACAATGGGCCTTACTACTCACATAGTTTCCCAATCTTGTAGGATGTTCGTTGGGAATTCTTGAACTCCTTATAAACCATCAGGACGAATATTAATTTATTATGACTATGAATAACAAAGGATAAACAATAGGTTTCATATATTAATAAAGTATATGTTTTGATATTTGTAATATATAAGTTATTTTCCATGGTTATGAGGTTTTCTAATATGATAAATTTTTCTAACACTTTGTTTTATAGTGTTATACAGTATTATGAACTATAAGGATCCAAGTTAACATTTAATTCTTTAGAATTGAATATATGTTAATTATGAAAATATATTTCCAAAGTGGATATCCCATAAAGAAAATTAAGAAGGTGATATGAGTATTGGTTATATTTATAATGATATAATACCCCAAATTTCTTGTGAAATTTTTATGATGTTCTAATAGTATAATTTATATTCAACATAAGGAGTGTGATTGGATTTTTTTGGGGAACCTTAAGACATGATATATATAGCATATTCTAGTAGAGGGGTTTTAAGGATTATATGATGAAGCAATTGTAATAATTTATGAATATATTTGGATAATTGAAGTGTATGTATTTTGGAATTCAAATATAATGTCATATGAATCAAAAAATATATATGTAATTTTAATAAAAGTCATTCATTATGGATTCAGAAGAATATGTTGAATGGTTTCGGTGAGGTAGAAAATTGATTTCAATTAAAGGTGGTATTTTTAGTAAGGTAAGATTGACCATATTAATTTTCTGATGTCAAGATAAGGTTGTTTGGATAAATATGTGTTCAATATGTATATATATATAATATGGTATTTTTTACCTCAAAATTTATAATGGTTTTAGAGAAAATTTTTCAAATGTTATCATGGATTATGTTTAAAACTTGTTGGATTTATGTAATATAACTATTGTCCATCATAATAAGGAAGTATCCAAATTTTCTAAAAGTATTTATGTTCAGTCATGTTATTACCATGTTTTGAAAGAATTTACTCGGAGGGTATTCAGATGGGTTTAATGTTACAACCAAGAGATAAATTGTGATATGAAGGGGATAAATGTAAAAAAAATTGTGTTGTTCTTTATATTAATTGAATTTTCAAAATTAGAAGGGGTTATAGGGATAACTATTTATAAATGGTTTATGTTAAACTTCATATAATGATTATGAAGTAAAATTATTATCTCACCATATGAAGATGTTTATATATTAGATAAATTGTGATAATCCTATTATTTGAAAAAAAGATCCATAGTTAATGACTTAATATTATATTTATGGATCTCATGTTTTGTTAGTTTGTTAGAAATAAAACATTCCCCTACATTCCATAGAGTAATATATGAAGATGGAATTCATCAATGTACTACCAAATGGTGATATAGTGCATAAAGATTCATAGAAAATGAAGTATATCATATTATAAAAGTTATTCATCATTAAAAAAATACATTGAATCAAAAAATGAAATCCTAATACCTTCATTTATGATGAACCATAAGTCCCCTTTAGTAAATCCTCATATTTTGAATTTTTGTTCATTAACATTATCCTGAACATGGTCCCTTTCAATCTCAATCACAATTTGATTGTGATATTTCTCTTCTATGTCCATATTGACACAACCCATATATGTTCAATTATGTGGAAACATGGTAATATGTTACTTTAGGTACCCATTATGTTTCCAAAATTACATTTTTTAAATAAATTTTAGTATTAATTTTGACATGGTGGGTTTCTATGAAATGGGCTTGAATTTATAAAACAATTGATACCGAAAATTAATTTTTAGGGAGAAATTCATTTTAAGTTGTTTAAAATGTATCAACCTAGTATTTTGTAATCTTTTTCAAAATAATTAAAACTTTTCATATATTTTTTATTTCATAAAAAACTAAATGTATATTTTTTATAAGAAAGAAAAATATTAATCTTGAATTATGTGTTCTACCAATTTATTCTAGATTATATGAAACACCGAATTGTCTGGCATTACATGTAACACTAAATTTATATGAAACAACATGTTATTACTATAATTATATAAATAGGATAATTATAACATATCAGATAAACAAAGATATATGAATATAAATAAATAATTTTTAAATATAATTTATAACGTTTTTATTTTAATAATCATAATAAAAATTGGAAATAAATTTTTTAGTAATGTCTTTAAATTCTTGGAAATACTATTCTCTAAAAATACAACTTTTTAAGTCATTTAATAAACAATAATTTAATTAATATTATAAAAATTCATAAATTGAATTTGATAAATATTATTTTTTGTATAAATTATAATATCAAAATCATCTTAGGGTTTATATTTTTCATTATTGTAAGAAACATCATTTTTGGATGAATAGTAAAAATTCAGAATTTTAATTCAGACATGTTTTTTTGTATAAATTATTTATACAGTTATGGAACATTTAAATTTTGTTTTATAGTCAATATATATCTAATTTACATATGTTTTGCAAATTCAGTAAAAGTAGAAAATATTATATTCTCTTTAGATATCAAAACTTAATGAACATTTGTATATTATCACTTAAAAAAAAGCATTCTTTCCTTGTTTGAATGATTAGAATTTAACCTAATTTTTCTAAATTAATAAATTAAATTTATATAAAAATAAATACACCATTATACTCATTATAATATTTATAATTTAATAACATAAACATAAATATTGACCAAAATTATCAGTGAAATGTGTTAAAATTAAATTAGTTGATTAATGAAAAATTAAGTATAAAATGAGACTAAAAATAAACATTAATTAAAAATATCCTAGAAACATGTAAAAACCCCATTTATTGGATATATATAGGCCATCAACTTCCATTATTGTGTCTGGTTGGTTTTGGATTACATTTTTTTGGTAAAAACATGCATTAAACATCCTTGTTATCAAAAACATCATGCGTGCCCCTTCCCCTTGTAAAATACCACCACCTATCCCAATTCTTGAAACCTCTCAAAATACATAGGTTCTACTAGGATCTTCCCTATTCAATTAATGAAACTACCACCCTTCCTCCATGAACTATCTCTTTGGGTAGAAATCCAACCAAGGAATCCTAGTTCTACAAGGTAAAATAAGTAAACCTCCAACAAAATTATAATTATTATATTATTATATAATAATACCGGTATATTAAATATAAAAATACTATTATATTATTTGGATTATACCTTCAGTTAGACACACATCCATCTAATGGGTGATCAACATACCGTTCTTTTGTATAATGATATATGACCTAAAGAAACGATGTTGTTCATTTTCCATTACCATATCTCATGGATGGGAATTAAAATGGTCACAGTATTTTAAAATTTTATATATTATATTTTACAAATATTTATTATTATTTAGTTATTATATAAATAATACCACCATGATTTCCTTTTTGTTGGTGTATGATAATTTCGTTTGGGGAAATATGGACTATTGCCTCCTCAATGCTATGTTATTCGTTCACACCTAACAGAGAATGTATTAAAGATGTGTTTAGAGAATTTATATTATATATATTATATAATATATAAAATTTAATTTCAATATATAAATATATATCTAATTTACATAATTTCTTTCAGTACGACAATAATATTGAAATAGTGTTCACGCATACATAAGACATGTCATCTCCATGAATGGTGTATTCTATTTTATACTTCTATATTATATAAAATGTTTTAAATTAATATATAATGAATATATATGATATTTATGAAAAATATAAAATCTATAAAAATATAAATCATTATCTAATTAAGTGTATCAATGGTAACAAGACAAAACATATATGAATATTAACGTTTATATTATCCAAAACGTAAAATCAACTTTGAGTTGTTAATAAATGTGTAATATAAACAAATAATTGAATGATAAAAGTTAGTATATATAATAATATGGTTCTATTTTAGATTTATAACAAAATAATATTTATTATATATTTTGTTTGAATGTCTATAAATAATGACAATACATAAGGTAAGGGAATTTCACCTCACTTTTTCCCTTGATACAAAAGCCACATTCACAACCTATTTCATATATATGGTGTGTACAACAACCATAGATATATTATCTGATTATTACACATACAATTGTGAGTATTAAAGTATTCAATTTATTATATTTCATTCAGGGGTTCTAAGTTTCATAAGTTACCAAATATGTAAAGTAGTCTTGTCTAAATTTTCCTTTATTGAGACACAAGGTTGGTAATGCAATTATATTCTTTTGCGAGGTGTATATAATACCATTTTACATGTTATATACAAATAATCCTTATTTGAATGATATTTTATGCTATTTATAATTTCATTTTCATACATTGGTAGTATAATTAAATTTTACCAAGTAGTAATATTTTATTGAAAAAAATATCATCATTTATCGAGATTTTTTATGTCTATGCTGCCATTGAAGAAATATTATGTTCCATATCTAAATAAATCTCATAAATATTCTTAAAATATAAAAATTAATGAAATCATATTTTTTTGTTACATTTTTCCACACCTGGTAACATAATATGAATAATAAATTGTTTTTAATAATGTTCCACATTGCCTCTCTCTTAAGCTGAAAATCTATATTATTTTGAAACCATGTATTCTAAAAATATTTTCAATATTTATTTATATTTTTTAATGGCTTTTACAATATATTTTTTTCCATAAAAATATCAATAATTATTTATATATTTATAGGAGTTTTAAAATACAGGTTTTTCAAAATGTATTCATGATTATTTAATAAGTATTCAAAGAAAAAAGATTTCATAGTAAAATGATTTAATATGAATTTATCTATAATTTATTCCAAAGTTTAAATGATATTTTTTCCTGAAATACTTATAATTAATCATAAATTTATGTTTCCAATATAATGTAACATCCTTTCTGTTCAATATTTCCTTTATGAAAAAATATCCAAAGGATCAATTCATATAATTTCTATTAATGGTTTATGTTTTGATGGAACGATTTTCATGAAACCTATACCTATTTCATATGTTATAAGTTTATGAAACCAGTTTCTCTTTTACAGGATATCAACATTTGAAACCACTTATTTTCAAGGGTATGCTTTGATGATATTATTATAAAACCAATCCCTTCCCCATCAGTTATGATGTGGTTTAAGGATAATGATACACATTTCATTTCATAGTTCATGATATGATAAATGTTTTATTATATCATGGAATATGAATGAATGATTTCATTATGTGAGGGGTAAGATATATATATATGTCCTCAAATGAATTGGGAAATTATTAGTGGTTTGTGATCTCAATATGGTACATGAGAGAGCATCTCAATCCCAAAAAAAGATAGTTTGTTATGACCAGGTCATCATGGTAGATAAGAGAATATCCAAAGACTAAAATAAGAAGGTACATGGGAAAATCCCAATTGAGAGAGAGGAGTGTGCACAATAGGTCATCCCAAGGCCAAAAAAATTGCATCATGGGAGTTCATCCAAATTATAATATAACATGGAAAATGATAGGGCATTTAATTCCTAAAAATGATGGTACACGGGGGTAATTCCAATCTTGAAATAAATTGGTACTATAGAGGGAATCCCATTACCAAAATAAAGGGGGTACATGGGAGGGTATTCCAAGACAAAACATGGTACATGGGTTATTATCGCAAGCCTAACATTTTATGGAGGTTTAATTAGTAATCTCTGAAATAGGATTTTCTATTATTAAGTGCACTCCACAAATTCGTTGTCTTATGCCTATGTTTTTCCATCATGGATTATTATATTGATTCAATTATGATTTTTGTCTTATAAATGGATATTATTAATTCCATTACTCATGTATATGATCATTAATATTTATTTTATGGTTATTAAATGTTATTTTCATTTTATAATTTTCTTATTGTCATGTTATTCTTAGGTATCTCATCCATGTACCATTTCTGGACATATGATCTATCCTATTTATTATTTTTATTTTCCCTTGTTTGGATGATATTCATTATGTAGATTTAGTAAATGTGAAGTTATTTCTGGGAAACACTAAATATCTCTCACTGAGTAAGAATGTACATTTTGATGATTCCAGAGCCACTAAACTATTATGGTTCTTTATGCATATATTTCTTTAATGTTCTAAATATTACAACAAAATGATATAATATATATGTATGTTATTAATGGACCAAAATAATTTTTATAAAATTTAATTTTATACATCCTTTGAGAATTATGATGAGAAAACCTTAGTGACATCCAGACAGAAATTTATAAGGATATGTCTAGGGATGTTTCTAAGGATGAGTCATCATATGACATAATGAATAGAAAAATGTACTAGAAATTTGGTAAAGGATATATTTATTAGATTACAATAAATATATTATTTTAGAGATATTATTGGTAGATGTGGTTCTAGAATAGATGTACCTAGGAGTGACAGCACTGATAAATTGAGTCAGACCTAAAATGAACGTAACCTAGGACATTACAATTGGCCTTATTATGCACCGAGTTTGACAATCCCTAATTATATGAATTGGTAATTCCAAACCATTTAAAAAAATATTGAATGATTAAAATAGTAGATTACTATGAAGAAAATATGATAAACCAAAGATATCCTAGAATAATGAATTAAAAGTCTTGATTTTGACATTCGATAAGTGATATGTCATGAGTATGTGGTTTTCTACCATGATAAATGTTTCTAGCACTATTAATTATATTGTTAGATATTATAGAATAAAAATAAATTATCCATTATTTCCTTGAATTAAACCTTATCCATATACTATAGTGTAATTTCATGAATTTAATACATATCCTATTTGTTTAATATGATATACACCCAATACATTTTTAGATGAACTAATATTTGATGGCTAAGATATTACATCATATGATAATGGAATCAATCAATGGTACCAACATAAGGATTACTTGTTAGGGATCATCCCGATTTTTTCTTGGAGTTTTAGGATGTTCCAATATTTATATGTGGCTATGACTTTGATGGGCACAACAATAGGATTGTATACTAATTTGAAATACTAGTTCCCTATGAGAGACATTTTGGATGGGCTCAACGGAGAGATGGATACACAATCCATCAAGTGAGGCTTATTCCATTATCTGAGAAACCTGGGACATTCTTAGAGGGTTATTATTACACCATGACTATAGTGATACTAGGGAGGCCATATGTATCACCTTAGATGGACTCTACAGTTTTGGGTATTTATAGTTCTCCAGGTGTGATACTAAGGTTTCTTATATGGATCTCCATATTCATGCAAAGGATTCCTCTTGATTGAACTCAAGTAATTCTTTATATTAAACCCTTATTGTGATAAATTCATAATTTTGGGATGCAACCACCATGAAATATCACATGTAAGGGGTCATTCTATTAATGGAATCTTATTTAAGATTGACCCATATGGGCAATTTATCATCCTTAAAACAGTTACCTTTGTTCAAACATATGGATTAAGAATATGTTTGTTGTGTTGGTTGGGAATACATGAGGATCCCAATCTGCTATATTAATTTATTCACTGATTCATTGATTTTTATATTAATGGCTCATTTCTCATTTTATATGCACATTCAATATTGATGTAGACACTCTTGGTGGTGGCCTAATTAGTATATCTCACATGAAAATTGTGTCACATATTGTATCCATGCATACTTCATGGTTATATGTATATATAAATGGAGTATACTAGCTTATCATGCATGATGGTGAGTACTATAATGGAGTTCGTGATTTGGGGGCTTAGTCTATACTCATGATGCTTGTTGAAGATTTTTTTCCGTTTCATATTTCATCACAGATTCAAGTATATAATTGTATCCCCTATATCTTGTGTAGTCATTTTGTTATAGATACACCATCATCACCATCATTAATTATTATATATTTATTTATTCATATAATTATTTTTCATTACTTTTGATGTTAATTTATTATTCTTTTTAAAATTAATTATTACTGCTTCCACAATTAAATGAAAATAACATATTATTATGATCCACTGTGGTTTTTGATGGAATAGTCTTCAAAAATAAACACCATAGGCCCTCGCTAATAGTCAGTATCCACTGGTGTATGTTGAGGCATGTGTGTGGTCATGTGGTTGACGAAATTGGGGAACTATTATGTGGATTTTTCAAAAGGACACTAAACATGAAATAAAATGATTTCATTTTATCAATATTTATAATAAAATCAATACCCATTTCAACCATCATTATTTTAAATAAGTATAGTCATTAACTATATCTGGATGACACATTTTTTTCTAATTTTCTCTAGAACACTTCATCATTATTTTTGTGATATTTTTCTATTATTTTCCAATGTTTTCACATTCCTCATATGTTATTCTATTTGGAATCCTATTTTTTTATTACAGATGAAATTTGAACATTCATTTCACTATTTCGTGTCTATTTTTTATTAATCATTTTTAGGATGTGGGAATCTATGAATAAAATTTAAAATGGTATTATCTTGATGTCTGAGATGAATTTGAATGGTGAAATTCATTACAAGATGTTCATAATGCAACAGCCTGATATTTTGGGAATTGGTTTTAAAATAATTTAACTTTTTTGATATTTTGATTTACATGTAACACTGAAAATATCACGTGTTATATGAAACACCGAGTAAATCATGGGTTTCACGCAAAAACATGTATCTTCAATAAAATAAATTACACATGACACTGAGCTTCAAGGAACCATAAATAGTATTATTTTTAATTTTAAAACAACAACATTGTACATAAAAAGATAGTTATGAATGTTATGAAATACATTTTGAAATATACATATAAATAGAAATTATATTAAATATTAGTATTATATAATGAATTAATATATGTTAAAGTAATTATACCCATAAAAAATTTGTTATCATCACAATTAATTATTATTTATCTTAATTATAAAATATTATATTTAATTTTAAGATCTTTTATTAAATAAGTTTGATAATACTAACATTATTTTGTATATTTTTTTCTTCAAATTATCTAAGGTTATAATTTTTTTTATTTTTTTGAAACTTTATTTTTCATATTGAGTGCTAAAATATTTCATTTTTTATGTTTCATTTCTATTCAAAAAAATTAGTATTTTAAATGAACCAACAAGTTTTAAAGTAAAATACTTACATATTTGTTTTATTTATTACAATTCATTACTTCTAAATCAATATCATTTTCATGATTTTATTTTAAGGTATAAAAATATATTTTTAGGAAGATCATATAGAAAGCATAATGTTTCTTAATTTTAATTAAATGAAATAATACCAAATGATGAATGTCTTGATATAAATGAATATATTATATATCAATAAATTTTTATTGATACAAATTTTATAATTATAATTATACATGGAGTTAATATGAAATTATCTTGTGCTTGAAAAAAAATACACTTCTACAAAACCCTGCCTTTGTCATGTCTATAGGTTTTATTTACAATATAATTTTTTTTCAAATTATAGAAAGTTTATTCAAAAAAATAATCACTATTTTTTAAATCATAAAGGGAAATTTATATTTGGGTAAATTGTACATACTTTTATGAAATAAATCATGTTTTGATGAATACTGAAAAAAATGATTAATGAATAATAAATCAAAAATTCATTTTGATATATACTATTTATAAAGATAAATTATATTATAAATAATATTTGATGTAATATTGGTTCAATTATACAATAATTTATATAATTTAGGATATTTTAGTTAATTTAATTTTTAATTTCAACATAAAAGCATTGAAATATTCTAAAATTTTTGTCTTAATGCCCTCGAGTACTTAACACATTTGTAGGATTAAATATAATTAAAAATAATTAATATATCTAAATTAAATTTTGAAAAATTTATTACAAATCTATAATCAAATTATATATATTAAATATTTTTCGCAAAATATAATTTTCCCAAAATTACAAAAAACATACTAAAAATTATTTTCTCCGACTATGGTACAATGGGTTTACTAGTTGCATCGACTAAAAATATATGGGTTTTAATGAAACAAAAACGTCTCCAAAACGAATTTTATGATAATATTTCTACTTTATACCTTTTATTATTAATAATGGTTCATTAGATTATACATTTAATAGGAAAAAACATGGGTGGAATTATTCCTTTAAAAAAAATTACAAGTGTACCACACAGCTCACTTATAAAAGGTTAACAATTTTCTCATCCTTATCACCCCATAAATCCATTTTGACAGGACAATAACTAACCAAATCACATTAAAAAATCATATTTTTTCAAATAATTGTTATTTTGAATAATAATCCAACCTAGTAATTCATTTGGTGAAATTCTAATGACAATATCAAAAGAATAAGTAATATTAATCAATGAGAATTATCATTTTTTATAATCTTATACGATCTTCAATTTTAATTATACCATGATTATGTGACAAATTTTTTATATTCAATATAGTAAAAAAATTCTATTAACCGAATTTCCTATAACCATCTCCAGTTCAATCCGATGGATTATGAAATTATAATTCAATTATATGATGGAAAAATGTGTCGAGAACATATGTCATTATCTATTTCCATTATGACCTCTAAAGGGTGGACATAAAAATGGATTTTTTTGTATAGTAAATTTTGGATACTATTATTCATATATAATTATTATACCCCACATACCTTAATTTGTTCCATTTTTTGATATTATGATAATCCCATATTAGTATACGGAGATCTATAACACTGCTATGTGATGTGATTTACTCATGAATTAAATGAATGTTAATAAGGATGGATAAAATGATAAAATATGATATATTTGGGCTACTATCTTGATAAATGGGGTATTTAAATTTCAATCTATTAGATTTATATATTAATATTGACACATATATAATGAATTTATATGATATTTATATAATGTTGAATTTTTTTAATATTATGTATCCATGATAAAATTATGAGGACCAATAATAAAAAATCAAGGTATATTCAAAATAAAATTTGGTTATTACCAAAAACATGACTTTATCATGGAATTTATTATAAATTCCTAATAAAAATAAATAAACGAAAAATATATGTTATTATATATGTAAATATGTATTTTTTAAAATATGTATAATAAACATATATTTAATAAATATGAGGTTTGAATGCATTTTAAGGATGTCAAGACTTAAGACAAGGTAATATTAATGACAATATCAAAAGAATAAGTAATATTAATCAATGAGAATTATAATTTTTTATAATCTTATACCATCTTCAATTTTAATTATACCATGATTATGTGACAAATTTTTTATATTCCATATAGTAAAAAAAATCTATTAATGGAATTTCCTATAACCATCTCCAGTTCAATCCGATGGATTATGAAATTATAATTCAATTATATGATGGAAAAATTTGTCGAGAACATATGTCATTATCTTTTTCCATTATGACCTCTAAAGGCTGGGCATAAAAATGGATTTTTTTTGTATAGTAAATTTTCGATACTATTATTCATATATAATTATTATACCCCGTATACCTTAACTTGTTCCATTTATTGATATTATGATAATCCCATATTAGTATACGGAGAGATATAACACTGCTATGTGATGTGATTTATTCATTAATTAAATGAATGTTAATAAGGATGGATAAAATGATCAAATATGATATATTTGGGTTACTATCTTGATAAATGGGATATTTAAATTTCAATCTATTAGATTTATATATTAATATTTACACATATATAATGAATATATATGATATTTATATAATGTTGAATTTTTTTAATATTATGTATCCATGATAAAATTATGAGGACCAACAATAAAAAATCAAGGTATATTCAAAATAAAATTTGGTTATTACCAAAAACATGACTTTATCACGGAATTTATTATGAATTCCTAATAAAAATAAATAAGCGAAAAATCTATGTTATTATATATGTAAATATGTATTTTTTAAAATATGTATAATATACATATATTTAATAAATATGAGGTTCGAATGCATTTTAAGGATGTCAAGACTTAAGACAAGGTATTTCTAGTCTCACTTTTATTAATAGTAGGCAAAGGATAATTCACCACCTATTTCACTTACATATTATGTATACATACCATAACTATATTTTTGGATGATCCTCTTGAAAATTTTTTGTATTTAAATATACATTTTTGGATCTATCTCTCATTAGTCTGTTTTTAATGTTGGGGCCGAAGCCTCAATTTATTATTAAAGCAAAGACCTCTTCAGACTAGGTAGAGGGAGACCCATTACATAGCCTAATGTCTCAAGGAAAAGTGGCTGTATACAGGGCTAGAAAGCCCATTTTTTTGCACAAAGGACCCCTCAATGAACAGTACTACTACAGTACTCGTGCAGCTACAGTCCCCGCTCGAGTACCGCTGTAGCTACAGTACCATGCTACAGTGTTGCAACTTCTATAGTCGCTGCTGCTACAGTTTGCTACAGTGACCTGCTACAGTGAAGCTACAATACCCTACTACATTACTCTCGAATTCTCCCATTCCTGGATTTGATCCTGGGTCCTTTAGATGCCAAGAAGGACTCTGAACCACTAAGGTACAGGCTCATTGGAAAAACGTGTTGTATGGGAAAACAGGTATTGGTATGGCATGCCCACCTGTGCTCCGCACACCCCTAGCTAGGCCCATGGTGTCCAACCCTTGGGCTTGGGCCAGTTCCTGCAGAGTCGAGGGGACGAGAGGATCGCTGGTGTATGGTGCGTGTTGCCTTTGCGAGGACTCGAACCCGTAACCTCAACGACGAGACGCCACCACCTTAAACCAACTCACCCAACCCCCGCGGGTAAAACATGTTGTATGGCTAATGTGGTATTGGGCTGGCCTTCCCACCTGCAAGTCTCACGCCCCCAGCTAGGCCCAAGGTGGTCAACCCTTGGGCTTGGGCTAGTTCCCACAGAGTCGAGGGGACGAGAGGATCGCTGGAGTATGGTGCATGTTGCCTTTACGAGGACATGAACTCGGAACCTCATCAACGGGACACCACCGCCTTGAACCCACTCACCTGGCCCCCACGGTCTATCTCTCATTATAGTTATGGTTCAAAATTTATATATTTAGAATGTTATTTATATCTCTATTTTCCTTTTTTAAGAAATATATTCTATTATGAACCAAAATTATTCAATAAGGTTTATATTCTTTCTAACTAACATTTTATATAATTAGTATAGTTATATTCATGATATTATATATTTCATTTAATATTATTCTTTAATGGGTCTTATGATTCAACTATACCAAAGATCTATTAGTTTTTTTGTGACAATCACATTATTTACTGAAGTATTTATCATTAATTCTAAAATGTTAAAATATAATGATATAACTATCATGGATTATCAAAATTTTCACCTATTTTATTCATTATTTATTTATGTATAATTAAAATATTCAACATTTTTTAACTTAAAACAATTAACAAATATTTTTTTATGAAAATTAAATTTTATTTATCTCTTGGGTTGAATACCGTATTTCATCAAAAACACAGAAATCAAAATATGTTCAAAAAAATTACTCTTCAAAAATGATTTATTAAATAACATTTACACATTTTTCATTACATATTTGTTTAATAGTTTCATTGTGTCTTTTTTAAATAATTCACGTTTCTATTTTTTTAAAATGTGAAAAGAATATGAATTTTTAACAAACCTAAAATGATTTTTTATTTCTTTATTTCATCAAGGTTGAAATATTTCTATATTAACATACATTGTTGTATATTTCATTTCATTTAAAATTAATTTCTCTACATTTTATATATTTTACTATTTTAAATAATGGATTTCAATGTAAAAAAAGAATTTTGAAACTATATGTAGTGGTTTTGTTAATGTGGAATTCTAGTATATTCGAGGAATTATTTTATTGATTTTAGATAATTATTTATATATTATAATGTTTATTATCAATGTAATGTATTTCATTTATATTAATTTTTAGTTTAAAAAAAATTATCTTTTAAAGAGATGTAATTTTATTGAGAAAAAAGTAGTTGTAAATTTTTATTAAAAATCATTCTCTGTGTAAGATTGCATATTTTGAGGTCACATAAGATTTAATGGGGATATAATACATGGATAACAATATTATTAAATATATAATGATTTATATTCATGATGATGTAACCATGACAAAATTAATTTCCCTACGACAAGTTATATCATTTTTTTACTCTTTTGTAACTCGGTTTTTATGGGATATATTATGAAGAAATATTGAAATGATTATGAATACTTTACCTTTTCCACATATTATTATATGATGAAAAAAATATAAACACTTTTTATTTCATGGGATCTTATATGTTGAATATTTTATGATCTCATGGTGCCCATATAGATGATTTTTATTATATAACGAGTGTAACATATTTTTCCCTGCAAATAATTGGGAAATGATTAATGTATTATGAACATATAGGGTATATAGGTTTTTATTCAAATCCTAAAATTATGTGTATATTTGTGGTATGACATAGAATTAAAAATAGTGTTCACAAGTTGTTATCCCAAGCCCGAAGTAGGTACACATGTGTTTTTCCCAATCCTAACATGTTTTTAATGTCTCAGTGGGTATATGTGGCATAATATTCATTGATTTTTTGTATGATGAAATTATATGTATTATTACCATGAAATTCACTCATTGATCAAGATCATTGATTCTCATAAAATTCTTTTCTTATGAACAACCAATCATTATTACATTACTTTGTATTATAATCAATGTTATATAGGTTAGGTTTTAAAATTTTACTATCTTATTCTCAAAGCCTTACTATTATTTTATGTATACATAACTCTATATTTATTCATAAGGAGAATATTATATCACCCTTTCTCATATTTATTTCCCCCAGGTTATGAAGAAGGTTTTTTTTGTAGGGGGTTTCAATAAAATTATTTAATATTAATATCTTCATGGGAAACATTGAAGAACATTAACTAGATTAGTAGATTGTTTTCCATGTATCAAAATGTAATTATATAATATTGTCCATATGTGTGTAACTATGTTATGTAATGAAAATTTATCTAAAATTATTTAATATCCTTGTAAGTAAATCCTATGTTGTTATAACATATCTAAATAGTGATAATCAAAACATCCCATGTAGCCTTTCCCACCATCAAAAAGAGTCATCGCTGTTTTTGAATTAACATGGAAAAAAACTAATAAATAGATGCACTTTATTCCAAATCCTAAATAAAAAACACTCAACAATGAGTGGTGGGTTTCAAAAAAGAAGACATCTTGATGAAATATTTTATGACCCACAGGAAAAGCCCTTATTAGAACATCCCAATGTTGGATCCACTTAACCTATGCCCCAAATTAGTTGGTATAGTGGCCTCAACCACACCACCCCATAATCCAAAGTTTACCGACTAGAGTTGATGGTGTAATGGTTTTAAAATGGGGAGGATAAACCCTCATATAAGAATGGAACATCATATATAACAAATAATAGACCACAAAAAAATCATATATCATAAAACACAAAAAGACTAGACTAGTTACAATCCATTGTGAAATGTAGAATATAACTAACAGTATAGACAAATGTGGAGGCATAATAACCTATAAAATAAATAATAATATCAAAGTCAACAAGGTAGTGTCATATACATGAATACATGTAATTTTAATGCACAATAGGGGAATAAGGAGTTGGAATATATAGTACCCTACAATAAAATAAAATTAATAATAAATATTGTTACTTCACTAGAATATCATTAATATGATTGATCCTCTTCTCTTAGTTACTAACTATTTGTAATTTTTATTAGAAATATTTAGTATTGGGAATTCCCTTATCCATTATTATAGAAACGAAATATAATCAGGTACCAAAGTTAGCCCAAGTTGGGTGTGAGATGAAAACCTAGAAGGCTACAATCAATGGGGTCTAGAAGTAATATTTGCAGTGTACATAATAATTTTTGTGTGTAGTTAGAAATTAAATAATATAAAATTTTAAATAAATAAGTACCAACCTACCATAGTTCCAATAGGACACCCCGAAGCTCTATATACATCATCTCATTAATGGAATTAGTGTCTAATAAATAAACATAAATATATACTTACAATATATATAGTATGGTTATATAGTTAATAAACCTATATGAACTATGTACACATGGTTTTATGTAGACATATCCATATAATTCTAGGTGATGGACGGACCGGGGCATAACTCATTCATCTATAACATGTCTTAATAAGACTATATTCTCTAGTGAAATGGTGATCTACCAACACAACATATAAAATGAGAGATATCATACTTTTCACTCGAGATGGTGGGTGAATGTTTATACCAACTCATGATGTATATGATCTGGTGCATCATTACCACCTTAAGAGAGATTTAATGGTGTGAGAGGTCATGCTAAAGACCCAATGTAAGGGATTATGGAATGTTATGTCCAAAAGAACCCATAACCAGCATTACACAACCTATATCATAGGTGTAGACATGTTAATAATTATAGGCATGTGGAATTACCATAGATGTATTACATTCACCAATCCCAAATATAACTATTGGAATTAATTTTTTATTTAATTAAAACATTAAATATAGAAAATAGTGATCAACATTGCCATTCCACCCTTTCTAATTCCATTCAATTTAGCTCAATTTAATTTTTTATTGAACAAAACCCTCCTGAAAAAGTCATTAATTTAATTATATCAATTTCATTAACAAATATATGTAAATTCAATTTCTAGGTTCAACATAG
The DNA here is from genome assembly GCA_963277665.1 of Viscum album. NCBI lineage: Eukaryota > Viridiplantae > Streptophyta > Magnoliopsida > Santalales > Viscaceae > Viscum > Viscum album. Next base: position 1,766,005,134 of record OY728140.1, read on the forward strand.
CACATAGGAGGTTCAATTTTTATTTTGGAAATAAAGATGAAAGGAAAATCCAATTTATAAGTAAATCCAAGAAGATACGTTTCTCTATGATTCCATAATCATTTATGTAATAGTGGTAAATTTAAAATACATCCAAAGATGAAAATATTTGATGTGTTTCATGTATTTAATATGGTAATTTCCCAGGGTAATTTCAAGTTTTCACACCCAATGGCTATCCAAAAACGAAGTTGGAATCCTCTAATTTCTCAATAACAATATTCAAGAGTATAAAACTGTGCGTATATAAATTTATAACAAAAAACAATTTTAACTAAGTGAATTAAAAATTTAGACAAGAGACACAAATAAAATTATAGGAAAACAACTCAATTTTAATAGAAAATATATAGACCACCTACCATAAGGTCATTGATGACTCTTCATCCAATAGTGGCCTTAGATTCAAATTATATAGGATTAAATTTATGATATTTTTAAATGACCTAAAAATAGAGTAAATGATATTGTAGCTAAAGAATGTAATAGATTCAGTGATAAAATTAAAGACAAATGATGATGAATGGGGATATTACATGGAGATATCCAATACTCCTAACAGATCCTGATTTAGAGTCTATGTGAGTGGTTGGAATGGAAGCCTTGCTTTGATAAAAAGGAGAACCATAGGTGGATGATGAATCTTGGTTGGATGGAAATGAATTGGGGAAATAGGAAATAATGATTAAATATTTATTAAGGAAAAAATTTTAATTTCTTCCACAAAATATGTGGTGTATGGATTGGTCGCACAGTTTTATAAATGGTGTGCCATCATGCGAACGTCCTCTATCAAAGATGTAACCAATAGTTCCCAATTTTAAACCTAGGGTATCATGGTTTTAGAAAAAACATATAGACCCAAATTTTCATCTGTATCACTCTTGATGGTTAAGAGAGACCATGTTGGATGAGATTTATGGTTTCAACTAACCATGAAAACCAGTATATTTTCCAAATTCCATGTTTTATAATCTCAAAAAAAGCTCATGACACCCTTGTAACCTATTCTAATATTATAGGTAAAATCTGAAGGTTTTTTAAATTAATTAAAAAACCCAAACGGATCGTAAAGTCTTGATAAGACATCTTCTTTCAACCACCCCGCCTTAAATAAACTCCTTGACAAATTGTCCTTTTGAGGTTAAAGAGTTATCACCAAAGAAAAAAATTTCCACTTATATCATATATCAGATTACCTCTCCCTGGTCTTGTACTCTAATCTTCATTGTTTCCATATATCTATTAATAATGTAACTAACATGACTCAAAGTTTCGTCACACATTGATCAACAATACACCATGTATAATATATAAAAGATTCATTCATTTCTAACTTAACCTTATTAGGCTGAAATACATGTGATATGTATGGATAATATCAGTGATCCTATGATACTTAAAAGACATCACCCATAGACTAGTATATTTGAGAATGTTCCAAATGGTATGAAACTATTTAGATCTATTTCAGAACCATGATGTATCCAAAGAACCAAGGTGATACTTCACCCAATAATGGAATACGACTATGGATAGACATGGTTGAAACTCAATAGAAGACCCAATCTCATTCATCTTACTCAAGATGTCTTCAGTGTAAATTGTGTTATGATTGATATCTAGACTGAGTTTTCATAATGTAATTTCTAATCAGATGGACCTCTTTTCTGGTCTCTAGAATAATAAGGGGTCCATGAAAAGCTTTCTCCCGTACCTATATCTACCCCAATGGTGAGCATAAAATTATGTTATACAAGGCTTCATAAGTATATCTTTAAATGGTTGGCTATAATATGTTGTTATAAGATAACTCAATAAGGGGTATTTTTTCAACAAAGGCCCACCGTAGTCAATGATCCATGCCTGAATCATTTCTTATAAAACATGAATCAAACCCTCTTTATATCCTTCGGTCTGAGGCTAATAGGGCATGCTTTTAAGAACCCACATACACAAGGACATTTACATTCACTTTAATAAATATGGAATATGTGATTATCTCAATCCTAAATTATAAAATAAATATCTCCATGAAGATGTATGACCTATCTGTTGTATATGACTTCATGATGGTCTATCGAGATGTTATCTTGGATATGTAATAATTTGGGGACCGTTTTTAAATGATCAATGACCACCCACAATTTATTTTTTCTATTACGTGACCTACACAAACCAGTCATGAAATGCATTAAAAAATCATCCCATTTCCACTTATTAATGATAAATGCATATAAAACATGATCCTTTTTTGATTATATTCCTTCACATGATGATAGGTGGAACACTATGAGATAAATCTTATAATCTCACATTTCTTACCAGGGAACAATAATAACAATTTAATTCATGATATATCATGGTGACACTCAGACATACTACCCAGGTTGTGGAATGATATTCCTACATCAGTAACTATTTGATTTTTTCTAGAACACATACATTCCCACAAAATCAAAATGTCTCATCCCCATCTGTGGTCCAACTATAATATGAATCATTATCTAATACACATTCACATAAGAATATGAATTTGGGATCATATAGTGGTCTCAATCTCACATTTTTCAAAACTATAGAGTTCACTACTAATGATTAAATAATTCTCTACCCTTGTTACTACTAATCCTCTGTATGAACATTTAACAATAAGGAAATGATATTCCACTTACAATTTGAATCATAAACAGCATATTATTGAGTTTTCATCTCATGAAATAATCTATTTAATTATAATTACCTGGAGTGTAGGAAAGATCAATGTCAAACTATAGAAGATTCTCAACCCATATACACTGCTTGAGATTTATATATCACTATGTAAATATATAATTAAGAATTTTTTTATTAGTGTATACCACAAAATTATCAATAATAAATTATATTCTCTAATAGATTAAATAATGTACTATATGAGCTAACTCAGGGTTATGCGTTCGATAATTCCACTAATGATAACAAAACTAATTAAACATGTATGAAATTACTAACTCATCCTACTTCTGAGAATCCTTTAGACTATTACATGATGAATCATTGTACATCACATTGGCCTTTCCACGATCTTTAAGATTCATTATCAGTGTTGAAGCCAATATCCCCTTCAAATCCTAAAATGATGCATAAAAATATTCTAACCATATTAATGGAACATCCTCCATTATCAATTTCATATGTATCATTACAAGGTATGATAATTCCATCGTGAATACCATATAATACCTAGATACCCCAAGAAATTCTTTATGTAAAAAATTTTCATATCTTGATCTAAGAAAACTACCACTCTCACTTACTCTGAGTCTTCATAAACTCATGAATCTAAGAAGATATAACTTAGGAAGTGGACATTGTCAATCAAAATGTGGAATTTTTGGAGAATTTCATAATTTGTTTCACAATAATATTATTTAGGAAGGTATCATGATATACAGAATAGTAAGGAATAGATAATTAAAACAGTAATACGTTATAGAAAAATACAACCATTAATGTATCCATGTATATGTGAAAAACCAAATTCATATGGTCAATAATAACTGCTGGTTATTTATTGATACTGAACAAAATGACCAAGTACACATAAAGACTATACCAACTCCTAAAAATTGTGGGAGGAATGTGAAATGTCCCAAAATTCACATGGTGATATCATGAACCCTAATAAATATTTTGAAACACCCCCACATCCTATATTTTAGCATAGAGGTATTTGATTTTGGGAAATGTATACTAATTCATTATAATGTTCTATTTCAGTCAAAATTAATTCATGAAATGCTTCAGGGTGTCTTCATAGTTATTAGGAAGACACATTAGTTAACCTAATAGGAATTTATGGGAAACATAAATCTGTATTGTAAAAATTCATCCCTATTTTTCTTGAGCACTAGAATCTCTATAGGTTCAATCCTATAATGAGGAATGGTCACTTGCACTTGTTGTAGAACAAACAAAACAAGGAATTTTTTATCTTAAAGTAGAGGTAGACCATAGAAGTTATCAAGAAAAAAATACCCAAAAACACACCAATACGTGTCGGAAAATATTGGGTCATAACCCCGTATCATCTAAGACGAAATTGTTTATATGAGCCATGACACTACCAGACTTCTAGTGCTTGGGTCCAGCTCGAGACAAAAGAACATCTCATTATCCTTAACATTTGTATATAGCACCCTTTGTTTATGTAAACATCACCATAAAATGATATAAGTCAATTGGGGTTTGATAGGGAATTAAATTTTTCATCCACATGATTACATCAAATCCTATCATGTCGAGCATTCAACGAATCCACAACAATGGGTATTCGTCTAACCTATAGAGAGAAACTACAACAACATATTCACTCTAATAATTTAGTTAATATGGTATCGAGCACCATCACACCAAAAATGTGTTCAAACTATATAAATATACTCTACATGAGTGATTTTGATATAATATAGTGAGATGCACCTGCAGAAAATAAATAATACAATAATTTGACGGATATTAAAATAGTAACTCAAACGATGGAAGGTCTCACACACTACTCCTCTTTCATATTATGAACATCATATGACTCTCATGTACAATGACCCTATGACAATACATAACATCCGTGATAAATCCCCGTATACTAGTTCTAAGAATCAAGATTCCAAAAACCTCTTCCAGGAAAATGACCTCAACCGGAGTGGTCGGGGTTATTCTAGAATCCTCCGAAGTGAGAAACTACTAGTCCCACTCCAGACAATGGATTATGGGTAGATTCATATTCCCTAAGAACTAATAAGATGTTTATGTAGAAGTATGGGACATTCCCCATTATATAACATCATCAATATTCCAATGGATCTCAGAACCCTTGGGGTTTTGTAGGTCCCTGCTTTAACACAGGGTATCAGTTCTCATATCAATATGATGTTGCCACCCACTAAAAGAACCACTGATATATTTAGGTTTCAAACCTCCCTAACTCCCAACATCATCATCACATAGATAATGCTTTTTAATAAGGCACTGGTTGACTATCATAGAAATACATGTAAAATAAAAGACATTAAACTAAACTTATAGGGCATATACTAGCCGATCCTCAAATCTCATGGTATACATATTATCATCACATGAAAATGTATGATAAAAAATTAAACTTATTAAAATGAGCAGTATAATCCTTGATAGGATTAGATTCCTCTTGTAGGTTCATAAAGTCGCTATTTTTCATCCCATAGACATTGGAGAATGAAAATTTCATGGTAAATTTTCTAGAAATCATCCCAAAGCATGTTAAAATGTTGATCTTATTAGAGATTAACATCCCACTATCGTATGGAAAAATCTAAAAGATTATACTCATTATCTTTAACACTCTGCTCTAGGGGAATATCCAGATTCTATAAAATAGAATAGAATTCTTTTACCCGAGACTCTTCATCATAAGGTCTGTCATCCACCAAAATTGAAGGAGGATGAAATAGTTAGAACTCTCATGTCAAATATTCCATATTAAGGGAATGTCAAAAAAATATGTGCATATTTTGGGTTGTACATAGAAATCCCTCTTAAAACTAGGTATCAATTCTCATATCAATAATAATAAGAGGTGCCATAGTTGGAACTGCATGAGAGATCACCAACGGCTCATGGACCACCTCAATGAGTGCATGGTCATCATCTCCTTTAGGAAATGTGGTTGGAGGATATCATCGAGTCATGATTCTATAATGAAAACATTATTAACAAGAAGATAAGTTTAACATTTAAATGATTATGGATATATATCTATTAAAGTTACATAACATTCTTAGGATTAGATCACAACTCTCAACCAAGACCAAAATCTAGTTCTACGGGGTATAAAAGATCATTACTGGCCATAATAACATATGAGATACATGAACTACACACTTTTAAAACAAATTTTAGGTCTAGGTATATATTTCACATATATAAAATATCCATTTTCCTTATATAAATGATAATCAATTGAAAAATTATATGATTAAAATATTTAAACCTCTTTAAATTGTGTAAGAAGATTGATCACCATTCCCATTTCAAATGGTCTCATACTCCTTACGAACCAAAATATAGTTCCTAATTAATCCATTCCATAACACATTTCATCCCATGTGACTGAGGGTCCGTAGATAAACATGTCATAACTGTGTATGTATGTTATTCTCATTAACCCATGTGTGAAAATATTATTAGTTTATGGAAGGCACTTTAAGTGTCAATTATGTTTTCCCATTCAATAAGGAATTTCAGTACATTTTTTATAATAATCAAGTCACCAATAAAATGTAATGGTAAAATGTGAATTGAATGTACAATTAGCATGAAAAATGAATCCACTTTTAGTTTTATTGTTCCTATAATGATTCAGGAGATGTAATTTCCTCAAATAATTAATAAAATTAAAACCAAATCTCATTGAAATTATAATAATAGTAATATTTTAAAAAAGCATGTATGTCGCCCAATGAAAAATTCATATCAACCTAAACTAGTTAAATAAATATATGTGATTACAATTTCTTTGTAATTTGTTTTTCCCTTAATACATGGGAATATTACGTCCTAGAATTGGGTAAATTTCAAATGCCATAAACTCTTAATCTCACATCTAATGACAAAATTTTATGTCAATGGAAAAAAGAAATTTCTCGGTAATTCTACTGTGAAACATCCTAACCTGGTATACACTTAACTTGTTCCTTAATTCGGTGGTTCACACTACCTCATGATCTCCTCCTAAAAAGCTAGAGGTTTTCAATTTTCTTCATAGGTGTTAATTTGGTATAGTGGGGAAGATATGCATTAATATTAGAATTCACAAACAAATATAAAAAATAATATAAAATAGAACAATCATGTATAAGAAGACATTATATGACTATAATAGTACTCTACCATAGGAAAAAGCATAATATAGTAGATAAACTAAACATATTTTAAATATTAATAACTATGCAACTTAAAAATAATATAAAAATATAGAAGAAAATTTCATTAACATGTATCCAAGTCATAATGATATATAATAGGGGAACATGGGTCATGTATGTACAACATGCTACATTGAAATAAAAAAATACTAACATAATGATCCACAAGAAACTCGATCTTATTCTAAGTCATATTATCTTATGCTATAACTTTAAGTAAAGTGTATTAGAAATAAATATTTTGTCACCATCCCTTATCCATACTTGCATAAAATTAATCAACTGAAGTACCTAAGTAGGTGTAATTAATGTTTATGATAAAATCTCATTATCCCACCAGTTTTTCTGTCTAGATGTTATCTAAAAGAGTGGGTAACTATAGTACTATTCATGTATAAATGAAATGATAGGAAATACTAAATAAATAAGTACCAACTTTCTCATGTTCCAAAAACACAACTGGAGGCTCTACCAACATCAGCTCATGGAAAAAAATTAGTGTATAATTAGTTATAAAATATTTAGTAACAATATATTTGTTATAGTTATATATAACTCCCACATACATTGTCGAAGTACATTAAGATGTATATAGCCATATACATAGAATAGTAGGATATGGTTTGACTAGGGCATAACATATTCATCCTCAACTAGACATATTGATCCAATAAGCTCATGTAAAATGGTATATTACATACATATCATGATCAATGAGAGCTTCCATGATCACCAGATGAGATTTTCTATGATTCATCATATCAATTCCCAGGGAAAGGAATATGGTGCTCTATACCGACTATTCAAATAGTGTAAATATTACGAGACATCATGTGTAACGTCTGATGAAAGGAAGAATGTAATGGCATGACCAACAATTCCCTCACTGTCATTCAATATCCTATATCAAATGAATAAAAACATTTATAATAAAATGCAACAGTAGTTACATCTCATGTATTACATTCTTTATGCCCAAATATAACCAACGAAACCTCAAATCACATTCAATGAAAACATTAATAAAGCATACAATGGTCATCTTGTCCTTTTCCACAAATTATTATTAATTTCAATTAAATCTAGTTAATTTATTTAATCATGAAAACCATAATTAATAATAAATTAAACAAGTTAAATTCATTTGATAAATTAATACATGGAAATTAAATTTCAGGGTTCAACCTATCACTTAATAGGATCTAATATCATTTATGAAATTACCATGTGGGGGAAAGTCTATTTAAAAGTTAATCCATGAACATAATAGGTTCTTTGGTTCCATAAGAATTTATATCTTTGTGGGAAATTACAATTACTATGCAATATGAAATCTTTGGGTGTATTCGATGAATTTAATCAGTTAACTACCACAAGGAATTTCATGCCGGCACACCCATGGGTTTTAAAAATATAAAAAATGAATATTATAATTAATAAAAAATCATGATCGTGGGAATTATAAGTTTTGTATATTAAAATAGAAAGACTAAATCCATTTTATGATATCATGGAGAAAATGCCAACATTAGAAAATAGTCTTCAGATATGAAAACAACTGCCCTTTATAAAAAAATATCTAGATTACCTAATTTCATGGAATTAGTGTCTCATAATCAAATAGGGGAATTCTATTCAAAGTATATTGGATTAAATCAATTAACTAGATAAATTCCCCGAATATAGGGAAAATAGATTGCACCATAAGAAGACAATGTATTCTATGAGAAAATGAAATATAAAGGATGTGGAATGAATTTATTTTTGTGATCTATCAAATTCATCCCTCATATCTTGATTTGGTTCATATATATGTGGTTGTAATTAAATGATACATTAGGAAAATGGGAATCCATATGAGGAATAATAATACTGTTCTGATGTAAATAAAAATATGCAAGATGAAATAAAGTTTGATGTTTCTTTAATTTCATGAATTTTATTTCACCCTCAGACGAAGGGGGGGACACTACTAGGTCACACAATGTCCAAACATTGCACCATCAATATGAATGTTCTTTGAAAAAGTGGCATAAAATCACGCATATTTGGGCACCTGGGGTCGTACAGTTTCTATAAAACCATGCAGCTCTACGTTCTCCTCTGTCCCTGCTCGAATAGTTATAATAGATCATGTGGGCTTTCCATCATGGTTTATACAATCAAGGTGGGAAAGTATTTTGGTCTAATTCAAGGGGTTCAGGGCTCTGAACAAGACATGAACACCCTCATATCCATTTTGTCTCATTTAAGTAACATCATAATAGATTATTAAATTAATTAAGACCAAAAAAAATTATCCTTACCTTCTTGTATATATTTTTCTGTACACAGATAAACCCAAAAAACAATAAATCTCAAATACACTCTATTCTTATACTGATGAAATTGGAGCTGTAAAAAAATTACGGTGAACAAAGATAAATTTTTCTAAGAGGATGTTCCAATATAACTTCACCTCTTAAATCCAAAAAAATCACTTTGATATCATTGAATTATTCCATGTTTATTTAATATATCTAAATAATAACTCAAATGAAGTTCATGATCCACATTTCTTATTTAATAAACCAATATTTTATCAACTTATAACATAATGAATGATTTGAGATAATAGTTGAAAATCATGTTCAGATTTTCCATATACATAATAAGATTATGAGTTATTTGGAATGAAAAAAGAATTATTAATTTTGGAGATAAATGGTCTTAAATGTGGTAGTTTTTTATGAAAACAGATAGATTCTATGTTGGTGGTAAAAAGATTTTCATTCAATATTAAATAAACACCTCTTTAATTTCTACTTATTAAATAAATAATCATTATGGGAAAACAGGTACTTTTTAATAAATATAAAAAATTTAATATTATTATAATAAATAAAAATGATGAAGTTTCAATCATCTTATATGGAGAAAGCATCAACATTTCCAAATACAATAAAAAATGATTTTTGAAAACATTGGTCATAAATTCATCCAAATGATTCATTAATTCTATCTATTCAACTAGTTCCATATCATATGCGGGAATAAATACAAGATATATATGCTACACCAAAAAAATAAATAACTCCACCTCACTCGATTTATGTTGGTGCTAAATGTGTGATATAATCTCTTAATGTAATTCAATCGCCAATTTAATAAGTTCTGTAACACCCAGATATTTTTGGATTTTCATTCATGTAAATTTAATCTTTTTGGTATTAAACATTTCCCAAAAAACTAAATAAAACATCTATCATATGAATGAAATGAGTTTCAATTGAATTTCACACAACATCATGTTAATTATATAAAACAAGAAACACATATATTAGCTTTCGGTAAATACAACACTATGATTTTCTATTATTACAAAAAATGGTATGTACATTCGATAACATTTATTACACACAAGGATTAGTTTAACCAAACTATTATATGATATTAATATTATTAATAAAATATTATTATAATTTTCACCATGAAATTATAATAATTGATATAAATTATATTAGCTAGATTATGAAACAACTATTTAGTCATTTATATAAATTTAATCATTTGGTTAACAATTATTTATAAATGAATCTATGAACTATTTGAGAATAAATAAATTACTTTTATAAGAAACTATTTTTTACATAAAAACTCCATTTTATCTCAAGAATTTAAACAAACCACTTCTAATTATTTTTTAAAATAAAATTTCAATATTGTATGCTCAATCAATATTCCTGGTACTCTTACAATTGTTTCTTTAGGCCTTAGATATAAGCATATCCTATTATATGAATAATGAGATGTATTTTTCTAAAATGTAATTTTATCACCTTTCGAAAGTAAAACTATTTAAAATATAAATATTCATGTATTTATAATTTTTATTTGAAAAAATATCTTTTTTAAATAGTAATATAAATTATTACAATGGGGGAATTATCATATTTTTCAGTGAAGTTTCATTATTTCATAAATACTGAAAATCACAAAAAAAAATTGAAAAATGTGTTTTCGTGTAATTTATTTATAAAATTAAAATATATTTAAAAAAATTTGATTATATATAAATAAATTATAAATATATTAATCCAATATAGTTTTGTTTAACTAATATAAAATTTAAATTTTATATAAAAACAATTCAATATTTTTAAATTTTTTACATTAAAAACATTATTTCACGTCATGTATTTGGGATTAATTTTAAATTAACTAATATTAATTTTTTGATTATATTTTTTTTTTAAAATTTATCCCATGTTTTGAATAAAAATAATATATAATGTGTAATGAGGGAAATTTTTTTACCATATATAATAGTGAAATTAAATGAAATTTTATTCTAGTGATTAAGGTAAATGAAATCCAACTTAGTGATTAAAATTAGAATATATGGTGTTCAAATGACAGTAACCTTGTATAATTTTTTTCCATATTCAGAATAGTAATTCCATAATGATCTATAATGTTATATTTCTAACCCCTTCGTGACAAGTAAAGAATTGTGTGCTCTGAATTATTTTCAAGAACACTTAATGTGTCTTCTTCCTCGATTATAAAAGTCATCCTCTACTCCTCCTATTATCGCAGCTATAACGACTATTATATTATCATTAACATTCCCAAAGCTACTACCAACTTCTATTACTATATATTACAGGATTAAATTTGTGAATAAATCATATAGATGATTCCTTTTGTTGTAATCTAAAATGAGTTATCCATAGAAGATATAATATCCACCCACAGACTCTTTTGCATTATTTCCATTATACAACCCCTAAACTATTTTTATTATATGATAATAATGAATTATAATTACCCTATTACTATAATATGGATTGATGTTTATTTTAATACCTACAGTGACATACACTTCTATTAAATTAGATACACAAAAATCATTTGTTTGTACAACGAACTACCACATTGTGAACCGACGTCGCTATTTCTTCCATTTAAACCTTTGAATGTTAGAAACAATGATGTAAATAATTTTTTTTTTGATATATATGATATTTAGGAATTTATTATGATTATTAAATTAATATATAAAACATACATTCATGTTTTCTATTTTTTGTTAATATGATAACTTCATTTGTGGATGTCTAGATAGCTGCCTCCTCAGAGCAATGTGATTCGTTCACACATTTAATTGAATTTAATAAATATTGGTTTATTAATTTTAAATTATATTTATTCAATAAATAATTTAATTTAATTATAACATATATATACATATATTACATTTACTTTAGATTATTCAATACGATAAGAAAACCGAAACAACATTTAAATTTATAGATGACCTACATTCTCTATGAACGATGAGATCCATTTCATATCTATATATTTTATATGTTATTGTAAACATTTATATAATGAATATATATGATATTTATATCAAGTTTTAGTTTATTTAAATATGTAAATCATTATCTATATAATAGGATCAAGAATAAAAATCCAAAATACATATGAAAAATAATAATGATATTACATAAAATGTAACATTAACATTTAATTGTTAATGAAGAGGTAATATAAAGTCATAATAAGATAATATATGGTATTAAATATAACAATAATATGTTATATTTGAAATCAACTTATAATTATAACAAATTAATTTTGAACATGTATGAAGAATGTAATAACATATGGTAAAGATTTTCTCATCACACATTTATTTCTATGAGACTTATGCCTTATTAGTCAGTCATTTATTTTGTGTGGTGTATATAATACCCATGATTTTTTTAAATTATTTTTATAAATAAATTATCTTTATTTATATGTGAAATTTGTGTTCTTTATTTCATTGGGATTATGGTTTATAAGTAAAAAATCTATAATATAATTTTTTGTTAACCAGTGTTTTTTGATATACATGCCATGTTATGCACCTATATTTTTATAATGGTTGTGTATACTAATATTTTACATGTTATATGATTAATACAATACTTTTAATTATATTTTAGGCTTCATATTATGTTATTATTTCAATGTTATTTTTATTCTAATTTCTGAATGGTGTATGAGTTTATTTATAAAATATGATCGATTATCATGACTGTTTAAGATTATGATTCTATTGATGAATTATTATAATCCATATCTATATAATCCCCATGATTTTTTTTGTCCAATAGTAATTCATGATATATTCAATTAATGGAACTATTATTCCACACTTTTGAACCCATGATAATAGAGAAATTATTTTCAATAACATTCCCTCTCTCATCGGTGAGAAATCTGTTTTATTTCAAAACTATGATTTCCAAAAAAACTAAAGATGTAATTATAATTTCAAAAAGTTTTTTATAATAATAAGTTTTTAAAAATGATTTCACTCTATGATTATATGTCTTAAAAATTAATTTTTTTAAAAATGTTTTAAAAATGTTTTCAATCATCCATTTTATGTTTTAGAGTTATTTTCAAAAGAAATGGTTTCGAAAAGGTTTTATACATTAAAATGAATATTTCAAATAAGAATGATATTTTCATAAATAAACGTTTTATAAGTTTTTTGAATCATCCATTAAATGTTTTGGTAGAGAAATTTATTTTGAAAATGAATTATATTTTATGGCATGAAATTCAATGCTATATTTTATTCCTTTAGAAATGTTCCAAATGATCATTCAAAACCCTCTAGCATATAAGTTCAAATAAATTAAAAATAATTTATCAATTAATGGGTATATAATCCCAGGCCACTATTCTTATTATTTTTTAAATATTTTATATTATTATAAAATGTTTTATATTATACCATTTCTATTCCATGAGGTATAAGATGATAAAATGATTCTGAAACATGACTATATTCATAGGTTATTTGGTGATGAAATGGTTTTTGAATCCTTTATGTTTCTCACAAATTATGATATGATGAAATGTTATTAATATTAATTTATAACATGGGTTATGGTTTTATTTTTATGAAATATTTCTCTTTATATGGGTCATGATATGATGAATGTTTTGTTATCTTGTGGAACCTGAATGTATAATTTAATTATGTGACTACTGGGGCCTATATCCCACTCAAATGAATAGGTTAATAGTTTATATCTCATGATATAATGAATGGAATTACATTAATGTGATTTATCCATAATGTGAAATAGGTTTTTCATAATTTAAAATGCGACTCATGTGTGTCCCAATCTACAAATTTGAAAAAGTTTGTCCTTATACACATTGGGAAACTAGTGCATCCTGATGCATAATAAGAAACACATGTTTCATTATCGACTCTGGGAAATAGGTGTTTCCTAATCCACTGTGTTGATGGTATGAAGAAGTTAACATTTACAAATGAATTTTTTTGTATATTATTGTTGGTGCCCAACATATATGACATGAACATATGGCCCAAGGTTTATTTAAGATGATTTATCACCCTTATGTATCATGTCTTATTATATGTAAATAATTACACCATGACTCGTGTAGATGAAATTTGACATGTTGGTTCTAATATTAAAATGTAATCCTCATGTTCACATACCCTTATTCTCATTAAATTTTATTTATCTCTTTTATATACCCTTACTGGGCATCTGATCTCACCATATATTATGTTTCTTTTTCCATGGTTATGAAGAAAATTAATAAGTTGAAGTAATTAATGGTAATATATTTGTGGGAAATGTTGAAGATATTTCACTAGGTTATATTATTTTCTTCCATTTTTCGAATGAAAATTAACTCTTATGATCCTTGATCATGTTTGTTTGGTAATGTTTTATATATTCATCTAAAATGATTTAATATTCGTTTATTTTTATCCTTCATCACTATAGTTTGTATCAATGGAAATGTTTTTTCTGTCATGACCCATCCTCAGGACCCATGCCGTGACTACCCCAAACCCGCCATCCATAGGGCAGGGGCTGGCGACTAGAACCAAAGGCATAAATCCTAAAAAAAGGGGGAGGCATTGATTTTATAAAGTAAACAATCACACAGAGTAAGCTAAAAGAAGTAAAAAATAAGTGAAACTAGGTATAATAGTAAGTGTACAAAGTAAATGGGCCAGAATACAAACCCAAACTGAATGTAAAGTACAACTGGAAAGGAAATTACAACAACTGAATGTAAAGCAGCAACATCAAGCTGTCCACTAGAAGTCCCACCTGAAGGGTGGGTACAGATAGCCTCCTCAGCTCCTCGGGTCTAGCCGTCTGCTCCATGTATGTCCCGCCTAGTTGTCCACCTCCAGGTACCGACATGCTCTACAAGCCTCAACCACGATCAGCGTTTTTTGTCGTCTTCATCCAACACATAATAGTGCGGGCATAACCCATGCAGGGGTGAGTATACGCTACTCATTAGGGACCCTGAGACCCCTGAAGGACTCCCTGAATCCACAAAGGATAACCCACAAAGGAAAGATACAATCGCGGAGTAACATCCAACACTACTTAGGTATATGACCATAAATATATCTAAGTCATCAATTCCAATTCATCTCCAACATTCAAGCCCAAGTTCGATCACATCCACACAGGATAGTACAACCCAATCCACATAGAAAATCACAACCCAATCCACATAGGAATGTAAGTCAATCATATTGAAGATAATGATTGAAGTCAAGACTTCACTCACACAGGTATACTTCATAATAAGGTGATAGAGATTATCAGATATAGCCACGGATTCATCTAAGCTGGGACCCACGTAGTATACTAGACTAGCTAAGCTGTCGGACCCACGTAGGATACTAAAATAGAGGTTAATATTGTCGGACACACATAGGATACATGTATAGTAGTCATCACCGCTGAACCCACCGAGGATTCCCGTATGGTTGTCATCGTCGTCAATCCAACGGAGGATGACAGTAAGAAAGTCTTCACTGTCGTACCAAAGGAGGATTTCAATATGGTTGTCATCGTCGTCAAACCCTTGGAGGATTCCAGTACGAAAGTCTTCACCGTTGAACCCATAGAGGATTCCAATACGGTTGTCATCATCATCGAACCCACGAAGGATTCCAGTACAAAAGTATTCACTGTCGAACCCATAACTGATGGGGGACTCCTCCTCTATCGAGTACGGTGGGTCTGCCGCTACAACCAAACACTTCCCACTAACCTTGGACTAATGTATTACTCCACCTGTCGAGTACTGTGGGCCTGCTGCTACAACCAAGCGCTTCAAACCATGGGTCTGCCACTACAACCAAGCGCTCCCCCTCATAGCCTACAGAGGTACTCCTTCTATTTAGTACTGTGGGTCTGCTTCTACAACCATGCTCTCCTCCGCCGTGGGTCTTCCTCTACAACCAGGCGCTCCCCACTGGGCTATCGAAACACTCTGAGTCGAGTGATCAGCAGTCGTCAAGTCTCAACCAGCTCTAGGGTTTCAGCACACAGCATGCTCGTTCCTGGAGGGTCTGTTCCACGAGCCAAGAGGTCGATACATCAACTATCACATAGACCAGATTTGATGTATCACAATGTTCCGTCATGTCAATAAGAACACAACGTGATAGACATCACGTCAATCGAATGCCCAGTCTGAGAGTTATTGGCTTTTTCGTTCCAGGGTCCCGGTTGGTTTTTAAGTCAAACCGACCTGACCGCACTCCAACTATGTCCAATCCTTGAGCGGAGTAAGCCAAAAGGTCAGTCGCACTAAGAGGAATCCATCAAAGTCAATGGTACGTCATTCGGACGTCTGGAGCTCAAGTTATAAGTGTTTCCTCTCCGAGGGCCTGGTTGGATTCGTGTTCGAACCAACCCAGTCATACCCAAAGTTCTCTGAAACCTTGAGTGTAATATACCAAAACGAACATCTCGATAAAAGGATCATATCTCAAATGACGGTTCATCGATCAGAGGTCCTTAACCCAATATACGGGCTCTTGAACGGAACTGTCTGAAAATAGGGGGTTTTGGGTCTGGGCCGACCCGCCCTAAGACCCCCTGGTTCGGCCCAAACCGGTTCGACCCGACCCGGGTCCGGACCACTAGGGCATGGCCCGGCCCAACCGGTGTGACCCGGCCCTACCGGCACGGCCCGACCCGGTGCGGTTGGTCCGGCCTGGGCGGCCGGTGGGCCTGGTGCAGGCATGGCCCGTGTGGCTAGATAGCTCGGCCACCCGAGTTGTCAGGGAAAGGCGGGGGGTGGGGGGGGGGGATACCCACATAATTTAGAATCCAAGGCCCCCACATGGGGGTCGCTCCTTACCAGGAGGGGGTTATGACCCCCGCGTTTTCTCGGAAACCGACCGGCCGGTGTGTCACCGCAGGACCCCCGTGGGTCCTGCCCTCCTTGCGCTGGTGGTTCCGGCAGCCGCTCCCTGCACCACCACTGCCTTGTCCGACTGTCGTGGTGCAACGGCACCACACCCCTCCGCAGTGGCCTCGTTCTGTCTGCGGCCTCATCGTGGTTCTCCGACGTGGCGTGATGGCACCGCGCCCCTTCGCCGCGACCCTTCACCGCATCCTGACTCCAGTCACGGCTTCGTTCAGCCTCAACGGGGTGACATGATGGCGCCACACATCTTCGCCGCATTCTTCCATGTTTCCGCGCGGTGTCGTTGCACCACACCGCCTTCTTTCGAACCGCAACAAACACAACAACAAAGGGGGAGGAGAGTCGGTTGTGTTTGTGCAGTCCGACCACCTCCTGTTAAGTTGATAACATGCGACCCAAAATAAAAGACGACGAATGGAAAATAATATTTCATGAACAAAAAAATTACAAACCCCTACCTAGATGATGTCGTCGAATGAGGTTCTTCGAAGGAAAATGGCATCATGGAAGACAACGTTGCAGAATACGGCATCGCGGAAGACGGAGTCACAGATCGATGCTCTGTAATCATCGTCGGCATTCGACCGAATAAAGATGTCGCGCGTCACCATTCTCCAAAGAAGGTATCTCTCGTCGGCTACTGAGAAGTGAGGAGATGGCACGGTAACTCCCTTTGGGTGATGGAGTTCATCGTCAAAGACTCGGCATTCTTCGCATTCTTCGATGAGGAAGGAGATATCCCTCAAGAGCGCAAGAGTCCTCCCTTCCTTTTGCAAAATGAATCAACCCCTTATAAAATAAGTCTTGTCATATTTTATTAACACACACGCAAGCCATTATTTTGAAAATAATAAAGATCTCATTCAATTAATTGAATTATTTGAAGAGCATTTAATATTCCAAATTAAAGTTGAGGGTTGACTTGCCATTAAAAAAGGGTGTGGGTGAGTTACAAAAAAAATTAAACACACATGGGAGGTTTTAAGGGATTTGAAGGGGTGGGGTTCGTGTGGGCCCCACTTAACTAAAATCTTACATAGAGAGTTATGACGTAGTGGGTCCGACTCCAACCTCCATGCATAGGTTTGAACTACATAGAATAGAAATAGAATTTTTAGCACAATATTTTATTTTATTTTTAGTTAACCAATTATATTAATAACCTTACATGAGTAAACCCAACTCCGGAAGAGGTGTTCCTATACAATTATCGGCACTGTGGTTTCATTAGTGCACTTGGATTTTTATTCCGAGCACCAGTTCAAAATATAGGAAAACCAGCTCATTCGTTCACTGAAAGTACCCGAGCTAAACTTTGGAACATGATTCCGGGCACACCGGGCCTCAGAATTTGGTGCCATCAGAAATTGCGTACTCGTAAAATTCCAAATAAAATTATGAAAAAATTTCCAATCAGATTTACGGGTATTTACATTACTCACACCTTAGGTCATTACATCCCCGTAAAGATACAACACAAACTAGGGGAACAAATGAGGGTACTGAGCATTCATCTAAGCCTCCTGATCCCAAGTGCTCTCATGGAGGTTCTCGTGCTTCCATCTGATGCACACAAGAGGAATCGACTGCCCACGTAGGATATGCTCCCGTAGATTCTCAATCTCCACCGGAACCTCTGCAAAAGACCCCCCATCGTCAAAGTCCAGCTCCCCATGATCGATGATATGTGTCGGGTCGTGCACCTACCTCCTTAGCTGAGATAAGTGGAAGACGTCACACACCCGGTGCAACTGAGGTGGTAGAGCCATGCGGTAAGACACCTCACCTATCGTGCTGAGAACCTGGAATGGTCCGAAGTAGTGCGGAGATAACTTGCCACCTTGTCCAAAACTCCGTAACCCATGTTGAGGTAAGACCCGCAAGAAGACGTGGTCACCATCCTTGAAATCTAGTGGTCTCTGCCTCCTGTCAGCACAAGACTTGTGTCAGCTCTGAGCTGTCCTCATCCGCTCCCGGATGACCTCAACCTTCTCTGGTCCTATAAGAGCTGCTAAGATTTCTTCTTTGCCGATAAGAGAAATCTGGTCTCATCCCCTGGATGAATCATGTTCTTTTTCTAATACAATCAATCCTAACATGGATGATACTAATCTATACCAAGGATGACTTCAAAAGGCCTCGACGCTACTACCAAGAGATCCAACCATTACTCTCACCTCCAAGGGTTGAGTCACATTGTCGGAATCAGTGTCTGGTCACTGGGTCTCCTCAATTAGGTATCTCAAAAGTGAGGTTCAAGTCAACAGTTTTAAGCCGGAACCTCTTAGTACACGTAAAGAGTGGACATGAAAGTAAATTCCACAAGGAAATGTATCTTTTATTACAACATCTCAATGTACAAAGACACAAAGCATCAACAAACAAACATCAACAATGCTAGAAGCAAAATGAACAAAAGTCTCCTTGTCTATAACTAGTCCCACTTCTGTCTATCTACTCCCAGAGCTCCATGGTCGTAAGCCTCAACTGCATGAAGCTGAGTTCCTCCATGTCCATCTATTCCCTGCGGTCGGGGTGGACCTCCCGGTGGTGGTGGTGGCAACACCTTGAAGCGTCCTCCACCTCCAGTTGCACGACCAGCTCCCCTACCTCGGTCTCCTGCTCCTTGTGGTCTGACTCGACCGAACCTCTGCCTCTGCCTGAAAGGTCCTTTGTTTATCTGCGGATCATATGTATGGAGGGTCGGACAGTCACGAGCCATGTGACCAACCCCGCTATAGCAGTAACACTGTCCGCTCATCGTAAGTCATTCTCCTCACCGGGTGCCTCGCACAAATGATCATGTGTCATGTGGTCGACCACCAGTAGGTCTGGTCCTCTAGGACCTCTACGTCATCTGTCTACTGACCGCTGCAGAAGGCTCTGGCGAATGTCGGCTAGTGGTGGGTCATGCTACTGGAGACTGCTCAGCAGGGAAACTATCCACTAAGAGGGCTCGCTCCAACACCCCTGTCTAAATCGGGATTCTATGAGAAACAACTGAAGATCTGATCTCTCACCTGAGCCCCTACTCGAAGGTTCGGTCCCTAAATAATGGGTCCCATACCATGTCCGTGGAATAGCGCGGGAGATCAGTAATTCTCGCCGAGTACTGGGCTACCGTCTTACTACCCTGCCGCTGCTGTAGTAGCTCCTGGATGTGCACCACACGGAGGGTGGTTGGGATGAACTCCGGGTGGAAGAGTCTATCAAATTCCGTCCATAGAAGAGATTCCTTGTCGTGCACCTGTAGCAACAAGATCCACAATCTTCCTACTGTCACTTGCAGGAGCTTCGCTGCAAGGATCACCCTAATTTCAGCTGGTGTCCCCACTAGCCTGAAAACTCGAACTACAGCCTCCAGTCAATCCTCAAATTCATGATGGTTCTTCTCCCCACGGAACCTAGGCGGTCTCTGACTCTGTAACTCATGCAGTGCACTAAGGTGATGTGTACTCTCAGCGGCTGGGGCTGGTGGCATCGGTGGCCCGGCGGGTAGAGGTACCGTCTGTGCCTCCACTGAAAAAGGGCCCTACATCGAGGCCTCGTCGCTCGATGGGCTGACGTCTCACCCAAAGCACTGAACCCTAGTTGGCTGCCATCGTGGGGCCATCCTGAAAAGAAACAGACATGCCACAGTCAAAATAGTATTCATGGTGAGCTGAGACAAAGTAATCACAATGAAAACTTTCGAAACAAACATCCAATTAGTGTTTTCGTGCACTGAGTCAGAAATCAGAAGTCAGGGTCCTAGTGTATGGATACGTCGGCCGCCACACCAACAATGGACTCCATGGACTAATAACCACACTCAATACCCTTAATTCTATTGATTCACATAGAAGAAAGATTAGATTCCCGAGTTCTGCAGTAGAACCAGACTCCTCTGATACCAATTTGTCACGACCCGTCCTCGGGACTCGTGTCGTGACTACCCCAGGCTCGTATTCCATAGGCCAAGGGCTGGCGACTAGCACCAAAGGCATAAATCCTAAAAAAAGGGGGAGGCATTGCCTTTATAAAGAAAACAAACACCATAGAGTAAGCAAGTAGAAGTAAACACTAAATGAAACTGGGTACAATAGTATGTGTGAAAAGTAAATGGGCCAGAATAAAAACCCAAACTGAAAGTAATGTACAACTAGAAAGGAATGTACAACAACTGAAAGTAAAGAAGCAACATCGAGCCATCCACTAGAAGTCCCACCTGAAGGGTGGGTACAAATAGCCTCCTCAACTCCTCGGGTCAAGCCGTCTGCTCTGTGTACGTCCCGCCGAGTGGTCCACCTCCAGGTACCAACTTGCTACACAAACCTCAACTAGGATCATCGTTGTCCATCGCCTGCATCCAACACAACATAGTGCATGCATAACCCGTGTAGGGGTGAGTATACGCTACTCAGTAGGGACCTCGAGACCCCCGAAGATCTCCCAGAATCCACAAAGGATAACCCACAAAGGAAAGATACAATCACGAAGTAACATCCAACACTACTTAAGTATATTCCAATACATATACCTAAGTCATCAATTCCAGTTCGGCTCCAACATCCGAGCCCAAGTTTGATCATGTCCACACAGGATAGTACAACCCAATCCACATAGAAAAGCACATCTCAACCCGTATAGGAAAGCAAGTCAATCATATCAAAGATAATGATTAAAGTCAATACTCAGTTCACACATGTATAATTCTTCGTAAGGTGATAGAGATGATCAGATGTATCCAATGATTCATCTAAGCTAGGACACACGTTGGATACTAGACCAGCTAAGCTGTCGGACCCATGTAGGATACTACAACAGAGGTTAATACTGTCAGACACAGATAGGATACCAGAATAGTTGTCATCACCGCCAAACCCATAAGGGATTCCCATAAATCTGTCGTTATCGTCGAACCCACATAGGATTTCGGTACAAAAGTCTTCACCATAGAACCCTCAGAGGATTCCAATACGGTTGTCATCGTTGTCAAACCCACTGAGGATTCCAGTACGAAATTCTTCACCGTCGAACCCCTGGAGGATTCCAATACGGTTGTCATCACCGTCAAACCCACTAAGGATTCAAGTACGAAAGTCTTCACAGTCAAACCCATAGCTCCTGGGACACTCCTCCTATATCGAGTATAGTGGGCATGCCGCTAAAACGAAGCTCTTCCCACTAACCTTGGACTGCTGTAGTACTCCACCTGTCGAGTACTGTGGGCATGATGCTACAACCAAGCGATTCCAACCATGTGTCTGCCACTACAACCAAGCGCTCCCCCTCATAGCCTAAAGAGCTACTCCTTCTGTTGAGTACCGCAGGTCTTCCGCTACAACCAAGCGCTCCTCCGCCATGGGTCTGCCACAACAACCAAGCGCTCCCCACTGGGCTATCAAAACACTCTGAGTCGATTGATCAACAGTCGACAAGTCTAATCCTGTTGTAGGGTTTCCACACACAGCACGCTCATTCCGGGAGGGTCGGCTCCACAAGCCAAGTGGGTGATACATCAACTGTCACTTAGACCAGAGTTGATGTATCGCAAAGATCCGTCATGTCAATATGAACACAACGTGATAGACGGCGTGTCAATCAAATGTTAGGTCTGTGATTTATTGGCTTTTTCGTTCAACGGTCCGGTGGGTTTTTATGTCAAACCAACCCGACCGCACTACAACAGCATCCAAACCTTGAGAAGAGTAAGCCAAAAGGTCCGTCCCACTAAGAGGAATCTAATAATGTCGACGGCACGTCATTCGGACGTCTGCTGCTCAAGTTATAAGTGTTTCTGCTCTGAGGGCCCGGTTGGTTTCATGTTCGAACCAACCCGGCCATACCCAATGTTCCTCGAAACCTTGAGTATAAAATACCAAAAAGACTATCTCGATCCAAGGATTGCATCTTAACTAAAGGTGCGTCGATCGGAGGACCGTAACCCATGATACCGGTGCTTGAACGGAACTATCCGAAAATAGGGGATTATGGGCCCGGGCCGACCCGGCCCAAGACCGCCTGGGTCGGCCCAAACTGGGTCGACCCGACCCGGGTCCTGGTCCGGCCCACTAGGGTGCAGACCGGCACGGTGGGCGCGTCCCGGCCCCGCTGGTGCGACCCGGCCTAGCCGGCGTGGCCCGTCCCGGGTGGCCGGGTTGCCTGGCGCGAGCGTGACCCATGTGGCCAGACAGCTCAGCCACTTGAGTTGTCGGGGAAATGGGGGGGGGGGGACTATCCCTCTGATTGAGAAACTGCGACCCCCACGTGGGGGATGCTCCTTGCCAGCCGGGGGTTACGACCCCCATGTTTTCTCGGAAACCGGCCAGCCGGTTCAGTTGGCCAGTGTGTCACCGCGGGACCCCCGCGGGTCCTGCCCTCCTTGTGCCAGCGGCCGGCGGTTCCGGCCACCGCTCCCCGCCCCACCACGACCTTGTCTGACCGGCGCAGCATGACGTCGTTGCGCCCTTCCGCCGCAGCCCCGCTCCAACCGTGACCACATCATGGTTCTCCGGCGCGGCGCGATGGCGCCACGGCCCGACTCCGTCTGCGGCTTTGTTCGGACTCAACGGCGCGGCGTGACGACACCACAATTCTTCTCTGCATTCCTCCATGTTTCCACGTGGTGTCATTGCACTGCGCCGCCTTCTTTCGAACCGCAACAAACACAACAAAAAAGGCGAAGCAGATTCGCCCGTGTTCATGCGGTCTGACCTCCTCCCGTTAATTTGATAAAAATTGGACCAAAATAAATGATGAAGAACGAAAAAGAATATTTCACAAACATAGAAATCCAAACCCCTACCTCGATGAAGTCATCAAACGAGGTTTGTCGTGGGAAAAGGACGTCGCGGAAGACGAAGTTACGGAAGACGGTGTCACAGAAGACGACGTCATGGATCGATGCTCCGTATGCGTTGTCGGCGTTCGCCCGAAGAATGATGTGGCACATCGCCGTTCTCCGAAGAAGGTGTCTCTTGCCAGCTGTGGAGAAGTGAGGAGATGGCATGGCGATTCCCTTGCGGTGATGGAGTTTTTCGTCGAAGACTCGGAGTTCTTCGTGTTCTTCGATGAGGAAGGAGATATCCCTCAAGAGCGCAAGAGTCCTCCCTTCCATTCGCACCACGAATCAACCCTTAATAAAATAAGTCATGTTTTATTTTATTAACACACACGCAAGCCATTAATTTGAAAATCAAAAAGATCTCATTCAATTAATTGAATTAATTGAAGAGCATTTAATATTCCAAATTAATGTCGAGGATTGACATGCCATTAAAAAAAGGGTGTGGGTGAGTTACAAAAAAAATTAAATGTACGTGGGAGGTTTAAAGGTATTTGTAGGGGTGGGGCTCGTGTGGGCCCCACATCACTAAAATCCTACATAGAGATTTATGACGTAGTCGGTCCCACTCCAACCTCCATGAATAGGTTTAAACTACTTAGAATAGAAATAAAATTTGTAGCACAATATTTTATTTTATTCTTTAGTTAACCCATTTAATTAATAACCCCACCCAGGAAAACACAGCTCCAAAAAGGGTGTTCCTAAGCAATTACCGGCACTGTGGTTTAATCAGTGCCCTCAGATTTTGATTTCGAGCACCGGTTCAAAAGTTAGGAAAACCCACTCCTTCGTTCACTGAACGTACCCAAGCTAAACTTCAGAACACGATTCCAGGCACACCAAGCCTCAGAATCTGGTGCTGTCAGGAACTGCGTACTCGTAAAATTCTAAAGAAAATTAAGAAAACGATTTCCTTTAAATTTATGGGTCTTTACATTGACAACCTTGGGGAACTAGGAAGAAAAACAATAGTGAGATCCATGGGTCAATTTTTAAGGGTATTTCCAAGGGTGTATGTGTGAAAAAACCCAAGGAGTTATATTTTTGAATGTAGGTATTAGGACTTATGAATCTTATATTTAATTGTTTTTGATTATGTGGACTTTTCTATGTTAATTATTTCTCACACTATTCTTTTTAGTTCAACTCAATAGATGAAACTATTATAAACTGAGATAACATTAAACATTTCATTATTTAAAAGTATTGAAATTTTGATATTTTATTTCCCATAAGGAAATATCATGAAGATAATTGGGAATATAGTAATATTCTTAGTTATTCATTATAAGGTATTGATATCTTGAGTGACATGTGAAGTATAAGTAATGTTATAATAGTATTTTTTATATTAAAAATAATAAGCATGATTAAATTGAGGTTTAGTGAAAATAAGATGTGGTTTATATTTCATATTCTGAATTTTGTTTTAAGGAATAATATGATGAAGCCTAAGTATTGGTTTAAGTATAATGTTGGACGATTAAAGTCTATATTTATTTAAATTAAATAATAATGTTATATGAATCATGAATTATATGAAATCCATTTTGGATTTACATAATATATATATTTAATAGTCCAGATCACATATAAAATTGGTTTAATGAAAATGTCATATTTTTAATTTGGGAAGTTCACCATTAATGTGTTTCTCATGTTGAGGAAAATTTATTTAGCTTGGATATAGAGATAACTGATATGGGTAATGTTAGAACTAATGACCTCAGAATTGATAAATTGTTTTTTGGGAATGGAGTTTTTTTTCATGGATGGTTATTATGGAATTTTTGGATTTAAGGATTATATCACATAATCTACAGAGTAAGAAATCATCAATGTTTTGGTAAGGATATATGGTAATTCTCTATATTTCCCTGTTATGAGAAAATATATGATAAATGAATTCAAATTTTTGGAATGTGAAAATCGAGATAGGATTTATGTTATATAAGGGATCAGTTTTTTGATAATATAGTTACTCTATTTAAAATGTTTTGGATATTTAGATTTCAAATTAGTTATAAGATTATCATTTTATGTAAGGTTTATGTTCAACATACGGTGATTTTTGTCAAATTGAAGAAGTATCTAATCATATGAGGATTGTTTCATATTAAATAACATATACTAACCATTTTTTCAGTGACTATAACTAATCATGGGTGGAATTAGTTATCATTATACAAAAAGACATGATATTACTTCCGAGATGAAAAATTAAACCTTATTTCATAGGTAAGGAGATGAAGTGGAAATCGATCATAACAAAACAAATGGGTGAGATTGTACGTATGAAGAAGAATAAAATCAATTAATTATATTTCTATATTTTATTAGACAATAAAAAATTTATTAATTCTAGGAAAATGATATTGAAAATTATTTTCCATAACTTCTTATTATATATTTTAATAATGGTATTATAAATTATCCTAGATTTAGTCTTTTAAGGCCCTTAACACTCCAATAAACATTCATTTTTTGGTGATGAATAATATTCATCAATCATTATAATTATTTATTCTTGTGTTCCATGTAAAATATTTACTCCCAATCTGTTTTTACTTATGTGGAAACATAGTTATGAGTAATAATATTAACTATAATGGTTCAAATATTCCCATTTTAAATGGATATTTGGAATTAATTTTTTTTATGTGGGGTTCTCTGAACCGAACATTCAAGTATTAAATCAATAATAGCCAATAAAAATTTTTAGTACAAAATTTATTTTATGGGAGTTAGAATGTAACAACCTATTATTTTGTGATGTTTTTTAAAAAACAATTAACTTTTCAATATTATATTATTCATGTAATATGAAATACTTCTTTTCATATATGAAGCTGTAATGTAGGGATTTTGTTAAATTAAAAATCAATTAATTCATTCAAATCAAACAACACGTAGATAAGGATTTTTAATATGAAACTCTTTGTATGGAATGTGTTTCACATAGTGCCATGTTTCATTGATAGATTTTGACACACACAAGGAAATATTTTACTGAACAAAAGTACAAAAATAATAATATAAATAAATAATATTAAATTATCACCAAGCCATTAGAATGAAAGATACGAATGATATTGACTACATAATTATATATTAATTCAAAAATGTAAATAAGTTTAATATTTTGGTTATCAATTAGTTATAAATTAAATTAAAAAATATTTGAGAATAAATATATTTGTTTTCTATAAGAACTATTTTTCTATATAGAGACACCATTTTTTCTCAATAAATTAATTAATGAATTTTTATTTATTTCTTTTAAAACATTCATATATTATATATTCAATTTATATTTTTTTTTACAAAATCCAATATTTTTTATAGGTATAAGATAATAATAAATTAAATTACATGAATAAAAAGAGGTATTCTTCTAATATATAAGTGTTCCCCCTTTTAACGCATGACCTATTTGTCATGTAATTTTGAAACTCTTATAAAAAATTGAAAAAATAATCATTTTTTGTGTGTAAAATATAAAATATTTCATTGGATAAATATTTTGTTTTTTTATATTTTTTACTTTTTGATGAATAGTGAAAAACACTAAATTTTTTGGAAACATTTATATCAACTAATTTATTTATATAGTTAAATTTTATTTTAAATTTTACTACAGTATATTTATTTAAAGAATATAAAAATTAATCCAATTTATGTAATTACAGTCAAAATTACTTTGAAATTAGAAGTGAAAATCTTTCAATCATTTAAATATTTTAAATTAAAAACATATTTTATCATCCCATCAAAGGGATTAATTTAAAATAAATTTATGCCACATATGTGAATAGACATTTTAAAATTCGTTCTCATATTTGTAATATCTATATTTAATAATGTATATTTATAAAGACATTGTTTTTTTACCAAAAAATTGTGAAATTATTTAAAATTAATTATTGTGATTAAGGAAAAATAGAACATACATAATTGTTATACTTATCATATAAGGTGTTAAAATGTCCCTACAACCATAAAAATTATTTTCTAGATATATTTTGACCATTCCACAAGTAAGTATATAAAATTTTTTGTTTTTAACCATATTGGTTAAGTAAAACATGGGGATACCTCAAATATATTCCAGAATACCCAATTTGTCATTTTCAAGACATGTAAATGTCCTCATATCCTTCTCCCACCATCACACCTCTAAATATTATTAGTATGTTCACCCCTAAAAATATCTTCTAAATATTTACCTATCTTAATCCCAAAGGCATCACTTTGGGAGGAAATCAAATCACGGAATTCCTTTAGTATAAACCAGAACAAGTTAACTAATGAAAAGATAAAATCCTTCCGTAATCCATTTTTTTATATTCATTCTCCACCACCTAAAATATTTTTATTCCATTATTATATAATAAAATTCTGGTCCTCAATATCATGAAACTTTTAATGTATTTTTTATAAATACAATCATGAATACATCATCAAATGGCCACACAATCCTCGTTTCTGTGTTTGGTGAACTACCACCTCACGAATATATGCCACTCGGTCTTCGATTTCAACCTTTAATGATTGTAAATAATGAATGAATTTATTATATTATTGGTTATATATGATAAATATAAATTTTTTATGATTTTTAAACTATTTCATAAAACAAACCTATTTTCTTTCCATTTTCTGTAAATATTAGAACATTGTTCGTGGGCGCGTAGACTATTGGATCCTCAAGGTGATGTTATTAGATTACACATTCCATTGAATTTATTAAAGATGGGTTTATTAAATTAATATGTTATGGATGAATTAATAATTACACTAAACTTATATATATATATATCATTTAATTTCATCTCTTAATATGATAATAAAATAAAAACATCGTTCATGCGTACACATGGCCTACCGTCTCCAAGAATGATGTATTCCATTTCATATATATAACTTTTATGGATAATTATAAATAATTATATAAAGAATATATATTTTATTCATATAATAATTTATATTATTTAAATTTGTAATTCATGATCTGAGTAATAAGATCAATAATTATAATAATGGAATATACAAATACAAAGAGAATATTACCCGAAATATATAATTAACATGGAATTATTATAAAATAGGTAATATAAAGTCCTAATAAATTAATATATAATATTAGATATAATAATATGGTTAAATTTATATATATAACAAAATTATATTAATTATATTAGAGGTTTGAATGTGTATGAATAGATTAATTACTTCAGGGAATGGTATTCTCATCTCTCTTTTATTTAAGTAACACTTAAGAAATATTCATCACTAATTTATTCTGTGTTGTGTATATACAGCCCATGAATTTATTCTATTATTAATAGAAATAAATCTTGGGATATCTAAATATTCAATTTGTGATAGTTATTTCATCGGTTTTGTTGTTCTAATGTTACCATATCGGTACTGTAATTTTG
The DNA here is from genome assembly GCA_963277665.1 of Viscum album. Classification (NCBI taxonomy): domain Eukaryota; kingdom Viridiplantae; phylum Streptophyta; class Magnoliopsida; order Santalales; family Viscaceae; genus Viscum; species Viscum album. Next base: position 1,766,034,662 of record OY728140.1, read on the forward strand.
TCTCAATTTACAATCTTTAAGAAACATCACAATTTATGCACCTATATTTTTTATTGGAAGTAAATACTGACATTTAAAATATAATATAATGATTATAATTATTTTTTGTATATTTTAATCATAAAAAATATTTATTCTTTCATATGGATTTTAATACAATATTACCAAAGATGTAACACATTTTTGATACTTTCTCATCGTTTATTAGGATTATTAGGAATATGCTTCAATTGATAAAATATAACGATCCATCTGTCAAGAACAGTCATGAATTATATGTTAATATATTTATTTATGATATATTCATATAATGGTACTTTTTACACTCTTTTTTACATAAGATAAATGATAATTTTTTAAAGAAAATCTGACCTTATCTCTCTCTCATGTCCGAAAAATGTGCTTTTTCAAAACAATTATTTAAAAAATGTTTTCAATATTTTTTAAAATTTTACAAATAATGTCAAAAAAATGGATTTATAAATATTAACAGTATGTATATATATTTTTTAAATGTTATTTTCAATGAAATTATTTTAAAAATATTTTTTAAGCTTTCATTATATGTTTTCAAGGTTATTTTCAAAGATAAATGTTTTCAGAAGGATTTATGTTTTCTAATGATTTTTAACTAATAAATGATATTATCCCTAATAAGAAACATATATATTTTTAAAATATTCTATTATATTTTTTTCAATGACGTTTTAAAATCAATGGATCATGAAAATGTTTAATGTTTTAAATAGTGGGTTTCAATGAATGATTGTTTTCCTTTATTAATGTCAAAAGTGATCTTTCAAAATCTATCCCCATATAAGTTGAAAAAAATTTATATAGATTATTCTTTATTTGGAATATTATTCTAGGAAACCATTATTATTCATTCCTTTAATGGTTTATGTTAACATTAAATGTTGATTATAAAACTTGTTTCTCATCAATAGGATATACCATTATTAAATGATTGTGAATCCTTCTTACATTCACAAGTTATTCTATAACGATGTAGTTATAAAAATAGTAAGTTATTCACAGGATTGTATATGATAAAAATTTTATAATACCCATTTCATTTCATCAGTTATGAAATGATTTTAATGAAACCCATAACTTTTTATGGATTATGATATTACGAATGTTTGGTTATCTTGTGATACATGTATGTAAAATTTCATTATGAGATGATTCCCTCCAATATATTACAAAATGATTTCTATCTCAAGATATATTTTTTGGAAACAAGTTGATGGTTGAGATCCACATTGTAGAGTAGGTGTGTCCTGATTTGCAATGAAAAAAAATGTTTCTCTATCAATATTGGCATCTTGGTGTGTCTTGATCCAGAAATGAGAAATAGATGTATCCTACTCCATAATGGGAAATAGGTGCATCCTAAAACCTTATTGGAAATAGCTATTTCTAGATCCACTATTTTTATGGTCTTGGTATCCAACCTTGACACATGAAATATTTTTCTATATTTATAGGGGTGACACACTTATATTACATGAGCTTGTGGTTCATGATTAAATTATTATAATTTAACACCATTATAAATCATGTTTTACAAACTTCCTTCATTTACATCAGGTCTCATGCATATGGTCTTTGATATATATTTTATGATCATGAAATTCTATTCTCATGTTCTTTGGCCCTTAATAAAATTTTATTCTTACGTATATATTTTATTTACATTTACTGAGCATCTAAGCACATTTATTTTTAAGTTTCCATTCCCCATGTTGTGAATAACGTTTTTAATTAGATTTAATAATGTGAAAGATATTTGTTGAAACATTGATGGTCTTTAACCGTGTTGGAATATTTTGTTCCATTCTTTATATAAATCTAAACCATTATGGTCTTTTGGAATATATTTTTGTAATGTGTTGAGAATTCATCAAAAATGATGTAATATCCATGTAATTATGTCAGGTTTCCTATAATATCACAATAAGAGAAATCATACCCATTTTTAATAATTTACAAGGATTTTATCATACCCATACTTGGATTATTAGGTCTGACTCAGCTATATGTCAATTCGATTCTCCTTAGAAAATACAGAACTCAATATTAGGGGTAGTAAAAGACACATTTCATTGACACCTGAAATTTGGGAATTGAGTGGAACCATAAATTACATTCCAAGACAAAAATAGTAGTGATTTATTTAAAGAAAGAAAATCATTGGTGAGATCAATATATGATACTAAGAAATAAGATGAGGTGAAATTGAGGGCCTTTTCCTCCCACTTCAGAGGAGGTGTTATAATATTCATTACATAAGAAATTAACTTTATTGGAAGATTAAAAAGGACCATAATGTAGGTTGATATGAATGAAGGAACGATAAATATATCTAATAAAGTTATAATCTAAAAAAATTAAATATAGAAATACCTATCACTTTCTCAAGACCCAATTTAGTTCCCACAATTGATTCTCCCACTACATGATGTCAATTTTTTAGAATAATTTGACCTTTTCACTATTATAAATTTCATGAAATATTAGATATTTCATTTCTTATATTAAACAACTACGTTTGTATTTTGTCTCATGAAACACTATTTAATGACTTTACAACACATAACACTTAGATTAGATTTTGGTACATTAAATTAAATTTTTGGATTATGTTTCACACAATTCTATGTTTCTCTGATAGATTTATCTACACAAATGGAAATATTTTACATAACTAAAATATACTAATAATATTATTAATAAAATAAAATTATATATGTCAAATACCTATAGGAATGGAAAATAATAATGATATTGACTATATAGTGATACATTAATTTAATTATGTAAATAAATTGAATACGTTGGTTATCTATTATTTACAAATGAAAGTAAGAAATATGTTATAATAAATATATTCCTTTTCTAAGAAAACTATTTTTCTACGTAGAAACACAATTTTTCTCAATAAATGAATCAATACACATTTTTTTATTTATTTCAATAACATTTTTGTATTATATGTTATATTTTTTATATTTTATACAAATCCAATAGTTATGATATGCATATGATAATAATAATTCCAATTATATGAATTAAAAGTGGTATTTTTCTAATAGATAATTTTTCCACCTTTTAACGCATAACCTATTTTATGTGTAATTTTGGGACTCCTTTAAAAAAAATTGAATAAATAAACCCTTTTATATAAAATATAAAATATTTTTTTGGATGAATTTTTTGTTTTTGGAGGTGTTTCACATTTTGATGAATAGTAAAAACACTAAATTTTATTTGAAACAACTTTTTCATCTGATATAAATATAAAGTTAAATTATATTATTATTTTTCTTATATTATATTTAAATAATGAATAAATAAATTAATCCAATTTATGAAATTAGTGTAAATTTTACAATGAAAATAGAAATGAAAATATTTTAATCTTTAATAATTTTTTACGTTATAAACCTATTTTCTCATCCTCACTACAGGATTGATTTTATATAAATTATTGACACATATAGGAATAGAATTTGGAAAATTGTTTCTCATATTTGTAACTAATATAATTAATAATGTATAATTATGTAAACATATATTATTTACCAAAATATTTTTAAATTAAGTATAATTAAAAATATTTAAAAATAATAATAAAACATACTTAATTATTATACATATCATATAATGTGTAAAAAAGGCCCCACATCCATAAATATTTATTTTCTATAAATATTTCAATCGTTACACCAGTAGGTATATATAATTTTTATTTTAAAATATTTTTTATGTAAAACATTGGGATAACTAAAATATATTCAAGAATACCCAATGTGTCATTTGCCTCACATGCAACATTCCTCATATCCTCCTCCTCTCATCACACCATTAAATCCCATTGGAATGAACACCCCTAAACAAATATACTAATTATTTAACTAACTTAATCCAAATGGAATTGCTTTGGGATGAATTCAAATCGAGGAATCCCTTTGGTACAAACCAAAGGAGTTACCCAATAAAAAGGTAAAATCCATCAATATTCCCTTTTGTTCATTATCCACCCCCTAATATCTTTTTATTACATTATTTTATAACAAATTCAGTATCCTGAATATCATAATAATTTTATTGTATTTTTTAGAAATACAATTATATAAAAATTATAAAATGGGACACATGATCCTCATATGTGTGTATGGTGAACTACCGCCTCATGTATATATGTGAGTCCTTCTTCCATTACCACCATTCATCATGGTAAATAATGAAGGAGTACTTTTTTTAATTTAGTATATAAGATTTTAATAATTTTTTAATAATTTTTTAAATTATTTTTAAAAGCATACATGCATGTTTTAGATTATCTATAAATATGAGAACATCGTTTGGGGGTGTGTGGTCTATTGGATCTTCAAATCGATGTAATTAGTTCACACATTCAATTGAATTTATTATGGATGGGATTAATAAATTTATAATATATGTATGGAATAATAATTTCACTATAATGTTATATATGTATATATATATTTAATTTAATTTTTTCATTCAATATGATAAGAAAATAAAAACATTGTCCATGTGTACACACGGTCTATCATCTCCCAGAATGTTGTATTGCATTTCATATTTTTATCTATTATAGATTATTATAAATAAATATATAAAAATATAAATGACAGTAATATAATAATTTATATTATATAAATATGTAAATCATGATCGGTGTAGTAGGATCAATAATAATAATAAGGGCATATACAAAAACAAATGGGATTTTAATGGAAATATATTATTAACACTTAATTGTTTGAAAAAAGTTAATATAAAGTCCTATTAATATAATATATTTTATTATATATAATAATATGGTAATTTTTAGAAGTATAATAAACTTATATTTATTACATAGGAGGTATGAACATGTATGAATCTATTCATGACTTTAGGTAAGACTATTCTCATATTCCTTTTATTTTATTAACATTTATGCCTTATTTAACCCTCATTTAGTGTGTGTTGTATATATACTGCCCATGAATTTCTTCAAAAATTAATAGTCTTAAACTTCTGGATTTCTAAATATTTAATTTTTTATATTTAATTCATGTGATTTATGGTTCTAATGTTACCATATAGATAATGTAATTTTGTCTCAATTTTACATCATTGAGATACATCACATTTAATGCACATATATTATTCTTTGGGGTGTACATAATGACATTTAAAATATTATACAATTAATATAATTATATTTAGGATATATTAATCTTAATTTTTTTCATATGGACTATGATACAATATTACCAAATTTGAAAACATTATTGCTACAATCTCATCGTTTACCAGGACTTTTATGTATATACTTCCATTGATGAAACCTAATGATCTATCTCTCAAGAACAGTCTTGAATTATATTTTAATATACTTATTTATGATATATTCAAATAATGGTAATTTTTTACACTATTTTTTACATATTATGATTCAAATTTCTTTATGAAAATCTTACATTATCTCTCTCTAAAGTCGCAAATATGAGCTCTTTCAAAAAAATTATTTCCAAAAATGTTATAAATATTTTTTATAAGATTTCATATAAAGTTACTTAAAAATAGATTTAATAATATTTATAATATATATATATATATATATATAATTTTTTAAGTGAAATGGTTTTCAAAATGTTTGTAAGCATCCATTATATGTTTTCAAGGTTATTTTTAAAGAAAAAAATTTTCAAAAGGTTTTAGGTTTAAAAATGATTTTTAAGTAAGAAATGATATTTTCCCTAAAAAATACATGTTTTTCGAATATTATATTATATGTTTTATAATGTGGTTTTATAATAAGTGGATCTTGAAAATGTTTCATGTTTTAAATAGCGTATTTCTATGAATGATTGGTTCCTTTAAAAATATTATATGTGATCTTTCAAAATCCTTCCGCATATATATTGAAATACTTTTATATAGTTTATTATTTTTTGGTTATTTTATTCAAGATAACAATTCTAAATAATTCCTTTAATGGTTTATGTAAATATGAACTTTTGATTATGAAACACATTACTATTCAATAGGTTATACCATGATAAATTGATTGTGAAACCAATATTCATTCATAGGTCATTATATAATGATATAGTTATAAAGCCTATATTTGTATCACAAGTTTGTTTGTGATGAAAATTTTAAAATACACATTTCATTTCATGGGTTATGATATGATGTTTATAATACCTATTTCATTTTATTGGTTATGATGTTACGAATGTTTCTTTATCTTGTAATAAATGCACGTATAATTTCATTATATGATGAGTGAGGGATATATATCCCTCCCATGTATTGGGAAAAGATTTATATATCATGATATAATTGTGGGAATCAAGTTGATTATCTTGACCAACAATGTGTAATAGGTGTTTTCTGATCTAAAATATGAAACATGTGTGTCCCAATCAAAAATGGGATATAGGTGTGTTTTGATCCTCAAATGGAAAATAGATTCATCATACTCCACAAGGGGAAATAGGTGCATCCAGATCCACTATTAGATATAGGTGTTTCCAGATCTACTATGTTGATGCTCGTGTTAGTCAACCTTGACACATGAAATATTTTTCTACATTTATAGTTGTGCCAAACATATCTGACATGAGCATATAGTTCATTATTTAATTATGATGACATAACACCATTATGAATCAATTCTTACGACCATCCAATATTTACACCATGAATCTTTTATATGGTCTTTGATATATAGGTTATGATCACAAAAATGTATTTTCATGTTTTTTTACCTTTATTCTAATTATATTCTTGCTTATCTATTTTATTTACCTTTACTAAGAATCTAAGATAATCATTTCTCATGTTTCCTTTCCCCATGTTATGAATAAATGATGTGTGTAGATGTAAAAAAGGGTAAGATATTTGTTGGAATCATTGAAGGTCATTAACCATGCTTGAAGATATGGTCCCATGATTTAAATGACACTATGCTTTTATGGTCATTGGGTATGTATTTTTGTAATGTATTGAACATTAATCATATATGATGTAATATACGTGTAATTTTTTTCTGGTTCCTTATAATATCATAATAAGAGACATCATACTAATGTTTAATAATATACAAGGATATAATCATACCCATCCTTTGATAAGTAGGGCCGACTCAACTAGACGTCATTCCGATTCTCCCTAGAGAATACGGAAATCCACATTTGGAGTATTAAAAGACCCATTTAAATGAGACAAGAAATTTGAGATTTTTGAGCCATCATCTAGTAAATTTAACAAAACAAATATTAGATATTTATTTAATGAAAAAAATTATTCGGTGAGATCAATATATGATACTGAGAAATAAGAGGTGGGGAATCAGAGGCCATTTTCCTTCTTCATCCTAAGAGGTGTTATAATATTCATTACATAAGGTATTAACTCTATTGTAATATTAAAAAACACCATAATTTTTGGTGATATGAATGAATGAGCGGTACATATATCTAATAAAGTGATAATTTAATTATTTATAAATAATGAAATACCTCCCAAATTTTCACAACCCACTTTGGTTCGCATAATCGATTTTCCAACTACATGATGTCTACTTTTTTAAACAATTTTACCTTTTAAACTGTATACATTTCATGAAATATGAAATATTTCTTTTCATATATGAGACAACTATGTTTGTATGGTGTTTTAGGAAAAACTATTTAAATCATTCACTTCACACAACACTTAGATTATGTTTGGGTATATGAAACACTTTTTTAAGATTTTGTTTCACACAATGCCATGTTTCTTTGATAGATTTTGATACACAAATGGCCATATCTTATAGAACTAAAATATACAAGTAATAAAATAAATTAAATAGCATTATAATTATCACATATCCATTATAATGGAAGATATGAATGAGAATAAATAAATAATGGTACAATAATTTAAATAAGTAAAGAAATTGTATCCTTTTATTATCAATTATTTATAAATTAAACTAACAATTATTTGAGAATAAATATATTCTTTTTTTATGAAAACTATTTTTCAACATAGAAACACCATTTTATTTCAATAAATTTATCAAACAACATTTATTTATTTTTTAGAAACATTTATATATTTTATATTAAATTTATATATTTGACACAAATCCAATATATCTGATAGGTATATGATAATAAAAATCCTATTATATGAATAGAACGAGGAATTTTTATAATAGATAAATTTTCCACCTTTTAATGAATAATATATTTTATGTCTAATTTTTACACTATTATAAAAAAAATTGAATAAATAATTCCTTATTTTATGTAAAGTATAAAATATTTCTTTGGATGAATATTTGGTGTTTTTTGAGATGTTTTACTTTTTAATGAATATTGATAAACACATAATTTTATTAGAAATAGATTTTCGTCTATTTTATTTATATAGATAAATTATATTTGAAATTTTCATATATTATATTTAGTTACCGAAAACATAAATTAATCCAATTTATGATATTTGAGTCAAGTTTTCATTGACATTAAATATTAAAATATTTCAATATTTTGAATTTTTTACATCAAAAACCTATTTTCTCATCATGTATGGTGGATTATTTTATTATAAATTTATTCCATATATGTGAATAGAATTCAGAAAATTGGTTCTAATATTTTTAATTAGTATAATAAATAATGTATAATTTGTTAAACATTGTTTTGTTTACCAAAAAAATGTGAAATTAATTAAAAGTAATTAAATAGAATAAGAAAAAAAGAAAACAAACTTAATGATTATACTTATCATATAATGTGTAAAAATGACCATACACACATAAAAATTATTGAATAGAAATATTTTCGCCATTCCACATGTATGTAAATATAGTATTTAGTTTTTAACCATTTTGGTTAAATATAACATGGTGATAACTCATATATAATCAAGAACACTCAATGTGTAATCTTACCAAAATGTAAAAGTCCTTAACACCTCCTACTCACATCACACTTCTAAATCCCTTTTGTATAGACACCACTAAACACTTATACTATAGATTAACCAATCATTATCCCAGTCATATTGCTTTGGGAAGAAATCCAATCAAGGAATCCATTTGGTACAAACCAAGGAGTTTCCCAATGAAAAGGTAAATTCAATCCATAACCCATTTGATTTCATTATCCACCACATAAAATCTTTTTATTCCATTATTATATAAAAAAATTAGTATCCTATTTATCAATATATTTTTATTCTATGTTTTAGACATACAAATACTCATACACTATCAAATGGGACACACAATCCTCATTCGTGTGTATAGTGAACTACCACCTCACAAATATATGCCATTCATTCTTCGATTTCCACCTTTCATGACTGTTGTCAATGAATAAATTTCTTATTTTATTGGATATATATGATATTTATAATTTATTTATGTTTGTTTAATTATTTTATAAAACATACCTGCCTGCTTTCCTTTTTTTTGTAAATATGAGAATTCATTTATGGGTGTGTGGATTATTGGCTCCTCAAAGAAATGTGATTAGTTCACACATTCCATTGAATTTATTGTGGATTAGATTATTAAATTTATATGATGTATATCATAAAAAAATTCCACTATAATTATATTTATATAATTCATTTAATTTCTACATGAAATATGATTGGAAAATAAAAACATCGTTCATGCATACAGACAACCTACCTTCTACAAGAATAACATATTCTGTTTCATATTTATATCTTTTATGGATTATTATAAATTAATATATTAAGTATATATATGATATTTATATATTAATTATTTTATATAAATATGTAAATCATCAACTATGTATTAGGTTCAGTACAAATAATAATGGAATATACAAAAATGAAGTGGTTGTTTCCCGAAATATATTATTAACATGGAATTGTTAAAAAACATGTAATATAAAGTCCTAATAAAATAATATATATTATTTTATATAAAAAATATTCTAATTTTTAGATTTATAATAATGATATATTTATTATATAGGAGGATTGAACATGTATTAATAAATTCATGACATTAAGGTAAGGGTATTCTCATCTCCCTTTTCTTTCAGTAACACTTATGCCTTATTCCTCATTCGTTTATTATACGTTGTGAATATACTACCGTTGAATTTATTCTATTATTAATAGGAATAATTCTTTTGATATATCAATATTCAATTTATGATATTTATTCTAGGGTTTTTATGGTTCTAATGTTATTATAAGTAATGTAATTGTTTATCAATTTTTCTTCTTGGAGATACATCCCATTTTATACACATATATTTGTCTTTGGGGTGTACATACAAAAAATTAAAATATTATATTATGAATATAATTAATTTTAAGATATTTTAATATTAATAAAATTTAATTCAATCATATAGATTATAATACAACATTACCAAAGATGTAACATATTATTTTTACAATCTCATCGTTTATCGGGATTTTTATGATTATGCTTCCACTAATGTGATATAATGATAAATATCTAAAGAAAATTTATGAATTATATTTTAATATATTTATTGGCGATATATTCACAAAATGTTACTTTTTTAAATTCTATTTTACTTAAAAAATTAATAATTAGTTAAAAAAAATAACATTATCTCTCTCTTATGTCTGAAATATGTGCTATTTCCAAACAATTCTTTCTAAAAATATTTTCAATTTTTTTTTATTTTTTAATAGAACATTCAATGAAAATGTATTTAATAGAATTTAAAAAATATATTTTTATTTTTTAAATGTTATTTTCAATGGAATGTTTTTCAATAAATTTTCATTCTTCCATTATATGTTATCAATGTTATTTACAATGAAATTTTTTTTCAAATGGTTTTATGTTTTAAAATGTTTTTTTATGTATGAAATTATATTTTCCCTAATAAACAATTTATATTTTTTTAATATATTCTATTAATTGTATTTCAATGTGCTTTTAAAATAATTGGATCTTTAAAATGATTCATTTTTTAAAAATCGACTTTCAATGAATGATTGTTTTCTTCTAGAAATGTTATAAGTGATTTTTCAAAATCCTTCCCTATATAAGTTGAAATACTTTAATGTAGTTTATCACATGTTGAGGACATGGTTCAAGGAAAACGTTCAAATGTATTCCTTTAATGTTTTATTTATATATGAAATTTTTATTTTGAAACTCCTTTCCCTTCAATAGGTTATTTCCACAATAAAATGATTGTGAAACCTATATACATTCAGAATTTATTATATAGTGATTTAGTTATGAAACCTATATTTTTTCACAATTTCGTATATGATGATATTTTTTAAAAAATCCAATTCATTTCATGAGTTATGATATTATTATTATGAAACCCATATCTTTTTATGGGTTATAAAATTACAAATGTTTTGGTATCTTGTGGCACAGGAATGTACAATTACATTATGTGATTAGTGGGGTATATATCTCCCTCTAATGAATTGGGAAAATATTTTTATCTCATGATATACTTATGTGATAAAATTTGGTAGTCTTGATCCACATCATGAAATATTTGTATCCAGATCTAAAATGGGAAATGGATGTGTCTCGGTCAATAATGCGATATATGTGTGTCTTGATCCACAAATGGGAAATAAATGCATCCTACTCCACAGTGGGAAGTAGGTTCATCCTGATCCACTATTTGAAATAGGTGTTTCATGATCAACTATGTTGGTGATCATGGTAGTCAAACATTACACATGAAACTTTTTTCTATATTTATGGTGGCGTCATACTTATATTACATGTTCTTATAGTTCATGATTAAATTAAGAGGACATTACAACATCATGAATCAACTCTTACAAAATTCCAATATTTACACCTTGAATCATGTATATGGTATTTGATATATACGTTCTAATATCAAAATATTAATCTCATGTTCTTGTACTTTTATTCTAATTTTATTCTTATATATCTATTTTATTTACCTTTATTGAGCATCTCATTACATCTTTTCTTTTGTTTCATTTTCCCATGATATGAATAAATGTTTTCTTTTTATGTATTAAAGGGCAAGATATTTGTGGGAAACATTGAAGGTCTTTAACCATGATAGAATATTTTGTTCCATGTTTTAAATGATAGAAAACCATTATGGTCATTATGCGTAAATTTTTGTAATGTACTGAACATTTATATAAAATGATATAATAACCTTGTAATTTAAGTCTTGTTCCCTATAATAACACAATAAGAGACTTCATACTCATGTTTAATAGTATTCAATGATATCATCATATGCATCCTTGGATTAGTAGGATTGACTCAGCTAGACATCCATATTAATCTACCTAGAAAATATAGAACTCCACATTATGGGTATTAAAAGAAACATTTTAATGAAATAACAAATCTGATAATTATGAGCCACCATCTAGTAAATTCAACGAAACAAATAGTGGAGATTTTATTACAGAAACAAAAATATTGGGTGAAGTCAATGTAAGATACTGATAAATAATGTGAGGTGTATCGTATGATCTTTCCCTCTTCTTCCTATGAGGTGATATAATTTTCATTACATAAGGTATTAATTCCATTGGATGATTAAAAAGTACCATAACAGAGGTTGAAATGATTGAATGAGTGGTACATATATCTAATAAAGTGATAGTCTATAAATTTTTAAATAATAAATTACCTCTCACATTCTCAAGCCCCACATTAGTTCCCACAATTGATTCTCCCTCTACATGATGTTTCATTTTTTAAATAATTTCACCTTTTCATTATTATGCATTTCCTAAAATATGAAAAAAAAATTATTATATGAAACAACTATTTTTTTTTCATGTAACAGAATTTAAGTCATTCACAACACACAAAAATTATATTAGGTTTTTGTACATGAAACACCATGTCTTATACTATGTTTAACAAAATTCCCTATTCCTTTGGTATATTTCTTTACACACATGGCTATATTTTAGAGAACTAAAATATACAAATTATAAAATAAATAAAAAATCAATATAATTATCACCTGGCTTTTATAATTGAATATATGAATAATATTGACTACATAATGATACATTAACTTAAATATGTAAATAAATTGAATTATGTTCTTATCAATAATATATAAATGAAATTAAAAAATATTAGAGAATAAATATATTCCTTTTCAAAGAAAACTATTTTTCTACGTTGGAACCTCATTTTAACTCAATAAATTTAAAAATTGAAATTTATTTATTTATCTAAATTACAATTATATATTATATATTCAATTTATATATTTGATACAAATCCAATAGTTCTGATAGTCATAATAAAATAATAAATCAAATTATATGAATTAAAAAGGTATTTTCTAAAAGATAATTTTTTCACCTTTTAACACATAACCTATATTACTTATAATTTTGACACTCTTATAAAAAATTGAATAAATAAACAAATTTTTTCAATGTAAAAAAAAAATTTGCTTATTTTTTTTGGATTTTTTGAGATATTTTACTTTTTGATGAATAGTGAAATCACTAAATTTTATATTAATCAACCTTTTAATCTAAATTATTTATATATTTAAATTATATTTTAAATTATTCTATATTTTATTTAGTTAAATAATAGAAAAGGTAATCCAATTTCTGTAATTAGAGTCATTTTAAAATTGAAATTAGACATGAAAATATTTCCGTCTTTTGAATTTATTACTTTAAAAGACTATTTTTTCATCTAGTTTATGAGATTAATTTTTTATAAATTTATGCCAAATATGTGAATTGAATTTGTAAAATTAGTTATCATATTTGTAATAAATATAAATAAAATTATATAATTAGGTAATCATATTTTTTTACCAAAAAAAATTGTGGAATAAATTAAAATTAATTATAGTGAATAAAAAATTAATCATACTTGAAGATTATAGTAATCAAAAAACATATAAAAATCAACCAATACGCATATAAATTGTTGTCTAGAAATATTTCGATTTTTCCTCCTGTAGGTATATAATTTTTTAAAATTTTTAACCATCTTATTTAATTAAAACATGGTGATAACTCAAATATATTCCAGAATACCCAATGTGTCCATTTCCCCACATTTAAAAGTCATCATCTCCTTATCCACTCATAACTCCTATAAATCCTTTTAGTATAGACACCCTTAATAATATCTTCTAAATATTTCACTAACTATAAAATATAGGCTTTACATTGGGATGAAATAAAATCAAGGAAACCCATTATTACAAATCAATGGATTTTCCCAATAAAAAGGTAAAATCCTTCAATAATCCCTTTTTTCATTCTATACTTTCTAAAATCATTTTATTCCATTATTATTTAATAAAATATGTATCCTAAATGTGATGATATTTTTATGGTATATTATAGTCATAAAATTATACATACATAATCAAATGGGACAAACAATCCTTGTTCATGTGTATAGTAAACTACCGCCTCACAAATATAGGCCACTCATTCTTCTGTTGCCACCCTCCATGATTGTAAATAATGAAGGAATTTTATATTCTATTTAAAATATATGATATTTAAAATTGTTTTTTATTTTTTAAAATTTTTTGGAACATACATGGATGTCTTCCATTTTTTGAAAATATGAGTACTTCGTTTGTGGGTGTGTGGCCTATTCTCAGCTCAAAGCGATGTGATTAGTTCACACTTTCCTTTGAATTTATTTTGGATGAGATTATTAAAATTATATGATATGTATGAAATAATAATTCTACTATATTGATGAATATATATATATATATTTCATTCAGTTTCTACATTAAATAAGATAACAAAATGAAGACATTGTTCACATGTTTACATGGTCTACCATTGCTAAGAACGATGTATTCCATTTTATATTTATATCTTTTATGTATTATTATAAATAAATATATAATGAATATCAATAATAATAATATAATTATTTATTTTATTTTAATATTTATATCATGATCTATGAATTAGGATCAATAATAATAATAAAGGCATATACAAAAACAAAGAGGATATTACCTGAAATATATTATTAACATAGAATTTTTTGAAAAAAGGAAATATAAAGTCCTAATAAAATAATATATGTTAATAGATATAATAATATGGTTATATATAGATGTATACTAATTTTATATTTATTATATATAAGGTTTCAATGGGTATGAATAAATTCATGTCTTAAGGTAAGGGTATTCTCATCTCCCATTTATTTCAGCAACACATATTCCTTATTTATTAATAATTCATTTTTTCTTGAGTATATAATACCCATGAATCAATTCTATTAATAATATAATTAAATTTTTGGATATTTAAATATTCAATTTATGATATTTATTTCATGTGTTTTTTGTTTATAATGTTATAATATTAGTAATGTAATTCAGTCTCAATTTTCCATCTTTAAATTACAGCCCATTTTATGCAGCTATATTTTTCAATGTTATGTACATAATAACAATTAAAATATTATATAATGAATGTTATTATTTTTTGGATATTTTAATCAACATAATCTTTTATTCTTTCATATGTATTTTCATATAATATTACAACATTTGTAACAATTTATTGCTACAATCTCATCGTTTATCAATATTTTTATTATTATTCATCCACTGATGAAATCTTGTGATCCATCTCTCAGAAACACTCATGAATACTATTTTAACATATTTATTTATGATATATTTATATAATGTTAATATTAAAAACATTTTAACATAAGACAAATACGAATATTTTTAACCAAATTTGACTTTATCTCTCACCTCTGTCAGAAATATGTGTTATTTCAAAACATTTATTTTTAAAAATGATTTGAATGTTTCTTTATAATTTTTCATAAAAAAATTCAACAAAAAATTATTTAATAATTTTTAAAATATTTTTTTATGTTTTTTAAAAGTTATATTAAATGAAATGGTTTTCAAATTGTTTTCAACCAACAATTATAAGTTTTCAAGGTTATTTTCAAAGAAAAATATTTTCAAAATGTTTCATGTTTTAAAATGATTTTTCTAAATCGGAAATGATATTTTCCATAAGAAACAATTTATATGTTTTTGAAATATTCCATTAATTTCTTTTCAAATTGTTTTTCAAATAAATGGATCTAGAAAATATTTCATTTTTTAAATAGTGGGGTTCAATGAATGATTGTTTTCTTTTAGAAATGTTATATGTGATCTTTCAAAATACATCCACATATAAGTGGAACTACTTTTATATACATTATTATATTTTGTGATTATGATTCAAGTAACCCATTCTTATTATTTGCTTTATTGGTTTTGTTAAGATGAAATTTTAATTATGAAACTCATTTCTGTTCAACTGGTTATACACTGATAATATGACTGTAAAACCTTCTTCCATTTTACAGGTTATTCTATAATGAAGAAGTTTTGAAACATTTATTTTTTCTCATGTTATTATATGATGAAAATTTTAAAATACCCATTTTATTTCATGTGTTATGCTATGATGTTTATGAAACACATCTCTTTTTATGGGTAATTATATGACGAATGTTTTTTCATCATGTGGAAAAAGAACATAAAATTTCACTATTAGATGAGTGGGATATATATCTCCATACAATTCATGGGGAAAATATTTATATCTCATGATATAATTATGAGAAACAAGTTTATGGTCTTGATCCATAATGTGAAATTCCTGTGTCCGGATCTAAAATGGGTAATATATGTGTCCCAATCAATAATGGGATATAAGTGTTTCTTGATCCACAATGGGGAATAGGTACATCCTTCTCCACAATGGAAATAAGTGCATCCTAATACACTATTATAATTAGGTTTTTCCTAATCCACTATGTGGATGGTCTTTCTAGTCGACCATAACAGATTAAAAAGTTTTCAATATTTATGGTCGTGCCACACTTATATGACTTGAGCTTATGGTTCAAAATTAAATTATGTTGACATAACACCGTTTTGAATCACCTATTATGAACTTCTAATATTTACTCTCAGACACATGTATATGGTCTTTGATATATAGGTTATGATATTGAAATTGTATTCACATGTTCTCTTAACCTTAATCTTATTTTATGCTTACGTATCAATTTTAAATACCTTTATTGAGCATCTGTACTCATATTTCCTTACGTTCCCTTTCCCCATGTTACGAATAAATATTATGAGTAGAAGTACTAAAGGGTATGATATTTATTGGAAACATTGAAGGTATTTTACCATGATATAATATTTTCTTCCATGCTTTAAATGACACTAAACCATTATGTTCATTGGGAATATTTTTTTGTAATGTATTGAACATTCAAAAAAAAGGATATAATATCCATGTGATTTATGTTAGGTTCCCTATAATATAACAATAAGAGACATCATACTATTTTTTAATAGTATACAAGGATATCATCTTACCAATATCGAGATAATTAAGTCTGACTCATCTAGAAGTCAGTCACAATCTGTATAGAAAATTCTGAACTCCACGTTAGGGGTAATAAAATACACATTTCTATGAAAATTGCTAATCTGTGAATTTTGAGCCACCATCTAGTAAATTCCAAGAAAAAAATATTGCAGATTAATTTAAGGAAAAAATATTGGATGAGATCAATTTAGGATATTGAGAAATAAGACAAGGGGAATCAGAGTCCCTTTTACCTATTCATCCTAAGAGGGGTTATAATATTCATTACATATGGAATTAACACCATTGGAGGATTAAAAGGGACCATAACATATGTTGATATAAATGAATTAGAGGTATATCTACTAAAGTGATAATATATAAATCTATAAATAAAAAATTACCTCTCACTATGTTAAGACCCACTATAGATCCCACAATCGATTCACCAAAAACAAGATGTCTCTTATTTCATAATGCATGTGGATGAAACCAAATGTATTATGAAGCATTGAATACATTATAGTTACTCTTAGTAATAACAATACTTTTCCACTATTTGGGGTGGAATAAACATGGGAAAATCTATATATGTTTTCTAAAAATAATATTTAGTCACTCATAACAATAATTTTCTATGTTACCAGTCATTTCTCAATAGAAAAAAAGTCTATTGTACATTACTAAGAATATTAGTACTTGTAGATTTTTTTCTTATCTAGGAATAATACTAATTTTTTACCCCATGATGATGATATATCATTTTATTTCCATTAATTAATCCAGTAAATATACCATATGTATTATGATGAACTCTAGTTAACCCTCACTTACTAGTAAGCTATATTTCACCTTTAGTATTACAATCCTGATCATTAACATATATGGTATAAATTTCTATAAATACATGAGAAATGAGATAAAATTAATTACCAATAAAAAACCATGGGCCATCAGTAATTTGACTTATATGTTTCATTCAAAAATATAATATCATATTAGATTAATATTCATTTCATAACATTATAATCCACACCAAATCTATTAAGGTTTAGGGTATTTTTCATAATAGTTACATTCATAATAGTTCATAAAATAATTAAATAACATTCAACATAATTATTTATAACTCACATCATTTTTAGACACATAATATAAATACCATTTCTTCATACCATGGAGAAACATAAAAATAATAACAAGTGATATTAAATTAATGGAAATCATAAAAAATTGAGATAAAAAATTAATATTTGAACATTACATGAGAAAAAAGGGTATAATAAAATGAAATAACCATTATCAAATCATACTAAAAAATTCTTATAAAATAAAAATGATTCAAGGAATAAATTGAGATAGTTTATATTAAATGAATAATAACAAAATCAATGAACATGAGACATGAAAACATTACATTTGTTAATAACATTTCATAAAAAGTTGTAATTATTATATAATATTAATAATAAAATAAATATTTTGTCAAGGATATCCAAAAAAATTATAAAATGTTAGTCCTGGGAAAACATCATGTGTACCTACCTACGGCTCTAGATATCCTTGCGTGTAACCTCTTTCAGGCCTGGGATAACCTCCCTTAAACCATATTCTTTTTTTGTTATATCCTCATGTATACCCTCATTTATGTTTCTCGTAACCTCATATGTACCATTTGATCTCATATGAAATTTTTCTATACCCATCTAATTGGACTAACATAATCTTTAAAGCTTTGGAAGCACGTAATTAATAATCCATTCATAGGTATGCCATAAGATCATAAAAACATTAATTATAACATAACTGATCGAATAAAAAATGGGATTCATAAATATTTCAAAATTATAATGATGAACCATCCATCAAATGAATAATGAATGTATCATTGTATTATATAGCTGGTAAATAATAAGTAACCACACAATATATCATCTTAGATGGAAAATAATTTCAAATAACTTAGAGTGTTTCATGAAGAATATACCCTTTTCATTTTAAATGACATCATCAAAATATAAAAATTTAAATAAATAATTACAAACCTTTTCATTAAAATGAAAAATTGGGGAAAATAAAATATGATTCAAAAAAATAAGTAGTCGGGAAGGTGGGATACTCCATTTATGTCATATATATAAAACAATGATTCCAGTCAAAATTTTGGAAAAGGATAAATGTTCTATGACTGAATAATAGCCCAATGATTTATCGTAAATAATTTTTTTAAAATTGAATTAGTGGAAATATTACATTAAAAACATAAGAGTATAGTAAAAATTTCTTGAATGCATTATTACAAATCATGGACAACAAAGAAAAAATATTGTTCCCTCAAGAGATGGATAATTGTTTCCCTTATTAAGATTCCTTCAGTATCTTGTCTACTTATAGTGGTAAAAAGGAATGGAAATGGTTAATCCCTTAAAATAACCATAAAATAATAATATTTCTTGTATTATTAATATATATCTTAAAATTTCTTAATCAATAACCAAATCATAATAAAAATCGATAATTAATGAGATTGTAAAATAAATACCCCACCTCATGTTCCACCTTCTTCAAATGTTCTTTGAAGTACAATATAATAAATTTAAATATATAATACCTCTATAGTAGATTCATGTAAATACTATTAATAAATATATTATCCACTTATAACATTTCAACAGAAATTTATAAATAATACATTATTAATGTCATATTTTATAGGTAATAACTACATCAATTTTCATGAAAATATGTATTCATTAGTTTATTTCTAGGTGCATTGATCATGGATACATAATAATTATAATTTTATTAATGATACCAATATCACATATATTCATTATATACAAATTTATAACTTTCTATTAAAGGATGATATAGAAAATGAATTACATTGTACATGGAGATGGTAGGGCGTACAATACATGAATGTTATTTCCAAATTTCGATGGATGGAATGAAAGAATATTAAATATTAATTCACATTTATAGAATAATTATTGTATAATATACATCATATATATACATTAAATTTATCTGTATTAACATATATATATTGGAATCAAATAATGAGTCGCATCACTTGTTGAAAATGGTTGTCTAGAGGTATGAATGAGCGATGTTGCTGTTTTCCAATAGATTGTAATGTAATAATTTAAGAGTGATATTATAATAAATGATTTATAATTATTTAATAAATATAATATATAAATTTTTAAACCATCCTAATAACCATTCATTAATTTTTGTAATGAAAAATGAATAGTATTGCATCTTGGAGGTGGTAGTCCACACGTACACATGTGTAATACTTTCATATCCCAATTGTCTGAAAAAGGGATGGATAATGGTTGTATAATAATTTTAATAAAAATTATAACTATTTAAGATACTGAATTTTTTATTTTATGAATACCGTATATTTAAAGGCTTTAGAAAAATAAATTTCTTTAAATAGGTTGGGTTCATAGACTGTCTCTTCTACAGTACTCTCCATTTATATCCCTTCATAAGGACGCATAGAATGGTCTTTAAAAATACCAATAACTATAATTCATTGATAGTGATTTTTATATAATAATTTTTTATACTTTTTCAAATGTTTATTTCTTAATTTGATGGAATGAAAATATAGAAGGGTTTATTATCTTTAATGGAGGGAAAGAACAAATGTGGAATTACTAAAAATATTAATATGGGACAAAGTAATTCTCGAAATAAATTATTCAAATAGTCATTAAATTCAAGAAATATATAATAAGGTCAATATAGTATAATCCAATATATTTTGGATAAGTTTTTCAAACCATAAATCTTATCATATGGTATAACCTCTTAGTTAAATAATTCTAATAATAACTGTAGTAACGAATATTTCAATAATAAATAGACCTAAATTTTCATATAATTTAATTTCTGGATCATTAATATGTAATTGATAAAATATTATATTATTTGTATAAACAATTACATATTTCTATATTTTTATTATTTTCAAATATTTTAGTACCATATTTTATCATGAAATATTATTTTTGTCATTTTAAAGAACAAATGATATAATTTTTCTTTGAAAACAATATGAAAGTAAATGAATTAGAATAAAAACCTTTTATATAACTCAAATATTTCAATTATATCTATTTAATAAAATGAATATAATAATTCACACCAACATTATTACATTTAATATTTCTAAAATCATATATTTTATTTTTCAATTATTTGAAAAAAAATTGTATTGGTGTTTCATAAGTATTGATGGTAATTATTAAATCCCTAAAAAATTAATTATGATTTTTAATATACATATATAACATTACATATCCAATTTTAATGATATTTTATAATTTTAGGGATATTATATTCAATAGGGTGATATTTTTTTTCTTTGATATATTAATATAAAAGACATAATCATAGGATGATTGCAAAAGTGGAAATTTATTTAGCGCTTGGATGGATATGGAATAAAAAAACTCATATTATAGGATACATTCATTTTTTTTGAATGATATTAAATCCTTTTCACTTTAGTTTTAACCCAAATTAAGTTGTTTGACCATTACCATTGTAACAAATATTTATTATTGTACCAATTCATATTTAAAAAATGAAAAGGGAATATATAAAAATTTATACCTCCTAATCAAAAACATTGAATCCAATTTTACAGATTTAATATCTTGAAGAGGTACAATCTATTTTAAAAATAACCTCACAATATTTGATAAAAAATAAAAAACATTTTTTTCCATAGTATAAAATTTTTGAAACAAAAAATATGATATAAAATAGATTCCAATGCGATTTTTATGTTATTAATAATATAAATGAACTACTGTTACTTTTCAACAATTTAACCGAATATTCCCATTTGTAGATTCTATAAATGAAAATATATTTTCCAATTATTATCAATATTATTCAGTATTTATTGAAAATTATATCTTTTCAAAACAAAATATTATAATTTGACTATAATAAAATGTTGGATTTATGATATATAAAGTAAAGATCTTTTAATCCAAAAAATGTTTCTAAAAGTGGATAAAATTAATTATATAATTATCTCACACTACATAATTAAAATACAATTTTTAGGGAAAATAAATTTTTAACAAATAAAAATAATTTTAAAGAAAATTTACTACTAATGTGTAAATATATTTACCATATATAACCCATTTAATCATTATTTTAATGATTTATTTATACTTATTTGTACTTTCATCTTATCATTTAATAAATAATGATGTTTATATTTTGCTTCATTTTGACTCGAGGATTCATGTATTATAAGTTATAGAATTCATAAAATATCTTTATGAGAAATATATGATAAAATATCATTTTGAAACATTACACACCAATTAAAATGAACATATACATTGTAAATTATATTATAAGAAATATCTTACTCTAGTGGTTTAGCCATCGACTTCATTATCTCTGATGGATCTGTTATTTACTTCATCACAAGAGATACATGGAACACACCATGAAAATGATATATGTTTTATTGAAATTCCATGTGATAAGCTATAATTATTACCAAATATAGAATGTCGAAGAGGAAAATTACATGGGGTATAACTTTTCCTTATTATTAAATCCAATAACTGTCATTCATGGTAAAAATTGTGGAAATTAATTCTCACTAATTTCATGTTTGATATTTATCTGATGATTTTTATCATGAATTATCTATCAATTCAATGCTACCATAATGTGCTACAGAATGGACCAGACACACTACTATTTCATCATGTAGTAAATTTACCAGTATATTTGGTTATATAAATTCATAAAACTGAATTGATTCATAAACTTTTCTCCATATAGGGATTCACAATGTGCAATCTAAATGATATTATGTATTCTTTTCTTTTAAGAAAACAAGAATATAGGAAAATGTAAAGTTGAACTCCATTCGAATTCCATAAAATTTTTTCCTAGTATATCCAACATGGTATTAATGGTTATTTCAAACATACCATCATTCATTGGATAATAATAATTACAAAAACTCAATTATTTATATATATTCTACAAAACACTTTGCTATAACATTGAGATAATCCTCAGATACCACTAAGATGCAATATAGTGTTTTACTCCATGAAACCACACAAAACATTTAATGTAAATAATAAAAATATGATAAAGAGATAAATAATTTATGATACTGTATAATTGTGAAACAAATTAATTAAATTTTCTATATTCCAAGTATAATTATATACTTTAGTTGTTTTCAAGAGTCTGATGTTAATATCGATGATGATGGTTTCCAAATTCCATTCTATATTTGTGATAGTTTTAACATACCCTTATTGTTTTCTCTCTCATAATTAAAATGTTCTAAAACCATATACATAGTGTCATATTTATCATTATCTTTTGAGACACATGATTTCATACATATGTAATACATTTCTTTATAATAATATTTATTGAATTCAAAAAATACACTTTAGAGGATCTTAATTAATTAGAGAGATAGGAAACATTAAAGAAAAAGAAATTGTTCATATGTGGGATAATGAATTTCAATCTATGTTAATAATAACTTGAACCCATCTTATAAATATCATAGATAATACCATTATTCATAATTTAGGGAAAGGAAACATATAAAAGGGTGAGCTTAGTTTCCTTGTAATGATATATAAGGATTTTATCAACATAACACGAGTCTAAGAGTATGAGAACATGTGAATAACCTTTTAAACAAATACTATACATGTAATTGTTAATAAACATGAGCCATGGATTAAATCATAGAAATTAACAATATAAGAATGCTAATTTAATCAAAGAAAATAAACCATGTGGAAGAAGTATTGGAATAAGACATGAATTTTTGAAGAAGACATACATTTAAAACATTGTCAACATGTGTAAAAGGAAATATGTTCACTAATTAATTATTGGTATCTAAATATTTCCATTATATAAACACATGGACAAAGAATTAGGTCCATTAATGGCCTTATAGACATGAAATTTAGGTCTAAATATAACATCTTGAACATGTATTTAGGTTCAAGGATAACATTGTGAACATGTATTTAGATTAATTCATAACATTTTGAACATGTCATGAGTACCACACATAAAATTTGGTATATGTAATCTGGTTGCCACATAACATAACTACTCATGAGTTATCCATGACTACCCAATACATTTTATGGAGATATAGGTCCTACCAATCACATAATTAAAATCATACATATTTGTGGGGTAATATCTAAAACATTTATCATTTCAATAAAAATTATAAATGGAAAATTTTCATAAAACATTTATCATTTATTCATAGAATATCCAATTGAAAACAAATTGGTTTCAAATATATCATGTCATTATAAACATAAATCATTTAGAGAAAAAATATGAATGGCACCCTAACATCAAATCGCTAGTAAATCATAAGTCACATCAAAGGATTCCATCTTAGATGATAAATGGTTCTAAAAAATCACATGGAATATTTTAGGTGTGAAAAATTATTTATAGTTCTAAATAATTTTTTTTCAAATATTAAAAAATTTAATCATTTTCCTTGAAAAAAACATTAGAAACATATAAAGGAGGCATTGAATATAATTTAAAACATTTAAAAAATAATATAACTTTTTAATTAAATAAAAAACATTGAAAAAGTCATTTTAAATATAATTTTCACGTTATATCACTTTTGAGACATAAAAATGAAGATTTAATGTGGAAAAATAAATTAAATTGGAAAAAAATTAACGACATAAATATTTTAAAAACTATTTCGTATGAAAATTACCTCAGATACTTATAATTATATATTTAAAGAACATTTAAAACCATTAATTACAAAATTAAAAAATTCTCCTGGAAAAAATCATTTTAAAACATATTTCATTCAAAATACTCTTCTTTTAAAATAACCTTGTACAATTGTAAAGTCCACTATATATATCGTTTAAAAATTGTCATGGGAAAAATAACCTTTTCACAATGAAAAAAAACTAATGCATATACTTTTTCAAAATACTTTTTCATGAAAATAACTAGGGAAAATAAAAATACTATCATAAAAAACAAGGAGTAGTAACAATGTCATAATATATCATTCATTCCTTACACATTAAAATAATGATTTGATTCACATTTTATGTTCAATCTAAACAGGCCTTAGCTTAAAAATTATATGAATATTCCTAATAAAAGATTCTTTTTAAACTAATAAAATGGTAAAAATATATAAAAAATATTATTTAAGAATTAAAAATAATTAAACCATTTTTAAAAAACATGGATATAGAAGAAAAATGGTTTTCCACTGAAGAGAGAAGTATAGAGAACTATTATAAAAAATATATTTTTAAAATTGAACACATAAAGAGAGAAAAAATATGGTGAAAATATAATTTCATGATATGAAAAGATAATAAGAAATTACAAGTTTTTATTGAATTATTTTTCATAATATTTCATAATTGAAAGCATAATATTAAATAATCTTGATAAACAATGAGATTATGATTTAAAACCATTACCACATAGTTAACATTTGAATTTTAGGTCACATTAAAATAAATAGAATCAAACTTTTATAATCATTTAGTGAATTATATCCATGATTTAACATTCTTCATGTGATGTATATTCACCTCATAGAGGAAGATAGGTCCATAACAAAATATTATTTCCAAAAAATCCAATTTCAGACAAAAATCTATTACCACATTAGTATCATTGGAACCATAAAAAATAAAAGAGATATTAAAATATATATATGAATATAGAAATAATTTTCAGGATTATAATCATAAAATACATTCATGGTCAGTATATACACTATATAAATAAATAATTTGAGATTATTGGATGTGTCTTAGATAAGAAAAAAGTGAGATGGAAATCACTTATCATAAGTCTTGACATCCATCATAAATGTTGGAACCCCATATATAATAAAAATATGTTTATTATATATTTATATATATTAATGAAATATATATATATATATATCATACCATATATGATTTACATATTCCATTTTTACCCATTTATAAATATTTTAATGTTAAAATCACAGTTCTGGAAATAACTTCTTCCATATTCATGAATGTTTTAATTTCTTATTTTTTTATCATTATATATTTATCATGGTTTTATAATATCTGGATTTATAACCATTCTATAATTTTTTATATAATAACTACATATTTATTTATAATAATCAAGATAAGTTATAGAAATAAACTTTAATACATCATAAATGTAGACAGTTGTCTAATCTAATGCATGAATGTTACATCAATTTTATAAATGGAATGAATGAAAGAAACATAAATAAAATATTATCATTCTATAATATGATTTAATATTATTTATACATATATAATATTTTTATTTACTCATATATATGTTACCTTCTAATGTAATGTGTTTGTGAAAAATGAATCACATCGCTTCACTAGGTGATAGTTCAAGTTACACATAAATGAATTTATTATGTTCCACATGAAAGAGAATAAAGAATTTATATGTGTTATAATAATTAAATAATTATAATTATATTAAAAATATAATATATATTTACTTACTATATTTTTATTACAATCTAACACAACTGAAAAAATAATCCACAGCCATGGTTTTAAACTGTTGGTATAGCCCATAAAACTATGGGTGTAGGGTACACCCATGGTTTAAAGAAAAATAGATAATTGAATCATATTTTTAGATATATATCCATGGAGACTATAGAAACCATGTGTATATGACCTATATATTTTATCCTACCAATGGTTTAACCAAAACCATGGGTATATATATATTATGATGGTTCTTCACACTCTGGGATTAGTTTTCCCCAATGAACATATACCCTGGGTTTTTCCAAACCATGGGTCTTGGTATTTGTTACCATTTTTTAGTAGAACTAGTAGATCATCCATATTATGAAAATAAAAATAATATAAAACAAATATTACACATTTATTGTAGTTCAAATATTTTATATTTATCATTCACATAAATCCTTGTAATAATTTTAAATTATTTACAATTCTAAAACAAACATATACATCCATAGAACCTATTAATTCATCTAATTTTCATTGTTCCACATATCTCATTAATTAAAAGTCACAATAGAGGGAGTCAATATATACCCCATCACTAAAATCTTCAATATCTTCACCATCAAAAACATCCTTATCAGTATCATCAACATACTCTTCACTAACAACATCATCTATATAAGCAAAAACATTATCATCAACATCGTTTTCAACATCATTATCACCACCACTACCATCTAAATCTCCAATATTATTAGAATTGTAATCACTTGAGAAATTAATAAAATTGATCCTTTATTCCTCTTATGATTCAATTATAGTATCATCCTCTAATAGAAGTGGCTGACTAATAAACTACATAGCTTTCAAAAAGTGTTTGGTGATTAGTTTACTTCTTGAATGCTTCTTTAAAGAAATTTTCCTCATTAAATTCATCTTGAGAGATTTCAATCTTGGGGGTCTGATTGTTTTTTTAGGATCCTTTTGAGGACCAATTCTAATTGGGGATTATGTTTTTCTTATGTCAACAATATACTCTCCCATGGTTCTTGTCACCTAATACCAGACTCAAATTATCATTTGGCGTGTTGTTTCCAAATTATTTATCCATGAGGGATATCGTGGAAGACTATTGGAAATATAATAAATACATTTAAATTATGAATTTATATTAATATTTTATATATATATTAAAAAACATACAATATTTTCTTATGTTTGTACATTTTCTACAATTCTATCACTTTTCTTCTTCCTCAAGAAAAATATTTTTTCTTAATGTGTATGGACTTTTTTGGTCAATACTGCTTGTTAAGATGGCCATTACAAGTATAAAAGTATTTAAAATATTTAAATTTTATAATATTTAAAAATAATATAAGTTAATACCTTCTATATTAATTAAACATTAATAAATTTAAATACCTGATAAACATTGATGAAAAATTCATAAATAAAATCAAATAACAAACACTGTATAATTTGATATATGTATTATTAATATTCCATATGTAAAATATCATATTTTTTGTTTAAAATAGGAAGAAAACACAAGTGATCAAAAACAAGATTCATTGAAAATAATTTTAACCAAATCAGAACATATTTGAGAGAGTGTTATAGTATCTTGTTTGAGATACTACTAAATTGATATTTTAATAAATATCAAGTATCCAAAAATCCAAATTAGTATCCTTAGTGAGAGAGTGATGTTAAAATGAATGAATAAATTTTATTTTGGTATATTCAATCATATGTACGTTCAACCATTAATTTATTTAATAATGGATAGATAAATATGAAACAACAATACAATGAATCATACACCATGATAACTCATCAATAATTACTCAAACAAGAGAAATAATAGATTGTGATTATTATTCTTTTAATTACATATGAATGTATAAAAGTAATTAAATGTAACAATTATGTGTTTTTCCATCATGTTATGATGTAAGTTGATTAGTTATAAATAGTGGGAATTCATATTAATAAGATGTTTCCCATTAATATTGTATTCTAAAAAATATTATCAAAATTATATGTATTAGTTCATAAAAACATTCAATAACAGATTGATGAAACATATGAATATGATTTTTTATTCTAATATGGAATTGTGGGAATATATTTGTTTCAGGTCGGTCTTGAAACACCCAACGTTTCTATATCTGACGATGCGTGGACCTGCTTTCCAAAGGCCGGTGTTCGCTGAGCGATTTGGCCAGTGACACTTAAGAACGTACACTGGTCGAGAGGGTTGGATGTCAGGATCATTGCACCTTTTGGGAGGAATTTAATCATGTTTGGGGACTCTCTTATAGATTTATGACGTATTCTTATGTTCGAGAATCATTGGTTTATACCCAAGCATATTATCCACGGATTAATGCTAGTTGGAAATGTCCAGCTGGACGCTGTGGTTCCAAATCATTTAGGCTAGAGGATTACCATCCCTCATTGGATTATTGACACTGAAAAATCAGGACTCATTGAGATAGTTCTAGGAATGACTTGGTGAACCAATGTGAAGATGTTCAGATCGACCGATTGTTGGGCTTCAACCTTAGGGGGGCTTTCTACGTACCCTGCCTAGGATACATGGATCAAAGTCTACGTAGTTAGAATCGGGGTGTTGGAGAACCGACGTGAAGTTTGACCTGGGGTCCGATGGTGATCAGGCTTGAACCTCGTGGAGGCTTCCTACGTACCATTCCTTAACATTGATCAAAGTCCGTGTAGTTCACATTGTCTTAGGGCTTATACTCTGGGGAAGCCTGAGGTGTGGAATGGGGCTTCAACTCTGAGGAGGCCCCAGGTGTGGATTGGGGCTTACAATCTGAGGAGGCCCATGGTGTGGATTAGGGATTACAATCTAAGGAGGACTATAAGAGGATTTCATTGTCGATGCTTACTCTAAGCCCACGTGAGCCATGCTCGATGTGAGAAACAAAAGGCAGCAGGGACTAGATGATCACGTCGCGAATGGTGCATCCATGAGAAGTGGAGTGGGGATTACACATAGGGAAAACCATAAGGTCGAGGCTTACTCCGAGCTAGATTCCCATAATGTTTTCCTCATGTTGAGACATGAGGTCATCCCAACCCACTGGTGGGTTGAGGCCTTCACCTATGTGCTAGTTCACAAGCGGGATAATGACAATGGGCATTGGAATCTATCTGAAAAAAGGGAGATAAAAAGTGTGAATCACATGCCCGATGTTCGGAACTCGGTGAGGGTGGAGTGACGATGGGGGATAACTGTTGACCATGCTCAAAACACATAATCCATATCGTGTTAGCCTGAAATGGGTTTAGAAAAGTGAGGGTTGACTGTTGAACATGTTTGAAACATAGGACATGAGTCGAAGTGTTTCCTGATGTCTTTCGGGGGCATTGGCCCAGGACGGTATTTGAGCCGAGGCTACATGGGACCAGGCCGTTAGGTATTCCCTTAAGATATGAAAGGGAATGATGATCCGAATGAAGGACGTGCAAAGCATAAGGTGGTGTGATGGAATGTTTGAATGGATTCAAGCGCTCTTGAAGTTATGCCACTATAAAAATAGCATAAGTCATTTATTGCATGGAGCAAGAGGCGTCCAATTATTGAATGATGGGGAATGCTATAGTTTATAGACATGTAGAGAGGACTTTTTCCATGTAGTTTAACATCATATGGATATGATGAGGGCCATACAGTTTAACGTCATGTGGTTAGGACGAGGGTCATACAGTTTAACGTCATGTGGTTAGGACGAAATGGTTGGTGTGGGAATTACGCAAGGGTGGCCAATTCTGGATGAACCTACCAAAAGGAACTAGGAAATGGGGGATAAATGAGAGTCATGAAGAGTAGCTCGACTCATGTAATTTATAGGACAAATGTTGGGGAGGTGTAAGGGTGCAATGTAAAATACTGATGTCCCGACCTGAAAAGTTTGTCGTGCGACTCTCCATTTTTCATGGGGGTCAGTGACGGTAGAGAAGGGACTAGCTGCGGCGGAGCTGGCCATGAGGGACTGGATGGCCACATAGGAGCTAGCCACAAGGGACTAGTTGTGGTGAAGCTGGCTGCATAGGAGATGGCCACAGAGGGGATGTCTGTGAAAGAGTCGGCCGCGTAGGGCTGGCCACATGTGGTTCACAGTTTGGTTGTCCGCAAAGGGTGTCCACGGAGGAGCTGGCCGCGGGGGAGCATTCTATGAAGGAGGCTATCCCCGAATGATCTGGCTATCCATGAAAGAGGCTATCCGCGAAGGAGGCTATCCACGGATGAGCGAGCCGCGAGGGAGAATGTCATGAAGGACTGGGCCGCGAAAGAGCTGGTGCCCGTCCTACTGTGCGCCCGCGGAGGAGTTCCCGCCTCCCTTTCGCGAATGACACTGGTCCAAGGAAGGGGTGTCCATATGTGAAGGATATGGCCGTCCACGAAGGAGATGGCCGCATGTGGTTCGCGATTTGGTTTCTCATCTATGCAGAAGAGTGCATCCACGGACGATTTGGAGTCCTCGGATGGTCGCAGAACATTACCGCAGGGAGCGATTTCTCCAGCCTCTCCCCATGGGTTTTCACCCATCCTTCCACTATTTTATTCATCGATCCCCTAATTATTATTTATAGAGTCACAAATAGGATGGGAACATGACACTCTTTGAGTAAGACCATGAAGGGATCCCCACACGTGGACGACCAGGTCAACCAACGATTTTTGGAACTGAGATTCGCGGAATTTCCTCGCGGTTGTGCTCCTCTCCACTTCTATTCCACAAAAAATAAGGTTCACCATGGTGGAATGGGCTGGATTCATCAAATATCTTCTTAGATTGTGCATGTGGTGGAGCTCCACCCCCATTTCGCGAACAACAGCGTCTGCGGGAGGGTGGTCTGCCGAACCGGCCGCATGCTGTTGCTGGGAGCCGATATGCGGACCGGTTCTGTCCTTTTCCATATTTTGGGGTAA
The DNA here is from genome assembly GCA_963277665.1 of Viscum album. Lineage (NCBI taxonomy): Eukaryota > Viridiplantae > Streptophyta > Magnoliopsida > Santalales > Viscaceae > Viscum > Viscum album. Next base: position 1,766,066,633 of record OY728140.1, read on the forward strand.
TTAGATTTCCCATTTGCAGAATCATCAAAAACCTACAATATTCTCTATCCCCTTATAACATAAAAATTTAGGTAAAGGTAAGATATTTCTAATATAGGTACAGATTCAATTAGGCCTTCTCATAATCTGAAAAAGATGTATATGATTGAAATGTAAAAAATTAAAAAAGTGGCTTTCGAAATCACAAGATAGCAGAATAGTCTCTAGAAAAGTAAATATAATGATTTGATTATTAAAAATTTATAATATTATACATATAACATATACATAATTTCATGTAATTAAAAAATTATCTTTTTTAATATTTTAGACAATATGTACCTCATACTATTGAATATGAATATAGAATATAATGTGGTTGATAAAGGTTATAATAATTTCAGTTATCATTTTAATTAGAATAATTAAGGTGACTTCTAATTAATCTAAGATATGGAAACTATATCACTGTTTGATGATAATTGTTTCATGTTAAAAAAATCATTAAATATCATGTTTTAAAAAATTCTTATCGTATTTTCCATCTCTTAATTCAAAGATAAATTGTTTCATGTATAAAATTAATGTTTTTTGGTATATCATAATTATTTTATAGCATAATATGAATGAAGTAAAAGACATCCAATATCAAAAATTAATCATGAATAAACAAATAATACATGAATATATATATATATCTAATTAATAATATAATTCTATATATTATTTCTAATAATAAAAATGTACTAGGAACATGTCATGACGGGGAATTGTTGTGTGATCCTATGTGTTTATGTTATTCGTTGAATATTTTTTCTTTTTTTTTGCAAGAAATTATAAAAACAATCATTGAAAATAAGAAAAAGAATTAAATTTTTTATACAAACCATTATGGATTTTGAATTCCATAAATTCATTAGTCTTCCAAAATAGAATAAATTTTTTATATTATATTTTTGAATATTCATGGAATATAGGTACACCGCCAAAATCTTAACCCTATATACAACTCCAACCAACATATAATTGATCCTTATATGATCACCATAACATTCCAATATCCAGTATCCCATAAACCTAATCATCATTATCATCAAACAAGTTAAAATGACTCTATAATGTACATGTCAATTCAAATAAATAAAACAATAATACATATATAAATTTATCAAATTATATTACTCATGTATTTGTCCTTGATTTTACTTGATTTTTTAATTTATATATATCCATTGTAATGATTCTTTGATAAAAATATCATGGCATATTTTGTAAATATGTCTTGAAACTACTACACTTCCATGATTTTTAATCTATCCTCAAATTTAATTCATTTTAATCCACCATTTTTAGTGGTTATTGATTCTATGATTCCCACATGTAGGAAATTCACAATTTCTAACTAGAAGATCCTAATTAATAAGATAAAAATGATTGAATAATAATTAATTAACTGTAAAATATTACAATAATTAATGATATAATTTTATAGTGATAATAAAAAACATGATGCATGCAATGCAATATACTCTAATGTATTCCAGGGACATCCTAGAACAGTAGCCTCTGGAGGATGTGTTTTCTTGAATGAATGTTTTGGGTTATATGCATACACAAGAGCGGAAGTTGAATAAAAAGTATCAACAGATCCAAGAGGTATATTAGTAAATGGAGCTAGTAAAGACATATAGGTATATTAGTAGAGGATTATGGATACATCAAATGATATGGATATGGTAATGGTTAGAACATCCATGAATAAAACATATACATTGTATGGGAGGATGATTATGAAAGAGATGAAGATGAAGGCATGTGTGGTAATATCCTTGTACGTGGAAAGACAAGATATACAAAGAATAAAAAAAATGATATGATGATTAACGGACTATTGGGAATATCCGTGAAGGCGATATAGTCATGGTATGTGAATAAGAGGCTAAATGAGATTATGATAGAGGCATGGATGGTAATATTAATAGAGTCTCAAGATGTGGATGGAATGTTGTGTTGGCTTGGGTTTCAACTGGTAGATATGGTTGGTAATGGGTATGACTAGTTCTCGATCAATATCTAGGAGTATACATTCATAGTCCAATGGTAGTTGGGTTTGGAGGAGTCAACTCTTGTAGATTGGAATGTCCCTAAATTTTTTTATTAATTTATATGAACATGAAATTATATGTAATATTGATGATAAATATTATAATTATTATAAACACTAATGGAAGTAGGGGAGGCAACCCAGTCTTGGGACCCTATCGATCAACATCAAATAATTTTTTCCTCCAAAAAACTGTATTATTTTTTATAATCTGTATAAGAATAAAATGTTAATTTTTGGAAACCATTTTTAAAATTCATGCATACCACATATGATTCATATAAGTAACAAAAAAATATCATAATAGGTTTTGGGAATCCATTTATATTCCATATAAGGGTACCAAAAATCCAAAATATATTATTTGAAGATGCATCGAATGTGGGAAAACCAATACCCAAATCTACTTCAACTATTTTATTAAATTTTTTAGGTAGACTTCTAAATAATTTGCAAGATAATAATTTGTAGATATGAGTATACTCAATAATGTGAATTTTTTTATACAAATCCATGGATAAAGATTATAACCATGAATTAAAATTGCCCACATGATGTGTACAACAAGAATTTGACAAAACAGGTTGAAACAACCACAATATAGACACAACATGACATTATGCACCATAGTTAAAAAATCAAAATTTTGTGCATCAAATTAACACCATGATAATACATTTTAAGGATGAAGCTACACATATTTTCCTTTAATTGTCTTAGCATTATGCCATTTCTTATTGGATGATATTTCCGAAAACATGAATAGATTTCTAACCAGGGGAATCAGTGAAATATTCCACATAACTTTATGTGGCACACTACCTGGATTGAAATATTATTTTTCCACCCATAAAAATATACAAAATTATTTATAGTCATATATATCATATGTTTCCTCTAAAAAATAATTTCATTATTTTAGACAATAACGATTTTTTTTTTGCAGAAATCCATGATGCTTAATTAACATTAATCACCTTATATTGATTTAAGGAAATATCTACACCATCAGTAAGTAAGTCCTTCAAAAAGGCTATAATATAATAAAATGTGGTATTATAAATCATGTACATGGGTTTTCCAAGATATAATATCATTAAATATTATATCTTGTTCATTGAAGTAAATTCCTGAAACACAAGAGTTCTTCCATCATCAACAAATGTTTTCACTCCCTCAATGTCATGATCGTGGGAGTTTTCCAAATTTTTTTGATATCATTGTCTTTATTAACTGGAATATTATCCTTATCAGAATTATACAAAAATCGAAACTGATCAAATATCAAATTATCCATTCCACATGTTTTCTTTATTATGAATATTATATGATTTCCTCATCTCTCTGTTGTGATAGGAAACATAATAGTTTGATTGAAAATAAACATAATTTATATGGTATCAAACATATACAACGATTAACCATGGTCTTTTAAAAAATTAACACCATTAACACTATATAATACCTCCATCTAAAGCATCATTAAATGAAAAATAAAAATAAAAAATCATTTGAAACTCAGTTGAAATCAGATCAATATGATACAGAATTATTAAATCCATCCTATATTCTAAAAGAAAATTGATTTTTACTCAAAATGAAATAATTATTTAAGAAATGATTAAAACTAATTTTTATATGAATGTTATCAAAGAATACTAGTGGATAAGAAAACAATGATTAAGACAAATAACTTATTCTATAAGTGATGAGTACAAATAAGGAACCAAGTTGGGTATCCATTAAATTTTAGAATTCACTATCATGGTAGATAAATTTAATAACTTTGATAGAATTAAAAACATTACCCAATGTTTTATGTTTCATGAATATGAGAAAAATATCAAAAAATGAAAAAAAATCACAGTTTCATGAAAAGAAATTCTCAAATACCAAGTGAACAGAATACATAAAACATCCCAAAGAAGAGAGAGATAAAAACTATAATAAAAAATCCATATAAAGAATATATTAGTCAAGGAAATATATATAATATATAATAATTCAACATAAAGATCTAGATTATTGTAAAGAAATCTAATTTTCATTGGAATTATGCCTAATTCACCCCCACCCCATTCTGAGAGAGTTACTGTTAGTCTCTAAAAAATTTACATATTAAATGGTAATATAATTCATTTCATTTCTGATTATGAAATTGAAACATTATGTTTATATGTATAAAATATAATACCAAAGGGTTATAGTGATATTAAAATTCAATTAAATGCTTTATAAAATACTCCCTTAATAAAAACATAATGGTAATTAATTAAAAATAATTTACTAAGAGATGTAAGAGAATTGGACTTAAAACAAATAATTAATTAAGAAAAAAACCATAGACACATTAGTTTAATATCCCTTTAGTCACTTGTTAAATAGAAATAATGATCACATATTCATGATTTCTGTGAAAGGTTGATGAAAAAAAATTAAACATATAGAATCATTTATTGAGAATAAAAATTGAGGATTAAATCCACAAAGCTAAAATAAATATTTAATGAATTATTTGATACATAATATCAAAGTTAAATATGGAAAATTATCAAGGAAATATTACCTTTATGAAAAAACTTACCGATCAATCATCCCCCAATATGTTATTTGTGAAATAATTATATTTTAATTATTTTTTAATTATTAGATATTAAACAATAATCCTTAGTTACTCTAATATAATATATTCCCAAGGATAACACTTTTAATCTCATCTATAATTTTATATCATGCCCCATTCTCATTATGAACAAAATTATTTGTAATTATTTTATCATCCATATTATAATTGAAATTTTAACAAAAATCTCATCATCAGTAAATATGAAATACATTCAATATATTCCTAGAGAGGGTTTTTGTATATTCATGTTGACCAAAAATTCAATACCACAACCTAAACAATGTATGGACCAACGAATGTCCTTAAATATTTAAGGGAACATATATTTAATTCATGGAAAAAAATAGAAATATTTTATTTGAATGTATTCCAATTTTGTGGGTTTAGTGGGAACCTGTATATAAATGAACACACAGAAACAACCAACCAAACTAAAAAATCCAAAATAGAAATAGAATAATACATATACATGAATGGAAATACACTCCACTAGTACAAGGTGAATCTCTGAAAAAATCTACATTTCATTAAAAATTAGGGAAACCAATAAAAGTGAAGAAATCAAAAAGAAGATGAAACCACATCTAGAAAATTTTAAAAGTGTGGGAATTTTTTACTTATTATCATGAAAAATACCCATAAAGTGTATATTTTGAATCATTATCTGAAATCAACTAAATATTTATTTATCCAAACAAAAAAAATATTTTCTTAGATTGATCACAAGATGATATAGATAAAAATTGAAACATCACTTTGAAGAAGAGAATAATGATTCATAACTCAGATATCTAATGTTGATGAATATTTGAATCAAAAAATAATTAAATAGAGTATATTTCTAGATGAGGTTGGAGGTCACTACTCTCTTGGGATTCCACTCACTTGGTTTATGGGGAAATTATAACAAGGGATCAGGGTTGAATGGGGGAGGCTGGGAGGTTGGGAGTGATCTCATATGTGAAAATTTTATACCAACTATTTTAATGAATATTTGGTATAACCTAAATACATAAACTCTATGTGAACAAGTATTAAGACCCATGGGTATAGGATCATAGTTATAGACCCCACTTTCTAGTAGTTCAGGCAATTAAAAAATTAAATACATTCCACATAAGTTCGTGGGGTAGTTTATTTCCATACACATGAGAAACATTATTATTTTCCATCTTCATCTGATATATGAAATTATATGTGATATTATTATTATATATTTAAAATTTTATAATAAATATAGTATATAAACATTAAAATCATTATTATATACAACCATTATAGGTGTTTATAGAAAAACTAAAAAATTAGTTCATGAGTCAGTAGTCTTCTATACTAATTAATGATGATTTTGTATTGCATTTTCTATAAGAGGATATGGATATATGTTATAATAGTAAAATAAAAATAACTATATATATGGGAGATAATTTTATAAATATGAAAATTTAATTAATGTATAATTTATTGAGGTGTAAGAAGAAATTAAATAGTGATGCTCTGTTATGCCAGATACCCCTTCTTTAGACATCCTCATAAGGTAAACACCATAAGGATTCATAGATGAATTTCAATTAAAAATAAGGGATCTATGTTGTGTATAGAGAACTAACGAATGATGTTGGTTGGGTATTGGTAGATCAAAATAGTTTTGATGTTGTGAAGATGATAGTAGAGGGGGATTTCCTTTATATGTGAGTTGAGTGAGGCACATCACTATTTTAAAAATTTCAAGATATACCCATGTTTTTAACATGAAAAACATCTCTACAACAGTCCAATATCAATAAATATAGATTATAAGTACATAATATTGAAATAAATTGTGTATTGAATAAATTTATTTGTCAATTTTAATTTTTTCATGTTTTGCACATATGAAAATCTATTTTCACCATAACGGTGGTAATTATTTTTTAACCTTTTTTTTACATTAGTAACGATAAAAATGTAAGGTGAACGTATTATTAAAAATTTATTTTTATAATTAAAAATACGGGACCAATTATTTCAAATTATATTAGATTAAATAGAAAATGTTAAATTAAAATTAAACCTATAGATTGAATGAGAAGATGATTTTACAGAAAACAATTGTCTCAAATTAAATAATATTATATAAAAAAATCAATATAAATTTTTCAAATTGAATTAAATTGGATTAATAATAATATTACTGATTTGAAATTACATATAAAACTATCTAAAAATAATTTGGTAGTTTATAAATGCATTAAATTAATTCACAAATCATAATAAAAACTAATATTTGTCTCTCTTCATCATAAAAAAATATCTTTTCAGGAATTTCTCAATAATTCACACCTAAATAATTTTTACAATTATATTTGAAAAAAAAATTATTTTTAATATTAACATTATAAAAATTGAAAAAAAAATCGCAAATATGTGCATATAAGGCAACTATAATGCTTTTTAGGAAAAATTGTGTTTTTGATAATAAAATTTGATTTATTCAGAAATATTACCTAAAAAATACATAAGAATAATATTAAAAAATTTATTGAATATATATAATATATATGTCATTAAAATAATTCACCAGAATTGGTTTTTTAATTTATTGATATAAAACAAATTTTTTTATAATAATATTTTTTCTTAAAAATAATTCTATTATTTTAAAATAACATTTATTATCATTTATAATTAATTTTTTCCAAATTAATTCACATTATATCCATGTATAAATCATATTAATTCATAATATTGTAATTATATTCATACTCCCCATTCTAATTTCTACACGATAAGTATCATATTAAAAAAATTTCTTTTTCATAGTATATGATGATTCGTTTAAAATTGATGTTGCGCATAATGAATGCTAAAATCAATTTTGTGTGTATATCAATTTTAAATAACTGTTTCATGTAACAAAATATAAAATCATATTTTCATGCAATGTTAGAAAAACCTTATGTTTTATATAATGAAAAATATTTAAATTATTACACTTATTTGATATATATATATATATTACATCATCTGGGGGTGTTATAATATCTCTCTTCAATTTATCGATTAGAAATTACAATTTAATAACTCTATACACAATCATACACATAAGATGAATAAAGAATGATGAACTATAATATTAATTGCAGATGTTTTTTTGAAATATGGTATTGATAGGGAATATACACATTTCCTCAAACTTATCATTCCATCACAGTCACGGATGAACTCAAGAATATTTCATTCCCGCTTTGGAAACTATACATCACCCTTTTCCCCTTTGTAATCTATACGTTGATATATGGTTGAAAATAATTTTTATAATGATAATACTCCCCCTAATCCAGAAAATATATATAAATTCACCCTTTGGAAATCCTAAAATATTGTAACTTATTTGATCCAGATAACAAATAATTTTGTATTACCATATTCACTCAAAGTATAGGCCACTTTGTTTAGTATCCCATGGCAGTAATATATTGAAAATCCATTATCATTAATCAACTCCAACCATAATCACTAGTTAAAATTCAACTATTTCTATGTTAATTTATATTTTAACCATTTATGACTAGTATATATGTCACAAATTTACCTATAATGATAAAACCTAATTATTATTAATGAAAAATTCACTATAGCTAAATCACAATCATGATTTTGGTAATTTTTTCATTAAATTTAATTTTCATGAGGTATAATATATAAATATATCATTCTACCTGAGTATACATAGAATTCTATTCATTAAAGCGTTACTATAGATCATAATCCTTTTTGCACTACAGGTTTGAGAAACAACATAAATGATTAATACCCTCATATATTATTTCATGAGAGTTTCCTAAAATTCATTTTTCCAAAAAATACTTCCCTTAAAATATAATTTCATCTATGAATTAGAAAAATGTGCTAAATTTTGTAAAAACTGTTGATAAAATAAATGAAAACCATGAAAACTATGTATCTTGGTCATACTAGTTAAAATAGGTCAATAAAAAATATCTTCCATCTTTCATGGATCCAAAAATATACCCTCTCATGAGATTATATTACCCACAAATACGTTTGTAGCTATAATTCAAGCATGGTAATTTGTTCAGACATCTCATCCTTAACTATGGTATTGAATAAATTTAATAGTTTATTTTATCCATACTTTTTCTCTTGGTTTAAATAATACTTTCATCATTAATAAATACCCAAATTAGATTAAGTTACTATTTGGAGAAACTATTTATTAAATTTTCAATTATTGTATGAGAATTAGTAAGACCTAATAGAATCATATTAAATCCATTATGTCTATACCTCATATGAAATTTTGTTAAGTTTATGTCATTATTTTAATGCTTAAATGAAAGTATCCAGATAAATGATCGGTCATGAAAATTATTGATCTCCTAGTAATGGATGTAATAAATCCTTAATGTGAATAATATGATATTTATCCCTGGATTTTATCATGTTTAATTATTGATAATCATTTTAGTGTCACTTTCATCCATCATTATTAACTAAAAAAGAATAGGTTCATCATATGGTGACACACTTGGACAACTAAATCCATTATCCTGGTTATCAGGGAGTTCCCTTTAAATTTTTATAAATCAATAGGGGTTATTCTATATTGATTCTTCGAAATAGTTTCATCACTAAGGGAAAGTTTTATTGAATGAAAAAATTCACAATTTGGAGGAAAACTAGGAAGCACTTTTTGAAAGACATCATCAAACTCATGTACAATTATCATATGTTTGATGTTTAGTTTATCCCCAACTATATGAGAGGAACAATCCATTTTAATATGGAACAAGATCCATATTGTAAAAAACAAAACTTATCATATATAAATTTTTATATTTTTATATTAATATTCATTACATTTAATAAATACATGTCAAGGGATTGTATTGGATTAATTTCATTATGGAAATGATATAAAATAATCTTATTTCATGAATTCTCTTCAATGTATCCCATATATATAACCCCTTTAATTAATATTCATAAAAATAACCTAATTAAATTAATTATTCAAAACCTAAATAAATAATACATAAGAAATGGTGGGATTATATTCTTAAATATGGTAACACTGGATATTTCCATCGATCATCATATATAAGCATAAAATAAGAAGTGGGATGTGATATCATGATTATAACTTATAGTGTGCATAACCATTTCCATGAATGATCATAAATATGGGTCATATATTGATTTTTGGAATTTCATAATACAAGAATCATAAAGGAAATTGTGTGACATAAGGTATAAGAGAATAACATTGTAGTAATCCTTATATTTTTGGAAAAAACATAAGCATATAATATTGTGAACGTGTATAATTAAAAACTAATTTACTTATTATTTAATGAAAATAAAAACATGTCATTTCATAAACTAATGGACATTCAAATAGGTATACGTAAAACCTTGTCTACAGGAAAACTAGGTATAGACATATTAATACAAATATGCAATCATGTGCTTGATTAACATTATTAAAATTTAATCATGTGCAGAAATATCATAATTATTCAAAAACTATCCACATTTACCCACTGAATTAGAGGGTCATATAGGTCCCAATCATCAAAAAATGAAAAATATACATTTTATCTAGTAGATAATTAAAAAATACCACATTTTAGATCGCATGAAACGAAATGGGATTCATTGTCATTTCATTAAAACAAACCGTATGAAAAAAAATTGATATTGCTTTAATCATTTCATCAAATCATTAGACCATATAAAACAAATGGATTTCAGTTTTATCATGTTATCATAAAAATAATCAATTATGAGAATAAATAATAAAGTCATCCTTCAATCAAATCCCTAGTAAATCATAAGTAATATAAAAGGATGTCATCTTAGGTGGAAAATTATATTTTTTGAATATTCACTTGGTATGATCCATTATAAAAACATAATTTCACTGAGAATCACCTTTTAAAACATACAAATTCATAAAATGTTGTAAAAATTTGTTTCTTAGTAAATAATACGGAAACTTTTTAAAGGATTATCCAATGTAAATATGTTTTATGATTTTGGTTAATTCTTTTCATGTCATACACAATTTAAAATGGATTCATTTCGGAATTTATGTAAAATGAAAATGAGATATTATTTGAGAACCACAATAATTTTCATTTAAAATATATTTCTAAATTTTAAAACAAGGTAGAAAATTAAATTAATTAATTATTTACATAATTTCAAAAAATTTCAAAGAAAATATGATTTTATAAGAGAATGTGTGTTTCATCTTGATGAGATAAATAAATATGATTTTACTTAAAAACATTATTTTTATATCATTGGTAACGAAAGAGAGTAAAATGAATGGAAAATATGTATACTCGTGAAATAATTTGATTAATGAAATTTCATTATTTTATTTAGATATTGATTAAAATAATTCATCATTGAAAACATATTAATAATCAATCCTGATAAACGTATAGATTTGTTAAAGAAAAACCACACCACATTTGTAATGATTAATCATAATACCCATGAAATAAATATAATAAAATAGATTTTTGAATACCAATAAATTTCATGAAAATAATAATAAAATATATTTACATATATTATAGGCACTAAAAAAATAAAAACGTGGTGAATATGAAACATGCCTTGCAAAAAATTAATATGAAAAAACAATTCCTTACATAATGTATTTCTATCATTAATACACAATAAAAAATAATTTATTATGAATAAAATTTTATTGTGAATATATATTTCAGTACAATAAATATATATATCATACCATATATGATTTTCTTATGACATTTAATTTATTTTTAATTAACAATTTTTGGTCAAAATATTTTTTTCTGAGATAACATCATTATGTTTTGGGTGTTTTATGATATTTTATTTTTAGTATTATTACATTGATAATGGTTTAAAAAATATATAATTAAAACCATTATATAAATATCATTTAATTTCTTAATAAATTTATTTATCAAAATCCATAACTGTTTTGGATAGTTAATGAAATACACTATTCATGAAGATGATATGTTGTACATGTGGAATAATTTTGTTTCCATTTTCATGTTTGATTAAATTAAATAAAGAAATTTAAGAAATTACCCTTAATTAATAAATTTCACTTCATGTATATCACATATTTCTATTAACTAAATCGTTATTACAATCCATTTACAACATGAACGAATCATGTCTTTTTGCAATGCGAATTTACTCCTTAAACACTAAAAATGTTATTATATTCACAAAAAATATAATATAATAAGATGTATTCAATATTATTGTTTAATAAGAATACTTATGTCATAAATATAATATATAATCACTTTATTAGTCATTTAATCTTACATTGATATGTTGTTGTGGAAAACAAATAAAAATGGCTCATGAGGCAGTGGTTCACCTTACCCAAGAAGGATGATTTACAACCCCACATTTAAACACAAAAAAGGCTCCACAAATGGATGTAATATAACATATAATATAAATTAGGAAATATTTCCCAAAAAAAATTTCATTCTTTTAATCATTTTTTATTGTTATCTATTTAGTGTAACACCTTAATATTCTCTTTTTTGCATTAACCATGGTTGATAATTTTTACTATTTATATTAAATAATAATGGACAAAATTAATTTTCCCTCATTATATAATATAATGTATAATAATTCTAAATATTAAAACCATTTTATAAAAATTATTTTCATTTATTTGGGGAATTAAATTTAACATTAAACCCATGGATCCAAAGAGAAAGTGGGGTTTCAGTGAAAAAATATTCATAAGAAGAGAATGATTTAATATAAATACTGAATATGAAATTATTTTAAATGTAATAAATTCTATGATTATATATATATATATAAATTATACAACATTACAAAAATTTGGATTTTTTAAATTATTCAATAGAAATGAAAATTCAATATTAAAACGAGTATTTTTCACTATTCATTGAAAGAGTTATCATCACATAAAATTCAAAAGAATTATCCCCAATAAATATTTCACAGGTACATGGGAAAATTAATTATAGTTTTTCACATATATTTTAAAAAAAAATCAAAAAAATTCTAAATATGAGTGAGAAAAGGGAGAAAAAAATTAATTTATAGAAATATAGTGTTTTGAATAAAATTATAATTTTTCTAATCTGTTGTATAAACAAAAATTTAGATGAATTTCAAACAATTTATAGAATAAATTATATATAAAAATCATTTATATAATTCACTAAAATTTATTATTTTTTATTATTAAGGTAAAATATGTTCATGTGCATAAAAATTATTTTTCCTAAAAATATTTCCTTTATTATCTAATATATTTAATTTTAATTTCTTTTTAATCGTTGATTTACTAATTCATTTTATATACATATTTAATCTATTAATTTTTGAAATATAATATTTCTCATTCATTCCCTCCATTCCAATGCCTAGTCCATTTCGATTATATTAAATGATTTTTTTAACAGTTTTTTAATTTTCATTTAAACTCATTGTTCCATGTCATAATGGCCAAAGTCAATGTTTCGAGCAACAAAAGATAACGTCAGTGATTTTTTTAACAAAATCTAAACTCAATGTCCTATGTAATTAAAAATTTTGAATAGTGTAAAAGTATTAAATAAAGTTAAATAAATATTGAGGTGTTAGATTCTACTCTTGTAACATAAATTACATAATTGAAATTTGAACATTTTTTCAATAATAAATGGATTAGAATTTAAAAATCACGATGACAAAAACCCACATCATTAAAAAATTTCAATAAAATTTCCTATTGAAAAGAGGAAAATTGATATGTGAAGTTCATATAGAATAATAGATTACATTATTTCTATATAAGATAAAATTGGTTTGTATAAAAATATGTACATATAAGAATAAAATTACACCCAAATATTAATGGATAATGTCAAGGAAGACAATATGTAGATATTAATTATCCAAGAAATCATATATCTATAATTTTTTAAATGACAATTCAATCATAAAATTTTTAGATCATCTGTTACTATATGTGATAAAATTTCCATTTCTAAAACACTAATATAGAATAAGATCCCTAAATTAATGGTATATCATTTCCACTATCACTTTTTATTATCAAAAAATAGTTGTTACAACTGGTAATCATATAAGAAGAAATTTTTATAAGTTAAAATTAGTAAATTAATATCTAAAACTCATCCAGAGTTCAACATAAATAATTCCATTAATTGTTTACTTTGCGACACATCAAAATTTTAATATTTATAAATAAGGTTTCTAAAATTATGAAAGACCACTAATCATTATTCCACCAAATATATAAATGTTTCTCTTAATTATCACACACCAAATATGATAACACATTGGAAATATTTTTTCTTGAAAAATGCTAATAAAAATAATTTACATTAATCCTTAATTAAGACATAAATACTTCCTTAGTAAATGAATAAAACCTTATATTATTGAATATATTCCATAAATCCTATAATGTTGAAATAACCCTCAATGATAAATAAAAAAATAATCCTCAGTTTTAAGGTCATATATGCTATCTAATTTACATTATTGACATACATCATCTTAAAATCTCAATATCATTATCTCAACATATAGAAAATATTATGGGTTATCTTCCATTAATCATGTGATTTAGGTAAAATGTCACCATTATATTAAATCATTTTTCTTCATCATTATTTTTATTCAACATATTCTTCAAATCCCTAATTAAAATCATAAATTATCTGACCTTATATTTTTTATTATTTATATACCATATATAAGGCCACAGCCTTAAACATTTCTTAATCTTGAGTTATTACAAGATTACACATAGAGGAACTTTTTAGGTTTAGTGTTTTAGAGAATTAGATCATGAAACATGCATTACATTCCACATTTAAACAAAGTGGTTACATAAAACACAGTATTCAATCTTCCCATCAACGAAAACATATTTAAAATAAAACATGGATTCTTTCTTGACACATCCTTGACACTATCATCACATCATATACCTTTCCCTTGACCTGTGAAAAACATTTCAAAAAAACTTTGGATGAGCATAAAAATCTCAATAATGGTTATAAAAATATGGAAAGGAAATATGATTTCATATATACATAAGAATGAAATCATACTTTACCCATAAAACATAGGCACCTTAACATACATCATCAAACCATGAATAAATCATAGAAAACATGAGACATAAAGGTAACATGAGGAATTCATAACATTATTACATAGGGATTAACCCTCTTGGTTACGTTTGGAATACCCATCACAGTATATTCCCTAAATCTCTTCGGAGAAACCTTAATGTTTCACTCCTTCGCGTTACCCAATGCATTGGAGAGCTATATCTGGCTCACCCGCCCATAGTTTATCACGGAACCACCCATTTTCATAACAATTCCCAAGAACCATAACATAAACATATCACAAGAAGCATGCATAAAGGAAACATAACATTTCCACATTTCAATCACAATATTACATTTTAGTATATTAAAATAATGAATCCGTTCAAAAAGAAACCACTTCCAAAACCATTTAAAACATTTAATAAGGAGATTTTTGAATCAAAGTGTCCCATACTACCATGAAGCATTTAACATTTTAAACAATTAATATCCATATAAATAAATCCGTAAAACCATTTTGAAAACATGGATATTAATAAGAAAAAATCATTAAAACATTTAAAGCGATATTTTGGTTAAATGGTTTTTACCAAAATTAGAGACACTTGATTACAATAATTGAGGAATAACATTAGATAAGAACTTTATAATATCATGAGAATAAATGGATTCATGATATAATATTCCAAAGGACTGTATATACACCATATTTGAGTGAATAGGTGCATAACAACAATGATGTCTCAATAGGGATGTAAAATGTGATGAAATCCCTTATAAAGAAGGTATCCTTAAGTTAAGGATAAATCAATCTCAAAATTATGTGTGAAAAATATAAATACACCCAATATAATTGGATATTATGTGTAAAAAAATAAAAGGTCATTCACACATATTCAAAGGATGACATTTTCAATAACTACATGTGGAACCCAAAGAAATCGAAATTGGGTTAAAACGTTCCCTTGGTAAAATTCGACAGCCTAAACGACGTCACTTCAAAAATTTAGAAAATGAGTTGATGAGAGATAAAAGGGAATATCATCACTTGGAAAACAAATTTACATCAATCAGGATATAGAAGAACATATCCCAACATAATAGTATGTGAATTAAAAGACATAACAAACGAAGTCTTTTAAAATGAGGAGGGTGAAAGGTTCCCTTACCGACATGGGTATCTTTCAAAACATACACCACGTCAAAGATGAAAAATACAACATTGATTTAAATACTCATAAAAGAATGTATATTATACAGTGAGTAAAATAATGGGCAGTACATACACCACTCAATTGAAATTTTGGCAAATGTAGCATAAATCTCACGGGAATAAAAGTGAGATGAAAAATCCCTTACGAAAATTCGACAGCATAACGGCGCCACTCAAAACTTCCAAAATGGATTGATGAGAGGAAATAGGGTCTCTCATCATATAAAAATAATAAGTACAGTAGGAGTAATATAAAATAACATCCCAATCATAAGAAATATGATCTTAAAAGGAATGACATAAAAGAGTGTACTTAAAAAGAAAGAGAGTTGTAGGATCCCTTACCTCGGGTCCGACTTGACTCGATCTTTCTTTAACGTCCTGAATAATAAACATGACTTAATTTACACTTTATTAAGAACCTTTTTATAGTTCATTATTCCTTTTATATCACTTATTTAAATGTTATAAACATTATTTAATCATTTATGTTAATAATGTTTGTTTTGTCGATATTTGGTTCTTAAGTCGAAAGTGGACTTCTTACAATTACATGTTGTTCGCGTGGTCAAATGATCATTATATACAGAATTATATTCATGATTTGGATATCATATATATCATATATATCCATAATACACATGTATTTATAATATTACATAATCATTTAGAGGTAATAAATGAAATGCACCGTTCATGGAGACGGTAACCCGTACGTACGCATGAACGCTACTTTCATTTCATTGTCATATTAATGGAATTAAAACTAAATGAGAGGTATGTATATTTTAATTCCATAATTATATTAATCATTTATATGTATAATTCGTCATATATATCCATTATATACATGTACTTATAATAGTACATTACATTTGGGGATAAGAAATGAAATGCACCGTTTATGGAGACGGTAAGACGTACGTACGCATGAACACTACTTTCTTTTCTATCTCATACTTTAATAGAAATAAATAATAATGATATATATTTATATAATAATTCCAGTATAACATCATATATAATAACATTAAATCCATCCTTTATACGTCCCACGTGTGGTATTAACGAATCTAATCTCTTTGAGGGGGCGGTAGTCCGCACTTCCTAAAATAAAGATATCACGTATACCCATAATGGAAGCCATAAAGGTAAGGCACAAATGAAAAATACAGAAGCTTAAGTAAAACATAAAAATATTATATATCATATATAAATATAGTTACATCTTAATGTCCACCTTTGAAGGTGTTAAATGAGTATTGAACAATCATCATTTCGGGATGCATAATTTCGCCACCCACGGAAACCGTATGTTCTTTAACCATTTTATGTAGTTGTGTGAGAGTGTAACTAGAATAAATCTTATTAAAACATCCTAGTATATTGAAGATACTGGTTTTGTTACAAAAGAAGTAAATAAAAAGAGTTTAGTGGGTTGGATTAGCAATATTAAACAAATGAACATGAGATAATGAATTACCTTTAAAAGTGTAAATCCTTTTGATTTGAGCCTAAAGACTTCCTTTGAAAGGATTCTTCCCAAAGGGTATCCTCTAGGATTAGGAGAGGGATGTGGATAGAGTAAATGGGCCAGGGATGGCCGATCCAAAGGCTTGAAGAGTGTGGGTAAGGAGGTAGAGGTGGGGGCCTTTTATAAGAGGAGAGGAGGGGCACTTTTGGAAAGTAAGAAATATTACTTTATTTGAAAATGTGTTTCGGTTTTAAAAGGTACCACATTGATATAATTCGTGTATAAGGTGTTAAGGGTTCAAAATACACCAATACAATAAGTTGTGGACATGTGTAGTGCATATATTTTACATTATCTTTCCATTTTATTTAAATCATCAAATAATGATGTCATCGCTGCATCATTGTGATGTCATACATAATTTAATTTATTTGATGTCTAAAAATTATAACAAAAAATACTATGATGTAGAACATATTTTTATCTTTCCAATGACTGTTTATAATAAAAAACCTGACTTGTATAACCCCATTTAAAAATTGTTTTAGTAAAACATTTCATGTTTGTCTCATTTTTACTTTAACTTTAAATAAAAGGTTATTAATGTCATTTTCCAACCAAATTGGCATCATGGGGTCCCCAAGTTGACCCATGGGTTGTCTTGGTCGGCCATGACTCATCCAATGAGGTTAGTACATGTTTTAAGTTCATTTCATATTATTAAAACATTATTTTTACCTTAAACTACACTAATTAACTCTAATCGCGATTAAAAACTTAATAAGTTACTATTCACCAAAAAATTATTTTTATCCCATTGAACCACATTTTACTTATTAATGAAAACCATGTATGTCAGATTTTTTAAATTCAAAACACAAAGATGGAAAAATTTCATTTAAAAGGAAAAATCAGTTTTTATAAGTACCACTTAGTGGATTCACTATTCACCAAAAATTGAAGTTTTTCAGAAAAATCCCAAAAATTCACCCTAAGATATATTTGATATTACGAATTCAAAAATGAAGTCTATTTTACAAATTTCAAAACATATAAGTCACATTAATTAATTTAATAATTAATTCCCACTGTCAGATCAAATAGCTTGTTTTTATGAAACAATAAGTATTAAAAGATTGACACTGGTTTAAGTCTGATTTCAAAGTGAAATTAATTGCAACGAACACTATTGTATTTAATGGTAAAAATATATTCTAATTTAACTTTAAAACCAATTCAAAAGATAATATAATCATATAAATAAATTAGATTAAAAAGAGGTTTTGAATTAAAATACAACATTTTACACTATTCATTTAAAAAAATGAACTTTATCGGAAAGATACCAAAAATTTACACAAAGTAAATTTTGATGTCCCAATTATTAAGAAGAGTTTTATTTGGTCCAAAAGGATGTATAAGAGTGAACAAAACTATATTTAATGATAGTTCTCTATCAAAAGGCGATAAGTGAACCTTTAGTGAAAACTAGGGAATATATGCCTAAAATCGAATTATTTCCGTATTTTATACCTTTATCTTTAATTGTATAAATGTCAAAACATTAAAAAACATATATATTCATATTTTATTTATTTTTATTCATTCTCGCCAATACAACGGCTACATGTTAACTATAATTTATAATAATATTATTTTATTATTAGAGTGCAACGTAAGATTACCCAGAAACTCATTGTCGCGTGTTGGGTGTGCCATCGAGCATAGCGTCCCTTTTAAAGTAATATTAATATTTTATTCACAAATATGGATAAATATGAAAATGTAATATTCTTTATTTACCTGGGGTGTTACATCCTTCCCCCCTTTGGGAATTGTGTCCTCGCAATTTTAAAATTGTGCTTGGAAACATCCTTGAAAGTCCCACATCGGAACAAGAGTCGGTAAAACAATCACTTTTAAATAAAGAAAGATAAGTACAGAGGTCACCTGAGTTAACCCATAATAGGACTCCATGTAGGAAAACATGGACATGGAGGAGAAAGCATAGGGTCATGTTCTGATGGAGAGTGATAGAAAACATGTTTAGGAGAAAGTTAACAATATGAAAATCACAAACTTGTGATGGGTTAAACGGTGTTGGGTTCCCCAGTAGGAAAAGTTAATAGAAAACAATTTTGTTTTAAGTTACTTTTTATTGAGTAATTTATTCATAAGGAAACATAATCACTTATCATGTTGACTTTCAACTTTTACTAGATTCCTTAATCAAACTCATATTTTTTCCAAAAGACGATTATTTAGGGAGACTTGTTCGCATTAAGAGTACTATAATCAACTTCTAGAGAATCACCTAATCCACAATAGAGAACTATATACTTCTCATGTCTTTAGACTCTAACCAAAACCAAAACCAAAATGGTTATTACATGATCAGATAATCCAGAAAAGGATAGCCCTTTATAAAAAAAATCTATTCTTAATCTCCAAAATTTGTCCAAAAAACCCCAAAGTTCAATGAAGACCATTCGATAAACAATTTATCCATAAAATTATTCAATGTAAACCAAACTAATATTGTAACCCAAATATTTGATGGATTTAGTCACATAGTCATCCAAGTTAAACTGTTATATTTATCTCCAAACAAGATCAGTTGCTCCTAAAGTCTCGTATTGAAAAGTAATTAACCTAATCACATATCCTCCATGACAGGTTAATCATTTTCATAAATAACCCAAAATCAACTTACTCATAATTCATAAAATCATATAACTAGAAAGAATCAGTCAAACTGACCAGGGACTTCACATAGTCCAGTGGTAGGAGATAAATACCCGTCGCACTTTGGTTGTAGTTTCGATTCCCGCAGCTTTTTCCGACGCGATGAGTTGTCACACGGTCTGTGTGTTGTCCTTTTTCCAAAACTATATAATTCTTAAATAATTCCCCAAAAAGAGATAAAATCATAAAAAAATGATCATAACATATTTTAACCTCAAGTTTATCTCATGCCTTTCTTTTTCCAGCATATCATATAATAACCCATAATTACCTCAAAAGTAAGGATCATATAAACTCTAATGGTTACCTTTATAATTATTACCTGAACTTCCACATGGATTGGTCATCTAGTACATGATGCATTAAAGATCATACCAAGGTTCAAGTGGTTGATCACGACTCCTTGATAGTTGGTTTAGAACAACCACGAGTTTCCTCATTGAATCCCCCATTCTATCTATTATCTTAATCATAGAACCACCACAGTTTCCTTCAAACCTGTTGTCTCTTTGGTGCCTGCTAGATCCATCCATTCACTAAAAATAGAAATGTAAGTTTGAGTATATCAACAAAACCATCATGTACTAATGAGGAAGGTAAACACTAAGATACACTTACTCATTCACTTTATCTAAAACTAGGACTCTTTCTAAAATCCTAACCATTATGGTAATGCCACTTATGCTTAAAGAATACCCTAACCTCTAAAGATATCTAAACCGACCTTTGATACCAACTATAAGGCCCCAGCCTTAAACCTTACTTAATCTTGAGTTATTACAAGATTACACATTGAGGATATTTTCAGGTTTAGAGTTTTAGAGAATTAGATCATGAAACTTGGATTACATTCCACATTTAAACAAAGTGGTTACATAAAAGATAGTATTCAATTTTCCATCAATGGAAATATATTTAAAATAAAACATGGATTCTTTCTTGACACATCCTTAACACTATCATCACATCATGTACCTTTCCCTTGGCCTATGAAAAACATTTTAAAAAAACTTGGGATGAGCATAAAAACCTCAATAAGGGTTATAAAAATACGGAAAGGAAACATGAGTTCATATATACATAAGAATGAAATCATTCTTTACCCATAAAACATAGGCACATTAACATACCTCATCAAACCATGAATAAATCATATAATACATGAGACATAAAGGTAACTTGAGGCATTCATAACATTCTTACGTAGGGAGTAACCCTCTTGGTTACGTTTGGAATACCCATCACAGTATATTCCCTAAATCTCTTCGGATAAACCTTAATGTTTCACTCCTTCGCGTTACCCAATGCATTGGAGAGCTATATCGGGCTCACCCGCCCTTAGTTTATCACGGAACCACCCGTTTTCATAACAATGCCCAAGAACCATAACATAAACGTATCACATAAATCATGCATAAAGGAAACATAACATTTCCACATTTCAATCACAATATAACATTTTAGTATATTGAAATAATGAATCTGTTCAAAAAGAAACCATTTCCAAAACCATTTAAAACATTTAATAAGGAGATTTTTTAATTAAAGTGTCCCATACCACCTTGATTCTTTTAAAATTTTAAACCATTAATATACATATAAATAAATCCTTAAAGCCATTTTTAAAACATGGATATTAATAAGAAAAAAAATCATTAAAACATTTAAAGCTATATTTTGGTTAAAGGGTTTTTTCCAAAATTAGAGACACTTGAATACAATAATTGAGGAATAACATTACATAAGAACTTTATTATATCATGAGAATAAATGGATTCATGATATAATATTACGAAGGACAGTATATACACCATATAAGAGTGAATTGGTGCATAACAACAATGAAGTCTCAATAGGGATGTAAAATGTGATGAAATCCCTTATAAAGAAGGTATCCTTAAGTTAAGGATAAATCAATCTCAAAATTATGTGTGACAAATATAAATACACCCAATATAATTGGATATTAAGTGTAAAACAATAAAAGGTCATTCACACATATTCAAAGGATGACATATTCAATAACTACATGTTGAACCCAAAGAAATTGAAATTGGGTTAAAACGTTCCCTTGGTAAAATTCGACAGCCTAAACGGCGTCACATCAAAAATTCAGAAATTGAGTTGATGAGAGATTAAAGGGAATCTCATCACTTGGACATAAAATTTACATCAATCAGGATATAGAAGAACATATCCCAACATAATATTATGTGAATTAAAAGACATAACAAACGAAGTCTTTTAAAATGAGGAGGGTGAAAGGTTCCCTTACCGACATGGGTATCTTTCAAAACATACACCTCGTGAAAGAAGGACAATAAAACATTGATATAAATACTCATAAAAGAAAGTATATTACACAATGAGTAAAATAATGGGCAGTACATACACCACTCAAAGGAAATTGTGTCAAATGTAGCATAAATCTCACGGGAATAAAAGTAAGATGAAAATTCTCTTACAAAAATCCGGCAGCCTAACTGCGCCACTCAAAACTTCCAAAATGGATTGATGAGAGGAAATAGGGTCCCTCATCATATGAACATAATAATTACAGTAGTATTAATATAAAATAACATCCCAATCATAAGAAATATGAGCTTAAAAGGAATGACATAAAAGAGTGTACTTAAAAAGAAATAGAGGTGTAGGATCCCTTACCTCGGGTCCGACTTGACTCGATCGTTCTTTAACATCCTGAATGATAAACATGAGTTAATTTTGACTTTATTAAGAACCTTTTACTAGTTCATTATTCCTTTTAGATCACTTGTTTCAATGTTATAAACATTATTTAATCATTTAAGTTAATAATGTTTGTTTTGTCGATATTTGGTTCTTAAGTCGAAAGTGGACTTCTTACAATTACATGTTGTTCGTGTGGTCAAATTGTCATTATATCCAGAATTATATTCATGATTTGGATATCATATATATAATATATATCTGGAATATACATGTATTTATAATATTACATAATCATTTAGTGGTACGAAATGAAATGCATTGTTCATGGAGACGGTAAGTCGTACGTACGCATGAACGCTACTTTCATTTCTTTGTCATATTAATGGAATTAAAACTAAATGAGTGGTATGTATATTTTAATTCCAGATTTATATTCATCATTTATATTTATAATTCGTCATATATATCCATTATATACATGTACTTATAATAGTACATTACATTTGGGGATAAGAAATGAAATGCACCGTTCATGGAGACGGTAAGACGTACGTACGCATGAACGCTACTTTCATTTCTATCTAATAAATTAATGTAAAGAAATAATAATGATATAGAGGTATAAAATAATTCCAATATAACATCATATATAATAACATTAAATCCATCCTTTATACATCCCACGTGTGGCATTAACGAATCACATCACTTTGAGGGGGTGGTAGTCCGCACTTCCTAAAATGAAGATATCGCGTATACCCATAATGGAAGCCATAAAGGTAAGACAAAAATTAAAAATACATAAGCTTAAGTAAAACATAAAAATATTATATATCATATATAAATATAGTGACATCTTAATGGCCACCTTTGAAGGTGTTAAATGAGTATTGAACAATCATCGTTTCGGGAGGTAGAATTTCACCATCCACGGAAACTGTTTGTTCTTTAACAATTTGATGTATTTGTGTGAGAGTGAAGCTCAAATAAATCTTATAAAAACATCCTAGTATATTGAAGATACTGGTGTTGTTACAAAAGAAGTAAATAAAAAGAGTTTAGGGGGTTGGAGTAGCAAAATAAAACAAATGAACATGAGAGAATGAAGTACCTTTAAAAGTGGAACTCCATTTGATTTGAGCCTAAAGGCTTCCTTTGAAAGGATTATGCCCAAATGGAATCCTCTAGGATGAGTATAGGGATGTGGAGAGAGTAAATGTGCAGGGTATGGCCGAGCCAAAGGCTTGAGGAGTGTGGGTAAGGAGGTAGAGGTGGGAGCCTTTTATAAGAGGAGAGGAGGGGCACTTTTGGAACGTAAGAAATGTTACTTTATATGAAAATGTGTTTCTATTTTAAAAGGTACCACATTGAAATAATTAGTTTATAAGGTGTTAATTGTTCTAAATCCACCCATATAATAAGTTTTTTACATGTTTAGTTCATAGAGTTTACATTAGCTTTCCATTTTATTTAAATTGTCAAATAATGATGTCATCGCTACATCATTATGATGTCATACATAATTTAATTTATTTAATGTCTAAAAATTATAAAACAAATACTATGATGTAGGAAATCTTTTTATCTTTCCAATGACTATTTATAATCAAAAATCAGACTTGTATAACCCCATTTAAAAATTGTTTTAGTAAAACATTTCTTGTTTGTCTCATTTATACTTTAACTTTAAATAAAAAGATATTAATATCATTTTCCAACCAAAGTGGATTTATGGGGTCCCCAAGATTACCCATGGGTTGTCTTGGTCGAACATGACTCATCAAATGAGGTTACGACATGTGTCAAGTTAATTTCATATTATTAAAAAATTATTTTTACCTTAAACTACACTAATTACCTCTAATCGCAATTAAAAACTTAATAAGTTACTATTCACCAAAAAATTATTTTTATCTCATTAAACCACATTTTACTTCTTAATTACAACCATGTATGTCGGATTTTTGAAATTCAAAACACAAATATGGAAAAATTTCATTTAAATGGAAAAATCAGTTTTTATAAGTACCACTTAGTGGTTTCACTATTCATCAAAAATTGAAGTTTTTCAGAAAAATCCCAAAAATTCACCCTAAGATATATTTGATATTACGAATTAAAAAATTAAGTCTATTTTACAAAATTAAATACATATAAGTCACATTAATTAATTTAATAATTAATTCCCGTTGTCAGATTAAATAGCATGTTTTTGTGAAACAATAAGTATTAAAAGATTGACACTGGTTTAAGTCTGATTTTAAAGTGAAATTAATTCCAACAACCTCTATTGGATTTAATGGTAAAAATATATTCTAATTTCACTTTAAATCCAATTAAAAAGATAATCTAATCATATAAATAAATTAGATTAAAAAGAGGTTTTGAATTAAAATACAACATTTTACACTATTCATTTAAAAAAATGAACTTTATCGGAAAGATACCAAAAATTTACACAAAGTAAATTTTGATGTCCCTATTCTTAAGAAGAGTTTTATTTGGTCCAAAATGATGTATAAGAGTGAACAAAACTATATTTAATGATAGTTCTCCATCAAAAGGCAATAAGTGAACCTTTAGTGAAAACTAGGGCATATACGCCTAAAATCGAATTATTTCCATATTTTATGCCTTTATCTTTTATTGGATAAATGTAAAAACATTAAAAACATATATAATCATATTTTAGTTATTTCTATCGATTCTCGCCAATAAAACGGCTACATGTTAACTACCATTTAAAATAATATTATTTTACTATTAGAGTGCAACATAAGATTCCCAAGAAACTCATTGTTGCGTGTTGGGTACACCATCGAGTATAGCGTGTTGGGTACACCATCGAGCATAGCCACCATTAGAGGTGTTAAAATAAAATTTGAACAATTAACGTTTCGTGAGGCAGTATTTCACCACCCACAGAAACAGTATGTTCTTTAACCATTAGACGAAGGTGTGTGTAATTGAAAACCAAATCATTATCATAAAAACATCCTAGTATATTGTAGATACTGTTTTTGT
The DNA here is from genome assembly GCA_963277665.1 of Viscum album. Classification (NCBI taxonomy): domain Eukaryota; kingdom Viridiplantae; phylum Streptophyta; class Magnoliopsida; order Santalales; family Viscaceae; genus Viscum; species Viscum album. The sequence goes on from OY728140.1 coordinate 1,766,092,634, forward strand.
TACAAAATAATTGAATAAAAGTGTTTAAGGGGATGGAGAAGAAAAATAAAACAAAACACCATTAGAGAAGACATTACCTTCAAATCGGGTAACTCTTTTTGATTTGAGCCAAAGTCTTATTTGGGAAGAATTATGCCCAATGTGAGGCTTCAAGGAGTAATAGAGGGAAGTGGAGAGACAAAATGGGCAGAGGTTGGCCGATCCAAAGGCTTTGGGAGTGTGGGTAAGGAGGTAAGGGTGGGGGCCTTTTATAAGAGGAGTGGAGGGGCACTTTTGGAAAGTAAGAAAATTTTACATTATTATACAATGCTTTTCGGATTCTGAAGGTCCCACACTTATATAATTCGTGGATAAGGTGATAATTGTTCGAAATATACCCATCCAATAGTCTTCGGACAAGTGTAATCCTTGTATTGTACATTATCTTTTCATTTTATTAAAATCGTTAAATAATGAGGTCATCGCTGCATCATAATGATGTCATAAATAATTTAGTTATTTAATGTCTAAAAATTATAAAAAAATACTATGATGTAGGAAATATTTTTAGATTTCCAATGACTAGTTATAGTCATAAATATGACTTGTATAACTCCATATAAAAATTGTTTTAGTAAAACATTTCATGTTTGTGTCATTTTTTACTTTAACATTAAATAAAAGGAATTTATGTCATTTTCCAACTAAAGAGGCTCCATGGGGTCCCTGAGTTGACCCATGGATTTTCATGGTCATCCATGGCACATCCAATGAGGGTAGGACATGTGTCAAGCTCATCTCTTATTATTAAAACATTATTTTTACCTTAAACTACACTAATTACCTCTAATCGCGATTAAGAACTTTAAAGTTACTATTCACCAAAAAATTATTTTAAACCCATTGAACAACATTTTACTTCTTAATGAAAACCATGTATGTCGGATTTTTGATAATCAAACCACAGAAGTGGTAATATTTCATTTAAACGAAAAATCAGTTTTTTAACTACCACTTAGTGGTTTCACTATTCATCAAAAACTGAAGTTTTTCAGAACAATGCCAAAATTTCACCCTAAGATATAATTGATATTCCAAATTCAAAAATGATGTCTATTTTATGAAATTAAAAAAATATATGTTGCATTAATTAATTTTATAATTAATTCCCGCTGTCACAACAAATAGCGTGTTTTTAAGAAACAATATATATCAAAAGATTGACAATTGTTTATGTCCAATTTCAAAGTGAAATTAATTCTAATAAAAACCATTGGATAAAATGGTAAAAATATATTCTAATTATAATTTAAAACCACTCAATAGTATTACTTATCACTATAAATTATTTTGATTAAAAAAGTTGTTTTAAGTATTTTTCACTATTCATAAAAAATTGAAAGTTCTCAGAAAATTACAAAAAAATCAACTTAGGATAATTTCAATATTCCGAATACAAAAATGAATTCCATTTTGAAATATAAAATTTATATAATTTCAAAAAGTGGGTATTACTATTCATAACGGCTACTTTGATTAGTTGCGGTGTGTTAGAACTCGAAGTTGCGTACAATGCAAGTAATTGCATTATTGAATGAGAAGCGTATTGTGGAAGCTCGGGGTGTTACATTCTCCCCTCCTTCAATAAATTGCGTCCTCTCAATTTGAAATTTTTTCTTTGAAAATAAAAGGTTGAAAAGAGAAAATACCTTTGTGGAAAACCCACATCAGAAATAAGATTAACAAAATTTATCCTTAATAAAAGGGAAATGGAAATGAAAAAGTCACCACCCAATTATGATCTCGATTAGGAGAACATTGGTGAAAATTAGAGACATATAATTGGAGGAAAAACGTAAATATTTGTAGGGAGTGATTGAGGTCATCAATCACAATCAACTGTCAAATTGAGGGCCTCAAAGCCTTCAATCTATGTTGATTTAAAATATCATCAGTTCAACAAGACATAAGGTATTAGGATAACACATTTTTTTGTTTTAATATCCCTTTAATAAAGTTTGAGAATTAAATTATTCATTGAATAAGAGATAGGTATATATATATTTATTCTTGACAATTAGAGTTTCAACCTTCAACTCATCTTTCACTCAAAAAGATAATAGAACTCAAAAATATTATACTTATCATAATTGTATAAGGTTCCAAATGTTAACACATACCATTTAGATTAGTAAAATTATTATGTAATAACTAGGGACTTCCTGTAGGCTAGTGGTAGGAAATAAAGGCCTGTCGCACTATGGTTGTGGGTTCGATTACTGCAGCTTTGTCCGACGCGATGGGTTATGCCCCACCCTGCAGGTTGTCCTTTTCCTAAAACTATAGTATTATAATATTCCAAAAATAATATTCATAAATTTTTTAACCTTAAACAATACTATCCAAAGAACAAATTAATCCACTCCAACCTTTATAGTTATCCAAAATACCTATGTCCATACTTTCTCTAAAAAGTCTATTAATTCCAAAATCAATTTATCAGATTCCCCAAACAAAGTAAAGTTTCTCTTATTGTCACATTCTAAAAAATATAATTACCTTCATCATATTAAAACCTTATTTAAATCAACAAGTACTGCAGTACAATCCTTATATATATGTCACATTATTCTAAGAACAAGAATATAATCCATGAGTCCAAAAGCACCAATACATTAGTTATTCTGCTTCAACTGTAGTAACAGTATAAGATTGTCCTTGATCCCTTGGCCTTTTCTGAGGTAAGCTTCCCTGACTCTTAGTACATTCATTTGCATAATGCCCAATCTCTCTACAATTATAGCATTCCACATTGACAACAAATTTCTTTCCCTTGAAATCACGCGCCTTGCGACCTTTTTCTCCACATTTATAACAAACTCCCATTCCTTTTAGGCAAGTACCAGGGTGATTCTTCCCACAATTATCACATAATGGAAAATCCTTCTTTACCTTTTCCTTTTATCTGTCTCTTTTTCCACAGTTCTCTTCTTCTCTTGCTTTACTTTGTTGTCATAAGACTTAGATAATTCTTTTTCTGTCTTGATAGAACATGAGACAATTTCTTCGTATGACGAGAAGGTTTGTGAGACTAATGCTCAACGGAGAAATGGTTTTATCCCATCAAATAAACAATCAATCATACTTCTTGGGTTACGTATATAATCTGCAGCATGCCTCGCTATCCTTGTAAAGTTGGCCTCATGCATTGCGACATTCTCATCCTCTTTTTGCCTCAGACTCAGAAATTTCCTTTCCATATCTGCTCGATGGTCATGTGGAATGTATTTTTCTAAGAAAAGATCTTTGAACTCTCTCCATTCCATACTTGATACTTCTTCATATTCCTTTGTATTTTGAACCAATGACCACAATTGATCAGCATCTCCAGTGAGGCGGTAAACTACCATGATAACCTTCTCCCTTTCGCTACTCCCCAAGGCATGAAATATTTTCTCTAAGGTGTTTATCCATTGCTCAGCTACTAATGGATTTGTACCCCCATTAAATTTAGGTGGTTGTTGCCTCATGAAGCGGTCAAACATTGATCCTTCACGTTGCGGATCAGGGTGCTACATACGAGTAAGGTTATTATTCATAACCTGAGTGAGTTGTCCCAGTATGGTAAAAAGTTGATCAGCACCAGTTGTATCTCCAACTCCACAATAATTATCTTGAGCAGGAGGGAAATCCCTACACGGAGTGCGTTCATTTATACGGTTTCCATTCCTTCCACTAGGCGCAATTTCTAAATAATGGCATAAACTAGATTAGTTTAGGAATCAAAATACATAATTCCATACTTGTAAGATACTTAACATAAATTGAACTATTTATGGATATAATCCATAAAAATGTTTTCTTTGAGGAAGTATATACTCATAACCCTTCATAGTGGTTTGTAAAGAAAATGAGAATTATCCAAAGCATATCCCCCGGAAGTGTTGTAACCAAGAGTGCTGCAAGGCCCGTTGTCGTGCACCAGTTCCCGTTCGAGTCTAGCTCAAAGCGGTGTTTTTGGGTTTTACCCCTAGGTACATCTGTGCCAGAGCCGCCGCTACCTGCACTTATCCAGACAGGGATGTATTTCTAGGAAAACTCAAAAAATCTCTATAATACAAAAATTATTGGAAGTTCTTCTTTACTATTCCTCAAAGTCTATCTTTGGGCTATGTGCTCTAATTAGAGTTTATCTAAATCTATCTTCCAAGGTTAGTAATAAACTGCCTCTGATACCAACTGTAACGCCCCGACCCCAGCTACCTAGAGACGGTGCATTACTTCGTAACATTGGCATGATCACAAAAGATCAAATCTCGAAAGACCGATTATTTTAGTAGCCTTGGAAACACTAGATACATTCATAAATTTTACATTACATCGTAAAGTGAAAAACTAAAAACAAAGTCTTCATAGTCCACACTCATATCCTATTCTGACTATCCCTGCAGGTCATTCATAAAATACTTCTTCACATCCAAGAAAATATTAAAACATTGAAAGGGGTGAGCTTAGATGCTCAGTAAGGATAACAACATAGCGGAAGCATTCATAAATAAACATTAACATTTAAGGCAATGTATAACTAAAACAAAAGCCTTTTAAACTTGAACTTTAGCATAATATGGAAAAAGTAAAATGAAATAATTCCATTTACTTACTCACATGGATATTCTACTAGTCGAATAATCACATGAAATATCATTAACCACTTTCATAATGATGGAATGCATAATGTCCGACTATCATAACCATGTAGCCAAGGCCTCGTGCCAAGACCACAAATAAGATTTTGTCAAGGCCTCGTGCCAAGAAACTAGTTTGTCTCATGAGACCTACCGATGCATCGAGGAGCTATAGCGGGCTCCACCCGTCACTTATTAAGTCCAATTCATTCCACACATGAATAGGTTTAAACATATCATAAACCATAACATAATCGTATCACATAAAACATGCATAAAGGAAACATAAAATTTACACATTTCAATCACAAGATATCAATACAACACATTGATATAATAAAAACACATTCAAAACCATTTTCAATACCAAAATAAAAGAAAGGTAAAACATGGTATTTATTTTTCTTTTAAAAAAAGGTATGGCCTGTAAAGGAAGCGGAAAATCAAATAATGGTCACGGAGACGGAGAAGTCGTTGTCACCGCATACGTACAACAACAAAAATTCCCTTTTGTCGTTTAGTATATTCTTCGTATAAAAAGATTCCTTTTTAATAAATGTAAAAGTCAAAGGGGTTTATACACCGTATAAAAGAAAGTTGTGTATAAAGCCAAATATGCCTCAATGAAAGTAGGTTGAGACGAAGTCCTTTACAAAGATAATTTTTTAAATAAAATAGATCTATTATGGGTATTCACTATAATTACACATAAAGAAAGTACAACTATATGATAGAACATAATAATATCATGAAGTAATTTGAAAGTATGAGATTAACCCAAAGAATGGAAATTGGGTTAAGAAGTTCCCTTACCTTGCGTCTTGTCCTTACTCGAACGTTCTTTAACCTCCGGAATAATAAAATAGAGTTAATTTCTATTTACTTAAGAACATTTTTCATGTTCATTATTCCTTTTATATACCTTATTACCATGTTATGAACTTTATGTAATTATTAAAGCTTATAATGGTCATTTTGTCGATCATAGGTACTTGAGTCAAAAAGAAAATTCTTATAATTACAAGTTGTTCATGTGGTGATATATCAATTATATCCGGATTTTATATTCATTATGTATATATCATATATATCATATATATACACTATATACATTCATTCATAATATTACGTAACATTTAGAGGTAAGAAATGAAATGCACCGTTCATAGAGACGGTAAGTCGTACGTACACATGAACGCTACTGTAATTTCTATTTCATATTTAATGGAATTAAATCATAATGATATAAATTTATAATATAATTCCAGTATAATATAGTGTATAATACCATTTAATCCATCCTTTATACATCCCACATATGTTATTAACTATTCAAATCACTTTGAGGGGGTGGTAGTCCGCACTTCCTAAAATGAAAATATCGTGTTTACCCATAATGGAAACCACAATGATATTCCATAAATGATAAATACAGAAGCATAAGGAAAAAGTAAACATAATATATATATCATATATGAAAATACTTTCATCAAAATGGCCACCATTAGAGGTGTTAAAAGAATATTGAAGAATCATCGTTTCGTGAGGCAGTATTTTGCCACCCACAGAAACAGTATGCTCATTGACCATTAGACGAAGGTGTGTGTAAGTGTAAACCAAATACTTATCATAAAAACATCCTAGTATATTGTAGATACAGGTTTTGTTACAAAATAAAGGAATAAAAAGAGTTTATGTGGATGGAGAAGAAAAATAAAACAAAACAACATTAGAGAAGACATTACCTTCAAATCGGGTAACTCTTTTTGATTGGAGCCAAAGGTTTCCTTGGGAAGAATTCTGCCCAAATTTAATCTTCAAGGAGTAAGAGAGGGAAGTATAGAGACAAAATTGGCAGAGTTTGGCCGAGCCAAAGTCTTTGGGAGTGTGGGTAAGGAGGTAGAGGTGGGGGCCTTTTATAAGAGGAGAGGAGGGGCACTTTAGGAAAGTAAGAAAATTATACATTATTATACAATGATTTTCGGATTCTAAAGGTCCCAAACTTATATTATTCGTTTCTATGGTTATAAGGGTTCGAAATATACCCATCCAATAGTCTTTGGACAAGTGTATGCCTTGTATTAAACATTATGTTTTCATTTTATTAAAATTGTTAAATAATGAGGTCATCGCTGCATCATAATGATGTCATAAATAATTTAATTTATATAATGTCTAAAAATTATAAAAAAAATACAATGATGTAAGAAATCGTTTTATCTTTCCAATGACTATTTATAGTAAAAAATATGACTTGTATAGCCCCATGTAAAAATTGTTTTCGTAAAACATATCATGTTTGTGTCATTTTTTACTTTAACATTAAATAAAAGAAATTTATGTCATTTTCCAACTAAAGTGGCTCCATGGGGTCCCCAAGTTGACAAATGGATTGTCTTGGTCGGCCATGGCACATACAATGAGGGTAAGACATGTGTCAAGCTCTTCTCATATTATTAAAACATTATTTTTACCTTAAACTACACTAATTACCTCTAATCGCGATTAAGAACTTAAAAGTTACTATTCACCAAGAAATTATTTTAATCTCATTGAACCAAATTTTACTTCTTAATGAAAACCATGTATGTCGGATTTTTGAAAATCAAACCACAGAAGTGGTAATATTTCATTTAAACGAAAAATCAGTTTTTTAACTACCACTTAGTGGTTTCACTTTTCATCAAAAATTGAAGTTTTTCAGAACAATGTCAAATTTTCACCCTAAGCTATAATTGATATTCCGAATTCAAAAATGATGTCTATTTTATGAAATTCCAAACATATAAGTTTCATTAATTAATTTTATAATTAATTCCCGCTTTCACAACAAATAGCATGTTTTTATGAAACAATATATGTATAAAGATTGACAATTGTTTATGTCAAATTTCAAAGGGAAATTAATTCTAATGAACACCATTGGATAAAATGGTAAAAATATATTCTAATTATACTTTAAAACCACTCAATAGTATAACTTATCACTATAAATTATTTTGATTAAAAAAATTGTTTTAAGTATTTTTCACTATTCATAAAAAATTGAAAGTTCTCAGAAAATTTCAAAAAATTCAACCTAGGATAATTTCAATATTCCGAATACAAAAATGAAGTCCATTTTGAAATATAAAATTTATAAAATTTCAAAAAGTGGGTATTATTATTCATAACGGCTACTTTGATTAGTTGCGGTGTGTTATAACTCGAAGTTGCATACAATGCAAGTTATTGCATTATTGAATGAGAAGCGTATTGTGGAAGCTCGGGGTGTTACCGATAGTGGTACTCCATTCAGATTTACCAATTAATTGATATATATTTGTTCCAATTGATCCAATGAGGAATCCTCTCGAATAACAATGAATTGTGCAGCCATTGTAAAACGATCCATCATAACCCATATTGCATTGTTGGATTTGGATGTCTTCATATGTCTGGTAAAAAATTCCATGGTGATGTTCTCCCATTTTCATTCTGGTATGGGCAATGGTTGCATCAACCGCTTATACATCTAACTATACGCCTTCACATGTTGACACAACAGGAACCCTGATGTATATTTAGATATATCCTTCTTCATATTACCGCACCAATAAATCTCTCTTATATCTCAATACGTCTTTTTGTTTCCTGGGTGAATAGAGATATTTGAACTATTTTCATCATCCAAAAGTTCCTTCTTCAGCTCCAGACTTGATGGAACACATAGTCTTTTCCCAAATCTAACATTCCCTTCTTAATTAACATTAAACTCTGAGGATTTACATTTTTTATAGCTTCTACTTTTTCTTGAATTCCCTCATCATCCTTTTGAACATCTTTTAACCTTCCCAAAAATGACGGTTGAAAAATCATTTGTGAAATGATTGATTATGTTCCCTTCTTTATGATTCCCATTTCCATCTTCATCAAGTCTAAGAAGATTGGATCATTTTCAATTCCCATCAATTCTTGAATCGTTGTGTCCTTTCTACATAGGGAATCCGCCACCTTGTTTACTTTCCCAGGTTGGTAATGGATTGATCAGTCATAGCCATTGATCATCTCTAACCATCTTCGAGGGAGCATGTTTAACTCTATTTGTGATAATATATACATGAGGCTTTTTTGGTCCGTATATATTTCACAGTTCTCCACATAGAGATAACGCTGCGAAATTTTCAAAGAAAATATCATTGTAGACAACTCAAGGTCATGTGTAGGAAATTTTTATTCATGAACATTCAATTTCATTGAATCATAGGCAATGACTTTGATATTTTCCATCAACAGACATCCATTGCCCTTCTTTGAAGCATCACTGAATACCACAAAATGTTCTCCACTTTTGGGTCATGAGAGAATGGGTGAGGTGATAAGCCTCCTTTTCAACTCGATGAATCTTTTTCGCATTCATCACTCCCTGAAAACTTTACTCCCTTCTGATTTATCTTGGTAAAATGGTCGTAAAATCATGATAAATTTCTCACCAATCATCTATAATATCCAGCTAACCCCAAGAAGATACAGATATCCATTATCAATGTTAACCTCATCCATCCTTCAATTGCATCTGTTTGGGAGGGATCCATATATATCCCATTGCCTGGGATGATATTTCCCAAGAATGAGACCTCCTTCAACTAGAACTCAGACTTGATGTACTTTGCAAAGAACTTATCGTTATGCAAGGTCTCTAGTACGGTTCTTAGATGCTCCTCATGATCCTCATTAGTTTTGAGTAATATCAGAATATAATCTATAAAGAATACGACAAATTTGTCAAGGTAATCTCAAAAGACTCTATTCATCATGTCCATGATGATTGATGGAGAATGAGTGAGTATAAAAGGCATTTATATGAATTTATAGTGCCTGTATCATGTATGAAATGCAGACCTAGGAATATCTTCCTTCTTCACCCTTATAGATAATATCCCTACCAAAAATCCACCTTGGAGAATTATTGTGCTCCATGCAGCTGATCAAACATGTAATCTATTCATGGGAGAGGATACTTGTTCTTTATCATGATTTTTTCATCTCACGGTAATCGATGAAAAGGTGCACTGGCCCATCATTCATCATGATGAAGAGGACTAATGTATCCAATGGTGAAGAAATTAGAAGTATAAACCCTTTATCTATATTTTCCTATAGTAGTTTCTCCAACTCCTCAAGCTCCACAATAGCCATTCTATATACGGTCATGGATATTAGAAATTCCACAGTTTTAAGATCAATTAATAATTCAAAATCACATCTAGGGGAAGTTCAGTAAATTCCTTGGGAAACAGATAAGTGAATTCTCTCACAATATGAATGTACACTAGGATGGCTTCCTCCTTAGACTCAATCATATGAGCTAGATACGTGTGCTCATAGTGTAGTAATATACACACTTGAGATGATGGCTCTAAATAAGATTCATCTTCCTCTTTTCACTTGTAAATAATCAGGGGTAGATTCTCTACATGCTAAGTGTTTTCCCTCTCAAGGTATTTATGTTGGATCTATATAAGGAAAGAAAATCCATACCATGAATTGAAAAAACATCCTCCTGAGGGAGTATGATGACATTCACTAGGAAGATCAATCCATAGATTATGATAGTGGAGGAGTTACATTTATTGAATGCAATGATTTCCCCATTTGTCTTACTCACCGACATCTTCACTTCCATGATTAGTGGTGGGGCTGGGATTGTTCTACTAAACATTCTATATATAAAATAATTCATAGAACCTGAATCAAAATATATGTTCTCTATTAATTAATGAATAACTAGTGTCCTTATCACTACATCATTGTCGGGGTTCACTTCGGCAGTAGTGATGTAAAAAGATCCCCAATGCTTCCTTGGAGGCTGTTGGTTGCCTCTGAAAACCCTTGGCTTAGGGCACTGATTTGCAAGATTACCTGGTTCTTTGTAGTTGTAGATATTGACAATGCGTTGAAGTTCAAACAGATTGTTCCCATCCACTATTGCATCCACATGTTTTTCTAGTCAGCAATTAACAGCTAGGTGCCCTTCTATTCAATACCTAAAGCATTTCCTAGCCCACCTTTAGGGGATTTCTAGGGTGCTTCATTCCACACCTTTGGCAAATGGGGTGCTATATCTTCTTTGAACCGTTTTATTTATCCATAAGACTTCCATCATAGAATTCCACATTATTCTTCTTATCACCAAGTACCTCTCATATTCTCTGATCTCCATTTTGACCTTGAGGGAACATCAGACAATTTCCTCATAGCTGTCGAAGTCGCGGTTCAGCAGTGCATTCCACAGGCTAGGTTTCAGCTCACAAAAAAGTGGTCAACCTTGTATTCAGGGGTAACGAAAAATCCAGAATCATGTCATGAAAGCCTTGTGATTTTCCCCTTGTACACTCCAATAGATTCATCCTCTTATCTATTGAGGCACAGGAAGTCTCTTTTCATCATAAGTAGTAGGGTGCACCGAAAATATTTATCGAAAAACATCTTCTGAAAATCCTTCCATTCCAATGCCTCGATCTCCTCCTCAGGCTTCGTATTTTTGATCAACGTCGACCATTGACCAGATTCACCCTCCATATGATAAGAAACAAGGAGAACCACCTATTTTCTAGAACATTGAAGTATTGTGGAGTTCTTTTCAATGGATTTGATCCACAGTTCTGCGGTTGAGTGCTCATATGATCCATTAAAAGTCGGAGGCATTGGTCACCTAAAGTTGTTGATAGCAACTTGTTCTTTATTAGGGGTGGATGAAATTCTTATTGACCCATATTTCTATTCAATTCATGAGTAATCTGAGATAGAAGTGTGGAAAATTTCTCGATTCCCTCTCCCATTGGATTAGGTATCTCATTAGTACAGTCATCACATTGATCTTCACATCAGTTGTTAGCTTGAGTCCTCATATTACTGTCCATTGGCTAGAATAAAAAGAGTGTTATGGATATCACATAAAGGGTAATCCAAGGAAAAAACTAATGACTTATAAATATATTTTATTTTGTTAAAAAATTAATCTATTCGCTTCAGTCTTTGTTACCAATGATCTACTTTCTAACACATATTCTCAGGGAATTTTTATTTTTCCCTTAATAATGTTTCGTACTACGATTTTGAATTTAAAAATTCATATAACCCAAGAGTTTCATAAAAAAGATTGAAGAAATGCCCATTTTTGTGCACCAGTTCTTTTTCGAGTCTAGCTCAATGCGGTGTTTTTGGGTTTTACCCACAGGAAACATATATGCCAGAGCCACCTCTACCTGCACATATCCAAATAGGGATGTATTTTATTGATAAACCACTAACTCAATACACATTATAACATTGGGATATTTTTATTATACATAGTCTTTTCTTAAAGGATTCACATTATAACATTGGGATATTTTTATTATACACATTATAATCTTAATCCCAAGTTTGGTCACCCATCTTTTTATTGCACAGTTAAAAACGATTTATTACATAAACATAACTTGATTCAACATAGAATATAGAGAGGTATAGTGTCTTTAGGGCTTATGATCATTACATAGTAACATAAAACATGAAATACAACATCTTTATTGAAAACATCTTTTAAATAACCAATATATTCCTTTATACCAAGCATTTCATGGAAAACCCGAGGACAAGCATAAGAAAAGATTGAGCTATAAAGCCATGGAATAGAATAATCATGGAATAAAATGAGGATTAAAGTAACTGTTAGAATATAGTTATCTCAGTAGAGTACAAGGGAATCATGAACATAAATAATTGATAAAGCATGATAATCATAACATGGAAATGTGGAAAAACACTTAATATGGAATTAGCATGAGCCAAGGCTCATTGCACATGGACCGTGAGTAAATTATAATTGAAAATGAAGCACAACTAAAACATTATTGCACTTGAATTGACATGGTTGAACACTAATTTCACATGACATATCATGATACTATACTTTAACCAGTGCATTGAAGCACTATAAGGGAGCACCCTTAAAAATCATTTAATTTCATGCATAAATGTGCCATAAGGATCATATAACATGGATTCATAAAACATCATCATTTATTACATAATAAAGGAATTTGGAATAAATACATGGAAATATTTAAACAATATGTAAATTTTTATAAAGGTGAATACCATTTATTGTGAAATTGGAATGGTATTCACTACACAATGACATTGGCTTGGAAAAAACGGTGCAATTTCGGCAACGTAACGTCATGACGTAAGAATTCATAAAAATTGTTGATGATAGAGAAAGGGGTGTGTCATCATATATACATGAAATTGACAGTAATGGGGCATATAGATACATGTACCAACAATTTCAATGGAATATAGATTCATGATACAAAATAATTTCTTGAATGTAAATGAGGAGAGAAAAATTTCTTTCTGTATTTTGACATAGTAACGGGTGTACATGGGAGGCATTTAATGAGAGAAAAAGGTGTCTCCTATAATTCAAACAAAAATAGGTCATTATGGGGGAGGTTTGAAACCATACCCCAACATTTATAATTGAAATGAAAAGGTCATAAAAATTTAAATAATATTGGACAAAAAATAAAATGAAAGAAAAAACCATTACTTGGAAGTGTGCTACCAAAGGCTTGAGAAAGGCTTGTGAGAGGCTTATTGGGAGCATAGTGCACCTTGGGAAGACTATAAAGAGAGTAGGGAAGAAGTAGGACGATCTAAAAAACCTTTGAGTGAGGAGGAAGTGGGAGATAGGGTAGTTTATATAGGAAAGGTGGGGGAATTATTTATTATTTATGTTTAGGACACCTAACATTAAACTAATATAAACCAAAAATCAGCCAATGGTTTTTGCCCATATTTTTCAGAAAAGGGATATGGAAAACAATATTTTATAAATCAAATGTCCGAGATTCTTAAAATAATGGGGTTTCTTATGTGGAGGTGACTCACACTCCCAACGAAAATAATTTAAAAAGACAAGATGTAAAAAAAGTCTTGAAGGGTCCATTAATGCTTTGTAAAATAAGTCAACAAACCAAAAAACACATTATTTTAATGGTAAACCATATATTTGACGAACATAAAGCTTATATTATTTTATTACATTACTACTGGGTCACTATGATATCATAAGACGCATTATATATTTAAACGGTATTTAATTTTTACCCAAAAATTTGACTGTCTTAGAAAATTATGAAAAATTCACTGCTGGATAATTTTGACGTCCTGATTCTTAAAATAATATTTATTTTATCTAAATAATTTTTTAAATATGATAATTTTTACTTTTAAAATAAAAATAGACATTTATAAAAAATTCACATTTGTTGACAAAAATGGATTTCAAACCATAATAAAAATTAAGATTTCATTTTTAAAATTATACAATCATTTATATTTATTAAAAATTAATTTAATAGATATTAAAATATTTTATTAAAATTTTATTTAATTAAAAAATCCCTTAATTAATCACAATTTATTTTTTAGTTGAACATTAACTAAAAATACAATTTGTGCTTTTAAAATACTATTTACAAATTAATAATAATATAATGAAAGTATATTCATTATTATACAAAAAATAATTTACATAACCATATTGATATGGTCTTGTTACATAACCCCTTATAACCATCACATAGGACCGTAGAGTAAGGTGTGCGCTGGTGACTGACTCTTGGGGTGGCTCAGATAACATTGCTTGGGTGTTAATCTCTATCAACTACCATTTCTCTCATAGGCAGTCCCACTCGGGCTTAACGTATTCATGTTCAACATGGGCTTGGTCAATAGTGAATCCAAATGATGAAACCTCATATCTGAGCTCTAAGAAATGGGATTCGTATGGGGCACGTCTACTGGATGAGGACATCACTTCCTTTGTCTGAGTAAATTTGATTTTTTATAGCCCTATATTTATACTAATCTGTTGATCACTGTTCAATGACTATATTTGCAGCAGTCACAATTCATAAAATAAAAAAATGATGTTTACATTTTATATAATCATTTTACATATTGAGATATTTAATTAGATCCATTGGAATTTCTATTAATTGGTTTTTGGGTCGTTACAGAGGTGATATTCTATCATAATCCCACCACCACATTTGTAATAGTGAATTGTAAGTAACAAGAAAAAGTTTCCCAAAAAATGATATCTAAATAAAAATGTTTTTCATCAGGAAAATAATTAAATACATTACTAGTAATTATATACACCAGATGAAAAACATGGCATGAATAAAAAATGTGTATAACAAAAAATAATAGGGAGATATAAATCCCACAACATAAGTCTCAAATACCATATTACACATTAAATAATACTATATAATAAATATAAATTTAATATTCCTATATTTTGGAACCATTTTTATATATATTATACCTTATATAATTTTCTTGGGATAATTTTATACCCCTTTATTAACAAATACTATTTAAGTTCATGTTTCATGGGATAAGTGCTTTCTTGTTACGGTGTGTTTCAATTTATTATTTTTTATCCATTGACATGTATAATGATTAGAACAAATCATATATTCTATCCATGACATAAATATCATATATATTCATTATATTTTTATTTCTAGTAATCAATAAGGCATAGAAATAAAAAAACATTGTTCAACGTTCATCGATACATTGCGTAGTATGTACGCAGGATCAATGTATTCATTTTTATATAAAATGAATTAAAATTGGGATAAATAATATATTTACATTATTTAATAGTAATTTTTTCATATATATCACATATTATCACTAATCATATCCATATTACCATCCATATAAACTTTGAATGAATACCATCAATTTTTCAGACGGTATTATGTTGTACACATGAGTGACGTTATCGTATTCTCTCATAAGAGACATAAAAAAGTTATATGAGTTATTATAAAATTATAACAATAAAATTAACATAAATATCACATATATTCATTTAATCCTTTATCATATCGATATATTAGTGGTGGTGGAGGAAGGAAAAAACATAGTTTCGAGAGGTGATAGTCTTCCAAAAAAAAATGATGATTTCGTACCCCCTTTGATTATGGGGCGAATTATATACATTATTAAAGTAATATAATAAAATATATTTCTATATAATATTATTTTTTATATTTTATAAAAATATTCTAGAAATATTTTGATTATGTGGAGGAATAAATAAAATAAAATTCTCGGTTAGGGATACAACATCGTCTTCGGACAAAAATTGATTATTTGAACCAAAAAGGTACATAGGATGAATTTATGATAATAATAAGGGTTATAGGATTATATTAGTTATGTAATTGCCTTATTTGGTCAAACATTTTATTAACAAAAAGGTTTTGGAAAACAGATGTAGATAAGTGAGGGGTGTCATTTTATAAGTGAAGTGAGTAGTGAACTTGTAATGTTTTAAAATAAAAAGCTGGAACACATTTATCATATTAAATCAGATAAAAAGTTGATCGTATTTTGATAGTATATCATAAATGTTCTATATAAGAGATTAAATTGGGATTTAGAAATTTTTTGGGTCATTTTTTACCTTCATGGTTTTCTTTATCACCTAGTAAACCCATATTGACCATAACCGGAGGAAATAATTTACACCATTTTAACATTTAATTAAAGTAAAAAATTATATTCATATTAAAAAATCACATTAATGATTCATATGTAAAATATTCAATCTTTTTTTTAAATTGATCTCTTATATGTTGAATAATATAATGTATAATTACATACACAAATGCAATGGTAACAGAGGGTTTTAAAGAGAAAACTTACATAAGTAGAGAATGTAATTAAATAAAATTAAATATTAAAATGATTCCAATGAAATAAATTTCATAAAAATATATATAATTGACTTAATTTATCTATTAAATTCTATAACAATACAATATGGATGTTTTTAAATTCTATAATTGAAAAGAAATTTTTTAATAAAAACCTTTATTTTCCCCTTTTCATTGAAAAATTTGAATTCTTAGAAAACTCAGAAAAAATCACCTAATGATAATTTTGAAATTAATGTTTCTACTTTTTTTTATTTTAAAAAATATGTTCTTTAAAAATAAAAAATGTAACAAATTATTCTATAAATGTTGACAAATTTTCTTAGAAAAATACAGTTTTATATATATACTTGGATTTATTATACTAACTTTTTTGGAAAATATATAAGATATGTATTAAAAATTTTAATTAATAAAGAATTTATTTGTTTAATTTAAATAAATAACCATAATTATTATTTTTAATTTATTATGTTAAATATGTAAATTTGAATAAAATTTTTTTTCATGAAAAGATATCATTTCAATTAAAGTAGTTCTAGTTTAATTTTGAATTAATAGGTCACCAATGAATTAATTTTATATACTTGTGTAGAACATATATTTTCATAATATATATAATTATATTATTATAATACATTACAATGTAATGGTTGTATATATCATATTAAATAATTATATGTTATGAGCCCAGATCTTCTTCTCAGGTATGTTTTTCTTTTTCTAGGTTTCTTTTAGAAAAGGGAAGTTTCTGGAAATTTTAGAAGTACACACCATGTACTTTATATGTACATTCCATGTACATTGTTACCATGGGTAGCTATGTGTTGGTCGTGTAGTGGCCTTGCACACGACCATGTGTGGTGACCTGGAGGCCGCCTAATGCAGAGTACGGAAAAAGCAGGTACACCTCGTGAACTCCAAATGTACACGTCGTGTATTTTATTTTTTATTCATTAAATGCACCGGGGTTCTGTATGACATAGAGAACTGACTTCTTCTAGTTCTTTTTAATCCATGAGCGAGGGTACAGCTGCAGATCTTCGACAAGCCCCCAAGCCTCTGTCCGTCCTCCAAATCGAGCACCATGGATGGCGTTGGAATTGCATCGGTGAGTTCTCTCTTCTCCTAGAGCATTGCTTCCTGATTCCTCCCCTTTATCATGTTATCATCTATTGAAAACCTAAGATTTTTTTGTAGATATTTGGAATTCTAAGTAGATTCAAGCTTCGAGGTTCAAGTATATTGATTTTCTAACCTCAAGGTAGGTGGTTAGTGCCTTTCTATTGAACCTATTTGAGTTTCATGTGAATATTTTCCAAATACCAATGAACGGGGTATTGTGTGTTTATTGTTTGGGCCCTATTGTTTCTCTACAATACTGGTAAGTCTGAGTAGATTTTAATTGTTTGTGAATAGGGTGAATATTTGTTCTTTGGATGTATTACACATCCATGATTTTCCTGCATTGACCTTGTGGTCTTGGTTGCCTATTTGGAGGTTGTTTACTTTCCCATGCCTAGTATTGTAGGATGGTGTGAATGTTGTTCTGTTATGTTTTTGTGCTATATAATTCAATGAAATTAGTTCTTGACGTTTACCGTGGACATTACGTGTAGCTACACTAGCTTGACTTACAATGGGCCTTAAGAACCTAGTGTATAGACGATTGGGAGAATGGACATTTAGTACTTCTCTAAAGTGTCTTTATAATTTACGTTGTGAGGCCACAGGGGTAATTAACATCGAGTTCTTCCTTAGAGTTTCTATAGTTCCTTGATGTGGGCCGCATAGGGAATTTCATGTAAATTCTTCCCTAGAGAGCCTTTAGTATGATATGAGACTATTGGGGGAATTGACGGTGAGTGCTTCCTTAGAGAGCTTATTCTTAAGTTCTCACAGATGTGTCAGACTGATTGTACTGCCTAGAGGGTTTCTTGAACATGTTAGGAAGGACCATATGGGATAGACTATGAGTACTTCTTAGAGGTTTACCTTGTGTTTAGCTACTTGATTGTCTTGTTAGGTAGGACCCGAAAAGGATAGACTGAGTGTGATATTCCAAAGGGTTACGTGTTTGTTTTCCTGATTGTTAGTTATTGCTTTAAATTGAACTCTGGATAGTTTAATGTTGTGTACCTTCCTGTTTATTGTTTTCTATACATTTACCAACCATATACTCATTGACTATTATGCACAGATCTTATGGTGGTTACCTACCAGGATTCTTCTCACACCCTGTTTGGGCCAAGCTTTTGGGCCCAAACAGATTATATTGTTGTAGGTCTAGACATGGGAAATCTCATTTCTAATTCAGGTACATGAACTGTTGTTGAGCTGGAGAGCATGGGACCAAGCTATTCTTATGATGCTGAGTATTTGTTTCTCTTTTAGTTTTCCATTTAGTTTTGTACTATGTGTATTCCATAATTGCGACTTGTTTGGATGATTTCATAGACATATGTTTCATGCAAGATTTATATATTTTTGTCCAATTGTTTAATTATATTAGTCTTTTTTTGTTTACTATTGTGGTATATTTACTACTTCCACTATTTTATTTTTTTTCTCTTCTATTGTGTCAGTCTACAAATGAGTGCATAGTGTCCCCACTATCACACACAAGGCCATTACTACTAGTCAGCAGCCTCTGGCATTCGAGGAAATGCACTTCCGGCCATGTGACCAATCGGGAATGGTGTTCCTTTGGGTGGCTTTCGGAACCGGGATGTTAATAAGTGGTATCAAAGAGAGGGTTTTTTCCCTTGACTTATTATTTAGATCCTTTAGACAGGGATAGGAAGGAATAGGTACATGCTAATATGCTGTTCTCAGGAGTAGCTGACCCATGTACAGTGAAAAGCCAACCTACCATGTTTATTGCAATTTTTTGGTTTTGCAAGATTACAGTTGATTTGAGTTCAACTTTAGTGATTCACATAATTTGTGATGTTATTGTTGATGTTATTGAGGTTCAATTTCATTCACAACCCGATGATATGAGGGTATTCCAACTCATGCATCATATATGTACTTGCATGAAATCACATTTCATGTATTCATTCCATTCCATTTATGACGCATTAGCAAATTCATGTTGTTTTGATATTTGTTCTGTAGAATATTCATGTGGTTGTGAATGATGACTTGATAAAATACTAGCTATTTAATGGGGGTATTGTTTGTGTATGGTTTTCATTGAATGAATGGAAAAATTTGGTTCTTGAGGTGTTATGGGAACTCATGGACCAAACATTGGTTGATCATTGACTTGTTACCTTATTATAACATTTTACAGATGTCATGATTTTATTCGTGGGGATTATGGGCCCTCATAGATGAAATTTGGCACTTTCAGTTTTTGTTTCAGTGTTTTCTAGGTTCTAGAGTAGTTTCTGAGGCTTACTATATGGAAAAACCCAGAATACACGCCGTGTAATGTCATGTACATGTTGTGTATTATTCAGTTCAGGATGAAATATTTTTCATTAGTACACGCCATGTATATTATGTACTTGTCGTCTAGTATCATACCATATATTAGGTCGTGTAGGCAGAGACATGGGATGAGGAAATGTCTGATGTGAACACGCCATGTATCTTCCATACACACCATGTTGTTTCGACCCCGTGCCCACCCTTGTCACTCACAACATAGGTTGGCCAAATCATTTCTAAAACACATTTTGTGCCCTCTAAACACACCATGTATTCTGGCCCATGTACCCGGCCATGTCACTAACAATACGAGACATGTGAAGCTTTTCTTGTACACATCATGTCTATCTTGAACATGTCGTGTATTCTTACCTTAAAATAGTCATGTAGATTAACCGTGTAGAAGGACTCGGGAATGGGAAGAGGATTCAAGTACATGCCATGTGATAGGAGAACATTTTGTGTGTTTGGGGTGTTACACGATCAACATAGGTAGGAGTACATGCCTATGTAAATGACTTACAGGAACATGTCGTGTAGGAAATGTACACGTCTTTTAGTCAAAAATTTTAAAACATGAATTCCTTGTTTCTCATGTTCCCTTCTTACACTACTTGTTTTCAGTCCCTGATGACCTTGATCTAAAGGTGTGAGAATGACCATGTAGAGTTATGCCACCGAGACATCCTCCAGTTCTATTCTAGTTTCTAGACGGCGATAAGACACCAAACATGGCTGATAAGGGAATACATGAATATCCTCTAGTTGTGCCAGCATTGGCACCTTCCACTGTACCTGACATTGGTTTAGATGCACAGTTCAGGGAGGGGATTCTGAGGATGATGCAGTCCTTTTAGGTATCGATGCCTCATGCCCCATTGATGGATGATTTGATGCGTGTTTTCTAGTAGAAGCATCCTCCCACTTTGTCAGGGGAAAGAGGACCCCAGGATGTAGAGTCATGAAATGATGGCATGCTGGCGATCTTTGGGCATTTGGGGATACCACTATAGAGGAGGGTCAAGATCGCAACCTATATGATTCGGGACTCCGCTAAATGGTGGTAGGATGTGATCTCACAGGCGAGATTCCAGTAGGTTATGGCATGGGATGAGTTTAATCACATCTTCAAGGACTACTTCTATCCAGATACATTGATGGTCGATCAAGCCTGCGAGTTTATGAGTCTGGAGCATGGTACTCTTTCTATTATGGAGTATTCCCCCCACTTTACTGACCTGCATCCCTTCACGCCTATTTCAGGAGGTGATCAATTATTCATGGCAAGAATGTCCAAGTATGGTCTAAGGAATTACATCTGATCATAGGTTAACATCTTCATGTTGACTTCTATCACTTTTATCATCAACCAGGCACTTATCATGAAGCGAAATTTGGTGGATTTCGGAGTTGTGAGCCAGGGTGGATCAATATCTAGAGTCAGCATTTCTTCTACTTTTTGTGGGAAGTTCCATAGGGAGTCCTCACATGGTTATCAGAGGAGGCAAGAAACTTATTCTCGTAGCCAGGTGATGTGTTTCAAGTGCCGAAGGAGCGGTCATATGAGGCCACACTAATTTAGAGGCCCAATGGAGTGTGGATCATGTGAAATGTTGGGTCACATTCAGCACTTCTGTCAGATCTTTTCACCAGCAGCGGGTGACATGGGTTCTTCTATGACTCCTCGTTCGAGAGAAGCACCACCAGTTTCTCACCAGTCAGGGAACTGGCGTTCTTCTAGCTGTTCAGGCTGAGGTGGAGGACATGGCCATGGTGGTTATTCACCGGCCTTTCAGCAAAAGAAATGTGGATCAACTCAGAGTGGTCTATCAGGGTCATAGGTCCATTGTGCTGGCCAACCATTTGTAGTGGAGAAAACCTAGCAGGATTAGGATCCAAGACATTCTACAGTTCAGCGTACGATCTTAGTTTCCCTAGTTTTATCTTATGCCCTTTTCGATATAGGTGATTCCAATATCATTATATTTTTTGTTGTCTTAGTGATCCTTGGTCTCTTATTCTTTTCATCTACTGATATCTTGAGAGTAGACACAATGTTGGGGACGGAAAAAACAAGTGAACGTCAGTGTAAGGAGTGCCCTTTAGAGGTTGGTGGGTGTCACTTCTTATGGAATCTCTATGTCCTAGAGATGACAGGTTATGATGTCCTTCATTGAATAATATGGTTTCTTCCTTTCCAAGTAGTTGTAGATTTCTATCATCGTACGGTATGTTTCGTATCAACAGAGGGTGGATCGTTTCTTTATAGGGGGTAATGGAATGTCCATGTGAGCAGAGTGGGTCTTGAGCATCATATGCTAGGAGGATATAAAGTTCATATTTCTAGTCTATATCTGGGTGACTAGGGGACTTCACATTTATATTTTCTACCAAGGGTGGATCATTTCATAGATGTCTTTCTAGAGGAATTTTTAGGTTTTCCTCCGGAGCATGAGGTATACTTATCGATTGATCTTGTTCTAGGAGCAGCACTAGTGTCCATTCTTCCTTATAGGATGGATACACATAAGTCGTATGAGCTCAAGAAGTAGTTGGAGGAGTTGTAGGAAAACGGTTTCATCCGAACTAGTACTTCTCCTTGGGGTTCTTCTATCCTGTTTACAAAGATGTTAGACGACACCCTTAGGCTTTGTGTGGATTACAATAAGTTGAACTAGTTGATGGTCAATAAAGGATACCTCTTGCACTGGATCGTTGATCTCTTTGTTGAAATTCTAGGAGCTCAGGTGTTCTCGAAGATTTAATTGAGATCCGATTATCATCAGTTTCACATTAGACCAACAGATATAACTATCACAGCCTTTCGGAGTAGGTATGGTCTATACGGGTATATGGTCATGCCTTTCATCCTCACGAATGTTCCTGTAGTTTTCATGGAACTTTTGAACCAAGGGTTCCATCCATACATAGATTCTTTTATCTTGGTCTTTATTGATAATAACTTGGTGTAATCTCACACTCGACACAACCAATGTTCCCATCATTAGATCATTTTGAGTAAACTGAGGGAGCATCAGTTATATGCAAAGCTCTCAATATGCCACTATTGGATAGACCAGATTCACATCTTGGGTGAAATTTTTTCAGCAGTTTCAATATCTACAGTCCAAGGGAAATTGAGATATGTATTTCATTAGGAGTATCTAATGAATGAATTTTAGGTAAAAACATTTCTAGGGATGGATGGATACTATAGACGCTTCATACAGGACTTCTCACGCAGAGCAGCACCACTGACAAGTCTGACTATGAAGGGTGTGAAGTTCTTATGGTCAGATTCTTGAGACTCAGCCTTTCTGGAGGTGAGGGGGTGGTTGACATCAGCACTGATACACATATTTCTTGAGATGGGAAAGATATACATTGTTTATTGAGATGCTTCAGGTATCGGGCTGGGAGCTGTGATTATGTAGGTGGAAGGAGTTGTTGTGTACGGGTCTCAACAGTTGCGACCTCATGAGCGGAATTACTCAACACACGATCAGGAATTTACAGTTGTTGGTTAGGCCCTATAATTTTGGAGACATTATCTTCAGGGAGATAATTTTGTGGTTTTCACCGACCACAAGAGTCTCATATACATCTTCACTCAGTGTGATCTAAATTTGAGACAGTGCAGGTGGGTTGAGTACCTACATTCCTTCAACTTTGAGTGTGCTTATATGCCAGGGAAGGGAAATCCAATGGCTGATGCATTGAAAAGGAGGACTCAAATACAGGATGTTCTGGAGGCCAGTAGTGAGTGGTAGCTTATGGCTCTATTCTTTGAGATGCATTTGGGGATGCAAGACAGCCAGGGGCAGATATTTCTTTCTTCTGTAGTTGTTACCTCACTCTTGTAGATCAAGTTCGAATGAAGCATCTATCTGATTGTGAAGGCCAATTATTGTGGGATAGTGTGTCTGGAGAGGACCATATTCCTGGATGGACTGTAGGTGAGGTTGAGATATTGAATTTTATGGGGTGCATATGGGTGCCTGCAGATATACACGAGGAGCTGATACAAGATTTTTATTCCTCAGTTTGGGCAATTCATCCTAGCATCACCAATATGTATCGTGATCTACACCATCAGTATTGGTGGCCAGGTATAAAGAGGTACATTGCTGGTATCTTCATGACGTGTTCCACCTGTCAGTAGGTGAAGGTGGTGCATCATGGACTAGTAGGGCTTTTGCAGTAGTTACCCATTCCAGAGAGGAAGTGGAAAGGCTTTGTGATTGACAACATGACCAGTTTGTCGAGGTCACCTTGGGGGAATGACCCAGTTTGGGTTTTCAATAATAGACTCATGAAGGTTTCCAACATTTTACTGATCTAGGAATCCTTCAGTGTTGATGAGGAGTGATGGTTGTACATCTGAGTGATTGTACGTCTTCATGGAGTTCCACAGTCAATCGTTTCGGATAGGGATCCACATTTTATTTCTCAGGTCTGGTAGGGGATTTAGAAGGCTTTCGGTACATAGTTACTATTTGAGTATAGCTTTCCACCACCAGAAAGATGGCTAGTGCTAGCGTACAATTCAGTTTCTTGAGGATACGTTGTGAGCATGGATTCTTGATTTTGGAGGATCTTGGGAGATGCACATTCCACTTGTGGAATTTTCGAAGAACAATAGTATTCATTCAACTATTACGATGACACCTTATGAGGATTTTTAAGGTAGGTCATGCCGATCAGCCTTATGTTGTATGGAGGAAGGAGAGGAAACATTGATGGGACCTCTTCTTGTTCAGTAGACCATAGAGCAGATATAAAGGATTTAGAAGTGGATGGATACAGTACAATCATGATAGAAGTCTTATGCTGATCAGTGGAGATGACATCTGGTGCTCGAGGTCAGGGATCAGGTTATCCTGCATGTCACACCGAGGTTGGGACATAAGAGGATTAGAAGATAGGGTAGGTTTTCACTAAAGTGTGTCAGGCCGTTTGAGGTGTTGGAGAGAGTTTGGCCTGTTACCTATCGATTGAAGTTACCTCAGAGGTAACATTCTATGCACGGTGTCTTCCATGTTTTTCATCTTTAACGTTACTTCTCAGACCCATCTGATGTCTTTCAACCTGAGGAGGTTGAGTTGGAAGTGGATGCATCCTTTGAAGATAATCCTATATGGATTGGGGATGGGAGTACAAAGGTTTTCCGTGTCCTGTTTATTTCTCTAGTACTAGTGATTTGGCAGCACGGGAAAGTACAAGATTAGACTTAGGAGAGGGAGGCCGATGTTCAAGGCCTGTAGCCAGAGTTGTTTGGGGTTTCTTCTTCTACGCCGTGATAGGGAAATTTGGGTACAATTTTCATTAAGGGGGGATGTTTGTAAGAACATGTATCTTCTTATCAGGTATGATTTTCTTTTTTCTTGTATGTTTTAAGAAAATAAGAGTTTTTTGAAATTATTTTTTGTACATGTCGTACTTGGTTACAGTGGGTAGCCATGTGCTGGTTGTGCAACATCCTTTCACATGACCATGTGGGGTGACCTAAAGGCCACCTTATTCGGAGTATGGAAATATCAAGTACACACCTTGTATTTTCTTTTGATTCATTAATCACACCAGGGTCACAACTGACAGAAAGATCTGACTTCTTCTAGGTCTGTTTCATCCACGAGCAAGGTTATGTCCAAGGATCTTTGACGATCCCCCGAACCTCCGTTCATCCTATGAATCAAAATTGGTCAGTTGTGTTGGAATCAAACTATGAGTTTTCTCTTCTCCTAGAGTATCGTTTCTTGATTCCTCCTATTTATCATGTTATCCTCTGTTAAACATTTTAGACATTTTTTTTTGAACTTATACGTTCTAAATAGATTCATGCTTTGAGGTTCAAGAATATAGATCTCCTAACCCTGAGGTAGGTGGTTTTTTCCTTTCTGTTGAATGCCTTTAAGTTTCATGTGAAAATTTACTCAATTCCCATGAACGGGGAATTGAACATGTACCATATTGGCCTTATTGTTTCACTTCTATGCTGGTATTCTTGAGTAGATGTTTATTGTTTGTTAATAGGGTGAATTTTTGTTCTTTGGAGGTATTTTCCATGCATGTTTTCCCTGTTTAGACCTCATGGTCGTAATTTCATATTAGGTTTCTATTTACTTTCCCATGGAAAGTATTGTAGAGTGGTGTGATTCTTGTTCTATTGTACTGTTGTGCATTACAATGCTATATAAGTAGTTCTTGTGGCTTTCCATGGCTGTTACATGCTGCTACACTTCCATGACTTACACAGGGCCGTGAGAACCTGGTGTATAGACCATAGGATGAATGGGCATCGAGGGCTTCTCTAGAGTTTCTTTATAATTGACGATGTGAGACCACAGGGGGAATTAACGTTGAGTGCTTCCTCAGAGTTTATGTAATTCCTCGATGAGGGTTATAGATTGAATGTGACGTAAGTGCTTCCCTATAGCACCTTTAGAATGATATGAGACTATGGGGGGAATTTTTGGTGAGTGCTTCTTTAGTGAGTCTATGCTTAAGCTGAACCAAAGGGGTTAGAATGAGTGTACTACCAAGAGGGTTTCTTGAACATGTTTGGTAGGACCAGAGGGGAAAGGTTGTGAGTACTTCTGAGAGGGTTACATTGTGTTTAGATGCTTTTTTGTATAGTTAGGTCAGACCATAGGGGTTATTTATTTGTTTACCTTATTGATACTTATTTCGTGACACTAATCTTTGGATTGTTTTCTATTGAGTACCTTCATATTTACTATTTCTGGTACGTTTACCCGCCAAATACTCATTGACTGTTTGTAATGTCCCAGATTTTTTTCCATGTATTATTTTAATTTTATATGATAATAAATTTGAGACCAGGCTCTGAGACGGGGTATAGTTCCGAAGCCCAGTGAGCCCGGAAAAAAAGTTTGAATTTAATTAAATAATTAAATTATGTGTGCATGTGGTTTTCCTGAAAAATTGGAACAACTCCGAAACGGGTGCTCGGATCAGAAATCCGAAGGCACCATTTCGTTCAGAGCAGCGACTTTACCTAAGACAAGGCCCAACATCGGTCGGCTCAGGTCGGAGGTGAAATCTAGTTTTTTTGACGCAAGAGTAATAAAATATTTAAATAAAAATATTTTATTCCGCGGCGAAATATTATAAATCTGCTGCAATATATATCTCTTACCTTTTTATATAAAGACCTTTACAAGGGACCAGGGTTACAAACCTCATAACTGTGAATCCCATGGTGGCTCTAGAGGCACTGGAGAAGACCTCCCGATGCGGCGACGACGTTCTTGAGGATTTTCGCCGACAACAACGACGCAGCGACCGGATCTTCACCAACAAATGCAGCTGATCTAGGAAGGAGGTTTGTTTTTGATTTCCTTCCCCATTTTTCATTTTCGCGAAGAACGCAAACTAATCCACGAACATATTATCCCATGGATCGATCGTTCTTGTGGTACGAGTTTCTTCAGGGATTTTATGGTTGTTTGGTTTTGATCTAAAAGTGACGAAACTGAATCGACATGAACAATGATCGAGGTTCTTCCCTCTGGTTTGATTCTTGTATTTTTTCCCTTTCATTATTAATTGCGTTTTACACATTCCTGGAGGAAATCAATCGTTGCGCATTCGTTTTATGGCGCAACGATACGAGATTGAAGATCCAACCCCTGAGCGATGTCAGGGAGGTGCGACGACGGTTTCGGCAGGTGATTCAGAGCGGATTAGGAGATACAAGTTTTCAGCCATTTTTCTTTAGATGGATCATTAGAGGTTTATGATCCAATTTAATTTCTAAAAACACCTG
Source organism: Viscum album (assembly GCA_963277665.1). Classification (NCBI taxonomy): domain Eukaryota; kingdom Viridiplantae; phylum Streptophyta; class Magnoliopsida; order Santalales; family Viscaceae; genus Viscum; species Viscum album. The sequence goes on from OY728140.1 coordinate 1,766,120,299, forward strand.
TTACGATGTTCATATGATGAAATGAATACATCCCAGGAGTATCGAGATAAACAGACGAGAAACATAGGATCTGGAGGATCAGCCACGGAACAAGGAAGAAGATGAAATTTCTAAAAAAATCCCAACTACACGCGGTGTAGTATGGTCTACACGGCATGTGTTCGTCGGCGGACCACATGGAATGTACTCCCGGAGTACATGGACATGAGTTGAGTACATGGCCAAGGACAAGGCGTGTATACCCTTCCCCGGCCAGACCCGGCCAGATACACGAGATACCATGTGAACTGGTACACGGGTAGGTGGCGTAGACACGAATAGAGGCCATGTATGGGTGCATGGCCAGCGTACATGGAGTAATCCTAGGTTCTCGTACACAGCGTGTGACTCTTCTGCATTTCATGTAGTTTCGTTCTATCCAACAAGGCAAAGGAAATGGGTCGTTTACATGGGCAGTACCCAGAGTCAAGGAACACAACGTGTGATTAATCTACACACCATGTAGTTTTGTTTTACACATCTTGGACGGATGACGCGGGTCATTGACACAAGAAGCACCCGGGGTAAGGAAGACAGAGTGTAACCATACTACACGTTGTGTAACTAATTCTTCAGGGATTGAGCCACTTGTCTTCTGTGACTTGGACTGGCTTTCTAAGGGTGTGTACCCATGGTCTTTTCCCTGAAGGTTCTGGTATCATTTCCTTTATACAGGAGTATGATCCCTTCAGCAGGACTTCCTGAAAATATTTGTTGGAATCCTCTATGTGAGACTTAGATCAAGATCCCTTATACATTTTTGGAATCCTAGGTAGAGTTAATGGTATCGACGTGACCAACCTTACCCAGGCGTCGACCTTCCTCTTAGCGGATTAGCTCACACTGAGTTGTCGAAATCACCCCCTTACATGGCCATGATCCTCATCTGAGCATCATGTTTTCATAGTACATGTGGATTGTGTTCTCCCGGAATGAGTACATCGCGTCTCTCTCTTCAATCCTAGGATTGTGTTGTCCTTGTTTTATGCTTAGTGGAATCTTCGATCTTGGTCCTACTTGAAGTATAACGATAGTCGTTTGTGTGTGAGTATATCTGGATATTTTTGTTATATGTTCTTGTAGAAATATTTTGTGTGGAGCTAACTGTATCATTCCTTTGTGGTGTTTCCTTTCATGTATTTCTTTTGTGGTATTTCCCTTGTTGAATTTCCTTTGTGTTTTCGGGGTGTCCTACTAGGTATTGTTATACTCACCCCTGAACGGGCTCTTCCCACACTTGTCATGTCTTGTGCAGAAGAGCAAGCCTTTGACAGGATTCTAGGCGGACAAGGAATGGATGGTACTCAGTGAGTTTTGGTAGGACGAGGTGTGTTCCTACGGCTACAGACTGCAGTCCCCACACCTTACAATACATGTTGTACTTTGTTACAGACTCTCTTTTGGTGGTCTTATACCTTTGGCTCAGGGCATTACCTTCTTGTATATTACTTTACTATCGTACTCTTTTGGTTGGGTTTTATTGTATGTATGCAAATTTTCTGTTTAGTAGTTTTACTTTCAACTTTGTGGTCTTGAAGAGTTGCGGATCGGGCCCCACTAGGATGGGTTGTGACAGAGTGGTATCATAGGTGTTCGGTTCTATCTTAGGACCGAGAGTCTATGAGTTCATTGGGTAAATAGTGTTAGGTGTTTCAAGTTCGGATTTCAGGCCAGGGATCCCAGTGTTGGTGCGGGTGGCCGACGTATCCATACACCAGGACTCTGATAACCTTCTTTTCAAATTGGAGCATGGGGACACTAGTTGCATGGGAAAATAATGGTAGATACATTATATAGGAATGGGTTGTGGTTTCCATGTCCTTCTTGAGTCAGATCTCCGGATATACTCACAGACTGTGATACATCTTGTTTGTTTACAGGATTCCTCCATGACGCGTACCCGCTAGGATCTAGCAGCTTGATAACCTGGATGACCCCATCAGGGATTAAACTTCGATACAGGGACTAGATCCCCCAGTTTTACCATCACATGGTGTGACAGTAATCCCGCCACCTGTGGAGTAGTGTTTAGTTCCTGGTGTATAAGTGGAGGAGGAGTGCAGGCTGAGCACACTCCACAAGTTTCAAAGACAGAGACCCCTCAGGTTTCAAGGTGAGGCTAAACCTTAGGCAGCGAAAGACTATCTTGAGGCAGTGACTAGAGTCTTCTGTTTGGTCTAGACACTAGCAGACCAGATGGTGATCCTGGCAGCGAGCCGTCTGTAGGGATCGACAGGACGATGGTGGAGTTTGGTTATCCAGACCCACGACAAGGCAACTCTTGTGTGGTCGGAGTTTGAGAATCTCTTCAGAGAGGAGTTTTCACCGGTTACCCTGAGAGCAGTACGTATACTGGAGCATCTTCAGCTCTAGTAGGGAACCATGTCGGTGGCTGTCTATTCATCGAGGTTTACCGACCTCTTGTGGTACTCGACAGATATGGTCAGAGATCAGTACTTTTGAGCATGGACTATTGAGCAGGGCTTGCGCAGAGATATCTGAGCTAGTATCAACCCTATGAGCATTCCTACTTATGATGGGGTGCTTGAGTGGGCTTTGGTGGTCGAGATCTTCTTGGAAGAGCATAGATAGCCGACTGTTGTCAGTAGTGGGTGAGCTGGATCAGAGACCTCGGTAGCAGGGATCCAACGTTAGGGACCTAGGTTTGGGAGACGTTTTCTGAGGAGATCCCAGGAAAGGGGATCTACCATACAGGGTCTGAAGGGCGCCTCTATCCATCTTCTAGAGTGGCGATTCTACTCATATGATGGCAGGAGACATCTCGCTCGAGATTATCCGACCCGCTGTACGACTAACACGGGAACAGTGGATGGACCACTGAGGCAGAGGCAACGTGTAGAGAAGATAGATTAGCGAGCGGCAGACGTGGTAGAGGTGCTGGGAGAGCAGTTGGAGGTGGTCGACGTTTTGACCCTTTACCACCAGCACCCCTAGGAGGTCCACCCATGGCTCAGGGAGCTGGTGGATAGAGGCAGGGACTGCTGCAGGCGGCAGAGGCTAATGAACCATGTACTCCCGGAATGATTAAAGGTGTAATCTGAGTCTTTTCTACTCTGGATACCATACTGATAGACACATGTGATAGTCATTCCTTGCTGGCTGCATATCTTGTTCAGGACATTGAGATTCCAGTTGAGCCATTGAATCGACTCGTACGCTTAGAAACACCGACTGGAGAATATTCATAGATCACACACCTCTGTAGAAAGTGTGACCTGACCCTTGGAGGTGAGAGTTTCGGTTGGAACCTCTTGGTGGTAGCTTCAAGGCCATACGATGTCATTCTTGGTATGGATTATCTATCCACAGTTCATGCCAAGATCGACTGTTTTAGGCGAAGGTTGCAGTGTGTCCACAGAGATGGAACAAGTTTCTCTTTTGTCGGTGAAAGAGAGATGCATGTAGCGTAGGATGGAATCATGCATAGGAAGGCACAACCGATTTCATATCATTAGTCTAGCATAGCCCTTGGTACGACAATTGTTATGAGGTTCCAGCTTCCAGCAATAGTGGTTGAGTACGAGGAAATCTTTCCAGAGGATGTCCTAGGACTACCTCCCCGTCGGGGGATAGATTTCTACACTGAGTTGCAACCAGGGATGACACCGATATTAGCATCAGCATATCGGATGGCTCCTACAGAGCTTTTTCAGCTGAGAGTGTAGCTGGACGACTTGCAGAAGAAGGGCTTTGTGAGACCCAGCATTTCATCCTGGGAAGCCCTAGTGCAGTTTACCAATAAGGCAGAGGGGAGATTGAGGATATGTGTGGATTACCGATACTTGAATCAGGTGACTGTGAAGAATCGGTATCCACTATCGAGGATCGATGACCTCTTCGACCAATTGAGATGGGGACAATGGTTCTCAAAGGTTGATCAATGATCAGGATATCACCAGTTGTGAGTACGGGATGAGGATATTCTGAATATGGCTTTCAGATGCCGCTATAGTCACAATGAGTACATTGTGATGCCCTTTGGTGTGACCAACGCCCCTGATGTGTTCATGGGACTCATGAACTAGATCTTTCATTCCTATCTTGATCGGTTTGTAGTTTCCTCATCAATGAAATCCTTTTATACTCTACGTCTGAGGAGGAGCACCCGAGACACCAATGGATGGTTCTGGAAACACTCCATGAGAACGAGCTGTATGTGAAACTCTTGAAGTGTTAGTTATAGATATAAGAGGTCCAGATTCTGGGACATGTTATCTCCTCATATGGTGTAGCAGTGGACCCAGCCTTGGTGGTGGCAGTACTAGCATGGGAGCCACCCCAGAGCATGATGGAGATACAGAGCATCCATGGGTTGGAAGGATACTATCAAGGATTCATTCTTTATTTCTCCAGAATTTCAGCACCCATGACAGCTTTGACCCAAAAGGGGCAGCCTTTCCTATTGACCGGGAGATGCCAGCTGGCTTTCCAGTAGTTTAGAAAGAGTCTGAAGAGCGCCTCGATCTTCAGATTACAGGAGGAGGGTGTGGAGTACGTAGTGTTCTGTGATAAATCCGGAACTGGGCTCGGTTGTGTCCTGATGCAGAGGCAAGTAGTGATTTCCTATGTCTCACCTCAGTTGAGGCCACACGAGCAGAACTATGTGATCCATGATCTTGAGTTGGCAGCGATAGTCTTCGCATTGAAGATGTGGCGACACTACCTGGTGGGAGAGCAGTTTACCATCTATTCTAATCACGAGAGTCTCAGATATATCTTTTCTCAGAAGGATCTGAATCTGAGTCAAAGGCGATGGATTGAGTTCCTCCAGGATTCGTACTTTGAGATCATTTACACACCTGGGAAGGGGAATGTTGTGGCAGATGCTCTCAGCAAGAAATCCAATTCGTAGTTTCTAGATGAGGCGACGATGTAGTTGGCCACTTTACAGTTATTCTTTGTGGATGGAGATGAGGGCGCTTAACTTCAATCGATGGTTGTCACCCGTCCAATCTTTCAGCGAGTCAGGGAAGAACAGTGTGAGGATGCTAACTGTGAGACACTTTGTTCTCAGATATGAATAGGTGTTGTGACTAATGGATATTCAGATGGTGCGGAGCATGCTGTTCTTTTCAGATGGAGTACAGTAGTAGCAGTGATGTTGTAGGAGGAGATTCCGAGGGAGTTCCATACATCTCCTTTGGTAGTACATCCAGGTGTGAAAAATATGTATCAGGACCTTTGACGTCAGTTCTGGTGTCCAGGAATGAAGAAGTGTGTGTCAGAGTTTGTTTCTCGGTTCCTTACTTGTCTGCAAGTAAAGGCTGAGCACAGGTGCCAGTGGGATTGACACAGCCCCTTGATGTGATAGAGTGGAAGTGGGATGGGATATCCATGGACTTTGTGACAGGTTTACCACGTACGTCCAGGGGACACAATTCCATCTAGTTGATCATTGATTGACTCACCAAGTCGGCCCACTTACTAGCCATACAAGATCAGAGCTCAGTAGAGAGATTCAGATTCCTCTACGTGTAGGAGATAGTTCAACTTCATGGAGTACCATCCACGATCGTCTCAGATCGTGATTCTAATTTCACATCTCAGTTGTGGAAGGTATTGCAAGAATATTTTGGGACTTAGTTACGCTTGATCACAACGTTTCATCCCAAGACTGATGGTCAGACATAGAGGACTATTCAGGTCCTGGAGGATATGCTTCGAGCTTGCATACTTGACATCGGTAGTAGCTGAGAGGATCACCTACAACTGGTGGAATTTTCTTATAACAATAGTTATAATTCCAATATTGGTATGGCACCATTCGAGGCTCTGTAAGGGCGACCTTGTAGGTCACCGCTTTGCTGGACTAATCCAGGAGATTCAATAATTATGGACCCAGAGATGGTGAGAGCTACTGCAGAGAAGGTTCAGGTAATCCAAGAGTGAAAGAAGACTGCACAGATTCGGCAAAAGTCTTATGCCGACAGGAGGTGGAGTCTCTTGGAGTTCGAGGAGGGAGACAGTGTGTTCCTTCGGGTCTCACCTCGATGGGGATTGTAGAGATTTGGCAATGGCAACAAGATATCTCTGATATTCATCATCCCTTTCCAGATTTCGAGTAGATTTGGAGAGGTGCGGTATCGCTTGGCTCTACCTCCTCAGATGGACCGAGTACACAACATCTTCCATGTTTCGCAGCTACGGAGGTACGTTCATGATCCATCGCATGTTATTGACTAGGGAGAGCTAGAAATCGATGATGGAGTGACCTTTGCTGAGTACAAAATGGAGATCGAGGATCGGCAAGAAGAGATCCTTCATGGGCGAGCTATTCCCTTAGTGTGTGTCCAGTGGCTACACAGGAATCTCCAGGAGAACACGTGGGAGCAGGAGCCTCAGATTCATGTGCAGTACCCACATCTTTTTGAGTAGCCTTTGTTTTGGATTTATAGGGATGTAAAATCTCTAAGGTTGGTGTGATGTAATGTCCCAAATTTTTTTTCCATGTACTATTTTAATTATATATGAGAATTAATTCGAGACCAGGCTCTGAGACGGTGTGCAGTTCCGATGCCGGGTGAGCCCAGAACAAATGTTTGAATTTAATTAAATAATTAAACTACGTGTGCATGTGGTTTTCCTGAAAATGTGGAACAACTCATAAACGGGTGTACATATCAAAAATATGAAGTCACCATTGCATTCAGAGTAGTGATTTTACCTTAGGAGAGGCATAACATTGGCTGGCGCAGGTCGGTGGTGAAATCCATTTTTTGGAATGTTAGAGTAATTGAATATTTAAATAAAAATATTTTATTCCACAGCTAAATATTTTAAATCTGCTGCAATAGATATCTCTTATCATTTTAAATAAAGACCTGTGTAGGGGCCCAGGGTTACAATCCTCATAACCTTAAAACCCTTGGCGGCTCTGGAGGCTCTAGAGAAGACCTCCCGACGTGGAAACGACATTCTTGATGATTTTCACTGGCGAAGACGATGCGGCAACTAGATCTTCACCAAACAAATGCTGTGGATCTAGGTTGGATGTTTGTTTTTTATTTCATTCCTTGTTTTTGATTTCTGCGATGAATGCAGACTAATCAATGAACAGATTATCCTACAGATTGATCATTCTTGCGGGACTGGTTTTTTGGGGATTTTGAGGTTGTTTGGTTTTGATCTAATGGTGATGAACCCGAATCATCACGAACAACGATCGAGGTTCGTCCCTCTTTTTTGATTCTGGTATTTTCTCCCTTGCGTTCTTCGTTGCATTCTATGTGTTCTTGGAGGAAATTAATCATTGCACATTCATATGTTGGTGCAACGATCCGAGATAGAAGATCCAACCCCGTAGTGATGTCACGGAGGTGGGATGACGGTTTCGGCAGGCGATTCCGAGTGGATCGAGAGAAACAAGCTTTTGGGAGTTTTTCTTCAAATAGATCATTCAAGGTTTATGATCTAATTTAAGAGCCGAAAATAACTGTTACGATGTTCATATGACAAAACGAACCCATGCCTGGAGTATCGAGATGAACAGAAAAGAAACCGAGGATCCGGAGGTTCAGCCGTGGTGCGAGGAAGAAGACGATGTTTCTTGAAAAATCCCAACTACACGCCGAATAGTATGGGCTACACGACGTGTGTTCATCGGTGGACCACATGGAGTGTACTCTGGGAGTACACGGACATGGGATGGGTACACAGCCAATGACATGGCATGTATACCCTTCCCTGGCCAGACTCGGCCAAATACACGGGATACCCCATGTACTGGTACACGGGCAGGCAGTGTGGACACATATAGAGGCCTTTTACAGGCACATGGGCATCATTCGCAGAGGTATCCCAAGTGGTCGGACATGGCGTGTGACTCATCTACATGTAGTGTAGTTGATTTCTATCCGACAAGCCAAATGACATGGTCTGTTTACATGAGTTGTACCTGGAGTCAAGGAACATGACATGTGATTACTCTTCATGATATGTAGTTTAGTTTTAAACAGCTTGGATGGATGATGTGGGCCGTTTACACAGGCAGCACCTGGGGTCAAGGAACAGGGCATGTAACCATTCTACACATTGTGTAACCAACTCTTCATGGCTTGAGCCACTTGTCTTCTGTTACTTGGACTAGATTTCTTTGGGTTCATACCCTTGGTCTTTTCCCTAAATGTTCTGGTATCATTTCCTTTATACATTAGTATGATCCCTTCAGCAGGACTTCCTAATTAGAGTTGGTGGAATCCCCTATGTGAGACTTCGAGACTGATCCTCTATTCATTCCTGGAACCCTAGGTAGAGTTATTGGTATCGACGTGACCAACCTTACACAGGCGCTGATCCTCTGCATGGTGGATTAGCTCAGACATAGTTGTTGGAATCACCCCATGAATTGGTCGTGATCCACATCTGAGCATCATGTTCTCATTGTACATGTAGAGTGTGTTCTCCTGGAACAATTACTTCGCGTCTCTCTCTTCAGACCTAGGAGTGTGTTCTCCTTGTTTAATGCATAGTGTAATTATCACGTTGGATCCTAGTGGAAGTATCGTGATGGTCGTTTGTGTATTAGTATATCTAGATATTCTTGTTATATGTTCTATAGACATATATTGTGTGGAGCTGACTATATCTTTCCTTTGTGATATTTCATTTGTTGTATTTCCTTTGTGGTATTTCCCTTGATGTATTTCCTTTTTGGTTTCGGGGTGTCATACTAGATATTTTTATACTCACCCCTACACAGGCTCTACCCGTAGGTGTCATGTCTTGTGCAGACGAGCGAGCCTTTGACATGATTCTAGGTGGGCCAGGACCAGACAGTACTTAGTAAGATCATGCAGGCCGCGGTATGTTCCTATGGCTATAAACTGCAGTCCCAACACCTTACTTTATAGGTTGGACTTTGTTACAGACTCTCTTTTGGTGGGCTTTTACCTTTGTCCCAAGGCTTTTCCTTCTTGTAATTTACTTTCCTATCATACTCGGTTAGTTGGGTTTTAGTGTATGAATCCATATTTTCCTTTTAGTAGTTTTACATTCAACATTTTGGGCATGGTGAGTTGCGGCTCGGGCCCCACTGGGATGGGTCATGACACTGTTAGGCAGAGATCTGGTAGTGGTTGCCTTCTAAAATTCGTCTGACACCCTGTTTGGGCCAGGCTTTTGAGCCCAAACAAATTATATTGTTGCAGGTCTAGCCAAGGGCAAGGTCCCTTCTACTTCAGGTACATGACATGATGTAGAGCTGGAGAGCATGGAATGAAGCTATTCTTGTGATGTTGAGGATCTGTTTCTCTTTTATTTTTCACTTTTGTTTAACACTATTTGTATTCCAGCATTGGGATTGTTTGGCTCTTTTCCTAGACATATATATCATGAATCATTTATTTATATGTGCTCTTATTGTTACATTATTTCAGTATTCCACTATTTACTATTTTTGGATATTTACTACTTCCACTATTGTATTTTTGTTTCTCTTCCACTATGTTACTCTGCCAATGAGGGAATAGTCTCCCCACTGTCAGACCCATGGCCCTCGTTTCTAGTTGGCAGCCTCTAGAGTTCAGGGAAATGTGCATGAGCCATGTGACCAACTGGGTACGGGGTGCCTATGGGTGGTATCCGGAACCGAGACTTTACATATATTTTAATACTATGTCATGTTTCATTTAAAAATGGGTTTTCATATAATGTAAGATAATTTCAAAATTGGGTTCACCCCATGAAAAATTAAAATTTTCCTATATTTTTTTGTAATATATTCATTTTTATGATAAATGATATTGAAATGATTGAGTTTTTTTAAAAAATAGATTCACAATAACTCATGTTGTTACACATATAATGGATGCAATTTATATTGGATGTTGATATTTTTCATCTAACCTATATATCATCATTGATTGGATCATAATTTAAAACATTGAATCACTTCCTTCATAATTGATATTGGATTTATATATTCAAATATAATCCATGCCTAAAATTATATTAAATTATAATATAGTGAAAATAAGGAAATTTTATTTGTATGAATTCACACAAACATCAATCAGTGAAGAATCATAAATATTTGATGTTATCATCATACATTTAATATATTTCCCTTCTAATACATCATCTAATAATTGATTATTGAAATCAAAATTCCAAAAAAATGAATTTATATGGCTATGCAAAAAAAATACAGTTTAATGTTTGAGTATTTCAATCACCACCACAACTTCATTATACAATCTTCGTTAACGTACAGAAAAACAAATGGTTAGAATGGATTTGAGGAATAATTAAATTGAGTAATAGTTCATGAAAAATCATTTATATAAAATATATATAAAGACACATTCCTTTTCTATATTTGACTCCTTAATATTATCATTAGACTGTTGTTGTCATCATATATTCAAATCCTTCATAATTGGTTATATTGAAAATGTGCATTATCCTATGAATATATCATATAATTATCAATCCAGGATAAAAAATGGAAAATTGAAAATGAAATAGACTTATAGTATTGATATAATCAATAAACACTTTTCTGGGTTATTACCCCTATATTTATTTTTGCCAAAAATTAAATCTATTTCAATTATATAGATAATAATGTTTTGGAAGAAAACCCACACTAATTTTTTTACCATATTGTAGTATATTATGCTATTTAATAGAAAATACTATGGGTTACAACTTATTTTTTATCATCATAGTTTTAGAAGGTAACTAAGCCTTATTCAAATACAAACTAAGGCACCCTATACTTTTTATACGTAAATATTACATATTATTATATGATTACTTATTAAATATAAATATGATCCATTCTATAATCATAATGGTTTAGTTTATTAAGAAACATGAATATAAAAATACTAGGTCATAAAATATTTAAATCATATCCCACTTAGTTATTTGTGTATAACACCCTTCCTAGACCCATTATCCATATATTTTTTTGTAATATCCTGGGATACATAAAACAAAATGAAGGGTGGGCTCAGTAGCTTTGTAAAGGTAAATATGGGAAATATCAGTGATCATATAGAAATATCATAAGAATAATGGCTATTATAACATTAAATAAACATTTAGAATCAAATAAACTAATTCACATATCCAAGACATGAGTTGTGGAATAATTCATTGTAGTTCAAAAATAATGGGATTGTGACATAAATCCATTTCTATATGTTATAATTTCATAAAAATTACATTAACCACATTTTAAATTTATATAAATTATTTTAATTAAATGAATAATAATTTAAATACTAAAAATATCATATGAAAACATCCTATTACATTTCAACACCCATATATTTCTAATTAAATATTATAAACATTTTTTCTGTAGGATAATTGTTACATTTACTCGGAGATTTTTTGTCTCGTAATTTTTTCTCTTGTATATTGATCACGTTTCTATCATATCTGGAATTTTATTTCTGATATAAATATTACAAATATTAATTATATACATATTTTTAGTCTTAAAAAAATAAATATAGTGATTGAAAATTTATTTTGAACATTCATAGAGAGGACATACTGAATGTTTTCAAGAATGTTGTCTTTAATTTTTGAGGGATGAAATGAAAGAATGGTGAATAAGAATTAGACAATAATGAATAATTATTATATCATATTAAAAATACATTTTCTATAAATATATCCTTGTTACCATCAATGTAGATAGGAATCTAAAACGAATCACATCACCTTATGGAGGTGATTGTTAATAGGTACACACAAGCGATGTTATCAATTTCCAAAATATTAGATGGTAACATGGTAGATATGATATTATAATTATATATGTATAATTTTTGTAAATATATGTGATATATAAATTTTAAACACATAATAATGACCTTACATTAAAGGTAGTGATGTGAAATGAATTGTATCTCTACATAGAGGCAGTAGTCCACCCGTACGTATACAAGATGTATTCACTACTCATTTGATGGAAAATAGTGTGGATAATGGTATTTTAAAAATATTAATTAAATATTAGTGCATTTAGGATAATGATGATATTATTTAAGGATTAATATTATAGATTTAGAATAAGATAGGGAAAAATAAAATTAATTTGGTTAGGTATGATTATTTACACTTCTTCTATAGGCCTTATTTCATTCAATTATAAAGTACACTTGAAAATACCATTAAAGAAAGATATTTACTATAATTAAAGGATATGAATGTTTATAAGTGAATTGGGCAATGTTTCGTTAAGATTTGTGGTTCAATATGTTGTCAAGAGAATATAGAAAGGGTGTGGTTTTATACGGGAAGTTAAAGTAACACATTGAATTAATAAAGTTTAAAACACAATTAAGAAACTCTGAAGAAATTTTTTTCTAAATATAAATAAATTTAAATTAAAATATAAATTTCAAAATATCATCTTCTATTAAAATATATTCATATATTCATATTCTTTTCAAAACATATATTTTTTTAACCCCTAGGTTAACCAAATTTAATCATAATAATGGTAATGAGTTATTTAATACTAATGGAATATAATTTAAATTTTAAGGAAGAAATTAGCACATAAATGACCAAAATAGGAAATTGAAGAAAACTTCTGTACCATAATGTCTAATTTATATATTTTTATGATTTTAATTTAATTTAATTTAAATATTTTTTATAAAATTTTAATAATGTAATTTTTTTAACAATTCACATTATATAAATTTGAAAACAATATATCCAAAATAGAGTACATAACTCAAAATTGTAATATATATCTAAGAAACTCATTGAACACAATAATTGACCAATATTTTATTTCTATAAATATTTGGTGAATTATTTTTTCTTTTTATCTGTTTAATAAATATTATGGTGGGGCTTCTTACGAATTTAAGGTAATTATTTAGTCACACAAAATTATAAATAAATTAACCTGATAAAAAACAAATAAATCCTTTAAAAAAATTATAACTGAAGTTATCGTTTTTTCCTTGAGTAATAATTTGAGATATATTATGTTCAAGAGAGTGTCGATTGTATTTCTTATTTTTATATTTTAATATAATGGATTTATTCAACTAAAAATGTCACCATGATTCTATATATTTAAGGCATTGATGGAAATATTCAATATACACCCATAAAATAGGATAAAATAATATTTTGAATGATTTTTATGAATTATCTCAATAGTTTTAACCTGAATTAAAAAAAATATACCTTTATCATGGTAAAAATCTAAACTATTGGTACTATTCATGTTGACCTAATATTAAAGTGAAATAATTAAAATATATGGATATACTAATTCCAAACCATGAATCCATTTCTCTAGATATAATTTTTATAAAATTTTATGTAAATTTTAAAACTAATCCATCTGAACATGTACAAAATAAATTTTCTAGAAAAAAAGGTTCCCTTAAATTTAAAAGTATTTTATTCCAAAATACAACATAAAAATTAATCATATAAACTTCATTGAATTATTAATAATATATATGAACTTATTTTAATTTTAATAAATTTTAAAATAAAATTACTATTTTTATATTTTTGATATTAAATGAATGATTTCAATAAATCTCAAAATTTTTAACTAATCATTGAAAAATAAATATTTTTCTAAAATTTTCAAAATTTCAATCGTAGTTTGTTTTGGCATGCTGATAAAAAAAATCATAGTTCGTTTTTGAAGTACATTTTCTTAATTTGGTATTAATTAATTATAATATTTTCTTAATAAAAAAATTCAGGAAAAATAAATTTTTATATTCTAAAATAACTTTTTAATCATTTTAATTATTATACATAAATTTTTATATTTTAATCTAAAACCATAAGACATACCATTATATATTTTTTAATTTATATTTACTCCTATAATTTAATTATTTTGATATAAAAAAGATCATATTAATAAAATTAGACTCACTGTTGCATCTATCCCAAGATATCAAATAAATTAAATAAATTTAATGAGATGTATATTATAAAATCAATGGGTGTTATAATAAACATCTCTTTTGTAACCACATCATGTGAAAACTGACTATTCTTAGTAAACAATTGGCATATCGTCTCACTATCAATCACCTAAGTGATTGTTGAGTAACATTTTGACATTTTAAAATTCCAATCTCTTTTGATATAATTACTCTACAAAAACGGTATTGAATTATTTAAAATACACATTTTCAATCTTATTAACTTAAATTATAATATCCCAATGTCGCATGTTAGGCCAATTAGGCCTGAATATTTCACTCATTTCCTATGTGTGATATAGTGTCTCCAAGAACTAGTGGATTCATTCATTAATTCCTAATCAATCCTCTACCTCATTATGATTTTTCATTATAAGGAATAGTGCTATTTTAAAATAATGAAACTCTTGGTATTGATATTCACTCTCACAACCAATGTTCTATCTAATATTCTTAAATATCATATGGTGAAGCATCGTGTTATAGATCATGCACATCACTCACTACCACTTTTTTTACGATCTGGTTAACTTGAGGGTTTGATTTATATTGGTTTATCAGAAACTCTCATCTGAAGACTAATCATTATTCATTTATTGGGTGTAGTGAAAAAAAATAACACATAAATATAAAGTAAAATTACATGAAAATTATCAAATATTACTCAAAATGGAAATATAAATATCATATAATGTTTTTGGAAAGGTCAATAGTCATAAAAAATAACTCATCAATGTCACTTTTTCCTAACCCCACTTTGTATCTTAAGGCTCCCAATGAGGATATATGGCTAGGAAAACACATGTCACCTAGACATAATGATAAAATATCATATATCACTTCTACCATGATATCCCAAACCACACATATATTTTTATAGAGAATCAGACCCGGTTCTTATTCAAATTAGTCAAGATTTATCTGTGATAGCCTGCTAAAATAGTATATGAATTGTCCCTAACCTGTCCTAATTGGTGTTCTTGATCCCCATTGGTTGGAATCTATAAATTTGAAATCAATAATGGTAATGGGGTGATTTTACCACAAGAATTACCAAATAATGAAAAATCAAAACCTAAGAATACATAACTAGTTGGTATGCCTAAACAATCAACAAGGTAAAAGTAACACAATAATAAAATTAATAATACTAATACCAAAATTTAATCCAAAATAATAATTAAAAAATAATACATCAATACAAAGATAGTATAAAATAATATAGATCATATATGATTTTTTTATAATGGAATACGAAATCTCACTGTAATGAATGTAAGAAACTGACCATAAACACTACATAATCTTAATTTTATTTCAATAATTCAGTATATTACATTTTAGGATCATTTCATGTTTGTTGTTTTGGATAATTGGTTTATTAATCATATATAACACAACTTTATAACATAATTTTTAAACATAAATTTAGAATCATTTTTTCCATGATATAATTCTTACAAAATATTTTACTGTTTATTTTAATAGAAATTATCAATGAATTTCAACTAGGTTTCTTCCATTCCCTTAACCATCTTTATACCCTTTGAAAACACAATTTAATATTTGTGATGAGTAGATAAAATTGAGTATTGGAGATAAAAATATAGAAATAATTAGTCTAGTAAAAAAAATAAAAACTCATATAACATTTACATTAACCATTAATGTAATTTGACAATATCAATTAATTTCTTTACACATAATTCACTCCCACACATTTTTATCAATGAAATCCTTTAGAACATATAGAAAGTTTGAAAAAATTCAGTAAAATAGATCATCATATTCGTAAAACTATTTTAAACAACCTTTTAATAGTAATAACCATATAGATGTCATCACATATAATCATTACCCAATGAATAAGTGAGTTATTACATGGCTCACCCTTCATATAATATATATTAGGATTAAATGTTTTCATGACTTATAAATGAGGGCATCCATTTATATAAACTATATCTGGCTCACCTATGTGCTATAATGAGGATCAACCCATCATATAAGAGGTATCAAAGTCATTATATTCATATAATATTGGATTTCCATTTAATGAATAAAATATAATCATCTTTCAGTATTTTGAAAAACACTTATAAATTCATATGAAAAACACAATAAAATAAAATTCAGTTTTATTTTAAAACACAATTTTCTATACTAGAAAAAACCACTTCATTTAAATAACATTATCAATACCAAAAAACACCGAAAAAAATGAAGAGTTTATTCTTTTCATAAAAATTAAATTTATCATTAGAATATATAAATCAAATAATTTTAAAAAATATGGTAAAGACATTGTCGTCATGTAAAACATTCCTTTTGATGATTTTCCTGACATTTCATATAAAACATATAAAAAGAATATTTTCTTCAAAACCATTGTCATAATGTAAATTTTATATAAAAAATATTTTATAAATATTTTATTTCAGTGGAATATAATTTAAAAATCATGCATATAGAATATGAATCATTTGAAGGCATCATTTAAAATATTCTTTGGTTTAAGAAAAGAATATTTTCACTTGAAAAGCACTTGAATAATATTACCCATGACATAATAACATAAAAATACATTAAATATCATTATTATTGATAATTTAATTATATAAATTGTTAATGTTTCAATATATACACATTATAAAAGAATAATAATGAAATAAATCAAAATATGCCTCAATTAATAGGCATTGATATGATATCCATTAGCTTTATCCTTATTAATCTATCATGTATTTACCTTCACAAATAAAAAAATTGTGAAAATTATTTACCTAATATATATACTTTTAATTATTTATATATATATTTACATTACTTATTATAATGTTTTTAACAATTATATAATCAATAATGATTATATCGAATGTTTTGACAATATTTATCTTATATGAAAGCTGACTTTGGTTGGTTGAATATGGATAAAAAGACATTATTTAAATTTATAAGACGGAAAAATAATAATAAAACAATTATCATATTTATACATTGATTATACTTGTAAAATTAATCCATAATAATTTTCATTAAAAATGAACTAACATTATGATAATAGAGATGATAGGTCATACGTATGAATTAGTAACATATTAATTCTTATTGACTTTTATGGAAATGAGGAAGGTAACATTTATCAGTATATATTGATAATAATAACATAAATATAATATTATTGAGATATATATATATTTATATATATCATTCATTGGATATGATGTGATTAAAAAATGAATCACATCCCATCTCGGATGTTGTTGTCCACACGTCCACAAAAAATGTTTTAATTTTTTCAATGAGTGAAAAAGTAAAAAATGTAATGATATAAAATTTTTAAAAATTGAGAAATATTTCACAAAAAAAATTATTATGTGATTTATATCGCATATACTTAATATTATTATCCTTATTTCATTACATATAACATGTTAGTGAAAAAATGATTCAAATTGCTTCATGGGGTTGTAGTCTGTTGTACACATGAGTGATGTTATTGTATCCCTTATGGTACGGAATGTAAAATCGAATATATTATATGATGAATAAATATGTATAATTATCTTGTTAATAAAATATAAATAATTTATATGAATCATCATACACAGTAATTAGAGTTGGTAATTGAAAAATGAATGAAATTTCTTTGTGAGGATATAGTCCAAAAAATACATGAATGATGATTTCAAAACCCATTTGATGGAATGTAAAAATTATTTATCTTATCTAATTAATATTATAAAATCCCAGTAAATTTATGATATATATATTTTTTATATTAGTATCATTTAACAAAAATTGAATGTTGTTGAGAAAGAAATAAAATAATGGTGTTTGTTATAGAATACTACCGCTTCTTTGAGAGTCCACCAAATATTTTCCACAAAAAATCACAGGATGTATTTATCCCAAATCCAAAGATTAAAAACGAGGTTATGTAATGTGGGATGTTATTAGGGTAGTTTTTGGTCCATCCAAATGGAAATATGTTTGGGAATAAATTAGAGGACTGATTTTTATTTTATATTTTATAACGAGTTTCAGTTTTGTAAATACTAGTAAGTATTCTCTATAGGGATGTATCCCTTACCTAATATGACTCAAATTATTATTAATAATGAATTGGAGGGTTTATTTAGTCAAAAAAGAAACTCCACCACCAAACATTAATTACATTTGTATCATGTTATTCTATATATTTATGTTTTCTGAATTTTACCCTTTTTTTATAACTTCAACTTGTTTTTTTTATTTACCTAGATAATTAATACATAATAATATAATTTTTTGAGTATTAGTAGATAAATTTGAATTGTATATCTTAAATATAAAAGATAATTTTTAAATTAAAAATCTTATCTATTTGTAAAATTAATTATTATACAAACACAAGTAATGTGCAGACCCCGTTTTTAACTATAATCGCTGTAATTAATTTTAATTGATTCCACAAATAATTATTGTGAAAAAATTTATTTATCCATATTAGATAATATAAATAATAATTATTAAAAATATTTAATAAATTATTACAAATTCATCTCTCATGAATGAATGAATTTAATTTAATGTGAATTATGTGCATATTGTAAGACAAGAGGTTTATAAGACCAGATTTTTGAGAAAAAAGTAATCGTATTTTAACTCTACTACTAATAACATTAATTTTTTTTTAAAAAAAAATTATATTTACTGATATATAATATAGAAATTTTATTGAAATAATTAACCATTATATAATATTTTAATTAATTAAAATTGGTAATAATTATTTATTTTAAATTATTATTTGGAAAACACAATTTTTAAACTAAAAAAACATATACTAAAAACAAAATAATTTTAATTAAAAAATAATAATGTTGATTTAATATAACAAAATATTATTTATGTTACTTAAAATATTAATTTTTTTTAAAATTTTAAATTAATTCATTTATTGATAATAAATGGTTTATTTAAATCATAATTACTCATTATTCACTGAAAAATTGAATGTTTGAAAAAATATAACAAAATATCAATGTAATATAATTTTGGTATTAAAATTTAAAAAAAATGCTTTATTTTTAAATAAATTTAAATATATTTTAAACAAATTATATTAATTTCATTCTAAAAATGTGGAAAAACGTCTTTTTTGATGAAAATACAGATTTATGAATAAAATTTGATTTATTTTTACATATTGACATGAAAAAATATTATATGAATGATAAACAATATACTGAATAATTAATGAATAAATTTAAATAATATCAATTTTTAATAGGGAAATTCTTCTAATTTATCTATATAAAAAAGACATGTGCGCATTTAATTTTTTTCAAAAAAATATTTTCTTTTATTTAATTTTTTTTTGAAATTCAAATTAATTAGTCCTAAAATAAATTTGTATATATACATGTGTAACAATATTTTCATAATTTAGTTAATCATATTCATACATTCTATTTTATAGTATAGGTGATAAATTTACACTAAATAATATTAAAAACAATAGTGTATTTTTTTTATACTAGTTATTGAATATAAAAGAGGATAAAATTGATATTGCATGTATCAAAAGTCAACCATGATATTGCAAGTTGTATACATTATCAAACATTATTTTAATAATTTTATATCACTAGGTGTTACATCATCCCCCCATCAACAGATTATTTCTTCATAATTTTAACATTACCTTAGTAATCCTCATATGGTTATTTGAAAATATTTATATTTAAATACCACATAAAAAAATGGAAAACAAGTAATTTATTAATAAGAGGGAAATTTGAGTATAATTTTCATATCGAATAATAAATATATCAGATTCCAAAGAGGAAAACATAGTTTGGAATGATGGAGAATCATAAATAATTATAGAGGGTGGTTGAATTCACTTATCTAAATCCAGTGAATGATTAATGAAAATATAAGTGATTCAAAATAAAAAATCATTACTGAAAAGAATACATCAAATTCATTGGATATAAATTCAATTGTGGGAATGTTTTTCACTATGATACATTTCTAAGATATATTTAATTATTTTCTATCTGGACAAATAGTATACAAAATATACAATATTCTAGAGTAAAATTTCAGTCTTCATTCAATTTTCACTACAATCCCATATATATTTTGAAATTAATAGTATTCAAGATGAATTATTCATGTATATAGCACCAAAATAATCTCATAAATACCATACAACCATAAAATGGATAAGCATATATTCCGAATGTCTTTATAAATTAACCAAAACTAATGTGTTTAGAAATTAGTCACATAATTACCAAAATGAATACACCTTAATATGATACAATAATTTTCAAAATTCACTAGTAATACATGAAGTTGAAAATAGGTCATTATAAAACCCTAAATTTGATATAACAACAATAACATCAAAATTAAATAAATATTTAAAAGCAATGATTATATTAAAGAGTGCAGATTTAAAACCCAAAAAGAAGGTAATCTTATTTTGAAGAAACATTAATATTTTTGTTACCAAATTATTGTCCAATCCTGTTGTTATATATAATAAAAACAAGTGTCCTCAAAAAATAAGACCATATAATGCCTAAAATTTATCAATAAGTATAATCTATTTTCAAAAAAATTTAAATACAAACATTATGTTAATCCATATATTTATAAATTATTCCACATATTAAAATGTCTCCTAAAAAGTAACTAATCACAATATGATGTAGTTTTTGAAAACATCAATATGGTGTCTAAGAGAGTAAAATTCGAATCATCATTGGGTTAGATACAATTGAAAGTATACATAATAATTAAGAAAATCTCACATTAAAACATACTAATGCACAAATTTTCCTAATAATTAACATTGATTCCATATTTAAAGGCCAAACATTAAACATTTCATAATCATGATTTGTTTGTCAGTAATTAATTATATTATATTTTATGATCGTTTCTAGTTTATTTTTATAGTTAATTAGGATTTGTTTCACATATTAAAACCATAAAATACGAAGTGGAATCTTGGATTACTATACATTTTTTCCAATATATAATGATTCTAAAATAAAATGAGAATTCTATTCATGGTAAATAACTATGAAATGTCATTTTACTTCTTTCTTTCCATTTACCATTTATAAACCAGATGAAAATAATTTTAGAATGTATGATACACACACAAATATTAGTAAAGGAAATTCATTGAGAAAAACCATTATTCTTTTGAAAAATAAAAAAATACATATATCATTTACCATTACATTCAATGATCTTATATTTTAGTAATTTTAAAATATTCACATGAAAAACAAATACATGTTTTTTTCAAAAAAAATCATTAAAATGTATTGAAATTCAAAACCATTACATTAAATTCAAGATTCATATTCATAAAACCCTTTCAAAAAACTTTTTATTGGATTAAATATACATATAAATAATAATAAATCATTAAAAAATTCATTATATATATATAATTGGACTCACTATTTCAATAATTTATATCATTCTCGCACATTTTTCATAAGCTATAATGGGGATCAAACATTCTTAGAAGCTTTATCTGGGTCACGTATAGGCTATAATGGGGCCCCACCCTTCCTATAAGTTGAATCAGACATTCCCAATTCATAAAATTATCGATTAAAATATCATTAATAAAAAAAATTAACCACAAACCTCTTTAAAAATTCATTTTATCTCATATAGAAAACACATTCCGATAATAATTTTTTTGTTCATTTAAATTTGTATTTTTAATTCCAAATCAACAATTTTTTTGAAAAACTAAATTTAGTAAAAAAAACCACAACAGAGATATTTTTTCATTATATATCATGTGATATCATTAAAAAGAATCTTCAAATAAAAATAAAGGTCATGGGAATGGAAATGTCCTTGTCATTATGTATAGCATTACTTTTATCATTTTTTAAAACATTCTATATAAAAAGTTAAATATATTTATTTTAGAATTTAATTGAAATAAAGTAAAATTAAAATAAAATATACATTAAAATTCTCATTTGTAAGTATAATTTTTTTTTAAAAACAAGGACTTGTAATATTTAGGGTTTTAAAGAAAAAATTAAAATATTATTTTTAAAAAGGAAAATCCATTGTCACATGTGAGAAAAATGAATCATAAAACCCATACACTAATATAATTGAATAACAATTAATTTTATTTGAATATATAAAATTTTATTTAGGAATTATATGGTCCATATTGAATAAAAAATGGTTAATATAGTTAAAACATGCCTTAATGAATAGAATTTGAGAAGATATCCCTTACCTTGACTCTGATTCATCACAAGTGTGTTTATCTTCATTAATAAAAAATATTATAATTTTTAATTTTTTAAGAATCTTTTTCCAAAATTTTAATGCATTTATTTTTCTTATTATTATTTTTTATACTCTTACGCATTCAATTAAGTTTCAATTATATGTTTTGAACATACTAAGAATATCTATCAATATAATAATTGATAGGTTGAATATGGGTAAAGAGGTTACAATTTAAACATATAAAGAATATTAATCACGGTAAAATTATCATATTCATACAAGAATTATAAATTTAGAACAAAAAATGAAATATAGTTATGATAAATGAACAAATGTTTTGATCATGGAGATGGTAGGACAAATGAAACATGAGTAACCTTTCTATTTTTCATTGATCACTATATAAAGAAGGTAAATAACATTCATCTTTATATAATGATCGTAATTTCATATATATCTTATTATTTAATTATATATACTTATATATAGTATTCATTTTTTTCAGTGAAGAAATGAATCACATCACTTCGATAAGGCATTTGTCCACATGTCCACAAATTATGTTATCATTTTTTTCAATGAGGGACAATAGGACAAGGAAAATTATTTGTTATATATAAATTTATTAAATATTTAATTATTATAATAATTATACAATTAATATCATATATATTCATTATATTTACCATTATTCTCTTCCATGTAACATGTCAATTAAACAAATGAATCACATCTCTTCTCGAGATGGATATTTTTTACACACGAGTGACATAATCATATTCCCAAAGGGAATGAATGTAAAAAATAAGTATATGATATAAATTATCCATAGATATAATTATTATATATTTATTTATTTATTTATTAAACATATACTTTTTATATATAATCATAGCCAATAGTAATTTGTCGTAATGTAAAAAAGAAATGACCTCAGCTCACGGGGTGGTAGTCATCCATTCACATGAATGATGAGTTTGATACCCAATTGATATAGGAGTGAACTAATTTAATTTATTTCTATAAAATAATAAAATAAAATAATATTTAATATATAGTGCTTATTTTATAAGCTTTGTACAATAATACTTGAGTAGGTGGATAAATAAGTAATACGGAGACACTCCTGGAAGAACATGACATATTCATAAAGTATCCTCCATATACATTTACAAAAACCTTCATATATTTTAATTATTTTAACGATAAAGAAATTAGGATAAGGGGAGGTATTTCTTTATATTATTTTGGGTGGTTTTTTTGGGGCATATTAATATAGGGGTGTGAATTAGTGGGGGTACTTATTTACCATTTATAATTGGTGAGGTGTGACATTTTTCTAAACATAAAAAATTAAATCACTATTGGTAGGACTAATTTACATCATTTTCCAAATAACCTCACTAATAATGGAGTTTATTATTTATTGTTTTGATAATAACCTCTAACACTGAAAAATTATCACATTTTTAATGTGATATGCATTAGTAGTTCTGTTTACTAAATTATAGCCTTTATTTTTTAATATGGTAACATAGGTATTTTATCATTGCTATGTAATTAATACTTAATAAATAAAAATATAACTAAATTTATTATATAATTTACAAATAATTTTTATATGTATGAAATAAAAATTATTAATCATGAAACTAATGTGTGTGTACAATTAATTTTCAAAAGAATGCATGTATTCTATAAAACCCTATTTTAACTATAATTTCATATAAATGGTAAAAGTTATGTTATTATTAATCATGTATACCCTGTGAGACATCTGACATTAAAAAAAGACATTTTTTATCAAAATGGGATTCAATATTAAATCTATGACTAATAAAAATAATTTTATAAAAATAATTTTTTGTTTAATGATATATAATATAGGAATTTCATTTAAAACACCCTCTATTAGGTAGTATTTTAATTAATTAAAATGGATAAACAAAATTCTTTTTTATAACAATTTCTAGAAAAACCCATTTTTAAACCCAAAAAACAACATATAATAGCAAACAATATAATGTGGATTAAAAATTATTTATTCTTATTAAATTTAACTAAATAATACTTAATTCGCCTTAAAACATATTCAAAACATATTATAACATTTAATTTAAATATTTTATTAATAACAAATGGTTTTTACAGGAATTCCTATTTTTCATAATTAAAGGAAAAATTAAAACATTTTAGATTAATTGGAAAACAAGATCACACTAAGATAATATTTTTATTCCTATTTAAAAAAATCTTTTTTATATAATGTTTTTAAATGTGTCAAAAAAAACATTTACACTATGCGCAACATAATGAGATGACAAACAATATTTTTTAATATAGTTTTTTGTATAAAATTTTAGTTATTATTATATCTTGCATTAGAAAACACATATGATGAATGTTAAAAAAATATATTGAATATATAATATATAAATTTATCTAATATAATCAATTAATTTTTATTTTTTTATTTTTTTTATAAAACACAGTTGTGTACATTGAAATTGTTTTTTGTTAAAAAGATTTCCATTTATTTTCAAAAAATTTCTATTTTCATTACTGATTAATTTTTCACCATGAAATTCATTTTACAAACATGTGTAAACCATATTTTACTAAATTTTTAAATATTATTCATACCCAAAATTCTAAATTGCAGTTGATAATATCATATTAAATAATGATAACAACAATAACAATTATTATAATGTTTTTGGTTTAAGATAACAATTACGTGTAACTCAAGCTAAACGTGATATTATATGTAACGTAAGTCAAAAATATTATTTCATGTCATTTATGATATCAAACTTAATTATATCCTCTTAAAATATCTATGTTATAAAAATAACACCCAAAACCTTTATGAAATGATTTCCAACATCCTAGAAAATAAAAATAATATCTACACATGCCCAAGGTCATATGTCGTGTGACTGAAAAACTATCTCAATTTGATCCCACAATGAAATTTGAAATGAAATATATATAAAATAAACGAAATATTCTCAATTATAAATAAAACAAATAATTATATTCATTACAAAATTTTTAATACAAAATTATCTTGATATAATTTCATTAGAATGTAATAAATAAATAAAAACTAGAACATCCCTCAAAATATGAATGTATAAAATTCTCTCGTAAAACAGGAATGAATAAATCATTTCCAAAAAATTGGAATGTATTATTTCATTTCATTCATATCACCATTTATATATTAGTATCTAGTTAATTTTCAAGGCATTATGACCCTTAAAAATCTTATATAAATAACACTCCTTGTCTTCACACATCCCAAGAATTATAACATATGCAAAATATGAGTTCCCCCAAAAGAACGTACTCCATTCTTTCATAAATGTTTTTAATATTTTTCCTCATCAATAAATTTATAATTAGATCCAATTCATTTAAATTGTTTTTCCATAGAATACCCACATAACTACCCATGATCCCATGTGACTAAATTAAATAAAACTATTGGAGAATTATTCATAACAAATCAGTTTGAAATATCTTCTTTCATAAAGCCCTCGGTCACATTTTGAAATATGAAATTTCATTTAAAAACTAATATAAAATTGTTTTTATCAAATATAATGCCTTTTATAATGGATAAAATCATTCATATTTCATTATCATTCGTTATTCATAGTTTACATAACTACATTTATGTTAAATTTGTTAACAGATTTGATAATGGTTAAAAATTTCTAACAAATAAGTGGGTTTATATAAAAAATCCATTAAGTCGATAAATCATTATAATTATTTTTCTATTAAAATTTTTAATGAACTAGTTATATCAACAATCAATACATATACCATATCTTGTTTTTACATGACCCAAAAAATATTATTTTTTAATATGAGTGAAATCATAGAAAATTAATCATTAATGATTCTATCTCCCAAGGTACAAAGATTAGTCCTTGTATGATTTAATTATAATTGTCATTTAGGGAATATGTTAAAATATCATCTATAAATACTACATCAAATTGATCAAGGTAATCTTTAAGAATCATTTCATTCTATTAATGAAGTTAGAAATTAGTTTTTTTTAATATAGTCACTATGATTTCGTAGATTCCATATATAAAAAAGTATTTATTTTGTACTTCCACTATATTCACCCTAACATGATGATATACAGTTTTATAGAAAATAAATTATAATTTTAGGGTCACTCATTATTGGTGGAATTAGACATTAATTTAGTGTGGATGATATTTTTATTCAAAATAATTGTGATATATTCATGATAATTAATATAGAGACATAATCGTTGAATTCCTCACATGAATCATTGAATTCATAAACGATATGTATGCTAAAATATTTATAATCCCATACTACACTTACTGAGAGGGTGTAGTAATGTGGTTGTGTGAGATCTATCCCATAAAGAATATTATATTTTCTGAATCCATTCAAATAAATACCTTTTAAAGGATTCCACTCATTCAGTCTATAATTTTAGTGTTTAATAAGACTATATAGTTTTGTGTTTTATTTATATTAATATAAAATTGATTGGAGTAAATTTTATAGATCATGGAAAAAGATACTTCATTGGTTTACATCAAATGGTCATATAGACTGGGTTGTGAAGGAGTAAAAAAGATTTCAATTGGTTTTTGTCAAACCAATAGGATTTACTCAAGCTAAAACTATACCACAATACGAGTATAACTGAAAATAAAACATCATTATTCTTAAATGATATAAATAATACATCACAATGAAATGGTCATAGTCATAATCAACTCCAATTAGGTCAGGTTCATTCAATCACACTTATAATGGTCAAGTGTGTGGGAAATAATGTGATGAATTGTTATAATTAACATAATTACTAGAAATAGGTTTATCAAGGTTCAATATAATGATTCATTGGGTATGGAAACACCCTCAATCTCGATCCGTAACACTGAAAAGATTATTCACGCATTGAGGTGATGAAAAAAGTAAATAAATATTAATAATTCTATAGATAATCATAAAATAGATTCAAAATAACAATATCAAATTTAACCGGAGAGAACCAATATCATACAATTTGATGAAATAAAAATATAATAAAAATTTATTTTTCATAATTAATATATTAAGAATTATCAATCAGAAAACAAAAAATAAAAAACCACCATAAAACATATTGTGGATGAAGAGAAAATCAATAATAATCATAGATTTTATGAAAAACATGGTGAAGTGATTGAAATAGATTTCTAAAATATAAGCATTATTGAGATGTATGGAAAAATGTATTAGAATGATTCAAAACTCCCATTTATTTGACGATAAAAGTAATGGAATGAATGAAAACTATTTTATGAAATGATAATATTAAAATTAATTGGGAAACTGATAGAAAATAAATATGTCACTACTCACCTCATGCACATTAGAGCTTAAAAATATAAAAAGGAACGAGAAGATCCTTGAGTGAGTGACATGTATGGAATATACTAGATTAATTGATTTTGGTCCTAACATTATCATATAATTTTAACGAGTTTCATTTCATGTAACTGATATTATATTTTCCATTCAATGTATATGATCAAATCATTGACTAGGTGAGCCTTCTATGCAATCACATTGTGCAATTTGTGCATGTCATGTATGAATTTCACTTTTAGTGGGATTCATGTTATTTAATGTTTCACATCTTATAATGTATTTAAAAGTTTTGTACTATATTCATGTAATTCATAATCTTCATGGGTTACTCTGTATCATTGTAGGCATGTTTTTAATATATTTTACTTGTCATGCATAAGATACACTGCATTTAATGTCTTATTTAACTTTTTTTAAACATTTATTCCTTTATTTGTAAAATATATATTTCATATGGAAACTAACAAATACCGATTTAATTATCAAATAATTTATTTATAAATAATAATCCAATGTTTCCAAGATGTGGAGTAAGGGTGATTCATCCACTTGAATCATAATCTCAACATTTTATTATTACCTCATATGTTTTTGTGGACCTTATTGGTGGATAATTTATCCTCAAATTCTCATGTTTCAATTTATTTTCCCTATTTGGGTTTTCCTTTTCTATTCATGCTTCTCATCTTCCCGTATTTTCCTCTATATTAGGGTTTCTTCATTTTCTCTCAGGTCGTACTATTATGGTTCATCATCCTCTTATCATTCAGTATATCCCACCATGATTGACCCAATTATTGGTTTTTAATGACACTAATAAGAACCACATGGTGTGTGAAGGTGGTTAATTCTAGTGGTATAACCTTCGAAAAATTGTTTCATATTCTTCCCCTTTCCAATTTTGTTCATGCTCTCTGGAGTGATCTCGGTTCCTTCTCTTTAACCCCTTCTCTTTTAGCCTGGTCAGATAAACAAGAACTCATCCTGATATTATGTTTTTCTTTTTTAGGTTGTTTTGGGATTGTGGTGTTTGGAGTTGTGTAAATGTGGTATTCATTAGATGGTAGGTCCTTAACCTATATTATTTCTATCTCTTAATTCATTTATTCATATTTGGTGTTTCTATCTATGTTTCACCTTTTCTGGTAACACCATCCAAATATCATATTATTATCAATTTAATTTTATGGGGATTGAATGGTTTTTAGTCTATTTGAATCATGTATCAATTTGAGCTGTGGGATGGATTTTGTCAGTGTTCTTCAATGGTGAAAATAAGTGTTTTAAGGAATTATTATCTTGCTGGTTGATATGAATGAAGGTTTTGGTGGTCATAAAAATGGATGATTCTCACTATAATGGACTTTTTCATCTCCATACTTGTATTTGGATCCATTTTTTTAAAAATCATATCCCAGTCAGATTTCCATGGTGGTCCTCAAGGTGTTTCTGGATGTGATGTTTGAGAAGTAAATTGTGTTTCAGGGGGAAGTTCATTATGGTGGTTCAGACTCAGTCCATGGGTTCCCAATGGGAATGATATTCACGTAGAGTATACTATAATGGTGATCCTAATGGTTTTGATGGTTTTCGGTGAACTTTTATGGTTTTATATTTTTTTGATGATGGATTCCAGTGGAGGGTCCCTTTACAGAACTATTCTTGGTAATTGGTATGATTTGTGTAAGGTTTCATGGCATGCAGTGTTATGATCCAGAGGCAGTGAGAATAGAATATATATGAATTTTTAGTTTTTAATTTTGAAAATTGAATTCATTTTTTGGTTTTTCTAGTCTCATTTTGTATTATTTTATGTTCCCACTATCATAAAATTAGAATTTCATAAACATAAAAAATGGATTGTGTATCCAATCCAAATTGTATATGAAATTTCAAAAAATATAATTTCCCTAAACATGAATATTTTCTTGTCCTCAAGATAAAATAATTTCACCATGTATTTAGGAAAAAAATTTCCAATCAACACAAATGTATTAAAACTATGAAAATTAAAATTTGTGTAAGTAGAAATGTCCAACCCTCTAAAACAATTCTTATAGAGAAAATAATTCATTCCTCATAGTTTTGTCATTTATCTAGATTATTATTCTTTTAATTTCAATTTTGTAATTGGTCCTTAATTTTTTTCCCCATTTTTCAATTTCCCTTATAATATATTTTCTCACATCACTATGTTAAAAATAAAATTTAGGTTATTCTGTACATGCTCTATACAATATGACATTTTTTTTATCATCTATTCTTTATAAAGTCAAATTAAAAATTATTCATTATACATTCAATAAAATGGCATCAACTGGCTCTATAGATGAGGGAAGGTGGATATAATCTGATACTCAATATCAAAAAGAGCATAAGGTCTAATTTATATTTCATGATAAATGGGAATAATGAAATGTCTTGGGTCCTACGAGATAAAATTTGTGTATATTCTCTAATTAGCTCAAAGATTATCCATGAGCATATCTATTATATATCAGAAATTTACCTTTTTCTTTTTATTTTATTCTATTAAAATTTTCAAATTTCATGTCCATACATGATCTCATATCCATACCCAAACCCCATATAATCCTTCAATGGCCTCATTGGTCTAGAAATTTTTAATTTTGACCATCCTAATACAAAATAAAAACTAATTTTCATTATTTTTCATTTTATGTGGAACTGGGTAAGAATAATTCAAAATGTAATCATGGATCATATCATCAATTTTATTTGTTGAACCAATACAAATAATAACACGTTATATAAATTGACGATTATGAGTTTAGAGTAATATAACAAAAATACCATTTTAAAATTAAATAATGTTTATATTATAATATCATGTTAATGGATAATGAGATTTATAAATATTTTTTATGAGAAATTAATTAGGAATGATTATGAATAAATATATGCCTACATAGATGAACTATATCATTCTTAAAAAGGGTACCATCAGAATTAAGGATTTCATCCACCTTCTTGTTAACAAAAATTACCCACTAACTAATAGTAGTTTAGTAAATTTAAATTGTTTGGGGTTGAAATAGTGAAATGAATAAAAATATTTTTTTGGGGGGGTTGAGAATGAGTAATTTATTAGATGATTTTTAGGTGGAATTTACCACAATACCCATTTATAAATATATATGGTTGTCATATTAAAATTCTTTGTCCGAATAAGTGAAAAGATTAGATATAAAAAGTGATTTGAGGTTGAAAATTAACATCAAAACACATTTAGATAACAGTTTTATGATATTTTTGTCTTTACCCTTTGTATGAAAAGATTATCCATGATTACACCCAATTCAGTAATTGAAATTTTACTTGGGAAATTTATTTTTATTCCTAAAAATCGAAATCATGATATTATCTAATCTACAAATATCGATTTAAAAAATCTAAACCATTTTGTATGATATTTTTTTCAAGATGACATAACTAATAAATTTAATATATTAAATTTTCATGCATAAAAATAGTTTCTGTAAAATTATATTTTTAGGGAAAAAATATGATAAATTTTATTTCATACAAAATATAAATATATAAAGGAATTGCTACTTATTTTTGTACATATATAAGAAAAATTTATTTAAAATAATTATTAAATATTATTAATTTTTATATATATGTAACAAAATTAAAAAAGTAATTTGGGAAAATAATTCATTTATAATTATAAAATTTTAAATAAATTTACTCAAATCCCATTATATGTTTTTAACAATAAAATTTTATCATTTCATTATTATTATAATATTTAATTTATTTATTTTTAAAAAAAATATGAAATCATTATTTTCTGAAAATGATGACAATAATAATTCATATTTGAAAAAAAAATATATGTTAGTTTTTATTAATAAATGAATTATTTGGATTCCATTTTAATTAAAATATTTATTAAAATTTGAATTACATACCAGTTACAACCTCACAACCATTTAACAAAATTATATGTACCAATTGAATTAAAATATTTAAAATGACCATATATTTGATAGTTATATGTCTGTTGACCAACTATCTAATAGTTATATATCAAACTACTGTATGTTCAATGGATTTTTCTAACCAACTACTAGTTGAAAAACTATTTATTAAATTGCAGTTTTCACATCAGTTATTTATAACCAACAGGAACATCTCAGAATGTAAAAAAATTTTTTGTCTTTTTTCGTCAACCAATGTAAAAAATGGATATTCACAGCTCTTTCACATGGATTCAATAATTTAACCGACATAAATGATCGATATATAACATCGGTTATAGTATAACTTACATGAATGAGCAGTGAATATATATTTCTCTTGTTGGATATAATATAAATGACGTAAAAAATCATATAATATTTTATGAATCATGCAAGGATTTTTTATGCGACATCAATTATCACACCGCATGTCTCGTTTCTCTCTCACCCAAGACATATGTTTCTGGTTTCATTTATTTAGTGGCCAAATATGACATTATTGTCTTAATCAATCCTTAGTTTTGTGGGATTCATGTAATGTATTGAACATTGATCTGAGGTAAGACTCCAAAAATTGTGTTCCCCACATTTTTTGTCATTAAATTTCGTGGAATCTCTAACCAATGACTGTTTGATCAATTGTTATTCATTCTCTCATTATAATTATCATACATTAATGTTGTTTCAGCTTTGTCATTGCATATTAGATTTTATATTTTCTCGAATCTAACTATTTTTATAGATGGTTTTAATATATTTTATAATGTGTTAATTATGTTTTTCCTTGATATTTTTTTTCTAGTGTGAATTAGTTGTTTTCAATAAATGTATATTTATTTATTTTGATTAATTTAAAATTTTTATAGAAAATATATCATTCTAAGGATTATTATTCATGTGAAAATCTATTTGGATGTTGTGTGTTTGTACATAGTAATTTTGGTCAATGAGTTGGGTTTTAAATAAATTGGGTATCGATATCATAGTTGGATCATTTATACTTTTAAAAACATAGTCCATTTGAGAGTTTAGAAAAAAAAATTCATTTAATTTCACATACCGAGATTGTTTTTTTAATGTTTTTTATAATGGATTTTTTTATGAAATGGTACATGTGTTTTGGTGAATAGAATATGTTTTTTTGTTAAAAACAAGTTTGGAGTTTGAAATCCGTTATTATTAGAAAAAACCATTTCAAATAGTACTCTAAGAAATTAAAAAAATTCCAATGGTGGTGGATCAACTTTAAAATGTAACATACCCACCGAGTACTCTGTTAGGGAATACAGTGTACCATGTGATATCCCATGAAACACTGTTTATTGTGAAAATATTTAAAATTAAGACAACTTTTAAATTAGATTATATTGTTAATTTCATTATAGAATATAATATCTATTTTTTTAGATAATCAAATATGAATTAGTTGATCTCATTCTATATATTTTTTATGGATACTGTTGAACATAGTATTTAATAATTTCGTGATTTTATATAGATTTATTTTTAATGGGGGTATTTTTGAAATGAATATATTTTTTAATTCATTCCACATGAATCAATTTTCTAATCAATATTTTATATTCCCTTATAATGTTTCCATGTTTGGTTATGTATATTTTTGGATCTCATTTCTAAAAATAAGATGATATAAATTACAACCATTGTTTTTTATATTTATTATCGATAATTTTATCCAACAATAAATCAATTTTTGAATAATTAACCTCGAATAGGTACTGAATGTGAGGATGGTTTCAATGCTATTTTGGAATTTTTTAATGGAAATGATCCAAATAATGACTTTTTTTCATGCCTCAAAATGTTTAAAATTAATTAGTTATAAAGACTAGAGATAAAAGATAATTTAATTTTTCTTGTTTCTAATTTGAGTAATAGATCATGGATTTAGTATACTAAAACTGGTTATAATTTTAGATCTGTTGATTATGGTACATTGAAAGATGATAAATTTGATAAACATTGTGAAATTATTTTTGATAATGAAGTATATAAAATTGAAAAACAACCAATAATTGAGCTTTTATATTGTAACACTGAAAAACTGTTGTATACGTGTATTTCAGAATATATGGTTTTATCGATGGCGTTAATACTGATAAACCTGAAAGAGAAACGTGGAGGTAATGAACACTATTTTACATATATTCTATAATTTTATAAGAAATTATTCTTAAAAAATTTCTATTCTATATTAACAATAAATATAAAATAAAATATTATACCTGATGGGGTTTTTGTGAAAGAAAATAGTTTTATTCCCAAATGATTGTTAGCAATATAGGAAAGAATACAAATTTCTATGAGACTTTCCAAAATGTGGGACATCATGGTATAAGTTGAATGGAAAATCTGATACTGATTTTGAAGTGTCACAGACCCCTGCCAAATCATTTTGGTATCTTCCTATAATTCCTCATTTGAAATGATTATTTGGTCATTCAAATGATAACAAAATGTTATAATGGTATACTGATGAGAAGAAATGTAAAAATAAATAAATCATCCAAATGATTGTCCATAGTGGAAGAAAATTGATTAGAATTTTCCTATATTTGGAAATGAAGTTACAAATATTTATCTTGGACTATACACTGATGGAATGAATTGATATCTAATCCTTAGTAGCACACATATTTCATGGATTGTTTTATTGGTTATTAGCAACTTATCTCTTAAATTTTATATGAAGAAAATCTACGTGATGTTTAGTTTAATGATATGTGGACCAAAACAACCTGAAAATGATATAAATATTTTTAGGTCACCAATAATTGATGATTTAAAAATATTATTTAAGGAAATTATAAGTGTGCATGATTATTATAAAATTTAATATTTTAGACTACATGAAATGAGTATGTTCATAATAAATGACTTATTATAATATTGAAATTTTTCCAGATATAGTGCTAAGTGGAATAAATTTTTTCACATTTTATAACAATATAATTCATATTATCAACTATATCATGCGATAAAGATATTATAAATAGTTTATTAAAAGATTTTACTTGGGGATCACTATAATATAATATTAAAAATGATTTGAATGGATCACAGGAATTTGATATCACCAGAAAACACTTATCCTTGAAAAAGTATTTTTAGATATTAATAAACATTGATGTTATATTATTATGGGAACATAAATTTGGTAATGATACAAATATTTGGATGAAATGGTCAAAAAAATTTATCATCCATATTAGAGATATCATGAGGTTAAACATAATAGTGATTTCATGCATTTAGAGATTAATATATGTTAATGTTTTATTGAAATAGTATTAGATATTAAATGAAACACTAAATAAGGGCTGAATAGATGAATGTATTCACACTAAATTGTAATACGATTGGTGTTGGCTCCCACTCTTGATGTATGTTGAACATTTCTACCCCTGGATTAACATACCATTTTCAAGAGGGAAAAACTATATTTTTTCAATTTCTTCATGATATCAATGTTCCCCATAGTTATATTTAAAATGTAAAAAAAATTCATTAATGGTTTTGAAGTTAATATGCTTGAAATATTGTTATTGTCATGTCATGATGCAACAAGTCCTACCTTGTCCATTGCTTGGAATATTTCCAACCCAATTTAGAATTAATATCATAAATGTGTATTTTTTTTTAATTGATTTTTTAATAATCCAAATTATTTGAATTCATTGATTATTTTGGAGAACAAATTGTTTTCATTACATTTCCAACTAGAAATGTATTTTAATCCATTTTTTTATATCATGGTACAATTAGTCGTCCATTTTTATAGAGAAATAAATCTTTGTGGACCTATATATCAATATCAGATGTATACATTTGATTGGTATGTTAATATATTCAAGGGGTATGTTAAGAGTCAATATCGACCTGATGCATCCATTATTGAGAAGTATAATACTAATGATGAGGGAGAGTTGTGTAAAATCTATTTATTTAATGTGGAGGACATTAGTTTTCGTATATCCCTCCATAGATGAGTAAATTATGGGGAAAAGGGGACTCATTTCTTGAAAGTAAAATTGTTGAAATGTAAACTAATAAAGATGCTATATTTATTAATCCTGAATAAAATATATGATACTAAATCAAATATAACATTTAATATTTATTATTTGATTCAAAGTAATCCATATCAGTAAGATATTTGTTTTTTAGATGATCATAACAAAAAAATTTCTTTGTGGTTTAAAGGGATTGGAAGTAGATGATTCAAAAATAATGATATGGTTAGTGGGTGGCCCATGTAAAAATTTAATAACATGATCTGGGTCTGATATTAATGGATTTTTAATTCATATTAAATATTAGGATCATTTTTCGATGGTCTAGAAAAGTAGTGTGTTGTTTATTTTAGAAGAAATTCATATTCAATTAACAAAGAAAAAAATCAAGCTATTCATTAACCATATATTATGGAGTCATTGAAGCAAAATGATATGTTGATTACATTAAATTTCTTGTTCTAGAGTTATGTATGAATGGTTTATTGGAAAAAATAGTGTCTGGTAATATTAATTTGGAATGACACAAGTTAATATAAATAAATAGGTATCCAAAAATGATCCTTTTATCAAGGAAACACATTAAAAAAATATGTTCTTGATCAATACAATATGGAGTGGGATATTATTTGAAAAGGAAATAAAAAATATGTTGTTTATGATAAATATGTCGAATAATATTATTTATGTGATATCCCTACCTCCATGGAATTATTAACCAATAATATTGGTGGACACGTTGATGACATGTTTTGTGTCATACTGAATGATCATGATGATGGATTTTTGGAAAACAACATTTATTAATTTAAAAATATTATAGATAACATATATTTAATTATGGATTACTTTTTAATATTTCAAATTATAGATTATTTATTTTGGATTTCATTATTAAAAGACTTATTATAAATAAAAATTTAGATTTTTTTTATATTAGTTTTGTTTTGTATAGTTTTCCATGATTTCTTTTAAGTATCATATCTATTAGATTAATTTTTTAAACTAGTTATTTTAAATTTGATGTTTAAATAAAAAACAAATTATATTGTATAATAGTATATTATAAAATATATTTTTTGTTTCAAAAATTATTTATCAGGTTAGTGAATTTTTACTATGTCATTTCATCTCTCATTAATATTGTGTAGTTTGCATTTTTCATTGTAATATCATCTAAAAATAACATTGTTATACATTTAGTTATCTAAAAAATAAGAATAAAAATGTGTTAAAATATGTTTAATTTTATTTTTCTCTTTGATAATTGTTAAATTTTTATTTACATTTGAATGTAATTGTTGGATTTGTCTAATTTTGTACTAATTGATATTGCTTTGATTTTTAGTATAACTACTGATCCATATTATGATCCACCACATAAATATGTATATGAGCATCCTCATACCTCTCAGGTTGAAATTACACTTTCTCATGTTAATGAGCCCCCACATACTTTTTTAAATGGGACATCTACATCCATGGAGGAAAAAGAGTTCAAGGATTGGTAAATGTGGCACAACATGTTTACCAATATTTTCAGTTTCTCAAATCTAGGAATAGAGGAAACACATATATTTTGACCAAAAAGTTATTCTAAGAGGTCGAAATTCAAAATAATTTTAGTCTTTAGTATCATTTCAAGATAAAATAAAATTACTATTTTGATTCATGATTGGTGAAGTGTTAAAAATCAATATTATTATACCATGGGTTATTGTATTAGTAATATTTTTTCTTATTATTTTACTGATCTTGATTTGTGTAAAGTAATATATGTTTTCCCATTTCAATATGATGAAATATGATTTACCTGGAACTAGAGGAGTCATGAGATAATTTTATATCATTTGATTCTAGGAGATGTAGATATGTTAAATCATCTCTCACGTCATATTTTATTTGTGGAATAGACAGCATGAAATCTATGTGATCTATATTCATTTATGGATGAAGATACGTGGAAAAAATTTGTTGAATGTAGATGGGGATATGTTTTTTAGTTAGTGAGTTTTCTCCCTTATAGATTTTTTTATATAATAATAACTACGCTAATTATTTCATTATTATTAATTCTAAATGTACTGTTATCAATGATATCTCATTAGGGTATTCAAAATATAAATTTTTACCCTCTGATTTTATCTCTTGGAGGGTATACGTTATTGAAATAACAAATCTTTGAAGAAAAACATCAAATGTTGAGAGATGAATTATCATGATATAGATAGGTTCGAATCATCCCCCTTCAAGACATGAAAAATAGAAGAGGGTTCAGATGAGAAAAACAGGACAATAACATATGAAAGATTCAAGAGTTGATGTTGATAAGATCATAAATATTTTTATTTTTTTATTTATGTAAAATTATCTATTTATATATTGTGATTCATGCTTATTTTTTCAAATATACACGACATGATTATCTTGAGGTGTAGAGAACACATGGGTTCATTATTTTAGAGGATAGATATGATATTTTAACTACAACATTGGGAAATCCCAAACACCGATGTTCGATATGAGCATACATGGTAAGTGTGTCAGTATGAATAGTGAATCCACGTTCGAATTCTTCTTCAATGAATCATGTTTATAAAATATTGGACACTTTTAATAAACATTTTAGTTTATTCATGTGTCGATGGTGGAATGGAACATAGATTTAGTAAATTCATTGTTTTTATAAATAAAAGGATAGTTTCAGCCTACCGAACTAACTTCTCGACCACTACTAGTAGATTTCAGTCCTCCTCTTTGTCCCCATTACACATATGTGTTTCTAGACCCCAAACATTATTATCATACCCCAACACCCACTACTCTAAAACTTCCTTGTTATTTTGAGTTATATATTGATGCTCATGATTACTTTGGTGTATAAGGGGTTATATATTATATCAGTGACACAATTCATCATCACCAAATTGAGATAGTGCATCATATGATCATAATTATGAATATTATAGATATATCAGCAGATATACCATGTTCTATAGATGAGGTGAGTATGGTTGTTCAAATTATCAGTTATTTATTTGTTTGTCCATATAGTCAACTTCAAAATATTACCTGGGATATATGTTCATATGTTATAATTTATATCATGTATTTAGTAAAACAATTTATCATTTTAATCAATATATATTTATATAATTGTTTATAGTAATAATCTAAATGTAAAAAAATATATTATAGACAAAAAACCAATGTTTCATTATATCATATATAGATTTTACTAGACATGATTGATTTTCTAGATAATCAATTTTTTTTGGGAGTATATAAAATCACAATGGATGCTTCTATTTATTTGTTTTCAATGAATATTGGGATTTTGAAAAATGATACCATAAATCATGTAGTTCTAGATCAATTGGTAATCTCTATAATTAATTCTTATTTTGGTGTTTGTCAAATGATTTTTTTCATTCATTTAAATAATTAATAATTTATAATTATGACTTCATTTTATTAGATCTCTACATAAAATTTGTACAGAGCATGAAAATATAGGTGTATATATATTTATCGACCCATAGTTTATTTCTCCTATAGATTTGAAAATGACTGATGTTGAAAGAACAATTTATATATCTGAAATATTTTTGAATAATTTCATCCTTAAGTGTTGAATGTTTCCATATATTAAAAGGTATGGAATATGTTTTCTCAGAAAGTTTTATATATCACATAACATATTAACAACTTGTATTAAATTTTCATTTATATTACTGTTCATTCAATGTTGGGTGTTTTTTATATTTGGGAGAAGGAAGTGTATTGGTTATTCTGTATCCATAATGAAGTGATGGAAAATTTATTGAATGTATTGAACACATATGTTTTATTATATTAATTATTTTTTAAATTATAAAGAATAAAATTTATTATATTCATATTATTTTCAAATAAGGAATGTAATTTATTAAGAGATATGACAATAATGAAGAGCACCAAGATCAAATTTGTAATATCTAAGGTGAATTTTCATTTACAATTACTAGATTCTATATATATTAATTAAAAATGTTATTTTTAATTAAAATTGTTTTAAAAATTTTTCATAAACAACATGGTGGAACTTAATGTGGATATATTGTTTTATGATTAATGCATGAAATAATTTCAACTGAAAAAATTACAATATTTTATATGATTATATTTCATTATAATGATTTCTGTAATATTTAATTCATTTTGTTGATAATTAATGTGAAATTATTTTTATATTATTTTTATAGCTCTTGTATGATGAATGACCATGTAACGAAGAGGAGTTGAGACATTAAAAAATTTAATGGGGAAATAATATTATAGGATTGATTGATTTTAGTTTATTTGAATGTTAAATTATATATTTCTTTTTCTAATTTCTATGCTTCCTTTTTTGTGGTTCTCTTGATACTTCCATACAAGAGGATGAATCTATGTACACAATTTTAAAAAAAAATATGCCTCCAAATTTGTTTAGAGAATAAATGATGTGAAAATAACTTTTTCATGTTAGTTATAGAAATCATTTCATGATAAAACAACTGAAAACATTATTTTATAATGTTAATTTAGGTTAAATTGTGTGAAAAAGATATTTACTAGGACCTCTCTAATAGCATCGCTTAATAAGTGACATGAAAAAGCATAAAATTGACCTGAAAAACAATTTATTCACATTTTAACCATCTATATAATGATAATATTACATACTAATTTTTATACTTCTAAAACATATATAAATACCATAATCCAATTCATTTACTTCTTTCTCAATATTTCTATATAATATAAATTATTCTGATTTCATGTTATAGTTATAATTAGACAATTGATCTTAAATGAAAACCATCCTGATAAGGATTTCATGTCAGAAAACATTTTATTTGCTGAAAATTATATTAAAATAATGGTTTATTTAATGATTTTTAAATTTTATTATCAAAATTTGTTAACATTTTCATTATATTGTGATATTTTATACAAATAAATTCTTTTTTTGTTCATTTTAATTTTGTGTTCTTCGTGTAATATTGTTCAACATAGTATATATTTAAAGGGAAATACATAACAAAATAATGTTCTCTTATAGTTAATCCCATTATAAATGAATCTCACCATCCATGATTCATTAATTTATTGAATAAATTGATTATACTATTTCCCCATTACATCTTCTTTTTCTCATGTATCGTCCTCAATCTTATGTTTCCTCTTTAAACAATTAACTTTTTGGGTATTCATATTTCATTGTATATTATCACTAGGATCCAATAATTACAAAAAAATTTACATGCATTGGAGTACAAGTTCCTATTATACTACATTTGATTTATGTCAATTTTAGGGGGTAGGGTTTCTCTTCCCCAAATGATATAAATGGAATATGTAGTGAACTTATACAAGGTCTGATTGAATTGAATGATTTTAAGATAAAATCCCAATATAATCAAGGATTTATAAAGTTATGATGTTCCACTAGCTAAAAATTTCCCTATTATCAAATATCATAACCAAGTTTCACATATATATTTAATGGTATTCCTTTTAACACTATGAGATTATAAATTATATATCCAATTAAAATAAAATGTGATTAATGTCTTTCTTCATACACAGCACCGACCAAAAAACCCAAAGAACATTATATAACTATGATAATTTAGTAGTTAAGTTGGATGGTATAAATAGATATAACTACGTTATCAAATAATAAACAAAATAATTATCAATATTTTTACTATAGCTAGATAACTAATAACATCAACATATGGTTAAAAATGTATTTTTTCATTTAATTCTATTTCAGTAAGAATTATTTTTCAAAACATAAAATGGATTATAATTCATTTGAATAATATATATTATTCTATGAATGAATAAATAATTATATATTTATATGTAATTTATATAAATTAAGAATGTGAATATCTAATTCTGTTAAATATTTTATTACCAAATTATTTTTTTATTATATATTCACATTTTTCATGAAAAGATAAATTATCAAATTTAGAATTTTTTATTTTTCAAAATGAATTGATTTTTTTATTTCTTACAATAAATAAATATTCATTTTAAATTTTCATATTTTCCAAAAATAATACGTTTTTAGGCTAATATTTAAAGATTATATGTTTGAAAAAAAACGGTTACCTTTAAGAGATGTTCATAAGAACAGATTGATTTGAATATTTTTTAAATTTTTTTCTATAATATATATATCAATAAGTAAAATAACTAATTTATTGTTATCATTCTATGTTTATAAAACACATATATATCTTTTTGGAAGACTAAGTAATGTTTTTTCTAAAAACTATTTATATTAAATAATTTAAAAATATTATTTTCCTAACAATTATAAATAAAATATTTCAAACAATATTTACTATTTTAAATCAATTAAATAATAATATTTAATATGATAAATTTTAATTTTGTGGATAAAAATACTATTACTATAATTAATGTTATTAATCATGATATTGGAAAATTAATATTTTTTTAATAATTTCTTCATTAAAATTGGTTAATTTTTTTCTAACCACTAATATTAATATATTTTAAATAATGAATATAGTTGAATTTTTAGTAATTATATGTAATTATATTAACATACACTTAATTGGTAACCAACTATAAATATTATAATTAACACATAATTGTTAAAACAACTTTTTTTACAAAAACAATATATTTATATTTATATTTAAAATTAAAAAGTTATTTTTATATTATTTAAAAATTTTATTGAATTAAATATATATTTAATTTTTTATCATAAAGTAATTACAATATAATATAGGTTTTGTAGATTATTAAATGAATTTTAAATTTCTTAGTTAATAAAAACTTAACATCATAAGAAATATTAAAATGTACAAACCTAGGGTAAAAGACAAGATACATATTTAAAAAAATATATGAAATGTAATATATCATGATTTCTAGTCCCAGTATCACCCTACAATCGAATATTATTAAATTTTATATTCATTAAATACTGATCAGTGTAATGACATCATGGAATGTAAATGGGTATTACCAAAAGTTCATTTTTATTCACTTATAAAAGTTAATCACTTCTATCCATGCATGGTTACGAAAAACATTTTAATTTCTAATTAAATGCTGCAAAAACAACCTCTCATAAAATTCATTTGATCTTTTAAATTTACCCGATCTATATATTTTTTCCTATGGCCTATATTTCAATGGTGATCTCTAAGAGACGATATTGTCCGTAAAGTCCCATAATTATTATTGTTTTCATGTATATCATCAACTTAAAAACATTCTATATAAAAGAAAATATAATCATATAATTATATTTATTAAACTAATTTCCTATTATAATAAATTTTCAACCATTATTAACTCCCTTATATCTACTATGGTATAGAAAAGTGTCTATAGTTCGTCTGGATGGACTACCACCTTCACAAAGTGGCTTCTTCTATTTCTCGTAATAATGCTCATACATGAATTTAATGGTGGGATTCATGAGTAATTATTATATATTCAATGTATCCTTTTTTTGAAATTAAAAATGAATATTTATAATATTTCACTCATATTTCATTGGAAATGTATTCATTAATCTTGTTTATGTGCGGACTATCGCCTTTATAAGGAATGAGATTCATTTTTCATCACCACCATTCATGTATGGTTTCAAAAATATATTTATAATAAGAACATAATTTCATTTACAACATTAATATTCTAGTTAAAATGAAAATTTTTATGATTCATTCTATCATGGACATCATTGATAAGGTCCTACTGAAAATATGACCTAACAACCCAATGTTACCATCATCGGCATAAATGTTTTATAGTAAATTATTAACACGTCATAAAAAAATGAAATATATTATATTAAATATAGAAGAATATGGTTCCTATGAAGGTATATAATATAACGAATTAAATTATTATGGATTTCACATGAATGTACAGAATGAATCTGGAACAAGTTATGAGTTTTTGTATTAGTCGCCCTTCACTGAGTTATGCATTTATGTTTTATAAAAATAACCACTTGAATGGAAAAACTACTTACCCTTTCACATATAACATCACTTTTTTTTTCGTAGTTAAAATTTTTCATCCATTAATTCTCTTATATACAGTGGGATAAGAATGAGGACTTCTTTAAAATATAAGTGGTTATTCATAAATGAATAAAATTTCATGAGTTATAATGTTTCTACTTGATTTTATTCATTCATTTCATATAGTATACCTCATATCAATCCTTTATGATCAATTGTAATTAAAATAATAAATATTTGTTTGGTAACATTCGTTCTTAAAAATGCACCAATTTTAAGAATAATTCAATTCTTATCAAAGGAAGAATTCCCCTCCCTATATTTAATTTCAAATACCATAATTTTTCTATTTTAAATGGAAATATAATTTTTCTTCTTGTGTGATATTTATATTTTCATTCTCAAATTATAAAATTATTCATTTATTATCCTTTTTACAATATTGTAATTCAATATTTTGGATTTGAAAACAAAAAATTGGAACCTTCAAATTTATTTTTTCACAACAAGTTTTATCATAATAAATATTTTTCTCATTGAATGTATTTTGAATATAATATTTAGTTTATGGAATAATACTCTACTTCAGTTATGGTTTTTTTATAAGAATATGTATTTTCTTTCTACAAAATTATCCTTTACATATTTCATATAGAATCACTGAAGTGGTTCCGTTTTATTAGTTTATTCCACATATCCTTCAAATATGTTTTATTCATTAGAATAATTTTTCCAACACCTATGTACCTTATTTAGTTATGAATGAAAATAATAATTTAATTCAATTTTTTATAAGGAAACATTATGATTTATCATTTTGTTATTCATTAAATTATAATAACAA
The DNA here is from genome assembly GCA_963277665.1 of Viscum album. Lineage (NCBI taxonomy): Eukaryota > Viridiplantae > Streptophyta > Magnoliopsida > Santalales > Viscaceae > Viscum > Viscum album. The sequence goes on from OY728140.1 coordinate 1,766,164,909, forward strand.
AACCCAATTTTTTCTATGTGGGGGTATAAAGACTGTTATTTTTGTGTTATTTCATTTTCTCATATAGATCACTAATATAATATTTTTTTATGTAAATGGTGATAAATATTTATAAGGAACTGCGATGATTTATTAAATATGTATATTTCATGAGGATTTATGTATGATATTATGGCATGAACCAAATCCCCCATGGGGATTTTTTTACTACCATTATATGATTAGGCAGTGAAACCAATCTATCACGATACATTTTACACTGTCTTTAAAAGAATTGAGAGTGAACCCAATCCACCATTGGAAATTTTCCACTCTACATATGGGAATGGAGTGTTACCCAGACAACTATAATACTCTATCCATTATGATATTCAGTGATGTGATTATATGCATAAGCTTCTACCATCATGTTTTATGTTTTTTCTCCATGTTTTTTATTCCATGATATTCTGATATCATTTACTTAGGAAAGGGGTCCAATATTTTGTTTTAATCCTTCTCGAGGGGAAATATATTTTCATTAAATAGTTTATTTAATTCCTTAATGAATCGTGGAAAACACTCAATATCATTTATTATTGTAATATTAAAATTTTCTAGGATATTTTTTTCTCATATGATCCTGATCTAACCCTTGATGACATATTGATTTTTTCCCCACTGAGTAATTGAGTTGACCACTTTATTTTGATTCACTTCCCATGGTTATGTAGATAGTTATAAATCATGGGTTTTCCATATGGGTGTCTACAAGATCATGATTATATGAAAATGTTCACATGATTTATAAAATAATTTTTCTAGGTATCTCGTCAACAATGAACTAAACCAAAAGGTTATCTTAAAAAAGTATAATTGTCAAGATATGTAGTGTTTAAATTATAAAATTTTGTGAATTAAATATATGTTTATATTACCTTACTAAAATTTGGTATTTGATGAGTTTTTTATTGTTCATATGATTAGTATATTAATTTCGGGAAATAAAATAAAATATAACTATTGAAAAGTCATTGTAAAATTATAAGAGATATTGTTATATATGGGATAAAATAATGATGCCTTAGTAAATATGATATTTTGTGCAAATCATATAAATTACATCTTTTTTTAATACAATATAGTGGATTTGGAGGTTGGATAGATTCATCTAGGGGTAATCAACCCAAATGGATAGGTCGATAATTGACTCAATCTTTACTCTAGCATGTGGTGATTAGTCCAATGAATAAAAACCATTCTAAAAACTCTCTAAACATATTATTTGGTAAATAAAATTATATTCATGCCCCATTTTAAATTATTTGTTATAATATTAAATTATGTTATGGAGTATGAATGAATTAATAATAATTTATCCTATGTTTTTACCATGATTTGTTTATATAGAAATGAAATATATTGTTATGGTTTTAATGAGTAATACATTTCAAGGATGATTTTGTATTAGATTACACATGATAATTCTATTTTAATTTCTATTTTTATCACTCTTAATTAACACTTTTTTTAAATGTTTAGAAATGGGAGGAACCATGTTAATAATGAAGATGATGGGAAATGTTGTAATTTTCATAATATAAAATCAAATAGAATAGAATCTATTCTCAAAATTATTTGGTTATTATAAAACATCTGTACTGACTTCTTACTAAATAAATCGGTCATTTTGAATACCTTAAAAAATAGAATGATGGAGCCTCATTGATGTTTAGGTGACAAAGATGATGAAGGAAAAAAATTTAATTTATTTAATGCTAAAATGATTGGAAAATATGCCAAGTGGAATGTGTCAACGAGACATAAAATTGTTTCATCCATTGTAAATGAGGGAATAAAGAAAAATAGTTATATTACAACTATGGATAAAAATTATGTTCATTAAGAGGTTCAACTAATAGTTTGATGATTTTGATGTGAGGAATTTTGGAAAAAAAAAATCAAAAATTCAATAGATTAAGATAAAAATAGACTCTAACAACATTCTATACTATTGGAATAGGTAGAATACAATAAATTTATAATACTTTTTTATAATAATAATTAATTTGTCCAACAGATACTCATTCATCACTCTGGATTTCAGAAGTCCCTTGTCATGTATGTCTACACCAACTATTTTCAATTTAAATTAAAACACATGGTTGAAGAATTAATATTTCCAAGGTATTTAAATATTTTAAAATAATTTTTGTGTTATGATTAATTAACACTATGTTATCCTTAATTTAGATAAATAAAACTTATTTTTCAAAATTTATTTCCCTCTCTAAATGGAAGTTAAATAGTTTAATAGAATAACTATATCATATTTTCTATCAACTAAGGTAACCCTATCAATAAATTGAGTATTATGAAAAAATTATTGATGGAAATTATTTGATTTGGTTTCTGATATAGAATATTGATATACCCATGGCTGAAATAGTAAAATAAAAACTCAATGTTATGATTAAGGCTAATCTAAAGAAAAAAAATCGTATTAAGTATAATATATATATATATATATATATATATTTAAATTATAACTTAATTAATGATAATATTTTATATATCATTATATATTTACATTATTATTTTATATAAAAAATTTCCCAGATTTAATTTATTTAAGTTGGGAATGATTTAATACTCATATAATTTATATTTTATTTCACCTTACAAACTATTGAGAGTAATATATTTCATCAAAAAGAATATTGATACTAAAAAACAATAGAACATTATATATAAATTATAATGTTACTAATATATTTTTGGGTATAAATAGATGGTACAACTTGATGAACTTTTTATTGAAATAATGATCATTATTTTTTTTAGTTAGAAAACTAATAAAAACATATTATAGTTAAAAATTAATTTTTAAAATATTATTTGATTATGTGAATTATTTTAATAACATAGATATTTTATCTTATTTATATAAATAATATATATATTTATATGAAATAAATGTATCTCTATTTTTATTAGCTGTTGATAAAAAATAAAAAAAGAATAGTTAATATTTTGAAATGTTATTTTCGAATAATGAAAATTTAATTTGTTTTTATTTTATATTTAATAGATTAATCATCTAATATTAGAATTTTAATTTGACCAACATTAAAATAATATTTCATTTACAATAATACTTTTAGATTAATTTTAATATTTTCTATATTTAGAAAATATTTTGTTATTAATTGAATCGTGAAAAAATTCTTATTTTGCAATAATGTGTCAATTTTATAAAATTATTAAAATACAAGAGAAGTAAAAGTTTTTTAATTTTACATTTTAAATACGTATATATAGAAGTAATATAACTCATTAATAATTAATATTTTGTATAAAACTCTTGTATATCTTTGCTGTTAATTAATTAATATTTTAATAAAGGAATTATTCTCATTCAATTGTTTTAGAAAATATTTTTCTTCACGTATAAAAATTAAACACATCATATTAGATATAAAGATTTAAATTTGTATGATAATACTATATATAAATTTCAATTTCAATTTTTGGAACACAATTAGGATTACTATGATTAAACCTAATGTCGATAATAATTATGAAACCACATTTTCAGAAGTATAATTTTATTCAAATTATTTAATTCTTATTATAAAAAATTAGATTAATATATATGTGTGTGTGTCGATAACTACCGTATGATATTTAAACATTTATATAATTATATTATCCAAATTTTGTTTTTTTACCCAGTTATATATATAATTAAAAAAACAAAAAAAAAATATACATTATTTAACTACAAATAACAGTTTTCTGATTTAATTTTTTATTTAAAATATAATTATATTTTATTTATAAATTAAATTATTTTAAATTTATATAAGATTTATATTCAAAAAATAACGTTTATTTAGTTTTTTTACTATATATTTTTAAATAAAATATTTATTTTTATATTTAAACCGGTTATTAAGTTAAAATCAAAATAATAAAATGAAAACCCTATTTTAAGGACTTAATACATGTTTAAAACATGCATGGATGAAACTAAATGTGCCTTGATAGTCCCAAGATCACAAATAAATCCATTATTATGATATTTTGGATTCTTTGACTGAGGAATATTGTAATGGTATCAATGAACGGTAAAATATTTTCAAAAATGTTCATGTTTTACCAATTGTAATATTAGATCAGTTATGCCCATCCTTTATTAGACATTACATTACAATTTACCTTGAAAATATTCTAAAAATATATCTAGTGGATTATTTTTTCTCATCTATAATCCCTTAATCTCTAGTGGATATCATATATCCTTAATTAGTAAGGAGACGTATAAGAGGAGATCAAGTATCCAACTTACGTTTTTCTAAACTTTTCATTGTATTTTGTCAATAGTTCATGTACAAATAGTCTATATTCACAGCAACACAAATAATTCAGTGTTATTTTAATAATATTTTCTTATTACTTTAATTTAATAATTATTTTTTAATCATCTCCATCTGATAAAAAAATAAAAATTTACATTACTGTTTTTGTGTGTGGGATACTACCTTCCAGAAGTGATGAATTCTGTTTTACATAACAATAACCTACGGTTGATTTGTATGATGGGAATAATGATTCAATAAAATGTCTTTAAGATAAATATGATTCAAAAATTATAAATTTTATAATTCCTAATTTCCTTTTCAATTTTTGAGAAATTGAAACATAAATAGTGTGTATTTTCTGAACACCACACCCATGGGAAAAAATTTTAATATTCGATCATCACCCATCGTGCATGGATTTAAAAATTTATTTAACATGAAAAAATTATTTCAATAAAAATATTAACATATTTGATAATATGAAAAAAAAATTAAATTGTTTTCTACCATGGACAATATTTATAAGCACTTATAGAAAACAATATTAAACAACCTCAAGTAACCGACATTAGAATGAAAAAATAATAATAAATAATTAACATATGATAATAAATGGCCCATCTTAAATTAAATAATTAATAATACAATATATTATGAGATATAAAATTGATAATTTTTTTTATTTATGATGTTAGTATCATTTATAGAATGGATTTTGAACAATTGAAGGGTTTTTATATCAGTGACCCTGTATTGAGGAATGCTTTGATATTATGTACTAATTTTGTTTTTTTGGTCTAAATACTACCCTGATAACTTACAATATTGTAAAACTTTTTTTATCATAGAAACATAACTTCAATTAATTATCTCCATTATTGTGGGATTTGATATATTTTTTCACTTAAATTTAATTTGTTTTCATAATTTATTTCTGATTTCATATATTATAATGATTCTTCTCAAGTTTTGTATTCCATTCTATATAGTATAACCTATATATATCATTATAGATAAAAATTAATTTAAACTATCCTTATTAATGAGTTATGTTCCTTCTTTAACATGTACTTATTTTATTAATAATTCCCGTCCTTGTAAAAAAATATCCATTGTTGTCCAATGTTTATCTTCCATCTAATGTTCCAGATTTAATTAGAAATTTTTTTATGGTTTATTTCATTTGACCTTTATATTTTCCTTTTCATATTTCATAACTAATGGTATTTTGTTATTTATTATGATGTATAATTTCAACAATGGTGTTTTTAAATCATAAAATAGGGACTAACCAATTTATTCATTCCTTAAAAGTGACACGTATATAAAATATTTTTCATCCAAAATTATATTTTTATATCCTAATTAGTTTATGGAAAATAGTCATAGTTCAATTATTTTGTTATGGAAAACTATAAGACCCTTCCTTAATTTAAAAGATCCTTTACGCATTTTATTAAATATCACACAAGTTATTTATTGTTTTTCTTTCTTATCAGAGTTCCTCCATATTTATTTAATTATTAGAAATATATATTCAAACCTTACATCCAATTTTAATTTATTAATTTCCAATAACATTAATTCCCTCATATATTTGAAATCCTCTTGATTTATCTATCTCTTATTCATTGAATTAAAATTATAAAACCCACCTCCATGTCAATGGTTTGATGATGATTATAGTGTATTTATGGCTTTTATTCATCTTGTAGATGTCATATATATTATTTTCATTATTTTATGGGTTGGCCTATAGTTAAAAATCTCTCCAAAACATTGGGTACAACATTATATATGATGATATTTTTTGAAAGTTATTAAAAAGTGAACTTAAATCACCTTGGGGTATTTCCCACTATGATTATCAATTAATATAGTGATCATAATCTATCATTAGACAATGTATAAACAAATTTATAGGAATTAAAAGTGATCCTAATCCACCATGGAATTTTTTATACTTTTCAAAAGGGGATGGGTGGTGTAAGAAATCCACCATGAGACTCTCTTCAATAATATAGTCTTGGATGTGGGGCTATAATTACGATTATTATGTCTTTCTTTATGTCATTTACACATGTTTATGATTACATAATAATATTACATCATTTCTTTATGATGTTTATCCATGATTATTAAACATTCATATATTATTGCATCCTTTGAATAATTTTCTTGTAACTAAAAGAATTATATAATGTTTTTCTTTACAACCCTTTCAAAAGAAAGGGATGAACAGAGATGATTTGTGTTGGTAAACATAAGAAATAATAATAAATTATATTTAGTGATAATAATATTATTTGAGGTTATAAATAATATTTATAAGAAAATAATACCGCAAAAAATATATATCATAAAACAAGTGTCTTTAATCATAAAATATAGATATATAAAATAAAATGATCATAAAGTTACCATATAATAAGAATATAATAAATGATTCATAAATCATAATCCATGGAATGCTGAAAAGAAATTTCAATGATTTAAAACATTGTATTACATATGCTTTTAAACTTGGAACACTATGAAACAATACACATATAAAATAATGAGTATAGCTATCCTCCATCACACTAACCCTTGATGAACATATATACCTAGTAACTTATTCCCATAAAATTTATATATCATAATGTATAAACCATTACCAAATTAAATGGTTGAGGATATAGGTTCCACTAATCTCAGTATCTATACATTTATGATTCACTTGAAAATAAATATCATATAATAAAATTTCAAATAAAATTAAAGGGGATTAATTCAATTTCAAATTCATCATATAAAGAATAAATAGAGAAAAATGAGTTTAGTTCAAAGAACCAAAAAGAAACCAATGAAATAAAACCGGTTTCATCAAATAAATCATAATATATAAATGTATAAAAAATGACATGGATTAAAAAATGAAAATATTTTATATTTCCATCAATAATTATAACAATGTAAACCCATGTAAAATATATTGTTATCTAATGATATAATGTAACATTATATGTAAATTACATTGAGTCGTGATAATATATAATATGGTGTTTATACTTTATTTATAATGGATATTCAGTTATAAAATTAATTCATAATAATTAATTAATGTAGGGAATCTTGGTGAACACACTTCGATCCATTGAAATACGAACAATGTTTTAATATAGGAAAATGTATTGGGGAAAAAATTATTTTTTTAAACCCAAAATTATTATTCAATGCAAATGGGGAGATAAATCGTTTCTCCAAAATAAAAGGAAAATACATAAGCCACCCAGTGAAATAATTTTTGTGGTTAAATTATAAGAACATACCTTGTCAATTATAAGACATTTAAATTGTTAATTACTTAAATGAAAAATAAAATTTAAGGAGTTTTGAAAAAACATGACCTTATAAATAATTAAATCCCTTCATTTTTTGGAAAATATTTAAATGATTTAATTTTTATATGTAGTAAAAAAATTAATTTGTATTTGAGAAAATGAAATAAAATATAGTGAATGTCTAAAATATAACCCTAATTGTGAATAAAATAATTGTTCCCACATAATACATTTAAATTGATCATTTTCAATAAATTTTTAAAATGTTGATGTTATTTGAAAATTTAAACAGTTATGTTAAAAAATTCAATGGGAAAAATTTGGAAAAATATTAACTTTTCAAAAGAAACATCAATATTGATTCCTCTAACAACAATAATGAATATCAAAATAAATATGGGGTGGATAATATTTTGAAATATCTTTTTTGGAAAAATACATCATAAATATAGAGTGAAATTTCCCTTTTTAAAATGAAGAAATAAAATTATTAGAATTATATAAAATAATCAATGTTATATTTCTAAAAAAATTGATCATAACATTATATTTAAGTAAAATATTGTCAAGGGACAAATATCTTCTTAATATAATGAGGTTCATACTAATGTCATTATTCACTTAGGTGGGGGATCAATCATGTTGGAACCATTGAACCAAAAGAAACATTTTTTTAAGAAAGATAATATAAAAATATTAAATAAAATGGGTTAATGAATAAAAATGGAAATGGGTTTGTATTATCAACATTCAAAATATATCATTTTATATATCATAAACATTTCTCAAGGAAGTGAAATAATATATATATAACCTCTTACCTTATTTTCCCTCATAGTTGAAAGCCTAATAAGACATTGTATAACAAGCATAAATATCATAACCACCGTCATACAAAACATTTTCATACATATATCTATTTATATGATTTATTTAAAATTATTAATTATATTTATGTTATTAATTTATTACTTATTTTCAGTGTGGAATTTGAGTAATCTAGATAATCTCAAACTAGTTTCATAATGGTGAAATTTATATTCATTCTTCACATTAATTTATTCACTATATGTTCATTTAATTTATAGTAATGGAGGAATTATAATGTTTTATTTTTTATATATTTTCATCAAATGGGTGATTTATTATTTAATAAATAAGTTAAATAAAAGAACATACCGTTTTTTGGTGATTTTTATCCTATGATGAGTGTTTTCATAATTATTGTCTAATATAATGAGGTATCATTTCTATAGAAATCATTATTTACATATTTCTATTTTAATATAAAAGAATGTATGTTTTCATAATCATCCATGATAAAATTTCATATCATTTTTAGGTATGAGGTCAAACTGATTGAAACACGAGCATTCTATGCTTAATTGATGCTTCTGAGTTGATTAAGTTGAATTTTCATTACACTAGTTACTATAATGATATTATTTACTGTTTAATGGATCTAAAAATACTACATATTTTGAATTATATACTTTCCCCATAGTATAATTTCTATAAAAAATTGAATTAATGATTATAATATATTGATTTCGTTATAAATATCTTCAGCAATTATTCATAAAATAATATAAATTATATACTAAAAATAATATATACTTATTAAAAAATTTATAATTACCATATAATAAAGGAATTGATGAAAAGAAATATGGATATCAATATTCCCATTGAGGACGCATTCCACTTATGGGCATTCTTGACAATTTATTTTTCAATATAAAAAAAATTAATAACATATCTTATAATTTTAGAATAAAAAATATTTTTATGTTTCATTATAATTTATTAAATTAAATATTATTACCATTACTGTGTGGTATTTTTTAAAAATGAAACATAATATTTCAGGACAACGATAGTACACACACAAAAATATACCATTTATGATTTTCCTAGGAAAGTAGGAAAATAAGAATAATTTTCACTACTATATAATTATAAAATTAATTGTATAACATCAATTTTTAAATTATAATGGTATTTTTGAATTATAAATGATAGTGTAATATAGAAAATATTGACGTTATGAAAAAATGAAGAGATTTGTTGAGAATAACAATATTTCTTTGGATATTCAGTTATAAATGGATTATATAGGCTAATGACTATTTAGAAAAGATAAATAGAGAGAAAATCAATTCTATGGGAATTAAATAAGTTATGGCCTTCATGTGGAAATTTAATTTTCAGAAGTGTGTTTAAGGTGTTGTGAGAATCCCCATTTTAAGGAGGCGACATCAATATTTGTTAAATATTTCAAAAAAAAGGGATCAATTTTAAGAAAGGTAATGTGGTTCCAAAAATATAGAAAAAATTGACTTTTATGTGTGATATGGTGGAAAAAAAATATGAAACACTAAATCGAAAACATTTATTTAACCTATTTCAAGCATTTTAAACCTTGAATTATTACTTTTTTCATTTACGTTTCTAAATTGGTTACTAGTTTTTACTTATTTTAACTTAATCATTAAGCCTAGAAATAAATTGTTACTTCTTAATCAATTTTTTCCCAAAAATAATCCCTATAAAATTCATTTCTTGTGATTAAATTTCATAATATTTTAAAATTTAAATTTGATATAATAAATCAACCATATATTAATAACATTTCTCAGAAAATGTTATTTTTGTTTTAAAATTTCATATATAAGAATTTAAAAATTAATAAATATTTTAAAATATATAATTAAAATAATAAAATATATATTTTTTTAAAATTATTTCTTATGTTTTGATGCAATATTAATGTTCTAATTATGACATAATTGTCCTAGTACTAGTATATTCCACATTTTATATAAAATAAATTTTTATAGATATACTAAATAATATATCCTATGATAATATTGAAATATTTAATATATAATTGATCATATTTATAGAAAATAGAAAATCTAATTTATATAGTTTTTATTTTTCATGAAAATAAAATATTTTAATAAAAAATGATTTTACATTTTTTTAAAATATTATGTTTTTTTATTTTTATTACATGTATATTTTAAAAATAATTGAAAATTTATATATATTTTTCTAAATGAATATTTTTCCTATTATAATTGATATTAAACATTTACAAATTTATTTTATTATATTAATAAATAGTACACATTTTTTAAAATATTAACCTGAAAATCATTTTTGTTTTAAAATAATAATGAATAAAAAATAATTACTTATCAAAATTTTAATTGATTATTGTCATTTTATTTACGTATAATAATTTTAGTCATTTAAGTTTAATATATCTTGGTTAATTTTTTTCATTTAATGTGTCAATTCAGTTTTTTGTATTGAACAATGTAATAAAGATAGTATTGATTTAAGGAGCCTAAAATTGTTGGTCGTTATATTCTCCACCTCATGTAAATTGTGACCTCACAGTTTTATTTAATCTTATCTAATTAATTGTAAGATTCATTATAACATATTCATAATTCTGGATATAACTTCAAATATGACATCATCCTTTCTTTATTAGGCTATATATTAATTATCATTCACTAAAAAATTAACCATTACTACTGTTAGATACCATTATATGTATAGAATTGAATCTTATATTCTACATAAAAACAAATCATAAATTATTTAATCATTGTGACATTAAAACACTATGATAATATATATTATTATAAATATGAACCCCATTTTAACCCTAAAAATATGGAATCACTAGTTAATAAGGTCATAAAATAGTTAATAAATATCATAATCCTAAATATTTTATAAACAACAAAAATATCATGATATCTCTATCAATTCCAAGGTTACTAAAACTATCAATCAAATTATTAAAAATAAATCAACACTTTATTACATATCATCATGTATAAATTAAATATAATAGTTATTCATTCCCAAATCATACATTCTTAAACAATTATCCCAAAAAAATATACCTTGTTCATAAAATTGCATTTCATGGTTATTTATTCCATTTAATAGGAGTTCACATAATTAATGAAGAAATACTAAAGATAATTGTTTAAATATTTCACATAACCCTCGTCAATATTACAAAATACCATATTAACATATATAAATATCATCATGTAATGGAAATATCTATGACTAATTTCTATTATAGTATCAACCTCACTACTTTAGGCAAGTATAAAAAACATTTCGGAATTAATAGGATTATAGTATATTTTTAAAACATTTGGATTGCACCCCTATTTAGTTACAATATATAGAGGTTTATTAATATAAACCTTCATTTCATCATCCTCGTGATCCTATTTAAAAAAATACTAAAACCAAAATAGTTATGATTTTATCTATAATATTCAATATCTATGAATATGAAATGTATGTCCTATTTTATATTCTCTAATGACTAAATAAATTAATCCTCTCAAACCTTCATTCAAAATATAATGGTCATGTTCAATCCTATAATTATCTTGAATTATCATTGGTTAGATAGTGGTATTTTCTCTCACACATCTTAAAATATTACCATAATGTAAATATGAAATAAATTCTTCATAATTATTTTCAAATTGAATATAATTGATCAATGAATATAACCCTTAAGATGTTAGCCAGGAGTGTTATAATGTATATTTCTTATGCACATAGTCTAGTTTGAGTTAATACCCAACACACACTCTTTGGTTTTATTTCTAATTGGTGATATTATTTTAGAGACTAAAACCACATAAAAAAATTTAAAGAATTGGTTATTTTCTAGGAAAACCACACTATATCTTTGATACCAAAATTTCAAGATGTCAATCTATGTATAAACATAATTATTGATTATTCATACTCTTAACAATGTGGTTTTCTTACACTAATCCAAAGAATATTTCCCCAACTTTTCTAGAGGGTTATATATATCTATAAAATAAGGATATATGATAACATATCAAACATCAATGACGTCTCAACTCAAAAAAAATTCATTAGTCAATTGCATCCTAATATATAGTACTATCTAAACCCATCCTTGATTCCATCTATGATATACCTGATAAGATCTTTTGGTAATTACATAACACAAATAAAAGTTTTCACTATGATAAATTAAAAGGACTATTTAGTATTATATTTTTATTGAAATAAGAAAAAATTATGACTAAAAAAATATGTATTTTCCTATTGATATTCATTTGTACTTTATATAATGAACTTCGTTATATATAACAACTCATCAACACCTCCCAAAAATTCGTCACATTAGATACCCTTCTAGACACATATATTATTATAATTTTCCTTATGCCTGGGGGAAATGAAAATTTAAGAAGAGTTTGAGGTTTGATGCACAAAATGGGTAAAAATATGTGCTATTAACTGATGATCATTAGTGATCATAACTAAAGATTATGCATATAATAAATTAACATATGAAAATAACACCCCCATAAATCAGATATAATAAAACATGTTTCCATAATAATAAATGATATAAATATAATTTTAAATGATAAAACCATTAACATAGAATTAGATGAAAAATCATGATGTATAAATAATTACCTAGGGATCCTTGTAAATGATGTATCACAATTATATAAAAAAACTATCTGTAATCCATTTTATCATGGATATTAAACTACCTATTCACATATAAAATTATGAGGGGAGGAAACCACTATCACATTAATACTTTGTGAACATAGCTACTCAATAACATATTTACATAATAATTTCACCCAAGAAATCTATGAAATTAATAAATTAATTAGTTGGTCATATCTTTCCAACAATATATCAATCAATATATTTATATTCTACTTGAAAACAGTCACAATATTCTAAATTAACAAATCGAAGTAATTGGGATTTCATGATATTTACATATCAACATATAAATTACTCATATAAATAAATGGGTTTTATTCACAAAATCATAGGAACCCATTAGGTGAAAATGGTTTAAATTCAACAAATAATGAATAACCCATTTAAAAAATGAGATTCACAAGGATTAAAATAAATAAATCATTAATATTACAATCAATATTAAAAACAAGATAAATCTCTGTAAAATAAATTGGAATCTAATAATATCAATTAAAAATATTGTTTAATACATTTCAATCAAGATAATATATCATATTGTAAAAACATGATATATTTAACACATATATAGTTAATATAATTATTCTTGCAAATAAACTGATATATGTCATCTTGGTGAAAATACATCAATCAAAGGAATCCTGAATTTGGTATTTACTACTGAAATTCATTGAAAAAAGATTACAACTATAAATTAAAAATGACTATAAATGAAAATGGAATTAATGAATTATTTCCCCCAAATAAACAATCATTACATAATCCATCTAGATAAATAAGGTGTATTGTAACATTTTAAAAGAATCCACTGCCATGTATAATATATGTCAATAAACCATAACATTAATGAAAAATGATTTTTTTGTTTTTTAGAAAATGTAACATTAGAAATTATATATATCCTATATCTATTTAAATATTTTTATAACAAATAATTTTTAAATGTAGAAGAAAATTTGTCTTTCTTTTATAACCCATGATTTCAAAGATAGAATGTATCAAATAAAATTTCAGCACTGATGGAAATATGTGTTCCCATGGAAAATGATAAAAATAAATTATCTTTAACATTTAATAAAACATTTCTTATTATAGGTAACATAAAAAATGTTTTTTTTCAAAAAAGGGATTTTGGAACATTTGAAAACATTTTCCATGGAAATTGAAACATCAATATTGATTTTGTAACGTCCTTAACAGTTATTAATGAAAATTCCTCTTGATCGAATTAAAGTTTTTACTATGTAAAACTGTTATATAAGGCTTTTTAAATTTATTGGATTTATGTTTTGGTATTTTAAAACAAATTATAGGAATTGTTACAATTTTTAATATATTGGTTTAATGGTGATCCTATTATTAGTATAAATATATGGTATTAAAAATCCAATTTACTTCAACAAATGAAGTAATGACATCATCAAGTATAATTTCCCCATATGATTCCCATTTGTCGAAGATTGGAAAGGAGGTAGGGTCATGGGGATTTACTCTTGACCAAGCCCTAGTCGAGCTTCCCCACGATAATCTTGAATGGAACTGCTACACGAGAAGTGGATGATAACATAGATTACCACCAGAACGATGTTGTTCGAGCCACTCAAAAAGAATGCGACCATTTGACACCTTACCCTTAAGTCGAATGTGGGAGTTATAAGGGGTTATGTAACAAGATCCTAGCACTATGATTATGTGAATTATTTTTGTATAGAATAAATAATATACATTTATATTATTATAATTACATTGTAAATTGGTTTTAAATGAAAAACATAGTATTTTTAGTTAATAATCAATTAAGAAATATATTTTGATGAAATAATGGTTTTTCTAATTTAATAATATTTTAAAAAAATTTATAAATAAATTCTTATTAAATATAAATGATCATAAATTTTTTAGGATTAAAATTGTAATTTTTATTAAGGTTTAATAGCTGTTTTTTTTCAAAACCAATGAATTTTCAATAAATGTTTGTTTTTATTTAAAAAGTAACAAATAAAATATTTAGAATTTTTTTTAGATAAATTGAAAATTATTTCTGTAATCAGGACATTGAAATTTTCCAATAGTGAATTTTTCATAATTTTCTAACATAATAAAATTTTTGGGAGAAAATTAAATATCGTTTAAATATATAATGTGTTTTATTAAATCATAATGACACAATAGAGATGTAAAAAATAAATTAAATGTGATGTTCAAAAAATATTGTTTTACCTTAAATATAATTTGATTCTATGTTTGTTTAATTTATTTTAAAAAGCCTCAGTGGACACTCCATGATATATAAAATATTTTAACTTTTTAAAATGATTTCTGTGGAGTTCGACTCACCTCCAACAAAGAAAACATAATATTTTAATACATTTGACCATTGTACATAAAATAAAATTTTTCCCACCCCACTTTGTCAGGAATAATGTAAAAAACCCATTAGATGGTTTTTTGATTTTATTAGTTTAATGTGTGGTGTCCAAAAGCTAAGTAATAAATAATTCCCTATAATTTCCAATATAAACCCAATCAATCTCCCATTTCTCAACACATAAATCATTTTTAGCTCGATCGACCCATATCCTCATCTATATTGAATCCTTTTCTGGTGTCCTAAGATCACATGTATCCTCCCTCTCAAGCCTCTCCCAATCCTTTTGGATCACACTTCCAAGTAAGGGATTTCATCCTTTATCATTTTTTTCCAAATTTCATTATGTTGTTATACCTATTTATATTCAATTAATAATTTTAGGGTATGATTTTTCTCCTACAACAAACATTCCACATTATGTTTTAATGAAGATGGGCCACTTTTTTCTCTCATTAATACATCCCATGTAAACTTGATACCATGCTGAAATTCAGTAGGGAATTTTTCTCTTCTCATTTGTATTTAAGAAATTATTATATGTTATGCATATAAATTCCATTAAAAATGTTGGGATATTTTGTTAAATAATCCCCATACTTTTCATGTGATTCTGTATTTACTCCCTTACTTGGATTTATATCTCACCCTTTTCTTATTCATGCCCTTAGGTTGTCCCATTTAATACTATGTATGAAAAAATGTTCTGGTAATGAAAATCATGTTTCAATAAAGTTGTTGTGTTTTATGTTATAATTTGTTATGTAATGTTCATATTCCACAAATACACTATAACTCTTGATATTCTATATTTTATCAAGTGAATATTTTAGGTAATAAATTTTGTTAATGTCTGAAATGAAGAGTATGGTTCTTATAGTTGGTATTAGAGGATAGGTTTAGTTATTTTTTGAATTAGGATTAGAAAACCCTTGTGAAAGCCATAGGGATAAGAAATATTATAATAAAAACATCCCTATATTTTGAAAATTTTGAGTAAATGGTTTATCATGTAAATACAGAACTATCTGGATATGAGCAGTTAGAGGTAGCTCTAGTACAGATTAATTTATGGGTAAAAACTGAAAACAATGATTAGAGCTAGACTCGAATGAGAACGGGTGCATGACAACAAGCCTTCCTACACTCTTGGTTATGAATCTTCCTGGGGATATTATTTTATAAATTCATAAGCATAGTGTGATCAATTAATAAGGAAATAAAAAATCCAATATGAATATATTTTTATAATTAGATCGTGTATAACAAATATATAATAAGGAAATGTATATATAATTTTGAAGTTGTACCTTTATTCATTAGATTCCCATTTATGTGTTACACCTAAAATTCATTTTATTCTAGCCAATGGAATGTAATAGGAGGACTCAGGGAATAAATGGATGTGAAGATCAATATGATGACTATTCTAATGAGATCCTAATCTAATGGGAGTAGGAATCAAAAATACTATCAAAACACTCTTTTAGATAACTCATGTTTTGAATAGAGACATGGTTCATGTAGAACATTCACCCCCCCCCATAAGAAATAACAAGAAGGAATATAGAGATTCATGAGACAAATGCCTCATAACTTAAATAGATCATTCAATACCTCAATCTCCAAACAATGTATCAACTCAATTGAGAAGATATTATACATCATTCAATGTTATGAATGATATAGGTTACTTATGACTTCTTATCATATGGAGGGTGAAGTTGATCAATAGTGGAAATTGGTCAAAAATATGAATCTTGAGGAGGAGATCAAGGTGTTGGAATTGAATGGTTTCAGGAAAATATTTTTTGAAAAATATTTTCCTCAAACCCTCTGACTTAAGATGCAAAGGGACTTCATTTCCCTCAATAAAAAATAAAAAAAATCCATCAGAAAATATGTGGAAAAGAACACAAGGCTTGCACGATATTCCTTCATCTTTGACATTACCCCAAAATGCAAGGTTGAATGCTTCTTTTGTTTGATAAAACCTATCCTACGGAAATCCCTGGAGATCCATGAATTCAATAGCTATAATGAAATATTATGATTTTCCCTCAAAGTCAAAATAGATATTGGAAAATATCTAGGGATTCATAGGGATAAGAATCTGAAACCAGGCATTAATTCTAGTTATCTGATGGATACATCTGATTTTGATAATAATATTCAGCACCCCACCAACCAAATGTACTGAAAGAAGAACCCTAAAAATTTCTTGAAGGGGGTGATGAAATTCATTAGGTGTGGAAGAGAAAGGCAGTTTGCCATTAACTACCAATATTAAAAACCTGCTAGTGAGGCAGAGGAGAGTAACACTCAGTTGAACACTCTATGTGTTGTTCATTACATAAACTACAAAGAACCAGGGCACTTTACAAACCATTTCCCACTACAATGGATTTTTTAGGCAACCAAAAACATCCATGGCTGTAAGGGAGAGCTTTTCCATCACTACGGCCATAGAGAACCCTGAAAAAAAAGTGGGGACATGTATTCTAGTTATTTATTCAATAATTGTTAGTCTACATTTTTATTCTAGTTCCACACAATGTTTTATATATTGAATTTTATGTAGAATAATTCCAACACCACAAAAAATCATGGTAGTCAAAATGTCTGTGAGAATTAAGAATGTTGAAAACATTGCATCACATTAGTATAACTCTGCCCCTTTCAAAAAAATTATTTGAACATCCTTGAAAACCATTTCATACTACCTCTTATATAATTTAACGCAATTCTATGAACATACGGGATTTCCCTTTATAGAGCCAATATAAATTTTCATGAGAGGGAAATCACTCTCCATATAGTGAATCGAACCCCGATTATGAACAAGTGGAAGGATGAGGATGAATCTTATTTAGAAACATCATCTCCATAGTGGATATTAATGCCTTGTGAGAATGAGTATCTTGCTCAGATGATTGATTCTAAGGATGCAACCATCATTGAAGACATGCCTATTATGAGGGAATTCGTTAATGTGTTTTTTGGGTAATTACCTCGTCTTCATCCTTGAAGAGTCATCAAATTCCTGATTGATATTATACCCAAGACTTTACCAGTATGAAAAAAAAATTATTTAATGGATGTTAAGGGGCTGGAGGATATAAATAAACTACTACATGAGATTCTATATAAAATATTTATAAGAACAAGTGCTTCACTAAGGGTGAAACAGCCCTCTTTATCATGACAAATGATGAGTCAGTGCAACTTTACATTAAATATTATCGGCTTAACAATATCACAATATAGAACAGCAATCCTATACCAGAAATTGATGACCTATTCAATTATTTATGTGAATCACAATACTTCTCCGAGGTGGATCTAAGATCAGGTTGTTACCATTTATGGGTGAATAGGGAGGATATCATCATGATTGTGTTTCGTATAAGATACGGGCACTATGAATTCATAGTAATACCTTTTGGTCTCACTAATGAAACAACAATATCCATTGAATTTATGAATAGAGTCCTTAATGATTACTAAGATATATTTTTGGTAGACTTTGTTGATGATATTCTAATATACTCTAAAACAATGTCGGATCATATTGAGCCTCTTAGTACTATACTAGATACCTTGTGAAAGGAGAATCTCAATGAAAAGTAAAAGAAGTTTGAATTCCAGTTGAAGGAGGTCTCATTCATGGGTTATATCATCACATTCCATGTGATATATTTGGATCCCTCTAAGATAGCTACAATTAAGGGATGACTAGTTCCAACATCGATGACTGATATTCGTAGCTTTCTAGGGTTATCTAGATATTATCGTCATTTTTTTAGAAATTTCTCTCAATTTTAAAAAAATCATACAAAGATAACTTTGATGGGAGTAATGTTTTCATTGTGTGATGAATGTCAATATAGATTCAAGGAGTTGAAAATATGGCATATCACTCCACCTGTGATCATACAAAACACAAGTGTAGAAGTTTTGGTATTATTTTGTGATACATTGAATAATGGCTAGGGATGTTTGTTGATACAAAATGATAAAGTCATTTCATATGCTTCAAGGATATTGATTGTTCATGAGAAAAACATTCTGACACATGATCTGGAGTAGGCTGCAGTAATCTTTGATTAAAAAATTTGGCAACATTAAATATTTAGGGGGAAGTGTGAAATATATACAGATCATAAAATAATCAAGTATATATTCACAAAAATTGAGTTTAATTTGTGCCAATGAAGATGGTTAGAGCTGATCAAAGAATATGATTTCTCAATCCATGTCAAACTTGGGAAAGAGAACAATGTTTTAGATGCTCTATAAGGAAAGGATCCAATGATTTAATCATTGATGAGAATAGTAAATGATCCCATATTCTTATATTTGATTAATATGGGAATTTGAATCATAAATAATGTAACATCATCAATCCATTCACAAATTATTACTCAACTGTCTCTTTTGGAAATGATAATGGATGCTCAAAAAGATGATGTGGGAATTCAGAGGAATGTATAATTTATAAGAAAATGAAAATTCGTTGAGTTCAGGAAGTAATTGTGCGATTTCGGACAAGTCTATGTTTCTATAAAACAAAGTTTTAAATACTGAAATTTGTGATGATGTACTTATATCGAATCTCTCCATTCACCCATGAAACAAAATGATGAATCAAAATATCTGAGAGAATTAATTGTTGGATAACATAAAGATAGAGATCACATAGTATACATAATAGTGTCTAGTATGTTACCAAATGAAGGCAGAGAGGCAGAAGTCTATGCGGGTGATGCAACCATTACCCATACCAACATGTAAATGGGAAAACATCATTGTGGACTTTGTAACTAAACAAAACAAGACATCCAAAGGAAACAATACTATCGAGGTTTGTGTGGTTCAACGTACAAAAACTGCACTCATCATTGAAATTATAAAGGATTTCTCATTGGATCAACTAGAATAGATTTACATCAGAGAATTTATAAGGTTTCATGTAGTACCACTATCTATTTTATTTGTTCAAGATCTCAAATTCAACACTATGTTTTGAAAGAGTCTTGAACATGCTTTGAATACTGAGATGAACTCCAGTACGGATTATCATTCTCAATCTAATGGTCATTCTGAGCTGACTATCAAAACACTTGATGAAATGTTAAGAGAATTCTCAATTCACATAAATAGAGTATGGGATACAAATCTTATTCATGTAGAGTTTATTTACAATAACATTTTACACTTAATCATCCAAATGTCTCCTTATGAAGTCATTTATGGAAGTAGGTGATGAACAATAACAAGTTGGGATTATTTTTGGGAGTAAATATTCTTAGGTACATAAATTGTCTAAGAAATGGTGGAGAAGGTTACGAACATTAAAAAGCACATTAAATCTGCCCAGAGTCCACAAAAGAGCAATGAAAATAATTATTGATGAGACCTATAGTTTGACATTGGAAATATAGTAATCCTACACATATCACCATGGATAAGGTTATAAGATTTGGAAAGAAGGGAAAGCTTAGTCCAATGTACATCAACCCTATTTAGATCCTAGATTGCATTAAAGCAGTTGAATATCGACTAGAAATCCCACCAATAAAATCTCAAGTAAATGATGTCTTCCAGGTATCACTATTCAAGAAGAACATTCTTGACCCACCTCAAGTACTCAATCCCATGGTCTTAACATATCTGAATGAACTATCCTATGAAGAGAATCCACAAAAGATATTGTATCATACCGAAAAAGTTTAATGAAATAAGATAATACACCTCATCAAGGTGTTGTAGAGAAACCACATGTTTAAATAAGCAATATAGGAATCAGAGGATATTATGAAAAATAGTTACCATTATTTGTTTTAGTTTCTTAAATAAAAAATTTTTTGGGTGAAATTTCTTAAGGGTGGAAGATTGAAACAACCCAAACACTTGTTAAGGAAATTTATTATTGATATAATTAAATGCCTTACTATGTACAATGATTATATAAGGCATATGAACCACTTTGGTTTTATGTTTCAGGATTTTAAAAACACTGTTACAAATTTTTACTGTTGCTAATATAGCCATTGAATAGTGATCACATGATTATTATAAATATAGGGCTTTAACAAATCCAATTTAAATAGAAAAAGGAAGCAATGGAATCATCCCGTAGAATTGATCTATATGAATCCCATAAGTCATAGCTCAAAAAGGATGTACCAACACTATTCTTCACTCTCAACCAAGTCCATGCTGAGCTTCAACATGTTATGTTTGAATAGAACCGCATATATGAGAAGCGGAATTTAATAGAGATTACCACCCGAGAAGTTTTATCTGAGTCACCCCAATAGTCTGTCACCATCGCACAACTTCCCCTTATGTCATATGAGGGTGTTTTGATGGGTTATTTAATAAGATACTAGCACAATGATTATGTGCAATATTTTTGTATATAATAAATAATATAATTTCATTTTCTTATTGTTACATTATAAAATGTTTCTAAAGGACAATTAATATTTTAGTTAATATTCAGTTAAGAAATATATTTTGATTAATTAATGGATTTTTTAATTAAAAATTTGTTTAAAAATAATATTAATAAATTTTTTTTATTAAATTTAAATGGTCGTATAATTTTTATAAATAAAAATGTAATGTTTTTTAATGTTTGAATGCTATTTTTTTCAAAACCCTTTGATAAATGTCATTTTTTATTTTAAAATTATAACACTAAATATTTAGAATATTAATTAGATAAAATGAATATTATATTCGGAATCAGGATATTGAAATTATCCAACTATGACTTTTCATAATTTTCTAAGACACTCGAATTTTTGGGAAAAGTTAAATACAATTTAAATATATAATGTGTTTTATGACATCATAATGACTCAATCGTGATATAATAAAATAATATTAATTGAATGTTCAGCCAATATATGTTTTACCTCTAAAATAATGTGAATTTAATTTTGTATTATTTATTTTACAAATCCTTAGTGGACCCTCTAAGACTTGAAAAATATTTTTACTTTTTAAAATGATTTCCCTAAGAGTGTGAATCACCTCCACATAAGCAAGACAAAAATTCTAATAATTTCGCCAATTTACATATAAAATAATTATTTTGACTTGAAATAGGAAAAAACCATGGACAAAAACCATGGTATGGTTTTTGGTTTTGATTAATTTAATGTGTGGTTTCCAAAACCTATATAATAAAGAATTCCCTCTTATTTCCTCTATAAACCCAATCAATCTTTCATTCCACATCACTTAAACCATTTGGAGTTATACAAACTCCAATCCTCCTCTTTATTGAATCCTCACGAGGCACCCCAAGATCCCCAAAATACACTCTCAAGCCTCTCTTAAACCGCTGGGTTCACATTTCCATGTAAGAGATTTCATACTTTCTCATTGTGTCCAAATTTCACTATGTTGTTATACAAGTTTATTTTAAATTAAAATTATTGGGATATTCCTTAAAAACTCTAAAATAAATACCTCCTAAATTTTTAATTATTGGATTCCTCTTTCTCTCTCTTTATTTCGTCACATGTACACCTGTTTCAGTATCAAAATTCATTAAGAAATTTATCTCTTCTCATTTACATTCAAAGCATATTTTATATTATGCATCTATTTTCCATAAAATATGTTGGGTTGTTAAGTTCCATTACCCCCCATAATATGAAATTCTTATTTAACTGATTAGATAGCCTATTCACATTCATCAACCCTTTTTACGATTTCTTTTTGACTTCGTTATGCTACCAAAATTTCCCATGAAAAATCATTGTGTAAGTGAATATCATACCAATTTCACTATCATGATTATTCACCATTACTCAAATATACATGTTGATTATATAGTTTCATTTATGTATTCCACAATCCTTTATATTTTAATAAATGATGATGTTTAATTCTTCCAAGTTATATGATCCAGGTGGCACACATATGCATGAAATGAAATTCTTATAAAGGGTGCTCACTAATAGTGCTTTGATGCATTGGGTAAAGATTAATATCATGATTATTCAATTTAAATTAATATTTAATAATTATAATTCATGTTAAATAAGGTTTTACTCATTCCCCCTGTGAAATGAGCCTTTGGTCAGGCTAATATTATGATAAATGTTGTTGCCACATTTCTACATTCTGATAATAATTTTATATCATTCCTTTATGTTAATGTTTCTCTTGTGCTCCATTGATATTCCTAGTTCCTATAATGTAACATATTATTCATGTAACTACTTTTTACTCCCTTACAAGTACTTATATGTCACCATTTTCTAATGCATGTCCTCAGGTTATCCCATGCAATGATTAATATAAAAGAATGTTGTGGTCATGTAAAAGGAGTTTTTAATAATGATTTTGTGCTTTATGTTATAATTTTTTTATGCAATGTTACTGATCCCAAAAGACACTAGACCTCTCTATATTCTATTTTGAATCAAGTATAAATATTATGTAGTCAATTATATTAATGTTTGATATAAAGAGCTGGGTTTTTTGAGAATCCATGAAAAATAATAATGATTATAAAAAGAAAATTTGTGTAAAAATATTTTAATTACTATGTTTTTTGAACCCACTTCACAAAAATATTAATAAGTTTTTCCTTCTCAAATTAATGAAGAAAAAATTTAGAATCATACAGAACAATCTATATTAGCTATAACATCTCTAGAATTTAAAAAAATCATTAAAATTAATAAATTTTTTTGATTGATTATGTTTCAAAAATTTACAATTTTATATTATTTTAAATAAAAAATATGTTTTCCCTTTTTTTTGGTATCTTTGAATTTCATTGATAACTTGTGTTAAATTCAAGTTTGAGTCTTACTAGAAAACAATATTATATTAACATTAATATTTAATAAGATAGTAATCACCCATGCATTGTAATTGTGGTAATTATTATGATTAAATAAATTATGAATATATAGTTTAAACATTTTTATATGAATAATTTCATTATTAATTATTAATTAAAAATAAATAAGAAAAAACAACTAAATATAAATAATTTGTTTTTATGAAAAATATTATTTTATTCCCATAAAAATATTTTACATAAATAAATAAATTTAATTAGTATTAGGAATTATATTACTAAAAATTATTTGTTACCTATTAAATAAAATGTTTTTTAAATAATCTAATATGTTTTTTATGAATAGAATAAGAACAAATTCTATTTTTAGAAATAAAATGGCGTATTTTTTTTAAAATGATTTTTTACCGCTTTTTAATGGAAAATTGTATTTTAATATAAGGTTTTTCAAATTAATAAAATTCATTTGAAAAAAAAAATTACATTTTTTTTACTAATAAAAAATTTACATTGTGTTAAATATATGTATTTTTCCCAAAACCTACATATTATGATGAATAGTGAATAAAATCGAATATTAATTTTAAAATTGTTTTCATCTGAATTATTTATAGTTTCAATTTATATTTTAACTTCATTAAAAGTAAATTTAGAAAAAAATTTATATCTATTATAGCAATTTATTTAATTGGAATCAATTTCAAAACGAAATTGCATATAAAATCATTTCAAATATTGCAACTTCTCCCTTTAAGACCATGTTGTCACATTACATTCGTGGGATTAATTTTAAAATAATTTTGGTCATTTATTTTATTATAATTTTTAAAAATAGATTCCATATTTTCAATAAAAAAATAAGTTAAATTATGTTCATATTAGTATTTAACGAAAATTATTAGTGAAAACAATTATAATTTACTAATGTAACTAAGGTAAATAATTTTTTGCGTAGAGGTTAAAATTTAATCATGAGTGGTGAAATTACCATGAAACATGTATGAAACCAATTTTATTTACATTATTCAACCATATACCATTTTTATATAATTTTGAACAATTTTTTTGGCACATAATGTATGAGATAACTCCCAATAGTGTTTACCTTTTTATATTTACAAGAATGTCACTCCCCATCCAGTATAAAAAGGCACTCAACATCCACAATTATTCACAGTGATAAATACCTTTTTCTAATCCAATAACTTCCCAAATAATCTCCCAAAATAAATAAAATCATACTTGAATCCCTTATTTAGGGATAAAAAAATCCATTGATGTCCTTTGCTGAAAATAGAAAGAGTTACCTGAAAAAAGGTAACATTCTTCAAAGAGGGATTTTGTTTAATCCCTTTCTCAGACTAATTAAATTATTCTCTTTAAATATTTATATAATAAAATAATTATCCTCAATACAATGATATTATTTTCTTATTAATTTCTTTACATATAATTTCACATATGTCCATCAAATGTAAAATAAGATCATCGTTCATGTGTACGATGAACTACCGCATCACGAAATGTTATCATAATTTTTTCATTAACACCAATTATGGTTAGTAACTATGATATAAATACTATTTTATATGAGATATATGATATTTAAAATGTATTAGTAATTTTAAAATTATTATTTAACACATTACTTCATTCCTTCCATTTTTCGAGAATACGGTAATATCGTTTGTTAGCGTGTGGACCACTACCTCTTGAAAAAAAAAAATATGTTCACACTTTATATAGAATGTATTAAGGATGGTTTAAAAAAATATTTCATATAAATGAAATATTTATTATATTCATCACATAATTATCTATCTTGATATATAACATATCAATTTGTTCATTCAATTTCACGCACTGGATAATTATTAATGTTTTTCATGGACCTATACACTACCGCATCATCAAAATGATGTGATTTTTATTATTTCATCACCAAATAACAATAATTATATATATATAATTAAATTATTTGGTATTTATTATATAATAGTAATTTTTTAATGATAAACATTACTTATCTTTTTTCTATAATGACATTTTGAAAAATAAGAACATTACTAATGTGTATGTATGACCTACTGTCTCCATGATCATAATGATTGGTCATTTTATTAATTACCATATTTATTATGAGACATTAAAATAATATTTCATGTAAAAAATTATAATTATTTCTGGTTTATAATTATATATATATTTAAATAAATAACACATTGACCTTATATGAACTATCAATGTTATTTTTTAAACATAAACTGAATATGATGAAGACATCCTATATAAAAATTATTTAATATATAATTATTTATAAATAAATTATAATTTAATTTAATAATTTTCTCTTAATAGGTTTATAATAATGTAAAAAATTAAATAAGTTTATTTTTCATTTTAGGTTCCTGAAAATTCCACATTCAAGATGGTGAAAATTCCATTAAACGTGGAAAAGGATAGAAATAAAATACTGAAGAATATTATAGGGAAATGATCAAAGGATGGGAGACCAAGAAATGAAATTTCCTTCCTAGATCGCTACATTACATAGATATTAGTGGCTTACCAATTAATCACACAAACTAAATGTTTCTCTGAATGAAGATGGAAGCAATCGGTTATGTAAACTATGTCATTGGAATAATACATGTTATGAATTCAATACCTATGTACGACACCCCACATTAACCATGTTGTTGGTGAAATAGATGCAGTGAATGTCACCACCACATATGGTGCCCTCCATGAATCATTTCTGTGGTAAAATTGATGTAGATAAACTCTCCACCTTATACCAACACTAAAATCTCAATGGATCTCATTCAAAGAAATACTAGTAGTGCCTCGGGAATAAGACAATTTCATTTGCAAGACTGAGGTTCTGATTTTCTCTTCTGTTAACCGCAAACCCACAGGCCTCTTTTGACTAAGTCACATGTGAGTAGTGTTATCTCCCCCATTGGTTTCCATAAATGGTATTGTTTGATCCATAGATGTACATTTCCCGACACTCTATAAAAGGACCCATAAGGGAGCCCAGAAAGGGAGTGGAATTCAGTGGATTGGACAGTCTGTTGAGAAATATTTCTGAATATATTGATCGATGAGGAATAGACCAATTTTGGTAAATTCCATTTGGTATAATCATGAAATATAAAATAAAAATAAATAAATAAACATAATAGTTGGAAGACATCAATCCATATCCTCTTTATAGAGTAAATTATTACAATGTGGTAAAACAATTTTTCTTCTTCACCCTGGTGCCCCTTATTGATTTAGGCCTCGTGGATGGAAACAGACACCATGTAGTAGAATTATATGTAGAGGGAACTCTATTACATATAGAATCATGCTACGTAGATGGATCATAGCCACACATAGCAATGCCCTACACATATTTCATACAGTCCGGCATACAATCACGGTACGTAGGAAAACCCGCTACCCATGTAGAAACATGTTACATGAGGAGGCCCCATCATTTATGAAGATACAATACGTGAAATGAGCTACCCTCAGTAGTTCCACATTATATAATTAATCATCTCCTTACATTTCCATCCCACCCTCCATATACCCAACATGTACTAATCCTACATCATTTACCCAAAACCTCATCCAAATCCACCAGATCCATATGATAAATCAATTTGGTGCATCAGCGCACCCTTTTGAGTTTACATACCCATGGTAAGAAGATTGGTGTCATTAATCCCTAAAATGGTATGAACCCCTGAAATGTCTATATGTTTACATTATCAAGGTAACCCAAGGTCCAACATTGGGATACTAATGTGGACGTAATTGTTATAGGTATTGAGATTATTCATTTTCCTTTTCCTTCAATGAATACTAGTGATACCCAAGGTAACTCATGCTTTCATTTTCCTTAAATGATAATTAACATTACTCCACTTTCCCAAAACCAATTTCAAGGAACACCCATGGAGGTAATCCATCTTCATTTATTGTAGTAAGTTGCATTAGTGATCCTCTATACCTTATCCTAGAGTATACTTGGATATATTAATCTAATAATCCATGGTATTAAAATAAAGGGGGGATATTAGAACATTTAAAGTTTAGTATCCTTCCCAATGGGCTCCATTACCATCTACTAGCAGATTTTGTAGAACTTTTGATCATTAGATCCATTAAATACTCTTTTTTATCACACTTAACATGACTTAGGTTGGATTAGATGTTGGTGGTGATCATTATATCTACATATCCCAAAAGGACCTCCTCCTTGGTGTATTCCTCAAATTTCTTGAACTACAATAACTCTGATTCATTCCCCAAATAGGATATGAAGGTCAGAAGTCCAAGTCCCAAGATTAATGGTTGTCCAACTGAATTGTTAACCCCAATCATGAGTCCCAATTTATCATGGCCTCCATTATAGTATAAGTCCCAAATCCATCTCAAAATGAGACTCCTCTTAAGTGTAAGTAATAAATGTAATGAACTATGAGGACACTAATTTCTACTCCACCCAGTATATGTATGATCTCTTTTTAGAGGCCTTATCTCAATAGGTCGCCGTTATAATATAAGACCCAAATCAATCTGAAATATGTGGGCATTGTCTCCCAACTAACTCAGCTATGTAAGAAGCCTCTCTAAGGAAAAAAAATGAAACACAAATCACCCTAAAGTACTCCAATTAATATCCCCAATAAGGTCATATCCACCAGGGAAACCATATCCCATTTGGAGATTTTGCCCCACTTCGATGTATGTCCGAAACGAAATATTGAGTAAAAATATTAAACTTATAATCACTCACTTCATGATGTTAAACGAAAACGATGGGTATTTTTTAAACAACCATAATAGGTGATGTGTCCCTTAATGTGACACAAAACTATGTGAAATAGGATTCCTCTCCAGAGGATTTGTAAAAATCCCATCTTTTGGGTTTTATCGTAATATCAAAACATTCTCTGTCCAACTTGGATGATGATAAACTCTATAAAACCACATCACACGGCATAAATAAACATTTTATTGGTAAAAGACCAAATAATCATTAATGCATCCATAAAAGGGTAACAATTATGAAGAACTGTATATACACAAAGATGTTATAATCGGGAGAGAACCCTAGATACATCCAGATGATTCTGAACCAGTGCATATTTTTGATTGACCTTGAAATCGAGCAGAAATCCATGGATCCTTGTATAGGAATTAATTAGGCTTTCATGAACATATGAAAATTTCTTTATTCATTAATAGGGTCTTGGAATAGAGAATAATTACTCCCAAAAAGATGTGATGATATTAGCCTCCCATACTAGCAAATAATAAAGTCTTTTAGTTTAATATTACTAATTATCCAATGAGAACCTACCTTGGGAATGAAATTCCATAAATCAGGGTTAAAATGGTCATATAGTGTTTATAGCTCTGTGAATAACCACGATGATGGCTATCTTAGGACACTATACCCGATGAGGGATGATTGAAAAAAACACTAAACCCCCTATAATAACCTACCAAGACCACAAATCTATGAAAATTCATTCATTAAACAAGAAAGTTATAATTCATAGTCTAGGTGTATAAGGCCCCGACCTTAATCCTTACTTAATATTGAATTAAATGAATAATTCCCATTGAGGATCGTTTTAGGTTTAGAGTTTCAGAGAATTAGATCATAATACTTTCATTACATTCCATATTTAAACAAAGTTGTTACATAAAAGATAGTATTAATTTTTCCCATCAACAGAAACATATTTAAAATAAAACATGGATTCATTCTTGACACTTCCTTGACACTATCATCATATCAGGTACCCTTCCCTTGACCTGTAAAAAACATTTCAAAAACGTGGGATGAGCATAAAAAGCTCGGTAAGGGATATATAAATATGGAAAGGAAACATGAGTACATGTATACATAAGAATGAAATCATACTTTATCCATAAAACATAAGAACTTTAACATACCTCATAAAATCATGAATAAATAATAGAAATCATAAGACATAAAGGTAACTTGAGGCATTAATAACATTCTTACAGAGGGAGTAACCCTCTTAGTTACGTTTGGAATACCCATAATAGTATATTCCCTAAATCTCTTCAGAGAAACCTTAACTTTTAAACCCTTCACGTTACCCAATTCATTGGAGAGCTATATCGGGCTCACCCGCCCTTAGTTTATCATGGAACCACCCGTCTTCATAATAATGCCCAAGAACCATAACATAATCGTATCACATAAAACATGCATAAAGGAAACATAACATTTCCACTTTTCAATCATAAGATATCAATACAACACATTGATATAAAAAAATTATGAAAACAATTTTCAATACTAAAATAAAAGAAAAGTAAAACATGGTATTTATTTTTCTTTAAAAAAAGTTATGGCTTGTAGAGGAATCCCAAACTCAAATAATGGTCACGGCGGCGGAGAAGTCGTTGTCGCCACATACGTACGACATAAACATTCCCTTTTGTCATTTAGTAAAACGCTTTGTATAAAAAAAATATGCCTTTCAGATAAACATAAAAGTCAAAGGGGTTTATATACCGTATAAAAGAAGGTTGTGTATAAAACAAAATATGCCTCAATGAAAGGAGATTGAGATGAAGTCCCATACAAAGATGTTATCCTTGTATTAAGGATAAATCAATTACATAATAATGTGTGAAAAACTAATACACAAAATATAAGTGGATATTAAGTGTAAAAAAATCAGAGGTTATTCACATATATTCATATAATTACATATTCAAGGAGTACAAGCTTATCCCAAAGAATCAAAATTGGGTTAAGATGTTCCCTTGCAAAAATTTGACAGCCTAACGGCATCACAAAAAAATTCAGAAAATGGGTTGATGAGAGATAAAAAGGTTATCTCATCACATGGACATAAAATTTAAATCACTAAGGATATATAATAACATATCCCAACATAATGTTATGTGAATTAAAAGACATAACAAAAGAAGTATTTTAAAAAGAGGCGGCTGAAAGATTCCCTTACTGACATGGGTATCTTTTGAAACATACACCCCGTGAAAGAAGGAAAATAAAACATTGATGTAAATACTCATAAATGAAATTATATTACACAATGAGTAAAATAATGGGAATTACATACACCACTCAAAGGAAATTGTGGAAAATATAGCATAAATCTCACGGGAATAAAAGTGAGATGAAAAATCCCATACGAAAACTCGGCAGCCTAACGGCGCCACATAAAACTTACAAAAATGGATTGATGAGATAAAATAGGTTCTCTCATCATATTAAAATAAAATGTACATAAATTGGGATATAAAAGAACATCCCCCATCATAAAAAAGAGGAGATTAAAAAAAGTGACATAAAGGAGAGTACATAAAAAGAAAAAGAGAGGTTAGATCTCTTAGGAAAATTCGGCAGCCTAACAGCGCCACTCAAAACTTACAAAATGGATTGATGAGATAGAATAGGGTATCTCATCATATGAACCTAAAAATTACAGTATGATTAATATAAAATAACATCCCAATCACAAGAAATATGAGCATAAAAGGAATGACATAAAAGAGTGTACTTAAAAAGAAAGAGAGGAGTAAGATCCCTTACCTCGAGTTCGACTTGACTCGATCGTTCTTTAACATCCTGAATAATAAACTTGAGTTAATTTCTACTTGATTAAGAACCTTTTTCAAGTTCATTTTACCTTTTATATCACTTATTCCTATGTTATAAACATTACGTAATCATTTAAGTTAATAATGATTGTTTTGTCGATATTTGGTTCTTAAGTCGAAAGTGGACTTCTTACAATTACATGTTGTTCATGTGGTAAAAGGTTCATTATATCCAGAATGATATTCATGATTTCGATATCATATATATCATATATATCCAGAATATACATGTATTTATAATATTACATATTCATTTAGAGGTAAGAAATGAAATGCACTGTTCATGGAGACGGTAAGTCGTACGTACGCATGAACGCTACTTTCATTTCTATGTCATATTAATGGAATTAAATCTAAATGAGGGGTATGTATATTTTAATTACAGAATTATATTAGTCATTTATATGTAACATAAATCATTTATAATATTTTTAAATACATCCTTTATACATCCCACATATGGCATTAATGAATCAAATCACTTTGAGGGGGCGGTAGTTCGCACTTCCTAAAATGAAATTATCGTGTTTACCCACAATGGAAACCATAAAGGTATGCCAAAAAATAAAAATACAGAATCTTAAGTAAAACATAAACATATTATATATCATATATAAATATAGTTACATCTTAATGGCCACATTTTAAGGTGTTATATGACTGTTGAACAATCATCGTTTCGTGACGCGTAAATTCGCCATCCACAGAAACAGCATGTTCTTTAACCATTTGATGTAGGTGTGTGTAAGTGTAGCTCTAATTATTCTTATAAAAACATCCTATTATATTTAATATATTGTAGTTGTTACAAAAGAGATGAATAAAAAGATTTTAGGGAGTTGGAGAAGCAAAATAAAACAAAAGAACACAAGTGAGGACATTACCTTAAAATTGGGTAACTCTTTTTGATTTGAGCTCAAAGGCTTCCTTGGGAAGACATCTGTCCAATGTGAGGATTATAGGAGTAATATATGTATTTTTAGAGGAAGAATGATCAGGTGTTGGCCGAGCAAAAGGCTTTGGAAGTGTGGTTAAGGAGGTAGAGGCGGGGGCCTTTTATTAGAGGTGAGGAGGGGCACTCTTGGAAAGTTAAGAAATGTTACTTTATTTGAAAATGAGTTTCGGATTTAAAAGGTCCCAAATTGATATAATTCAAGGATAAGTTGATAAGGGGTCTAAATATACCAATCTAATAGGTTTTTTACAAGTTTAGGTTTTAGTTTTTACATTATCATTTCATTTTATATAAATCATTAAATAATGAGGTATTCATTGCATCATCATTATGTCATAAATAATTTAATATAATTAATGTCTAAAATTTATAAAAAAACTCTCATGATGTAGAAAATCGTTTTAGCTTTCTAATTAATATTTATAGTCAAATATATGACTTGTATAACCCCATTAATAATTGTTTTAGTGAAACATCTCATGCTTGTGACATTTTTATTTTAACTTCAAATAAAAAGTTATTTATGTCATTTTCCAACCAAAGTGGATCCATGGGGTCCCCAAGTTGACCCATGGATTTTCTGGGTCGTCCATGACACATCCAATGAGGTTAGGACATGTGTCTATGTCATTTCACATTATTAAAACATTATTTTTTTCCTTAAATTACACTAATTACCTCTAATCGCGATTAAGAACATAAAAGTTATTATTCCCCAAAAAAGTATTTTAATCCCATTGAACCACATTTTACATCCTAATGACAACCATGTATGTCGGATTTTTGAGATTCAAAACACAGAGGTGGAAAAGTTTCATTTAAATGAAAAATCAGTTTCTTTAACAACCACTTAGTGGTTTCAATATTCATCAAAAATTGATGTTCTTCAGAAAAATACCAAAACATCACCCTAAGCTATATTTGATATTCCGAATTCAAAAATGAAGTATTTATTAAAAAATTAAAAACATATATGTTTCATTAATTAATTTAAAACTTAATTCCCGCTGTCAGAGAAAATAGCATGTTTTTATGAAACAATAAGTATCAAAAGATTAACACTAGTTTAAGTCCAATTTCAAAGTGAAATTAATTACAATGACCACAATTGTATTAAATGGTAAAAATATATTCTTATTGAACATTAAAACCAATTCAAAATATAATCTAATCATAAAATAAATTAGATTAAAAAGTGGTTTTGAATTAAAATACAACATTTTTCACTATTCATTAAAAAATATACTTTATCGAAAAAATACCAAAAATTTACACAAAGTAAATTTTGATGTCCTGATTCTAAAGAAGAATTTTATTTTTTCAAATATAACACATAAAATTCTCAAAAAGTGGATTTAAAAGAGGTTCTCCATCAAAAGGCGGTTAATCGACCTTTTAATGAATATTAGAATGTTTACGCTTAAAATTGGATTCATTCACATTTTTAATCCTCTAACATTTATTGTAAAGAGTAAAAATATTTGAAAAACATATATAATCATTTTATAGTTAGTTCTGTTCATTCTCCCCATTACAACGGCTAGGCGTTAACTACCATTTAAAATAATATTATTTTATTATTAGAGTGCAACGTAAGATTCTCATGAAACTCGTTGTTGTGTATTGGGTACACCATCGAGCATAGAATCCCTTTTTGTAACATCCCAAGTAAGTAATGAATAATATATATTTTTATCTATGTCTATTAATGATTAATATAGTGTTATAGAGGCTTAAAATGAAAATAAATACAATCTTATGCATGGAATACACTAATATTCTTAAAAGATTGTTTTACTGCCTTTTGATGTCAAACCATTTTTGAATCTACATTTTTACAATTTTATAAACTATGTTTGTCAAAATAAACTTATCCTTTATGATTGGGACATCAAAATTTACCTTGTGTGAATTTTTGGTATTTTTCTGACAATGTTCATTTTTTAATGAATAGTGAAAAATACTACATTTTACATCAAAACTGCTTTTTAATCTAATTTATTTATATGATTAGATTATGTTTTGAATAGTTTTTGAAGTGAAATTAGAATATATTTTTACCATTTTATCCAATGGTGGTCATTGGAATCAATTTCACTATGAAATTAGACTTAAACTGGTGTCAATCTTTTGATACTTATTGTTTTGTAAAAACACACTATTTGCTCTGGCAGTGGGAATTAATTATTAAATTAATTAATGTGACATATATGATTTGAATTTTTTAAAATATACTTCATTTTTGAATTTGGAATATCAAATATAGATTAGGGTGAATTTTTGGTAATTTTCTGAAAAACATCAATTTTTGATGAATAGTGAAACCACTAAGTGGTAATCAAGCAAACTGATTTTTCAGTTAAATGAAAGTTTACCACTAATGTGTATTGAATTTTGAAAATCCGACATACATGGTTGTCATTAAGAAGTAAAATGTGGTTCAATGAGATTAAAATAATTTTTTGGTGAATAGTAACTTATTAAGTTTTTCATCGCGATTAGTGTTAATTAGTGTAGTTTAAGGTATAAATAATGCTTTAATAATATGAAATTACCTAGACACATGTCCCAACCTTATAGGTTGTGTCATGGACGACCAAGAAAAGTCATGGGTCAACTTGGGGACCCCATGGAGACATTTTGGTTGGGAAATGACAAAAATAACTTTTTATTTAATGTAAAAGTAAATCTGACACAAACATAATATGTTTTACGAAAACAATTTTTACATGGGGTTATAAAGATCAGATATTTGATTATAAATATCCATTAGAAAGATAAAAAGATTTCCTACATCATAGTATTTTTTATGATTTTTAGACATTAAATAAATTAAATTATTTATGACATAATAATGATGCAGCGATGACATCATTATTTGAAGATTTAAATAAAATGGAAAGAAAATGTAAAATCTATGACCTAAACATGTCCAAAACCAATTGGATGAGTTGATTTCGAACCCGTATCACCTTATCCACGAATTATATCAATGTGGGACATTTTAAAACCGAAACACATTTTCAAATAACGTAATATTTCTTTACTTTCCAAAAGTGCCCCTCCTCTCTTCTTATAAAAGGCCCCCACCTCTACCTCTTTTCACACACTCCTCAAGCCATTAGCTCGGCCAAACCCTGCCCATTTACTCTCTCCACATCCCTCTCCTAATACTAGAGGATTCTCTTTGGGAATAATCCTTTCAAAGGAAGCCATTAGGCTCAAATCAAAAGGAGTTACACTTTTAATGGTAATTCATTCTCTCATGTTAATTTGTTTTATTTTGCTTCTCCAACCCCCTAAACTCTTTTTATTTACTTCTTTTGTAACAAAACCAGTATCTTCAATGTACTAGGATGTTTTTATAAGAATTATTTGAGCTACACTCTCACACAACTACATCAAATGGTTAAAGAACATACGGTTTCCGTGGATGGCGAAATTCTGCCTCCCGAAACGATGATTGTTCAATACTCATTTAACACCTTCAAAGGTGGCCATTATGATGTCACTATTTTTATATATGATATAAAATATGTTAATGTTTTCCTTAATCTTCTGTTTTTTTCATTTTGGGAATACCTTTATGGTTTCCATTATGGGTAAACAAGATATCTTCATTTTAGGAAGTGCGGACTACCGCCCCCTCAAAGTGATTTGATTTGTTAAATACCATATGTGGGATATATAAAGGATGGAACTATGATATTATATATGATATTATACTGGAATTATAATATACCTTTATATCATTATGATTCCATTCTATAAAATACGAAATAGAAATGAAAGTAGCGTTCATGCGTACGTACGGCTTACCGTCTCCATGAACGGTGCATTTCATTTCTTACCTCTAAATGATTATGTAATATTATAAATGCATGTATGTACTGGATATATATGACATATATGATATCTACATCATGAATACCATTCTGGATATAATGAATACATGAACAACATGTAACTATAAAGGGCTTATTTTTGACTCAAGTACTAATGATCGTTCAAACGACTGTTATAAACTTAAATAATTAAATAGTGTTCATGACATGGTAATAAGTGATATAAAAGGAATAATGAACTTGAAAAAGGTTCTTAATCAAGTATAAATTAACTATGGTTTATTATTCAGGACATTAAAGAATGATCGAGTCAAGTCGGACCCGAGGTATGGGACTTCGTCTCAATCTCCTTTCATTGAGGCATATTTTATTTTACACACAACTTTCTTTTATACGGTGTATAAACCCCTTTGACATTTACGTTTATTCAAAAGGAATCTTTTTTATACGAAGCACTTACTAAATATCAAAAGGGAATGTTTTTGTCGTACGTATGCGGCGACAACGACTTCTCCACCGTCATGACCGTTATTTGAGTTTCGGCTTCCTCTACAAGCCATACCGTTTTTTTAAATGAAAAATAAATACCATGTTTTACTTTGGTATTGAAAATGGTTTTCATAATGTTTTTATTATATCAATGTGTTGTATTGATATCTCGTGATTGAAATTTGGAAATGTTATGTTTCCTTTATGCATGTTTTATGTGATATGATTATGTTATGGTTCTTGGGCATTATTATGAAGACGGGTGGTTATGTGATAAACTAAGGGCTGGTGAGCCCGTTATAGCTCTCCAATTCATTGGGTAACGCGAAGGAGTGAAAAGTTAAGGTTTCTCCGATGAGATTTAGGGAATATACTATGATGGATATTCCAAACGTAACCAAGAGGGTTACTCCCTATGTAAGAATGTTATGAATGCCTCAAGTTACCTTTATGTCTTATGATTTCTATTATTTATTCATGATTTGATGAGGTATGTTAAAGTGCTTATGTTTTATGGGTAAAGTATGATCTCATCCTTAGGTACATATCTACCCATATTTCCTTTCCATATTTTTATAACCCATACTGAGTTTTTATGCTCATCCCAAGTTTTTGAAATGTTTTTCACAGGTCAAGGGAAAGGTACATGATAAGATGATAGAGTCAAGGATGTGTCAAGAAATAATCCATGTTTTTTTTATGTGTTTCCATTGATGGGAATGAATAATACTATCTTTATGTAACCACTTTGTTTATATGTGGAACGTAATGCAAGTTTTATGATCTAATTCTCTAAAGCTCTAAAACCGAAAAGATCCTCAATGTGTAATCTTGTAATAACTCAAGATTACGTAAGGTTTAAGGCTGGGCCTTATAGTTGGTATCAGAGGTCGGTTTAGATAACTTTAGGAGTTAGAATTCTATTAAATGATTATCCAAAAATAATTTTTTTCGAAATGATATAGCACTTAAAGATTACCATGTTGCTTCATCTAAGACATGTTAGTTCAGAATGGTTTTCCGCATAGGAAACATGGAAGCAGTGCTTGGAAGGCATACAGAAGGAAATAACCTTCCGAATCAGCATCCAGAAATGGTCGGAATTTGAACTGAACAGTTTGTTGCAGTAATGGCGCAGTTGACTCAAGCAATAAATGGCGGTGGTATCCATGCACGAGATCAGCCAGATCAACCGCAGAGGAACATGTTAGTGGTGGAACATTTCATGAGGCAACATCCACCATCATTTAGAGGATCATCTGACCCTGTGCTAGCTGAAGGGTGGATTAAAGCACTGGAGAAGATTTTTGATGTCATGGGGTGTTCAGACAATCAAAAGGTTAGTCTTTCTATTTACCGTTTGGAGGGTGAAGCAGATCAGTGGTGGTCTATGGTTAAAAATATCACGAACGCCAATGAGATTGATGCTCTTGACTGGGATGAATTCAAAGGTATGTTTCTTGAGAAGTATTTTCCTAAGTCTGTTCGACTTAGGATGGAAAAGCAATTCTTGGAATTGAGGCAAGAGGAAGACTCAGTGGCTGCCTATGAAGAAAGGTTCACTCGATTGGCAAGGTTTGCTCCAAATTTTATCCGGGACCTTGATAGTAAAATCAATCGTTTTTACTCAGGATTAAAGCCAAAATATCGAAGGGAATTAGCTTCTCGTGAGTTTAAAAGTTACGTAAAGCTTGTTCGATGTGCTGAGAAGGTGGAAATGGAGTTTTTCGATGACCAAGTTTTCTATAACAACCAGCAGAAGAAGAGACCGAGGTGGCAGGAGAAAAGGTAAGAATTCTTCAAAAAAAGTCTGATGGTAAGAGAACTAAGTTTCCAGTTTGTGATAAATGTGGCAAAAGGCATGCTGGGGAATGTCTTCTGAATTATGGGAAGTGCTATCGATGTGGTAATATGGGACATAAGGCACGTGATTGCACTGAAAAGGATCAAGGTGATGGTAAGAACAAATTTGATTTACAGTTAGTGAAATTTTATAAGTGCAATGAGATGGGTCACTATGAAAACGAGTGTCCGACAAGGAGGTTGAGTGATGGGAAGCTATTAGACTACAAGCAGAAAGGGGTGGTGAAATCCTTTGCAACTACTTCAGCAGATTTCGGGCCATCAAATGAATTTGTATCAAGTACTTTGTTTGTTTTTTCAGATTATTCCAGTGTGTTGTTTGATTCGGGGTCTACAAATTCTTTCATCTCTGAAACCTTTTCTAGTAAAATGGGAATACCATATCAAGAAATGACTCCTGAACTTTTGGTAAAAACACATGGGGGGAATGTTGAGGCAAAAAGAGTTTATAAGAATCTTCCTATCCTTATCTGTGGAAAAAAACTACTTGCAAACCTTATTGTTCTACCTTTAGTAGAGTTTGATGTTATCCTGGGTATGGATTGGCTCTCTATTTACCATGCTAAGATTGACTATAGAGCAAAAGAAGATTCTTTTCAGAAAGAATTTTAGTTTGTTTACAAGAATGAACACTTACTTTTGATAACATATCAAGAGGCCGAGTATCTTGTAAAAGATGGAAATGAATGTTACCTTGCACACGTCGTTGAAAATAAAGGAACTGTTCAGATTAATGATGTGCCGGTGGTAAATGAGTATCCTGATGTTTTTCCTAATGAGTTTCCTAGAATAATACCAGATCAGGAAGTTGAGTTTACTGTTGACTTAGTTCCTGATGCTAAGCCAATTTCAAAACCCCCTTATCGAATGGCACAAATTGAACTTTTAGTGTTGAAGGAGAAATTGCAAGATTTATTAGAGAAAGGATTCATTAGACCTAGCACATCACCATGGGGTGCTCCTGTTTTATTTGTTAAAAAGAAATATGGTTATATGAGACTTTTCATTGATTATAGAGGCTTGAATAATATCACTGTTAAGAAAAAATATCCTTTGCCTCATATCGATGATTTGTTTGATCAGCTCCAGGGAGCTCAGTATTTTTCAAAGATTGACTTGAGATCGGGGTACCATCAGCTGAAGGTAAAGGAGGCAGATATTCTGAAGACCACGTTCCGTACGAGATATGGCCATTATGAATTTGTAGTAATGCCTTTTGGGCTAACCAATGCACCTGCTGTATTCATGGACCTAATGAATAGAATTTTCCATGAGTTCCTGGATAAGTTTGTGGTGGTTTTAATTGATGATATATTGGTGTTTTCTAAAAGTAAAGAGGAGCCTGAAAAACATTTAAGGTTTCTCTTGCAAACCTTAAAAGAAAGGAAACTGTATGGGAAATTCAGCAAGTGTGAGTTTTGGTTGCAAAAAATATCTTTCCTTGGTCACATTGTTTCTAAAGATGGAATAACTGTTGATCCTGCAAAAACAAAAGTTGTGGAAGAATGGCCAAGACCCACAAATGTAACCGAGATTCGTAGCTTCCTTGGTTTGGCGGGCTATTACTGATGGTTTGTTATAAATTTTTCACGATTATCTAGTCCAATGACTAAGCTAACTCGGAAGGGTGTTATGTTTATCTGGACAAAAGAATGTGATGATTGTTTTCAGGAATTGAAAAGAAGATTGGTGAATGCTTCAGTTTTGGCACTACCTTCCAGTAATGGTGAGTTTGTTATATACAGTGATGCTTCATTGAAATTACTTGGTTGCGTCCTAATGCAGAATGATCAGGTAATTGCTTATACTTCATGATAGTTGAAAACTCATGAGGTAAATTACCCTACACATGATTTGGAACTAGCTGCTGTTGTTTTTTCTTTAAAAATTTGGAGGCATCATTTGTATGGAGTAAAGTGTGAAATATATACCGATCATAAAAGTTTAAAGTATATATTCACTCAGAAAGAGTTAAACATGAGACAAAGGAGACGGCTGGAATTAGTCAAGGATTATGATTGTACAATTCATTACCATCCGGGAAAAGCAAATAAAGTGGCTGATGCTTTGAGTCGAAAAAGTAATGTTTCATTAACAATGTTGCGTTTGGAACATGATCCTTTGGTTAACGATTTGATGAACTTTGGCATAGAAGTTGTTGGTGCAAGAAGTCCTTCTGTTTTGTTTCAGGTATCAGTGAGATCTTCTCTATCAGATAGAATCAAGCAAGCACAGAAGTAAGACAGTGAGTTGCAGAAAAAGGTAGAGCTGGTTCAGAAAGGTAAGTTGCCTGAATTCAACATTGATAATGATTGTGTTTTGAGATTTGGGAGGAGACTGTCTGTGCCTTGTGATTCACAGTTGAAGAGAGAGTTGTTATGTGAAGCTCATAGTTCTCCGTTTTCAGTTCATCCGGGCAGTACTAAGATGTATAGAGATCTGCGGGAGTATTACTGGTGGGATGGAATGAAAAGAGATATTGCTGATTTTACTATGAAGTGTTTGACATGTCAACAGGTTAAAGGAGAGCGGAAGTTACTGAAAGGGACGCTCCAGCCTTTACCAGTGCCAGAGTGGAAATGGGAGAATATATCCATGGACTTTGTTGTTGGATTACCGAAGACATATCGAGGTAATAATACAATCTGGGTTATTGTTGATCGCTTGACCAAATCTGCTCATTTCCTTGCTATACGAGATACTTTCTCTCTTGATCAACTTTCCCGTTTGTATCTTAAAGAGATAGTCGGGTTACATGGAGTTCCTCTCTCCATTGTATCGGATCGTGATCCCAGGTTTACTTCTAACTTTTGGAAGGGCCTTC
This sequence comes from Viscum album, assembly GCA_963277665.1. Taxonomy (NCBI): domain Eukaryota; kingdom Viridiplantae; phylum Streptophyta; class Magnoliopsida; order Santalales; family Viscaceae; genus Viscum; species Viscum album. The sequence continues at coordinate 1,766,206,982 of OY728140.1, forward strand.
AGAAGTCATTGGGTACTGAATTAAATTTTAGTACAGCTTTTCATCCTCAATCAGATGGGCAGTCAGAACGAACAATCCAAACAATGGAGGATATTCTATGACCTTGTTCTATGGATTATCAGGGAAGTTGGGACCAACATCTTTCTTTGGTTGAATTTTCATATAATAACAGTTTTCATTCCAGTATATAGATGGCACCATTTCAGGCATTATATGGGAAGTGGTGTCGAACTCCAGCTTTCTGGGATAAAGTGGGTGAAAGGAAGTTGATGGGACCAGAATTGGTAGAAGAGATGGCAGAAAAAGTTCAGCTGATTCAGAAACACATGAGAACAGCTCAGAGCAGGAAGAAGAGTTATGCGGATAACCGGAGGAAGGATCTATCTTTTGAGGTAGGTGATCATGTTTTTCTCAAGGATTCTCCTTGGAAAAGTGTGATGAGATTTGGTAAGAAAGTAAAGTTGAATCCAAGGTTCATTGGACCATACGAAATTCTGGAGAGAGTTGGATCAGTTGCATACCGAGTGGCCTTACCTCCGAGTTTATCTCAGGTACACAATGTTTTTCACATTTCGATGTTGAGAAATTATATGCCAGATCCATCTCATGTTTTGAGTCCATAGGTAGTTCGGCTGGAAGAGAACCTATCTTATGAGGAACAACTGGTCCAGATTCTTGACCACAGGGAGCAAGTGTTACGGAATAAGTTGATTCATTAGGTAAAGGTTTTGTGGAAAAACCACATGATTGAAGAGGCAACATGGGAATCTGAAAATGCAATGAGGGATAAGTACCCCCATTTATTTGATAAGTAAATAAATTGCGGGGACGCAATTTTCTAAAGGGGGGAAGGATGTAACATCCCAAGTAAGTAATGAATAATAGATATTTTTATCTATGTCTATTAATGATTAAGATAGTGTTATAGAGGCTTAAAATGAAAATAAATACAATCTTATGCATGGAATACACTAATATTCTTAAAAGATTGTTTTACTGCATTTTGATGGTAAACCATTTTTGAATCTACATTTTGATAATTTTATAAACTATTTTTGTCAAAATAAACTTATCCTTTATGATTGGGACATCAAAATTTACCTTGTGTGAATTTTTGGTATTTTTCTGACAATGTTCATTTTTTAATGAATAGTGAAAAATACTACATTTTACATCAAAACTGCTTTTTAATCTAATTTATTTATATGATTAGATTATGTATTGAATTGGTTTTGAAGTGAAATTAGAATATATTTTTACCATTTTATCCAATGGTTGTCATTGGAATAAATTTCACTTTGAAATTAGACTTAAATTGGTGTCAATCTTTTGATACTTATTATTTTGTAAAAACACGCTATTTGCTCTGGCAGCGGGAATTAATTATTAAATTAATTAATGTGACTTATATGATTTTAATTTTGTAAAATAGGCTTCATTTTTGAATTCAGAATATCAAATATAGCTTAGGGTGAATTTTTGGTAATTTTCTGAAAAACTTCAATTTTTAATGAATAGTGAAACCACTAAGTGGTAATCAAGCAAACTGATTTTTCAGTTAAATGAAAGTTTACCACTAATGTGTATTGAATTTTGAAAATCCGACATACATGGTTGTCATTAAGAAGTAAAATGTGGTTCAATGATATTAAAATAATTTTTTGGTGAATAATAACTTATTAAGTTTTTAATCGCGATTAGTGGTAATTAGTGTAGTTTAAGGTATAAATAATGCTTTAATAATATGAAATGACCTAGACACATGTCCCAACCTTATTGGTTGTGTCATGGCCGACCAATACAAGCCATGGGTCAACTTGGGGACCCCATGGAGACATTTCATTTGGGAAATGACATAAATAACTTTTTATTTAATGTAAAAGTAAACATGACACAAACATAATATGTTTTACGAAAACAATTTTTACATGGGGTTATAGAGATCTGATATTTGATTATAAATAGTCATTGGAAAGCTAAAACGATTTCCTACATCATAGTAGTTTTTTTATGATTTTTATACATTAAATAAAATAAATTATTTTTGACATAATAATGATGCAGTGGTGACATCATTATTTGACGATTTAAATAAAATGGAAAGACAATGTAAAATCTATGACCTAAACATGGCCAAAACCAATTGGATGAGTGGATTTAGAAACCTTATCACCTTATCCACGAATTATATCATTGTGGGACCTTTTAAAACCGAAACACATTTTCAAATAAAGTAATATTTCTTTACTTTCCAAAAGTGCCCCTCCTCTCTTCTTATAAATGCCCCCCACCTCTACCTCATTTCACACACTCCTCAAGCCTTTGTATCGGCCAACCCCTGCCCATTTACTCTCTCCACATCCCTCTCCTCATCCTAGAGGATTCTCTTTGGGCATAATCCTTTCAAAGGAAGCCTTTAGGCTCAAATCAAAAGGAGTTACACTTTTAAAGGTAATTCATTCTCTCATGTTAATTTGTTTTATTTTGCTTCTCCAACCCCCTAAACTCTTTTTATTTACTTCTTTTGTAAAAACACCAGTATCTTATGTGTACTAGGATGTTTTTATAAGATTTATTTGAGCTACACTCTCACACAACTACATAAAATTGTTAAAGAACATACGGTTTCCGTGGATGGTGAAATTCTGCCTCCCGAAACGATGATTGTTCAATACTCATTTAACACCTTCAAAGGTGGCCATTATGATGTCACTATTTTTATATATGATATATAATATGTTCATATTTTCCTTTATCTTCTGTTTTTTTTCATTTTGGCCATACCTTTATGGTTTCCATTATGGGTAAACACGATATCTTCATTTTAGGAAGTGCGGACTACCGCCCCCTCAAAGTGATTTGATTCGTTAAATACCATTTGTGGGACATATAAAGGATGGAACTATGATATTATATATGATATTATACTGGAATTATAATATACCTTTATATAATTATGATTCCATTCTATAAAATACGAAATAGAAATGAAAGTAGCGTTCATGCGTACGTACGGCTTACCGTCTCCATGAACGGTGCATTTCATTTCTTACCTCTAAATGATTATGTAATATTATAAATGCATGTATTTACTGGATATATATGACATATATGATATCTACATCATTAATACCATTCTGTATATAATGAATACATGAACAAAATGTAACTATAAAGGGCTTATTTTTGACTCAAGTACTAATGATCGTTAAAACGACTGTTATTAACTTAAATAATTACATAGTGTTCATGACATGGTAATAAGTGATATAAAAGGAATAATAAACTTGAAAAAGGTTCTTAAGCAAGTAGAAATTAACTATGGTTTATTATTCAGGACATTAAAGAACGATCGAGTCAAGTCGGACCCGAGGTATGGGACTTCGTCTCAATCTCCATTCATTGGGGCATATTTTATTTTACACACAACTTTCTTTTATACGGTGTATAAACACCTTTGACATTTAAGTTTATTCAAAAGGAATCTTTTTTATACGAATCCCTTACTAAACGACAAAAGGGAATGTTTTTGTCGTACGTATGTGGCGACAACGACTTCTCCGCCGTCGTGACCATTATTTGAGTTTCGGCTTCCTCTACAAGCCATACCTTTTTTTTAAACGAAAAATAAATACCATGTTTTTCTTTGGTATTGAAAATTGTTTTCATAATGTTTTTATTATATCAATGTGTTGTATTGATATCTCGTGATTGAAATGTGGAAAAGTTATTTTTCCTTTATGCATGTTTTATGTGATATGATTATGTTATGGTTCTTGGGCATTATTATGAAGACGGGAGGTTCCGTGATAAACTAAGGGCGGGTGAGCCCGTTATATCTCTCCAATGCATTGGGTAACGTGAAGGAGTGAAACGTTAAGGTTTCTCCGAAGAGATTTAGGGAATATACTGTTATGGGTATTCCAAACGTAACCAAGAGGGTTACTCGCTACGTAAGAATGTTATGAATGCCTCAAGTTACCTTTATGTTCTATGATTTCTATGATTTATTCATGATTTGATGATGTATGTTAAAGTGCTTATGTTTTATGGGTAAAGTATGATCTCATCCTTAGGTACATATGTACCCATGTTTCCTTTCCATATTTTTATAACCCATAATGAGTTTTTATGCTCATCCTAAGTTTTTGAAATGTTTTTTACAGGTCAAGGGAAAGGTACATGATAAGATGATAGAGTCAAGGATGTGTCAAGAAATAATCCATGTTTTTTTATGTGTTTCCATTGATTGGAATGAAGAATACTATCTTTATGTAACCACTTTGTTTATATGCGGAACGCAATGCAAGTTTTGTGATCTAATTCTATAAAACTCTAAACCCGAAATGATCCTCAATGTGTAATCTTGTAATAACTAAATATTAAGTAAGGTTTAAGGCTAGGGCCTTATACTTTTAAAGTAATATTAATATTTTATTCACAAATAAAAATGTCATATTCATTATTTACCTGGGGTGTTACATCCTTCCCCCCTTTTGGGAATTGCGTCCTCACAATTTTAAAATTGGTCTCAAAAACATCTTTGAAAGGCCCACATCAGAACAAGAGTCGGTAAAACAATCACTTTTAAATAAAGAATGAGAAGTACAGAGGTCGCCCGAGTTAACCCATACTAGGATTCCATGTAGGAAAACATGGACATAGAGGAGAAAACATAGGTTCATATTCTGATGGAGAGTGATAGAAAACATGTTTAGGAGAAAGTTAACCTCAAGAAAATCACAAACTTGTGATGGGTTAAATAGTATTCAATTCCCCAGTAGGAAAATTTAATAGGCAACATTTTTTGTTTTTTTTTATTGAGGAATTTATTCATATGCAAACATAATTACTTATCATGTTGACTTTCAACTTTTATTATATTTCTTACACAAACTCATATTTTCTCCATAAGATGAGCATTTAGGAAGACTTGTTCACTATAATCAACTTCTAGAGAATCACCTAATCCACAGAAGAGAACTATATACTTCCCATGTATTTAGACTTTAACCAAAACCAAAACCAAAATGGTTAGTAGAAGATCAGATAATCCAGAAAAGGATAACCCTTTATAAAAAGAAAATCTATTCTTAATCTCCAAAAATTTGTCCAACAAAACCCAAAGTTCAACAATGACCATTTGATAAAAAATTTGTCCATAAAATTTTTCAAAGTAAACAAAAATAATATTGAAACCCAAATATTTGAAGGATTTAGTCACATAGTCTTCCAAGGTACAAATTAACTTTTATCTCCAAATAACATCAGTTGCTATTAAATTCTCATTTTGAAAAGTAAATCACCTAATCACATATCCTCGATGATAGGTTAATAATTTCCATAGATAACCCAAAATAAACATACTCTTGATTCCTAAAATAATCTAACAAAAAATAATTAGTAAAACTAACCAGGGACTTCACGTAGTCCAGTGGTAGGTGATAAATACCAGTCACACTTTGGTTGTGGGTTCGATTCCCGTAGCTTTGTCCGACGCCACAGGTTGTCATACGGTCTACATGTTATCTTTTTTCCAAAACTATATAATTCATAAAACATTCCCCAAAACGAGATAAAATCTTAAAAATTTATCATAACATATTTTAACCTCAAGTTTATCTCATTCCTTTCTTTTTCCATCATAACATATAATAACCCATAATTACCTCAAAAGTAAGGATCATATAAACTCGAATGGTTACCTTTATAATTATTACCTGAACTTCCACATCGATTGATCATCTCGTACATGATGCATTACAGATCATACCAAGGTTCAAGTGGTTGATCATGACTTCTTGATAGTTGGTTTAGAACAACCACGAGTTTCCACATTGAGTCCCCCATTTTATCTGTTATCTTAATCAGAGAACCACCACAATTTCCTTCAAACCTGTTGTCTCTTTGGTGCATTCTAGATCCATCCATTCACTAAAAATAGAAATGTCAGTGTGAGTATATCAACAAAACCATCATGTACTAATGAGGATGGTAAACACTAAGATATACTTACTCATTCACTTTATCTAAAACTAGGACTCTTTCTGATATCCTAACCATTAGGGTAATGTCACTTGTGAATAGAGAATACCCTAACCTCTAAAGATATCTAAATTGACCTCTGATACCAACTATAAGGCCCTGGCCTTAAACCATACTTAATATTGAATTAAATGAATAATTCACATTGAGTATCTTTTCACGTTTAGAGTTTCAGAGAATTAGATCATAAAACATGCATTACATTCCACATTTAAACAAAGTGGTTACATAAAATATATTTTTCATTTTTTCCATCAACGGAAACATATTTAAAATAAAAAATGGATTCTTTCTTGACACTTCCTTGAAACTATCATCATATCATGTACACTTCCCTTGACCAATGAAAAACATTTCATAAACTTGGGATAAGCATAAAATGCTCAGTAAAGGATATAAAAATATGGAAAGGAAACCTGAGTACATGTATACATAAGAATGAAATCATAATTTACCCATAAAACATAAGCACTTTAAGATACCTCATAAAATCATGAATAAATCATAGAAATCATAAGACAAAAAGGTAACTTGAGGCATTCATAACACTCTTACATAGGGAGTAACCCTCTTGGTTACGTTTGGAATACCCATCATAGTATATTCCCTAAATCTCTTCGGAGAAACCTTAACGTTTAAGCCCTTCGTGTTACCCAATGAATTGGAGAGCTATATCGGGCTCACCCACCCTTAGTTTATCACAGAACCACCCGTCTTCATAATAATGCCCAAGAACCATAACATAATCGTATCAAACAAAACATGCATAAAGATAACATAACATTTCCACTTTTCAATCACAAGATATCAATACAACACATTGATATAAAAACCATTTTCAATACCAAAATAAAATAAAAGTAAAACATGGTATTTATTTTTCTTTTTAAAAAAGGTATGTCTTGTAGAGGAAGCTGAAACTCAAATAATGGTCACGGCGGCGGAGAAGTTGTTGTCACCGCATATGTACAACAAAAACATTCCCTTTTCTCATTTAGTATAACGCTTTGTATAAAAAAGATTCCTTTTAGACAAATGTAAAAGTCAAAGGGGTTTATACACCGTATAAAAGAAGGTTGTGTATAAAACAAAATATGCCTCAATGAAAGGAGATTGAGACGAAGTCCCATATAAAGACGGTATCCTTGGATTAAGGATAAATCAATTAGATAATTATGCGTGACAAACTAATACACCAAATATAAGTGGATATTAAGTGTAAAACAATCATAAGTTATTCACACGTATTCATAGAACGACATATTCAAGGAGTACAAGCTTATCCCAAAGAATCAAAATTGGGTTAAGAAGTTCCCTTGCAAAAATTTGACAGCCTAACGGCGTCACTACAAAATTCAGAAAATTAGTTGATGAGAGATAAAAAGGGTATCTCATCACTTGGACATAAAATTTAAATCACTAAAGATATAGAAGAACATATCCCAACCTAATGTTATGTGAATTAAAAGACATAACAAAAGAAGTCTTTTAAAAAGATGAGGGTGAAAGATTCCCTTACCGACATGGGTATCTTTCGAAACATACACCCCGTGAAAGAAGGGCAATACAACATTAATGTAAATACTCATAAATGAAATTATATTACACAATGAGTAAAATAATGTGTAGTACATACACCACTCAATGAAAATTGTTGCAAATTTAGAATAAATATCACGGGAATAAAAGTGAGATGAAAAATCCCTTACGAAAACTCGGCAGCCTAACGGCGCCACTTAAAACTTACAAAAATGGATTGATGAGATCAAATAGCGTATCTCATCATATTACAATAAAATGTACAGAAATAGGGATATAAAAGAACATCCCCAATCATAACAAAGAGGATCTTAAAATAAGTTACATAAAGGAGAGTACTTAAAAAGAAAGAGAGAGGTTAGATCTTTTACGAAAATTCGGCAGCCTAACGGCGCAACTCAAAACGTCCAAAATGGATTGATGAGAGAGAATTGGGTCTCTCATCATATGAACATAAAAATTAAAGTAATAGTAATATAAAATAACATCCCAATCATAAGAAATATGAGCTTAAAAGGAATGACATAAAAGAGAGTACTTAAAAAGAAAGAGAGGAGTAGGATCCCTTACCTCGGGTCCGACTTGACTCGATCGTTCTTTAACGTCATGAATAATAAACATGATTTCATTTATACTTTCTTAAGAACCTTTTTCAAGTTCATTATTATTTTATATCACTTATTTCCATGTTATTAACATTATGTAATCATTTATTTTAATAATGTTTGTTTTGTCGATATTTGGTTCTTATGTCGAAAGTGGACTTCTTACAATTACAAGTTGTTTATGTGGTCAAAGGTTCATTATATCCAAAATTATATTCATCATTTGGATATCATATATATCATATATATCCAGAATATACTTGAATTTATAATATTACATAATCATTTAGAGGTAAGAAATGAAATGCGCCGTTCATGGAGACGGTAAGCCGTACGTACGCATGAACGCTACTTTCATTTCTATGTCATATTAATGGAATTAAAACTAACTGAGAGGTATGTATATATTAATTCCATAATTATATTCATCATTTATATGTAACATACATCATATATAATAACTTTAAATACATCCTTTATACATCCCACATATGGCATTAATGAATCAAATCACTTTGAGGGGGCGGTAGTCCGCACTTCCTAAAATGAAATTATCGTGTTTACCCACAATGGAAACCATAAAGGTATGCCACAAAAGAAAAATAAAGAATCTTAATTAAAACATAAACATATTATATATCATATATAAATATAGTGACATCTTAATGGAAACCTTTTAAGGTGTAATATGAGTGTTTAACAATCATCATTTCGTGACGCGGAAATTCGCCATCCACAGAAACAGTATGTTCTTTAACCATTTGATGTATGTGTGTGTAATTGTATCTCGAATTCTTCATATAACAACATCCTAGTATATTTAAGATACTGGATTTGTTACAAAATAAATGAATAAAAAGATTTTAGGGGGTTGGATAAGCAAAATAAAACAAAAGAACACAAGTGAAGACATTACCTTAAAATTGGGTAACTCTTTTTGATTTGATCTCAAAGGCTTCCTTGGGAAGACTTCTTCCCAAAGTGAGGATTCTAGGAGTAAGATATGGATGTGTAGAGTCACAATGTGCACGTTTTGGCCGAGCCAAAGGCTTTGGAAGTGTGGGTAAGCAGGTAGAGGTGGTGGCCTTTTATTAGAGGAGAGGAGGGGCACTCTTGGAAAGTAAAGAAATGTTACTTTATTTGAAAATGAGTTTCGGATTTAGAAGTTCCCACATTGATATAATTCGAGGCTAAGGTGATAAGGGTTCTAAATATACCCATATAATAGGTTTTTGACAAGTCTAGGTTTTAGTTTTTACATTATCTTTTCATTTTATGTAAATCGTTAAATAATGAGGTAATCGCTGCATCATCATTATCTCATAAATAATTTAATTTATTTAATGTCTAAAATTTATAAAAAAAATCTCATGATGTAGAAAATATTTTTATCTTTCTAATGAATATTTATAGTCAAATATATGACTTGTATAACCCCATTTAAAATGTTTTTTAGTGAAACATCTCATGCTTGTGACATTTTTATTTTAACATTAAAATAAAGTTATTTATGTAATTTTCCAACCAAAGTGGATCCATGGGGTCCCCAAGTTTACCCATGGATTTTTTGTGCCGTCCATGGCACATCCAATGATGGTAAGACATGTGTCTAGGTCATTTCACATTATTAAAAAATTATTTTTACCTTAAATTACACTAATTACCTCTAATCACGATTAAGAACATAAAAGTTACTATTAACCAAAAAAATTATTTTAATCCCATTGAACCACATTTTACTTCCTAATGACAACCATGTATGTCAGATTTTTGAAATTCAAAATACAGAGGTGGCAATGTTTCATTTAAATGAAAAATCAGTTTCTTTAACTACCACTTAGCGGTTTCACTATTCATCAAAAACTGATGTTCTTCAGAAAAATACCAAAACATCACCATAAGCTATATTTGATATTCCGAATTCAAAAATGAAGTCTTTATTATAAAATTAAAAACATATAGGTTTTATTAATTAATTTAATAATTAATTTCTGCTGTCAGAGAAAATAGCGTGTTTTTATGAAACAATAAGTATCAAAAGATTAACACTAGTTTAAGTCCGATTTCAAAGTTAAATTAATTCCAATGACCACAATTGTATTAAATGGTAAAAATATATTCTTATTAAAATTTAAAACCAATTCAAAATATAATATAATCATATAAATAAATTAGATTAAAAATGGTTTTGAATTAAAATACAACATTTTTCACTATTCATTAAAAAATGAACTTTATCGAAAAAATACCAAAAAATTACACAAAGTAAATTTTGATGTCCCGATTCTAAAGAAGAATTTTATTTTGTCAAATATAACACATAAAATTGTCAAAAAGTGAATTTAAAAGAGGTTCTCCATCAAAAGGTGGTTAATCGACCTTTTAATGAATATTAGAATGTTTATGCATAAAATTGGATTCATTAGCATTTTTAATCCTATAACATTTATTGTAAAGAGTAAAAATATTTTAAAAAGATATATAATAATTTTTTAGTTAGTTCTGTTCATTCTCACCATTACAACGGCTAGGCGTTAACTACCATTTAAAATAATATTATTTTATTATTAGAGTGCAATGTAAGATTCCCATGAAACTCATTGTTGTGTATTGGGTACGCCATCAAGCATAGAATCCCCTTTAAAGTAATATTAATATTTTATTCACAAATAAAAATGTCATATTCTTTATTTACCTGGGGTGTTACATCCTTCCCCCCTTTTGGGAATTGCGTCCTCACAATTTTAAAATTGGGCTCAAAAACATCATTGAAAATCCCACATCTAAACAAGAGTCGGTAAAACAATCACTTTAAAATAACGAATGAGGAGTACAGAGGTCGCCCGAGTTAACCCATACTAGGTTTCCATGTAGGAAAACATGGAAATGGAAGAGAAAACATAGGGTCATGTTCTGATGGAGAGTGATAAAATACATGTTTAGGAGAAAGTTAACCACAAGAAAATCACAAACTTGTGATGGGTTAAATAGTATTCGATTCCCCAGTAGGAAAATTTAATAGACAAATTTTTTTGTTTTTTTATTGAGTAATTTATTCATAAGGAAACATAATTACTTATCATGTTGACTTTAAACATTTATTATATTTCTTACACAAACTCATATTTTCTCCAAAAGACGAGAATTTAGGAAGACTTGTTCACTATAATCAACTTCTAGAGAATCACCTAATCCACAAAAGAGAACTATATACTTCCCATGTCTTTTAAATTTAACCAAAACCAAAACCAAAATGGTTAGTTCAAGATAAGATAATCCAGAAAAGGATAACACTTTATAAAAAGAAAATCTATTCTTAATCTACAAAATTTGTCCAAAAAAACCCAAAGTTCAACGAGGACCATTTGATAAACAATTTTTCCATAAAAGTCTTCAAAGTAAACCAAACTAAGATTTAAACCCAAATATTTGACGGATTTAGTCACATAATCTTCCAAGGTATAAATTAACTTTTATCTCCAAATAACATCAGTTGCTCTTAAATTCTCATATTGAAAAGTAATTAACCTAATCACATATCCTCGATGATATGTTAATAATTTCCATAGATAACCCAAAATAAACTTACTCTTGATTCCTAAAATAATCTAACTAAAAAGAATTAGTAAAACTAACTAGGGACTTCATGTAGTCCAGTGGTAGGCGATAAATACCAGTCACACTTTGGTTGTGGGTTCGATTCCCGCAGCTTTGTTCGACGTGACGGGTTGTCACACGGTCTGCGTGTTGTCCTTTTTCCAAAACTATATAATTCATAAAAAATTACCCAAAATGAGATAAAATCTTCAAAAATGATCATAACATATTTTAACCTCAAGTTTATCTCATGCCTTTCTTTTTCCATCATAACATATAATAACCCATAATTACCTCAAAAGTAAGGATCATATAAACTCGAATGGTTACCTTTATAATTATTACCTGAACATCCACATTGATTGGTCATATCGTACATGATGCATTACAGATCATACCAAGGTTCAAGTGGTTGATCATGACTCCTTGATAGTTTGTTTAGAACAACCACGAGTTTCCTCATTGAATCCCCCATTTTATCTAGTATCTTAATCAGAGAACCACCACAGTTTCCTTCAAACCTATTGCCACTTTGGTGCATGCTAGATCCATCCATTCACTAAAAATAGAAATGTCAGTGTGAGTATATCGACAAAATCATCATGTACTAATGAGGAAGGTAAACATTAAGATATACTTACTCATTCACTTTATCTAAAACTAGGACTCTTTCTGAAATCCTAACCATTATGGTAATGTCACTTGTGCTTAGAGAATACCCTAACCTCTAAAGTTTTCTAAACCGACCTCTGATACCAACTATAAGGCCCTGGCCTTAAACCATACTTAATATTGATTTAAATGAATAATTCACATTGAGGATCTTTTCAGGTTTAGAGTATCAGAGAATTAGATCATAAAATATGCATTACATTCCACATTTAAACAAAGTGGTTACATAAAAGATAGTATTCATTTTTCCCATCAACGGAAACATATTTAAAATGAAACATGGATTCTTTCTTGACACTTCCTTGACACTATCATCATATCATGTACCCTTCCCTTGACCTATAAAAAACATTTCAAAAACATGGGATGAGCATAAGAATCTTAGTAAGGGATATAAAAATATGGAAAGGATACCTGAGTACATGTATACATAAGAATGAAATCATACTTTACCCATAAAACATAGGCACGTTAATATACCTCATAAAATCATGAATAAATCATAGAAATCATAAGAAAAAAGGTAACTTGAGGCATTCATAACATTCTTACGTAGGGAGTAACCCTCTTGGTTACGTTTGGAATACCCATCACAGTATATTCCCTAAATCTCTTCGGAGAAACCTTAATGATTAACCCCTTCACGTTACCCAATGCATTGGAGAGCTATATCGGGCTCACCCACCCTTAGTTTATCACGGAACCACCCGTCTTCATAATAATGCCCAAGAACCATAACATAATCGTATCACATAAAACATGCATAAAGAAAACATAACATTTCCACTTTTCAATCACAAGATATCAATACAACACATTGATATAAAAACCATTTTCAATACCAAAATAAAGGAAAAGTAAAACATGGTATTTATTTTTCATTTAAAAAAAGGTAGGGCTTGTAGAGGAAGCCGAAACTCAAATAATGGTCACGGCGGCGGAGAAGTCCTTGTCGCCGCATACATACGACAAAAACATTCCCTTTTGTCATTTAGTAAAATGATTTGTATAAAAAAGATTCCTTTCAGATAAACGTAAAAATAAAAGGGGTTTATACACCGTATAAAAGAAGGTTGTGTATAAAACAAAATATGCCTCAATGAAAGGATATTGAGATGAACTCCCATACAAAGACGATATCCTTGGATTAAGGATAAATCAATTACATAATTATGCGTGAAAAACTAATACACCAAATATAAGTGGATATTAAGTGTACAAAAATCATAAGTTATTCACACATATTCATAGAACGACATATTCAAGGAGTAAAACATATCTCAATGAATCAGAATTGGGTTAAGAAGTTCCCTTGCAAAAATTTGACAGCCGAACGGCGTCACTACAAAATTCAGAAAATTAGTTGATGAGAGATAAAAAGGGTATCTCATCACTTGGACATAAAATTTAAATCACTAAGGATATAGAAGAACATATCCCAACACAATGTTATGTGAATTAAAAGACATAACAAAATAAGTCTTTTAAAAAGAGGAGGGTGAAAGATTCCCTTACCAATATGGGTATCTTTCGAAACATACACCCCGTGAAAGAAGGACAATACAACATTAATGTAAATACTCATAAATGAAATTATATTACACAATTAGTAAAATAATGGGTAGTACATACACCACTCAAAGGAAATTATGGAAAATTTTGCATAAATCTCACGGGAATAAAAGTGAGATGAAAAATCCCTTACGAAAACTCGGCAGCCTCACGGCGCCACTTAAAACTTACAAAAATGGATTGATGAGATCAAATAGGGTCTATCATCATATTAAAATAAAATGTAAAGAAAGAGGGATATAAAACAACATCCCCCGTCATAACAAAGAGGAGCTTAAAATAAGTGACATAAAGGAGAGTACTTAAAAAGAAAGAGAGAGGTTAGATCTCTTATGAAAATTCGGCAGCCTAACGGCGCCACTCAAAACATCCAAAATGGATTGATGAGAGAGTATAGGGTCCCTCATCATATGAACATAAAAATTACAGTAAGAGTAATATAATAGAACATCCCAATCACAAGAAATATGAGCTTAAAAGGAATGACATAAAAGAGTGTACTTAAAAAGAAAGAGAGGAGTATGATCCCTTACCACGGGTCCGACTTGACTCGATCGTTATTTAACGTCATGAATAATAAACTTGAGTTAATTTCTACTTGCTTAAGAACCTTTTTCCAGTTCATTATTCCTCATTTATCACTTATTGACATGTTATAAACATTATGATATCATTTAAGTTAATAATGTTTTTTTGTCGATATTTGGTTCTTATGTCGAAAGTGGACTTCTTTAAATTACATGTTCTTCGTGTGGTCAATGTTTCATTATATCCAAAATGATATTCATGATTTGGATATCATATATATCATATATATCCAGAATATACATGTATTTATAATATTACATAATCATTTAGAGGTAAGAAATTAAATGCACCGTTCATGGAGATGGTAAGTCGTACGTATGCATGAACGCTACTTTCATTTCTATGTCATATTAATGAAATTAAAACTAAATGAGAGGTATGTATATTTTAATTTCAGAATTATATTAATCATTTATATATAACATACATCATATATAATAACTTCAAATACATCCTTTATACATCCCACATATGGAATTAACTAATCAAATCACTTTGAGGGGGCGGTAGTCTGCACTTACTAAAATTAAATTATCGTGTTTAACCACAATGGAAACCATAAAGGTATACCACAAAAGAATAATACAGAAGATTAAGTAAAACATAAACATATTATATATCATATATAAATATAGTGACATCTTAATGGTCACCTTTTAAGGTGTTATATGAGTGTTGAACAATCATCGTTTCGTGAGAAGGAAATTCGCCATCCACAGAAATAGTATGTTCTTTAACCATTTGATGTAGGTGTGTGTAATTTTAGCTCGAATGCTTCTGATAACAACATCCTAGTATATTTATGATATTGGAGTTGTTACAAAAGAAATTAATAAAAAGGGTTTAGGGGGTTGTAGAAGAAAAATAAAACAATAGAACACAAGTGAAGACATTACCTTAAAATCAGGTAACTCTTTTTGATTTGAGCTCAAAGGCTTCCTTGGGAAGACTTCTGCAAAGAGTGAGGATTCTAGGAGTAATAGAGGGATGTGTAGAGGCAAAATGAGTAGGGTTTGCCCGAGCCAAAGGCTTTGGATGTGTGGGTAAGGAGGTGTAGGTGGGGGCCTTTTATAAAAGGAGAGGAGCGGCACTCTTGGAAAGTAAAGAAATGTTACTTTATTGAAAATGTGTTTCGGATTTAAAAGGCCCCACATTGAATAGTGATCACATGATTATTATAAATATAGGGCTTTAACAAATCCAATTTACATAGACAAAGGAGGCAATGGAATCATCCCATAGAATTGATCTATATGAATCCCATAAGTCATAGCTCAGAAAGGATGTACCAACACTATGCTTCACTCTCAACCAAGCCCATGCTGAGCTTCAACATGTTATGTTTGAAGAGAACCGCCTATATGAGAAGTGGAATTTAATAGAGATTACCACCCAAGAAATTTTTTCTGAGTCACCCCAATAGTCTTTCACCATCGCACACCTTCCCCTTATGTCTTATGAGGGTGTTTTGATGGGTTATTTAATAAGATACAAGCATAATGATTATGTGCAATATTTTTGTATAGAATAAATAATATAATTTCATTTTGTTATTGTTACATTATAAAATGTTTCAAAAGGACAATTAATATTTTAGTTAATATTCAGTTAAGAAATATAATTTGATTAATTAATGGACTTTTTAATTAAAAATTAGTTTAAAAATAATATTAATAAATTGTTTTTTATTAAATATAAATGATCGTATAATTTTTATGAATAAAATTGTAATGTTTTTTAATGTTTGAATGCTATTTTTCTCAAAACCCTTTGATAAATGTCATTTTTTATTTTAAAATTATAACACTAAATATTTAGAATATTAATTATATAAAATGAATATTATATTCGGAATCAGGATGTTGAAATTATCCAACTATGACTTTTTCATAATTTTCTGAGACACTCGAATTTTTTGGTAAAAGTTAAAAACAATTTAAATATATAATTTGTTTTCTGACATCATAATGACCAAATAGTGATATAATAAAAAAATATTAATTGAATGTTCAGCCAATATATGTTTTACCTCTAAAATAATGTGAATTTAATTTTGTATTATTTATTTTACAAAGCCTTAGTGGACCCTCTAAGACTTGAAAAATATTTTTACTTTTTAAAATGATTTATCTAAGAGTGTGAATCACCTCCACATAAGTAAGAAAAAAATTCTAATAATTTCACCAATTTAGATATAAAATAATTTTTTTGACTTGAAATAGGAAAAAACCATGGTATGATTTTTGGATTTGATTAATTTAATGTGTGGTTTCCAAAACCTATATAATAAAGAATTCCCACTTATTTCCTCTATAAACCCAATCAATCTTTCATTCCACATCACTGAAACCATTTGGAGTTATACGAACTCCAATTTTCATATTTCTTGAATCCTCACGAGGCACCCCAAGATCCCCAAAATACACTCTCAATCCTCTCTTAAACTGTGGGTTCACATTTCCATGTAAGAGATTTCATCCTTTCTCATTGTGTCCAAATTTCACTATGTTGTTATACAAGTTTATTTTCAATTAAAATTATTGGTATATTACTTAAAAACTCTAAAATAAATACCTCCTAAATTTTTAATTATTGTATTCCTCTTTCTCTCTCATTATTTCGTCACATGTACACCTGTCTCAGTATCAAAATTCATTATGAAATTTCTCTATTCTCATTTACATTCAAAACATATATTATATTTTGCATCTATTTTCTATAAAATATGTTGGGTTGTCAAGTTCCATTACCCCCCTTAATATTAAATTTTTATTTAACTGATTAGATATCACATTCACATTAATCAACCCTTTTTACGATTTCTTTTTGACATCGTTATGCTACCAAAATTTCCCATGAAAAATCATTATGTAAGTGAATACCATACCAATTTCACTATCAAGATTATTCACCATTACTAACATATACATGTTGATTATATAGTTTCATGTATGTATTCCGTAATCCTCTCTATATTCTATGTTGAATCACGTATAAATATTATATAATCAATTATATTTATGTTTGAAATAAACAGCTGGGTTTTTTGAGAATCGATGAAAATTAATAATGATTATAAAAAGAAAATTTGTGTGAAAATATTTTAATTACCATGTTTTTTGAACCCACTTCACAAAAATATTAATAATTTTTCCCTTTTCAAATTAATGAAGAAAATTTTTAGAATCATACAAAACAATCTATATTAGTTATAACATCTCTAGAATTTAAAAAAATCGTTAAAATTAATAAATTATTTTTGATTGATTATGTTACGAAAATTTATAATTTTATATTATTTTATATTAAAAATATTTTTTCCCTTTTTGTAGGTATCTTTGAATTTCATTGATAACTTCTGTTACATTCAAGGTTGAGTCTTACTAGAAAACAATATTATATTAACATTAATATTTAATAAGATAGTAGTCACCCAAGCATTGTAATTGTGGTAATTATTATGATTAAATAAATTATGATTGTATAGTTTAAACATTTTTATATGAATAATTATATTATCAATTATTAATTAAAAATGAATAGAAAAAACAACTAAATATAAATGACGTGTTTTTATGAAAAATATTATTTTATTCCCATAAAACTATTTTACATAAATAAATAAATTTAATCAGTATTAGAGAATTATATTACTATACATTATTTGTTACCTATTAAATAAAATGTTTTTTAAAGATTCTAATATGTTTTTTATGAATAAAATAAGAACAAATTCTATTTTTAGAAATAAAATGGTGTATTTTTTAAAAAATGATTTTTTACCGTGTTTTAATGGAAAATTGTATTTGAATATAACGTTATTAACATTTATAAAATTCATTTGAAAAAAAATTATATTTTTTTACTAATAAAAAATTTACATTGTGTTAAATTTATGTATTTTTCGCAGAACCATCATATTATGTTGAATAGTGAACCAAATCGAATATTAATTTTAAACTTTTTTTCATCTGAACTATTTATAGTTTCAATTTATATTTTAACTTCATTAAAAGTAAATTTAGAAAAAATTTATATATATTTTAGCAATTTAGTTAATTGGAATCAATTTGAAAACGAAATTGCATATAAAATCAATTCAAATATTGCAACTTCTCACATTAAGACCATGTTGTCACATTACATTCGTGCGATTAATTATAACATAATTTTGGTCATTTATATTATTGGAATTTGTAAAAATAGATTCCATATTTTGATTAAAAAATATGTTAAATTATGTTTATTTTAGTTTTTAACAAACATTATTAGTGAAAGCAATTATAATTTACTAATGTAACTAATGTAAATAATTGTTTGCGTAGAGGTTAAAATTTAATCATGAGTGGTTAAATTACCATGAAACATGTCTAAAACCATTTGTATTGACATTATTCAACTATATAACATTTTAAAATCATTTTGAACAATTGTTTTGGCACATAATGTATGAGATAACTCCCAATAGTGTTTACCTTTTTATATTTACAAGAATGTCACTACCCATCCAGTATAAAAAGGCACTCAACCTCCACAATTATTCACAGTGATAAATACCTTTTTCTAGTCCAATATCTTCCCAAATAATGTCCACAAATAAATAAAATCAAACTTGAATACTCTATTTAGGGATAAAAAAATCCAATCATATCCTTTGCTGAAAATAGAAAGAGTTACATGAAAAAAAGGTAACATTCTTCAATAAGGGCTTTTGTTTAATCCCTTTCTCAGACTAATTAAATTATTCTCTTTAAATATTTATATAATAAAATAATTATCCTCAATACAATGATATTATTTTCTTATTAATATCTTTACATATAATTACACATATATCCATCAAATGTATAATAAGATCATCGTTCATGTGTACGATGAACTACCGCATCACGAAATGTTATCATAATTTTTTCATTAACACCAATTATTCTTATTAACTATGATATAAATACTATTTTATATGAGATATATGATATTTAAAATGTATTAGTAATCTTAAAATTATTATTTAACACATTACTTCATCCCTTCCATTTTTCGAGAATACGGTAATATCGTTTGTTAGCGTGGACCACAGCCTCTTGAAAAAAAATTATATGTTCACACTTTATATAGAATGTATTAAGGATGGTTTAAAAAAATATTTCATATAAATGAAATATTTATTATATTAATCACATAATTATCTATCTTGATATATAACATATCAATTTGTTCATTCAATTTCACACACTGGATAATTATTAATGTTTTTCGTGGACCTATGCACTACTGCATCATCAAAATTATGTGATTTTTATTATTTCATCAACAAATAACAATAATTATATATATATAATTAAATTATTTGGTATTTATTATATAATAGTAATTTTTTAATGACAAACATTACTTATCTTTTTTCTATAATGACATTTTTAAAAATAAGAACATTACTAATGTGTATGTATGACCTATTATCTCCATGATCATAATGATTGGTCATTTTATTAATTACCATATTTATTATGAGACATTAAAAGAATATTTCATGTAAAAAAATTATAGTTATTTCTGGTTTATAATTATATATATATATATATAACACATTGACCTTATATGAACTATCAATGTTATTTTTTAAACATAAACTGAATATGATGAAGACATCTTATATAAGAATTATTTATTATATAATTATGTATAAATAAATTATAATTTAATTTAATAATGTTCCCTTAAAAGGTTTATAATAATGTACAAAATTAAATAAGTTTATTTTTCATTTTAGGTTCCTGAAAATTCTACATTCAAGATGGTGAAAATTCCATTAAACATGGAAAAGGATAGAAACAAAATACTAAAGAATATTATAGGGAAATGATCAAAGGAAAGGAGACGAAGAAATGAAAATTCCTTCCATGATCGCTACATTACATGGATATCAGTGGCTTAACAATGCATCACACAAACTAAATATTTCTCTGAATGAAGATGGAAGCACTCGGTTATGTAAACTATGTCATTGGAAGAATACATGTTATGAATTCAATACCTATGTACGACCCCCCCCCCCATTAACCATGTTGTTGGTGAAATAGATGTAGTGAATGTCACCACCACATATGGTGCCGTCCATGAACCGTTTCTGTGGTAAAATTGATGTAGATAAACTCTCCACCTTAAACCAACACAAAAATCTCAACGGTTCTCATTAAAAAAATACTAGTATGCCTCGGGAATAAGATAATTTCATTTGCAAGACTAAGGTTCTGATTTTCTCTTCTGTGAACCGCAAACCCACTGGCCTATTTTGACTAAGTCACATGTGAGTAGTGTTATATCCCCCATTAGTTTCCATAAAAGGTATTGTGTGATCCATAGATGTTCCTTTCCCGGCACTCTATAAAAGGACCCATAGGGGAGCCCAGAAAGGGAGTGGAATTCAGAGGATTGGATAGTATTTTGAGAAATATTTCTGAATATATTGATCGATGAGGAATAGACCAATTTTGATAAATTGTGTTTCGAATAATCATGAAATATAAAATAAAAATAATTAAAGAAAAATAATAGTTGGAAGACATCAAACCATATCCTCTTTATAGAGTAAATTATTACAATGTGGTAAAACAATTTTTCTTCTTCACCCTGGTGCCCCTTATTGATTTAGGCCTCGTGGATGGAAACATACACTTTGTAGTAGAATTATATGTGGAGGGAACTCTATTACTGTAACGCCCCGACCCTAGTTACCCAGAGTCGGTGCATTATTACATAACATTGGAATGATCATGAGAAAGATCAAGTCTCGAAAGACCGATTAGTTTAGTAGCCTTGGAATAACTAGATACATCCATAAATTTTTACATTACATCATAAAAAAAACATCTTGTCTTCATATCCCCTCATACTATCCCTGCAGGTCATTCATAAATTACTTCTTCATAATCCTGGAAAAAAAAAACATTGAAAGGGGTGAGCTCGGATGCTCAGTAAGGATAACATTATAGCAGAAGCTTTCATAAATAAGCATAAACACTTAAGGTAATTTATAACTAAAACAAAAGCCTTTGAAACTTGAACTTCAGCATAAAATGGAAAATGTAAAATGAAATAATGCCATTTACTTACTCACATGGATATTCTACTAGTCGAATGATCACATGCAATATCAATAACCACATTCATAATGATGGAATGCATAATGCCAGACTATCAAAACCACATAGCCAAGGCCTCGTGCCAAGACTACAAATAAGATTTTGCCAAGGCATTGTGCCAACACACTAGTTTGTCTCATGAGACCTACCGATGCATCGAGGAGCTATAGCGGGCTCCACCCGTCACTTATTAAGTCCAATGCATTCCTCATATGAATAGGTTTAAGCATAAAATAAACATTCGTATTAAAACTAGCATACGAAATGTCAATACTTTAACCACAAACCATGAATGGTATAAAAATAGAACATCCACAGTCAAATATAATTCATTTGATACAATATGGAAGATTGTATTGTATCACATTAACCTCAATCATGAATAATGAATAATCATCAAAACTATTTGAGAGAAATATCCCCCTTTTCTTGAAAACATTTAAAAGTCACACTATTTGTCAAGAAGCCATTTAAAAATAGATTTTTGAATCAAAGTGTCCCATACCACTTTGAAACCTTTTAAAAGGATTTTTAATTTATAAACTTTAATGTCCATATAAATAAATCCTTAAAACCATTTTTAAAACATGGACATTAATGAGAAAGATTTAGATGAATAAGTCTTTAAAACATTTAAAAATGGTATTTTAGTTAGATATTCTAACCAAAAGAGAGACACTTGAATGAAAATAATTGAGGTAATCAAAACTTTTTAATATCATGAGAATAAAGGGAATTCTTGATATACTATGTCAAAGTACATTATATACACCACATAAAAGTGATTTGGTGTATATCAACAAAGAAGTCTCAATGGAATGTAAGTTGAGATGAAATCTCTCATAAAGGCCATATCCTTAGGTTAAGGATAAATCAACAACATAATTATGTGTGAAAAATATAAATACACTAAATATGATTGGATATTCAGTGTAAAACAATCAAAGTATATTCACACATATTCCTGTAAAAACAACACCAATGAATTGGATGTTTAAATCAACAAATGGTGAAAGAGTTAAAATTACTCTTATCAAATTCATATCAATGACTTGAGAATTTTCAATGGAGTGATTATGTGTATCAAAAGTATATCCACAGGAAGGGAAGTAGAAATTATGACATAATCAATTGAATAGTGATTCCACACATAATCTTGGGGTAATATAATCAATGAAATATGCGTAAATCCAAATGAGTGGAAATTGAAATCTCAAATTCCCTTATTGATTAGGTAAATTAAGAAACAAACACCCATGAAAGAAATATCATACCATGATGATGTAAATACCCATAAAATAAAGTATATTACACAATGAATAAAATCATGGGTAGTACACATACACCACATGCAATAATTAAGTGGTGATCAATGGAATTCTCACGGAATTAAAAGTGAGACAAGAAACCCCTTACCACGTTAATCAACTAAGTCGCATGGCCAAAAGTTAATAACCACCAAATTATTTACAGAATAACATGAATATAAAGTGAATCATGATAATATATATCAAATTGAAGTACACAATACACCACTTTCAATAATTTAGTAGCGAACAATGGAAATCTCACGGAATTGAAAGTGAGATAAGAGAATCCCTTACTTTGTACTTTTTCCTTGGTCGATGGTAGGTTTACCTCCTGTATAATGGTGAAATAATTGTTATTTAATAATACAAGAATCAGTTACTTTAATATGATATCATATATGATCTTTTAACATTGATTTGTTAATACTATCTTAGAATTATCGTCATTTCAGGTGTTAACGGGTTCATTTTACTTTACATTCTTTGTTATGTGAGCCATATTCGTTATTAATGGGATGTATATTATTCATATCCAGAATGGTATCAAGTCCCTAAACATCATTTTTAAATCATCAAATGATAATTATACTTGAATGGATACGATGGAGAATGAATCTCATCGCGTTCGTGGAGACGGTAGTCCGTACGTACGCACGAATACTACTTCCATTTAATTTTTATTTTAAAAGAATCGAATCCAAATGATACATAGGTATATTACTATTCTAGTAAAATATAATATTTTATATATGTTACTTAAGTTCATTAACACCATCCTTTATATGTTCCATGTGTGGTATGAACGAGTCATATCATTTTAAGGGGGCGGTAGCCCGCACTTCCTCAAATGAAATTATCGTATGTATATACAACATGAAACGAATAATTGTATGAAATAAAATGGAATTACAGAAGCTTATATAGAAAATATATATCATTAATATCATATTTAATTACAGTTCCATCCTAATGGCCACCATGAGAGGCGGTAAGATGTATTTGAACAATCATCGTTTCGTGAGGCGTTAGTTTTCCATCCACAGAAACATTATGATCATCATCCATTAGATGGAGTTGTGTGAATGTGTAGTTTTAATCCTTCTTATAACAACATCCTAGTATATTGTGGATACTGGTGTTGTTACAAAAGAAAGGAAATAAAGAGAGTTTGGGGGTTGGAGAAGCAAAATAATTGAAAATAATTTAAGAGAAAATGTTACCTTTAATTTTGGTAACTCACTTTGGTTGGAACCAAAGGACTTCTTGAAATGATTTCTGCCTAAGGGGAAGCTTCAAGGAGGATGAGAGGGATGTGGGGAGCTTATTTGGGCAGAGTGTGGACGAGACAAGTGGCTTGAGAGGTGTGAGGAATGAGTAGAAGTGGTCTCCTTTTATAAGGGAGAGGAGGGGCTCTTTAGGAAAGAGTGAAAGTATTACTTTATAATAAAATTATATTAGGTTTATAATGGTCCAAAAATCATTGAGGTCGAAGCTAAGATGACTCATATTCTAAATAACATCAACCAATAAGAATTGGACTGGTTTTAGATAATATTTTAATCATTATAATCTTATTTATTTAAATGATTTATTAATGAGGTAAACATTGCATCATTATTGTGTCATTAATAATTTAAATTATTTGATGTCTAAAAATTATAAATAAAATATCATTATGTAGGAAATCTTTTTATCTTTCTAATGAATATTTATAATCGAAAATCCAACATGTATAACCCTATGTAAAAATTGTTCTTTTAAAAGATGTAAGCTTATGCCATTTTTGTATTCATTTTAACTTAATTAAAATAAAGTGTCATTATCACTTACAAGTGGATCAATGGGGTCCCAAAATTGACCCAAATATGCCCATGGTCGACCATGTATCAACCAATAGGGTTAAGACACGTTTTAGGGTAATTTAGTATTATTATAATATTATTTTGTAACCCTTATTTACCGGATTTACCCTTAACCATGGTAAATAAAATATTTACCGCAGTAATTATTCAAAATGTCTAAAAATAAAAGTTACCTATTTACACAATTTGAACATCCTGATTACAAATATGGAATCCATTTTTCTAAATTCAAAACACAGAAGTGTCAGAAATTAATTTAAAATTAATTCCCGCTGTCAAAACAAAAAGCGTGTTTTTAAGAGATAATAACTATCAAAAGATTGACATTTGTTTATGTTCGGTTTAATTGTAAAATTATGTCCAATGACCAAAATTATATTAAATGGTAAAAATATATTATAAATATACTTTAAAACCACTCAAATTCATAATTTATCACTATTAATTATTTTGATTAAAAAAGTTGTTTTTAATTAAAATTTAGTAATTTTTACTATTCATCAAAATATGAAAGTTATCCGAAAAGTACCAAAATTTCACCTTAGGCTAAATTTGATATTCCGAATCCAAAAATTAAGTCCATTTTGAAATATAAAATATATATAATTTCAAAAAATTAAGTATTACTATTCATAACGGCTAGTTTGATCGGTTGTGGTGTGTGTTAAAACTCGAAGTTGCGTACAACACACGCTACTATTTTATTCAAAGGAAAGCGTACCGTGGAAGATTGGGATGTTTTATTTTAAATTTTTTGATGTCCCCATTTAGTCAAAAAGTTTAAAATATTTTATTTAAAAAGGGTTCACTATTAAAAGTTGATAAAACTACAATACTGAAGATGAATTTGTTCTTACATTATGTCTAAGAAACTCATAATATGGATTCTAAAATTATAAGGATTATATAAAGTTTAAAATTTAGTTAATACTATTCATAACCTTTTTTGAACAGCTTGTTTGGTAAGTCATCGTGCGCTTGAACTCGGTGTTGCGTGTAGTGCAAGTTATTGAATTATTTTGAAGAAATAACAGACTATGAAATCTTGGGGTGTTACATTCTCCCCTCCTTCAATAAATTGCGTCCTCGCAATTTGAAATTGTTCTTCGAAAATAAAAGGTTGAAAATAGAAATATATTTGTGGGAAAACCCACATCGGAAATTGGTTTACTAAAATTTAGTCTTAATATGAGGAAAAGAGACACGAAAGGGTCACCACCAAATAATGATCTCGATTAGGAGAACATTGGTGGCAATTAGAGACATATAATTGGAGGAAAAACGTAAATATTTATAGGTAGTGGTTGAGGTCATCAATCACAAACAAGTATAAAATAGAGGTCCTTAAACTCATCAATCTACGATGATTTGAAGTACCATCGGTTCAACAAAATATAGGGTATTGGGATCACACATTTTTGACATTTCAAAATAACTTAGTTGAAATCCCACACCGAAAAATGAATTAATGTGGCCTCTATTTAAAATAAAGAGTGGAAAGTATGAAGATTACCGAAAATAATACATACTAGGGTTCCATGTAGGAAAATATGGATATGGAGGAGAAATCTAACCATCAATTATCTGATGGAGAGTGGTAGAGAACATGGCTATGAAAAGGCCAACAATCCCAAAGCCATAAATTAGTGATGATTTAAGGTACCATCTAGGACAACATTTTTTTTAAAGTTACATTACATAAGGAAGAGGAATTCATTTATGATATTGACTAAGAACATTATGAGATATACTTAAATTTTAAGTAGATTTTCATTCTTTAATAAATTTCCACCACTAACTCAATTTTTTTAAACGATGAGTATTCAAGAAGACTTGGTCACACTGGAAGATCTAGAATAAACTTCTATAGAATCACATGATCCATGCAGGATAAACCATATATTTACATTGTCTTTGAAGATTAATCAAAACCAAAATGGTTAGTGAATGATCTAATGATCCCCCAAAAGGATATTCATTGAGATAAATATGCACTAATCCTAATTTCTAAAATTAAACCAACAATACCCCAAAGTTAAATAGATACCATTCAATAACCAATTGTCCTTAAAATCCTTTAATATAATCCAAACTAATATTGAAACCCAAAACATAGAAGAATTTGATTATGTAGTCTCCCATGTTACATTGTATCTCCAAATGACATCAAATACTCTTAAAGTCACATACTTAAAAGTAATTAACATCATCACATATTCTCTGTTATAGGTTAATCATTTCCATAAATAACCCAAATCACTATAAATCAACAATAAAAATGTAGATAAAAATCCACCATTACTCTACAAATGAAACCTCATTGTATTCTATTTTCCTTGGGCATATAGTGTTCCTAACAAAACGAACATCTTCCAAAATAACATTTATCACTTAATCACCAAATCATTTTCCTATACCAAGGGTATTCATTTGATAAGACATAAGAACCCAAATCATCTTATTATTGATCAATAAAATCATTTAACAAAAAAAAATAGTCATACTAACCAGAGACTTCACGTAGTCCGGTGGTAGGCGATAAATCCCAATCGCACTTTGGTTGTGGGTTCGATTCCCACAGCTTTGTCCGACGCGACGGGTTGTCACACGGTCTACGTGTTGTCCTTTTTCAAAAACTATATTCTATAATATTACCAAAATGAGATAAATTTTTCAAAATAACATAATTTAACCACAAATGTTATATCATACTTTGCATTTTCATCCCAAATTATAATAACTTATCATTTTCTCAAACCCCAATGATCATATAAAACCAAATGGTTATTTATACCTATATCCACAAGAGAAGAGACAATTATTCCTCAAATATCATTCTCACATGGCAAACTGAGGGGTTACAAATACAAGAGAAAATTATTCCAAAGTAAACCCATCAACAAGGAGTGCTAATACTTTTTAAATTTTTCTCTAACCATTTATTTCTGCATAGCTTCTTCTTTGAGCAAGAAAATATCCTATAAAATAGGACATTCACTCGGGTAATGGCCAGGTCCCCTACATTTACGGCAAATGACTGTAAATGGACTCTTGGGACCATTTTTATCTTCTTCCATAGTACTCTTCATTTTTCTTCGGCAATTCTTCACTTTATGTCCTTCCATCCCGCACGTAAAACATTTCGTTGTCCCATTGAGACACTTTCCTGGGTGTCTCTTTCCACAATTCCTACATGATGAAAATTGAGGTTTCTTTTCTCCATGGTCTCCATTGTTGGAGATCTTATCATTTATCACCTTTCTCTTCCTTGTTGAGTCTGGGAGTTGGTTAATATATATGTTGTTGATCATATTTTTGGAAAACTGATTTGGCATAAAGACGATATCTTTTACGCCTATCAACATTCCATTTTGTTGCTCATTTCCACCACCGTTCCCACCTTGTACATCATTCTCAAAGTCACTATGACTTCCTGGGAATCCAGCCATTGACTAAAACCAGAAAGCATTGTGTGAGTAATAGTAGTCGTAAAATCATTTAGAGATTAAAATGTCACCATATTCTCAATTTGAAACATATTAGGATTAACCAAGGTCATTTACTCTCATCTTATGTATATATTACTTAAATCGGTTTGTATAGAAAATGTAAATTATCCTAAGAATATCCCCCGGGAGTGTCGTAACCAAGAGTGCAGCAAGGCCCGTTGTCGTGCACCAGTTCCCGTTCGAGTCTAGCTCAAAGCGGTGTTTTCGGGTTTTACCCCTAGGTACATCTGTGCCAGAGCCGCCTCTACCTGCTCGTATCCAGACAGGGATGTATTGCTCGGAAAACTCACAAAATCTCTACAATACCAAAATGCTAGGAAGTTCTTTTATACTAATCCTCAAAGTTCATCTTAGGTCTACGTGCTCTAATCAGAGTTTATCTAAATCTAGCTACCAAGGTTTGTACTAAACTTCCTCTGATACCAACTGTAACGCCCCGACCCTAGTTACCCAGAGTCGGTGCATTATTACATAACATTGGCATGATCATGAGAAAGATCAAGTCTCGAAAGACCGATTAGTTTAGTAGCCTTGGAATAACTAGATACATCCATAAATTTTTACATTACATCATAAAAAAACATCTTGTCTTCATATCCCCTCATACTATCCCTGCAGGTCATTCATAAATTACTTCTTCATAATCCTGGAAAAAAAACATTGAAAGGGGTGAGCTCGGATGCTCAGTAAGGATAACATTATAGCAGAAGCTTTCATAAATAAGCATAAACACTTAAGGCAATTTATAACTAAAACAAAAGCCTTTGAAACTTGAACTTCAGCATAAAATGGAAAAGGTAAAATGAAATAATGCCATTTACTTACTCACATGGATATTCTACTAGTCGAATGATCACATGCAATATCAATAACCACATTCATAATGATGGAATGCATAATGCCAGACTATCATAACCACATAGCCAAGGCCTCGTGCCAAGACTACAAATAAGATTTTGCCAAGGCCTTGTGCCAAGACACTAGTTTGTCTCATGAGACCTACCGATGCATCGAGGAGCTATAGCGGGCTCCACCCGTCACTTATTAAGTCCAATGCATTCCTCATATGAATAGGTTTAAGCATAAAATAAACATTCGTATTAAAACTAGCATACGAAATGTCAATACTTTAACCACAAACCATGAATGGTATAAAAATAGAACATCCACAGTCAAATATAATTCATTTGATACAATATGGAAGATTGTATTGTATCACATTAACCTCAATCATGAATAATGAATAATCATCAAAACTATTTGAGATAAATATCCCCCTTTTCTTGAAAACATTTAAAAGTCACACTATTTGTCATGAAGCCATTTAAAAATAGATTTTTGAATCAAAGTGTCCCATACCACTTTGAAACCTTTTAAAAGGATTTTTAATTTCTAAACTTTAATGTCCATATAAATAAATCCTTAAAACCATTTTTAAAACATGGACATTAATGAGAAAGATTTAGATGAATAAGTCTTTAAAACATTTAAAAATGGTATTTTAGTTAGAGATTCTAACCAAAAGAGAGACACTTGAATGAAAATAATTGAGGTAATCAAAACTTTTTAATATCATGAGAATAAAGGGAATTCATGATATACTATGTCAAAGTACATTATATACACCACATAAAAGTGATTTGGTGTATATCAACAAAGAAGTCTCAATGGAATGTAAGTTGAGATGAAATCTCTCATAAAGGCCATATCCTTAGGTTAAGGATAAATCAACAACATAATTATGTGTGAAAAATATAAATACACTAAATATGATTGGATATTCAGTGTAAAAAAATCAAAGTATATTCACACATATTCTTGTAAAAACAATACCAACGAATTGGATGTTTAACTCAACAAATGGTGAAAGAGTTAAAATTACTCTTATCAAATTCATATCAATGACTTGAGAATTTTCAATGGAGTGATTATGTGTATGAAAAGTATATCCACAGGAAGGGAAGTGGAAATTATTACATAATCAAATGAATAGTGATTCCACACATAATCTTGGGGTAATATAATCAATGAAATATGCGTAAATCCAAATGAGTGGAAATTGAAATCTCAAATTCCCTTATTGATTAGGTAACTTAAGAAACAAACACCCATGAAAGAAATATCATACCATGATGATGTAAATACCCATAAAATAAAGTATATTACACAATGAATACAATCATGGGTAGTACACATACACCGGTGGGGGAGGTCTCCGACGGGGATTTGTACAGCGGCGTGAGCTTGGAGCAGGGGTGCGGCGGTTTTGGTTCGCCGGAAAGGGAGACGGAGCGGAGGCCGGGGATGAGCGGCGCGGCAAGGCTCGGCCAAGGGGGTTTCGACGCAGCTTAGGGTTTCAGGGGGGGGAGAAAAAAAACGGCGCACAAGAAGAGGGGGTCCGAACCCTAGCTAAAAAAAAGCGGGAAAAAAAAGTAAAAACAAAATAAATAAAAAGAAACTAATAATAATAATAATAAAATTAACAAAACAAAATAATTGTAGTAAACTAAAATTGGAATAATAATAATAATAACATTCTCAAATAAAAAAAATATTATTATTACCATTAAAACAATTAACTTTAATTGTATCCAACTCTTATCATCTTATTTTGCTCATTATTAATTCATGCCATTTAGTTAATTAGACATCGGCAGGTCACCCGGTAAGCTGGGCGAGGTCACGCAGCTACCCAAGCAAGGTCGTGCAGCTTTGACAACGGTGCGCTTAGCACCGAAAAGGCCAAAAAGTGTGTTTCAAAATAAAACTCAGAAAATTTAAGTTCGGCCTTGACCCAAACTATCTAATTCCCAACAGAAAAATAAAATAAAATAAATAATATATATAAAAAAAAGACGGGTGTGACATTTAAGGGATTTCATAATTAAATTTCCATTCATTGCGTTAAAATTCAATGTCGTCAGTTGTTTTATTCCAAGAATCTGTAAGAAACATCATGTTATTATTTTATAGATTAATTCAAATTTTATTGTGTAGATTAAAACTATAAATATTAAATTACTTAATTGATATATATTTTTCTAATAATATAATATTTTTAAGGGATTTCTTAACTCAATTTACATTCATTTGGTTAAACAAATATGTCCTTAATTAGGTCAATTAAAAAATATGTCTGAAATAAAATATGAATGTTTTATACTATATTTAAACTTTTATTTGGATGATTTACATTTTAACCCCATAATTATTAAATTTATTTATTTTCACTTTAAAGATATGTTCTTGGTATGTCATTTCATAATAAAATTTTCATTCATTAGGTTAAAATTTTATTTCATTGGACTTGTAATGTTAATATTATGTGTAAACTTACATAAGATTGTATTGTTTTTTATTTTAAATTTTAATTTGTGGATTTAAATTGTTCACAAATAATTATTTCACTTGTTTATTCTCACATCGAAGATACAATATTTAGAGGACTTTTCTGTTATAACTTCTATTTATGTTAGATATTATTTATATTTTACACTTATATTTTATAGTTTATAGAATTCATATTAATGTATTAGATGATTATTGTCCTTATTTTTTTTGTTTATATTTCATTTTTATGATCACTCTATCATTGGGTTTACAGATTCAATTTTACGAAATCGTTAATATATTATTTTAGAAATTTTCATTCTCTAAGATGTTTGTTAGGTTATACACATGTACCATATTATGGGGACTCTATAAATCTAATTTGAAATGATATATCAGGATTATCATTATTATCATGATAATAAATGTTTTATTTAATGTTATTCTTTCATGGGGATTATGATTCAAATGTTTTATCATGGTATAGGACTCATTGAAATGTTTAAATTTTATTTTCCTCATGAACGTTTTTGATAACCTTTTAATAGAATTTCCATTCATACATGTCAAAACCCCTTAACCATACTCATCCAATACAAGAAAAATTTTATATTTTTTCCATTATAATTATTTCATTGTATGTACTATGATTGACTCAAATATATTGTGTAGGAACCCAATTATTTTCTATCATTTAATCATGTTTCAATGTGATTGTCATGGAGCACATTTCCATTCGATGAGATATTCATTTTTTCATTGATATTTATATATATTGTATATAAATTTCATTAATTAATAATGATTCAAATTGATTTTTATTTAGACCATTTCATTTTCGTGGGTTAATCATTTTTCAAAGGGATCTATTTCAAACAAATATATTTCTCACAGTTAAGTCATGTAACAATTAAATATATTGAGACCAATTTATTTTCTATGGGTTAATCATTTTTCAAAAAGATTTTTAT
Organism: Viscum album; assembly: GCA_963277665.1. Taxonomy (NCBI): domain Eukaryota; kingdom Viridiplantae; phylum Streptophyta; class Magnoliopsida; order Santalales; family Viscaceae; genus Viscum; species Viscum album. Next base: position 1,766,239,724 of record OY728140.1, read on the forward strand.
AAACCCATTTCTTTTTTATGGTATTATAATGATTCAAATAAATTCTTTTGGAACCCATTTCCTTTTTTATATTAGACAAAATCTGAATAGAATAATGGTTGTTTCATTGGGTTTTGATGAATTCCTTATGTATTTTGATTTTGAAAATTATAAATGATGGGTGCACCGAGACAATGTCGGGTAATACCATTATAGCATAAAATGGGGAGACCCATGTAGTATAGGGATATACCATTATAGATTAAAATTAGATGGCCCAAATAATTTTTTGATATCCCGTGATAGCTTAACATATGGTGGCCCATATAGTGCTTCGAAATATTATTACAACAAAACATATGTTGAATCATATAGCATCAAGAGGTCCCATTTAAACCCTCTAATGCATTGGGTGATGAAAATATATGAATTAATATATATGGTTATTCCAATTGAAAGGTTATTTAATGGTCTTATAAAATTGAATCTCCTAGTTACAGAAAATAGATTTTATATCTTATCCTGAGTTCATAATGTTTCTTAGGATTTATATTGATATCATAGGGCTCATGATTTTTTATCACGCCTTTTTTATTTTCATTTTATTTATATTTTATGATCCATGTATTTATGTGTATTATATCACTTTCATTCTCTCATTCACTTGGATTATGTCATCATACCCTTATACACTTATTTTTTCAATTGAGAACATTTAATTTTTAATGCTTTTTTTACCCTTATTGAGAATTTGATGTCACCCATAATATGTTTCCTCTTACATAGATTTTAAATAAATTATGTTTAATGTGTCATGTCTAGAAATTATTTCAAATGGATGTTTATGCTTTAGTATGGTGATATGGGTAATATTGGTTTTGGGGGGAGAAGTGACAATTTAAATACATGTGAAATTTTTATATATGAGTTTTTCTCAATTTTATAAAACTATAATCCTATAAGTACCTAAAGAATCCATGTAATATATGATATTATTTTAAGGTTGTATGGTTTTGATGGGAAAAATTGGTTCAAAATAATCGACATCATATCCTGGAATTTAATGTTATGGATTTCAGTAGTGGATCTTGGAGTGTGGGTTATGAGCTATTGTAGTTGGTTTCCATGTAGTATTATATTGCTTTAGAGATTAGTATATCATAAAGTGAGGTTATATTGAGAGGTATTGATACCACCATTGATCAATCATTAATTTAATTTTGTAAAAAACTAATTTATGGGTTTTAAGTAATCAATTTGTTTAGGTTATTATTTAAAAATTTGGAAAATTTTATTTGGTTGTGGTGTTTTTAACCCCTTTTATCAATTTGACTTGTTTTTAGGAAGGGAATACATTTCAGTATTATAGAATAAAATATGGAAAACAGATATACTCGGTGAAAAACATTGCATCTAGAAATGAAGTGGGGATTGAACCCAAGAATGAACAATTATAAGGGTTCCATGCACTAAAACTGGCTTACACAATTAACTAGTTAGCATTTTTTTAAATATTAGATTTGTTACAGAAACATATTTGACATTATTTGAGGAATAATGGTTGATTTATCATGGAAGAATATATGATCAAATCCTACAAATGTATTTTACTTAAACATTTTTAGGAAATGTTTTAATAAATTTGAGGATATTTAGTTACGAAGTAATTTAGATTTAAATTTTAGTTTGGATGTTTCATTTTTAATGTTAGTGTATCATTTGGAGGTTTACCGATTTTGGATATTATCTAAAAATATGATATCATATTTTGTTTTGGTTAATGTATACAAATAGGTGGAATAAAATTAATTACCTTATTATGGTTATACTAACTTTAAAAGTTGTTTTTAGAGCATAAAGTATTAAAAAATCATCTTGAATACTCACATTTGGAGAAACAATTTGACATTTTAGTGGAAATTAATTGAAGGATTAAATTCTACAAATAATATATGTTTATTTCCTTTTTTATCTTGGTTTTTATTGTATGAGAATTATTTAATAAAAAATATGTTGAATCTTATGTATTGTCCTAGTTACTTCAATAATGATGAAAATATGTATATTTTATCAACACATATAAATGTTTTTAAGGCCTTTATAAATTTTCTTTACCCTACAATAGTTCATAATGTATGACTCATTCACTCTCTATAATTATTTATGATTTTCCTGTATTTCCACAAATAATACCCACATGGAATCCTACTTAGGTATAACATATAATGATGTAACTCCCTGTGTTTTTAGAAATATATAATATGTCTAATAAATTACATGTAATCCAAATCTAGCTTAAGTGAACAACTGAATATTATTATTTAATGATTACTTTTATAACCTAGCAATTAGAATAAGGGGAATGAAAAGGAATGATTAAATTATGAAAAAAAATTTACAGATGTATATATAATTATTTCTTTTGTGATTATATAATTATAAATGAATGTAAACCCCTTTTTAAAATAAAGTAATTATATTTTGGGAAACTGTTTAATAGTGAAAAAATGCTATTTATAAAAATAAATAATAAAATCACATTTTTGTATTTTCTTAATGATATTTATATACAAGATATTGATAATAATTTTTAATATTTGTCTTTTTTGTTTTATAAACAAGATGTAATAACAAATCTAGTATTATGCATAAAAATGGAATTTTTCTAAAAAGACAGTTTTACTGCCTTTTAAGGAAAAGTGGTTTCAAATATAGTTTTTAATAGTTTTATAAATTACATTTGAAAATATAAATTTCTTATTTAATAAAGGAGTATACAAATTTTCAATCAATTAATTTTTTTGAAATTTTTTGATACGATTCTATTTTTGATGAATAGTTAAAAAATAATGTATTTTAATTGAAATCACTTATTTAGATATATTTATTTATATTGTTAGATTATATATTAGACTATTTTTAAATTATATTTTGATATATAGTATTTCATTTAATCAAATTTTGTTCATTGGAATCAATTTCACATTGAAATTTGATATAAGGACATTGTAATCTTTTGATCGTTTTACCATTAAAAACTAATTTTACAATTTAGTCAAAAGGATTAATTTTTATTTATTTTCAGCAATTTATTATTTTGGAATATTGAAAAATTGATTCTTTATTTGGAGTCATAAAATTCATTTTTATTAAATATGTCCATTTATATGTTTTACCATTAATAATAAATTTATTAATTAAATATTACAATTGTAATGGGTAAATCGGGTAATTAATGTTAAAAATAATATTTTAGTTATTATAATATTACCCCAAAACATTTCATAATATTATTTTATGCATATTAGATATCCCTATGAATTAATGTATCTGTTATTAGACCACTTATGGTATTTTGGATGAGAATATAACCATTATAATATTATATTCAAAGGAAAGTCAATTTTATCCAACTAATGTTTTTACAAGAGAAATATATTTAATGTTTGAGTATATTATAGATATGTTCAAAAATATATTATTATTTGGAATTTAAAATTTTTATATTTATCATTGTAATTAATTTTTAATTTTTTTGAAATAAATAATTATGTTAAGGGCTTACACAATGATGACACATTAGTAGTTTTATTATTGGAAGTAATAAATAAAATAAATTAAAAATATTAAAATAAAAATAGAGTAAGAGAATTAATGACATAAATGTATTTTATTGATTAATTTTACATGATATTGATGGGTAAATATAATTTATTATTTCATATAATGTTGTAATGAAATTTTTAAAAATTAAACTAATGAATAATGTCAAAAATTAATATAAATGATATTTTTTAGAAAAAAATTATTAAATAATATAAAATATATAAAAATATATTTTTCATCCAAATGTTTGGGATAATTATATAAATATAATAAATTATTAACATATTTTACTTTTTTCATTGTTTATTAAATATATTAACCCTCAATGAGTAAATTATATGATATCACAATAAGATTTGAATGTAATAAATAAGGGTTAAAAAAAGAAAATGATTAAAAAATAATCAAAACATGTGTAATTTTCATTGGATAATTTCATTTTAACCAAAAATAAACCAAAATTTTAAATAATTATGTCTTAAAATATTGTTAAAAAATAAATAATTTATATTAATTTAATAAATTTGAATATTTAAATGAGTTCCCCACCCCTCTCCAATAAAATAGAACTTATTTTTACATTTTCATAATGCGTAAATGAATTTTTATGTCAGCCATAATAGTCCAAACTACCTTAATAAAATATCTCCCCACATTTTACTATCCTTATTTTAGTTTTAACACCCTCTCTATAGGTGTTAAGGTGTTAATCTAAGTAGTCCTTCTATAGAAGATGTGTCACTTTTAAATGAGTATTTCTATATTATTTATTCTTCTACATCATTAAAATATTATTAAAACGTTAAAAATAATAGATAAATTATCATAAATATAATTAGATTTTATTGTGTTCAAATTATCACCATAATAGATCTATACTTCCATCAAATCTAAAAATAATTATCTCTCATCTCCACTGTAAACTACTGCCTAACACATAGATATAATTCATTTTCCACCACCATCTCTCAAAAATAGTAATAATGGTTGAAATAATTTTTTATATTATATACACAAACACTTTTTCATTTTAAAATATTTATATATCATTTTTGTTCTAAACTTTCCGTAAAAATAAAAATGATAATGTCATTTGTGCGTACATATGAAATATCATCTATACAATGAGATGTGATCTATTCTTCATCAACCCATCACATTTATGATATATATATATATATAAGTATATTTAAATGATTAATATGATTTTGATAATATTATTATCATTTTTTAATTGTAAAATAACAATTACCTTATATTTATAATGATCAATAAGAAATTGAAATGTTACTCATCTGTACATACGGCGTATCCTCTCCATTATTATAAAAATATTAATTATTCATAACAATACATTAATGGTTTTTTATTGTATAATTGACATATAAAATCAATTTTTATTTCATGATTACTTTTATATTGATTATTAATTAATGGTAAATTTTGACGGTGGCCATCATACCAATGCCATTTTGATCTTTGTATCGAATATTATAAAAATATTTGATGTGAACATCAAAAATTAAATAATTGTTATAAATAGATAAAAGTGATATATAATATTAAAAAATAGTAAAAAGGGTCAACATCGTGTGAATAATTAACTAAATTCTATTAATGTGGAATAAAAATATTATATCTAACAATTTGGACTCAACATTTGGGGTTTCGTCTCAATCTCCATTCATTATGTTATTTCTTGATTATATACATGTTTATTCTTTTATAAATGTATATACAAACCCATTTAAATTACATATCCATATAATATATATTTTCAAGTTATTTTTCTTAATGTTATTGTTTCATATGGATTATGATTAATATGTTTAAAATAGTATAATAAACTTAGAGTGTTTAATGATTTAATTGTCATAACATTTTATATATTTAAATGTTAATGATATTATTTTATATATTTATTTATATTGATATAAATTTATTATAGAATCAATTTCCGGCCTATTTTATATTTTTTCTTCCTCTATAGGCCTTGATGTTTTTTATAGAAGCCCCTTTTTTACATTTTGTTAAATTTTTAATGAAAATTTGTTTTGACAATGGATTAATTATTTATATTACATGAAATATTTTCTTATGAGTTAAAATTAAATTTTATGATTTACATGTCGAAAATTGAAATCTTTTCTTTGTTATGATTATGTAACAGTACATAGGAAATGGATGGGTGGTTATATGATAAAGAAATAATGTGTGGTTCCATGATAAACAATGGATGTGTGGTTACATTATAACCTCCAATGCATTGGGTATGGAAGTCAGATGTATAGATATTCTTTTTGTAAGTGTGGAATGTATGAAAGTTGACCATGGGTTATACACATTATAAGTGTGACATGAAAAATTATATAATGATACTTGTATGTATTTTTTAAGATTTTTTGTGGTTTTATTCTAATCGTGTCATTTAAAAAATATATGAAATTTCATTATTTTCAAAATAATGTAGTTAAAACTTATTAAGGGTAATATGTGTTACATCAATATAATGATTTCATGCATTTTAATGTAAATCAATGGCCAATCGGTTTCCTTATTTTTATATCCATTAAAATGGTTTTTATAATCCTTCCATATTTTTTAAAATTGATTATATGACTTAAAGATGGGTAGGATTATAAGAGGTATTGTAGAATTCCATGATGAATTTTTATAAATGTGATTATGAATTATTTTAAATGTTTTGGATTATTTGAAAAATGGATATGATTTGGAAGTGTCCATATTTTATAGTTAGGTATTTTTAATGCGTTATGGAATAAATAACTAAATATCTAAACCTGAAATTATTCTTAATGTTATAAAAAGTAAAATTATTGTCTTAACTCAATATAATGTAATTTGTTATAGATGATTCATTTTAGGATACATTAATGTTCCCCACTATTACCCTTTAAGATGATTTTTTATTAACCCTCTTTATGATATGTTTTTCAGTATTGTAATTTTAATCCATTAATAACCAAGATGAAATTGGATGGTGAAATTCATTTTAAAGGGGGGAATAAGATGTAACATCCTATTATTTTAAGAAATGTATTCTATAAAATTAAATAAAATTTTTTGATAGCTTGTGTTAGAAAAAATTCCAACATTTTCAAATGGTTACATGAAAAATCATGATTATGATGTGTTACGCATAAAATTGAGATTCATTGATGAATTTTGACATATGCAAGGTTGAGTCGTACAAGGATACAATTTACAATTAATATTATTTTATTAATATGATAGTTATCAACCAGCGGTTCAAATGGAAGGAATTAATACGATTAGAAAAATTATGAATATATAGCTCACATATTTTTAAATAATAAATTATTTGGTGAATAACTATTTAAAAATGAAAATTATATCTCATTGATATAAATGACGTGTATTATAAGAGAAACAATTGTATACCCACAATTGAATTTTTCATAAATAAATTAAATTAATCATAATAAATGAATGATTTTAATTAAATTTATATAATATATATTCAATATAATACTTATAAATTCATAAAATAATATTAATAATCCTGAAAATAAAATCCATTTTTATACATTAAAAGTGTACATTTTTCATAAAATTTAGTTTTTTCACCTTTTAATGGAAAAAATTCATTAAAAATTAACTTATAAAATTTAGAAATTTTTATTTTTAAAATTTTTTTTTTAAATTGGAATAAAATTATTACCTTTTGGTTAAGTATTGGCATTTTTCTGTGAAATTTCATATTTGGGTGAATATTAAATGATACTAAATTCTAATTAAAACTATTTTTTCATAGAAATAATTTATATTTTCATATTATGTTTTTAGTTTTATTTAAATAACAATTAAATTATTTATTTTCATTAAATACAATTTTGGTCATTTTAAAAAGAAATCCCATTTAAATTGGATTTATAAACATTTCCATCTTTTGACCATTCTCTTGAAATACCTAGTGTATTGGCCAATCTACCTGATTAATTTAAAATTATTTCATGAAACTTATATTATTTTAATTTGGAAAAATTTATTCCATATTAGTAATAATACGAATTTTAATTTATATTAATGTAAAATGCGTCTCATGACCAAAAATATTAGTGAATGCAATTAAAATTAATTCCAATGATTAGTGTAAAAAATTATATTTAGTTGTCAAACAGTAATCATTATGGCCAAATGTCTTTTATAATGGTTGAAAAACATTTATGGACACTATTCGACCATATAGCATGTTGGATCAAATTTGTATCATTATTTAATGAATAATATTTAAGGGATACCTCTCAATAGTGATTAGATTTTATATTTATAAGAATGTCACTCCCCCTCTTTATAAAAAGGAACTCACCCTCCCCTCTTCTATACACCACTAAAGACATTTGTCTCATAAAAAACCTACCCAAATAATTTTCCAAATTCTGAAATAACATCTTAATAGCCTCACTTTATGCAGAATTCAATCTATGAATGACCATTCATGAAAACAAAATGGAGTTACACGAAAAAAGAGGTAACATTTTACAATGAGCAGTAATGTTTAATTAATTTTGAATGAAACATTCAGTATTATTAATCTATTATTATATGATAACCATAGTATCCAAATTATACGGATATTTTTTAGGCTAGTGTTTATAACTACACCAACACAAAATTCCTTCATGTGGGTGAAGAAATCATCATTCGTATGAATGGTGAACTACCTCCTCATGTAACAAATTAATTCTTTCTTCATTTACCACCAATTTTGTTTGGTAATTATGATGGAAAAGATATTTTTTATGATATTCAGAATTTCTTAATACTTATAGAATTATTTTATAACATGGACCTTCATGATTTCTATTTTTGGAAATACGATAACATCATTGGTGGATGTTTGGACTATAAACTCTTCAAAGTGATGTGATATATTCACTCTTTACATGGAATGTATTAAAGATTACATTAAAATAATATAGGATATAAATGACATATATATGATATTAATAACATAATTATCTTTCTTGAAATATAACATGTCATTTTTTCATTCAATTTCACAAAACAAAAAATTTATAATGTCATTCATGGATGTGTGGACTACCACCTCCTCGATGTGATTTGATTATTCCTTTATCAACACCAAAACACAAGAATAATATTCATAATTATATATAAGTAATATATATGGTTTTATTATATAATTTTAATTATACAAATATAAAAATTGTGTACCTTCATTCTATAATTATCATTTAAAATTTCAATTTTACTCGTGTGTACGTATAAACAACCATCTTCAAATTCCTAGAGTTGATTCATTTTTCATATCCATCATTATTTTTGGATTTTAAAAGATTAATTTATTTCAAATTATTACAATTATTTCAAGGTTATTATTATTTATATTTTAATATAATGGATTCATTAACATTAGTTGACCTAACAATGTTTGTTTTGACCCATAATCTGAATATACTCAAAAGATCCAACATAATAATTACTGATTAATTAATTGTATATTAAATTTTTATATGTGATATTAATTGTAAATATAAATTTTTAAATGTTTATTAATAAATTTAATAAATTTAATATGTTTGTAATTATGTAATATAAATAACATTCATGAAAAATAGCACCCATGGTATGGGAATTTTATCTCATTTTTTTCAAAAGTGAGATAGAATCCCTATTTAAACTATAGTTTTTATGCTCTAAATACATAAAATTTTTAACTATTATATCATTAATTATATAATCTTAATTTTAATTAAATTATTAATTTGATGATTATTACTTTTTGGAATTCTAATTTAGATGTTTCCATAGTTGTACAATGTCTTTTAACTCAATTTCCATTCCATGGGTTAAACATACATGTAATTTGTTATGTTATGCTAAGAATATATGTGAAATGATTTTTCAATTTCTTATAATATACTTCACATTTTATTATGGGGATTTTTATTTTTCACACATAATTAATAAATTAAATTATTTTCAATGTAATGGTATAAAAATTTTATGGTATTTCATTTTTTGATATCATTTCATTGTGTTAAACTTTTATGTAATTGTTTTTTTATGAAGAGTGTACTTATGAAATGACCTCCAATTATTTTATACTATGATTCCACATTAATCATTTGGATTTAAATTAGTCACAGAATATTATTTAATTTATTTTTTTTCACCCTAATGATACCATATTTATAAAATATTTATAAAATCAATTTCCATTGGTTATGTTAAACTAATATTTCATTGGATTAATTATTCCATGAATATGGGTGATATCAACCCTGACATTATTATGACGTATTTATACTTTTATTTTGTGGATTTAAATTTCTCACACATAATTATTTCATTGATTTATTATAACCCCAATAATACGATATGTGAATGGATTTTTCTCTTCTAAATTTTATTTCTGTCAGATATATTCTATATCCAGCACTTCTTTTGGTTGTGTGTTTTATATATAAACTATGAAGGTATTTTATGATTATTATACAGAATGTTATGGGTTTTTACATATACATTTTATTTTATATATTTTTTGGGGTTTCCAGTTGCAATGTTACTAAAGATGTTATGGATTTTTGTCTCAATTTTCCGTATTTGATAAATTTATTATATTATACATCTGCCTTCATTAAAAAAGAGTGTATAATATTCCTTTAACATGATATATCATGAATATACATATTATTAGGATATTATATGTCACCTTTAATGGTATTTATATATTTCATTTATGATTCAGACATTTCACCGTGGTATTTGACACTTTGGTATGTTTAAAGGTTATTTTCCTCATGAGTGATTTTAAGGAGCATTTAATGGTATAAACATTAATTAATATCAGAATACCTTTTTGATACTCATCCTATACTTGGAATATTTTTTAATGATACCATCCTAATTATTTATATATATGTATTATGATTGATTCAAATATATTATTTGGGAACCCATTTCTTTTTTATAGTTAAATCATGTTAAAAGAGACTGTTATAAAACATATATCTTTTCTGTTGTTTAAAAATTTTGTAAAATACATTTTTATAGAACCCTTGTTATTTCAATGTATTAATAAAGTTTAAATAGATTTTTATGGAACATGTTTCATTTCTATGGGTTAATAAATTTTCAAATATATTTTTTGGAAACCCATTTCTTTTTTCATGTGTTAATTTTATTAAATAGATTATTTTGAAACTAATTTATTATCCACGGGTTCATCCAATTTTAGAGAAATTGTTTTTCAATATAATTTCATTCCATGGGATAATCATGTATAAATGAAATTTTTTTAGAAAGATTGTCTTCAGTTGTTTTTATCTATTTCTCAAAAGAATAATGGATTTTTCAATGTGTTTTAATAAATTCTTTTTGTATTAAACTTTTGTCAAATTTTTATAATGGGAGATCCTAGATATTTTCGAGTAATACCATTATATATTAACATGGGGTGGCCCAAATAGAACTAGTAATTCCTATTATTTCTTAATATGGGGTGGCCCAGATTGAGTTGGGATTTCCCATTACAATTTAACATTGAGTGGCCTTGATACTGTTGGTAAATCCTATTATAGTTTAACTTGGGGTGGATTAGATTGTATTGGATGCGAGTTTTATATCTCTCTAATGAATAGCAAGGTGAAATGGTTTTATATCAGTAATATTATTATTCCAATTGAAAATATCCATAATTGGTTTCCAATGGTTATTATGAATGTACATCCCCAAGATATTAAAAAGAGTTTTATATATTTGTGTTAGTTTACAGTGTTTCTCCTGATAAGTGTTTATATCACATTCATCATAATTGTTTTATGTATATTCCCTCTATTATTTCATTTCTTATATTTCAATTGTTGATGTATATAAGTTCCATTATGATTTTCTCATTCACATGGAATATATCATCAAACCCTTATTCTATTCATATTCTCATTGATGAGGTTAAACGGTTAATTCTTATGGTTATCATTACTTTTAATTTGTTCTCGCCATTATTATGTTTCCATTTACAATGTTTTAACAAAATTATACTAAATGATTTATATCCAGATGGAATTTAATATGGATAATGAAATTATATATATGTTATATAGAAAATATTGCATAACATAGAGAAATTTCCATTTAATATTATATGGATTGTTTATATTAGAGTTTGTTCTAATTATTTAAAACTATATACATACAATATCTTCTAGAATTTAATTGACATACATTTTATTATTGAATTTGTAAGGTTTTTATGGAATAGATTGTGTAATAATTATTAACATCATAGCAAAAAATGTAATACTTTCCATTTCAGCATAGGATTCATGAGTGTGGGTTCTTAATAGTTATATTAGTTTTACCAAATTAGAGGTAAAATTTGGTGAATATAAGATATTTAATTGAATAAATATCCAATTAATATATTGGTTTTCATTTATGATGAAATTATACTTTTTAGTGATATAATAATCAGGTAGGAATCCTTGAATCAAAAGTGAAATTTTACAAAGAAATATTAAAGTTAAATTAAATATAATTTATTATATCTTGAGTCAAAATGATAATGGGGTATTATTTTCACCATGAAAATGAGAAATATTGTGTGTAATGTAAACATATCTCAATGAATTAAAATTTCAGTAAATTAACACCATGATTAAATTCCCCTCTTAATCAAATAAACACTATGATCTTATATAACAAAAAATTTATAAAATCTAATTTAATAACCATTGTGATTTAAAAAACTTTTTATACAATTAATTTAAAAAAATTATTTATATTTATTTTATCAGACGAGTTTTTATGCTATCCTTTATTCCGGTTTGGGACAATTTCTTGTCCATTTCCCTCAAGAACTGGGTGTGATAGGCTTAATCGTTTTTTGTATTATTTACCATGTTCTTTGGTCAAGCTTTTTTTCATTGGGTTTCCTTTGAGATTTTGGAGAAAATTGGATTTTTTGTGTTGTATTGAATAGGTGAACAATTTTCCAAAGTATAGTAGTAATTGTACACCTAGACTTTGATACTATATGGTATGAGACTGAACCAACCACATGACCTACACACATGTGCACCTAATTCGAGGTAATTTTGAGGAAAGGGACTCCTTATGTGTATGTCGTCACACAATTTTCTTATGGTATGGAAAACTGTACTGAATAACCTATGGCCTTCCCTGCCATTAAAAATTAGTATTTCAGGTTTCTTTTTCACCTTTTTTAAATCCTATCACCCCTCTTTATCACCACACATGACCTTTTCTATCTTATGAGGCTCCTCTCTATTTCAGATCTACTATATATCTCCCCTATTTTGGGTGTTTTTCCCAGATTCTACAAGGAATCTCCATTTATGTGATTTATTCCTTTCATTAATCGTTTTTTTACATTTTTCATTCCCATTTATTTGGTGTTGTTCGCTCTTGTGTTTGGGATCCATTTTGAGGGTTGGATCCTTAAATTTTCGATTCAATCCTTTTGTGATAGATTGGTTTTGGTCTCTTTTGTGTGAGGTGGCGGTGGGATTTAGTTTTTGTATCGGATTCTGGATGTTTTCCGATTCATGTGGTAAGAATCCATTGAAAATTTCATTTAAATATTGAATTAAATTGATTTATTTATTTTTGATCCTCCATCAATTTTTATGTAGGAATATATGGTTGTTAATATAATTTTATCATGTGAAATTAGTTGGTTTCCCACACTTTTATGATTGTTCGGAATCGTTGGAGAGGATTTTTCACCTTGAGTGGTTGTTATATGGCATGGTTGGAGCTTTCTCATGATTAGTGGTTTTTAATGATTTTGTTTTTGTTTTTATAAAAGTTTTAGTGGCCTTAAAATGAATATTTAATTTTTTAAAAGGATTTTGGAACATTAGGAACTTGTTGATATTCCTTGTTGTCCACTATAAATGCATTTTAGTATTAAATGGTGGTTTGAAAAATATAATGGGGTTGTGTATACAAATTTATGAATTGAAATGTTTTGTGAAAATATTGTAAAATCATTTTGGAACATTGATTTGGTTCATTGGATATCCACTTAATAAGGCATACATTTCCTAGTTGATTAATAATAGGGGGTATGTCCTAAACATGGGGACCAACCAGTGTGATCATTCCATTAAGGCATGGGATATTCCTTGATGAGGCCTAGAGGTTCCTGTTTTTTGGAGTGTATGATAGTATATATATGTGTGTTATTTTTTGCTTGAATTTTTTGTCACATCAACTTATGAACATAGCATGGGAACCTAGAATAGAAAATATGATTTCTGAGAAAATATTTTTCACTAGTGTAGGTTATTGTACAATCTAGTGGCCCATATTAGGTAGAAACTAAGGTTTTTTTTCTATTGGATTGGGCCCCTCAACTAGGCTAAGTATGGAAACTATCAAAAATTAGGGTGTTATAATGTCATCATGTATGGCATGCCCACATGATGGCTCATATGTATAGTATTTTCTAGTTCTCACCTATGTTCCAAACTATTCCTTTATTTTTATGACATTATAAATATTATATATTTCGCTACTAGTGAACTATGTTTCTTGTTCATTGTTTTAGGAGTTAATTTAGTAATTTGGAAAAGTGAATTTTTGTTTCAAAGGGAATAAATAATGACTTTGTGACAAATAGTTTTCCCCTATTTTCTTTTATAATGAAAAATTAATGTTTTCGTATTTTGTTCCTTTTATCCTTCACCTGTATGAACATAAATTGTCTCCTTTAATGAGCCATGTTTTCAAATGTGAGGGTAGTGGGTCATGTTTTTTAATTTTGAAATGAAATTTATGGAAAGACATGTGATTACAGTATGTGTTTCAAACATGAAAATAAATGTTTCTATATTTAATATATTTTCCTTTCAAATAGAATAATATGGTCCTACTAACTAAGTATTAATTCTCATACCTATATTCTTTTCTTTCTTTTAGTTCCTCCTGTATGTTCCTACATTGGTTCAGTGGCCTCGTCTTATGGTGGGCGTTTGGTTGTAGGGGGACCCTCAGGGTCACATGAATGTGTTGTTTGGTGTTAGTTTTATCATGGATATTCTAGTTTTTTTATTTATCAACTTTTTTTCTCTTTATTTTGAAACATAAATGTGGTACAATCTATAAATTTATATTAATTTGGTAGAGGTATATGATTATTTTATGGTCCTTATTTATTTTATTGGTATAAACCCTTCAAAATTCCTCTTTTAATGCCCTTGGTTCTTATCCCCATCCCATTGGGATTAGTAATACCTCTCAGGCCATGATACAGATCATATCATGTTATCGGTTTAGGGTCAAAACGGGTTGGTTCAATAAAAAATGATATCAGGAAAGGTTGGATCTTTTGAGGACATTTCCCCTACAGACACCATTTTTACATGGGGGTTTTTATGTTATAAGGATTTGTCTTGTAAATCATCATGTTTCTGTGAAGGAAGAATGTTGTGAACTCATTCTCATTTTGAACATTATATTACCATGTGTATTGGGTTTTTTCAGTGTCTTAGGTACTTATGGATTGTTTGGTATTCGGAAATGAAAAGGGAGTAATGAATTGAACTCTGTGAGCTCGCAAGGCCAAGAAATCCATGCAGTGAAAAGAAAATTACCATAGAATTCTCAATAAGATGGTGGAATTACTGGTGTATTATCACCAACCATATGACCGAGTCACCCATCGATGCTATTTTACACCCTGTGAATTGATTTTGTCTCCTTTAATTTGAAAAATTGTTTTGACTATTATTGTCATTGAATTTTACAAAAATAGAATTTGAAAATGTAATAACATTTTCATCATAAGTGGAATTTTGAGTTTTTTGTAAAATTAATTTTTTATGTAAAACAGAAATTTTTTCAATTTGGAGTTTGGGGAATTTTTCAATTGTCCATTAAATTTTATGAAGTAAATTAAATGATTTATATTTTATAAGAGAATATAGAAAATTACTTTTAAATGAACATTTGATGTTTCATTAAATAAGGATTTTTTATATTTGGGTGAGATTTCAAATTGTTTTGGATAGAGATTTTTGAAAAAAAATCTTTGAGGTATTTGAAATGGATGACTGAGTTAAATGTTTTATCTTCTTTTATGAGCTATAAAATTCATATATAATTATGATAAAATAGTCCGGTATGGAGAATAGAATGATAATTTGTTTGGTGAGGCCCATGGGCTACTCTTGTTTGGTGTAATAATATTTCATGTTTGTTTCATTTTATAATTGGTTTTAAGGGATTTTTTTTTGTTTTGATATCTTGTTGTGGTGTGTTGTGTCCCATGTATATTAGATTTTGATGTTTGATTTGTGTTGTTTGATGTGAAAGATCCATGTCTTTGGATTGTTTTTTATCTATTTACCCATTTTCCTTGTTTCTTAGTGTCCACCCCTGCAATGGTTTGATGGATACCCATGATGCAGCTTTAGGAGATTCATCGCTAGTGATTAGTTTAGTTATTAAACCCATAGACTATTTTTTTGTTTTTAACAAGATAAATCTTCATATTTTCTCTTGTGATGAAGAGCCTCTTGAGGCAGAGGATTGGATTTAGTGTGTTTTGAGGGACTTTAGTTTCCTTGATTTTCCTAAGTTATTAATGGTAATTGTTTCCACTATTATGCTTGAAGATCCATCCTGGAAATGGTGGATGACTTTTTCTTAATGAAATTCTAGGAAAGATCTCTCATGGGAGTTCATCATGCCATCATTTACCCAAAAATACTATTATAATATATAGATGGTCAAGAAGAAGATGGAGTTATGTTGTGTTCATCGTAGTGATGGATTAGTGTTTGAATTATGTTTTCACTTCTTAGACATAGGTGTGTACAAACCAGGGTATGTTGGAAATGATATCATTATATCTCAGCATTTTGAGCTCATCCTATGTCCTGATAAGCTGTCGAAGGTGGAAGAGATCAAACTAACCACCTTCTTCATTGTGGTGAGTCATGTCTTCAATACTTATATTGGGCTGGCAGTAGGGATTAATATGGATGGACTTTGTCTAGTGTATGGAAATACTGAAGTGGAATTTGGTATGAAGAATGGGAAGCGACGTGAAATTGAGTGTACTAAGAGGGGTTTAAGAGGCCTTAAGACCTCTTATTAACCTCTTCAGGGTGTAATTATGTGACTAGTCATAAATGTTGAAATATTGGTCATAAGATACCGTCTTTCTAGTCTTCTCGATGAACCACCCACACTTGTAGACTCTTCATTTACATTAAGAGGTTCTCTCTGTGTGTTTTTTAGAAGCATTGTGATAATAAAACCAATTCTATGAATGAAACCTCGACCCATTTGTAAGGTTAGGGTGTTGTTTGGGGTTAGTTCTTGATTTATCATGTTATGATTTCTTTCAATGTAATTGTTTTTTCCAGTGGCATTCTATAGTGGCTACTTTTTCTTCTCTGGTAAGAGAAATTTTTATCAAACCCTTGTGAACCCCTGTTTTAGTGGATGTTTGTTTTGTGATGTTATAGACTATGTGTTTAGTTTAGGGGTTTCTTGAAGACTGAATATGAGGTCGAAGTGTCTTCTATCATTAGATATCTATACTTAGGTCCCAAAGTGAAGCTGGTCCATTGTCATACAAACCCCAATAGTGTGAAAAGTCTTAGGCTTAAGTTTGTATCTCTGCATGGGAGTTGGAGATTGATTAAGCCACCTCTATAGTTTTATTGATGTTAGTTTTTCTATTTGGTGGAAGCTAGTGTTGGTACCTTATTTACACATTGAGATCTAACAAGGTGAGATAGTTTTATGTTTAGCTAAAAAGAGGCATATTGGCCTTGTTATACAAATATATCAGTGGTTATCTTCCATCAAATGCAGGTATCCTTTTTATGGCCCTTTCATCTTGTGTGTGCTAGTTATATTTGGATTATTGGTGGTTATGTGAGAAGCATAAATTAGTTGGAGAGTGTCTCTTGTGGTTTGGATGGTCTAATTGATGGTCCCTCCCTCCCCTCCCCAGGTGGTTGGGGTCCGTGGTTTCTGTGGTAAAAGTTTATAGTTCATTGGATCTCATTAGTTATTATGGTGTGCAGACCCATCATGGGTCTCGTTGAAATATTATAATGAAGAAAATATTTTGATCTGGTCTCTTCTGGTGAGAAATTCATTTGGAACTCCCTATGATGGTGTCTTGGTTTTGTTCCTGGTTTTAGTTAGCAGTGGACAATCTTGTGTGGAAAAACCTAATTGAATGTCTTATTTTGGAGAAAAGAGTATGGATGGGAGTAATCCAATTTTTTAATTAGTAAATTTTTAAAAGGTACTTGTTTGATATGGATTAAGATACTGTTTTAGTTTTCGGAAGAATGTTTTGTTGCATTTCATGTTATTTAGGATATAGTTTTTTAATGTGGAATTATGGGTGGTGAATAACTATATATCATTGAAATGATCAACTTGGGGGGTTTAAACTCTTGGGGTGGGTGGAACAAATTTTGGAAACCAATTTGGTCCCCCCATGTTCTTCTTTAACTGTAATTTTTATTAGGGGACCAATTATTAAAATCACAAAAATGAATACTCTGGAATGATAGATTCCAATTTTATAACATATTAATAAGTACATAAATAAACTAAAAAAATATGATAAAATTAATAAATTTCTAATAGTATTTGAATTAATTTATTAATGAGTCTAATTTTACATTACTAGACCTTATGTTCAAGAGTGGACCACATTCAGACATATGGTAATGGTTTCCCACCCAAACCAATTTCTTCATTCGTGATACTTTTATTTTCTAATTACCTCAATGAAATTCTTTTTTGTGAGTTCATTCATGATTTTTTTGCCACAACACCTTACAAAAAGTTAATGGTATCCTATCATAGAATATATGATTTATGAGAATATTTAATACACTAGTTTAAGATATTATACTTTCTAGTGGAATATATCATGTTGATACGTGGGTTTATTGTTATGTGATAAGGCCCCTTGTCTATGCCTAGTGGCACAATAGTCAAGAAATATGGAACTATGATATCATTCTGTATAGAATACCATTGGGATGAGTCAAATGAATAGTTTGTTTTAGTTCTCCTCTGATTCGTTTAGTGTTTTCTTGTTTCTCTGACACTAGTTTCATTATCCCTTGTACTCTTTGTAATCTATATACATTATTCTTGGTTTCAGGGTTCTTTTGGATATTTGATAAAGCGTTGTTTTTTTAAATTGGATTCCATAATGACTTTGGAAAACAATAAAATTTTCCAAATTTCTTTTAATAATGAATAATTAATTTTTTCTTATTGGGATCCCTTTATACTTCTCCCCCATGAACATTACATCTCTCCCCGAATGAGACATCTGTTAAACTATACGGGTAAATTGTTCGTGTATGTTTTTTTCAAATGAAAAGTATGGAAATACTAGTTTTTATAGATTGTATTTGAAACATGAAAATAAATGTTGCTTTATTTAAATGATATTAATTGGGAGTGGAAAATTTTGGTCCTATATACGGAATTGTAACACTCATGCCTATTGTTTTTTTTCTCCTATAGGTTACAACTTTGGTGTAGTCTCCTTGGTCGATGGTCGGTTTTTGGTGAGAGAGTCACCCTTGGGGTCACATTGAGGTGATGTTTGTTTTCTGGTTTATATTTTCTATTTTGGTTATATTTATTTATTCAACTTTTTTGTTACATTATTTTAAAATTTAAATGGGATAATATATTCAAATAAAGTTGAGTTTGGTTTATTTCAATGTTCATTCTATTGCACTTGTTTATGTTTTAGATGAAAGTATTCACATATTTTCTTTTGATTCACTTGGTGCTTGTTGCTAGCCCAAGATATTCAGGATCACCTCCCATGCCTTTCTGCATATCATTACGAGTGACTGGTTCATCATCAACCCACATACGTGTGTGATAAATATATTAGTTATTTTTTTCCAATTTTTATTTTTTGGATGTGGGTAATCTTGATCGGTTTTATCTAATTACATAACAGGGTTGTAATTTTTATTTATTTTATCAATTTTCATCATTCTCTTTTCATTAATTTTATTTTATTATATAACTAATAATTATTTTTGATATTAAAATTTTCTCTCAAGAGTAGTTAATTATTTATCCCAAAAGAAAAAGTTGATAATTATCAATTTTTTGGTATTTTAAACATACAAAAGGGATTTTCATGATCAATAAGACAAATATGCATGTATCATTTTATAAAAAACCTAAATAAAATTTTCATATTTTTACCATATTATAAATTTAATGATGTTTTCATAAACATAAATTATATAATTTCTTATCATTTTCCATGTATGTGGTCAAACCTACCAAACTATGAACATACCCAGTTAATTATTGATTATGATATGATTTTTATGAAATATAATTACTTAATAGAAAAATGATATCATTATTTTTTATTACTCTGATATATTAATATTATAACTAATATAGAAAAATAATTACTGTATATAAAAATACAACATTATTTAAATTTAATATGTCCCTCTTATTAAACTTGTTTAAAATGATTAAATTAAGGTTAATGGTTTATTAATTTTATCATTAATATGATATGAAAATTTTCAAATTATAACCCTAGTAAAGTCATCAAAATAATTTTTACCCATTTAAAATATTCTAATCACCATCCTTATATTTTGGTTGCGAAAACAAAAACAGAAATCATTCATCCCATGGAGGTGGTGTTCAACATGTACATATAGTTATCAATTTTTTCCAAATAACATGAGAAATAAATTGTATGGTTTATTTTTTAATAATATAAAAAATGTAATAGAAATAATAGCTATTTATTAAATTAAATATGTGTAACATCTATGTAAGGTGGATATAGAAAATGAAACATAACATTTTATTAATGTGGCAGTCCGCAAACACACTAATATTTTTTTATGATTTTCATTGGGATATGGGAAAAGGAGACTAATTTTAATTAAAATTGAATAATAAAATTATTTATATAAAATATTATTTCTTCACTATATATGAATTTAATATTTAAAAATTGAAAATAAATATTTTCTATAAATTATTTTTATTCAAAATGATTAGTCTCTTAAGCACAATGAGATTTATATATATTACCACTTAGATTTAAAAAAAAATTGGATGAAATCATGTAACCAAAAACAAAAAATAGGGAAAAAGGGTTATATACGGAAAATTGTTGGTTTTTAGCAAGAAACCAAAATTTTAGGATGTTCTTAATGGAGTGGTGAGAGACCCCTTTAATAAGTTATGGGAATGGTAGTTTTTAGATTTTCCAATCTAATATAAAGAGAGACCATGTCAAACATGTAAACAATCTAAAAAAATATCGAATAATTGAGTATATGATAATATTCAGTCGAAATTCTACAAAAAACTCAATTATAAATGTGTTTTTTCATTTTTAATCCATCTAAAAATTGAATTATTACTTTTTTTATTTATGCATTTCCAAAGGTAACTAGTTTTTACATAATGTAACCTAATATTTTATCGTTAAAATAACTTAGACCATATTAGTTAACATAGCCATACAAATTAAAAAATTTAAATCCATTTTTTATGATTTAATTTCAAATTGAATTTAAATTAATTATAATATAATGAATGTATAATATAATAAGTCAATTTTTGAGAAAAATATTTCTTTAATTTTGAAACATATAATACTGTATCATAAACTATAGTAATTATTTTAAAATGTATTACGTAAATTATAAATGGATTTTTTCTCATGAAAATATATTGAAAATTTTCTATGTCATACTTATATACTATTAAATTTATAAATATTGTTGTGTTAGTATACTAAAATATTCCCCTATAATTTATATTTTATAAAAAAAACATTCTTCTGTGGATATTAGGATCCCTATGTGGAGTTTCAGATAATGAATTTTTCCAAATGTTTAAAAATAATTTTGCATATCAAATTAAATTTGACACTGGAAATATGGAGACATGTATAAAATTGTTGGGAATATATGTTATAATACATTAATTTACATTTGTCTAAAGATCTGGTCACCATATTTGGAATGATTTTTTTATAAACTTTTACGGTTAAATTTATCCAATATCTATTCATCATATGATTATGATGTAACCCGGAATGGAATATTGATATGTTCTCCCTTAATAATAACTTGATCTCACATGTTTCTTATGTTTATATTCTCGAGGTTATGAATATATTTATAATTATGATAATTCTAGAAGGGGTTACAAGAGATTCTTTGTGTAACAACTCGATTTTGTATTATTTTAATAATAAAATATAACTATTTTGTAGCTTTCTTTTCATACATCCCCATGTCTAGATGAGCAGTGATATTGAAAAATACTATAATATTTTTATTATATAATAATGCATCAACAATAATAACCACTTACTGAAATTATTAATAAAATTTTTAAATAAAACAAATTTATTTATTAATTCATTATAAATATGATCACAATTATCCTAAAAATAATTTTATGCCTCAAGAAAGAGTTTTCTTGAAAAATTAATATAGAAGAATTTTACAAGAACATGAATTTTACATAATTTATACAATTTTATTTTATTTTATTTTGTGAAACATATATAAATTATGAAATTTATGTGTTATATTTATCATATAGATAATTTTTATAAATTTTGTAATGATATTTACTATTATACTAAATGAAGAAAAATAAAATTTTTAACAAAATTCAATATTTTATTTCAATTAAATAAACAATTCTGTAATGTTTTTTATCATAAATTTAATTATATCTACTTTATTTATAAATAATTTAATTTTATACCTATTGTAATGGTTTATTCCTTCTGATTCTATTACATTGATAGTGTTGTTTGTTAGAGGTGTTTGAAGGATTCTTAGATGGATTCTAGGGATGTTCTATTTCTAAAGGCAAGAAGAAGGGAGATTACACCTTGTGTAAGTCGATTACATGATGTAAAAGTAGATTTCATGACTTTTCAAGAGGATTTAACAACATGTACACATTTCTCAAACTGTGGAAGATATTTAATGACATGTAATTTATCAGGGTTTAAAAATAAAAAATAAAATAAAGAGGTGATGTGTTCATTAGATAAAATGAACACTAATGATTTCATGATGTGATGGGGGATTACACGTCCTTAAATACCACGATAGGGTGCAATTTCAAAATTAATTTCTTTCGAATTCTCATTCATCTGGTTGTGTACTCTACTCCCTTTTGTTTTCAGTGATCCCTAGAAACCCCAATGAGTTCATCAAGCCCTTTTTCCAACATATTTAATCTATTGATCTTGGTGGCTATTCTTTGATGATCCATATAATCTTTAAATGAACCAAGGCTGTTAGTTTTAGGAAATGTAGTGTGGATTGTGTTTTTTCTCAATCCGCACATGGTAGATGGAGATGTTTTTAGAAAAGTGGATTATATAGTGAAAACATACAATTGTATTAAAGGTGGAGTCATTTCCCATTTTTTGAAATTTCTAGGACGAAAAAATTTAAAATGGAGAAAATTATTTTTGGAAATTAATTTTATACACAAGATTGATGGAGGTTTGGAATCATTGTCACAAGTGTGGTTTTTGGATCATCTGATAAAAATAAGGAAAATGGAAAAACGGATTGAAATATTAAATTGTGCTCGAAATAAATTGTTATGTATAAGATACATATGCTCCCAATGCACCATTAATAGGGGTTTTGTGTTCTCAGAAAGAATCATACATGCACTGTGGAATACATGTTGGAATATTATGCATAGGGTCATCAAGGCATATAAATAAGAAAATACCCCCACTCAATACTTAGTACATTACCATAGAAGGTCATGTTTTTCTATGGCATGAAATAGGTGTTCGTGAAAGATTTTCCAAAAGTAAATCATTTACGCATTGTGTTCCTTTAGTATAAAATGACCACATGAATGTTTTTTTGTATTTGTGAGAAAGAAAAGGGTTGCACAAAATTCATCTCCAAAAAAATAATAAATCTTTTATGCAATATTACATATTTTATGCAAGTGCCAATGTTTTCTTCTTGAATGTTTGGAACAACTGGTTTTTTTATCATTGCTTTCATGTGAAACAATTGAAGGAAAATGTGAAAGGATAATATCGTTCTAATTAGATAAATAGACACCAATGTGAAACTGTTGAAGTGTCCATCATGTTGATAAAATGAGTTAGACATTACATCTGGT
This sequence comes from Viscum album, assembly GCA_963277665.1. NCBI lineage: Eukaryota > Viridiplantae > Streptophyta > Magnoliopsida > Santalales > Viscaceae > Viscum > Viscum album. The sequence goes on from OY728140.1 coordinate 1,766,263,523, forward strand.
AGTGCACTTGGGAGAGTCAACCAATGTGTTCTGACGGACATAGTGTGATATCCCTAATCCTGTTCAAGGTTGTGTTCCTGGAATAGAGTGACTTTTTTGGATGTCTAGTTTTCAAAAACTATTAATGATTAGGGGATTAAGGAATGATTGACAAATTTTAGGCATATTATCATTGGAATTTCCCTAATATGCGAAATAAGTAAAATTATTTTGTTATCTATTTGAAAGTGATTTCTTATTTACTACACATTCCTGTCAGATATGTTTAAAATGATCCTACATAAAAGGAAAATTATATTTAACATTAGGAAGAACAATTTGGCATACAGATTCAGCTTTACCCTCTCATGGTGTTTCAGGGTCCTTCAATGTTTTTCTCCAATTTTGGATGGTTTTATTTCTTTCATCTCTTGGGATCCATTGAAGTTCCGTTACATTGGTTTGGTTTTTATGTTATGCTTCATTTTGATAGAACCTTAGTGTGGTAATTTTTGATCATTTGTAATCTTGTTACTATTGTAGTTCCCATGTGTTCTTCTTCCCCGTGTTGTTCTTTGAAACTTGGAAACCTTCTTTAAGGTAGTATTTATCCTCATTTATCATTCTCATACATAACGGTGGAGGAGTTTACATTGTTTATCATTGGATTATGGTTGTTCCAGCATAATCAAAGATAAATAATTGGTTAATTGATTTGAAAGTTGTAAATGGGGACTTTTTTCTTGCCTTTATAGATTTATTAGGGTTTTTGAAGAGATGGTTTCTATGGGATAAATGACACACTGAAAATTATTGTCATTTTTGTATTTATATGAGATGTTTGCATTGATTTTTAAACCCTTTTTTGATCTGTTTCAAAGATTTTTGTGTTATCACCCATATTACAATTTGGTATGTTAGGTATACATGGCCAATAAAAGGGTTTCCCATTGTTTTTATTTTGTGTGATAACACCCATAAAATAATGATGTAGGTTATAAAAGGCCCTTTTTAAATTTGTAATTAATTATATTGACGTGTTGTAATGTGTAGTAATAGTTATGGGACGTCGGGGTAGGATTAGGGAAAGGGGGTAATGGATTATATTCCACACTTTTGCAGCGACAAGGTGAAAATATGTTAAGTAGATTTTGGAATGTGGTTTTGTTGTGCAATATGAAAGATTGGTGGTGGAATAAATAAAAAAACCATTAATAATGTTTATGAAATGATGTGTGTAGATTTGGATAATGGAATGAAAAATGTGGATAGAAAATTTAATGGTGGGTAATGAGATTAAGTGTGGTTGGTGATAAATAATAAATTTAATGGGTGATAAAGTGATGGAAATGTGAATATTATTTAGTTTAGATGATATCATCACCTTCTGAAATGACTATTATTTTAATTAATAAATTAATATAGTGAGGTTATAAAACGTTTTGGGGATTTTAGTTTCGTAGTGAGTTTGAGAACTCATATGTTGGTCATTAATAATTGATACTATATGTGTAAACTTTTATTGTTACCTTGTTATTTATGTACACAAACCACCAATGTTGATTACTATGTGTTGAACACCTATATAGACATGTAGGGAGTGTATTTCCCACCATCCTGGTAGTAGGATGGATGGATTCCCACCCACTGTTCCCTACACCATCTTCTATATGATTGTGGCCTTGTTTTCTTCGGTTGAGTTGTAGCGTTTTGTCCCTTGTTTCTTCGGGATGAGATGTGATATGTGTACCAGGTGTCACCAGGATGAGATTTGTTATTATTCCCTATGTGTGTGTGGGATGTAATGTGATGTGGTGTTTTTTGAGGACCAGAAATGAGCAGATAGCATGCGTTGTGTGGCATAGTTGTGTACCATGGGTATGTGTTTTGAGTTCAATGTGAATGAGGGTGGAATGTGATGTGGTATATTATGATGATATGGTAATGACATTAGGATTGTTATTTCTGTGTGAGATTGGAAAATCATCCATAAAGTGGTGCGTGGTACCCTATGATCGATGTGATCATGCTTTATTATTTCACTTCACTTACATTATTTGGTGTGTGTGACTTGGTGAGGTTGTGATGGTGCGACTACCTATTTAGGTTCTATTTGGTGATACTAATTTTTTAGAGGTGTTGTTTTATTCTCCTTCCACATCTACACGAGATACTTTGTTTTTCCCTACTATGAATACTTGAATGATCACCCTGTGTATATAAAACTGAATTTAGGTTTTTATGTTGATTTTGTGGACCTTTCCTGAATCTTCTATATCATACCATTTAATACATGATGTGTAACTGCATTAGCCTTAATTTTGCGTATATACATTGAGTATTTGTATTTGTATCAATGAAATTTCATATTCATGTGGGATGGTTTATGTTTATATTTTTTTTATCTCTTTGTTTTTTTTGTATGATTTATTCTATCTCCCAATTTTTCTTTCTTATTAAGGGTAATACCTACAAAATTTGGAGATTTGTACACCATTTGGGCTATTCAACAACCCTGGGTGTATTGGAGGTGGGACTAAGTGGTCATATTTAATCTCCCCTCATTGTTGTATCTTTGGAGGGAGGGGTCATGATTGAGTGGTATCAAAGATGATGGTGGAGATATAGGATGGAGTTTGGAGTTATGAACAATAAGGATTGCATGGGGTGGTATAAAATTAGATCTTGTGGACATTTGTGTGTGACATAATCATACTAGATCAGACAGGACACAAGATTTTAGGGACCCCCAATAATCCAGTTAATAGATTATGATCATATTGAATAGCCAGGATAGACATACCTTCATGTTGGGTAGAGACCTAATAAAGGGAAATGCATCATAATGACTTGTGTTTTTGTTTGAATAGAGTTGTTTTAGAAATTTTGACATGTATAAAAAATTAATTAAATTAGTTAAGAAAAAATCTTAATAAATGTACACACTTCTAAGGATTAGGAAATAAATGTTTATATTCATCAATGTCTCCTAGTCATCCTCCATGTGTGACTCGAATAGTGGAGGTTCAATAGGCTGATCATGTGATCGGTGTAGGTTTGATCTGGTTTCATATGATGATCAGTTGTAGAGGATATTGTACATATTGTTACGGTTGTATTTGGGGATGATAAAGGGTATTGTTAAAAACATGGAGAATGAGAGCAGGAAGAAAGAGATCGAGATCTCTTGTAGTTTTAGCCAGAACCCGATTGAGTACTGTGTCACATTGGCAGTCATTTAGATACAGGGATCTACACATCAATGATGCAAGCTATATCTATGAGTCCAAAAGGTGGGAGATGTTTTTTCGGTCAACCTTCAGATTGAATTATAGGTAGAGTTCTAATAATGAAAAAGGAATGTAGTAAAAGGGTATGAATATCATTCTCATTAGTAGGGGAGCATGTCAGTGCAAGGTCATGGAATCAATTTTAAGGACCTTTCTTCATTTTAACTAGTTCTTCTTCTTGATGATGATTCTCATGCGAGATGTCATAATGAGGTGCTTTATCCTTTTATTCATTATTTAATCACTCTATTTACAATGTAGATGTAGCTCAAGGTTCAGAAGAAGGATGATTTAATCATTTTGATTCATTGATGAGGTGGTTATCTTGGAGAGGGGGACTAGTAGGGTTCCCTATCAAATAGTGTTTTTATTGTATGGTCTCATGTGTTAGGACCATTAGGGATTGTACTGGTAACGAGTCGACCTCAGCAGTATCCTTTATGAAATTTTGGTGATAGTGTTTTCCATGATTTTTATGGGGTCAGAGTTGTTTTGATTCATGTGTGGGTTTCATGTCCATTTATAGGGCTAGTTTCTAGTGGCTACACATGTTTAATTTAGTAGAGGTGGACAGGTTCTGTGCCAGCCACAATAGTAGTTTCTAGTGAGACTGTTTTAGGAGTGAGCTTATGCTCTACTAAGGGAGATGGATTTCATAGAGGTTGACCTCAATATGTTCCTCATAATCAAGAAATATAACCCAATCATGGCATTGGATGTGGTATTTTGTAGAGAAGTAGAGGCATTATGCCTATAAAATTTTATACAATAGAGGCAGTTGTTGTAGTTGCGCCAAAGATCGTCCGAGGTATGATCAGTTTTTATTGTAATCTTGTTTGTGTGTTGATTGATTATTGGTATTCGAACTTTTTTGTTTCAACTACTATATACCATTATATATGACATGAAATAGATATTCTTCTCGTTCCCCAGGTGTTTACTATGATAGTCGAAGGGTATACTAGAATTTTATGTGTTTTGTGGGTGTAAACTGATGATGGGACCATGTCAGTATCATGGGATTCCTTTCCTGCTACAGATTCGGTCATATGGTGTCATCCTAATTAATTACTGGTTGTATTATATGCATACTATTTTTGATTCCTTCTATAATATATTCATGCTTTTAGAATTTAATGTACATCAAGTGGTTTTCTTTGGCTAACGGGGTTCTTAGGTGGCTATATGGTGTGTGGAGCCATGTCCTTCCTTATTGGATGGGATCTCTATGGATCCAATGTGTACGAAGGTAGAGAAGATTCCAATAAGGGACGGTAAATTCCTATATGTTTTTCTGAGGGAGGATGTTACACTACATCTTTGGAATGATGTTGCTTTCGAAAATACTTTTAACCCGTACTTCACTAATTTTGATGGCTTCCAATTGGATGGCACATTTTGAGTTGTGAGGGATGAGGATTTATATAGATGATCTGATGCGAAACTTATTTATTCGTCCTAGCGTTTCATTGTGTGGTTTTTAATCATTTTTCCCAACAATGTAAGACATTGGTCTAATATTGTGCATAAACTATCAGAGGATGAATCTACTGGAATCCAGAAATTGTTACCCTCTTCCAAGGATATATGACCTTTTCAACAATCTAAGATGGTACAATTGGTTTTAAATGGTGAATCTATGTTTTGGATATACCAATTGAGGTTGATGTAATGTTATATATCAAAGACTATATTCAGATATTGGTGTTGGCACTTCATGTTTGTAATAATTCCATTCAGTTTTACAAATGAACCCTCCATGCTCACGAGCCTTCTGAACTCCATGTTCCATGAGTACCTAGATCTATTTGTCTTCGAAATCATCAATGATATATTATTCTACATGAATTCATAGGATTATCATACAATGAATTTTATAGATATATTGCATGTTTTTTGATGCCCCAACTTTATTGATAGTTTTAAAAGTGTATGTTTTTAACACGAGAGTAATATTTCCTCAGACGTGTGGGGTCTCTAAAGGGTGAGGTAGTAGATTCATCGAATGATGATGCTATTTTTTATTGAGAATCACCAAATAACATGTTGGATTCTTACAATTTATTTGGTCTTATAGGATATTATCAAATAATTTTACTTGATTTCTAATAAGTTACAGCCCCGTTGACAATATTTTATTGGAAAGATGATGATTTTTTTGGAGTGATCTGTGAAATACAACATTCCATTTGCTGAATGGAATGTTATTCAGCTCTATAGTGCTTAAATTTCTATGGGAAGTGGAGATGTTTGATGTGTTTTGTAACACTTCCCATATTGGTTTGTAATGCATGTTGATGTATGGGAAATATGTGACATCATTGTGTCTAGGAAGTTATTCCCCCATGAGTATAATTATTCCACCCATAATATGGATCTAGAAGTGATTGGGTTATTTCTGAAGTCTATGTGTCATTTCCTCATTGGGAGACAATAATTCATGGTCATGATGTGGTGAAGAGTAGGATGGAAAATGCTCATCTTGTTCATGAGAAGATGAATGAATTGAAGGATGAGATGAAGACTTATGATGATCTCCAGAGGTGGCATATGGATATAATGTTTGTGGACCTCATGTTCTTGGAGGTTTCCCCTCCACATGGGAAGTAGTGTTTTGGTAGAGGGAGTATGATTTCTCCCATGTTTTTTTGTGTCTATTAAGGTGTTCTGGTGTGTTGGTGATGCGGTGTATTTGTTAAAATTTCAACCATGGATGGAAATTATCCCTGATATCTTCCACATCTTTCAATATCATCATTTTAATGACAATGACACTCATTTCCTTGACTGGATAGAGTTGGATGTGGAGGATGATGTGATGTTTATGGAGAGGAATGTAGAGGTCGAGGATTGATAGGAGAAGGTGAATCGTGGATGGACTATTTCTCTAGTTCGTGTGTAGTGGATACATGGTAGGTAGGATGATGGTATTTTCGAGTGAGCGAATTTGATTCATTCCTAGTACCAGGAGTTGTTTTGATTTTTCATTTTCTATGTTTTTACTTATGATGAAATATTCAAATCTATTTATTTTAGGAGATGAGTAATTTTCCTTGGTTTGTGATGTCTGTAGTGTGATGTGTGATAAATCAATGACATATTCAATGGGGTGTTTCAGATTCATAATAATGATGAAATAATTATGATGTTACTAAACATCTTTAGTAAATTTGGTTCCATAATGGTTAGATAGTACCATGACATGTAAGATGAGATTCCCTAATTCTTGTTTTCATATTGGTACGGTTTGTAGGTTGTAGTGGTTTTTGGTCTATCATGTATGAAGGTTGATTTGGTTGGGAATAAGTTGTGTGGAAGTGTGGTTGTATGAGATGATATGGTTTGTATTAGTGGTTTTGATTATGTGGTTGTGAAGGTTGTTTTTAAGTACTTTGGTTTGGTATGACTAGTAGGTGGTAGTGTTTTAGGTATGACATAATCCATGATATGTCTGTCAAAGTGGGGTGGTTTGGACCACTTTTCTTCCTACCTTGGTTTATGATTTTCAAGGGAGAGAATTGTATGATGGGTATATTATGTATGGTTATTTTACTTTATGTACCTTTTCATTTCCAGATTTGGTTGATAATGGTGTTTAGAAGAGTCATTAAGGGAGATTGGAGAAAATCCTTTTCTAATGGCTAGAAGTAGAGAGATTACATGTCTTATAAGTGAATTAAATGATGTGAAATTAAGTCTCATGTATTTTCCCGAGGGTTTAATGATGGATTCCCCCTTTACATGATTTTAATGATTGTCCCATGATAATTAATATATCAAATCATAAAAAATAATAATATAAATAGGTGAGGTGTTTTTAGAAAAAACATAACACTGGGTATTTCACCATGGTGATGGGGATTCAACATTTTGTAATAATCTAATACATTTTAGTTTTAAAATAGTTTTCTATCCAATTATACTTCATTCATCCATGGTTTCTTCTCACTCTAATTTTTTGGTGAACCCTAGGAAACCCAAGATGTTCTTTATGCCATTTTCCTCCTTCTTTGATCCATTTGTCCTAATGGATTTTCATTAGGGATTCGTGGTTGATCAGTGGTATGTTCTTCTCCATTTTTGGTTGGGTTTAATCCCTTCATTTTTGAGGATCAACTGTGGTGGTGTTAATTTGGTTTGGGGTGTGAATTGGATTATGTTTTTTTGGATACATGGTGTGGTATAGGTTGATCTGTGGTTCATGGGGTGTCATTTTGGTTCGCAGAAAATATTCTTCATCCTATGGTGAATAGAAAGTTTTAAAACTTCTTTGATGTAGAATTTCCCGTTGTTTCTCCTTTTTTTGTATCATGCAAAAGGATTTACCTCTTTTTACCAAATGATTATTTTTTTGGTAATCTTAGTCAAAGGTAATGAATTGGTTAGTAGAATTGAAAGGGGTAAATGAGGGTTGATTATCATTCCATTACATCTTTGTTGTTATTTGTGTTGTGATAGATTATGTGGGATAAACACCCCCACTTAAAATTATTGTTGTTGTTTACTTTGTTTTTTCAATTTGACATGAGTTGTGGAACCCCTATTTGTTATGATGTTGTGATTATTGTGGTATCACCCAATATTGAAATTGGTATATTACTTATACTTGGCTATGGAAATTGTTGACCCATTTTTTTGTGTTATAATGTCTGAAAAATAAATTATATTATACAAAGATTCCGTTTTCAATTCTGTAATGAATGATCGTGATGATTTTAATGTGTTGTTGTGCTTTTGGGATGATGAGGTGTGGTTGGGGAATATGGGGCTGATGGTTTTTTCATCTTTCTTATTGGGAAACAGGGTTATGGTATGTTGAGCAGTATATGGAATGTGGTTTTACTAAACTAGATGCCATAATCGTGGAGTATTAAATGATAGATTTTTTGATAACGTTTTCAAATAAATTGGGTTAATTTGGCTAATGGGATGGAAATTGGTAATCTATTTTTTAATGGTGGGTTATGTTATTAAGTGTGGTTATTTCTAAATAATTAAATTTATGGGTGTTAAATGTGGAATAAATGTGAATCCCCTTTAATTTATCAGATATCATGAACTTATGAAATGACTTTTACAGTTATTGACAAATGAATTTAGATGTTGTAGAAATAATGATGGTGTTGTGATTTGGAAATTTTGTTTGAGAAAGCGTTGGTGTGTCTTGTGTTCTTGATGATATATATGTATACTTTTATTTTTTTCATTGTGATTTCTATATGCACCCCACCAAATTTGAGAATTATGTGTTGAACACATGCGTAGTTATGTGATGGGGGAGGAGGACTTTCCCAACATTTTGATGGAAGGATGGATGAATGGCCACCTTCTCTACCTTACTTCCTCTTCAAGGTGAGAGTGTCACAGGTTTCTTCTGGTGAATTGTGATTTGTACCCTTGGTGTCCTAATCATGAGATGTCATATGAGTCCCATGTGTGTTCGAGATGAAATTTATTATGATAGCCTAGGTGTGTGAAGAAATTAATGTGATTTTATCTATTTTGGGGCCTTGTTGTATGCATGAGTGATGTATTGTGATGAACATGTGTGTGCTACTGGGATGTGTTTTGAGTCCATTGTGTGTGCAAGGGGGATCTGTTTTGGTATATTTGGAAGATGTGGGAGATCCATGAGGTTTTCTATTATGGTGTGAGAGTGGATAATTAGTGGGAATGTGGTTTGGGTTACCCTATAATTGATGTTATCATTATATTTTATATTACCTGACATGTGTAATTTTGTGAGAGTTCCTTTGTGAGGATTAGATAGTTAGTATAACTATTTAGGGTTTTTTTGGTTTTATTGTTTTCTCATAGCTATAATAGTATTCTCTTTTCACAAGGGCATAAGTTACTTTAGTTATTCCTACTGAGTATACTTGTATTCTCACCGAATGTATATAAAATTATTTTCATGTTACTAGGATGATTACATGGATAGCGTCTTACACTTCTAGCTCCGAACATTTGACAGTTATTGTCTTGCAACTTCAACATTAATTTTGGGTATTTACTTTGGAGTCATATATTTTTATTAGTTCTATTTATACATTTAGGTGGGATAGATTGGGTTTCTCTTTTAAATTATATATTTATGTTATAGTTGATCATTCATTCTATCTCCCGATATTGTTTTCTTATAAAGTCAAATGCCACCGATATTGTGATATTTTTACACCCAAGGTGCTAGTATCCAACACCGGGCCTACTACACGCCGGACCCAAGGTTTATTATCTCTATCCCATCATAGTATTATATTTGGAAAGAGGGGTACGTGACACCTATGAATCATAATTACACTTTATATTAGATTAAAATAATATTTGGGATTTTAAACACAATTTCATAAAAACAATTTTTATCTATGAAATGATTTTTTTTTAATAAATTAATTTAATCTCTATTTATTTCTGGTTTTAATAAAATTTATTTATTATATATTTTGAGTATAATGATTTTACATTCTTTTTATGCTTTTTTACAAGTCCTGGAAGATATGTAAATTATTTTTAAAAAATACATTTTTGAAAATTTGTTTTTTCTTGATGTTTTCATGCTTAATTATATTAATGTCTACAATATATAAAAATACAATATTTTAAATTTGATTATGTATTGAGAGTAGTTATAATTAATATAATGTAATAGGGTTAACTATATATTGGGTCTTGTTAAATTATAAAAACAATAAAAACTTGTTACCACAATGAAGGTTAAAGTGGTTCTATCAAGGGTTAATACATTTGATAACGATATGATTTCCATCCAACCTATTAAATTATTATTATATCAATATATATATACATTATATTATAAAAAATGAATAAATTAAAGTTTGACTCATTTTCCCATCAATGTGGTCTTTAATCTAAGAAATATTTAAATGAATTTCATATGTGTCTCCCCTATAACTTATAAAACATAACCTCTCCTCCTCCATTAATCACACCATTTATGCCTTTTTGAATTGGAAATCTTAAAAAAATCATTCCAAGAGGTCTTTCATTTATCTTAGATATTCTCATATTTTTTAATTGTAATCATTCAATGATTATGGAGTATGCCAAAAGAGTTCTATCAAAGTATGTGTGAACATATTTCTCATTCATAGACCCATTTAGAGACCTGTGATTTCTAATTAGTGTCATTGGATATCTATCATAATCCAAAACATTCATTCATTATTAATATTCAAGTACACCTCCCTATAAACCAGCATTCCTAAAGGCAGTGGAGACTGGGTCGAAACCAATGGATCCTCACTTGTAGCAACTTCAACACTAGCCAAGCCACTATAGCCTCTAAAATTAGTAACACAATCACCAATAACCATAAAAGGTTGGGATATATGGCCCCCACCATTCTCTTCCATGGTAATATCCATGTATACTACATTTTAAAAAGGAGCATTATATTCAACAAGAATTTGGGACCCTGAGGAAACTACATCTGCAATGGATTTTTTACAAAATTCATAAACAATTACAATAGGAGAACCACTACTACTTCCATGCCCATGAAGACTTCCACAACCATCCTTCTTAATAAAATTACCGAAACATTATTGTCATCAAGGGGGATATTATATTTAAAATCCTCATTCTGATTCCCATGCTTCCTGCAATTAGAGCACCTTAATCCCCTTCGACAATTAGCTAACATATTCTTAATTAACATGCTATTGTAAAAAAAATAGAACGGTTTCATACACAATTCCCAATTCGTATATAAACTCTAAAACATCCTGATAAACTTTTTCATCCAATGTTGAATTAAGTTTGAATTCAACCACAATTCATTCATAATGATCATATCTAGCCAAATTAGTTTCTTTTTCAAACATTATTGGGGATCTCATAGTTATTGAAAATATTCATAAATTCAAATAAACACACTCACTTATATATATATATATATAATTTCTAATAATCTAAAACAAGTGAAAGAAAAATAATTTCAAAACCATCAAATCAATAAGAATGTAAATCAATGGTATAAAATAATAAATGATATAAAACAAGTATGAAGAAAATCATAAATGAATATGAAATACCGTTCAATGTGTATGATATATATATTTATGAATTTATTAAATTATATTATATATTAAAATTTATTGTTATGTATTAGAAAATAAATTAATAAATCTATATTTTTTATAAATACACACGCATATGTATATATTAACATTATTTATATATATGTATATATCCATATAAATAAATATTCTTTTATAGTAAATTCATTTATATTCAATATTTAATGATAATTATATATTTATATAAATTTACATTTATATATTATGTATAAAGAAAATAATATTGACACACAATTACGTATTTATATATCTTAAATAGTAATTCAAATAAGTATGAATATATGTATTTATTTACATATATTATAATATACACATAAATATAGTTTTCTTATTTATACATTCATATTTTTATATAATCATTAATATTATAGGCATATATATACAAATTAATGAATTTTATACGTAAAATAAAATTGATAATAAGGAATTTCATGTGAAATGAATTAAAAATATTTATTTCGATATGGTTTATATGTTCAAAAAAAAATTATATGTAAAATTTATTTATAAAAGGGATTTAGTATATGTAAATATTGGAATATTGACATATATTTAATTCTAAATAAAACATACTGTGAATATGGAATTTGACAATTCAATAAAACTAAAATTTCAATATGAATATAAGATATGTGAATAAATATAGTCATTTTTAAAAGGACAGTAAGGCCCCCATAAATGAGTATTAAATTCTGTTGAATTTAAAAAGAATTTGTGTTACCACCAATAAAAAGAATTTTCTGGTGTCTTTTTGGCCTTTTTTCCTCAAAAAAAGTGACTGAGGTTTTTCCCAATCACATGGGAATTAAATCGTCCTCAGATTCAATTCGACAGTGGTATAGCCCAAACGTACATATATGTAAATATTTATGGGAATTTGAACTTAAAGTTCAATTTTATACTATTTATTAAGATATAATAAAATGTATTCATTTAATTAATAATAAAATTCAATCTGATGTGATTTTACCTCATTTTATAATCATTTATTTGACATGTTGTAGAGTTAATATGGTCTCTTTGATTTATATTTATGATCAATTGATACCAAAGCATTATTTTCAACTAATTAGAGTTTTTTTAGTTTCAAATTATTATTAACTAATAATGATAAATATATATTAATTAAAAAATTAAAATCAAATAAATGCATAAATAATAAACCATATATTATTTCAAATAATAAATCCTAAATCGTAATTAAATATATTATTTTTTTAATTTTTTCCCTTTAATTTGGTGAAGGTTTTTTCCATTAGTTCATAATGAACAGAGCCATGTCAAAGAAAATATATATAGTGTCTGAATATTTCTATTATTGGTCTGAGGATATTTATATTTTAACAAATTTGGACACATTTTTTTCATATAATCCTTCCTCTCATCAACATGTGTACATTTTAAATTTTCTTTACGTCATGGAAATTAAAATTCTTATGTGGGAACCTGCGAGAAGATTTATTGGTTATAATATAATTGATTTCTTAGAGAGGTTAGATCATCTATTTTTTTAGAACACATGAATTCAAGGATCCATTCTAAATTAATAAACATAATTAATATGATTATCTATAATGGGAAAAATTATTGGAAAAAATATGAGAAGAAATTAATGAAAAATAAATAAATGAAAAAAGTTGAAGAGAATATATACAATTTGGTAAAGGGACAACCCAATCTAGTGGAACACGTAAAAATTCATTCCAAATTTGAATGAGTTTTTTAATGAACCAATATCAATAATGTTTTAATCCCAATGGGTGTAGAAAAATTTTTAACTAAGGGATAAATTTTGCAAGGACCCACTTTGGTTGTCGTTATAATATTGAGTGTCATTTATTTATATTTTTTTAGTATTTTAATTAATTTAAAGAAATTAAAAGAAAATGGTTTTGAAAAAAAAACACATTTGAATATATAACATAATATAAATAGAAGCTCTTTTTTAGAAATAAATACTAAACCCTCTATTGGAAAATATTGAATACCATCACTACCTTGTAAATATTTACTTCCCTCTTAGTCAATGTTCACATTACATCATACAAGAACACATCTTATTGTTACTTATCTTGGAAAAAATATTTCACCAGAGACCTCTGATAATATCATACATCCACCTCTTCCATGAATATGCGAATGAAATAATCCTTGGTCAAGAACACCCCTACCAACATCATTGGTGTGTAAACTCACCTATTCAACACCAATGTGTTTTCTACATAGTATGATAACATTTAATATAAGAAATGATAATAATATGAAATAATAATGATGAAAAAATTTGGATGGGTGTGATGAACAACCGTCAACTACCCCTTATTCTCGAACTCCTCATATAATAGTCAGTGTTATAATTTCATTGATGAAGGTGTTATTATGGTTTAGTGTTTTAATTTTGGTTATGTTAAATAATGGTCATATTTTTATTTTTTTAATTGAAAGTTCATATTTTTTGTGAATTTTTATTAGTTTTTAGATGATTGATGATGGTTTTTAAGGTATTTTTTGGGGATGTTTTGAGGCATCATTGGAGGCTATGAAACATGGAGTGGTGTATAGGTGTGTTTTTAGAAAGAAATCCTTGGAATGGGTCACTACCAAAGGACACTAGAAAAACTATGGGTTCTTATAGAATTATAGTGGATTTCCTTATAGCTTACTAGACTGTAATTATAGTTTTTGTAGATCCCACCATAGTGTTATTTGGTTCTATATTGTTTTTTATTGGTGTAAAATGGTATTTGTTCCTAAAATAACTTAACACCCCTCATAGAGGACCCCCGCCCTCCATCTCTCCCTATAAAATCATTTTACATGGGGATCCCTTTGTGACCACATCCAAATCCTTAATTTATTCAAGGATCAAGGGGTTTTCATGGGATCCCCCTCTATTTGTGTGAGTTTGAGTCTAAACTTTTATTCTATTCCCCTTTTCTATTTCTCTATTTATTATTCCCTAAGTGATTTCATTGTGATCATGTTTAAATCCATTTTATTTCATAGTATTATTCATATATGGGTTATGAGAGACATAGGTGACCCTTTGCTAAATATAATGTTTACTTCTTTTTGAAAATAAAAATCAAAAAAATATTTAAAATAAAATTTTCCATGGTACTCAAAACCATCTTGAAAAAACCATAAGTAAATCAATTTCATTCTATAGTGAATGAATATATATGAAATTAATATAATTACAAATCTTATGGATTTGATATAAAAATTTTCAATGTAGAGGAACCATTACTATTTAACTAACACATACATGAAAAATGAACCAGTTAAGACCTGAAATGTCATATTTATTATATATTAGGTAATAAATTGGTTCTGAAATGATATAAGTGAATTATATATTATATTATATGTGTTGATATTTTATGGATTATATTTTAAAAAAAATTAAATTTATTTTGTAGTATTTTAGAGTCCATGTGAACCCATAAATCCATAGAGTAAGAGTTTCTTCTAAATTTCTCTGTATTAAGACCTGTTTTAAAGATTGAAACAAATTTCAGATTCTATGGTTTATACACAAATAAAAATTTTATTTTTGAATAATATATTATTTAATTAAATGTTTTTATAGAGCCATATGATCTTCACACATCCAATGTATTTCGATTAAAAAATTTATAAATTCATATGGGTTCTTCAACAAATTTTTTTCATTGAGAATTGTTTGATATTACAAACATATATTCATTAAATATGTGTATAAAATACATCAGAGATATTTTATATCTGGAAAATAAAAATTTTCATGGAATTTATATTTTCATTGGAATAAATTTCTTTCATTTGGGTTATAATGTATATGTTGCAACAACAGTAAGGGTTTTATGTTAAAATATAACTTTTATAGTGATAGTTTATGATTACAGTTTCTAATGAGGAAATTAAATGATATACATATCCAAATTAATATTTTAATTTCTTATGATGTATTTATATATTTATATTTTCTTTTTTCTTTTCATTTATCTATTTTATATACTCCTGATAATTAAAAAATATTTATAAGGGAAATTTGTGGTTGTTTCTCTTCAGTTGGAAATATTTGCTACTATGTCCACATTTTTCTTTCAAACGTTCTAATAAATTTTGTTACTATTATTAGAAAAGTTATTTAATTATTATTTAATCATGTTTCGTTGAAATGAAAACCTATTTTAATGGTGATTATTTTTCATTTGGTTATTAAACCATCTCTAAAAAAGTGAATGAATTTTATGGTGGGTTTTTAAAAACTGTTTCTAAATCATATGAATTTATTAAAAATGAATCAGTATCCATTGGTTATTCCCCTCTACCCACACAATAAAAAAATCCCCACCCTTTCTCCCCAGGGAACCCTATTTACTTATCCTTATCCACCACCCCTAAAAGATGCTCCTGATTCCCTTGAGCCCCCCCACCCCCCCAGGGCTCAAGCCCCACTGGCCCTCACTATTTCTAGTTCTTGATCCATGAAATCTCACCAATTTTCGATCCCCCAAAACTATATTTCTTGCAAGTGCTTGAGCCCATATATCCCTCTCCCTTCTTAGATATATTGTTTCCCTAAATCCCCCTCACACTCACTGACTCTAGTTAATTTTTCAAAATGAAATGTAATTTTTTCTATTTCTCTACTCTACATGTTGACAATTATTATAAGATGATATTTTGGTTTTATTGAATCTCCACAAAACATGAGGACTATGTGATTCCAAAAAAAATTCTTAATTTTTTTGTTTTTATAATCATTATCATGTTCTTTATTTCAATTATAACTCGAATATTATAGTTATTTTGATGATTTTATAATATAAATTTTATATAAAAATATGAGTAATTTTATAATGTCATGAATATAATTAATAAATAAATATTATTGTTCACTGTAATTAATTCATTTTATATAAGGGGGTAATTAATAATATGTTGTATTTTCATAATGTGTTAAGCAAATTACATTATATGATATTATTATTAAAATATTTTTTCATCCAAGAAACCAATTATTAATAAAATATAAAAGTTTCATAAATTCATAATTTTTTATATTTATTATTTTTTAATGACGTTAATTAATATAGAATAATTTTATTAAATAACAAGGTTTATGATTCTTCAAAAATTTGGAAATTCAGGTTGAATAATAATATTTTTTTAATTTATTAGTTATGTAATAATCATATTATTTTTTTTTAATATATATAATTTTGTAAAATAATTTCACATAGATAAATTTCATTGGGGTCCTGGTGTTGTGCTAAAACAAAATGATGATGTTCTAAAACAACACTAATGATGTTCCACATTGTGTAAAATTTGACTTGAACTTTCTCAGGGCATACACCGTACACATTATACAGGTAAATTACCTTTGTTTCATTAAAAATATACTTGTTGATGTTTCATGATTCTAACTATCTTTAAATTTATAACTTTTTAAATGGATTAGTTCTTAATTAGAAAAATAATTTTCATTAATCTATTTTTAAGAGGAATAATCTATATTATAAGACCACTAATAAAATATAAAAGAAAATTATTTATGATGATAAGTGATAATAATTATGGGAATAATTTTTTAATATTATGTAATTTTATATTACAAAATGATTTCGTGAATGTAATGTGGTGACATGAATGGTAAGATGAAAGAGATTCTATATTGATGATAATGGGATTCTATTGAATGATTTTAGGTATAAATGAATATTAATGTCTGTTATAAAATGAAACCATTTTATATTAGTGGATAATGGTTTATGTATAGTTCTTGTTAATTGATAATTTCCCCTATAGTTAATTATCAATATTGCATTTTGTTTAATATCAATAATGTTTCCCAGTAGTTAACAACAATTTTGGTTGTAATTTTAAATTTAATTTTATGAAATTTTTTATTAACTATGGATAGCTCTTGAGGTGTTTCTTTCTTGATATTTTCTTCCTGGGTCAGAGGACTTGTGTCTAGATAACATTTAACTGAAATGGTTATATTTTTTCCCTTGATATTTGTTGTTGTTATATAAAATTTCTTGATGTAATATTTTCTTTACTTAATTTTTTCTTTTCTTCAATTAATCATACTGATAATATTCATTTGATTTTGTTTGAATTATATAATTATGGTTTATGTGAATAAATCTATTTTTATTAAAAAAAATTACTGATGGGTTTGTGGGTGATTTGATATTATTTTTTTCACCGATAATGGATAAATTAGTTTTTATATATCTAGTGTTGATATTTTATATTTTATTTGTTCATGCATATTATCCATCAATTTTAATTGTTTTTTTTATTGATTGATTTTTTTAACATTTTAAGTTGTAGAAAAACTGAGATATATTTGGATAAAATTTGTGTCACATTATTGAGTAACACACCTTAGTGTGCTGTGGTTTTATATATTCTTATATTTTTTACAATTTCCAACTGATATGTGAATGGGTCAATAATATTTCCACAACATAAATAAAATTTTTTAAGAGAGTTGAACTAAGATGAAATATATAAACACATGATATTTAATAAATTCCATGCTCAATATTTAAGTTGGATTTGGCATGGATAATTCAATGTTTTATAATGAATGAAAATTTATGTGAATCAATAGAATGATATTCCAACATCAGTGATAATGGAAAATAAAATATAAAACCTTATAAATGACTCTTTTATAATTTAAAGGAATCAACATCAACATAAAAAGATATCATAAAAACTAGTTAATCATGTTATAAATTGTAACAAGATGTGTGATGTTTTTCGGATTGTAGTAAAAAAAGATAAAAATTATAAAATATCATTGGATTACCTTATTGATTCAGTGGAAACTAATATACGATTTAACACCACCAAGAATACAAATTTGTTTCATGATTTATTTGATGAGGGAAACCAAGAGCTGTCTGGTGGATTATTGAAATATTAAGATAATTTTTTTTCAACTAATGTTTTATTATATCAATTTCTCATACAGAATTTTATAAAAATGTGATGTCCATGATATTTTAATTTTTGAATGATTCATTTCCTAATGCTAAGATCCCTAGAACTTTTTGTGATACAAAAAATGATTTTAATTATCATGGTTTTATTTGTACTAAAAAAATGATTGTCTAAAAGATTATATGCTTTCTTAGGAACATGATTCATGAATATTGGATTGAAAAAAAATTATTCTTATATATTTCATTTGATGTGTGATTTTACAAGACTAAATCATCATACAATTCTTAAAAATAAAAAAAAATACACATTCAATGGTTTTAAATTAATTCAATATAAATACTCCATTTCAAAGATTATTGATATCATCAGGAACTATTGAGCACATGAACTGAAATTCTATAGAATATAATAATAATAGGTTAATACCACATTCAAGAGATTCAAAATTAGAGAATACATTTGATTCATTATATTTATATTTATCATCTGATTTTAGGAATGTGTGATTGGGATTGGCTACATATTTATTCAACCCATTTGGGACATTTAACAGCACCTATAGAAATTGGATAATTGTTTCGATCCCTTCTAATCTACCATTAGAGATGTGTATGAAACAAACATATATTTTCATTTCAATGATTATTAATGGAAAGAAATTCCTTGAAATGATATTTATTTACACATGAATCCTCTAATTGAATTATTATAGGAGTTATGGAGAAACAGGTTTGAGATATATAATGCATCTTCTAGAAATATTATTGTAATGCTCACTGCACTAATGTGGACCATTAGTGTCCTGTGTAGACGTGGGAACTTATTTGGTTGTAACACATACTTGATATTTTATTTTCTTGTTGTAAGATTAATTTTGAGCATACATGACTATATCATATTCAAAATGGTTCTTCTTGTGTCATAATATATTTGTTGATGCATCTCATATATTTTAGTTGAACTAGTCAAAATAAAATGGTTTTATTAATCAGAGACCACCTCTAATTTTTTCTTTAAGGATATGAAATATTGCCACAACTTGGAAATGTTGAAATAGAATTTTTTATGGTTAATTAATTAAATGAATGTGGGAAATGATTTTAATGTGCATCGTCAAGTGAAATCTGAATAAAGAAATTGAATAACAATGAATATTATTCAAACATCCATATTGATAATATAATTTGTTGAAGACTAATATTTATGATAAGAATAGTAAGAAGAATATTTCTATGAAATTTATATTAATATTTCTTAATATTCATGGTAAATTTAATGACCACCTCAATTATTGGAAGGACTTACAAATAATGAACATAAAGCATGATCTCTAGATAGATAATAATGAATAGCATTCACCAGAATATTATGACATTAAAAACAGGGATAAAGGTATATTATATAAAATTTTAAATCATTTGATAGAATATAATGTGTATTTAGGTAACATCTCAAGGTGTGTTGACATAAATCCTCATAGGCTACATGGATTAAAAATTATATATTCATTTATATTTTTATAATATTTTATAACATTTTCCTTGTGTGTATTTTTACTTAAAAATGTTACTAATGTTGTAATATAATTTTTCACATTCTCCATACAACCATGATAAAAAACACTATAACCAACCGAATCTGAAAAAATTAGGAAAAAATAATATTGAATTTTTTTAAATAGGAATTATCCTCCCACCCTCATTTTTTACGATCATGTTACATTTAACTGTGAATTTTATCTAGGAAACTAATTTAGGAGGCCTTGTATATTACTGAGGGATGTATCTAGTTAATACGCACATTATATGATTTTTTCATCTTATGAAAAAAAATTGGCACATTAATAATAGGTAATAATTTTTAATTAATTTATTTTCCTAGATATTTGGGTTATTTAAAATCATATGTGAAAAATAATTCTAAACCAAAAGAATATATTTATAAAGGAAATTTTTTATCGGATTGTATTTCCTTTTTTCATGATTCATTAATTATATTAATACAATATTAAATAAATTTTCATATGTTGATGAAACATTGACTCAACCTCAAATACATGATAAATATGAATTATTTTTCTCTAGTTGGCTAATCAATTGGGAAGTTCTAAAAAATTTCATTGACATAAATGGAATTATTACAAGATCATTGATATGTGCTGGTGAATAATTTATGTATATATCCATTTATTTAGTAGCTCAAAATACAAATAATGAGATGAATGTGAGGTTGAACACAAAATTATAATGATATAACAATTTCTCTAAATAAAGAGCTTGTAGAATGGTTTTAACACTATGTAAGATTCAAATGTTTTAATCAATAAAGATATTCTTTTGATATATATATTTGTTAATATAATAATTTATATTACTTTTTGTTGATTATTAATACTGATACATGTTTTGAGTTGTCAGAAAATTTTATGATTCTTGGACGATGTCCTCTAAGACTGGTTATACAATTCAATGCTTACTATGTGAATCCCTATAAATTTAATATATTCAATAATGAATTAGGTTAGAAAATGTAAAATAGTGTGATATTTACTGTTTTAAAATTTTGATACTATGCAGAGATGAATGAAAGTATCATATGAAACTAAAAAATGAATTTTTTTGTTGTATATTTAAATTCAAGAGCGTCAATATTTACAGATGTATTAAAATATATTCCTAAAATTATAAATCATGATATTCTCTCACATGATGGATTTCATAGACCATGAATTACAAGATCTGTATATATTATCAATGATAGCAAACATGGTATATTTTGTGGAAGATTTTTTGGATAACTGTAGGAGTGCATTTGTTCATGTAAAACAAAGAGGCTTGTATGATAATTGTGATGATGTTGATGATTTGACTTCTAAAATTTAATCCCATAAATAAAAAGAAAAAAACATAATTTTTGATCATGATATTGAATATACTATTATTGAATGTGAGGATGAAGTAGATAATGTAATGTCGGATAGGTATAATGAGAGGATTAATGGAAAAGTGATTTTATATAAAGTCATCTGTTAACTTATTAGACACATATGTAAAACATTCAGTCGTTTATTATCATATATATGTATATATTTTTTGTGATTAATTTTTATTTTTTATCATTTATAATTTTTTTATGCCTTATTGTTTTTTATATTTTTGTTTTGTAGATAATTTTTTATATTAAATGATCTTAATTTCAAGGAAGAAGAATTTCACTAATCATTATTGACTTTCAACATCTGAAATAATGCCTCCCCATTCAATAGTATTTACAATGATGTATTTTTGTCATCAATCATGTTTATTCATGAGTATATTAGTGAGTGATAGTTCTAGGAACAAATTTTAATTTCAATAAAGTTATTACTCTTTTTTATACTATTCACTATTTTCCAGAAAATATGAAATCAATTTTACTATGGAGATAAATATGAATAGTTACGATGTATAGAGTCTGAAAATATTGAAGATATGTATTTCATTTTAATATTATCGAGTCCTTAAATATGATTACAGATTATTATTTGTCCATGTTTTAGGGGAAATGGTGTCGAATCTTGTTACCATTCCAATTATCTAGGCTGTTTGGAGGCAGGTGTTGCAATCTTGTAAAAATGATGTATTTGATTCACATTTATAGGCCATTTTATAACATTTTGGTTTAATTGAATATAATTATATAATTTAATTTTACTATTTTAAAAATGAATATCATTTTATATAAGTAATTTCACATTTCCATAATAGTTAGAGATTTTGTTTCAGTAAAATGAATTATTCAGAAACTGGGGGCTCATAAAAATATACATGATGCTATGGTCCTCACTCTACATATGCGTTGATTGAGTTTTATTAGAATAAGACTGCATCTTTACCAAGTAATATTTAAACTATAGAATATAGTAATTTGGTTAATAACATAACAACAAAATCAATTCTTACACAAACCTAAATTAGTTTTATATTCAAATTTAAATATACAACAATGTTTAATTTTTGAGATAATTATCATGGAGGGGCTAGTAGAAAGAAGTAAAAATGGAAATGGATGCGTTTTCAAGAGGAGTTCATTGGTATGGTACATGGATCAGTGAATGTGGAACACCAATCAATGAGATTTTGACTGCTTCATATAAATATTTAGTTGTGGGAGTAAATTATTTTGGTCTTTTTCAACAGATTCTTTTGAATTCCTTATACATTTAATTTAATCAATTTCTTACATTATAAAATCTTATTTTCTTTATTTACTTAAAATTTTAGAGGTTTTCATATGTATGTAGAAAAGATATTGATTATTTATCTCTTGATGTGTTATAGTAGGATATCTTTTTTGTTTTGTTGTTCTGGGGATAGAGATTTTATAGATTTATTTTTTTAATCAATATATATTGTCTATTTAAACTGACACCATATGATGTAAATTATTGTATAGTTGTGGATTAAACTGGATTTATTTAGGGATGATCATTATTTATTGGATGTTTTTTTGTTTTCGCGTTGGTTTCACCAAGGAAAAAATGATTGTTATATAGAAATGATTCAAATTTTCATATTCCATTAGATATTTATTGGTAGGTGAGACATCCACTGAAACCAAAGAAATACTATTAAATAAATGATCTGTGACAGTTCTGAAAAACCTACACAAAATGAACGAAACCTACATGAGTTGTATTCCAAACCCAAATACAGTTATGGTCTTTGGAATCCATTTCATAATTATATGGGGATGGTTTAAAAATTTAGAGAATGAAAAAATAACCACTCTCATAGGTTGATATTGTGGTGGTTTTTTTAATTTCTAAAAAAATTCTAATAAATCCTCTTGTCATTTTCTAGACAAGCAGATTTTAAATTTTTCTTGAAATTTTGAATAGAATTTCTTTTTTCACAAACAAAACAATAATGAACTAATCCACACTCATGAATATTATTTAAAATAGTTATTCCATTAAAATTATCTGTGGATTTTTTTAAATAAAAATTTTTCTATTATATTTTATAATTTTTTAGATTTTATATATGATATTTCAAAATGAATGGGGTTTTTCAAATGAAATATTCAAGTAATATTTAATGTGGTTTTTCATTTATAACATTGTTATTTTATGATTCTTGTGATTGAATGGGTATTGATATAATTGTATCATATTTATTTTTTATTCTTATGTTTTATGATTTTGAATAATATATTTTGATGAAACTCATATCCCTTCTATGGGTCATGATTAGATGATATGATGAATAATTTATGATCTAGTGGCATATATATTAATATCTTACATTTTTTAATGGGTTGGACTGAAATTATATATTCCTCTTATGAATTATGAAATTATGGATATTTTATAAGATAATAAGAACAAGAATGGTGATATAACTCAGATTAGTAAGGGATTTTGTCCAATATAATAATTTTTGGAGTAATCCTTGACTAAACAAATGATACAATGGGGGGTGAAGTCAATCCAAAATGATAGTCTTGGAAATAAGAATTTACTATGTAAATTTATATATATATATTTTCTTGAAACCAACATATTTTTTTGCTTAATATTTTTTTTCATGGATCATAATTTAATATTCATTCTTCCATTCTCTTATGTATTATGTCATTTATTTAAAAAAAATGTACCCAGTGAATCATGAGTAATGATTATGGACTAATTTAGTTGGATTAATTTATTCCCCAAACATATTCTCATTCATTAATTCATATATTATGATCACTTATGATCATTGATTAAAATATCTTATGATTAAAAATACTAATTTTTTGAGATAAATAATTCTTACTATTCCTTTTTCCTGTGTAATAATGAATGTTTTTATGTATGAAATTTCTAAGAAGGGTAAAATTAGGGAAGAATATAATTGGAATTGATTTTGTTATTTTATTTAGATTTTTTTAACATATGTATGCTACAAAAGACCATAATTTCGTATGGTCCTAATGAATTAATTATTTTTAAATTTTTTAAATATGATTATAAATAATTGAATTTTTATGTATAATATTTATGGGTCTCTATATTGGGGTCCATAGGGTGGTTTAGTATATTTTGGATAAATGGATGTTATAAGATTAAAAATAGACATTAGGATAAACTTATGTTTTGATATGATCAAAAATGTTATGGTTTGGTATATATTAGGTTTATTTTCTAGAAATACATCCTTTTTTATACTAAAATGGACATGATTTTGACCGTTATGTGACTAAGGGTAACAAATCATAAAAGGTTTATCCAATTATATATCAACCATCATTATGCTGCATAGTGAATGGTTCTTTAGTTCACACAAGGTTTGATATTATTAGAGGAATTATTAGGTAATGTATAGTTTTATTTAGACACCATTATAAAGGATTTAGATAGATAATGTCAACTGATGGCCAAGGATAAACCTAAGGTAAAAAAGGTTTTAGAATTTCATATTTTAAAAATCATATGACAGGTTTTCTTGATTAATTGATTACTCTTTAATATTAATCATAATATGGTTTTGGTATTAGATAATTTATAGAACAAAGATGAATTATTCCAATCCCAAAATGTGATTGTTTATGGAAAAAGTTTCATTTGATGAAAACAAATGAAATGGGATGTATAAAAACGAATTGAACACCCTGAAAAACATGTACCTTTCCTGATCTACAACATACCCAAAAAGAATTCTCGTTCCTCATGGTCTTGTGACATGCACATGTGCATAAATAACAACCAAATAGAATAATTTATCCCATTCTACTGTAGAAAAATGACAAATAAATATATTTATATATAGTAAAAACATAAATTAAAATGATAACTAGAATTAATATTTTTTTGTATAGGAATAATAAAGTTGAAGTGATACATCTCAAAGAAACCAACACCAATATAAAGTAAAAGTCCCATTAAAAAGTATAACTCAAATGGTAACTAATTACTCAATATGATATTGTAAAAAAATCCCACCATATAAAAACTATCTACCTGAACCCAGTTCATCAAAACCTCACCTCCTAACTGTAGTGCATATATATTCCCTATATCAAAATATATAATTGGTATTTTACGCCCCCAATGGAATGTACAGTATGTGAGATAAATAGGCTCAGTATGATCCAACCATGAATTTCATATCATGTCTCAATAAAAAAATTATCATATATGACCATTTAAATATATCATTGAATAATTATAATAAAATAGACTTTATAACAATGAATGAAAAATATTTTCCATTCTCTATAGTTCAAAAAACTCATTTTAAAACAGTTTCAAATAACAATTTACTTAAATATTATCAATTTGAAATAGGTATATCAATTACTGTACAATAAAAATAGAAAGAATATGTATTTCATTCCAAGGACCTCAGTATGTAAAAATTGAAAAAAATCATACATATTCAATTACTAGTGTGCACAAAATTCTGTAAAATTGTGGGATAAGCATTGGATGAATTCCCCATGGGTGATCCCCCAAACAATGTCAAACCAATTCCCTACAAAAAAATTCCTAGCTATCAAATGAATATAACATGATTAACCCCCCCCCCCCCCCCAACAATAGTAATATATTATGATGCATTAGTTTGACCTTCCACCAAAATACACAAGACTTCATGTTTACTACATTTTCCCAAATCCATTAAAATTTTTTAAAAAAAATTAATTTCAAACAACTATTTTTTTATAAATCCTGTTATAAAGACCCATTTCATAATTTTTATAAAATAATCATTTTCATTTTCAAAAACCTAAGTAATAAAATATTTTATTTCACATCTATTTAAACACATAGAAAATTCATAATTATTTCGTTATAAATAATTTTATAAAACATGTGGAATAATAGTTCATTTATAAAATGATAGACATAGAACCACCTACATGAATCTTGAGTAAAACAATACCTTTATATGAATCCAATTACACAATATAGAAAGGAGATAAATTTTTTTCCATACCTATCATTATCATACCTATAAATTAAAAAATAATTACAAACAGGCACTATTAGTGATGTTATATCACACATACCTCAGAAAACACACCCACCGCAGCACATCCAAATAATGTACTAGCCCTCAGAATAGGATCACACAAATGATCTAAAATAATATTATAAAATTCAATACATACTCAAAAAAATTATAAATTAATTCAGATTATATTATCATAACTAATATTAATAAAAAATAAGAAAGTCCTCCTACCTTGAGTGATGTTATACATCCACCATAGAGAAAAATCATCGAATGATGTTCCTATACTGATAATAGACACCCAAATCACATATACAAGAATAGGTTTATATGAAAGGAAGATCAAGATATAATTAATTAGTATTTAGGCATATAGTTCAAAAAACCTATAGTACATGAATGATTGAGGATGTGAATCCGGGATTCACTAAGTGAATCTAGGATTCCCTAAGTGAATCCCATGCCTTTCATATAAGTCAAAAAGTTATAACCTCATGTTAATAAAACAACATCAACCAATTCATGACTTCAAACGAATTCAGTTCTTAATTTTTTTCACACTATTAATAAAATTCAATACCTCTACTAAGTAACATATCCATGTTGTGAACAATATTCAGGGGGTTATTTTTCCCTGCATGCGGTACCCAGTCTAGGTTTTAACAAAATCACCTAAAATGTATCTTGATTCACTATGAATCTAAATAAAACTCTTCATCATCAAAATAGAATTACATATATTTTATTGGTAATATAATACAACCATATTAATTTCTATGTAGCACCACAACATTTTAAATGAATAATTTTACATTGGATAACGTATATGGAATGCAACACCATGTTTAAATGACACATTAAATATTTTAATCTTATAAACTATGAAATAAATTTGTGTATATGAATAGGGTTAAATAATTTATGAAACATAAATATAATTGTATATATTCTACTCAATATTAATGTTATGATAAATTATTATTAAATTATCACTCAATTTTCGGTAATGATATTCTATTCATCAATAATATGTTTTCATGAGAAATGAAATTAATGATTTTTTTTGTGAGAATGTATAATACTTAATTTATAGATATTTTTTAAAAAATTATTTGATATAATTAACATAAAATCTTAAATCATAATATGAAAATTTACATTGTTTAATTGTTTTATTTTTTAAAGAATATTGATATTTCAGTTAATATAAGAGGAATAATTTTTTGTAAATATGAAATTTATTTTAAATAAATTAAGTATTTTAAAATTACCATTAGGATTTGAATTTGATTTTATGTAAAAGTTTATTATTTAGATGTATTTAATTCATTCAATTATATTTAAATAATATTTATACTGGATTTTAGAATAATGGAATATTATGTGCTTCAAAACATTTTTTTATGATTACATTTATAACGATAATAATGTTTATTCACTATTAT
The DNA here is from genome assembly GCA_963277665.1 of Viscum album. Taxonomy (NCBI): domain Eukaryota; kingdom Viridiplantae; phylum Streptophyta; class Magnoliopsida; order Santalales; family Viscaceae; genus Viscum; species Viscum album. Next base: position 1,766,291,269 of record OY728140.1, read on the forward strand.
AAATTTAAAAAACCCTAATTATGAATATTTTAAATTATATTTATTTAAATATATATATTTTTTAATTTGAAATTAATATATTATTTATTAATAGTCACTAATTTAATATAATATCATATTTTACTTGAGAAATATATTTCTTAGAAACCCAATTATGGTTGTGTCTATGTGTTTTATTTTAAAATGAAAACTAAATTGTATGTGAATTGAATTTGAAAATGAAATTATTATTTTGAAAGAAATTTTTTTTCATATATATTAATGTCAAAACATATTTTTCATCATAATGACTATTGAAAACAATATTAGAATTTTACCATATTTGAGTTACATAAGGGTTTACCCGTGGTTAAATTTGAAAAATAAGCAGTAAAATGGCCTAAAAACATGTGTAATGTATATTTTATTTCCATAAATAGTGGTTATACTATCAAAGAGTAAATAATTTCTAATTTGGGATGTCATTATCTTGTGTAAAATGTGGGTATATCTTTTTATTTATAAATATTCCAAGTGTGTCCTTTCCCCTACTGTAAAAGGCCACCATTTCTACTATCTCATTCCAAACAAAGAATTGTTTTTTATCATATTATAATGAATGAAATCCTCAATTACTTCCCAATATACAAAAAACTAGGGAATTATTATAAAAACCTCATATGATGGATTTTGTCTAATTTTAATGAAGTCATCTAAAGAAGATATATCATTTTTAAACAAGTATTCTGTTTAATTTATTTTTCCATCTCTGTCAAATAAATATCAAACATGAATATATAATATCAAAACTATATATAATATAAATATATATTATTACATTAATGGAATAATCTAAATCTGTATCCTCCTCTTTAAAATGTTAAAAAAGACAAAATTTGTCTCTGTGATGGAATACCACATTGGAAACTGATATAATTCATTTTCCATCCTCACATATCTTGAATGTTAATGATAATGGATTTAATTTATATATATGATATTAATTACAATTTTATAATTATTAAAATATAATATATCATATATTCTTATGCAATTTAATTCATTGAATAAAGATATTATCGATTGTGCATACGTACGGACAAAGACCTCGACAAAGTGATTTCATTAATTTTTCATCAACACACAAAATATATGATATATATTAGTTTATTTGGAGAAAAATTATTATATTTATCATTTTATCTCATTATAAAAAAATAAAATAATACTTCCATCCATTCTATAATGATAATTGTGAAATGAATATGTTTCTCATGCCAACATATGTCCTATTATCTCAAGGATTATGAAGTACTTATTTTTTCATAACTGTTATTAATAGAATATTTGAGAATAGTAATTTATGTATATAGATTTTTATTATTTCATTATTATTATTCTAGATATTATTGATGAATGAACCATTTTACCATGGTCAGCATAATGGAGCTCTTTTAGAAATATGGATCGAATGTTCTCAAAATGCCCGACCTTAACATAACTAGATAACTGTTTTAATATTTCAATAAACAAAAATAAATTAAATTATTTCAGTATAATTTATTCTACATATAAATAGACCTTATGAAATAAATTATTTTATATTATTTCATTATACCGTATTTATATGACATAAATTGAAATTATAGACTCAAATTAAGGGTTTCTCTTATGACATGTATTTCTGTGTGACATATTCCATTTCACTGAATATTTTTTTATATACAATCCCTTAATTCTAATTATTAATAATTTCAGTAAAATAATTTCTATTCATTTATCTATATTTGGTTCCCACTATTATGTGGTTTTGATCAAAATATTACCACAAAAATATGGGATATTGTTTCTATTTTTCATTCATTGAGGAATATTTTATGTTTATTTGCCAAATTTTCATTAAAATGTGTATATAATATTCTATTTAAATTTTTATCATGATCCACTCAAATTTAAATTTTTTTATGTTTTAATATGTATTATTTCTTCCTTGTGGACTTTACTTGAATATTACCAATTTGTATAAGGTAACAAGACTTAATTTACATTCATTGGGATATGAGTCATGTTCATTTATATATTATTGATATGATTATGTTTGAATTAGTCTCTAAATTTTAAAATTATGTATTTTAATTCATTTTTTATTAACATTTTCTCCATATAATATAACCAATTATTTACTCACAATTATATGACAAGATAATTTTATGGTATTTTCAACTCAAATTCTCATTATTTAAGAAATACATTAAATAATATGAAACTATAATATTTTATATGGTGTAAATATTTACCATATGATTTTTTATATCATGTATCTATTTATGTTACTAATATTAATATTTTCATTTGATGTTATTCTTTCATGTGTCGTATGAATGAAATTTTTCTAAAGTGTTTAATGCTCCTTGTTACGATGTCCTTTTATAATGATTGACTATGTGGAAGTTTCCTCAAGAAGATATAATGTGATATTTTATTCATAGACCACATATATTTCATTATCCTTTTGTTTTTATTGTTTTCCACATGTTAAAATTTCTTTTCTTTCTTCTTAATTAATAAAACATCTAGAATGTTTTATGTATGAGATATAAATATATTATCTTCTTTTAAATTTGGAATCTTTCTCTTAAATACAAATGTGTTGTGAACTGTATTAAAAGACATAATTCTCAAAATAGAAATGATGCCTTAAATTAATTTTACATGAAATTTCACCTTCTTTTAAATGTTTTTTAAAAACATATGTCTTGATATTTTTAAATGTGTCACTTTTGACTCCCCATACATTTTTTGAAAATAATTTTCATTATTAATTGTTATAAAATGAATTTATTTTTATTTCATCCAAAAAATTGTTCCATACGAATCATCCTTAATATGGTTATTATTTTAAGATATTTTTATCAAAAAATATTACATCTATTTAGTTTAAAGTTATTTACACTATAATATGATCCATGATTGAACTGTAAAGGTTTAGAGTCTATGACGATTAGATATAAAATATTTTTATTTATTGAAATATCTTCAGCATATCTCCTAAAGAGCATGACTCATAGTACTCTACATAGTTATAACCTACAAATAACATTCCTCATAGCTTGATGAAAGGAAACATAAGAAAATGGTCATCTCAAGAATCTTGTCAAGGTTATAATTGGGAGATATAAATTGTTCATCAAATGTAATAATAAGAAAACTATAAGATTATGAAATCATTACCATAAATTATAAGTTTCATACCAAATCATTGAAATCTCTTTAACAAAATTTATGTAACAAAATGTTACATTTCAAAAGACCTGAATAATAAAACTAAATTAATCATAACTCATTAATGAACAATAATTTCAAGTAATAAATGTGTGTATCACCATAAAAAATATAGAAACCATTTCATGTGTTAAGGTTAACTACACATACCATTGTATTGGGAATTATTACGTGGTTCTCATTTTGTATTAACCACATCAACTTGTTACCTATAAAGCATCAAGAAAATAAACATGTTTCACATAATAAATATATCAGATCAAATTGTTTTCCATAACTATATAATGAGATATAATAATATACCCAACTAATTAGTGGGATATATATGGTACAACGAAAATATAATGAAAACCATACATATGTTTGCCACTGCATCATAAAACATACATAATATCAGATACCCTAAATATAAATGGGTTTCATAAAAAATTTAACATTTACATCATATCCATAAACTACCTTGTAAAAGAAAAAGTATTATATGCTTGTATAATATCCCATCTAATGTAAAATTAACATAATATTAAGTCATATTATATGTAAAATTATTATGAATGATAAGTTGGAATAATTTCTAGGTAAAATATCTTATCTATTTCTTGATCACCTGTATTTTCAAAAATATCCACACTTAGAAAATAAAACATTTTATTTGAAATTGAATTTATAAAAATATAAAGTAAACATAAAATTATTTTCTACTGTTGATTTATAAAAAATATTCCAGTTTAAATATGTTTAAAAACATTTCTATTATATTTTTGTTGGAAAAGAAACAATGTACCACATTATCAAAATGACAAAATGTTTCCGGCCATGCTATTTTGTAAGAAAAAATATATATGTAAAAATCATTTCAAAAAATTATATAAGAATTGTAAAAAACCATTGTAAAATAATATTTATTGAAAATTTAGATGGAATATAATTATTTCTCAGTTGATAATTAAACATAAAAAATCCCATATAATTGTGGGTTTGTGAAAGAAAACTTTACCTCAAGTCTCTATTTTTTAAATTCAGAATTATATATAAATTATAATTAATATAGATTTATTATACATTAATTCCATAACCATATTAATAAATATCATTATATTTTTTATTTATTTATAACATCATATTACTTGTTTATTAACAATTTTTTATTAAATTCTACGATATGGGTTATAATTAGTTCATTTTCCAGGCATGATTCAGTTTTGATGTCCATGTCCATATAAATTTATATTAGTCGAATTATTTCATAAAAATAATAATTTTATAAATTTAATTTACATTCATTATATACATATTAAATATTATTCATATAAATTAGAGATTTAAAATTAAATTACATCATTTAGGGAGAGGGTATGTCATACGTACACATGAACGTTGTTTCCATTTTTCTACTAATGGAATGAAAGAATGGATATAATAATTCAACTTTTTGGAGTAATTATTAAATATTATATAACATATTATCTTTATAAAATTCAAAATTATTCATTATATGTGAAATATAAATGAATAATTAATATCAATGCATCGTGGAGGTGGTATTCCACATGTGCACAAAAACAATGCTTCTATTTCCAAAAGGATTACATGGTAATAATGTAGAGCTAATATTACCATTATAAAAATGTAATTATGTTTTAAATATCGTATATAAAAATAAAACCCAATATAATATCCAACCAAATAATAGTGTTGAAAAATGAATAATATCATTATGTGGAGATAGTAAGTTGTATTTATGCAAGGGTGATACTGTCACTTCTTGTTTTTTGGGACATGGGGTTTATAATCGTGTTTTAATAACAATAATAAATATTAAAAAAATTACTGATGATATAATATTATGGTCATTATTATATATAAATATAATGAAACTAAGAGTACAAAAAAGTGATCGGTTATTGTGATTACATATTCATCGAGATGACTCCGTTAAGACATTTCTAAAGGGATATATGGTTAGTATTTTGTGTTGAAACAACCTATATAATGTTTTTATGGATATTTAGAATAAAAATAGTTATATTTTGGTCAATTTATATGGCTCTATGTGGTGTAAATTGGAGATTTATGAGGATACCTTTTCTAAGAGGGGATCAACACACATGTAATTTCAAAGAAAATAAAACACAATATGACTAATATATATTGACATACAACTTTATGGTCATGAAATCATACCTAGAGTATTATATGGTTGAAATTTCAACAAAATAAAATGATTTATAGATTTATTTACAATTTTAAACAATATAATTTTGGTTAACCCCTTGATTATTCAATTTTAATATGAACTATGGTTATATATTTTCACTTTTAAAAGATTATTGTTTTACATATAACATATCTATTAACTCATAAATGGATAAAATATGAAATATAAGAACATTGAATATCTCATATAATTATTTAGTTTTTTTATTATTTAAATATAATTTAATAAAACATTATTTTCATTAAATATAATTATTTGTAAATATAGATAGTATTCTTTATATTCTCTTTAATAAAATAAATAAAATAATAGAAATAAAAATATTTATTTTAAAACAACTACAATATTCCATGTTTATATATAAAATATCTCACATTAATTGTCTATATTATAATACTTTTAATATTACTTATATCATTTAATTGATTTCTTAGTAAATTAAATAATAACTACATTTGTGTTGTGTAAGTATCTGAGAAGATTATTTCATAAAAAATTTAGACATAAATTCTTTTGATGAATATAAATATATTATATTTAATTATTAGATTTATTATATTTATATGAAAAAATTTCTAATTGATAACCTCATTATTACAATTTAATTGTTAGTAAAAACAAGATTGAAATGTTTGACTTTTCATGAAATAGAATATTTTAACAGCTATAATCCAAAAAAATGGACATTAAATTCAATTTAATCAATCCATGTGTGTATATGTATGAAATTAACTCATAAAATATAATTCATTTCTATATTATTTCAATTTTATTATCCTTATCATTTTTTTGTTTCCTAAACTACTTGATTTACCATTGTGAAAATAAAAAATTAAAAAGGTTATTATTCAAATTAAAATAAAATAAAAGGTAATTATTTAAAAAAATTGAATCTATAGACTATAAATATAAATTCCATATTTATAAATTAAAATCATATAAGTTGAGGAAATTTATTTAAAATTAGACTATTAAAATCAAAGAAAAAGTATTTTTCAAATTAACGTTCTTTTAAATATAAAATGTATTGGTGCTATATTTAATTATAAAATCCCTTCAACAAACATAATATAAATTAAAAATAGACTAAATATATTTTAAAACTATTGAAAAATTTAAAAAATTAAAATCTATAAAATAAAATACATATTTTAATAAAAATCATTATTTGTTATTTTTCATTGAAAAATATATTTTTTATAATTATAGAAAAATGACCTGAATATCATTTTTACATAATGATTTTAAAAATAAATTATAATTTATCAAATAAAATTTCTAAAATTCCCATAAATTAATAATATAATTTTCCCTAAAAATCATTAAAAAAATCATTATCATGGAAATGATATTTTTGAAATATAATATTGAATTACTTAAAATCATGTTCCAATTTAAACTTAATTAAATAATATATTATTAATTAGAATGACCATTATATGTTTCAGAAATCATTTGTTCTTATACATTGGTACCAATTTTATAACTAGGATATAATGAAAAAAAAAATATTTAAATGATGTTCTAAGATTCGACTAAACCTGATGTGGAATGTAACCCAGCCAATCAAAGAAATAAAATTATTTAATTAAATATATTTCATTATCATATCATGTTTTAACTATGTTTTAAAGGCCGATATCAATGAAAAATATATTCATAATATAACAACCTCGAACTCGCACTCCTTGATCTAGTGCTAAAACTGAAAATGTAAAATTTATAGATTTGATAACAATAGAGGTGACCTAACATTCACAATCTAAAACATACAACAAAAAATGGAAAATATTTAATCACATAAATTTTTAATGTCCTCTATCTTTTAAAATTTTATATAATTAGGAAAAACTCTTACATAAATTATATACAATTTTTAAAATAATAATTACTCTCACGTGACCCTTCTCCTTTTATTTCACATGTAGTCATCATCATAAAATATATGAGATACTTATGGAACTAATTCATTGAACATCACTCCAAATAATCAAGGGAGAATGAAACATGAGATGTTTGAGCTCAAATTCTCATTAAGGGTAAATATAATCATTAATAATTAAATTTCATCAGTGAGAATAACATGATCTGAATGCTGTTAACATAATCATTGTGCATTAGCAAATCATAAGAATATTCATACCTATCAAAATCTATATCATCGATAATGAAAATATTTAATATAGATTTCGAAAAGTAATATTTTTTCTATATCAATAATAATGGGCCATGTGATATCACTCTTCATAAAATTAATCATTTATACCCCAAAGAAATAATAATGAAAATGTATTAGTATCTTAGGAAATTGTCTTAATGGATAATTTATAGAATCCTTATTGAACCCTTACAATTAATATTACCATATTGTTTAAAACTATACCCAATTCGTTGGGTAACTATATAGGATCAAAAATAGTATATAATTTTTAAGAACCATGACATGAAGAAGTTATATAGTGAATAAATTTAATCATAATGCTCATAAATGACCATTTTTCATATCCGAACTTGATTAAATCCTACAGAATTATTGTGTTGGATGGAAATAAATTTTCAACATTATCAACACATGTAAATAAAATAGGATAAAAAATAATCACTTTGAAATAGGATTAACCTGGGGAAAATTGGGTACCATAACAATCCCTTTGAATCACGATTAACCCAAGGAAAAGAAAAGTGTTTCACAACAATATCTTTGTAACAATCATAATCCATCAAATGAAATAATGAGTATTGTATAAATAAATCATCTCCCCATTTTATTATAATTATATCAATGATTACTAATGTTGATGAATGGAAATACCATTACAATATCCTTACAAATGTTCTTCAAGAGAATAACCTTTTCATTTTGGAAATCAATTTTAAAAACATAAAATTGAAACAATATTGTGAAAATATTTTTCCATGATAATATATATGGAATAATATAATTTAAACATAAGGTATTGTAACTGTCATTTGGGATTGAAAATCTATTCATGCCATAAATGTTAAAATTAAATATTATTTTCATTATTTTTTTAAAAAGGGAGTCAAAATTATCCCATTTTAAAAAATGATATTTTATTTTTTATAAATAAGATAAAATATCATGTTTTATGGATTTGTAAATAATTTATTTTTATAATAGAAAAATGTATAAAATTATAAAACCTTGATATAGAAGAAAATGACACCCAATCGTAATGAAAATAAAATATCTTTATCTATAATAAATGAAAATATTGATATTTCATCAATCACTAAAGGAATAAATGAAAATAAAATAGATAAAAAACATTAATAACTTGTGGATAATAAAGAAGTTGGGTTTATTAAAATAATATCTTCTGATTACTAGATAAGGAACCTTTTACATCAACATTGTTGAAGGGAAAGTGATTGCATTATAAAACATTTTCCAAATTTTGATACTCTTTAATATGAAGACCTTTGATAGAATAACATAAAATTATTAAATAAGTATCATGAAAATAATGATTTTCGTGATATTACAACTCAAAGGGAATTATATACACCACTTAATGAAACTAATGGAATTACAGTAGAATATTCTTCAATGGAAGTGAATTGAGACGAAATATCTTACGATAATAGTAATATTTATATAAAACCCCCATGAATGTGAGTACCAGTTATGGATTCATAAATAAGAATAATTTTATAATAAAATAATAAAAAAATACATTGATTTTTAATATATAAACCACACAATACAAACAACTTGTGAATATAGAAAATGTCCTAGAGAAATAAAAATGAGAGATAAGAAATATTTACCATCAGTCTTACAATCATTGTATGAGTTCAAAAATGCTATATAAATAATTTTTATAAATCATTTGAATTATTAAAATCCTTATATAGTTTAAATACCTTATAAAAAATTTATTTAAATAATTTTTTCAAATTAAATATTTAAATACTTATTCAGTTTTGTCAAAGTTGGGTGACTTGGGGATGTTTTGTAACTTTTTAAATAACAAATTGGGGGGTTGACCATGTTTTAAGAGTTCATCATTTTAGAATATTGAATAAAAAATTCATGAAATATTTAAAAAATTTATACGTATATTATAATTTTAAATCTAATCATTCTATTTACTCATGAAAAATTAACTACATTACAATCATGATGATGGTATGTCTTATGTACACTTTGGTAATATTTACATTTTTTAATGATAGTTTTTGAAATACATTTGGTAAAATTTTATATTTCCTAATTTATAATAATATCATAGGAACCCAATTATTATAATAAATATATAAAATCGATATTTTATGGTGAGGAAAAAATACTCACTTCGCATCGTGGAGGCAGTAGTTCACATTTATGCACGAATGACATTATCATTTATCATTATAAGAAAAAATTGATATTTTATATTTTATAATGATAAATATATCATCTCCATAATAATTATTTCTATTATATCACATATATTATTTAAATATATCAGTATTAACTTCAGTGTAAGGCATTAGTGGAAAATCAATCTCATCGCTTCATGGGGTGGTAGTCCAACATACATAGTAGATATTTTATGGTATCCACCATGGAATGGAAATAAATAAGTTATACAACTCATAATAAATAAATCATAATAAATATTTCGAAAATATCTTATATATATAGTATAAATTCACCATTAGATTATGTTTCAAGAAGTGATGATGGAAAATAAATTGTCATCAGTTCTAGAGGTGGTTGTCCTCTTTACACATGGATGATGATTTTTATACCATTTTATTAAAGAGGAGATGGAATTATGATTTTAAATTAGAATAAAAACATCTCATAAAATGGGGAATAATTTATTATTATATAATCATAATTTAATATGATTTTAAGGATATAGAAGAAGAAATAATATAATAATTTTTGGTTTATTGTCACAGAACGTCTTCAGACAACCTCTATAGATAAGAATCAAAATACATCATAGGTTGAATTTATAAAAAAATATGTTCTCCAAGGTTTGGGGAGGGAGTTAATTATGAAATTTTATTAGGTATTGGTAAACCCAAATTGACTTTATTGGGAACAAATGAGAGGAGAGTGGGTAAACTTTTAGAAGTAAGGTGAGTGGAAAAATTGTAACATTTTGACATGAAAAATATTTAAATATGGTTATTAAATTCTACAATGATAAAAAAGACCATTATATATAATTATAAAAGATATGGTTGATATCTGGCCATAATATGAATTTTAGACACGTTTTTAGGTCATTTTGACACTTATCTTTTTAGTTTAACCCTCATTAAAACATGAATCACATTAACAGTGGTAATTTAGATTTACTCTTTTAGATATTCATTATGGTAAAAATATAAGATTATTACGTTTCCTAAAATATTTATTTTAATTCTAAATATCTAATTCATATTACCAAATTCAATAAAAAGTATTTAAAAATTTTAATTTAACGTTAAACCAATAGATGTGAAAAAAGTGCGGTTTCATGAAGTGTTTTTGAAATAAACATATGGCATTAATTTATCTCCCTGACTAATAATAATAATAGTATAAATATAAATTATTTTTTATTGATATATTATCTAATAATTTCATATAAAATATTTCATAGTAGGGATTTTTTTTAATTGAATGGAATGTAAAAACATTCAACAAATTAAAACATTTTATAAAAAATATAATAATGGGAATTTCAAATTTTTTTAAATTTATTGAAAATAAATGATAGTTCTAAAAAATTGATATATATAGATGTTCGATGAAAAATCTATATTTTCATAAAAATCCCAAAATTTCACCCCATGATAATATTGATATGATTATTTCAAAAATGAACATTATTTTACCAAATAAATATTTAACAAGCCCCAATATGAAATATAATTTTATTTCAGGAAATGTAATAAAAATAATTTATAAATGAAACTTTATTTTTGAATAATAAATTCACATTACTAAAAAATCATTGTATATCTACTTAGAATTTTTTAATAAATTATACTGAGTATGAAATGTATATATATATATATATCATAAAATATGTAATTTTATTCACACCCACAAATTTAATATATATGTTATAATAGATCTATATTCCACATGTTGTTTAAGCTTGTTGTTCCACATCGAATACGATATTTAGCATATGTAAGTTCTTTTTATTCATATGGTGTTACATCCCCCCACCATTAGTCAATGAAATTATGTCCTATGATTTTTTTAATTGAACATTTTATTCAACAGTTTTATATTTTGATAAAAAAATTATTTATAAACCCAGATAATGAAAATAGAAAAAATCATCCTCTGAATATGAGATAAAATGTTCTTAGAAGGTCATTTTTAATAATAAATATTATGATTAAATATATGAATACATCGGTGGGAGTGATGATTTGGACATGTAAAAAATTGTAAAGTCTATATAATGAAGGATGGTTGTAGAGATCATTGGTCACATGAAATTGAATGGTCATGATAAAGTCAACCACCACAAAATCATAAACCAATGAGGTCTAAAAAAGATCATTAATATCCTCATAAATGATGGAAATGGGTCAAAATTTACTTTTAGTATCATTTTCCAAGGTATGAGGAAATTATATAACATCTATTCAAAGAAAATAAGGAAATATATATAGTTGAGAAGTTTAAATTCTCTACATTTACCAATTTCCCTCGTATTATCGATTTATCCACAAATTATGATTACTCAAGATGAATTATTAATCTCCAATAAACAAAAGTCACATTTGAGGTACTATATAATTATAAAAAGATAATCAATCTCATACACCTCTATTTACATGTTAACAAAATAAAAAATTGTTTTTACATAGTGTGATAATTCCCACAAAGAGTAAACCATTGTATGATTAAATAATACATTGATCATCAATATTATACAGAAATGAACAATATAAAACACAATCATTCCATAAATAAAATTACCTATATCCAAAATTACATTAATAACATCAATATTAAAGATTGTTTCAACCTCCAAGAATATATTATACCTTTCCACATTTAATACCAAATATATAGAAATTTTATTTTGAGATAACACTAATCAATTTATAAAAAAATCACTGCCATGTTCATTTATATGATAAAACATGTGTTCTCAAAATTTCCTCAGTATCAATGATCATATAATACCAATAGTATATCAACAACTTAAAACCTATTTTGTATAAAATTAAAGTAATATCACACATATTACTAAATATTTACATATAATTCAACCCAAAAAACATCTCCAAAGTGTCAATAATCACATAAAGATCTCATCATATAAATCCTTAAATGTTGTGTTTTAGAATTTGAACATATTTTTAACCATAATTGGATAGACCGATTATGGTATCCAAATATCTTAAAATAACATCATGTGATAATATATTAATTTTCAATGTTATCTAAACATTTTCTTTTATGTTAACTATAAAATACCATAACACACACTCAATTATCTGATATTAAACAAATAAAAATTACATTTATTACATTGATACAGATAAAGGTGACACAATTATCTATATAGAAAACAAATAAAAATAAAATAATAATATTGGATCACTTGAATAATCAAGAAAATATTAAGTTTATGGTTTTATAGAAAAACTCAGACATAAATGATCATTTCTCTCACTATACCAAGATTTTATTATGCGACATTTGGTCATCATCATATTCCATATAACCCCTTCAATACATAATTCATTAACAATCATTATAAATAACCTCATTAAAAAAACCTAAGAAGGATGATAACAAATTCTTAGTAAGGATAAACAAAAAAATTAATAACTAAATTTCACCATTGAATTTATATTAATTATTAGGGTATGATAACATAGTCAATGAACAATTGAATAATATTAGAATAATCAGAACTATCAATTCCTACATCATCAAACATGATAAATTTAAAAGGTATTTCATACTGTAAATTTTTATCAGAATCAACAATATAGACCCATGTGATATCGCACTTGATCGAAGGATTTATTTATTAACCATTAGAATAATAATGAAAATATATTGTTGTCCAGGGGAATCATCTCTATAGAAAATTTAAAAAAAATCCTTAAAAATTAATTTACAATATATTTGACTTTTATGCCCAGTGAATTTGAGTTCTATCTCGGTGAACCTTTCATTTAAGCTATAAAGTGGTCACACGATTCAATCTCACATATCGATCATATATAGTTCCCAAGAACCGTGACATGAATAAGGTACATAGGGATTACATTTAATTAATAAATCATAAAAAACAACTTTACCTTCATAACTTCAATAACATTGGGAGAATAAATGGGTTACATGATAATCTATTTGAAACATGATCATTCCATGGAAAAAAATATAATCTTAAACAAACTCTTTTAAATATGATTAATTAAGATAAAATAAGTGGGTTCTATAACAATGTCTTTGTAACATGATTATCACATTGTATATAAATTGGTTCTATATAAATCTATTGGTTACAACAATAGACAATCAAGAAATATAATTTTGATGGTATCATTACAAAATAAAAATAGTGGAAAATACGTAAAATCATCATTTTTAGACTTTTATTATTGTAAATACCATTACAGGATCATTAAAGAAATTATTGAAGAAAATAACTTTTTCATTTTGAAAATAATGTTTTTACAAAATTTAAAAATATTTAAAAAGTTCATTTATTTGAAGGAAATCATGGAATTATATAATATAAAATTGAATGAAAATAATTGACATTATTTCATGAAAATATATTCATGTAATAAATTTTAAAAATAAGTACTTTTTTAAAATCATTTCGGAAATGGTGATGAAAATATACCAATTTGAAATATGGTATGACATTTAATATTAAAATGAATTTAAACAAAGTAATGTATCATGTAAAATTTTTTGGGAAGTAATAATTATTTTAATGACCATTTTTTACAACATTTTAAAAAACATAGATATTGAATAAAATGATACAAATCTAAATGAAAATAGTTGATTAGTATTACAAAATAATGAATTTCATAATACCTCTTCAATATATTAGAGAGAAAGGGGAAAAACATGTCCATAAAATTGATAAACAATCAATAAAAAATATATATTGTTCATAACTTTATGATCATATGATTTACTCTAAAGGATCCTTGAACATAACCAATTTAAAAAGGAATGAGATTATAACATAATGCCTTGTGAATATTGGTAACTATTCAAAAATAAATCCCATAAAATAAAAACATCGAATGATTTATTAAAAATCCCCAAAATAATTTTTTTCATCCGATAACATTTCATAGGTATGTATACAAATTATATAGAGTGATTTGGTTCATAAAAATAAAATATTCAACAATGAATGTGATTTGAGACAGAACCCATTATAGAATTGGTAATATCTAATCAAACCCACATGAAAGAGATATCCAAAAATTTCTTTTCATTTATAAATATTTTTTTAATGAAGTAATCCTGATATATATATATATTTTATAAAACACATTATAAAAACAAGTTGTGAATATATCACATGTCTCATTGAAATAAAAATTTATATAAAATAACCCTTGAATATTATTAGAATTACTTCCTATGAGTTTGATCCTCCTTTTTAATATACTTATATTAAATATTGGATTTTATAGTAAAAAATAACAACATTTAATAACATCTAAATAAACAGTATATTTATATTATGTATAAAAATTTATTTTATTAATTAATCAGTTAATTACATTGTGTAGGTTTTGAGGATGTTCAGGTCATTATTTTAAAACGACATCATTGTGTAAAACATGGACAAAGAGTTCATTATTTCTTCATCAATAAAATAATAATCATAAATTAATTATCATATTTTTACATCAATTAAATTATTAAAAGTAATAATGAAATGTATTAATGAAAAATGTATTATGTTACAATATTTGATATGGTTAGTTGTACGTACAAATGAGTAAAATTTAAAATTTTCAACGAGAATTATGGATATAAGGTTATAAATATTATATATTTATAGAATGATAATAATATCAAAAGTAATTTATTTTTTATTATGTATCATTAAATATATCAACCATCTATTTTGTTGAAAAAAATAATCACATTTCTTAATAGAGGTGGTAGTTCACATATACGCTTGAACGAAGGTATATTTTTCAACTTTATGAAATATAATGAAAAAATATTTATCATAATGATAAATATATCATAAAAATATAATTATTTCAATTATTACACATATATTCACTAATATATTCCTTATTAACATCCATTTAAATCATTAGGGAAAAACTAATCACATCGCTTCACGAGGCCATAGTCCACCATATAGATGAGGGACATTATCATATACCTCATGAAATGGAATTATTAGAATGCATTTTAGGTATCATAAAATGTTTCTACAAATAAATTACATATATCATATATATATATACTTTAAATACATTATTCCTAAACTATATTTGAGGAAATGATGAAAAACAAATTATATCAGTTATTGGGATGATAGTCCCCAGCACACATTAATGCTGATTTTGTTTCTCATTCAATATAAGATTATATGGATTCATTATATTCCATTAACATAATAACATATCAATATATGGGAGATATTTTTGTTAAAAATATTATAAATAGTAATTTATTTTATGGAGGTGGAAAAGGAAATATAATAATAGGGCCCAGTTATTCACGGTTCCTCCACTTCAGACAACCTCCATAGGTAAGCTGCAAAAGCCATCAATTGATGAATTTATGAAAAAATCAATGGACTAGGTCTTGGGTGAGGGAATAATGTAGTACATTCATGTTTTATTCATATATATGATTGGATTTTAATGTTATATGATTATTAGAGAGGGGGTGGCCTTCTATAAGGGTGGTGAGGGCCATCGTTAAAATTTTGTAAAGTAAAATGAGTGCCTTTATTTTTCAATCGATAAAAGGGTAAAAAATGGACCATTTCAGAACATAATACATTATAAGTTCAATATATTTTCATACAATGTATTTGAAAGAATTTTTTATGTAATTTCGACCCTTGTCATTTTAGTTTTACACCAGGAAAGCCAATTTCCACATTAACTATGGTAATTAATTTTTACTATTTTTACAATTCATTATTTTAAAAAATTAAGCTTCTCTTTTAAAATAATATAAATTATTTTTTTTACCACATATTTAATCAAAGATACCAAAATATTTTCATTAAACTAGAAAAATGTAATTTTGAATTAGTCTCATACACAATGAATATGCAGGATTTCAAGAAGTGTATTTTCCAAGAGAAATATGATTTTATATAAACTCCATTACAAATAATATTTATTGTATAAAAATAAATTAAAATTTATTTTTCTATAATCTATTAATTTAAATTAAAAATATTTCATTAGGTATTATTTTAATTAATTGAAATGGAAAAACATAATATACATTAAAACGGTTTTCATAAAACTCCATTTAGAAAATCATAAATTTAACATTTAATAAAATACAATATAAATATGATTAAAATTTAATTAGATTTATTTAATTTATGTATGAAATTTTTTTGATTCATAAATAATATTTCATACATATTCATACTTTTAAATTAGATAATATATTGGAAATAAAAAATTGTTTTAAAAGTTTGTATTTATCAATATTCTATAAAACATAAATATTTTCCCAAAAACCCAAAAAATTAATACCATGTTAAAATTGATATTATGATATAAAATATGAATTTTATATTATCAAATACTTTTTACAAATGTTTAAAAATTAATTTTGATTTTTTTAGGAAAATATATAAAATTAATTTTTGAAGAAAACATATTTTTGATGAATTAAATTACATTATTAAAAATTTAATTATTATTTACAATGAATTTATCATTAAATTAAATTATTTTGGATATATATATTAATTTATTTATTTATTAAAATTCATATACTCCAATTTAATGTCTGGGTTATAATGGTTTTATATTTCATGGGTAATTTAATCTCAATGTTGTGTTTCAAATACATTATCAAACATAATGATCTTATTTTAAAATTAGTAGGTGTTTCAGCCAATTTTTTTAATATTTAATGTTTTTAAAAGATACTTTGAATATAAAATGGTTCTTTCTTCAAGAAATTTTTTAATGATCACTTAATGGTATTTGAATTGATTAATTTTAACAATACATGATATTACTTATTATTTACTGGGGATAATGTTTTATGAATCCATTCTCATTCATTCCCTATATGGATTGTGATTTTTTATGATATTTTCAAAAATTAATTTCTTTCCCATTGGTAAATAACACTTCAATGATATTGTCATTTAACATGTTTCTTTTCCATGGTTATATCTTATATAAAATATATTGTCCTGGAACCAATTTATTTTCTATAGTCTATTCATGTTATGGAATGGACAATGGATGTTTTTTATTTTTCTGAGGATGTGAATGGTATATACACTTTAAGCAAGTTATTTTTCTTATATATTTTATTAAAATATGTTTATTCCTCACTATAGCACACATGTGATATTGATATAACTTATAGTATGGGTACTCCCATATGGAACACTAATGCATTGGGTATGGAAGTAGATATGGTTATTTAATTTATAAGGTTTTTATAAGGGTTCTATAAAGATAACTTTATTGGAAACCATCCTTTTTAGATTATTATTTATATGTGTTTTATGTATTAATTTTATCAAAAATGAGATCGTATGGCTCATTATTTTTTATTTTTATGACTCATTTATTTGTTAACACCTTATGTCATACCCCATGTTATTTTATATTGTTAATATTTTCTTAATTTATATTATTTTATGATCATTAACTTTGATTGCATCATCATAAATTTATTCTTGTCTTATTATGTTTGATGATATTTAATTGTTAATTCTTATGTGTATCCTTCCTAATCATTTTAAGTAACCCTTCATATGTTTCATATTAACCATGCTACGATGTATTATGTTAAAGGTTATTTTTAAAAAACGGTTCCATATGTAAAGAATTGTTTTGATATATTTAAGAAATAATATAGAACATTATGACCTAGGTATAGTAAGAATGATAATATCCTGAATTCATTGATATTTATTATGTAATAGTTTCTCCTAATTCTCAAAAAATTCAAACCTCAATGGTCTATGGGTATATAGGTGCTCCAATATATCATTTATGATGTTAAATTTTTTAGATGGTAGAAATTGGGTCATGATTATTGGTATCAAATCCAAAAATGTAATATTTAATTTTTTATCACTAGATTAATTTGTGAGGGTTTAGGGCCATCATAGGTGGTATTAGAGTCAGGTTGAGATAAATTTAGAGATCAAGATGTTTTCATGTGAGGTTATATTAAGAGTAATGTATATATTCCTTAATTTATAATATTATCTTCATTAGTTATTAAAACTTATTCAGCACCCATTTTGAGGTTTTTATTGATTAAATTATGAGGAGATTAATGACATTTTTTAGATGTTTTATTTGGTTTATCTATATGTTCTCCTTAGGTTTAGTGTGAATTGTTACTTAAGGAAGAATAAAATTACATTTTTTCCATATATTATTTTTTGTATTTGTGAACGTTAGGTTTTATAATATATTTGATATATAGGTGATTATGTGTTATTAAAATTTTGGAACATATGATATACCGTACTATGGGATTAATAATTGAATTGATGACTATGTGACTAATGAAGAAGATCATTATTTTGTGGGAAATTATATGATTAAGGTTAATTTAACATTATAGAATATTATTTTCAGAATAATTCTTGAATTATCTTTCTCAAGACAATATTATTTTACTATGTATTTTTGTTGATTATAGTTATATATGTAAATTCTTGTGATATCATAGAGATTATAAGATTTAGTTATGTACATTTTTAGTATGATCCTTTAAAAGATCTTGGTGTTATTTGGTGATAAATGTTACATAATCCTTATAATAATATTTTATCAAACCACGCTAATGTATGGGTTTCAATCATATTCATGAATATTTTTTCATATGATTCATTATTTTCATTATTTTAATGTTTCATGCATAATTAATATTTTTATATTAATTTGAATAGATAAAATTATGAGACTACAGTTGAAATTGATTAATGTATGTAATTATAATAATATATTATAATTAATTATATTCATTTTATATATTTAAAATAAATTACACAATTATGGGGAACGAATAACGAGAAAAAATATCATATTACCATCATTTCAGAAAAAACCGATGCATTTTTACACCCCGTTGGATTACGTTTTTCTTGTTATTGAATTTCTCATGATTAATAACATTTTAATAACATTTAATCTATATAACTTAATAATTAACTTCATGTTAATAATTTATTCTCTTTATATATTTTAAATTTCCACCTTTGATTTATTATTTGGAATCCTAGTTATTTGTTATTCATCATGACCATCAAATTTTTCTTTTCCATCTTATCAAGAGGATGTTTAATTTACCATTAAGAAACGTGGTGTTCCATTAAATCTATTTTCAAATATAAACCCATTAATAATAATCATCATGTTTAAAATTAAATTCTCAAATGTATTATATATTTTATAAGGTAGAACCTTATATTTTAAAGTAAAAACAATTTGTTCGATAGCATATATGACACGCAACAATGAGATTAATCAACCCATGGAAAATATGACCAAAAAAATATTCCATATAATTTCTGAGTATGAATATGTTAAATTAAATTTTGAAATACATATATTTATTTAATACTCAATAAAAATATTCATAAATTCTTATTAAATTACCACTTAGTTTTAAAAAATAACATTTAATCATCATGAAAATTTTTTCATCAAAATCAAATTTTAAATTTTATGATAAAAAATAATAATTAATTTATATAAATTTTGTAAATTTCATATTAATAAACTAAATAGTTTTTTTAAACAACAATAAAAAAATTTACAAACTGTGAAATTTTTTTATTATTCATAAAATATTTATTTTTCAGTAAATTATGGGAAAAAAAATTAAAGTATTATTTGTTTTTATTATATCATGTAATTTAAAATAATCATTATTTTTCAAAATTTTCTTCATTATTCCTAATTATAATTTTTTTATATTTTATCAAATTAATTAAATTTTCATTATTTTTATACTGGATTTTATTATATGATTATTTTTTCACATAAAATGAATTTTCTTGAAAACCGTTTTGATATTCATAATATTTATCAATTTTAATTTTTTAAAATAAATCACAATGTGTATTTATTTTTATTAAATATAATATAAATATATGTGTTTATATTAATATAAAAATTATAAGTTTTTATAAAGTAAATATATATTCATATTATACATGAAAAATATATTTCTTGAAAAAATTGCATTTTTATCACAACAAAAGATTTTATAATAATATAAATTCATAAAATTATCATAATTAAATTTTACTACAAATAATAAATAGTTTTATTCATCAAAATATTTTTATATAATATATTCAAATTAATTTCATTTTATAATGAATAGTGAAAACAGTAAAAGTCTATTACCCTGATTTTTGTGAATAATGGTTTTCAGGGTGTTAAAATAACTAAATAAAGTGTAAAATGAAATATAAACCTCTATAAACTATATTTTATGGTATTATTTAAGACATATATCATTTAATTTTTGATACATTATTATTTTTTATCCTTATTTCATGTGAGAAACATGGTCATAAATTTTTATTTAGAAAATTTTCAATTCTGTCTTCCCCACCACTTATAAATTTCTACCATTTCCCATCTTCTATTAAAATAATTAATACCTTTTATTTTGTAAATTAACTGACCAAAAAATTTCTCACACAAATTCCCGCACCCTTTAATCCTTTTTCTGTTCTTATACCATACAATAATGTATGTTGGTGCAAACATGAAGAGGTTGTCTGAAGAAAATGCAACTTTGTTAACCAAGTGTTATGTTTTATTTATTATTACACCCCAGTTAAATATTCTTACAACATATAGATATATTAATATAAAAATTTCGAATATAATAATATTTTATTATGTAAATTTAATAACTTTAATCTACCACCACCTCCATAAAATGGGAAATGAGACCATTATTTGTTTAAACAGTGCACAACCGCCTCAGAAACCAGTGTAATTAATTTCTCACAATCACACCTCATGAATTTTGATGATGATGGATTTAATGAATATATATTTTATTAATTACATATTTATTTTTCTTAAATGTTTTTATAACAAATATGTTCATAACATTTAATTCATTTAATGACAGTAATATTGTTTGTAAATATATGCGAACTACTACCTTCAAGAAGCGATATAATTCATTTTTCATAAATAAATCACATAAATAATTAATATTTTTTTATTTAGATAAATAATAGTTAATTCAAAATAGTTTAAAATTTATTTAATGATAATATGATTCATAACTAGCATCAATAATGGTATTTAAAATGTAACAACCCAAATATTCATTAATGTATATTCCTCTTGATCTAATTAAATGTCTTATTATGGATATATTAAGTGTGAACATCATTGTTTTTTTGTTTTTTGATTTTAAAATACCATTATGAATTGTGATTGTTTCTAATATAGCCATTGAATAGTGATCACATGATTATTATGAATATAGGGCTTTAACAAATCCTATTTACTCAAACAAAGGATGCAGTAGACTCATCCTGTATACATTCCCCATATGAAGACCATTTTTCAGCACTTATAAAGGTGGTGGCATATATAGGATTCCCACATGACCAAGCCAATGTTGATCTTGATCATTTTAAGCTTGAGCGGAACCGACTATGGGAGAAGTGGATGTTAATAAGGATTACCACCCGAGTAATGTTATTCGAGCCACCCCAAGAGTCTGTCACCATCGCAAACCTGACCCTTTTGTCATATGTAGGTGTTATATGGTGGTATGTAACAGGACCCTAGAACAATGTCAATGTACATTATTTTTTTTAATGAAGGTTCATTCATATTATTATTGTGAATTTGTAAATGGTTTTTAAAGATCAAATATTATTTTTAGTTAATATTCAACTAAGAAATATATATTGATGAATTAATGGATTTTATAATTAAATATTATTTTAATTAAATATTATTATTAATCAAATACATTTTATTAAAAATAAATGATCATATTATTTTATGAAAGCAATTGTAATTTTTATCGAGGTTTGAAAGCAGTTGTTGTCAAAACCCGTGAATTTTGGTTAAATGCCACTTTTTATTTGAATAGTAAAATTTAACATAATTAGAAAATTATTTATATTAAATGAATAATATTCTTGGAATCAAGAAGATAAAATTATCCAATGGGGTGATTTTTATATTTTTTTAAGACAGTCAAATTTTTGGGTAAAATTAAAAATCATTTCAAAATATAATGTGTTTTATGACATCATAATGACCCAATAGTAATGTAATAAAATACTATTAGACTTTTTTTAGATAATATATGTTTTAACATTAAAATAACTAGATTATGGGATTTTTTGATTTATTTTATAAAGGTTTAGTTGACCCTTCAATGCTTATAAAACATTTTGTCTTTTTAAATTGTTTTCCTTGAGAGTGTTCCTCACCTCCAAATACGAAAACCTATTATTCTAATAAGATAATCTATTGGACTTATACAATTTTGTTTTTCACTACCCATTGAAAAAAACCATGTGCCAAAACCATTGTCTGGTTTGTGGTAATGATTAGATTAATGTGAGGTGTCTGAAACCTAAATAATAATGAATTCTATCACCTTTCCTATATAAACCCTCCCAAGATCCCACTTCATCTTCACCCAAAGCCATTCAAGTTCGTCCAAAGCATTCCCATATTTCTCTAGAATCCTCCCAAGGTGCTCCAAGCTCCCAATAATCCTCCCTCAGGCTTCTTCCATGATTTTTTCATAACACTTCCAAGTAGGGGATTTTTTCCATTCTGATTTTTTTCTAATTTTCTTAAATTTGTTATGACCTTTTTTCAATTAAAAATGTTGGGGAATTATTCCTCACCTTCCCCATACTTCCCTCTTTATTTTTAGATGATGGGAGACCCCTTTCAATTTAATTAATTCATCCCATGTACACCTATTAGAAAGCCAAAATTCCATGAGGGATTTCCCTCTCCTCATTTACATCAAAGTAATTATTTTGTATTATGAATCTATGTTCCATTAAGTTTGTTGGCACATGTATCTATATGAACCCTTACTATGAAATTCAAGTAAATATAAAGTGAAAACCCCTTCACTCTCATCAACCAATTTTTAGGAGTTCTTATCTCACACCATTATGCCCCCGAAATTGAACTACGATATTCCACGCCAATGTCACTGTGTAGTGAATGCCATGTCCATTTCTTTATCTAGGGTATTCACATTTATGCGCATTTACTTATTGATTGTAATGATTCTTTTATGTATTCCACATGCCTTTTCATGGATTAAATGATGATGACTGATTCCATGTTGCATGATCTATGTGGCACACTTATGCATGAAAGGAAATGTTTATGAAAGGTGTACCCTGATAGTGCTTCAATGCATTGGATAAAGAATATTTTCCTAATACGTCATGTGAAATGGGTGTTGAATCATTTTAATTCATGTTAAATGAAGTTTTACTCATGTTTCATGTGCAATGGGGGTTTACTCATGCTCCATGTGCAACGAGCCTTGGCTCATTCTAATTCCATGTTAAGTGTTGATGCCACATTTCCACGTTATGATTTTCATGCTTTATCATCCCTTAATGTTAATCTTTTTATTATGGTCCATTGATATGCCAATTGTCTAACATTTATTGTATTCCCCATGTCATTCCATTTTTATTCCCTTGCTCGGCTTTATATCTCACCCTTTTCTTATGCATGTCATCAATTTATCCCATGCAATTCTAAGTACGAAGGAATGTAGTGTTCATGTAAAGGATGTTATCAATAAATATGAGAAGGGTTGTTATAGTTGGTATCAGATGATAGGTTTAGCTATTTTTGGGTTTAGGATTAAAAAACCCTAGTGAAGACTTAGAGACAAAAAATTTTATAATAAAAAAATCTTTAATTATTGGTGAGTATTTATTACGTGGTTTATCAAGAAAATACAACCATGTCTAGATATGAGCAGGTAGAGGATGTTGTAGCCCAGATTTATCCTAGGTGTAAAACCCCAAAACACCACATTGAGCTAGAATCAAATGGGAATTGGTGAATGAATATGGGTATTGATTCACTCTTGGTTATGACACTCATGGAGGATATTCTTTGGTAAATTCACAAGCTTAGTATGAACCATTATTTAGGGAATTAAAAAGAACTACCCCAAATAATATATCATAGATAGTGGATCATTCAAATCAGAGATTGAATGACATGGATTTATATGTATAGGAAATAATAGTTATTTATATGTCATCAGTTTTGTCCGTGGATTACCCATTATGTGTTACCCCTAACTATCCTTTTATTCCAGCCAATGGCTAGTAATAGGAGGACTCATGCCAACAACTGATGTGATGATCAGTGTGATGATTGTGATAATGAGATTCCCAATCTGATGGTAGAGAGAATCACAAACATTGTCACTATTCTCTCTAAGTTAACTCAGTATTTGGATTGAATCACGGGTCATGAGGTATGTTCAACCTCCCTAATAATGAACAAGTAGTTATCGAGAGATTCATGAGACAAAGGCCTCCTACTTTTAATTGATCATCTTGTCCCTAAATCATCGAACAATGGATCAACTCCATTGAAAAAAATCTTCTTTATCCTTCAATGTTCCAATCAAGAGAAGGTTCTTCAAGATTTCTGTCATATAGAGGGGAATCGGATCAATGGGGTAGATTGATCAAAAATAAAATGCCTGATGAGGAGACTGAGGAGTTGGAATATAAGTATTTTCAGAAGTTGTTTTTTGATAAATATTTTCTGCGCACCATCCGACTTAAGATGGATAGATACATTCTTTCTCTTAAGAAAAAATATGATGAACCTATCGGAGCATAGGAGGAAAAATTAACAAGGCTTGCACAATATTATTTCATCCTTGTCATTACCCCTGAACGCATGGTTGACCGCTTCTTTGGTGGGTTGAAACCTAACTCGTGGAAATCACTGGTGATTCAGGACTTGGACAGCATTGAGGAATTTGTCTGCTGTGCCCTAAAGTTTGAAATGGAGATCAGCGAACCTTAGGGGTATCATGGGGATATGATGCATAAGGTGGAAATCAGTTCTGGTGGTCTAATGGATAAATCCAATGGTGCTGCGAAAATTCAGTACACACTTTCCAAAGGTGTGGAAAGAAGCACCTTAGAAATTTCTTAAAGGGGGCGAGGAAAAATTTTAGGTGAGGTTGTGAAGGGAACCAAGATGTTAACTTCCGAAAAGAAAAACCCGAAGCTGCAAGAGGGGAATGGGGCCCTCCATTATAACATCAAGGCGTTTTTCATATTGACAACTGCAAAGAACCAAGGAATCATGAAAATCATTGCCCTGAGACAAGGTTTTTCAGAGGCAACATATAAAATCAAAGGTAGTGAGGTAGAGCTTTTGCCATCACAACTGATGAAGTGAACCCCGAAAACAAATTGGTGGTAGGTATTCTAGTTATCCATTCAAGAATAGTGAACTTACTTTTTGATTAATGTTCTACTCATTCTTTTATATCATAAAACCTTAGTAGAACAATCCCAAAACCACCACAAATCATGGATGTAAAGTTGTCGGTGAGTATGACAAAAGGGGAAATAATTGCATCACATGAATATAACTCATCCCCTATCATAATCGATGGATTTAATTTCTCAGAGATCCTCATTATACTCTCTCTGGTGTAATTTGATGAAATTCAAGGCATGATTATCTTTCATTTAATAGAGCCAACATAATTTTTTGTGAGAGGGAAATCACTCTCCATGTGGAAAATTGACCCTCGATTCTATACAAGTTCAAGGATGAAGATGAATCTTCTTTAGCTTCATCATCTAAAGTGTGGATATTACATCCCTATGAGAACATGAATCTACATCAGATGATTTATCCAAAGGAGGAAACCATCCTTTATGACATTCCTATTATGAGAGAATTCACTGAAGTGTTTCCCAAGGAATTTTCATGTCTACCTCTTAGAAGATATGTTGAATTCTCAATTGATATTATACCTGGGGAATTGCCAATATCCAAGACTCTGTATAGAATAATTGTTTCGAATCTTGAGGAGCTGAATAAACAACTACAAGAGATTCTAGATAGAGGGTTTATACGCCCAAATGGTTCACCATGGGGTGCACCAGTCCTCTTTATCAAGAAGAAATATGGGTTAATGCAACTTTTCATCAATTATCATGAACTTAAAAAAATCGAGATAAAGAATAATTATCCTCTTCTATGAGTTAATGACTAGTTAGATCAGTTGTGTAGAGATAAATACATCTCCAAGGTGGATATTTGGTCATGATATTATCAAGTAAGGGTGAATAGAGAAAAAAATCTCCAAAGACTGCATTTCATAAAAGATACGGGCACTATGAATTCATATTAATGCCTTTCAGACTCACTAATTCTCCTGCAATCTTCATGGACATGATGAATATAGTCTTTAGGGATTTACTCAGCCAATTTGAGGTCGTCTTTATAGATGATATTCTTATATACTCAAAAACCAAGTAGGATCATGCAGAGTATATATGAACTATACTAGAGTCCTTTCGGAAGAAGAATCTCTATGCAAAGTACAGAAACTGTGAGTTTGGGTTGAAGGAAGTCTCATTATTATTCCATATAATCACCAGTAATGGGATATTTGTGGATCCCTCCAAAACAGATGTAATTGAGAGATAACTGAGGCCAGCATAATTAACAGATATGCATAGCTTATTGGGGATATATGGATATTATCGATGATTTGTGAAAAATTTCTCAAGATTTTTCTAACCCTCTTACCAAGATAACTTGGAAGGGAGTAATGACTTCTTGGAGTGATTAATGTAATAAAATCTTCAAGGATGTGGAAATGAGACTTATCACTATGCATGTGATCACTTTACCCACAAGTGGAGAACATTTTATGGAATTCTGTGATGCTTCAAAAAATGGTCTGAGATGTGTTCTGATGCAAAATGACAAATTCATTGCATATGCTTCAAGGAAATTGAATTTTCCTGAGTAGAATTATCCAACACATGATTTGGAGTTGGCTGTGATGATCTTCACTCTAGAAAATTAGTGGCATTATATCATTGGTGAGATGTTTAAAATATGTATGCACCATAAAATCATCATATATATATTCAAATAGAAAGAGTTGAACATGCACCAACCAAGATGGTTAGAGATGATCAAAGACAATGACTGCTCAATTCATTACCACCGTGGGAAAGTTATGAAGGTAGTAGATACTGTATGTAGAAAGGACCCTATGATTCTATCATTGATGAGAATTTAGAAGGATCCAATCATCTTATATTTGATGAAGATTGACATGGGAATCATAAATAAGGTAACATCATCAATCCTTTCAAAGATGATTTCTCAACCATCAATTTTGGAAAAGTTAAAGAATGCTGAAAAATATGATGTGGGAATTCAAAACAAAGTTGTATCTATCGAAAAACAAAAATTCTCAGAGTTAATTGTTAAAGAAGAAAGAATTGTGAGATTTGGGAAAATACTATGTCTTCTATCAAGTCCAGAGATGAAGAAGGATATTTTGGATAATTCACATAGTTCATATTTCTCTATTCACCTAGGAAACCGAAATATGTATCGATAACTATGATAGCATTATTGGGGAGATAAATGAAGAAGGAGATCGCAGAGTATACATCCATGTGGCTGGTGTGTTAGCAAGTGAAGGCAATGAGGTAGAAGTCTAGGATAATTATGTAACCATTACCCACACCAGCACAGAAATAGGAGAACATCACCATGGACATTGTCATTCGATATCCAAAAACATCCAAATGCAACAATGCAATTTGGATTTTTGTGGACGGTCATAAAATTTCTAAAAACATTATTGCAATTCAGGTGGATTCATCATTGGATCAATTGGAATACATATATAGTAGGGAAGTGGTAATGTTGTATAGAGTACCACAATATATTGTATCTGATTGATATCCAAGATTCACCTCAATGTTTTTGAAGAGTCTTCAACATGCTATGGATACTTAACTGAACTATAGTATGGCCTATCATCCTCAGATGTATGGTCTGTATGAGTGGACTATTCAGACACTGGAGGATATGTTAAGATCATGTTCTATGGACATAAAAGTAAGGTGGTACCAACATCTTCCACTGGTTGAATTCTACTTTAATAATTATTTCCACTCGAGAATCTGAATGGTACCTTACAAAGCCCTATATGGGAAGAGGTGAATAACACCAGAATGTTGGGATAATGTCAATGAGCATCAGCTTCTAGGACAAGAAATGGTCTAAGAAATGGTGGAGAAGGTGAAAAACATTCACCAGCATATCAAGGCAGCCCAGAGTCTAGAAATGAGTTATGCAGATAACCATCAATGAGACATTGAGATTAATTTTGGATACATGGTATTTCTATACATATCTCCATGGAAGAAGGTCATGAGGTTTGGAAAGAAATGGACATTATTTCCTAAGTACATCAGCCCCTTTGAGATTCTAGATCGTGTAGGGGCTGTTACCTATAGACTAGCACGTCCACCTACCATGGCCCATGTACATGATGACTTTCATGTATCCCGCTTAAGAAAGCATATAACAGACACTTCATATTTACTCTCTTCAAATGTAGTGTAGCTAGAGGGTGATCATTCTTACGAGGAGAAACCATGGAAGATATTAGATCATAGAGAAATATTTGTACCAAATAAGATAATTCTCATCGTCAATATGTGGTGAAGAAACCACAAGTTTGAAGAAGAATTGTGGGATTTAGAGAAAATAATGAAGGAGAGTTACACAAATCTATTTCAGTGTGGGAAAATGAAATTTCGAGGGATAAATTTCTTAATGGGGAATATTGTAATGGCCAAAACATTGATTAATGGGAATTCCTATTGATATAATTAAATGTCTTATTATTTCTATATAAAATGGGAACATCATCAGTTTTTTATTTCTGAATTTTAAAATACAATTTTAAATTGTCACCATTGGTAATATAGCCGTTGAACCATGATCACATGATTAGTATAAATATATGGTTTTATAAAATCTAATTTACTCGGAAAAAGGAAGAAATGGACTCATCCAATAGACTTTCCTCATATGAATCCTATTTGACAGAGCTTGGAAAGGAGGTGGAATCATTGAGCATCGCACTTTTCCATGCCCAAGCTGATCTTGAAGATGTTAATCTTGAGTGAAGCCAACTACAAGAGAAGTGGAAGTTAATAGAGATTTCCACCCGAGCAATGTTATCTGATCCACCCCCAAAGTATGTCACCATCATACACCTAACTCTTCAGTCTTATGAGGGTTTTATAAGGGGTTATATAATTAGAGCCTATCACTATGACTATGTACTTTATTTTTTTATAATGAATGTGCATTAATTTTATTATTTTTACTTTGTAAATAGTTGTTTAAGAAAAAATAGTATTTTTAGTTAAAATTAAACTAAAAAAATTATTTTTATGAATTAATGGATTTTGTAAATAAATAATATTTTATTAAAATATTCATATTATTAAATTAATTTTTATTAAATAGAAATGATCATATAATTTTATGAATGAAGTTGTAATTTTTAATATGGTTTGAAATTAGTTTTTGACAAAACCGAAGAATTTTTAATAAATTTTGGTTCTTTTATGAGAAAACTTCTTATATTTTGAAAATTATTTAGATTAAATGAATATTGTTTTCGGAATAAAGACATCAAAATTAACCAATGGTGAATTTTTCATAATTTTCTATGACATTTGAATTTTTGGATAAAATTAAATACAATATAAATATATAATATGTTTTATGACATCATAATTGCCAAATAGTGATGTAATAAAATAATATAGACATTATTTTAGGCCAACATATTTTTTAAAATTAAAATAATGTGATTTGGTGTTAGTTTTATTTTTTTACAAAGATTTAGAGCACCCTTCAAAGATTATAAAACATTTTGTCTTTAAAATTGTCTTCCTCGAGACTGTGACTCAACTCCACATAAGAAAACATATCATTTTAAGAAGTTCAGTCCATGGAAATATAATATATTGTTTTCTAGTCCCCTTTTTAAAATAACATGGGTAAAAACCAAGGTCTGTTTTGAGGTTTTTAAAAGGTTAATGTGAGGTGTCCCAAACATAAATAGTAAGGAATTTTCTCTCCTTTCTTAAATAAACCCACCCAAGCTCCCACTTCCTCTTCACTAAAATCATTTGTAGATCATCCAACCCCTAACTTCTTTTCTCTAGAATCCTCACAACATGACACAATCTCCGAGTAATCTTTTCTCAAACCTGTCTGAAGCTTTTGGGATCGCACTTCAAAATAAGGGATTTCATCCTTTCTAATTTTCGTCTTATTCTATATAAGTTGTTATTCTATTTTTTTTTAATTAAAAATGTTGGGGTATAATTTAGAACCTCCCCCATACTACCCTCTTTATGTTTTGATGATGGTAGACCCATTTCTCTCTAATTAAGTCATCACATATACACCCATTACCATGCCAAAATTCTGTCAAGTATTTCTCTCTCCTCATTTACATCAATGTAATTCTATTATATTATGAACCTAAATTCCATTATGTTTTTTGGGAAATGTATTTATATGTCCCACTTACTGTCGATTTCATTTAAATATGATGAAAAACCTCATTCTATCCCATCAAACATTTTTTATGGGTTCTTATCTGATGTCGTTATGCTACCGAAATTGCACTATGATTTTCCAAGCCAATGTTAGTGTGCAGTGAATACCATGCCCATTTATCTATCAAGGGTATTCAAATTTAGGAACATTTAATTATTTATTATAATAATTCATGTAATTATTCCACATCTCATTATCATGGTATAAATGATGATGATTGATTCCATGTTTTATGATCCATGTGGCACACTTATGCATGAAATGAAATGTTTAAGAAAGATGTGTCCTCATAGCACTCAAATGAATTGGGTAATGTATAGTATCAGGATATGTCATGTGCAATGGGTGTTGACTAATGCTAATTTAATTGAAACAAGGTTTTACTCATGATTCAAGTGCAATGAGGGTTTACTCATTCTCCAGGTGTAATGAGCCTTGGCACATGATAATTCTATGTTAAGTGTTGTTTCCACATTTCCATGTTATGATTATCATGATTAATCATGTCTTTATGTTCATGTTTCTCTTGTGCTCCAATGATATTCCTAATGTCCAAAATTTATTATCTTCCACATTTTATTGCATGTTTATTCTCTAAATGGGCATTATAGCTTACCCATTCCTTATGCATGTCCTCATGTTATCCCCTGCAATGTTAAGTACAAAGGAATGTAGTGGTCATGTAAATAATGTTTTTAATAATGATGTTTTGTGTTTTATTTTCTATGTTGTTATGTATTTTTTCTAATCCCCAATGATACTAGACCTCT
Source organism: Viscum album (assembly GCA_963277665.1). NCBI lineage: Eukaryota > Viridiplantae > Streptophyta > Magnoliopsida > Santalales > Viscaceae > Viscum > Viscum album. Next base: position 1,766,323,384 of record OY728140.1, read on the forward strand.
CGATCTTCTATGTTGTATCAATTGAATATTTTATGTAATAAATCAGGTTTAATTGTGTAATAAATAGTAGGGTTGTTATATAAAAATGGAAGTTTTACTCAAATGTTCTTAAAACCTAGAATCTCTATGATTGTAACATTGTTCGTTTTTTATAACCATCACTCAGGGTTAGTATAAAAAGTATTAATGCTATATAAAAATACAATTTTTTGATATTATTATTCTTTGTATGATGTAACAATGTCCCTTTGTAGAAACCAAAATCTTGACGTACATATACATTACATTACTTTTGAAAAATATTAAATACATAACAAAAACCGACACCAAAGGACCGTAATAGTTTGGTGTCTTTGGAAAATTAGAACATAATCTTCTAATCATAGTGAAATATCTTCATCATCTCCCATAAATATCGTACACTTTGTGTTTTCTTACCTAAAACCTATCATTATATCCTGGGGAAAAGAAAACATATAAAAGTTGAGCTCAAATGTTTAGTAAGCGTAACCATGGATAAAATAAAACAAACTATTTACATTTGAAATTCAAAACATGAACACAAAGTTTAAACGTCAAAATCATGAGTTGTGAAATAATTCTTGGCAGTACATAAGTCACAGATCACAGAGGAACATAAATCATGATACAATTTCTTGGTAATAAAACATTTAATTATGGAAACTATTAAGCACATGATATAGTTTCCATAGTAGCCAAGGAATTGTTTCCAAGACCATCTTAGTGGAAAAAGTCCCTTTCTGAATCGAGTTCACTCCTCGTTCTAGTCCTGTATTACTGAATTGGATTAAATTACTGTTCCATCCATTTCTATCTCATGAGATAGAAATATTTACCCAATGCATTAGAGGTAGATATGGGTCCCACCCATCTTATAATGAAATCATTCTTACTTGTTCCACAAGATGAACATAAATCATTCATCATTACCCAAAGTATAAAATGGGTTTCATAAACATCATCTCATAATAACATAATCCATACAAAAAAATGGATATAATTTCATCATAAGAAATGTGAAACAATGTAAATCATAGAGACAATATACTTTAAACATACACATATGAAATAATGTCATCTTGGATGGAAAATGGTTTTGATAAAACACTTGAAATGAATTCTTGAAGAAAATATCCTTTCTTCTTAAAAATAATTTTCTATTCACAAATTTCCATGAAAATTTAAAAGAAAGGGATTTTTTTTAAATTAGTCATGAAATTTTGTAGAGTAAGCTTCATGAAAATACGGAGTTATAAAACCGTAAAAATCTCTTCATGCCGTAAAAGTAAAAAAAAACATTCTTCTCGTACTTTTACCGGAAAAGTCAAAAAAGTACCTTGTAACATAAACAAAAGAAAGATTCCTTAAATACCATCTAGTAAAAGTGAAAAAAGAGTAAAAATTAATTTAAAAATACATGAAACCATTTTTGGAAAATAGGGACTTGGATGATAAATATAACCCCATTAAATACTTACGAATAAACAATCTCGGATAAAAACGAGATTGGAAAAGTTGTCCCTTACCTTAGGTCTGATATTATTCATACTTATCCAAACCACTTGTATAATGATTTAAATAATTTCATTTACTTATTACAGAATCATATTCCTTATTATGATATCATATATGGTTAACTTATGACTTTATATTAGACGTTCTTCTATCAATTCCTTGTTAAAGCAGTGTTTTGGGTAAAATATTTTCATATATCTTCTGTGTTTTGACTTTTAATTATTAATATGATTACTTAGATGATGATTAATTAATTACAGAATATAAAACATGATATATATATATATATATATATTGAGAATATAATAGATCGATAAATTGAAAGAAATACACCGTTCATGGAGACGGTAGGTCGTACGTACGCAAAAACGTTGTTTTTCATTTCCTTATTGAATTGAATGGAATTAAGTAGATGATATATATATATACAGTTGAATTATTATGTCATATATATCATTATAATTCATTATATATACTTTATAATCATTCTTTAATGGTTAATATGGAGAATGAATCTCATCATGTCGTGGAGACGGTAATCCGTACGTACGCACGAGCGATTATATCATTCCCATAATTATTGAAATGGAATTGGAGTAGATGATATAATATCTCAGAATCATTATGAAGTTATAATAACCATATAGAGTTATTCTTTACTCCATTATACCCATCCAAGTATGGTGGTGGTGGAAAAACAGATTACACCACGGCATGGAGACGGTATTCCGCACGTATGCATGCGCGGAGATTTCATTTTTTGTAGGATGGATAGAAGGTGAAATAGGGTTGTTTCATATTTATAATAACATAGCAGTATATAATTAATACTGATGTTATTACTTTATAATGAAACAACTAAATAAGAGGAATTATAATAAGAGAGAAACATGAAAGATTCGGTAGAAGAGATTACGTCTTCCTTGATGCACCTCCTTTAAACTTCTTCATAGGGAACTAGAGTTGGTCTTTTGATAAGACCAGAACCTCTATGATATTACTAGGGAGGATGTGAAGAGGAATTTTTAGGGGTTATACGAGCTTCAAGAATCAAAATGGTGTGAATTTAAGAGGGAAAGGCTGCCTTTTTTATAACGGAGGAGAGGGGCACCTTTGGAAAAACTTAAAATATTATTTTATAATAACGTCATATTCGGTTTATAATAGCTCCAAATTAATTTATTTCGAAGATAAAGTGTATATGGGTAGAAATAATCTCAACCAATAGGTTTTTGACAAGTTTAGGTTACTATTTTAAACTTATCTTTTAGATTTAACTCTAAGTTAAATAATTTACCTTTTACCATGTCTGCTTGTTTTCTTACACTATATAGTTAATAAACTTACTATAACAAGACAAAAGAGCCCCAAGTGGTTCATTATTAATAAATATAACCTCATCTAAGTCATTTTAAAGAACCTTATATTTTTAAGAAATATAATAACTATTAATAATATAATATTTGTTTTAAAAATAATTTTTTGTCAATTTTGACACTATTTGGTAATTGATTTTTGATAAAATCATAACAGAATGATTAGTTCAAAAAAAGTTACATAAATCAATAATAACATGTCATATTAAACTATAAAATTATTGTAATTCATAAAAGTCTCAAATATCATTTATTTGGGTATTTATAGCATCAATTATGTTAATATTTCATTAATAAAGTTATTACTATATCATCATTGTTTCATAAATAACATAATTTATATAATTTCTAAAAGTTATAAATAAAAAAACATTATGTTTGAAATCTTTTTATATTTCAAAATAATATTTATTGTTGAATTTATCCTATGTATAACCCTATATTAAAAATGTTTTAGTTATTAAACTTTTATTTTAACTATTTTCACTCTTCTTTAAATAAAATAATAATAAATGTCCTAATTTAATCAATGTAGAACTAAAGGGTAATATATTATTCTTAAGGTTGTTTTTTGTCGAATTAAACTTATCCAATAGAATTAGGACATGTGTTAGGGTAATAATAATATCATTTCTACCCTTAATTACTCTATTTACTTTTAACCGTGGTAAATAAAATAAAAAAGTTACTATTCCCTAAAAAATATTTTTATCTTATTAAACAAAATTTTACTCCTAGATATTAACCGTGTCTCTCAGATTTTAAAAAATACACTCATAGAAGCGGTAAAATTATGTTTTATGCAAATTAACAAATTCTCCTAGGAGGTGGGTAAAAGACGGTGAAAAGTTCAATAATATTTTTATATATATATAATTATTAAAAAATAACTCCAATGAATTACATTGAACGTATATAGGTATTATGTATCAATTTTTACCTAAAATTAATTTAAATAAATTAAATGATTATATAAATAAAAATTCAAATTTTAAATGGCAAACCTGTGTTTTCACTATTCATAAAAAAGTGAATGTTTTCAGAAAAATATCAAAAAATCACCCTAGGCTAATTTCGATATTCCGAATCCCAAAATGATGTCCATTTTCAAAGATATAATTTATAAAATATCAAAATGTTGGTATTACTATTTATAACAGCTATTTCATAGTAATATTATAATAGTATATCATTTAGTGAAACATGGTATTGCGTACTACACACGCTATCGAAGAAGGTCATGATTGCATGTAATACAAGCCAAGTCAGGGTTGTGTGTAGTGAATGCTACGTTTGGTGTTGTGTATAACATAATCAAAACTTATTTCATTTATACATTAAACAAAATCTATACTTAATCTTGCATAGAATGATTTCCACAAAATGAACTTGAAATTGTGTGCAACACGAGCCAAGAATAGTGTTGTGTATACTGAAAGCTAATACAAGGTTGCGTATAGTAAAATATTATCTTGGTTTAATTGAAAATAGAAGACATATAAAAAATTAAATAGAATATATCTCATAAAATTTTGGGGTGTTACATTCAACCCCCCTTAAAAAGAATTTCGCCCTCGAAATTCACCGGGGTTATAAATGGTTTACTAATTGAAAGTTTCATTCATAGAAACCCACATCGTAAAACAGAATACTAATACTTCATTGAAGTTAGAATCATAATAGTCACCCAAACTAACTCAGCACTGGGTTTCCACATATGACAACATATGTGAAAATATGGATATGGAAGAGAAATATAACCATCAACTTCTGATAAAGAGTGGTAGAGGACATTGATATGAAAAATCCAAAAATCACAAAACCAAAAAATTTTGATGATATAAGGTAACATCTCATTCATCAGATATGAGGGAAATAGGACAACATTTTTTGTTTTCATGATCATTTTCCTAAAGTTTAAAAAAATGCAATTAGAAGAAACACTTTCTTGATTTTGGTACAATCTCACCGTTTGTCATTCCTTGAACAATTTAAACTTCATATCTTAATGAAATGATGTTGAATTTGTCATTCGTGAAGTGTTAACAGATCATGTGATAGAATGGTAGGTCATTCCATCTATCTCAAACAAAATGTAAGCAAAAGTTATTAAATATGCATAATTCCATATATAATGAGATTAATCATAAATGATTCCTAAAATGGACTTATACATTATATATCATACCACATAATAAATTAAATCTAATTTATACTAACTAGGGTCTTCTTATAGGCCAGTGGTATGCGATAAAGTCATGTCTCACTTCATTTGTGGGTTCGATTCCCATAGCCTTGTTCGACGCGATGGGTTGTCGCTCGTCCTGCAGGTTGTACCTCTTTCTAAAACTATACTATTATAACATTACCAAAATAATATCAAAAAAATTCTAGCATTAAACAATTATATCTGATCTCCAACATAATCTATTCCAATCTTTAAACTTATACAAAATACAAACATATAATCTCATAGCATAAAGAAAACTATAACTGGAAAGGTCACATAACAAGCACGTGAATACCATCATTTTTCCCCCATATATCATAAGATATATCTTGTTGATTGGATTCCAAACATGTGAATACCTTAATCATGTATTCTATTGAAAAATGCATACCCATTGAACCATAGTAAAAACATGAATTTTGTCAAAAGTTAACTCTTTCCACATACCAAAATCCCAAAATTTCTATATACTCAAACCATGATATCACTTTGTCCTTATTGAGCTAATTAATACTATCAAACATATTATTTTCACCTAATCCATTCATTATGCGCATATCATCTTCTTTCCAAAATATTTGAATCAATTTTCATGGTTACCAGTACCGTATTCTTATAGAAAACCACAATGGACCAATACACAGATATTTCAGTATACTACAAAGATACCTCAACAGCATTATTATTGAATTCCAATACATAATCCCTTCAATCCATACTCTTCAATGATTGTCATGGAAGAGTTACTTCCTCAATTTAGAAGTAACTTCTTAGGTCGGGGCATTGAGTTGGGTAATGCCCATGTTCTCCATAGATAAGACATTACACTCCATAACAGTCTATCACTCTATGACCCTTTTCTCCACATAGATAACATATTCCCCTCCATTTGAGGTATTCCTCAAGGTTCTTCTTCCCTTCTTTAGAAATCTCCATCTTACATTCTCTATGCACCTCACCATGCGAACATGCATAAAATTCCATCTTCCTCTAATTTGATAATTAAGGAATACAACTAAACTTCACCTAATTAATCATATATCGAGATGACTGATTTGGCATAATCACAATATCTTTTTATCTAAACGTTACACAATTTTGTTAATCATAGTCACCAATTTGTCCATTGGAATCAATGTAAACTAAATTCCTTCTCGTTCCCTCCATTGACTAAGACCAGAAATCATAGTGTAAGAAACAGTTAAAATAATGAGGAACCACATCATCATAAAAAGTCATTTATGGGATGTCCATCTTATCACATGTTCTTTAATCCATGACACCCTAGGTTATTCATGATCGTCAACATAATTCTAGTAATATAACCTATAGTTATAGTAAACCTTAGGGGCATCCCTAGACATACCTTAGGAATATCCCTATGGATCTCAATAATGTTTTCGCATCCTAGATTCCAAAGGTTAAATAAAAATTTCCTCTGATACCAACTATAGAGACCCAAATCTTGATGTACATACACATTACATTACTTTTGCAGAATACTTAATACATAATAAAAACAGACACCAAAGGACCGTAATAGTTTAGTGTCTTTGAAAACATGGAACATAATACTATAATCATGGTGAAAGATCTTCAACATCTCCCATTAAGATCTTCCCCTTTTTATTTTCTTACCTAAAACCTTTCTTTATTTCCTGGGGAAAAGAAAAAATATAAAGGTTGAGCTCAAATTCTCAGTAAGGGTATGCATGGAGAAAATAAAACAAACCATATACATTTGAACTTCAAAACATGATAATAAAGTTTAAACATCAAAATATTGAGTTGTGAAATAAATCTTGGCAGTATGTAAGGCATAGATCATAAAGGAACATCAATCATGATAAAATTTCATGGGAATAAAACATTTAATTGTGGAAACCATTAATCACATGATATGATTTCCATAGTATCCAAGGCATTACTTTGAAGACCGTCTTAGTGGACAATGTCCCTTTTATAATCGAGTTCACTCCGCGTTCCAATCATGTATTACTGAACCATATTAACATATTGTTCCATCCATGTCTATCTCATGAGATATAAATCATTACCCAATGCATTGGAGGGAGATATAGGTCCCACCCATCTAATAATGAAATCATTCTTACTTGTTCCACAACATGAATATAAATCATTCATCATTACCCAAATTATAAAATGGGATTCATAAATATCATCCCTTCAAAACATAATCCATAAAAAATGGATATAATTTCATCATAAGAAAATTGAAACAATGTAAATCATAGATACATTATACTTGAAACATACACGTATGAAATAATGCCATCTTGTATAGGAAATGGTTTTGATAAAACACTTGAAATGAATTCTTGAGTAAAATATCCTTTCTTGATCAAAATCATTTTCTTTTCACAAATTCCCATGAAAAAATTAAAATAAAAGGATTTTTTTGAAAATAGTAATGAAATAATGTAGAGTAAGCTTCATGAAAATAAGGCGTTATAAAACCGTAAAAATCCATTCATGCCATAAAAGTTAAAAAAACATTATTCTCGTTCTTTTGCCAGAAAAGTCAAAAAAGTACCTTGTAACATAAACAAAAGAAATATTCCTTACATACCATGTATTAAAAGAAAAAAATGGGTAAAAGGACTTTAAAAATACATGAAACCATTTTTAGAAAATAGGGACATGGATGATAAATATAACCCCAGTAAATACTTACGAATAAACAATCTCGGATAAAAATGGGATTGGAAAAGTTATCCCTTACCTTAGGTCTGATATTCTTTTTACGTATCCGAACCACCTATATAATGATTTAAATAATGTCATTGACTTATTACAGAATTATATTAATTGTTATGATATCATATATGGTTCACTTATTACTTTATATTACTCGTTCTTTTGTCAATTCCATGTTAAAGCAGGGTTTTGGGTAAAATCATTTCATTTATCATCCGTGTTTTGACTTGTAATTATTAATATGATTACAAAGATCATGATTACATAATTCCATAATATAAAACATTATTTATATATATATTCAGAATATAATAGATTGATAAATGGAAAGAAATACACCGTTCATGGAGGCGGTAGGTTATATATACGCATGAACACTATTTCTCGTTTCCTTATTGAATTGAATAGAATTAAGTAGATGATATATATATATATATCCAGTATAATTATTATGTCATATATATCATTATTATTAATTATATATACTTTATAATAATTATTTAATGGTTAATATGGAAAATGAATCTCATCGCGTCGTGGAGACGGTAATCCGTACGTACGCACGAGCGATGATATCATTCCCATAATTATTGAAATGGAATTGGAGTGGATGATATAATATCTCATAATCATTATGATATTATAATAACCATATATAGTTATTCGTTATAGAATTATACCCATCCAATTTAGGTGGTGGTGGAAAATCTGATTACACCACGACGTGGAGACAGTATTTCGTACGTACGCACGCGCGGTGATTTCGTTTTCCGTAAGATGGATAGAAGGTGAAATAGAGTTGTTTCATATTTATAATAACATATAATTATATAATTAATACTGATTTTATTACTTTATAATTAAAAAACTGAACAAGAGGGTGTAGAAGAAGAAATAAACTTGAAAGAGTCGGTAGAAGAGATTACCTCTTCCTCGACGCACATCTTTTAAACATCTTCTTAGGGAGCTAGAGTTGGTCTTTTGGGATGACCAGAACCTTTATGATATTACTATATAGGTTTATAAGAGGAATTGGTAGGGTTTTTCTGAGCTCTAATTCTCAAAAGGGTGTAAAGAGAAGAGGGAAGGGGTGCCCGTTTTATAAGGGAGGAGAGAGGCACCTTTGGAAAAACGTAAAATGTTATTTTATAATAAAGTCATATTCAGTTTATAATAGCTCCAAATTGATTTATTTCTAAAATAAAGTGGGGATGGGTCTCAAAACTCCCAAACAATAGGGTTTAGACATGTTTATTTTACTATTTTAATCATATCTTTTAGATTTAACTCTAATTTAAATAATTTAACTTTTACCGTGTCTTCTTATTTTCTTACACAATATAGTTACTAAACATACTATAACAAGCCAAACGAAGCCCAAGTGGTTAGTTATTAAAGTATATAACCTCATAAATGTAATTTGTCCGAAACTTATATTTTTAGGAATATAATATAAATTAATAATATCATATTTTATTTAAAAACAATTTTATGTCATTTTTGACACTATTTGGTAATTGATTTTTGTGAAAATTATAACAGCCCGATTAGTTCAAAAAAATTTACATAAATCAGTACTAACATGTCATATTAACCTATAAAATTAGTGTAATTCATGAAAGTCTCAAATTACATTAATTTGGGTATTTATAACATCAATTTTGTTAATATTTCATTAATAAGGTAATTACTGCATCATCATTGTGTTATAAATAACATAGATTATTTAATGTCTAAAAATTAAAAATAAAATACCATTATGTAGTAAATATTTTTATATTTCTAATAAATATTTGTAGTCGAATTTATCCTATGTATAACCCTATATTAAAAATGTTTTAGTTATTAAACATTGATTATAACTATTTTAACTCTTCTTTAAATAAAATAATAATAAATTTACTAATCTAATCCAAGTGCAAATAAATTGTAATATATTATTTCTAAGGTTTTTTTTGTCTAATTACACATATCCAATATAATTAGGACATGTGTTAGGGTAATAATTATATCATTTTGACCCTTAATTACTATATTTACCTTTAATCGTGGTAAAATAAAATTAAAAAAGTTACTATTCACCAAAAATTATTTTTGTCTTATTGAACCACATTTTACTCCTAGATATTATGCTTGTCTCTCATATTTTTGAAATTCCAATCACAAAAGTGGTAAAATTATGTTTTATGCAAATTAACAAATTCACCTAGGAGGTGGGTAAAAGACGGTGAAAAGTTCAATAAATTTTTATATATCTAAAATTATTATAAAATGACTCCAATGAATTACATTGAACATATATAGGTATTATGTATCAATTTTGGCCTAAAATAAATTTAAATAAAATAAATTATTATATAAATAAAAATTTGGTTCTTAAATAGTAACCTAGTGTTTTCACTATTCATCAAAAAGTGAAGGTTTTCAGAAAAATACAAAAAATTCACCCCAGGCTAATTTCGATATTCTGAATCCAAAAATGAAGTCCATTTTGAAAGATAAAATGTATTAAATTTCAAAAAGTGGGAGTTACTATTCATAACGGCTAGTTCATAAAAATATTATAATAATACCTCGTTTAGTAAAACTTGGTATTGCGTACAACACACGCTATCGAAGAAGGTCTTGATTGCTAGTAATGCAATCCAAGTCAGGATTCCGTGTAGTGAAATATCTATTTGGTGTTGCGTATAACTTAATCAAAACTTGTTTCATTTATACACTAAACAAAATAAATACTTAATGTTGTGTAGAATGATTTCCACAAAACGAACTTGAAATTGTGTGTAACACGATCCAAGAATAGTGTTGCGTATACTACAAGCTAATAAGGTGTTTCGTGTAGTATAAAATAATCTTGGTGTAGTGTACAATATAAGACATAAAATAAATTAAATAGAATATATCTCATAAAATCTCAGGGTGTTACACCCTTTGACCATGGACAACATACCTAATATTTTTAGAAAATATAGAAGATACATTATCAAAACACCTGACAAAGACAAAACTAATTAAATATATAAAAATTTCATTGAAAATAATGAAATGAAATGATATATTTATATGTTATCAATCCTATAAATGGTTATTAATAAATATAATATTTTATTATTCTATTAAATATGTGTTAAATGACATATTCGGAAAGTCTGTACTCGATGTATGGGTTTCCCATCAATCTTTTATTTTTTTGAGACGTATTTCATATTCCCACATACTTTTTTCTAAGGTATTTACTACCCATTAATACAATTTATTATTGTTTTCTTTATAATTAATTTTATTTATTTATCCATGTCATTTTTTCAATTTCATGATGTTATAATCAATATATATAACCAAATCATTAAGGGATTTCGTCTCAATGTTTCTTTCATAGAGGCATATTTCATTATTATGTAGACAATTTATGTTATTTTCATTAAATACATCCCCTTTTACAGTTTATATAATTAATCCTTAATAATTCATTGTATTTTATGTTTTTGTAAAATTTATTTTCTCCAAAGGGGTTTTACTAGAGTTTTATCAAGTGTTAAAGGGTTACCCAACCCATGTTTAATTCATTAGGTTAAAACCATCAATCATTTACACTATTATAACGTGATTATTTTCTAATGGATATATAAATTGTTAAATTATATATTTAAGCTTATTTTCTGTCTATGTAGATTTGTTTTACATAATATCTCCAATAATTAACTATCATTTCATTGATATGATCTTTATAAGGTTTATTTGTCTCAAATTCACATTCATTGGGAATTTAATTTAATGAATCAAACCAATATTGTTCTTTATTTCATATATACATACCCATTTTAATGTAATATTCTGAATGTTTTTTTTATTTTAATATTAAAATTTATGTTGATATTAGTATTCCATGGGGCTTAAAATTTAATTGTTTCCAATGTGGACAAGATTTATTTTAAAATCATATTTATTTTCCACATTGATTATGTTGAGGGTTATTTTGAAGAAACTCGTGTGATATTAATTTCTTGAACCACATATATTTTATTATCCTATTTTTATTAATGTGGTAGACAATATATTTAAATAATATATTATTAAAGATACATCAAAAAATTTTAATGTATGTGATAGTAGTGTTGTATCTTATTTTAGATCAGGAATAATTCACTTAAATTTCCTTGTTTTCTAAAATATTTTTAAAAAAAATTATTTTTAAACCTAAATTACATTCTAAATTGATTTTAATTTATCATTTTACTACTTTTAATGGGATTAAAAATGTAATTTTTTTTACATTTTCGAAGTGGTTAACTTTTGACAAAAATTATAAAAATGATTGAAATGAATGTAAATTTTTTATGTTTACAACATGAATACATTTTCTCGTCACCATGACCAATATTCACACAGAATATAAATTAATTTATTTCATTTGTTACATTCATTGAATATTATTTTAAAAATATTTTGGAATATTTTATTTTCAAAAATTGATAATCAAAATGACAATTATATTTTATTCAAGAATGTTTTTAATGGTATTTTAAAGGTATTTACATTCATCAATGTCAACAACCCATGATGTTACTTATGTTTAACGGGGATAATTTAAATGGATACTTCCTAATTATTTATATAGATTCATTTTTATTAATTCAAATATATTTTCAAGGAACATGTTTCGTTTCTGTAGGTTAACCATGTTTCAAATAGATTATAGCGGGACCCTTTTCATTTCCACGGTTGAATTTTGTTTTAAAAATATTTTTATAGAACCCATTAATTTTCAGAAGGTTAATATTGTAATTAATGGAATAATGGATCTTTTTTGAGATTCATGGGGAGATTCACATTATATGTAATTTATTTTTTTGGTTCTTTTAAATTGTTTATGAAGGGTTGAGCTTCATTACAGCTGATGGGTGATATAGATATATGTTGTACCTCTCGTATCCCCTCGTGGTTTAATTTTCATGATCACAATCACTTTCATGTTTATCTAACATTTTTTGAAATGTTTTTGATTGAAAGGCACAAGGTTTCCAAGAAGTTGGCCCAAGAATGGACATAAAATGGACTGAAATTCAGTCCACCGGCCAACCGGTGTGATAGCACCGGCCAGCCGGTGGAACTGGCAGAGGGATTGCCCACTGCCAGGTTCCACCGGTCGACTGGTGGCTCTGTCACCGGTCGACCTGTGGCACCCAGCCCAAATAGTATTTGCTACTGTCTTGCCACCGGCCAGCCGGTGGCTCCTCCACCGGTCGACCGGTGGAGCCTGGACCAAGACTCTTCCTCTCTGCCAAGGCACCGGCCAGCCGATGGCCCTGCACCGGCCAGCCGGTAGCCCAGTCAAACTAGCCGTTGCAGTTTGACCAGGCTGGCCCACTTGGCTCCCAACGGCTCTTTTAGCCTCTCCAACGGCTCCAAAGCCTCCCCAAGGGTTCAATGCCTATAAATAAAGGCCAAGGAAGCCCCGGACACAAACCGGAACTATTGTGAAGCCAACGGACTCATTTTGCCGGACCATAATTAAGCATTGTGAAGTCAACGAACACAATTCTCCTCATTTAGCAAACCTCCGGCGGATTGCTCCAAGGGAACCACAACTGCTCCAATCCAATTCCACATCCAAGGAGCACCTCCATAGAAGCTTGGGAGTGCACGTATTCAACTCCATTCAACCCTTGGCGCCCAAGGCTTCTCAACAATACGGTTTTTATTGTTTTTATCTTTTTGAGCTTTCAATTTGGGTTTGTGCCTACAAACCCCAAACTCTTTCTTCATCTCCCTTTCTTTGGGTTCTCACACCACCATTAAGGTGTGAAGAGGTTTGTTCAAGCCTTTCCTTTTAAAAGGCTTGTGTCACCGGTGAGCTAGCCTTCACCCGTTAAAAAGGCTAGTGGGTTCTTGCTAAACCATCAAAAGCAAGTGGGTTCTTGCTAAACCACAAAAAGCAAGCTGTAATAGGTCCTAGTGCTACCTCAAAGCCTAGTAGGTTTCTTGCTAAAACCATTGAAAATCAAGCGGTAGGAATCTCTCAACGGTTGAGTTGGGAGCGGAGACGTAGGCCGGGTTTTGGCCGAACTCCGTTATCAATTTCTTGTGTCTTGCCTCATTTATTTCCGCTGCATCTTAACTTTGATTTTTAAATTGTTAATCATTTTTTAAAAGGAAATTCACCCCCTCTTGCCATCTCATTTCCTCGTTCTTTCCGACCCAACAATATAGATTATACAATGGGTGCAGCTACATGACACTCTAATGCAATGGGTATGGAATTTTTACATATTTTTGTCCAAAATTTACGGTTTTTATAGTTTTTGGAGTGTTTATGAAGCCAATTATAAGATACCAACATGTTTTCATTATAAATGTGATGAGTTTCAATGACTAATTTTCTCAAGATTGACATCATATTTCTCATTATTATTTATTCCTATGAAGTTTTCCTTTGTGAAATATTTCTTCCATTCTAATGATTCATTTTTCATTATGTTATGTTTTGTAGTTCACTTATGTTTTTCTCATGTAGTTTTATTTTTTCACAATACCCTTATGTCCATCTTATTCTAACCAGATCCATTGAATTGTTAATGTTGATATTTACCCTTCCTAAAAGATTGAGTTCATCCTTATTATGTTTCTTATTTCCATGTTTATGTAGAATAATGTAAAATTATTTCTATCTATAAAAGGTTCAAATTTGTAATGTTCTGTGAGATATGTTAAAGACTTAAAGAGGAATATAAAAATATTCTTATAATAAGAATGATATTGTCTTGATTTACTGAATATTTATAATATTATAGGTTGTCCTAAATATCTAATAGACTAAACCTAAATAGTATTTAGGTATGTAAGTGATCTAATATAATCTTTTGATGTGTTTATTTTTTGTATAGAAAATTTTAGGTAACATTCATTTGTTTCAAACCAATAAATGTACAATTATTTTTTTCACCAGATCATGAAGTGTGGATTCAAGGATATAAAATTATATCCTTGGGTATTCTTGTGGTGTAAGGGTTCTATGGAATATGGTGAGGCCTTTTGTCCCACACCACTAATTCATGCCCCCATTTTTTGTGAGAATCTCATCCATGCCACCATAACACTCTGAACAATTGGATTGCCTTAAAAATATGACTTTCACCAAAGAATGAATGATCTCCACTATTTTATCCAAAACTAAATCATCTGGATCCAAATCAATATATTCCCAAACAGAACATCAGTGGGATTAGGATAGAATTGTTAGGAAGAGATATGTGGAAATATGAGGAAAATATATCAACTATGCCAATAAATACAACCAATGTAAATTATACCCAGGTTTCTTAGTTTCATAAAATGGTTTGATATATCATGAATAAAACATTCCATATTTCTCTTGATGAGGGTTACCCATCCATCGAGAGAGAATCAATAATACCATGTCACTAATGGAAAACTCCAAAGGGTGATGTAGATGATCCAAAAATCATTTCCACCAACTCTATTATATATCAAAAAACAAACATATATCCTGAATCATTAACAAGATCTTCTACATTTAACTAATTCCCTTACTAAAGTCATCACAACCCCCTCCCCTCCCACTTCCAAAAATGAGGTGATAAGTATTGGAGCCCATAAAAAATTATCAAATGTCTCCATTTTGAAATATTATTTATAACTATATCTTATATGAAGAAATTACCATTCTTAAATGGCTTCCCCCTGATCCATTAAAAACTAAGACATAAGAATTGAACATATCCTCTAAGGCTTAAATAACACACATTAATTGAACATCCATGTGTGGATAATAAGATTTAATCAACACAACCTTATCTACTATTACCTCTTGATGGTTGTTTAAAGAAGATGGTAAACATATGATCCTAATCTTTTACAATTGTAATGGTACACCAATGTAATTTAATTATTTCACACATATACTACATTCCCAAATCATCATCTTTAGTAATGTCTCTGATCAATATTTATTGAGTAAATTTTGTCAAAAAATAAATTAATAAGTAGATAGAATTATTCTATTACGGATTCCCTGGAAAAACAAAAACAATGTGCAATGAATCCTTGTCAAATATATAAACTAGTAAAAGATTTGGTATGATAAAACTAGAAGGATTCAGATGCCCCATCTTTTCTTGTTGACTTATTCAATAATGGGACACATAATTTTCAATTTCATTTTTCAAACCAGAACACTTGAATCAACATCTCATGTCATATTTCACTATCATGGTTCCTACATAAACAATCCATGATGAACTATGAAAATCATACAACATTTAAATCCTCATAAATTAAGTTATGAAAAAACATTACCCACAATATATAATACCATATAAAGAGATAGACCAGCTAGTTATGGTATCCCATAAATAAATATAAGATATGACTCCAATAAAAACATAATCTGGATGATGACTATGTAGAATAGAACAAGGATGATAAGATGGTTATGAAAAATGGATATGACCATTCATATATATTCATCCAAAGTTTAGACATGAAATTATATGATGAGATGCATATTATTATATACTTCCAAATATTACAAGAATGTCCAGAAGGTTTCATTCTTATTGAGGTAATTTATGATGTCATTCACCTTCTCATGGGTGTAAGGGATGTAAAAAATAAAACATCTAAATGTACTCCTCCTAAAACATTGGTCTAAGATTTATTTCCTTTATAAAAAATATATCTCAAACACCTATGATAATAAAATTATATGAAACTCTCCCTAAAGAGATAGTGCTCCCAACAATTTAGAAAATAAATAAGTATAGAAATTTATAATTTAGTAGTAGGGTATTTTTCTTATGTTTCCAAATATGAAGAGATTGATATGACATAAAAAATAATTTTAAATAACCATTAAACCCAATATAATATCATAAGAATCAAAATTCACCACATAATCCATAGCAAGATAAGGAATGTTTGAAATACATGTTTATGATATAATACATTTCAATTCATCAGAGGAAGTCTGATACATTTTATTCCATTTTAATTTTACCCACTGCCATATAGGATTAGTCAAAGGTGATTCTAATTTTTAGAAATTCATGATGTGCCTCAAAGAATATATTGAATTACCAAGGAAGCATTAAATCTCATATATATTCCACAACTCTTTACATTAGAATGAAACATTAACCTTCTCTTGATCTAGGGATAAGCCACATTAAAAAAATGATATTCTGAAAAAATAAACACATATTGGATATGATAAATTAATTTCGATAATATTACAAAAAAATGGGGAATATACATGATATAAAAATAAATTTATATAGTCCACATACATAAACATACTCATTAAAAAACTAATATATCATATATGGAGACAATTAAAATAGCATAGAGATACTGAAGGAATAACTTATTCATCAGAGCCATAAAAAAGACGTTAAAGTCACAAGTTATTCATAATTTTCATATATTCTCATTATATATATCCTCAAAATATAATACTCACAATCACTAAGATAATGTATACTCTACCACAGATAGATAATTGAAAACCACTTTAACCCCATTAACTAATCAAACAAATCAACCTCATGGGAAAAATGTTATTAATTTTTAAGCATCAACCCATTAAATTTCTAATAGTCTATGAATAATGAATGTGAACTAAAACACTTTTTTAAAAGACAACTGAGGTTGCCCAAGTTGAAACACTAGTGTGAACACAACCTTTTTTCCATTAGACCAACCAACTAAATCATGATCTGCATAATATGAGGGTATTATGTTCAGTTGTATAAACTACCCCAAATCAATTTTAATATCGATATATCTATCAAGTGGAATTTTATATTATTCATGTAGTAAAAAATAATGGATGATATAAACAACCATTATATGTTCAACAAGGGGGGAAAACACCTTGGAATCAATCATAATAAGAGACAACATGCTCCATTGTTTTGGGAATGAAGGTCTGGAATTATAAGACCTCGGATACTACTCCCCCTAAAAACCAGATAACTCTCAAAAATATCATGGAATGCTACATGAAAATTAAAACAATTAGTCTTATTTTGGGGGTTGAAAAGACAATACATATTGATAATGAATTAAAATTGATCCATTTAAAGAATAAAAATGTATCAAAATCACTTTTGGTTAACTGTCAATAGAGAATAAGGACGCTAAAACCCCTGATATTCCTTCATTGAAAGAGGTTTCTCTAACTCCGCAATAAAAGAAAGGATATCTGTTTCTTATTTTATGAAATAAAAATATGGTTAGATAAAAATTATTGGGATGTAACTACATTAAATAAAGTAGTCACTATAGAAGATGCCACAAATATGGGACGTATCACTATCCATGGACCCACATCAACCTCTTACAGAAAATCATCCATGGAGTGATGGTGCTTCACTCCATAGGCCTATGGCTAATTCTAAATATAATAATAAGCTTCTTACTATGGAACATTAGACTAGGGATATGATGAATCTTGACCATTATAAGGTGTATTCACAGATTTATATAATTTATTTAGATGTTGGTACTGGTCACAACCATTTCAAATCATTATTATTAAAGGGTAGAACATCAGGTGTTCATGACCATGCCAAACTGGTAAAAAGTCAGGGGAACGCTACTATCTATATACGATGGCACATTAGAAGACCATTTTTGAGAACCACATCCAGTACACCTGATATGCTCATGATACATACTCTTCATTCATTATAAACCACTTAAACATCCACCGGTTAAATAAGAAGTGGTAGAAAATCTAAAACATACTAACATACCTATTTTTTCATCATAACATGATCTTACGTCTCCACATATGTTGAATGATTGAGAAAAAATACCAGTTATTTAATATCTAATCACAAACCATTTATAATCTACTAATATTTCATCTTTTAATTATTTATAACTTTTGGATAAAAAATCCATCTATGGGAATATTTTACTATAAACCAACACACAATTGTCTCCTTTCTATAAATATCAGAACTCTATAGAGTTTTCAATTATAAGAGACCCTGGAAGGAACTATTAAATGAAAAGTGACTTGAATCCCTTCAAATCCAATCACATGTGGTCATGTTCAGAAACTATGGAATACCACCATCTCTTACTGGGAAACTCATTCCAAAATGATTAATAGTTATCCCTAAAGGTATTATGAGTTTCTATTAGGCTGATAATCTAATTGATCTTTTCTAGTTATCATCCACCCCACGGGGCTCATACATACCCAAAAAAATAGGGTATTATTTTTTATGAACACTGGAGAACAATATAGGCATCATCAATCTCATGGTAGTACATACAGAATTATATTCTCAAATTGGGGTACATTTTGGTACACAAAACAATCTACTTGCAAAATATCATCAATATGATTATGATCCAAAGGAGGATTCCCTTTAAGATAATTATTTTCTACCTCATATAGAACCATTATAATCCATCTCAAAAACATATCAATACCCACTGAAGAAATATAAATTTCACATAGAACTAGATTATCTCAGTTAAACTAGAAAACATAAAGAAACTAGATTAATAGTATTCAGACCTCGATAGGTATCGATCTAGCCAGTCACTCACAAAAATTATCCTATAAGGTTTCAAAATTACTATCACCTATATACCCAACTTCACAATAAAAGGAATCTTATAGAAAAACCTTCCATTAAATTTTTTTATCAATCTGACCCAATATGCCCACAATAAAGGTACTTTCCATGATCAAACACAAACATGAATGGAATTTCCAATCCCCTGGGGTGGGTGTCTACCAACTGAGAATCATTACTGAATTTGATTGAATTATTTCTCCTAATATAATGTAAATAAGTGAAATACATATATACACACACCTAGAAGATATAATCAACTATAGAATATATAGAATACATATATTCCATAACAGATCGAAGAAAGAAGAATTGATACCACAATTTGCAGTTAGAATAACCCCAAAGTAAACATCTAATAAAAAGGGCCAATGAAACAGAATCTAGCCACCACATCACATATTTTAAGAAATTTCCAACAATCTCACTAGTAACTACCGAAACACACATGAAAAAAACCAGACAACCTCACATGTTGAACAATATATATCCCTCCATCAAAAGACATATATCTACACACCATCGAAATGGTGTATAGGTTGTGATCTAAACAACCTCATTGGGATCCCACAAAATATCTCAATATCATGTATCTATAAAAACAATCCCAAATATTCTCATTTATATAAATCATATCATGTTAAGTAGTAAATATGTCTCATATAAATGCATTGAAAATATTTCACATTTTCCACTATGCCACACAAGACATGTAAAATAGTTTCAATGAAAAAATTCTATAATCATTTTTCAACGTCAAAACATGTATATCAAATCAAATATAATAAAAATAGAAATCACAGGTATGTTATTCCTATAATCACAATAGTTCATTATTGCAAAACAGTGATACCTTAATTAATGACTTTTGTGCACCCAAGTCCTTATAACATTGGCCTAAGGAACAATGGAAAACCCCATGGTAAACACCACAACAATTTATGACCATGTACCAAGAAAAAGGTGTCTATGGAATAGAGAAACACCATGTGATTGAACATACTAACATTAATAAAGGATTATGTCCCCCAACTAGACATTAAACCTAAGTAATATGTGCTTCCCCTGTGCTATATTTTACTAAATCATTTAATTTTTTTCACAGACAATTTCAAATTACTCTTTTCTCTTATAAAACATTATTTTCATACCTCTATCACAATTATTTGAAAAAACACATTTTCCTTTAACAAAACCAGTTGAAACCGATATTTTATTTCATATACTTTATGGACCCAAAAATTAATAAAAATTTATTTTAAAATCATTTTATAAAACTAGAAAAAGTAATTCTAATATAATAAAGTCTAGAGATGTACCCCCGTAATATAATTTTGGGCCAACACTACATGAAATAGAATCAACACTAATCAAAAGGAAGGAAGAGACAAAAAATAAGTTTTTTACAATAAATCTCATATCATAAAATTAAAATAAAAAAATATGATATAATGGAGAGGTCATTTAACACATAATGTGATAAACACAGCTTCTAAGACAGTACCAATGAATGGATAGTATTTAAATTCTAAACTACATTCTTACTCGAAAGGAAATTCCAGGCATATTTCTAATGACATTGTTATGTCATGAATATCATTAATGATATGAATATTCCCTATAGTTAATGCCTAGTTCACATTCTATAGAAAAATCACAATATGATTTATCAATCACTTTTAAAATAAAAACATACTCATGCAGATTAAAAGTGTGTATCTTATAATCCATTATATTACAGGTCATGGATTTTGAAACCTTATGATTATTACAAATCAACTATCTAGTAATAAGATTATCAAATCAATAATAGGTTAGTATTTTATTGAATGAAATAAATAAACTTTTAGTTTAAATAAGATCATAGAATAAATATTATCCAGATACTACATGTAATGGAGATGGGATGATTCACCAAGGGAAATATCTCAAAATAAATGGAAGATGATTTTTTTGTGGGAATAAAGAACAAAGAGAATTTAACTGTGGAATAAAAATGAAGAGTTAAATGGAGTTAAATAAAATTACATCCCAAGGTACTATTTATAGTTCAATTTCTCGCCTCTGTGGAACTTGGGAATTTTCTTAACAAATTTCCTAACCCAAATTATAACACAAAGAACAAGGAAGTCTATACACAATAAGAATAGGTGAATTATAATAATTAACGTGTTTATGTATTCATATCTTTTTAATTACATTTTAGTAGTTTTTAATGATATTATGGTTATAAGAATATCAAAACATCTGAGGACTATACCAAAGTGATTTTTTTGTGTTTGGGAAGGAAATGTTGAATGGTACTGAAATCATAGAAATATGATTTAGTTTTAACATTATATTTTTGAAAAAAAATGATTTAGGGACAGAATACCCATAATATGTTCCAAATAATTATATAATAATGTTGTTTTGATAAAGAGAAAATTGGTTTGGATAATGTTAATTGGATGGTATTAGTGATATTATCAAAAGGGTTGGGGTCAAGCCCCTTTATTATGAAAAGAAAAACACAACACAAACCTCATTTTAAATTGGGTATGGGAAACCCATTACATGCTAGAGCCGGAGGGATCAACCCGTAACAAAGCCTAATACAGCAGCCCGAAGGCTCATGGAGGGAAACCAATACATGCTTGTAGACCAGAAAAGTGAACTGAAGCCCACATAGGTGCCCGACACTAACAGAGACTGACCATTACTATCAATGCAGACCCTCCCTCCCCAGGCAACCTCGATGGTCACCACCAACTCGTAGACCACCTCGCGCTAGTCTCCCTAATGTTCTACTACATCAATCGACCGACAAATCTGTCTGAGCGTGACCATCTGAGAACAAGGAGCTATAGAAGTAGTTGAGGGGGGAGAACTACTGAGAAGTCGCAAAGGAAGACGCCGCCGAAGACAAGACAGGTCCTGCTGCTGGACCGAACCATCTCCAGTTCCATCATACCATGACCGAATCTGACCAGATCTGGTATTCCAAAATAGATCTGGCTTTGAAGAGGTAGACCACAGCACCAAAAATGTACTTCCACCGAGAGCCAATGCCAGCACCTTCATCAGCCTGATGCAACACCATCTGGGCACAGGCGGCGCTGCTGAAACCAAAGACACATTCTAAGGAATCGAGAAGCGGCTGCTGGAAACCATAGACCAACGAAGTCGGCTGCTCATGCTCATCCCATTACAGGCTCATCTTCGAAACATGTTGTTGGGCAACGAGGTATTGGGCTGGCCTGCCCAACTCTGTGCCACACGTACCCATTGAGGCCCATGATGGCCAAACCTTGGGCTTAGGCCAGTTCCCAATGGGGTAGAGGGGCCCACGAGTGGTTTGCTATAATATAGTGTGTGTTGCCTTGAGAGGACTCGAACCCAAAACCTCGGGGGCAGGACGCC
The DNA here is from genome assembly GCA_963277665.1 of Viscum album. NCBI lineage: Eukaryota > Viridiplantae > Streptophyta > Magnoliopsida > Santalales > Viscaceae > Viscum > Viscum album. The sequence continues at coordinate 1,766,346,264 of OY728140.1, forward strand.
ACTACCTCTAACATATTTTGGATGAATAGCCTAAAAAATAATCATTTGTATAATTATTTTTCATGATTTGGTGGACATTCTCCCCCATCACTAATTTATGGATGGTTGGTCATTCATATTCTCATGAATTATTTATGTATAACTTATCTTATTTTAGGTAGATTATTCTTCTATTATATATCCATATATTCTTTTTTTCTATCATTTTTTATATAGTAACCAGATTGTCAATTATTTTAGCTAACCATTATATTTTACACTTCCTCATTTAAAAGGATGTTTTACTTTCAATTTATAAAATATAGGATTCTAAAAAAGTTATTTACAAAAATTTAAACATTGATTGAAAATATAAAAATGCTGAGCGAAAAATTTATTTGAGTCGGTAGAATGAAACAAATTGATATTTTACAATCAATTTTTTAATAATAAAAACTATATCCTTAGTAGAATACTTTACATGAAACCCAAATCCTATATAACCCTGATATAATAAAAATTTATAATAAATATATTACATTTAAAAATTATGAATGTGAATAACCACATTATAAATAAAATATAAAATGTTATATTTAATTTTAATTTATTGAATTATTTCTAATAAATCATATACACGTTTTAGTGAAATCTTTTCATGATTTAAAAATTTTAATATTATAAAATGGGATTCACTGTATTTTATGCACGCAGAAAATGTCATAAATTTATAATAAATATATATAATTCATTTTATGAAATTAATATCATTTTTCAATTACAATTCCATTCATATATTAGAGTAATTTTTAATATTTTTTAGGAAAATTTATTTTTCAAAGAATAGTAAAAATAATAATTTTGTGAAAACTATAATATATCTACATGTAAATGTCTCCTTATGTTTTGAAATAAATATTAATGTACACAAAGTATCATTTAATAATAATTAATATGATTAATTACATAGGTATCATCATTATACATTATTTATTTATAATTTAATTCTAATGTTTAAAAATACATTTTTTGAAATATTTTTCATTTGCATTCAATGTGTTTTTTAATAAATTATTTTAATTCCTTATAATTGATTATTTTCATTAATTTTTAATATAATATTTTCCAAATAAAATTTTTAAATGAATTTTTTTCTTTATACATGTAATGGAATTGATGTAAATTAAATTTTATGCTTAAAAACAATTTTTAAAAATAGGTTTTCATTATCGTTTGGTTGATTTTCTTAAATTTTAATTGTTCACTTATGAAAAATAAATCTACTAAAATTGATCGAATATTTCTAATCATTATAATTAATTTAATTTAATAGGGCCATCGTGATTTTATCTTCTAGTGAATTGTAATGGATGTAAAATTATTTTAACACATTTGAGGATAAAATGAGTTAATTGGGATTAAAAATGTTAAAATGGTATGATTTCCACCCACACCCATGAAATTTGTATTCGTATAGGATATATAAATACTATTTTATTGAAACATTGAATACCAATTAATTTTGTTCCAAATTACTAGGAATGTGGCCTTAAATCATTGAAATATTTTAAGATATTCCACATGTGTTACTCCACACAATTATAAAATAAATCATATATTACTTCTTTATTAAATCCATTTGAAACGTATAGATTGGCCATTACATGATTAAAATACTTCCATGAATATTTATCTTCATCATAGATCTTCTGCATAACTCTTAAAACCAATTCATTAAGGATTAATCAGTACCCATAAGGAGGTCTCTCAAAATGGATATATTTATCTTAATTGGTGTATTTTAATTTTATTTCTTATTCTACATCCATGGAAACTATTGTATACATAAATACAATACATTTCAGGCTCCCCACTATCCATATATATCATAATTATTATATAGATATAATGACCACTATAAACTACCTCTAGTAGGTCATAGGTTGGCGAATAACAAGGGTGGTTTAAAAATAACCTGAAATGGGAGGAATTTCCCCCTACAATACTATAGTATCGGGATAGAATATTAATTATCAAAAAGAAATGATGTAACATAATATAAAAGAAACTAAAACCATTCCATATTCATGAATAAATAAAATAGATAAAGATAAAATAATAAAAAAGTATATAACCAAATGCAAATCTAATAGAGGCACAACAACTATTAAAAGATATATGTGCTAGTAATGTTATACACGGTCCATGTATTCAACCTTGAAACCAAAAATTTTGTTGATGTATGAATGGTGAGAATAAAATTTATAAATATTATGAAGTCCAAAATCTCTCATTCACATGTGAAGGATGATTACTAATATAGAAATAGTAAATATAAAAACCAAATTCCCAAATACAGGTCATATATCTATCCCAACCACACCATGGAATGCTCAATATATAATGTAAGATATGCATAATAACATAATAAGAATTATATAGATAAAGGGTACCCCCCACAAAACTACCAATAATTTTTTTTCTGTCACACACTGATAATATACATCATGTACATCCCATTTATTCTAATTAATACATACCTATTCTCCAGAGAATAATCACATCACATCAAGATAAAAGATACCTAGGAAACCACCCCACAACATGGTCAAATCGCATCTTAAATGAAAACACATGATTCACCACATCAGAAGAACATCCATATCTATAGTAGTATGGTTTCATGTAAATTAATGAATTAAACATCATTCCAACCTCCAAACATTCATGACCCCCTCCATAAGCCTCCCCACAACATGGTCATATCATATCTCACTCAAAGATACATGGACCACTTCCTAAAACATGATCAAATCACATCATTCTTAAAAACAACTAGGCCATCAAAATATACACTAAAACAATTATGGTCATCATATCATGTATATATCTACTCACCTAAAAGATGGAGTCAAAAATAACCAATATCCATCCATCCTTTACAATGGGATATTTAGAAAAATAAAATGCATTTGAATATATGGGTGTTGGCACAAAGTGGTTGATGTGGTTGGGTGTGTATAGAAATCACATGTAAAAATAAAATTACATTTATATATTGAATCCATATATAAGACCAAACTATTGATTCAAAAAAATACAACATCCAACTCATAACACTTCCATATTCACTGCCAAAAAAATTCATAACATCACATATACAACAATACCCATAGAAAATTTCTAACCAATTCCATTATCAATCCCATTTGTTTTATAATTATAAATTAACCCCATTTGAACATAGGACCCATCTATTATTTTTTCATTAGTAACTTCCATCCAATTGACTAATGCAAAACCTATTAATTTCAATTATTATTAACTAGTTATTGTATCTAATCCTGGGAAAATAGACCTACAAAAACATATATCAGAAGAAGCTCATCATTCCCATCAATCCATCACCATGCCACCAATAAGCATGTCTAAAAAACCATAAAATCAACACCCAAAATTCATGGAATGGAAAACCTTCACCTTTTTACGCTAAAATTATTGATAAAAAACCTGTCACATCACCGCCCAAAATTCACATCCATACAAACCATAACCCCCCTTCCCAAAAGCACCGAATAAACAATCATCCCACCACCAAAAAAATTATTAGAAAATAAAATATCACCTCTATTATATAAAAACAGAGACAAACAAACCACACATCAAATATCATTTTACATATATTATAATGGGGTTATTATCAAATTTCAGGGTTTTTTTGGTGTGGTATCACATAAGCCATAAAGCTAGGGTATACATTTTAATATCAGAATATTAGTTGTAAGATAATTTTTATTTTTGGGTGATATCAAAAAACATGAAATAAGGTTTCTATATATCATTAACTACCTAGAAAAAAAGACTCCCAATATCCATGATTCTCAACTAGTCATTCAAACAAAAAAATCACAACATCAAAACATCATAAAATCCCTAAAAATCATGTTAAACACTCCAATTTTACACAAAATTTATGTAAATAATTACTTTATCTTCATTATTCTTGTAACCCCCCAATAGATAATTGTGTGTCAAATAATCCATAATAAATCAACAAAAATGAAAAAATTTGGATTCCATACCTCGGAATATTTTTTTTCGATCAGGCAGAAAACCATACGGTGAAGATAAAATGATATCAAACAACCATCATGTGAGGAAAACATAGATCAACCAACACTGAAATAATGGTTAAGAAAAACACATCCTAACTCATAATCCAAACCTATACCACACCACTAAAGTGGTTCCCTACGATAATAATGTAAGAAATAACCCATGAATGATGGATCGGCTTTCCACCATTTCCATCAAGCATCCAATAGAACCAGTGTATCAAGGGGAGTGATGGAGGGATGGAAGATCCCTCAAAATACCCTAGATCACTTTAAATAAATATATAAAAGATGATATGGATGAATGATATGGGATTTGGATGAGAGGCCAATTGAAATCCCAAAACAGAATAATTTTATGCCATGTAACATATTCATATATGAAAACCACGGTGTTTTTAAAAATTATTAATTTTCATAAAATTCCTCATAATAATTGACCTTATTTAATAATATATCATGAATTTAATTCAAGATGTCAATATTTTTCTTAGATTATCCCCTCATCCATATACAGTCCACTAATCCAGCTGAAGACTAAAGCTGTGAAACACCACATCACATCATAAAAGAAATTCATGATTTTAATTATTTTCAACTACTATACTACACATACAACCATTATGGATCCTCCTAAAGCCCCCTATAAAACACCTCCAATAAAAAAACCAACAAAAAGTTGTCTTATAAAGAACAAACCATTATATCAGATACTTATGAAAAAATTATATTCCTTCAGAATTCAAAACCAACCCTTGATGAAAAGGTGTCCAAACAAATACATTGTGAGATACCTCTCAAGGATCTCCTAACATATTAACACTATAAATTAATAAAAATTTCATCCGAAACAACAAAAAAAATTTACTGTAAACCACATCAAACACACTACCATATATCCCACTCTCACTGAGCATAATGATATTAACCTATGTGCCTCACACGAAAAACATACATTACAACCAATGAACCTCACCGCCCTGAACACATGAATCAAGGAATACTGTAATCTATATCAAGATATTATATGATCATGGAAGCACTAACTCACCCACATGGGTTTAATCACATATTAGTAAAATGTATCATTATTAGGAACTAAGACATCCCCTTTCTATATGTTGGGACATTATCACACATAATTCATCACAAAAAAATAAAATATCATTATACATCAAGAACTAAACATCACATCCTAGGGAAAATAGAGAAAGTAAAAACTCAAAACATATCTAGTTATAGGGAATTCATCTACGTCTCTATATCCCAAGTAATATCTTCAAGGCACCCATACCTCTGCGACACGTGAACTAGGGAAATGGTTTTTCCATTCAACACCATCTCTTTGTGAAACTGTATATCTATAGGACAGTGTATAAATGATGTTTCATACTAGATATCCAAATATCTGTCGAAAATAAAAAAGTATTCAGTGTAGGGATACTAGAAAATCTAAGATATGCGGAATAATTCATGGATCCTCATAATCCTTAGTGGTAATTTTAACTAATTTGGCTCATAACGCTCTTGTCCCAACACCTCAAATTTCTCAAAACCCCTGGGAGATATTACTCCCCTACCAACCGTCCCATACCACATTAATGTCAAAACATCAAGGACACATTTTCCTTATCCTTGAACTATGATGATCTCCCCCTTTAATCTGTATAAGACTTATTCTGGTCATGCACTGAGTTCATCCTCATAAAAACATGGTGAACCTTAACTGTCATGTTATGAATCACATTGGGACTCAATTCTTCTGCCTCCCAAGAATCCATCAAACATAATGGTGAATAACATAGTTTCCTATTGAATTATTTTAAATGGGCTATATTGATGGATGACTAATAGTTATTATTATTATAAAACTAGTCTAATGTAAATTTTTGTGCCCATGATCTTCCAAATTCTAATATGCAAACTCATTACAAGTACACTAGTGTCCTGATAGTCCTTTATGTCTTCCTTTAACTATCCTCAGTGAGACTCATCCACATTTCACATTATGGAATAAAGAACCATAATCTAAATGAAATAGCCTCTAGAATCATCAACCCAACGATCTATGTGGATGTCCCCTTACTCCTATATTTTTTTAAAAATCCCCAGACTCCTGAACAATAATATTCCAACACATTTTTCTAAAACAAATTGCTACAAAAGTACCATTTCTTAGGGTATAAGATATCTAACAGTCATAATATGGAAGAAACTTCATCCAAAACTGGTGTTAAAACTCAATATAATGTTGATAAAACATATACCTCAAACACTTGTGATCTGTGAAAACCAAAAAGTGTTTCCAAAAGTGGTAATGATGCCAAAACATCATTACCACCATGAATTATTATTTCTCTATATCATGGGTGTTAATGTCATCCTCATGGGGAATCGACCAATTATATCCATAATAGATCATTTATTTCTTCCTTATAAACAATCCTCCCATGAATAGACATAAAGAATCATAATACTCATTGAAAATAACAACCCCCTTTGAAATCTAAATCATTTTAGCAATGAGCATCTCACCCTTCATGTATTTTAAAACTTATTAGAACTAATTAGTCAACAGAAAATCATAGTCCATCCCAATAAATGTAATAATTTAGAATTAAAATCAATATAAATTAGTCCCAAAACATTAAAAATATCTTAAAATACTTTGAAAATAATAAATCTTATTAATGTTCTTTGGTGATACCAAAGAAAAATAAAATTAACTTGAAATATGATGAGTTTACTACCACACCCAGCTATGAAACCACATTTTATAAAAAATGAACCTCGTGTGTCAAATACATAAACATGGACAACATTCCAAACAACTGGCAGTGATAAAGGACTAGTCTATGTACTCATGGAATTTATAGTTCATAATCCCGATGAATATATCTAGTTGTTTTTATAAAACCAAATGGAATTAATACAAAAGAGAAGTTCATATACCAACATCTGAAGGAATTATTCCACATTGTTCCATTATTTTCCATAAAAAAAGAGATATATTGACCATTTGTAAATCATGGAAAACAATATTTCTCAAATAAATTGGTTGAAATGATCACTAATCCTCAGACAAGGGTATTAGTTATTGACTGTCAGTTAATTCCACCATTGATGGTATATACACAACCTCATACTATAGTATGCCTTCTTAGAGAACACAATGGAGAACCCCACGATGAGACAATGAGTCGAAGAAAAACCCTATTCATTCTATCATCCCCCTATAAACCCAACATGGAAAAATATATAAGATAAATTTGATAGGGAGTTATCAAAATAATATATTCTCCCAAATAAAACTATATCCCAAACTAATTGTCATGTTAAGGTTGTAGTGTTATAAAATACTTTGGAAAATAATACATGCACTCATACAAAATCCTAGGAACACCCACCAACACTATCTTCTAATAATAGCACTTCCATCATAGAAATATGGGGATCCAAATACAAACTACACAGCTTACTGCCCTGCTGACTAATGAATGGAACAATAAGCCATCTACATTTGACAACATGTCTCTCTAGAAGTAGTAGATAACAAATTGAATGTAATAAAACAAATATATTCATATGATTACATTGAATTGTTGTATCTATAGATATACTATCATTCCATGGAACATATGTGGACCTATATTTAGTCTAAACCCCCAAACCACATCAAACAAAATGGTTTTCATCCGACATGTGTAGTAAACACCATCAGTATTGGAATACTCACTACTTCTAGTCCAAGATCATAGACTATCATTGGTGAAATAAATTAGTATTGATATTTTGAATAAAATATTTAAAAATTAGTATAAGACAAATTGAGTATTCATAAAATTATCTCTAGAACCTCAATCATCTATGCCTCTACTATATGAAATAGATAATAGAAAACTCCTCTATCTATCAAATAAATAATTTCATCATTAACACACATGGGTTGAGGTCCCTAGACTATATTAACATCCTGAGATTATCCTCTACCTGTGCCTTTTCACCTAGACGTACCATATGCTTGATACCCCTTCTGCTCAAAAAACATCACTAGAAATTTTCACTAAGGTGATGTTGAACCTATACACCTACACCATAATGAGTTCGAAGAACTCTAAGGAACAAAATATGGTGATGTCCATGAACCCCAATGAAAAACAAATTGTCCTAATATGACCTGTAAAATCATATAAACCCCTAGCATTATAATTCATGATAATATGCCATTTCAGATGAATACTTATTGGTTGAATACTTGAAGGGCCTTTTGTTTGAGACCTTCCACTGATTTATATAATCCACGACAAAGTCCACTAGTTCCCCTCTCATAGTAAACTTCCTCGGGATTGCATCCACATGATCACCTCTTCCTTCATATAACCCTCCAAATACATTGGAAACATAAAAGATGTAACCACAACATTGATATAAGGATTTATCTAATCCCAAAGATGCCTTGTATGAGACTACTAATCTTTAAAAGGATATAAATAAAAATATATATTTGTTTTAAAAAATGATTCCCAACTATCAGAGTAACATAATACACTAATGAAGAGAAATAAGATCATTCATCTTCACTACATTCATATTCAATGAATAGAACTATACATGGTACTCTTTTCTGAATATTGACCCACAAAACAATATCCTTCTTCTGTTCTAGTAAGTACTACAACCAACACTAATGGGAAACTCCTCATATCTGAAAAACTATCAAAGGGACTCAATATCCCACATCGGCCAGAATAAAAATATAAGTTATCTCATCCTCCACCTGTGATGAATGTAATTTTTTGTGGAACCGATATCAATTAAATTATTATTATAATAAGATTTTACCATGGTGGTGAATCATAGGTTCAATCACAAGGAGGATACATACACTGACATATTTTTTTCTTATCACTGTTATAATCATACTAATATAAATCTTTCATTCCAAATAATATAGTATAGTTGCTATGGAGTGATATTTAAAATATATATTAATTAAAATAAAAAAACTATATGAAAAAAATACTCATTGAAATTAAAATATGAAAAAATATTCCCTTGGGGGATTGTAGTGGTGTTATAATTACAATTGAAAATATTTTTCTTCTATTTTACATAAAATATATATCAGGATCTCTAACTCTAAACGTTACCATTCAGATTTTATAACCATGCACTAATAACTATTCAAATATGAGTAATCCCTTTATAATAAATCCCTAATACAAACTTCACTGTTTAAGTGGCTCAAATAACAATGAGAAAGAAAATATGTGAATAAAATGGAGGAATACAATAATACAGAAAGTTAGGTGGCCACTCAACATAATCATTTTGAGTAAAACATAAATCATAGAATAAAACCTGATAATACATTAACATAGAATAGTCTCAAAAACCGCCACTATGTTAATCAAAACATATTGAGGGTTATCTCTCCATAATCATGGATTTAAAATACATATAGTTGGGGCATAAAAAATAGAAATCAAATGAAATGTAACAAATATTAATTAATATAGACTATTATTTATTAAAAATAAAAATTATTATTACATCATCTAAATTCATTTTAGAACCTGGAAAATATTAATCCCTTAAAATATAAGATGATGAACATATTTATAGGGAGAGGTGTGAAGAATGTTTTCTCCAAAACCTTAATCTAAATGATATCATGTTTTAAATCAAGTAAATTATTTAATTGGAAATTTTGGTATTCATAAAAAGTATTAGTTTTTTTCATAATAATTCTCCCTCAAAAGGGGAGTTTGATTGTCTATAAGATTTAGAATTAATGGAATTTTTACACTTAGAAATTTCTTCAAGATAGGTGGCTGTTTTAATTCCATGTCTCCAAATACAAATGAATTTATTTCATTGTAGGAGTCAGATTATGTCTCTTCTATAGTTACTGAAGTTGTTTACCATACCTTTTCAACCTACATGGGGAATTTAAGATCTATTGAGTATTCCCTCTTCAATATATATTCTCATCAATATAAATATCATGATCCATGCACAAATTTTAATGAATGGATTGTGAGATAGTTAGGGGCCTCCAATCAGGGATTGAGGTTTTATTGAAGAAGTATAAAATGAATATCAATATTCATAAAATACTAAAAATTTAATTTCTCAATTTTAAATAGTTTAGTAATAGTTATGGATATAATAAAAATAGATTTATAATAGTAATAATAAATTAGGCACTATTTCAGATTAATCACAAAATACATTTAAGCCGTAAAAATGACACAAATTACTAAACAATAACACTATTGTGAGATTGAAAACATGGAATAACATTTTAAAATGTATAGAAACATTAGATTAATAATCTAGAAAGCTCTCTATCTCAACATCTGAAACACTACCCTCATACTTTTCAAATGCCTTCCACTGGAAATTACACAACATCCTCCTCCAATGTTCATACTCGTCAATCAGATCAATGCTAATGTGATAAAATATATCATCCTACTAAACATATACTAACTCAACCACTTGAATACTACATCATGGATCTATAGATACATGTGGAAACAAATATTCCATTATCATAGGATGCAATAAATTTTATTTTGATTCATTATAATTAACATTATTCTACTTTTGCATCCAAAAACTACCCTAGCAAAATATTAAAACATTTAGTCTTGTATCATGTACCTCCTCTAAGTCTCCACCCTATTAATAGGTCCTCCTCACTTTTCTTTTCAATAAGCTCATTGTCCTTACACAAAATCATGTGGGGAATAAAATCATTTTCTATTTCAATGAAAACCAGTGAAATCCAAATTGTTCCTAACCCCAAAAAATATCATATCTCTCAATCATCACCTATGATGTTATTCATTCACGGACCACACATTACAAAGATCTCGCAATGATGTTTTATAGATAATGATCCCTCATGTCTCACCACTAGTAGGCCCTATGTTGGTGACAAGCCATGAGGGTATAAAAAATCATATAATGGGATGATCTAACCTCAATAAGAATATTGTATTGGAATATAACAATAATAATCCAAATTTCACTCCATGAAATAGTATAAAAGAACCCAAAATTATCCCACATTCAGGTATAAATGAAATTTGTATAGATTAAATCCTCTAAAAATAAATACCCAAAAGGAATGGAGTGAAAAAATATCATTCCAAATGGTTCCAAGATATTAATGTATTCCCTGGTCCATGTAGACCTCCAAGGAACCTGAAAATTAGTTCATATATGTATATTAGGAATAAAAGTATACTAAATGGGATAATTAATGTCTCTATTGCACATGAGAAATATGAATTATATGAGACTAATTAATAAATAACATAATCAACAACACCTAAACATATTAACTATCCACCCCAACCTCACTAAGGGATTCTCAAAAAATAATTCTATCCATGTATAATAGCATTATAAAAATAATTTCCATAAAGGGTACCCCACACTACTTTCACAATAATTTTCCACTCTCATTCCCTAACATCATAAGTCCATGAAATCTTGTCTCTTTTAAAAAACATATACCACCTCCCCATAGCATATTCACAACACGTTATTCCCACTGACACCTAGGACATCTCCCCATAACTCGGTCAAATATTATCTCACTAGAAGAAATAGTACCCATCATATCACAATAAATTCCATAACATGAGTAGTTACATATTGTGAACATTAGGGACATAAAACTTGTTCTCTCCTCTTACCATGCATGACCCCCACTATATGTCACCTCATAATATAGACAAATCACATCTCTCCAGAACAATAATATGCCACTTCCCCACAACCCAATATAAGATATCCAATATAAATCAAATGGTTAAAAAACTAGAGTGAAAATATTCCTCAAAGCATCACAAACAATTCATATTAATGAAATAGCAGGAAGGATCTTGTAGAAATCTATCCATTCTCATCGCTGACATTTTTGAAAAAACACACCCATATAAATATATGGGTTCTATAACATAATTCTCAATGTGAGTGCGGTTCATATAAAAAACAAGAGGAATGTTTAGATATATATTATCAATCCATACATAATCCCATCCGATGGGTTAAATGAAAGGCGCTAACCCAATAAAAACACTTCTACATTCACTACACCACTAACTATACAACACCACAAAAACTAATATCCACATATTACATTTCCAACCAATCAATGTATCCATAACACATGATTGTTTATTAAGTATCAAAAACATTTAACAAATTTGACCATCATTTTTTTTTCATTAGTCATTTAAAACTCATTAAAAAAATAAATTCCATTAATTTCGAACACAATAAACTTGTAATTCCATTAATACTCATGCATCTAGAATAATGGAACCACAAATCAAAAGAATATTATCATTCCAATTAATCCATCACCTCACTACCCCATAAGAATAAAAAACCATCATCTCACCACCCTAAAATCATTTTCATGAAAACCATGAACCCCCCCCCCCACACACACACACAAAAACTGAAATCATGTCCAAACAACCATCACCTCACTCCTCCAAAATCAACGCGATATAAGTGATCACCCCACTATACTGAATGCATATACAAACAAGCCATCACACCGTAGCCAAAAAATATAGTCAAACAAAACACAACCTCACCACCCAATAATCATTTCAAAATATACCCCACATCAAATAAAAAATTATATATTAGAAAAGGGGGTTTCAATATATTTTGCATTATTTTAGGTGTTTTGTCACACATGAAATAAATCCATGGGAAACCATTTTATTAACCAAATATATGTGTTTATCCAATTTATATTTTAGGGGGTCATCACAATAACATGAAACAAGTTTTCCATATCAAATCCTTTATTATATAATAAAATAATCCCAACAGCCACGATTTTATGGGTGAATTTATCCCATACAAACTCAACATCACAATAATATAAAATGTTTAAAAATAATGTGAATCATTTCCCTTTCCTATCAGTTTCAAAATTAGAACAATTTATCTTGATTATGCAAGCACAAACCATCCCCCATAGATAAACAAGAGTAAACCCACTGATTGACTAACACCTCATTAAGGATTATCCAAAATCAATCCTAACACAAAACCTTGATAAATTTATAACACTCTAGTAGGTCCCATTTAAAATAACCATGATGTAGATGGATTGTGACCACAAATCTTCATTGATAATTAAAAGGAACCAATGGATCATGGTGAGGTAATGAGGGCTAGATGAACCCCCAAAATCATATTGGGATATTTCAACAATGAGAATAAGGAATGTACAATATAATGAAGATGGAATCAATGAAATGTTGTTATTAAAACCTAGAAATCAACATTATAATGATGTGTAAATGATTCAGGATGCGAAATAAATGGTTTTTCAAAAAAACCATCATCCACTAAAACTAATGTTGCCTCAGACATTATTTAATTAAAAACCATGAATTTCATTCATGGTGTGCATATATTTCATGGGTTTCACCACATATACATATAATCCATGAATTAGGATATCTATAAAATACATGATACACCAATTCATGTCATGTAAACCATTCATGAAGTGAATTTCTTGTTGAAACATTACTAGTCCTCAACCACCATGGTACCTCCTCTAGCCTCCTTTGAAACACCTCCGACACCAAAGCATTGAAATGTAAAGGGTCAGGAAGTCACATTCCATTTCATGATTCCTTATGTATTATTAATATATATATATATATATACATATATGATCTTATTATGATCTCTCAACTACATTCCATCCCATCAACAAATGGTGTATAAAAATATTTCTAATGCTTATGTGTGAATATATTTTATATATGTACTAAGTATATATTATATATTTATCATTTTTGATAACCATAATTTTTCATTATACACTTTTCTATCATCTATTAAATATGTATGAAGACCATAAAAAATTATAACAGGATTTCAATGAGGGACGGTTAAATGGATTATCATTGAAATAATCTTATAGGGGAATATATGTTGGCCCTTATTATACCATTTTTACTTAGATTATTTTCATATGTATATATGGATTCCCTTAGAAAAATTATTGTTAGTCAACCCATCTAGGCCTCTCAACTATTAGTACATATGGGATTCACCTCAACCACACCATAAGAGCTATCTAGTCGGGCGATAGGGTGTGTTGGTGAGTATAGTGCCCACTATGGGAATACATATCTCATGATTTATTTCCTAGGTGGCATGATCATTGGTAAGGCTTGGATGGTGAGGGTATAATGCATTTTATTATGGATGATGACCTAACTATTAGATTATTGGAATGCTATCATGGTGTTTATCTCTTATGCATGAGCATTCATCCTGAAATATCGTTATGGGAAGGAGGTTTTGTGCAGAACTATTCCTCTATAAAAACATATGACTGAAATAGATGGTATATTATTAGAGTTAATTTCACTCTCTGATCTCTCACTCGTTTACTTTAACTTTCCACTCAATAACCATAGTCTTATGCATTATTTATTTGGTCTTGAGACACTCGATGTCAACCCCATCACTCAAAATCTTTCATGGAAGCCTTATCTAATGATCAAAAAAAAGACTAAGGGGTAGTCATCGATGTCCCATATCCATGGATATGACTTAATTTAATTTTCATAAATTATTTAATGGAATGATTAATTTTTTAGTTGAATCCAATATATTCATTTCATGATCATTTGAAGTCAATCACATGAGCATATTGAAGAAATATCTAGACATATGAAGGATCATGTGATCCATTGATGATTCTCATGCGAAGACATTTATATTTCACTAAGGATTCAAATAAAATAAAACATATAATTCCATTAAAAAAGACACACCCATCCACAAGATTATATTATGATGTATGAAGGCTAATAATGTGATCAGATAATAACATATCATAAATGTAAGTCAGGCCTGCGATTTCTATGAAGATATCACTTGAATCCCTCATCTTTCATATGAAAATCTCACATGAACAAATAAATATCATGTTTCACTCATGGCGTCAATTTTATGAAATCTTAGTGTCTATAATGCATTACATCATAAGAATCCATCTTTAGATCATGTAATGATAATCATTCATTTCTCTCCCCTACCTCAAGCCAGTGCATGAGGCACAGACACTACGAAAAGGTGTAACTTCCTTGGGCTATCCTATACACAAATAAACCTATCATTACCTTAATAATAAATGAACATTAGAAGAATAGGAGTATGGAATATATAATGAAAAAAATATAACAGATGTAGAGGTGGGGAAGGATCATCTACAACCTTATAATGGATTTTATATTTAATCGTAAGACCAATCACATGAAACTCTTCATGTGATCATATGATGTTTTTCACATCATGAGATTATACCAATAAAGTCAATGGGCTTGGAAGAATTCTTAAATACCAATTAAAATAAATCTCATGAACCTCATCACATATGATGCCTCTCTACTTGAGAGGTTAGGATAGACATCCCTTAATATATAAAATCTACATACATGATGCCTCCATGAGCCCTAGATATTAAACTTTGGTTATGATATGGATTCATGAAATTGTGATCATTAAACCTTAAAAAACCCCATACATTTGACTCTCTTATGTTTTCATTTTCCATGTGTATTCACATGATATATAAAAATGGGGTGGAACACCTCAGTTATCCACCCTCATCCATGCATGTGGCTCCAATATGTATTCCCTTTACATGTTCACATGACCTTTCACAAGACCCTAGTTAGGTCATTCTATTCTCATTAGAAATAGAACATCAGGTGATGTAATCATGGTGGAACCCCTTGACATGTATGTGGAATTGACATTCATGAGAACCCATGGACAAGCTTTCCCATCCCCATGAAATATGTAGGAAGTTCTATCATGACACGAACCCTCAATAGTGTACTCCAACTGACATTAATAGTTTTCCCATGTGGTCTATGAATGGTCTATTTGGACTTGCAAAGTCAGTACATTGATATTTTCATGATCATGAACATGTTTATGTTACCATTCTGCACTAAACACTTATGATCACATGATTTTATTACTCCTAACTCATGTCTTTATTCACTCATGAATACATGGATTCATTAGTTTGATCACGTGAATATCCCTAGAAAATAATATTTTATTAAAAACGGTATTGGGGAAAATTCATGTTGAACATGTGAATACATCTAGGAATATTGGGAAAAATCTCTCAAATAATCCTCTCATTATATTTTTGGTGTGATTGTGTTTTTTGAAAAATCCAGATGATGACAAATGATTATGGTTGGGGTTTTTCAAAAACAATCTTTTAAGGTGGAGAATATTCCTAGTGTTTGCTAAATTTTGGGGCATCAATATTGAGAGTCTGATTTTTGAAAAGGAATTATTTTTTCATAAGAGTGAATGGAATGAAGAATGTTGAAGAAATTTGGAAATGGATTTTAATTGTGTTACATTATTCATGGTTTGCATACCATGTTCTAGGAATAGTACGTGGAGCCGTGAGAGCGGTACGCGGGTGTAGTTTGCCAAACCGAAAATGGTTCTCGGTGGATGGCAGTGTGTAACATGGATAGCTTTACATTGGTAGAAGCAATCGACTTCATTGGAGCTAAGGTGGTACATGGTTGGCATATAAAAATTATTAACAGATGGCTAGCGGTTCACGAAAGCTGTTGAATAGGTAATCGATGGGGGCTGATTTGATGATTGGAAAAATCTTGATTAAGTAGATTTTATGGATTTCTTTTCTGGTATAAGAATCACTAATCCTCCTAATTACTGTGGATATTGAACATCAATAGAAATCATATTTTTCATCTGGAATTTAAAAAATTTAGAAAGTGGATTCTGCTATTTTTTTGTGGGGATTCATATCTATCAATGGATGTTTGGTACGAAGAGGAGGAAGTCTGGTATTCAGAAGGAGTTGTCTCAAAACACAAAGGATGAATCTATTGTGCACAATAGGGATAATTTTGGAAGTGATAAGAAGAGGGGGAGCTCTGGTATGCATATGGGAAGTTAGTATGCAAACCGATAACAGTTCACAGAAAGTAGGGGTTTCTCAATGGAGGTATGCGGGATCGGTACGTGGTAGAAGTATGCGACTGTGAAGGAATAGGATGTCTGTGGATGAAGGGTTGTTCATGGGAGCTACAGCGGATCGTGAAGAAGGTGTCTCACATACCAAACCTTGTACTCAGTATGCAGGTGAGGATGGTGGTTTACTATTTACTCACAGAACCCTGTGAAAGCATCAATTCAGTTTATGAAAGTATTTTCTGGTAACTAACTTTACCCGGGAAGGTGGAAGTCATCTGCGGGTGAAAAAAGAACTTAAATAGAGCATCTAAATATTGTTGAGGATGCAAAAATTCATGAAAATTAAGGGACCAACATGTCCATAAAATGTGTTTGAACTAAAATTATATAATTTGTGAGTGGATTCTACTCCAAGAGTAGTGAGTGAAGGAAGAGGAAGACGGTTACCCATTCTACCGGTAGTGAGATAGAGAAAGAGGAATTGGGAGTGACCCTTGGAAATGTAGTGAGCAGACCCTATCCCTTATAAAGGAAGTGAGCCTCAGTATAGAATATCTATCCCAAGAATTGTACTTTTTATTAGACATTAGCCTTAGTGAATTTGGTACATCAGCACATAGCCATTTTATGATCCTTGGACGAAGCCCAGTGAGGGTGAACCAAATAAACTTTTTTTTCATGTGATTGATTTCATATCTATTTTTGTGTTTCCACATGAGGAATAGTGAATTGAGTTTTTTTAACAACAAATCAAGATACAAATGGTAGAATGTTTTAATATACCATACCCTGATTCACCTCCTCTCAGTTTATTCGACCTAGAGGACCTAACAAGGATCAGTTGGATTAATTAAGTGAATGAATCCTAGACATTTCATTTTCTTCGTGTGAAGAAATCGTAGAAAATTAAACATGACCATGAAATAGTTTTGGTTCATGTATGAATTGATCATGTGAAATCCTCAACCCATGTCAATATTAATAATATAAAGAACCATTAATTTTTTATTGATACACCCTTGGGCATGCCTTCCATGTCATACTAAAACCCTAAACATGCAAGGAGAACAATTAAGACATTTCGAGAAGAAAATAAAGACATGTCAAGTAGAAAATCAAGGCATGTTGAGAAGGAAATTTTGATATGTTAGAATAAAATATTAAAATTTTAGGATAAAAATTAGAACATGTTAGGAAAACAATTATATAATGTTAAGAAGACACCCTATACATGCTAGATGGACACCGAAGGACCTGTCAACCCTCTCTTCTAAACATTGATTTATATTCCCCATTCAATCCCTCGTCTATGAACATTTTATCATATAAACCCTTTCATAGGTAGTTTCATTAATGTGTTAGCATTGTGCACCCATGTGAACCTACTTGTTCTATTATCCTTGACATGCCATCCATGTCATAAATTTTTTTTTGAAATACCTTCCATGGTCAACATCACACATTTTATTATAGGGGGTGAAGAATGGACATGTAGATGGTATCCACCATAGAATAAGTCTTTATATTTCCTTAATATCATGGGTAACCATGATTTATTTTAGTGGAATCAACCATTCAAACCCATCCGGGTTTTTGGAATGAACTAAACTATGAGAAATATGATTCATATGCATAGAGGATATGTAGGATACCATTATATGGCTCAAACACTAATAAGCATCTACCATTATTTATATCCACTCGTAGGTGAAATATTAATGAATCATGGTACTAAATTCACCAACAAATCTACCATCCTTCCTCATCCATATATTTATTTAAGTGGTCTCATACACTAGAATCATTTTATGTGTAAACCTATACCATTTTCTCAAGTACCTCAAACCCATCAACGAGTTAACGAAGTACTAAATTATTATGACAATGTTTATTATAATAAATAGGATAAATAGGATTCCATCATATGTCCCGAAATCCATACCATATTTTCTATGATACTGGTACTCCCACCTCTCTAAGTGAAACATCAAAGTGTAACCCCATTTAAATTTTCACTCTTGGAATGTGTCAAATCTTTAGATATCTAATGTTTCTCACACAGAGTATGACTCACATGTGTGTAGTTACTATAAATTATTATACTAATATCATGATGATAATTTCCCTAGTGTGGTACCTTAATTGGTATCAATTATTAACTAAATATCATCTTCAATCAATGTTTAATGCTCCAAATGAGGCAATTCATGGAATAAATACACGCCTAAGTCCTACTCAAGGAATCTGTTATCACACACATGAACTACATATAATATAATTCATGTCTGAATAGGTCATTTAAGAAAAATCCTCAATGATTGAACCCAATATTTACATCCTCACAAAATGACATTAATATACATGGTATAGTCATATCAGAAGACCATAAACTTTGTCAAATGAACAATGTGTGTTTTGATTCATATTCTCACATTATATATAGCACACCTCATAAAGGTTCAATCTCATCTACAAGAATCAATCCACCATTCTAGATGAAAACAAACTCTAGATATCCAAAACATATCTATTATCTAATGTGTCATAAATAAATAATATAATAATGGAGAAATTATTATACAAATAGTTGTTCTTGTCAATAAATTATTAAGATCTAGTCATTTGAAAAGGGGTAACCAGTCATTTATAGTTTAATTGTATGGATTTAGTGCACATATATTAAATCAATAAGTTATTCTTGGAATAGGAACTAACTCCATCCAAATGGGTGTGATGTTCCCAACCTCCCTCTTATCAGCTGATATGTGTTTCAATGCTTCATTTGGTTTTGATAACCTAACTGAAAACTAACCATTGTAAAGCATGTCTATGTATTTTCATTTATGTTGGAAGCATTGGGTGATTCTGTGGATAAATCCTAATAAATTCATTGATTTCAAAACTATACTAATCCCATCACACACATCTTTCATACTATGATATCTGAATGAATCAAAAAGGTAACATGACAAAAAACTCTTTGACTATGTAATACCTTTAGTGTGTTAAAAAGGATAGAATACCTAGTTTCTATAATTAATTGTTTCTCTATATTTTATTAGGAAAAAAATGGTGAACTTAATGTGATATCCTTTTACTATGTTGGACCATTCATAAAATTAGGGATCACTTCTTCATCCATTAACTATGAATGAAAATAATCAACCTTTTACTCATATAGTTCATGATAAAATAATGTGTGGAATTTTCTATTTTCCATGATTTATTCAGATTCAATATAATACAAATGTAATCATTTAATATGAAAACAGATTCTATGGTCATTGTAAAACCCATTGATATCTTTAGAACAACACTTGATTTTGTGAGTTTCTAGCTGAAACACTTAGCATGTACTTCATCTTCCATAGAAGCTTTAGCCTCGATGCCCTGATGTATGTTTTCACCAACAAAAAATCCCTTTATAGTTGTTTAATGTTGTGTAATGAAAGGTCCACAAAAATGGATGCATCCTATAATTATTAATAGTTCATTAAATTCTCTATCATATGAATTATCCCTAGCATTATTTACCACGACATGTTGCAGGAGAGGATGGGGACCATGTTTCCATATGTTACCACATTGGGAGCATATCCCAAGACTATAAAATCATATTAAATCATTAATTTAGGGAGATGTATTTTTAAATGATAAAATTAAATATAACCACAAAGGAGATACCTATTTTGGTTCATATCCATTCAACTCATCATCACTGACATATGACCAGAATTCCACAGGCATTTGTAGAGGTAGTCGTTCCGACCCCAACTGTCCAAATTTTGCCATCTAATAGGAGATCCCAACTAGGATATCCAAATAAAAAAATCTAGAGATTCAATAATTCTCTATTACCTTTAAAAAATCTAATTCCCACTGGTGTATACTAAAAGTATTCAAGAATCAATCATAGATCGTCACTAACCTGGAGCCTCTAACTTCATCACAGATAGCCATGGATACTATGGAATCCCAGGCAGAACCTCATCCCGTAGGTATTGGTAAATTTTTATCATATATTATCCCAAGAACATCATCAATATATGAATAATTCCATTTATGGTATTGTGGGAACCATCCCACCAAAAATCCTATTCAGCACTGACCATCAAACAACACAGTCCAGTAGTAAGGAGAAGAAGCCTTATAATAAATATATTAAAATGATATAATCAAAATATGAGGACATAACTTTTGATAAATATGACCACAATCCTAAAATGTATTATAATACCCTTATTTATTCACCATAGACACAATTGGATGGCTCACCTTCATCCTACAAAACATGAAATGAAGTGTCTGATAGTATATTTCATGCATTTACAAAATGTAATATTTATAAGAAAAAAATTATATATTTCATTATCAATGGATTATATAGACATTTTAAATATATTATTGAGTATATAGGGACCACATAGAGACTCTCATGATCATCCACTGAACCTAATAATGATATAGGAAATGGTGTAGTCAGGGATCCTACTAGTCATCTTTTAAAGTATAACAAGGTAATTTATATGGGGGAATAGATCACTCGACTCCATCAAGTGAATAAGGATATAAAGGAAATAATTTTCAGAGTACTCCTAGTATATTATCCCCAGAATGACATACCAACACCTTCCATTGGAATCCCACCTTATATTGAAGTTCCCTGGCCCATATTGTTGTTTGAATTTTCATATTTTTATCCCCTCATCGAAAACATATATGCAATATTCCGCCTCCCCCTTGCCCATATGTTAGAGTGAATGTCCATATTTTTAGACCCAACATCAGGGGTACTCTAGAAACCATCAAATAAAATTAGTTTCTACAAAATCTCTAGGACAGTTGAGTTCCTTCATTCAGTTATAAGCATCTATATAATCCATGTTTTCTAGAGATTGTTCTCCTATTCCTGAACCGATAAAAATAGGGATCTATACCTCTGAATCAAAACACATCTATTTTCATATGCCAAAATATGTGTACGTACCATGATAGAGTTGTAGTAGTGTCACCCATCAATTCCTTCAAACCAAAACCTATCCATATGTACTTTTACTATTCCATGTAGAATGATTTTATACAACACTATGTAATGTGTAATTAGAGAATGGTGAGGTTGATAGGCTATGTAAATAACAACCATGCCGCCAACACAATAGGAGTATGATTGAATGTTTCTTTAACATTATTGTCAGGATTCATAAATATATTGATCTGGGGATGTTGGATCCAATGAATCATGAATTCCCACACAAGTCATGTGAGATCTCTTAATAGAACACAAGAGTTGGGTTGTATAGAATGGGACACATAACGTAATGTGATAGGTGAAAATGTATCAATGTGATATGAAACAACCCCTCTTCCTTCTAGGAAAATCATTTCCCCTTTTAAATTGACTTTTACATGGATAATGATTTGCTGAAAATCTCAAAAATTTGGAGGGTTTGTCTGGTGGTGTTTAGAGGCCATGAAAATCACTACCCATAACACCAATGTTTTTGGATAACAATAATGGGTTTCCTAATATTTCATTATTTTTTAGAGATTAATGTAAGTAAAAGACTTTATAGTGTTATAAGATATAAAAAATCATTTAATATTCATAATTATCAACTAATATCCATCCAAATATCAACCAACTACCATCTTGTGACACAATTTCATAATTACAAGATCATGAGATTCTTGAAAATTTCCTAGTAGCACTAAGATAACATACGTGACCAACATCCTAGTATCATGATGATAACCTAAATGAAAAATTTCATGTTGGATTAATTTAAACTGCATTATATTATCATTATTGCAGGATGTGAAGTTATAAAGAACATGTCCCTATTATAGGACGATAAAGAGGGTAATATCCCAATCCTTAGGATACATATTTGGAATTATTTATAAATTATGTTTTCTATATGTACCATCAATAAAACACAATATATATCATATTAATAACACAAAATCACTAGAACCCCTCAGTCACATGATGTGGTTGTTATTAGATTGGTGGTTCCCCATAATCTCAGATCATGGAATCATTGAAAGCTTATCGAATGTAGAAAGCTATAGAATAGACAGAGATTTCTCAAATACCCACTAGTTAAAAAAATTATATCATATCAAGAAAGAAATCATGGGGTAGGCACAGATCCATGGACAATTTAATAAATCACATCATCCTGTTCTTACGCCCTAAGGAGGACAAGTGTTGGAATAAATTCACACATCATTCAAGGAAAATGACAATAATATTCTGGAAACTGAGAGCACTCTGGAATATGTTCATGAACATACCCTGTTTAAGTGACAGTACATTGAAAAAGAGATATAGGATCTCTACCGTAATATTCTGGTGGTGATGCAGGTATTGGAACATAGTCCTCTATAATATTATCATAAGAATAATCATAACCTGAAATCACCATATGTTTATCAAAATATTCTAGGAACTGTCATAATACAATATTATATCCCTACTCAACCCTGATATTCTGGTTAAAATATTATAACAATGATATAGAATCAGTACTGTATCACTAATATTCTTAATGTATGTGCCTATAAGGATATTACAAACATATCCTTAACATTTGAAGGGTAAATCGTCTCTTAAACAAAAGAATATGGAAATATCAACAGTAATATTCCTCCATGAAGTAGTTCTGAGATGGATCATAGGGACTCTACTATGGATATCAACCAAGGTCAGACTCCACATGTTGATATCTCTCCCGAAAAATGAAAAAATCCCCCTTCCCCAAACACCATCACATAGATAGGTTCTCAATAATCTAAAACCATCATATAGAGAGATGCTCAATGCATCAGGTTTAACCATTCATAGTAACCCATCAAACAACAACAACACATCATAACGGTTAGTGGGAGGCCCATATAGGTAGCCAATTTTATCCTCCTAGGTGGATTCATATATCCCTGATGGAGAAGATTCTTAAATGGATATACAGAGAGAGTTATATAAAAAAACTACAAGAAGATATTCATGCCTATTTCAACTTTCAATTATGTTATCCCAAATCAGTTGGAAAGAGTGTTCATGATTTAAATTTTTCTGAATATATTGCAAAATTATTAGATATTTTTGGATGAAAATTAAATATTCATTCATCTAAGTTTATCCTCTAGATCATAAATAAACTCTAGTTTTTTCTAGACATTATGGTTTATTATGGGGAATGAGACCCGAGATTAAAATATCCACACAAACTCCCAAAACCTGTTTATATATACAACATGAATACTCTATGATAGACTGGAAATATTTTATTAGATGATTTTATCTTGGTGTGGGGAAAGTGTGGATAATTTCATTTTATCCTACCCTGAGGGAGAAAATCTCCCTAGATATTGTATCATGAATTTTCATTTCCAAATGAGAAATCATTGGATAATTTTAAATGAGCTTCCAATAAAAATGATCCCCTTTACATGTTTCATAAATTAAAAATGGCATTGTCTCTTATGACCCCAGTGATACCGGTAAATAAATCTCAAAATATGGAATCCAATTAAGAACTAACTACATCATACATAAGATCTATTCCAATAGAGAATGCTCAAAAATGATTATGGGTTTCTCATAAATATCATTAGGGCGAAAGAATTTATCCATTTATGTCATCAAGAGAAAAAAAATCATTATCTCTTACCCATGTGATATAAGTTGTGTAAATTATTGTAGATTAATCAAAATGAGATCAGTCTAATTCTCTATCAGAATCTAAAAATTCCCTCCCACCATCAATAATGATTCCCAAAGATATTCGTAGTATGTTGGGATGTCCAAGATTCTTTTACCACCAGGGATAGTATAAAATAAACAAGAAGCTCTATATTCCCTCTAGGATGACTCTAGTAGTGAATAGGTGAAAATGAATCCTCCTATGGAATAACATACCTCGATAGTGAAAGGTAGTCCACAAATTACCTATCATGTATGAGAATTACTCCACAAACATATATATGGAAGAACAATATAATATCCTCCAGAACTACCATTCCCGCATTTGAGGAAGGTATCTCTTACAACACTAATGAGCTCCGGAAGGGGAATCACAGAATAAAAGAATACCCCTAAAAATAATTTATTACTGTCAGAATATTTTTTGATGATAGGGAGATGTATATTTCATTTAAAAAGAAGTATCAATATGTGTTTTCATATAATATTATTGAAATTCGTAGGATTTACCTTGTTGTTACTATCCATTATCTATGATTATCTGATGAGAATCAAGATTACAAGTAGATAGTTAGGAGTGTACATCCCTCAACTGAAAACTAAGAAATAGTAGTAAGACTCTAAATTAAATAATGTCCCAAATAATAGTATAAATACTGTAAATCAAATAAAATTATTAGTATATACTACATAATGTTAAAATATAATGAAGAAATAATAGTGTAAAAAATATAAACTACACATCATATTTCAACTTTACCACATGTAGTTAAACAGTATTAAATACATTTTGTAATAAAGACATTAAACTACACAGCAACCCATGTCATCATAAAAATAAATTTAAACTTAATAGCACATAATGTCCTCACAAGGTAACATTACACTACATTTAATAATTCATGGAATAAAGACATTAAAATTTAAACTCCCACATGTCTTGGAATATGGAATTTTAATTGAAGATTGTCAAAATTTCTTATAATGTGATGGTAAATGGTATAGAAGAAATCCTAGAAGAAAACTCTAAACTACACATCATCGTATGTCCGGAATATAAGTCTTTAAACTAAAAAATTTCTTGCATCCTTACTACATGTTTTTAAAAATCACAAAAGACGTCCCTAATGAATGATGTTAAACTGCTTGGAATTCAACCTAACTGCGTAAAATTAAACTACATGGAGAATGTCACATCATAGATGGTTCGCTGCATATAATCAAGATCTATAAAAAATAAAAATCAAGTACTCCCACCCTTTGGAGTAAGTCTAATCCACATAGGTAATATTTCCATTCAAGAATAATGTGGGGCAAAATTCTATCTTATGTGACAGACATAGAGATTCCTAGAACATATACCTTGTTACAGCCACTACATTATAAAAATTTCTCACTAAATTATTTTAATTGCATATTTATGGTTATGGATTCACTTTAAATTGATTATTTATACCACTGATCATAGATCATGTGAGATTAAGGATTTTGGAATGGATTCTTCTAGGCATGAACATGTTGTGTTAGTTCATTTTAGTGTTAATCTTGTCCTGATTTATAGACTTTAAAAGGAACACTAATATTCTCTACAGTATTTTGTTATGATTTTCTATTATGTTCACCAAAATTATTTGAAATTATTCATTTTATATCCCTTTCATGAGAGTACCACCACCCATAGTGTTAGTTTTCAACCACACCTCCATTCAAGAACTATGTTTGGCTCGATTCCTCCCATTGGATGATAAGTAGTGATTCCCATATCCAGAATTATGTCTCCAAACACATTATGTGTTAAAGAAATTTCCAATGTTGAATATCTTCCAAACATACACGGATATTTTTTCATTATATAACTACACATGGATTGATTCTAGCCATAATATTATATGTATTGACACCCTCATCTCAAATCTTGGGTCTATCCATATTGTCAACTAAAAAATTGATATCCTCAGCATATGGGGCCGACTAAGATGTAGTGTTGTCCATTAAAGTACTACATTTCTTTGGATTCCTTATATCATGTAATATTTAATGATACCTAGATCACAAATACTATCTCCATCCACATTATCAAAGGAAAAAAATTCCCCCACAAATGTATTCGTCAAACTTGTGTAGAGATTTCTCAATTTGAAAACAAATTGTGGCTTGATTCCTGTAATCATAGGATATGTTTTGAAACACAAATACAAAATACTGGGTATAACCACAATATAAATGGGAAAAAATTTCCCCTCGGTGTATAGGTTAGACCTGCAAGGAGTGTTTTCCATTCTAGAACTATGCATGTCTAGATTCATGTAGTAACCAGATACACAGAGACACTTAGATCTATAATAATGAGTCCAACTATAATATGAATGGGAATAAATCCCCCAATATTTTTATTTATTAAATAATATTGATTATTCCATTAACGAACATCATGTGGATTGATTACTTCCATTATAATATACGTATTGACACCCAGATCTCAAATCTTGGGTCCTACTGCAATATGAATGGAAAAAAATGCTTCACTATGTGTATGCGTTTGAAATGTATTAGAATTTTTCAATTAAAATTTTTTTATGTAGTTATTATTTCCATCACACAAAATGTATTGACGCACAACTCTCCAGTCAGGGGTTGAGTCATAATGTGAACCAAAAAACCCCCTTTCTATATTTTTTATAACTACAAAGAGTGTTTTTCATGAAAGATTTACATATCTCTTGATTCAAAGTACCCAAGGATATTTTTTTATACTAAGAACTCAAATCATGGGTCTTTCTATATTATAAAAAATGATGAAATGAATCCCTACATATGGGATGGTCCTATGGATGTAACTATCCAAATGTAAGTGTCCCCTGATTCCTATTATCACATGATATGTAGTGAGATGTAGATCACAAATTTCAATCTCATGCATGTGTTTTCATCACCCCAAATCATGTTCCATAGTGATATTTAGATCTTTATAGATTTCAAATTCCAAGATAAATTGTGAACAACCTGCCGTATTCCATATCCATTACTCTCTCACAACTTAATCGACTACCCAATAATCCCTTGTTTCTCATTCTGATCATGGATCATGTGAGCTAAGAGTAACTATAAAGGCACTTTAACTGGAGTGTCAGTGTAATATCATGGATAGGTAAATATTTCCTCATCACATGGTATGAAATTATATGACCATATCATAGTTCCATGATGTTGAACTGTGTGACAATGTCCAAGTGACATGATGTTAAACTGAATTACATATGGTCTATCAAATAATACATAAAATTTCATAAAGAGGACCATAATATCCAGAATCTATGCTAGGGGTAAATTTTTATCCCCCTTAGTAAAATAAAATATATATGTTACCTATCCTTATGTATAATCCCAATCAATTTAGTGGACCCCAAACCAACCTTGATGAAATCACTCCCTAGGGGAGGAAGATTGAATGCCCTAATCCTTTGAAAATGAGAGATATATATAAATAGGGTTCTCTTAAAAGGATCATATCATGTCGTTATTACATCCCTAATAAAATTCATAGGGAAGCCTAAGGAATACCCACTATAATGATGATTATATATCTATTTAACGAGGGAAAATCCTTAGAGATATTCTCTACCTATGTTCAAGTCACATCAACATACTGCTTTTTTGAGAATGAGAAAAATCTAGGAAATAAGGGAACCATCATATGGAAATCCTTCAATAATACTATGCATGGATTAAAGGAAACTCCCAAATCTAAATCACCCAAACCATTTAAATGATTCCCTAAGGATATCATGTACAATTTCACATTAGTTCTTATAATCTTATAGCATGCTGGTAAACTTCTTAGAAAACGTCTGTGATACATGATGTTAAACAACAACATAGAAAACCCCCCACAAAATGATAATAAAATGTCTATTTGATTACCCATTGTAATTTCACATTAATGGTCTATATGAGACTAACCTTGATCAGTTATAGTATATATTTGGTGCATCATCTTTTAAGTACCTCAAAATTTAAATCAACTATATTTTAGTGAAAAGCACATATTGTCAAAAATCATTTATAGACTTTATAAAGGTGAAAAGATATCTCTATTTGTCCATGGTAGATATGGATACACATATATTCCTCAAACACACCTACTTGATGCATATTGTCCCTATATAACGGTCATTCCAATCATTTTGATCCCTAAAATCATTGTAGTATAGATTATCACCTTATAGTGATTCATAATCATTTTCGACATGATTTCCCCATATCATTACTCATAACCTGAAAAAAATAATTGATGATTTAAAGTATTTTCACCCCCATATAAATAGTATTTCATATTACTTTAAAACCTTGATGTCTTAATTAGTCTACTCTGAATCATCCCTCTCTTACAAAGTCTATATGTATCATGAAATTAAATTTTATGTAGTTTAGAAAAATATATATGTCTTAGACATTATCGATTGATGGTAGAAATTGAAAAACACAAAAATATTATAAAAATAGACAAAAAACAAATCATACAGAAGACCCAAATAGTATTTTCTGGTCAAAAGTCATGTCTCTACTCACTAAACTCTTCATTGTTAATGTTCTAGAAATATTGAACATTAATAACCAAAGAATAAATCTCATAAGGCCAACCTTATAGCCATAAAAAATTTAAGACATTATTGAAGGCTCCTCTTGTCCAAGAAATTATCATATTAATGATTTTCACATATCCTCACTTTGAAAATGTGATCACTAAAAAGAAACACAACATGTGGGGATCTTGAAACCCTGGTGAATATTTGTTTTTATATAAAAACCCATCATGTATCTGATGAATTAGTTGGAAAAACGAATTCATCATGTTGGTAAAAATTTCCTAGAACTCCATGGAGCATCTCCACACGTTCCCCTAGTTATTCCCTATATAAAAATTGTGAGCATGATTAGATAATCTAAAAATAAACCTATAGGATTTGTTGGAGTATTGGAACAATACCATTGGGAATGTTCCAAGATCATGTTTGGTCACATGGAAGTGTACCCCCTTAAATCCAATAATTATTATTTTGAACTCTTGAAATGTTGGATTTCACACATACTAATAGTAATCATATAACCATTTTTTCTATATCAATTACAATTATATATTCTTAGAGAATGATTTATAACTTCTATATATCACAAACCTAATCTAGTCGCCATCAAACTAGTACATGACATGGTCTATGAAAAGGCCCAAAGGGTGTTCCTGATTTCCATGTGATAGCACCAGTTCACGAGTATCAAAAAATGAATATTGGGAATGATTTTTACAAATTTATAATCAAATGACTAAAATCCAATAAAATAAACCAAATCTAGATTTTTCAAACCAACCCAACTTTTACAAAATTTATGAATTGAATAATACCATTTAAAACAATGATTAAAAAGGGAATAGAACTAAAAAAGACCACCCAAGAACCTCCTCATGGAAAGATGATCCTCCTTCATTCCATCTCCAAAACACTATACTAAGAAGGACCTGTTAGAAACCTAATACCCCTGCATTAAAAACTATTCCCAAACATGTGACAAAAATAACCAAGTCTACATACACCCAAAGTTGAATGTAGGGTGTGAGACAAAACCCAGTAGTATTACACCACTAAAGGATTCCATGTGATAAACATTCAAAGACAAAAAGATTTATTGTTTTCCAAAAATGAAATTCTAGTAATAATTTCTAAATGATGCAACTTTAAATTAAAACAATTTTCAGGTAGGATATATTAAATAACCATCACTTTTAAATAAAATATCAAATCTATAGAATTTATTCCATCCAATCATATTATATACCGAAGATAAGTATAAATTGTCTAATGAGAACAAGTAATGGGAAATAACCCCTATGAACTAGCTCACTATGGGTCCCAAGTACCACATATCTCTGTGAAAATAACTATCACACTATCTATTCTCATGAACAAAAGGAACTAGTAGTGAGAATACTCATAATATAGTGGATGCTTAAGATAATCATCATCATAGTTTAGTTAGTGTTTTCACCATCATACATGCGACGTGAAACTGAGGAGATACTCTAAGGGATCACTAGCATATTAGTACACCTCCATCCACCTATATAACTTGGATTCCCTCTTGTTCACAAACAAGTTCAACAAGGCATGAAATATAATTTTCACATGAAAATACAACTTCGACAACACACATTTATCAAAAATCCCACATTTATATCACTTATGTCATATAATTCCATTTTCCATTAAAATTCATTTTGAAATTATACTCACACCAAAATAGCCCACAACACATTTTTCATATATTTCACAATTAAAAAAATCCTTTAAAAATTATATAAAATAATTCCAAGAAGATAAAAATCACTTAACATCCCACACACATGTTATATGACACCATTTTCTACTTAGAATTCATTTTATCATCATACTCACAAAATACTGCCCACAACATGTTTTACACCCGTATCAAAACATAATAGATCATCTCGACAGATAAGAAAAAAATCTCAAAATGTATGACATTAAAACATCACCACATTCTCTATCAAAAACCATTATAAGAACATACACCTACCAAAATATAACATAGACATCCTTTTCACACCTTGTTTAACTCATTAAACCTTTTAAAATTTTCATAAAACATTTCCAAGAAGAATGACATGGTTTTCCACCTAAAACCCATTCAAAAACCCTCTTTTAAACCCAAAATCACACCAATAACAAAAAAACCATAATTTTAATCCGAAATAACAATTTATAATCAACTTTCATATGTTATAAAATAATCTTAATGATTTCCACAAGGGATACACATGGAAAACACCCAAATTGAAAAAAGTGGAACTATAAAATTATCCTCTTAACAAAATCCATCAAAATATGGTTTTATCACAGTACACATCATATAAATAAAATTAAAAATAATTAAATCAATCATTTTGACTCATGAAAAAATGATTACACATAGAATGTCCTATTGAAAGGGTTGAATACCTCATATCCAAGTGTGAAACATCAATTGCACCACCACCACACCTCAATGATGTGAAAAGTAACCTAAAAGATCATGATTACACCAAAAAGACACCATGATAAACCCTAGGCATGAACCCATGCTTCTGGAAACATTATAACTCAGGAAATGGTGAAAGAAACCCCAAGTAAAGGGAAGAAATCAAAGAGAGAATTATTTTCTTGTATGGTTTTGATGTTTCCCCCATCAAGATTGATTTCCGAGGAAGGGATGGAGAGAATAGAGTTTGTCCATGGAGGTAGGGCACTAAATTGAGAAAAATGGGGTGGATTTTGGGTTTATTCTGGATGGGAAAATGATAATTAAAAAATATTTTTAATCACATGGAGACCCTTCCACGGTTTTCCTCCACGGTTTAGTAAATCGTGTGACCTAACTGTGAGGCATGTTCTGGTAGCCCAAAACCATGACATTCAACTCAAATATCAGGGGAGTCCAAGGGGGGAAATAGGTAATGGTATACTAGGGATAGGGGACAAAATATTCATAAATAAACCATCCTTTTCACCCCAAAACCATCCTAATAAAATGTACAAACCACCTAATCATCTTACCCCACAGGTGGTGCTACTATGAGTTTAACTAATCACAATCCAAAACACCACAACCTAACACAATTAATTTGACAAATGTGGAGGTCAATTACCATCAAAGACCCCTAATACTATGTTAATAGTTCAATAACAGAAGAGGCAACAGATTTTCAAACTTGGAACACCCGAAACCACAGAGAAAGCTAAAGAACCAAAAGAGGATTAGAAAAAAAGCATGGAATTGAATATCTGATTATGAAAATTCTCCCCACCATAAAGCTTTATTCCACCAAAAATCCACAGAAAGACCAAAATCAAAAACCAAACCCCATAGATAATCCAAGATGGACTCCCCTTCCATGTTTCATCCCCAAAGGAAAAAACACCTAATATGATCATTTAAAGATGGAATACTCTCGCAAACCAAAATATTCACCAAATTCCACAAAAATTCAAGAACATTAAGATTTTATCCAAATGGAAAAATCCTCAAACACTATCCAAACATGTCTCAAGTATTTTATCCAAATAAACAACAACATCGAACAAGGTTACACTTACCATGATTTATCTAAACCATTCGACACTCTACAATCCCAATGATTACCCCATGAAGATGTTAGAAGTTAGATAGCTCTGAAAGAGACTACCAAGTACCAAGCCAATACTAAGGAAAAATATGAGTTCCTTGAATGGGGAGACACAAATGGGCTCCCCACCATAGGAGAAAACAAAAAATATCTTGATAATGAATCTAAAAACTAACATGGGGAGGCCTGAAAGGGATCCCCAGTACAAGGGGTATACTTCCAATTGAAATTTCCAAAGGAACAAATATCAAATTCATAGTGGGTCTCCCCACCAAAATAATCAACCAAATTATCAAAATTACATTATTTGACACAAAATTACCCCAAAATTTTATTATTTGGGACAACCACACGATTATTCCACACAGTTTTGGAAAACATGCGCTAAACATGGGGATTTTTCAAACTGCATGGTTTCCATTGGCATGATTAATACTAACCGTGTGCTCAACTGTTCTATCCAAATTTTAAACATTCCACTAAAACCATAGTCGAATACAATGTACAAAAAATGAAATTGGGAAATAACATGAAAATGTGGTCCTCCCACCTCTTCCCATAGAACAAGAACAACAAATTAAAGATGATGAAAATATATGATAAAAATATTACTATATTTTATACTGAGGATAATACACTGAACAAGGCATTAAACTACAATGGGATTTCCCCTGTCTATTTTCCATATTCTTTCTAGGACCATTTTCTGGAGCTTAAATTATTGAATCGTCATCAGCCTCATTGTTAGACTTGGAAACCCCTGAACATATATTTTTCTTTTAGTTCTACAATAAACTATACTACAAACCACAATGGGTTTATCAAGAAAAAAACAACAAAACTCACTCAACCATAACCCAAAATTTGACCGAAACAAGGGATTAGAGGATTCACACACATCCCATATTTATTATTCTTGTGAGAAACAACTGAAGGAAAGGACACATATAATCACATTCCTCTAAAACTAGGGATTTTGAGGTTTTTCCGAGGGATACATACTCACAACATAATGGAGAATCTCATAGGATTACAAGACCTTCAACATTACCATCAAAATACCACATTACATCACAAAGCGTCACTAAACATGACCATTGAGACTGATAGAAACAATACATATAGGGGACCTTATACAACATCCCTAAACATCACAGAATTCCTAAAAGTGTCCATAATAGCCTCTCATGACCTGATTTCCTACGCTGGTGGTTTAACATGAAATCATGCTTTAAAGAGACAATGATGGACCTATAGGCCCTCTTAGATGCCATCCCGACACTCATCCACACTAACAACCCTAGACCACTTCAACCTTCAACAAATATGGTATCATAAGAAACTGAGGTCTTATTGAACCTTCTATGATTACTCTCCTTCTACAAGAGGATCAACAATAACAACAAAAGTAATGGGTGTAGACTCAATCTAAAAAGCTTGAGAAAAATATTCCTTACATTGATCAACTACAGGAGCTTCCAACAAAAACAAAATCTAGGTTGCACTTTAGTTGTTCAGTAACCCTTAATGGGGGAATAACTTATCCAACGAAAGAACCCAAGGACACAACCATGCCAGTCCATTAGAAAATACTTTCCAAATACCAGATCCTAACACATGATGGGAACCACTATAAAGGAATCCTAAAAAAATTCTCATATGATACCACTAACCATCCCTTCAACCCAACACACTAAAGAAACACAACCCCAAAACACCGTTCAAACATGAGTGGTTCTTGGAATCAAAACATACCCCAAAAAGCATTTCCAAAAACACATAATACACAGCATACCCAACCCATCATCAATTTATCATGATTTCTTTTAAAATAATCACATTGGAAATAAATAGTTCAGCAGTGAGCTTATACACCAATGGTACCCCATTGGCCTCAAACATGCATGTTTCTATTCCACACCAGGCACCCTCCCCATATCCTCCTTAGCACTCATCATTCTATTCCATCAACCATCCATCATCTTATATAACCCCATGCATGTTTTCTCTCATAGAAATACTAAATGATAAAACCAAAATTCATTACACTTTTAAAAACCAAAATGGTCAACCAATACATCTATTTTCTCAAGACTACTAACCACGAAATCCGACCAAATTTACATATTACAAATCAATTTAGGAAATCAACCATCATTCAATAAAAATTCACATTCATTCTTTGAGTATCAATTTCATAAAAAAAATCATCCATTTTCAAAACACATCTAAATTCACAAAAAAAACTCCATTTCATAAATCGCCATTTTATTAAGAACTCACTCTTCTAATTTCAAAAAAAAATTCTAAAATTTCATTAAACATTTCAAATTAAATCTATTTAGTGAATAAAAATCCAATTCCAAACTCTAAATTTGACCTCCAAAACATTACATCCGATTAAAACACCTTTTAATCATTTTGATAATTATATTTGATATACTTTTTCAAAACCAATATTAAAATAATTCATGCTATCAATATAGGTCTAAAAAAATTCCTTTTAAAACAATTTTGAAAATTCAGTTCCATCGTTATAAAAATCAAACTATTCCCTCATTATTAGAATATTATTTCACAAAATCAATGCGCTTCTTAAAAAGGGGTCAAATTTTCTAAAAAACTAAACTTTAATGATTCCAAAACTAAAGGACACAATAAAATGTGAGAGGAATATAGTTTCAGTTACTTACTTGGACATATGGATGAATTCCATACTCTAATCACTTAACCTTCATAGGGAGTGTTCTAGGAAAATATCCCCAACTTCACATGGATTTTCAAACCCTGCAATCTCATTAAGACCATTATCCCAACTCTCTTTTCATTTCCCCTAATCATCATTGAACATAGAAAACCAAATAATTTAAATAAATCTCAGACTTCCCTAGTGACTCAAATACATTCATTATGTGTTTTGTCTAGTCCCATAACCCATAACTGTAATTTCATGTCCTGAAAATCCTATCTCTAGACTATCTCGAATCATCCTCTGATAACATTACCGAAAGAGAGACAACCTCCTTTGATACCATTTTGTCACGAACAGAATCTAGTCGAAATAAAATCGGAACCGAACATGGTCTACGAAAAGTCCTCAAGGGAGTTACTAATCCCAATAGGCTGGAAAAAGAGCCTGGTTATCATAAAATGAATGAAGTGAACAATTTTCCCAAGTTTGTAAACATACGGCAATTAAAAAATATAATAAAAAAAGTCTATATTTTTCAAACAAAACAATTTTTAACAAAATTTTATAATTTAATTATTCAATTAAAAACAATGTTTAAAACTATTAAAAAAGATCAAAAAAAGGTACATCCCAAGAACCTTCTCATGGAATGAGGCACCGCCCTCATGCCATCTCCACAACACTGCACTATTAAGGACGTTCTAGGAACTAGAACCACTGGCCATAAAATTATTCCAAAACTAGTAACACTAATAACCAAGTCTACTTGCACCCAATGGTGTGTGTAGGGTGTGATCCAATGCCCAGTAGAATACAACAACTAATGAATTCCAAGTGATAGACATTCAAAGAATAAAATTTTTCATGTTTTCATAACAATATATGCTTGTATAAATTTCTAAATGATGATACTATTAATAAAAAAAATCTTCAAGAGGGTATTTTATGGAATGGTCACTTTCAATGAAAATACCAAAGATACTAATGTTTTTCTAGCCAAACATACCATATGTATATGGAAATCATAAATCATCTAATGAGCACAAGAAACGGTAAATAACCCTTAGGCACTAGCACATTATGGGTCCCACATACCTCGTATCTCCGTGAAAGTAACCGTCAAAATATTCGTTATCACACACACGACCCACTAGTAAGGATCATACCCATAACATAGTTGTTCTCCGACATCATCATCATCATACTTTCATTAGTGTTTTTAGAGTCAAACATGTAATGTGAAACTAAGGCCAAACCCCATGGGATCACTAGAATACAAATACACGTCCACCAACCACGATACTCAGATTTCCCTCTAATTGTAAATCAAGTTCAACAAGGAATAAAACATATTTTTCACATTAAAATTACACTTCCTCGTCATATATTTTCAAAAAATACCACATGTATATCACACAAGTAACAGAATTCTCTTTTTTATTCAAATTCATTTTGAAATACGACTCACAGGAAAATAGCATGCAACACATTTTTCATATAATTCAAAATTAAAGAAATCCGTTAACATTTCTTAAAAATCTTTTCAAGAAGTATGACATCACATAAAAACCAACAAAAATGTTACATAATACCCTTTCCACCTTCAACTTCATTTTGTCATCAAACTCACACAAAACAACCCACAACATATTTTTCACCCATATCAAAATTTAATAAATCATCTAAAAAAATTATAAAACATTCTCAAAATTATTTGACATTAAAAAAAACCACATTCTATTTAAAAAACCCATTCTGAGAACATAAACCCACAAAAATAGTACATAGACATCCTTAGAACACATATTGTAACAAATTTAACCATTTAGATTATTCATAGACACTTTCAAGAATCATTAAAAAAATTTCACCTAAAACCCATTAGAACCCCATATTTAACCCTAAATCAAACATATACCATTCCAAAGAAGAACTGCTAGTCCTAAAAACATTTAAGAAAACATTTTCATATTTTATAATATAAACCCCAATATTTCTTCAAGGGTTACACATCGAAAACACCAAATTTGAAACAAAAGTGAAACTATAAAATTAACAGCATAAAAAATCCATCAAAAATGGATTTCTCACAATGCACAGTATATGAAGAACATTCAAAATAATTAAATAATGAATGCTAACTCATCATCAAATGATTACGCATGGAATCACCTCCAGGTGTTGTCAAAATCCTCAAATCATGGTGTGAAACATCAACTGGACCACCGCTGCACCTCAAAGAAGTGAAATGCATACTAAAACATAAATATTCCACCAAAAATACAAAAGGAATAACCCCAGGCACAAAAAATATCTACTAGACATATTAGAACTCCTAAAAAGGTGAATAAAACCCTACAGAAAGGGATGAAATAAAAAAGATAATTACTTTCGTGCATGGATTTGATGTTTTCCCCATCAAATATCTAATAAAAATTCAGTTCCAAGGAAGGGAGATACATCTTGGAGGCAGTCCATTGAGGTAGGGGCAAAAATTTGGATGAATGGGGTGGATTTTGGATTATTCTGGAAGGAAAAAATGGGAACTATAAATGATTTTTAATGACTTGTACACCCTTACATGGTTTTCCTACATGGTATAGTAAATCGTGCTACCTAACTGAACAGCTTGTTATGGACACCCAAAAAATATCCATTCTCGCATATATTAGGGGGTACAATGTGGAAACCAAAGGGGTGAATGTAGTCCAAATATTGGGGAGAATTGTTCTCAAAATAAACAATCCCTTTCACCCCAAAACTCATCCAACCCAAGGGTAGAAACATCCTCCTCAACTAACCACACGAGTGGTTCCACTAGGAGTGTCACTAATACAACTCCAAAACAACACAACCTCACACCATCCATTTTAACAAATTGGAGTCCAATTAACATCCATTA
Organism: Viscum album; assembly: GCA_963277665.1. Classification (NCBI taxonomy): domain Eukaryota; kingdom Viridiplantae; phylum Streptophyta; class Magnoliopsida; order Santalales; family Viscaceae; genus Viscum; species Viscum album. Next base: position 1,766,384,877 of record OY728140.1, read on the forward strand.
CCCCACATACAGTGCTCATAGATCAATAACATAATAGGGACCCAAATTTAAATCTCGAAACACCCAAAACCCAATTTAATTCTAAGAACCAAATAATGATTTGAATCAGAGCATGAAATAAAAAATCTAGGTGTTCCACTATATGTATAGTATTCTCACGTATCTAATATCCTTGAAAGTACATGATTTTGTATTATACAATTTCTCAAAGAAAAAATGTGATATTACATTGATGATCCTTTCGAGGGCCCACTCCACATGACTTGAAACCACATTGTGTAGGTCCCACGATTCATAATCAAAATCTAAATTTCCCCAATATTCATGAACCCTCCTTGGACATATTCACCCAACTTCCAACATCATCATTCAGATGTTTGAGTCTTCACAAGTGTTTCAAGTACCTTGTAAATGAGTAGGGATCCTTTTTTCTTGAATATTAAAGTAATACATATGGGATATTGTATAAGGGCCTTTATCCCATCAATGAGAGGCATCTACCTTTCAAAGGAAAGTACCTCCAATCCTCACAAGGCCCGATAACACCATGGTGGAACACATCAACGTAGGGTGTTTTGGGTCATCACGAGTATATCATCCAAATTTCACTCAATATCATATGAATAAAAATGATATAACTATTTAAATTTTGGTGCTTTGTTCCATCCATGATATGTTTTCCCATTCCATATTCATCGGTTACATCTTGGAGTTATAATTTTCATTACACATACTCTAACTATCCATGTATGATCAAAATAACTATAATGATATAAATTCATTGAAAATAGAATTTAAACTAAATAGAACTCTATGTCTAGTTAGAAAGTATTTTAACATTATAGTAACTCATATACTAGTAGAAATTCATTCAAATGCATACCATTTTTTCCTTAACACAGTATATTAAATTGAATGATAGATATCCTTACCACATGATGTTAAAATTCATTTATGAATCCCTTACGATAAGAAATTAAGCTACATAGAAAACTACATGGAGAACGTTACTTCATGTTTGTTTCAAAACACATGAGTTTGATTTTTTTGAGTTGAACATCTCTAGACTACATCACAAAAATTTTCAACTAAGAACATCATTAAAATAAAAAATTAAAAGAGACACAGTACTCTCCATGTTGAAACACCAAAAGGCTTCCCATTACAAATAATGATTCTTTGCTTTATTACATGAAATTTGTGTGATATATGAAATATTGATCATTTATAAAAATAAAGGGGAGAAAATATTAGATTGAAACCTCATAAAGTAAATCCTAAGAAAATTAAAAGTGTATTCCTCATATTTTTTCCTGTATAAATATTATGAAAAAATTTATTCTGAAATAAATTATTCATAACTTTTAAGGGCCATAATTTATCCCTAGAAAAAATTAGGCTATACTCACATTGTCCACTGGCCTATGAAATGATTATAGAAAATCTCTATTTCTTTAGATCCATATACGGGAATATATTAATCTCATTCCATTATACTACATGATAGTTGGTTCATCCAAGAGAAAATTAATCTTCATATAGTCCAAAAATTGGCCTAAAATGTGACATGTGTTCTCGATCCATGCAACATATCTACCAAAAACATGTGTCCAAATCAATGATGTCATCCCAAAGTGATGAAATTCCATTTTATGCATATAATATATATTTATGTAATAAAATACATCATTGAGTTATTCAATCATAAAACCATGTACCCTATATGTGATCTTGACCTATTTATCAGTTTTTCTAATAACTACATACATATTCATTCATATTCTCAAGGGATATATATCAATGTCAGACCTCTTATCTTGGATTTAGAAAAATTATTTTTTCATACTAATAATTGAATGTGTATTTAATTTCCAATTTAGTTTAACCATGACTCATACCATGTTTATTCATGTTGGAAACCCAACTACTTGAAAAGACCACCCATCATGGAAATCCATAGGATATCCATTTTGTCAACATAGATGCCTTGAGTTAATAATGTCCTCTTAGTGGGGATCAATGGCATGTTAGATGTTCCTGTAAATGGAAAGGTGGTCTATGATTACCTTAGAGTCAAATTCATTTCATTATAATTGAATCCTATTCTGAGTGGGTAATTTTTTTTAGATCCCATAATTTTGTATTAGACACATTTCAATCATAGATTCAACATGGATGAATACCAAGAAAAAAATACTTATATGACATTCATTACGAACATTGAAAAGTATCGGATTATCCTTTATCTTATAAGGTAATATATTTTGGTCTTAATTTTTTCCATTTCTACATAGAGTATCTTCCTTTGTATTTATGGATTACCTTACCCAAAAAAATTCAATCTGGAATATCCATCAATTCATCCCATACGAGGGCACATATGGGTGTCACCTCAACCATTCCCCAAGAGCTATACAACCAGCCAACTGGCCTAGAAGATGTTTGTGGGGGAGAGTATAACATTCAATGTGGGAACTCATGAAATGTGAAATAGTGTGTATGAGTGTCATTATATGGGAGGACATGGCTGGTGAGGGAATGGTTCATGTGGTTCGTATGTTGATCTCATTACAGAGTTAACGAAATTATTCCAAGGGATAATGTTTTATGTGAAGACATTCCTTCTAAAATATTTATGTGGGAAAAAGGTTTTTAATGGAACTATTCCTATATAAATATATATTGGAAAAATTAATTTCTTACTATCCAAGAACTTTTAGAATTTTTATCTCTCCCTCAAGTCATATTCAACCACCAATTTACCTACAACACACCACATCACTACTAGATTGATCCAGAGTTACCCAGAGTTGACCCCATGGCATGAAATTATTAATTCTATCCATCTATGATGATCAAACTAAGAGAAAAGAGGCATTATATACATCTTGGGTCTATTAATATAATATCATTTTTCCAGAATTATTTCTCTAAATGAAAAAATAATTCATTTCACAAAGTCATCCAACCCATCACATGATGAGGTGAAGTCAATCACACAAGCCACTTGAATCCATTGTTAGACAGATCAAGGGTCAGGTTGTCAATGTATGATGATTGTGAAAAAGAATTAAGTCATTATAGAGGATTCACTAAAAAAATTATGCATCTTTTCAGCAAATGACCCTCCCATCATACCGATAATCATATAATGTTTAAGGAAGAACACCAATGTGATAGTATAATATCATTACATGATGGATGATCAATCATGTGAAGCTTCATAATATATCATCTGATGTACTCAGTTGTACAGAAATTTGTCACATGAACAAAACAAGATCATGTAAACCAAATGGAGTCAATCATGAAATTCCCCAATGTTTTTTAATCATTCCATCATGTGAATCCATCTTATGATATTATGATATTGATCATGTGAATATTCTTAACTATCTCAGGATTCTTCATGTGACACCCACAATAGGAAATGTGGAACTAACTTCACCCAATGTCCACCAATACAAACCCATTCATCCCTTAATAACACACACATTTGAGGGGGAGAGTATGAGGGAAGATAGAGGGAGATGCAGATATGGAAAATAGATGAGTGGGTGAATTTGAATATTTCATCTAATGCATTCACCACGGAATCGTGGAACCCATAACATGGCACCATTTATGTGATATCCTGGTGTTTCGAACATGTGATGTTATCATATAAATCTTTTAACCCAGAAACCCTATTAAAGATCCATGTTAATCATTGTCTCGAACCTCCTCAATTAGGATTCCACTCTTGAGTAGAGGATCCCAGATAGATATCTCTTGGAATGTACCCTCAGCATACATGATTCTTCTATAAAAATTATATTGACATCGTTGCTTATATGGCACCTTTTTGTGCCTATGTTTATACAGCCTTAATTCATCCCCTCAATCCTAGTGAACTATTAGGTTTTCATGGCCATAATATATGCACCACAAGAATGAAAATGGGATAGAAAGACTCAGTTGTGAACCCTCATCCCTACAAAGGACTATAATATTCATCTCCTATATATATTCCCCAAACCAGTCATATGGCTACCTTGAGGTAACATATATCCAATGTGGAATAAAACATCATGTGAGACTATAATTTGGGAACCGCGTAACAAGTATTTTGAATTTGAATTCATTTGAACCCATGATAAGGCCCTCTCAACACTATGAAAACTATTGGATGTGATCCCTTGACATAATACCAAAGTCATGAACTCCTCCTAATAAAAACATTGATTCCCAAGTGGTTATGTGATGTTTTCATTGGACATTAAAAATCCTCAAATTTACATGAACATGATCCTAGAAATGTCTATTAGACCCCTCTATGAGAATATCTTATGATCACATGATCGCATGACTCCAAACTATTCTCATGGTTCCCTTATTAGACCATGAATGTTTTAGTTCAATCCAATAGTATGACATATAAAATCTAGTATGATCTTGTGAATTAATCCTTGAGAATTCAGGCCGATCATGCGAAGACACCTTGGATAAGTTAGTTTGATCGTGTGAAGGAATCTTGGACAAGTCAGTTTGATCATGAAAATATATCCCAAAAAAGTGAGCATGATTACAGGAATGGGACAGGACTATTTCACCATGATCAGGTAAAAAAATAGGCATGAAATATTTATCATAAGGATATCCTTTTTCATGCCATTTAGACACACTTGGACATGTATTCCATGTCATATTGATACCCTGAACACGTAAGCCATAATATCAACACATGCCTAGAAAATAATGATGAAATGTTGAGAAGGCAATCAATCCATGTCCAAATGAAAATAAACACATGTCAATAATATAATTATATTATAATAGGAGGAGTTTCAGAACATGTTATGAAGAAAATCAAGACATGATAGGTAAAAACACCAGTCATGTTATATGGAAAACCCATGATATTTCAACATTATATGATTGTTTGACTTGAACATTCACCATTTAAACCCTCATCGATGAACCAAAGACCCAGTACCCCATTTATATGGCAATTTTACATAATGGGTTAGTGTTATTCAAAAATGTGACATTTTTTGTTTCATTCTCTTGGATGGTTCCTTTGTGTCGTATCAAAAATATCCAACAAACCTTATATGGTCATCATATCCCTTTCTCAACTAGGTGATAGAGAAGGAACATGCAATGTTAATACACCCTAGTGTAATACATTTAATTCCAAATCATTGAGGATAACAATAATTTATCTATGTATAATCAATCATTACAACCCATTAGTGGGTTTGGAATGAATAGAACTAGATGAACATGGATTCCAATCAAACAGGATATGTAATAAACCATCCTACAGCCTGAGCTCCAATTGGTATCCATCTTAGTGTTTATCCCTCCGTGTCCCAAATATTCATGACTCATGGAACTAAATTCTCTTATAAGCCTACCAACCTTCTTATTCCATAAGACGATGTGAATTATTCTAATATACATAAATCCTTTTATGTGTAACATCCAACGATGACATAAGTACCTCAAACCCAATAACGGGATTGGAAAAAACTGAAGTATTCTAAATCTTGTTACATAAATAAAAAACATATATCGGAAACCTTAATCTGTCCATAAATACAACTATATTCTCCATGAGACACTATGAGAAAATCGCCGTTTAGCGGCGGTTTTTTCACGGAGGTTTTAAAAACCGCCACGAAACGCGTTTTCGGGTCGTCATTTCGCGGCAGTTTTAAGAACCGCCGCGAAAAAACCGCTGCTAAACGGAAAAAAAATTATTTTTTTTAATTTTTTTTAATTTTTTTTAAATTTTATTCGAGGATTAGCGGAGGTTTTTTAAAAAACCGCCACGAAATAGCGGCGGTTTCGGTAAAACCGACGCTAAATGAAATGAAAAAAATAAAAATAAAAACGTGAGAAACCCCGAAATCACTAAAACGACCATAACTTTTGATCCGGGTGTCAGTTGAAGCGCCACGACCAGTCAAATCGAAGCTCTTGAAGCGATCTAGAGGCACATATAATCAAAACCGTGAGAAAATCTAAGGTTTGGAAGATATTAGAGTTATAATAAATTTGAAAAAAGTTCTCCAACTTCAAACGGCCATAACTTTTGCTTCTGTCGGGTTTTTCGACCCTAAAAACCCCTCTAAAGGCCTTCAAAACCCCATTTCCGTCACCGGTGTCCCGTCGAACTTGTCTTCAAACAGACCTAACATTCCATCCGCGTGTCAGTTTGGCCTCCTCCACCTGCCAGATCATAGCTCATTCCATGATCTTCAGTTTGACTGGTCGCGGCACCCACATGCCCTCCTAGATCATATGTTATGGCCTTTTTAGTGGGTATCAGGTTTGTTATGTTTTTCAGTGTCTCGTTTCTAGCACCCGTTCTCTGTCAGCTTTTTTTAAATGGTCATAACTTTGAATCCGTATGTCCATTCAGACACTTTCACCTTTCAGGTTGAAGAGCGTTTTAGGATCTATGATTTGATAGGTCGCGGATCTAAAACGGACTCTCGGATCATAAGTTATCTCTGTTAATGTGAGTCCAATGTTTTTGTCTCTTTATGACCGTTTTGACGGGTTTCAACAGTAGCTCTATTTATTACTGTTTACGTGGGTTTCCATGACTTTTTATCTTTATCAATGGTTTTTTATGTGTTATTATGATGGTTATGTTGAATTATTAAGGAGTTTTCCAGAGTTGTCATGAGTTTTCATGTGTTCTTATTTTTTCTAATGCCTCATTCTTCATATGCTTCTTCATCCTTTTTCATGCGTTTTCATGATTTTTCATCCCTTATCACGTCTTTTCATACTTTTTCATGTGTTTCCTTTATTATTTATTATTTATTATTTATAATATACATTAATTTATTTATTATCTATTATTTGTAACTGGTTATTTATTATTTATTATTTATTATTTATTATTTATTATTTATTATATATATTTATTTATTAGTTATTATTTATTAGTTATTATTTATTATTTATATTTATTTATTATTTATTTTTGTTTATTATTTATATTTAATTATTATTTATTATTTATTATTTATTATTTATTATTTATTATTTACTATTTATTATTTATTATTTATTATTTAGTATTTATATTTATTTATTATTTATTATTTATTATTTATATTTATTTATTATATATATTTATATTTATTTATTATTTATTATTTATTATTTATATTTATTTATTATTTATATTTATTTATTATTTATATTTATTTATTATTTATATTTATTTATTATTTGTATTTATTTATTATTTGTATTTATTTATTATTTATTATTTATTATTTATGTTTATTTATTATTTATATTTATTTATTATTTATTATTTATATTTATTTATTATTTATTATTTTCTATTTATTATTTATTATTTATATTTATTTATTATTTATTATTTATTATTTATTATTTATTATTTATTATTTATTATTTATTATTTATTATTTATTATTTATTATTTATTATTTGCTATTTCTTATTTATTATTTATATATATTTTTTATTTTTTATTTTTTATTTTTTATTTTTTATTTATATTTATTATTTATTATTTATTATTTATATTTATTATTTATTATTTATTATTTATATTTATTTATTATTTATGTTTATATTTATTTATTATTTATTATTTATTATTTATTATTTATATTTATTTATTATTTATATTTATTTATTATTTATTTTTATTTATTATTTGTTATTTATTATTTATTATTTATATTTATTTATTATTTATTATTTAATATTTATATTTATTTATTATTTATATTTATATTTATTTATTATTTATTATTTATTATTTATATTTATATTGATTTATTATTTATATTTATATTTATTTATTATTTATATTTATATTTATTTATTGTTTATATTTATTTTTATTTATTTTTATTTATTATTTATATTTATTTATTATTTATATTTATATTTATTTTTTATTTATTATTTCTTATTTGTATTTATTTATTATTTATTATTTTTTATTTTTTATTTTTAATTTATTATTTATATTTATTTATTATTTATTATTTATTATTTATTATTTATTATTTATTATTTATTATTTATATTTATTTATTATTTATTATTTTCTATTTATTATTTATTATTTCTATTTATTTATTATTTATTATTTATTATTTTCTATTTATTATTTATATTTATTTATTATTTATTTATTATTTATTAATTATTACATTCTATTTATTATTTATTATTTATTATTTATTATTTATATTAATTTATTATTTATTATTTATTATTATTATTTATTATTTATTATTATTATTTATTATTTATTATTTATTATTTATTATTTATTTATTATTTATTATTTTGTATTTATTATTTATTATTTATATTTATTTATTATTTATTATTTATTATTTATATTTATTTATTAGTTATTATTTATTAGTTATTATTTATTATTTATTATTTATTTATTATTTATTATTTATTATTTATATTTATTTGTTATTTGTTATTTATTATTTTTTGTTTTTTATTTTTTATTTTTTATTTTTTATTTTTTATATATTATATAGTATTTATATTTATTTATTATTTTTATTTTTATTTATTTATTATTTATATTTATATTTATTTATTATTTATTATTTATATTTATTTATTATTTATTATTTATATTTATTATTCCTTATTTTTTATTTATTATTTATCATTTATCATTTATTATTTATTATTATTGGGTTTATATTTATTATTTATGTATTATTTGTTTTTTCAATTAATATATATAAGTATATTAAATTCTGTTTACTAAACACATGGCGAGCTTGCTGGAGTGGTAAAGTCTTTGGAAAATATGCAAGAGGTTAGGGGTTCAAATTTCACCAAACACAGAATTTATTTATATTGCATGTGGAAATATTTACTCATGTGATTGATCCAATATTCCTCTATCTCATATTTCTAACACAAAGAATGAACCATGTGGGCTTCATGACTGGAAATGATTATACAAAAAAATATAACAATTTCTCTGTGTGGGTCATACATTGGAAAATAATCTCAATTATTTCTCATATTCACAAAATTGTTCATACTCCTAAAGAGGCAATTTATGGAATCCTTACATGAATAAGTCACACTAAAGGCCTCTATTGTCACATAAAAATTTATATGGATTCTAATTCATGTTATTACATGATACATAGGATGCCTACTTATGTCTAGAGCCCAATATTTCAATACTTACCACATCAAATTAAACTTCATGGTTTGTTCCATTCATATGACCAAAAACATCGTCAATCAAACTATACATGTTTTGAGTCCAATTCCAATTTGATATGTAGGACACCTTATAAAGGGAAAATATCATATCAAATACACCAAATACCTCCCTATATGAAAATAAAATCCATATATCCCAAACACGGTGAGGTGAAATGAATCATAAACCAATAATAAAACAACTTAAAACATGTGAAACACATTGTTTTCCCCATCAACGCATGGTCTGGATCAAGTCATTGGAATAGGGGTTACCAGTCCCATATCGGGGACTAGGAATAATTTTATGATCATATAATAAATATGTAATTGAATATTAGAATAGGAATAACTACCCCTATGTTGATTTCCTTTTAATTGTATTGTTTGAAACCCCAATTGACTGCTTGATATTGGAAAGAGACTCTTAGTCTATTCAATGATATGGGACTTTTGGTTGTTTCTGTGAATAAGTCCAACTAATTTCTTTGATTTTAAAAATAGAAATTAACCCCTCACAATAAACCTATAAATCATAATATCTAGACAAATAATCAAGATTATCATTCTAAAAATGAATTTAATGTGATCAATATAAAAGTAATATTATAGTTTAACTATAACATACAAGAAAAAACAATCATTTAACACTATAAATAACTTATTTAATTGAAAATTGTTAATAAATTGGTTTTAAAATATTTATCTGGGAACATAAATGAAATTATATGAACAAATATTGTTTTTATATATTAATAATAAAATTAAATTTATTAAGTAGTATTTTTGTGTGCTAATGGAACATATTGGACTTTATTTTTGGGTTTCATCTTAATTTCTGAATTTAAGAAATGTTTTATTATTTTGAACCTATTTATAATTCTATAGTTTATATACTACGCAATAAGAATTTATTGAATACTCCAGGATTTCATCAAGTTTATTTATAGAACCATTTGATCTTAAGTCAACCAATTACTTTCAATAAAAAAATTACTAAATTCACTAGGGTTCCTCATCTAAATTTTGTTTCATTGGATCATATTTGATATCATAAACCAATATTTATTTATCAGGTTTATAACTAAATCATTGATATTTTCATCATTAATATTTTTATTTTCATTTTATTTAATATTCAATTGATTTATTTTATTTTATTAGGTTTATGATTCAAATGTAACCAGAATGTTTACATATTTCTGTAACAATATCATTTTTATATGATTGTGTATGATCAAATTTACCAATGATAAAATTATATAATATATCTCTCCCATTTATTATTATTTTTATCTACGTGATATATCTATATATTTCATGTCATAAATTCCTTATCTACTATTTTAGAGCTCAAGAAACAAAATTAGTGTTATTAAGGAAAAGGAATATGATTTTCTCTTCAACAATGAATCATTTATTCCATGTAGAAGTTTTCATTAATATATTTTCTTATAATTTTTACCATTATTAAAGGATTAATTAACATAATGTTTAAAAAATTACATTCATTAAAAAAACTAATTATATATTCCTATAATTTTCTGAATAAGGTGTTTTAACATTTTTCCAAAATAGTTAGAGGAATTATTGTATTAACGTAAATTGTACAAAAAAAATTTCACAACCATCATGAAAAATATTTTTTAAAATCATTTTTTATCTTGGGTTATTGGTTATTTACATATAATATATTTTTTATAATATTTTATAGATTTTTTGATTTTATATAAGTTATTTGAAAATGAAAGGGTATTTTCCTACAAAAATTATCTACTGATATTTTTATTGTACTTTCATATATAAAAAATTCATTATATGTTTTTTTATGATTTACTAGGGGTATGGTACAATGGTTCTATATTTATTTCTTATATAGATTTTTATGAGTATAAGGATTATTTTTTTGGAAACCTAAATCTATTACCTAGGTTGTGATTTGATGATATGATGAATGTTTTATGATCATTCAACAGTTTTATTTATGTTTTTCATTGTATTATTGGTGGGAAAAAAATTATAAAGCTATAAAAATGAATTTGGTAAATAAGGACATATCATGAGATAATAAGGATTAAAATGGGTAGATCACCTCTTTTAGTAGGTTAATGTTTTCAATAACACTGTTATGGGAGTGAACCATTATAATGGAGATAATGTAATGAAGAGTGAAAAAAATACCGTATGATATTCTTGGTAGTGATCTATGACCATTGAAATTATTTAATATACATAATTACATTCTATAATATTAGGTTTTAGGATTATTATTTTTCTTCAAGGATCACTATTCCTTTTTAATGAATAGGAACTGTTATACTCTATGTATTTTTTTTTGGAAACATCTTACATCATGATTCATGAATAAGGATAATTGAATTAAAATGTATGATTATTTTATGTTATAATAATTTTCTCATTACTTAATTGTAATATTATTTTCACTTAGGATCATTCATGCATATCTGTTGTTTTTAAAATTGTTGATAATATTGGAAAACCATTTCCAATGATTTCCTTATTCATGTTATGAATAAGGTTTTTATGTTTAATATGTCTAATAAGGGTTCTAGATAAATATAACTTATTCATAAATGTTTTAAATTTTTTATAGACCATTGTTTACAAATATATGATTAATAATACAATAATACTCTATGGTATTTATCTTTTTTATTATTGAGAATATTGTTTAATAATAATCTAAAATTATTTAATGTTTATTTATGAAAAATTTTGGTCTTTATAAATTAATTATGGTAAAATTTTCCCATGTATATTAAAATAAGTTGCAGATGTAACTTTTCCTCAAAGACACTAATCAAAAATAATATCTAATCTATGTTAGAACACTGTGATATATAATGTTTGAATTTTTGAAATGATGATAATTAAAGATATGTTTAGCTTGGCTTGTAATTGTTTTCTAATATTGAACTAAAAATATCAATTATGTTTACTAGATAATCCCATCTGTCTACATTGGGAAATTTTTGTGTTCCATTGATTGGTTTGATTCTAATCCAACAACTGATGAGAAATATTTCACTAGTGTATAATATTCCTTTAAACATCATCCCAAATTTGTGAGTACTCTAACACTTCACATAAATTTATTTAAATGGTTCCATTATTATTTAATAGTGGAAACAATAATCATAATTCTGATCTACATGGAAATTGGTTGATTCTATTATCCTTTTAAATCCATTGAATGACATATCATCCAATTTATTTGATATTTATTAGTATATTTATATTAACTTTTAATAATATTATTATTATATATGATTCTTACTATATATATATCCAATTATTATTTTATATGTAAACCATAGATCATTATCATATATAAATAAAAATTTCATTGACTTATCATGTCCAATTCTATTAGTTATATCATAGAAATTAAATAGTTAAAGAACTAATATCAACTAGTAATGAAATTATATGACTTCATAAGGTAATAAACATGGAACTAAAAGGAATTAGTGCCTTTATGTATCATCAGAAGGTGATAGAAAAAAATAAGTACTGATGTTATCCATTTTTTTCATACGTGGGGGTAGCCGTTTCATCAATCGTGTACAATTTTCATTTTCACCCAGAAATTGTTTTAAAATCTTGAATCATAATATATCTATAATATCTCCATAACTATGTAATACCTCTATAAATGACTCTTGAATAAATTATTTTCTCATTTATGGATATATCTTGATGAGAAATATGAATTACCCAAAAAACTTTAATCAATTATGGTACTGAGGGAACATGAATATTATTCTCGAATCATATAATTTCATAATTTTCAATTTTGAATTCTATAGTATTCCTAACCTTCTTATGAAGATACATGTTATCATTATATTTATCATTTAGCATTAAATGGATGGATGATTTAGAATTCATTAATGATAGATAGAATTTATCCCCTTCATTTATGATCTTAATATGTATCCTTTAAAAATCCATTGTAATTCATTATATGTGAATACTATTTAAAGAAAATGCATCATGATTATTCATAATCAGATAATAAAATACATATTTTTCTCTCCTAAAATATAAATGTATTGATCTATCAAAGATAATAATATATTTCAACCATATCCAATGGTTTATATTAAAATCATTATGTGTGGATAAATGCATTTGTAATAAAAAAATATTAACACATTAAACCATAGATATAATGAAACTATATATATAATGTAAATATTAATTTTTCGAACTCAAACCATGTGAAAAATAATTATTCTCATTAATATTAATTTTAATGTAATCAAAATTTATTATAATTTAATTTTTTGAAAGTAAACATCACAATCCATTCATTGATGAAACAATTAATATCAAAATATGTTTCCAATAAAATATAGTTTGAGTAAATATAAGGTCACAATTCCACTGTTAAACTATTTTAAATTTTCATCACATTCATTATTCAAGAAAAGAATAACTCCCTTATAAGATATTAAGGTTAGTCGAATCTATAATTGTGATAATTTTATTTTTCAATACATTGGTAGTATCTAAAAAATTCAAAATAATAAATATTTTTCGCTATTATTATTTTGTGTATGGTAAATTTCTTTGTCCCCTATATCTTTTAAGGATCCACTAATATACCCTCACATGTGATTATATGACCTAACACTGATACTTTATATATCATAAATTCAAACACGATAAATTTCACATTTCATTTCACAATTAGAATGCTTAGTAAAACCTTCGTCAAATGATTACATGCTCTTTCATAATCAGGGAATATATGTGAATGTCATCATGAATGAATATTAATTTTCTAGGTAACTATTAACAACTATAATTATTAAATCCATGATGATGGTATAGGAATTTTTATGGTCAAATATAGTACTTATGAATACATAGATATCAAATCATTTTTGGAAGGTTGTTTTGGTTACATATTAGCTTTCCCCCAATCGTTTATGACTTCTATAAGTGATTTTATTCATTCAGAAGTATATATATCCTTATATTTTATCAAATATATCATCAATTCAGCCTACATAATAACGTTTTTGATATTAATCTTAATATGATCCAGTAAAATATAACATAGTTGTATTAAAAATTTATTCATATAAAATGATGGTACCGGTTCACCATATGATGAATAACATTGGAAAATAATACCATTATTTTAATTCACCAAATGTTTCACCCTCAAATCCCTGACCTCAATTTGGTTAATTATATAACAATTCTTTATACAAGTATGTCCCTAGTTATGTATTCTTCTGAACCCTCAACATCACAAACCACTAGAAGATTGGTAATATAATCTATAAGAATATAAAATTGGAAAATTATACCATTATCACTATTCACCTAGGTTTACCCCCTCAAATCCATGTCCACAATTGGGTCCATTATATAAGGATTCATCAATATATGTATATAACTAGATTTTTTTATTTTTAAAATAGAATATCCAAAACCATTGTAAGACCAAGAAATTCCTCAAGAATAACATAATTATATTTATTCAAAATGAAAACATCGTATTATTTAGTTTCTCCATACAAATTTGTGAAACATGCACCTTATTATTTTTAAATAAGGATCACATAATGGATGTAATTTCCATACGGTGTTCATTTTTATCCTTTAAATAATAGATAACAATAGGTTGAATTGGGAAATGAAACATGAATTCTCAATCCTAGTATAAATTAATATATGATCTATATAGATGAAACTATTTCATGCCCTAAATCACCTACAATTCCATTAAATAATGATTAATAATATATGAAGGAATAAAATTCATACAAAATTTTATCATAGAGGATTTAAATATGTTGTTTGAAATACTTTTTCCACTAAGGGTCTTTGCCAATAATTTTATATCTATCCATTATGGATATATATTTATAGTCTCATTGACCAATCATATGTATATCAAATTTGTGGACATAGATCAGTTAATATTTTTTCAATATTTATCATAGTTTTCAACTACCCTTATTCCTTGTTCAATATTAAATCCCTAACTAAATCAAAAATGGTTTGATTGAGTATAATGAAATAATAACTAGAGTAAGTAAACATATGATAAGGAAAATAAAAAATAATATTTCTTACCATATTACAACTTCATTTTAAACTATTCCATTTTAGTTTCATCCTATATCAATATTTTTAATCTTATGTTGTATTATATTTTACACAGTTTTTTATCACAAACTAATAAAAAATATAACTAAAAAATAGTATAATACAAATTTAGATAGTCTAAAATTAACATAGATATATATTTTTTAATGCTATATTGATATTAATTTCATTTCCTTGTAATTCACAACATAGAAACTGTTTGTCTAATTCTTCTGGAGGATAGATAAATAAATAATTTATTTTAAAAATGGTGAACATTTACCTTTATTATCACCACATTAGACACCATTATATACATATCAAATTATATAGTCCACTTTATAACACGGGGTCCATAATGTAATGAAAAGGGTGATAAAAGACCGTAATTAATATTAAACATATGAGATAACATTTGAAAATCATAGGTAATAATAACAAAAAATTTCATGTGAATATAATAAATGAACAAAAAAATTACTTAAGGAAATAAAAATAAATAAATTATAGATCATAAAATATTATTCATGACATAATGATTTACACACAAAATATGAATTGGGTAATATGATTCTAAAAAATGAGTCAATAATTTTGACATGGGTTCAATGTATAACAATGGAATGTGGTATAAATATAAGTATTTTGAACATAACATGATTTAAGGATAACAAAATGGAAATTAATATCATAATATAATTCTCTATACACATTACCGTATAATAATGGTGTAGGCTAACAACATTTCCATAACATAGTTGACTTGGGATAACCACCCATACCATATAAGATATTGAAATTATTTTAACCTCTCATGCCCCATACCCCTTTATACATGAGTTATCAACACATAGTATAACTTTTTTGATATATTATAACCACTCTTACCTTATAATTTTTTGGATATCATCTAACAAATATTTTCCCACATCTATATAAAGCGATATAAACATTTTCTTAATGAATTAAGGAGACAAAACAGATCCACACATTACATAATTATCAAAAATTCATATGTTTTCCATATTAACATGAAATGATTTATTATCCCATAATAGATAAATTAATCCTTGGAAAATAATGTTTTGTCCTACTCATTTTCACAAAACATTCTAATAACCCATCAAGAGAAAGAAAGTGTATGTTAGTATTAATTAATATACATTGTTAACCATTGAAAAGAAAAAATGATATCTAAATAGGTGAAAAAAATAAAATTTGGATTATATTTTTTTTCATAAATATGATTAAATATATTTCTTAGGGATTCATTAATATAGTTTTTTCTAAAAAATATCCCATTCAAACCATTGTATGAAAATTAAAATACAATAGAAAATTACACATGTAAAAATTATTAAAAAATTATTTCAATAATTAGTTATTTAATAATTTAAAATAAAATAGAAAATAACATTATAAAATCATTGTTGTACAAAAAAGTACGTTTATAAGCCCAAATAAGGAATATTATAATGGGAGATAAATATTCCGTTGTAATAATAAGAGATATTATAATATCCACTTACAAGAAGTCATTTAGTTAAATTTTCAT
This sequence comes from Viscum album, assembly GCA_963277665.1. Lineage (NCBI taxonomy): Eukaryota > Viridiplantae > Streptophyta > Magnoliopsida > Santalales > Viscaceae > Viscum > Viscum album. Next base: position 1,766,401,801 of record OY728140.1, read on the forward strand.
CTAAATGAAGGATAAATGGTTTGAATATATATATTCTAACACCCCGGGTAAATAAAGAATATGAAATTTTCATATTTATCCATATTTTTGAATAAAATATTAATATTACTTTAAATGGAACGCTATTCTCGATGGCGTACCCAATACGCAACAACGAGTTTTTTTGAAATATTACGTTTCCTCTAATAATAAATTAATATTATTTTAAATGTTAGTAAATGTCTAGCCATTGTAATGGTGGGAATGAAAGGAACTGACTAAAAAATTATTATATATGTTTGTCAAATATTTTTACTTTTATCCAATAAATGTTAGAGGCTTAAAATGCAAATGAATCCAATTTTAAGCATAAATCTTCTAATTTTCTTTACAAGGTCGATTAACCGCCTTTTTATAGAGAAACATTTTTAAATATACATTTTACAATTTTATATTTTGTATTTGAAAAAATAAAATCCTTCTTTAGAATATGGACATCAAAATTTACTCTGTGTAAATTTTTGTTATTTTTCCGATAAAGATCATTTTTAGTGAAAATATTGCATTTTAATTCAAAACATCATTTTAATCTGATTTATTTATAAGGATAGATTATCTTTTTAATTGATATTAAAGTTTATTTGGAATATATTTTTACCATTTAATCCAATGGTGGTCATTGGAATTAATTTCCTTTTGAAATTTGACTTAAACTAGGGTCAATCGTTTAATAGATATTATTTCTTAAAAACACGCTATTTGTTTTGACATCGAGAATTAATTATTAAATTAATTAATTCAAGTTATATATTTCCAATTTTTTAAAATATACATCATTTTTTAATTCGTAATATCAAATATAGCTTAGGGTTAATTTTTTGTATTTTTCTGAAAAACTTCAATTTTTATGAATAGTGAAACCACTAAGTGGTAGTTAAAGAAACTGATTTTTCGTTTAAATGAAGCTTTACCAATTCTGTGATTTTATTTTAAAATATTAGACATACATGGTTGTCATTAAGAAGTAAAATGTGGTTCAATGAGTTTAAAATAATTTTTTGGTGAATAGTAACTTTTAAGTTTTATTAATCGCGATTAGAGGTAATTAGTGTAATTTAATGTAAAGATAATGTTATAATAATATGAAATGACCTTGAAACATGTCCTACCTTTATTTTATGAGTCATGGAAGACCAATAGAATCCATGGGTCAACTTGGGGACCCCATGGAGTTAGTTTGGTTTGAAAATGACAATAATAACTTTTAATTTAAAGTTAAAATTAAAATGTCACAAACATGTATTGTTTTACTAAAACAATTTTTAAAAGGGGGTTATACAGGTCATATTTTTTACTATAAATATTTATTCAAAAGGTAAAAATATTTCCTACATCATGATTTTTTTTTTAATTTTTAGACATTAAATAAATTATTTTATTTATGACACCGTGATGATGCAGAGATTACCTCATAAATGAACGATTTAAATAAAATGAAAATATTGGGTAAAATCAATGTCTTAAACTTGTCACAAAACTATTGGATGGGTGTATTTAGAAACCTTATCAGCTTATCCTCGAAATATACCCTTTTGGGACCTTTAAAATCCGAAAATCATTTTATAATAAAGTAATATTTTATAACATTCCAAGAGTGCCCCTCTTCTTCTATTATAAAAGGCCCCCACCTCTACCACCTTACCCACACCTATCAACACTTTGTCTCGTCCAACCCCTCCCCATTTCATCTCTCCACATCCCTATATTCATCATTGAAGCCTAACCTTTGGCATAATGCTCTTCAAGAAAACCTTTTGGTTCAAACCAAGAAGAGTTACCCGATTTAAAGGTAATGTCTTCACTTGTGTTCTTTTGTTTTATTTTGCTTCTCCAAACCCCTGAACTCTTTTAATTCCTTTATTTTGTAACAACAACAGTATCTTAAATATACTATTATGTTGTTATGTGAAGGATTCGTGCTACACTTACACATACCTCCGTCTAATGGTTAAAGAACATACTGTTTCTGTGGATGGCAAATTACTGCCTCAAGAAACGATGATTGCTCAATCTTCTCTTAACACCTTTCATGGTGGCCATTATGATGTCACTATATTTTATATATGAAATATATGGTATTTATGTTTTCAATATTCTTCTTTATTTTATATTTAAATCATACCTTTATGCTTTGCATGTTGTGCAAATGCGATAATTTCATACAAGAAAGTGTAGACTACCGCCCCCTCAAGTGATGTGACTCGTTAATGAAATACATGGAATGTATAAAGAATGAAATTAATGAACTTATATGACTTATATAACATATATTTTATACTTTAATTATAATATATATCTCTCTAAATAATTTTTAATTACATTAATATGTCAAAGAAATGAAAGTAGCGTTCATGCTTACGTACGGTCTACCGTCTTCATGAACGGTGCATTTCATTTCTTTTTATCTCCAAATGTTATGGAATAGTATACAATGAATATTTACTGGATATATATGATATTTCAATCATTAATAATATTCTAGATATAATTTACTTATAACTACATGGACAATCATTTTCAAACAAGTTCATTTTTGACTCATGTACCAAACATCGAAAAAAACGTCTGATATGAACTCACATAACCAATTATTATAACATTTTAGTATGTGATATGAACTGAATAATAATCTTCAAATTATGACCTTAAGAAATTAAAAATTTAAGAATGTTTATTATTCAAGAATATAAAGAAACGAACAAGAAAAGTCGGACTTGAGGTAAGGGATCTTACCTCTCTCTTTCTTTTTAAGTACTCTATTTTATGTCATTTATTTTAAGCTCATCTTAATTATGTTTGGGGATGTTATTTTATATTAATTATTCTATAATTTTAATTTTAATATTATTATAGACCCTATTTGATCTCATAAATCCATTTTTGGACGTTTTATGTGGCGCTGTTAGGCTGGCGAGTTTTCGTAAGGGATTTTTAATCTCAATTTTATTCCCATGAGATTTATGCTACATTTTCCTCAATTTCCTTTTAGTGGTGTATGTACTGCACATTATTATAATCTTTGTGTAATATACATTCGTTTATGGGTATTTACATAAATTTTTTATAGTCCTTCTTTCATGGGGTGTATGTTTCAAAAGTTACCCAAGTCGGTAAGGGAACCTTTCACCCTCCTATTTTTAAAAGACTTGTTTTTGTTTTGTCTTTTAAATTAAATCTTCATATGTTCGGATATGTTCTTATATATCCTTATTGCTGTAAATTTTATGTCCATGTGATGAGATACCCTTTATCTCTCTCATCAAATCTTTTTCTAAAATTTTATGTGACGTCTTTAGGCTATTGAATTTTTACCAAGGGAACTTCTTAACCCAATATCGATTTCTTTGGGTTCAACATGTAGTTATTGAATATTTCATCCATTGAATATGTTTGAATGACCTTCTATTGTTTTACACTTAATATCCACTTATATTGGTTGTATTTATATTTTTCACACATAATTATGAGATTGATTTATCCTTAATTTAAGGATACCTTCTTTATAAGTGATTTCATCTCATTTTACATTTCTATTGAGATTCATTGTTGTTATGCACTAATTCACTCTTATATGGTGTATATACTGTCCTTTGGAATATTATATCATGAATCCCTTTATTCTCATGATATTATAAAGTTCTGATTAAATGTTATTCCTCAATTATTGTATTCATGTGTCTCTCTTTTTGTTAAAAACCCTTTAACTAAAATTATTATTTTAAATGTTTTAATGATTTATTCTTATAAATATTTATCATTAATATCCATGTTTTCAAAATGGTTTTAAGGATTTATTTACAAGGATATTAGTGGTTTAAAATGTTAAAATCCTCAATGTGGTATGGGACATTGTCTCAATCTCCATTCATTGAGGCATATTTTGTTTTATACACAACTTTCTTTTATACGGTGTATATACCCCTATGACATTTACGTTTATTCAAAAGGAATATTTTTATATGAAGCATTTACTAAACAAAAAAAGGGAATGTTTTTTTGTTTTACGTATGCGGCGACAACGACTTCTCCACCGTCATGACCATTATTTGAGTTTCAGGTTCCTCTACAAGCCATAACGTTTTTTTAAAAAATGATATATAAATACCATGTTTTACTTTTCTTTTATTTTGGTATTGAAAATGGTTTTCATAATGTCTTTATTTCAATGTTTTGTATTGATATCTTGTGATTTAAAAGTGGAAATGTAATGTTTCCTTTATGCATGTTTTATGTGATACGATTTTGTTATGGTTCTTGGGCATTGTTATGAAGACGGGTGGTTCCATGATAAACTAAGGGTGGGTGAGCCGATATAGATATCCAATGCATTGGGTAACGCGAAGGAGTTAAACGTTAAGGTTTCTCTGAAAAGATTTAGGTAATATACTGTGTTGGGTATTCCAAACGTAACCATGAGGGTTACTCCCTACGTATAAATATTATGAATGCCTCTAGTTACCACTATGTCTTATGATTTCTATGAGTTATTCGTAAATCTTATGATTTCATGAGGTATGTTAAATTTCATATTCTTTATGGGTAATCTATGATTTCATTGAGTCTTATGTATACATGGACTGATGTTTTCTTTATGTATTGTTATAACCCTTACTGATCTTTTTATGATCATCCCGAGTTTTTTTTAAATGTTTTTCATAGGACATAGAGTTGAATAGGGTCAAGGATGGTATCAAGGAAATTTCAGGTTGTCTAAAATAAGGAACTAGACATGTCTCTTTTGTTCAAGAGTTTTTTTTTTGTGAAACAAAAATGGAAGCTGAGTAGATGTGTCTACTTTGTAATCTTTGATATGTAATAGTTATGTCCTAATTCTATAAAACTCTAAACCTGAAAAGTTCTTCAAAGTGAATTATTTGTTTAATTCAAAAATAAGTAATGGTTAAGGCCGGGTCCTTATAGTTGGTATCATAGGATGGTATAGATAACATTAGAGGTTAGAGTGTTAAGTGACAAGTTGTGTATAACCACAATGGTTATTATATTAGATAGAGTCATTGTTATTTTTGAAGGTTGGATGAGTTTGAGATATCTTGGATAAGTATATCTTAGTTTTTATCTTCCTCTTTAGTACATAATTATTTTGTTGATATACTCACACTGACATTTTTGGTTTTAGTAAATGGATGGATCTAGCAGGCACCAAAGTGACAATGGGTTTGAAGTAAACTGTGGTGGTTCTCTGATTAAGGGACTGGATGAAATGGGGGATTCAATGAGAAATCTTGTGGTTATTATAAAATAACTATTAGGAGTCATCATCAAACACTTGAACCTTGGTGAGTTCTCTAATGCATCATGTACAAGAGAACCAACTAGACATGGAAGTTCAGGTAATAATTATAAAGGTAACCATTATGGTTTATATGATCCTTACATTGGAGGTAATAATGGGATACTATATGTTATGAAGGAATATGAACGACATGAGATAAACATGAGGATAAATTATGTTATGGTTATTTTTGAAGATTTTATCTCGTTTTGAGAAATTTTTTAATAATTATGTAGTTTTGGAAAAAGTACAACACGTAGACCATGTGACAACCTGTCGCGTCTGACGAAGCTACGAGAATCGAACTCACAGCCAAAGTACGACTTGTATTTATCTCCTACCACTGGACTACATGAAGTCCCTGGTTAGTTTGACTAATTATTTTTTAGTTAGATGATTTTATGAATCAAGAGTATGTTGATTTTGGGTTATATATGAAAATTATTAACCTATCCTGGAGGATATGTGATTAGGTAAATTACTTTTCAGTATGAGCCTTTAAGAGAAACTGATGTTATTTGGAGATAAATGTTAATTTTTACCTTGGGAGACTATGTGATTAAATCCTTAAAATATTTGGGTTTCAATCTTATTTGGGTTTACTTTGAATAATTTTATGGACAAATTTTTTATTGAATGGTCTTCGTTGAACTTTAGGTTTTGTTTGACAAATTTTGGAGATTAGGAGTTGTGTTTCTTTCTGTAAAAAAATATCCTTTTGGGTATTATCTGATCTAGTAGTAAAATTTTTGGTTTGGTTTTGGTTGAGATATAAAGACATGGGAAATATATAGTTATCTTGTATGGATTGGGTGATTCTCAAGAAGTTGATTATATTACTCTTAACACGAACAAGTCTTCTTAAATACTCGTCTTTTGGGGAAAATATGAGTTTGATTAAGGAATCCATTAAAAGTTGAAAGTCTACGTGACAAGTAAGTATGTTTCATTATGATTTAGTTAAGCTCAAAAATAAATTCCTCAATGAAGAGTAACTTAAAACAAAAATGTTTTCTGTTAACTTTTCCAACTGGGGAATCGAATACCATTTAACCCATCACAAGTTTGTGATTTTCTTGTGGTAAACTTTCTCCTAGACATTTTTACTATCACTCTCCATCAGAACAAGACCATTTTTTTCTCCTCCATGTCCATGTTTTCCTACATGGAATCCTAGTATGGGTTAACATGGGTGACCTTTGTACTTCTCTTTCTTTATTTTAAAGTGATAGTTTTACTGACTCTTGTTCCGATGTGGGATTTTCGATGATGTTTCCATTCCCAATTTTAAAATTGTGAGGACACAATTCCCAAAAATGGGGGAATGTGTAACACCCAAGGTAAATAAAGAATACTAAATTTTCATATTTATCCATATTTGTGAATAAAATATTAATATTACTATAAAGGGAACTCTATTCTTGTTGGCATACCCAATACACAACAACAAGGTTTCTTTGAAATCTTATGTTACACTCTAATAATAAAATAATATTATTTTAAATGGTAGTTAACGCCTAGTTGTTTTAATGGAGGGAATTAACTGAACTAACTAAAAAATGATTATATATATTTTTCAAATATTTTTACTTTTATCTAATAAATCTTAGAGGCTTAAAATGAAAATGAATCCAATTTAAGCATAAATCTTCTAATATTCTTTAAAAGATCGATTAACCGCCTTTTGATGGAGAACCCATTTTAAATATACATTTGACAATTTTATATTATTTATTTGAAAAAATTAAATCCTTCTTTAGAATCTAGATATCAAAATTTACTCTGTGTAAATTTTTGTTATTTTTCAGATAAAGATCATTTTTAGTGAAAATGTAGCATTTTAATTCAAAACCACCTATTAATCTGATTTATTTATATGGATAGATTGTCTTTCTAATTGATATTAAAGTGTATTTATAATATATTTTTACCATTTAATCAAATGGTGGTCATTTCAATTAATTTCACTTTGAAATTTGACTTAAACTAGTGTCAATCTTTTAATAGATATTATTTCATAAAAACAAGCTACTTGTTTTGACAGCGGGAATGAATTATTAAATTAATTATTGAAACTTATATATTTGAAATTTTGTAAAATAGACATCATTTTTTAATTTGGAATATCAAATATAGCTTAGGGTGAATTTTTGGTATTTTTCTGAAAAACATCAATTTTTGATGAATAGTGAAAACACTAAGTGGTAGTTAAAGAAACTGATTTTTCGTTTAAATGAAGATTTACCACTTCTTTGATTAGATTTTAAAAAATCTGACATACATGGTTTTCATTATGAAGTAAAATTTGGTTCAATGAGATTAAAATAATTTTTTGGTGAATAGTAACTTTTATGTTTTATTAATCGCGATTAGAGGTAATTAATGTAATTTAAGGTAAAGATAATGTTATAATAATATGAAATTACCTTGACACATGTCCTACCCTTATTGGATGAGTCATGGCCGACCAAGAAAATCCATGGGTCATCTTGGGGACCCCATAGAGCCACATTGGTTTGAAAAAGACATTAATAACGTTTTATTTAACGTTAAAATTAAAATGTCACAAACATGTATTGGTTTACTAAAAAAATTAAATGGGGTTATAAAAGTCATATTTTTTAATAAAAATATTCATTAGAAATCTAAAAATATTTCCTACATCATGATATTTTATTATAATTTTTAGACATTAAATAAATTATTTTATTTATGACACTGTGATGATGCAGTGATTACCTCATAAATGAACGATTTAAATAAAATGAGAAGATAGGGTAAAATATAAGTCTTACACTTGTCACAAACCTATTTTATTGGTGGATTTAGAAACCTTATCACCTTATCCTCGAAATATATCCTTTTGGGACCTTTAAAATCCGAAAAGTATTTTATAATAAAGTAATATTTTATAACTTTCCAAGAGTGCCCCTCCTCTTCTCTTATAAAAGGCCCCCACCTCTACCACCTTACCTACACCTCTCAAGCCTTTTTTTCGGCCAACCCCTACCCATTACATCTCTCCACATCCCTTTATTCATCATTGAAGCCTCACCTTTGACATAATGCTCTTCAAAGAACCCTTTTGGTTCAAACCAAGAGGAGTTACCCGATTTAAAGGTAATGTCTTCACTTGTGTTCTTTTCTATTAATTTGCTTCTCCAAACCCCTAAAATATTTTTATTTATTTCTTTTGTAAAAACACCAGTATCTTAGAAATACTGGGATGTTTTTATGTGAAGTATTCGAGCTACACTTACACACACCTCTGTCTAATGGTTAAAGAACATATTGTTTCTGTGGATGGTAAATTACTGCCTCACGAAACGATGATTGTTCAATCTTCTCTTAACACCTTTCATGGTGGCCATTATGATGTCACTATATTTTATATATGAAATATATGGTATTTATGTTTTCAATATTCTTCTTTATTTTATATTTAAATCATACCTTTATGCTTTGCATGTTGTGCAAATGCGAAAATTTCATATAAGGAAGTGTGGACTACCGCCCCCTCAAGTGATGTTACTCATTCATGCAATACATGGAATGTATAATGAATTAAATTAATGAACTTATATAACCTATAAAACATATATATTATATTGGAATTATAATATATATATCTCACAATTATTTTTACTTCCATTAATATGTCAAATAAATAAAAGTAGCGTTCATGTGTATGTACGGCCTACCGTCTCCATGAACGGTGCATTTCATTTATTTTTATCTCTAAATGTTATGGAATAGTATAGAATTAATATTTACTAGATATATAAGATATTTAAATCATTAATACTATTCTGGAGATGATTTACTTATAACTACATGGAAAATCATTTTCAAACAAGTTCATTTTTTACTCATGTACCAAACATCGACAAAAAACGTATGATATGAACTCACATAACCAATTATTATAACATTATAATATGTGATATGAACTGAATAATAATATTTAAAGGAGTACGTTAAGCAATTATAAAATTACCAATGTTTATTATTCAGGAATATAAAGAAACGCACAAGAAAAGTCGGACTTGAGGTAAGGGATCATACCTCTCTTTCTTTTTAAGTACTCTCTTTTATGTCATTTCTTTTAAGATCATATTTATTATGTTTGGGTATGTTATTTTATATTCCTCATTATATAATTTTAATTTTCATATTATGATAGACCCTATTTGATCTCATATATCCATTTTTGGAAGTTTTAAGTGGATCCGTTAGGCTGGCGAGTTTTCGTAAGGGATTTTTCATCCCACTTTTATTCCTGTGAGATTTATGCTACATTTTCCACCATTTACAATGAGTGGTGTATGTACTTCCCATTATTATACTCTTTGTGTAATATAAATTCTTTTATGGGTATTTACATCAATGTTGTAGAGTCCTTCTTTCATGGGGTGTACATTTTGAAAGATACCCACGTCGGTAAGGGAACCTTTCACCCTCTTATTTTTAAAAGACTTCTTTTTGTTTTTTCTTTTAAATTACATTTTCTTATGTTGGGATATGTTCTTATATATCCTTATTGATATAAATTTTATGCCCATGTGATGAGATACCCTTTATCTCTCTCATCAACTCTTTTTCTAAACTTTGATGTGACGCCGTTAGGCTATCAAATTTTTACCAAGGGAACCTCTTAACCCAATATCGATTTCTTTGGGTTCAAAATGTAGTTATTGAATATGTCATCCTTTGAATATGTGTGAATTACCTTTGATTGTTTTACACTTAATATCCACTTATATTGGGTGTATTTATATTTTTCACACATAATTATGTGATTCATTTATCCTTAATTTAAGGATACCTTCATTATAAGGTATTTCATCTCATTTTACATTTCTATTGAGACTTAATTATTGTTATGAACTAATTCACTCTTATATGGTGTATATACTGTCCTTTGGAATATTATATCATGAATCCCTTTATTCTCATGATATTATAAAGTTCTGATTAAATGTAATTCCTAAATTATTGTATTCAAGTGTCTCTCTTTTTATTAAAAACCTGTTAAATAAAATTATCATTTTAAATGCTTTAATGATTTATTCTGATAAATATTTATCATTAATATCCATGTTTTCAAAATTGTTTTAATTATTTATTTATATGGATATTAATGGTTTAAAATGTTAAAATCTTCAAAGTGGTATGGGACTTCGTCTCAATCTCCTTTCATTGAGGCATATTTTGTTTTATACAAAACTTTCTTTTATACGGTGTATAAACCCCTTTGACTTTTACATTTATTAAAAATGAATCTTTTTATATGAAGCGTTTACTAAACGAAAAAGGTAATGTTTTTTTTCGTATGTATGCAGCGACAACGACTTCTCCGCCACCGTGACCATTATTTGAGTTTCGGCTTCTTCTACAAGCCATAACTTTTTAAAAAAAATTGAAAAATAAATACCATGTTTTGATTTTCTTTTATTTTGGTATTGAAAATGGTTTTCATAATGTTTTTATATCAATTTTTTGTATTGATATCATGTTATTGAAAAGTGGAAATGTTATGTTTCCTTTATGCATGTTTTATGTGATATGATTATGTTATGGGTCTTGAGAATTGTTATGAAGACGGGTGGTTCCATGATAAACTAAGGGTGGGTGAGCCGATATAGCTCTCCAATGCATTGGGTAATGTGAAGGAGTTAAGCATTAAGGTTTCTCCAAAGATAATTAGGGAATATACTGTGATGGGTATTCCAAACGTAACCATGAGCGTTAATCCCTATGTAAGAATGTTATGAATGCCTCAGGTTTCCTTTATATCTTATGATTTCTATGAGTTATTTGTAAATCTTATGATTTCATGAGGTATGTTAAATTTATTATGCTTTATGAGTAAAGTATGATTTCATTGAGTCTTATGTATACATGGACTAATGTTTTCTTTTCGTATTGTTATAACCCTTACTGAGATTTTTATGCTCATCCCAAGTTTTTTTTGAAATATTTTTTACAGGACATAAAGTTGAATAGGGTCGAGGTTGGGATCAAGGAAATGTCAGGCTGTCTAAAACAAGGAACTAGATATGACTCTTTTTTTCAAGAGTTTTTTTTGAAACAAAAATTTATGTTGAGTAGATGTGTCAACTTTGTAATCTTTGAGATGTATTAGTTATGTCCTAATTCTCCAAAACTCTAAACCTAAAAAGATCCTCAATGGGAATTATTCATTTAATTCAGTAATAAGTAATGCTTAAGGCTGGGTCCTTATATATATATATATATATTAAAAATAAATATATTAAAAGTATATCTTTGGGGTATTATAGTGAAACAAAATACAACTTCCCTAAATGGATTTTTAAAGAAAAAAATTCTAAATTCCAAAGTGATATTGGAAAATACCCCATTGAATTAACTCCAAGCATCCATGAATGTTCATTTAACAATGTTATAACATATATATAACCATAATATTCACATATTTATAAACATTAATAGTATATATTACATTTTATCATAATCAATTTAAAAAAATTTAAAAAAAATTACATGACATAGTTAATCGATATTATCACCAACAAATGTTTTCAATTTCATTATTTCATAAATATTTTGTATTGGAGATGTTGAAACCCATTCGGTAATAACAATTTAATTTTTTTATTTTCAAATCTAGTAGAGGATAAATTTTAATAATGATTTCTGCAGTTCCATGTGTATATGATATATGATATAGGTATGGTACATTATAATCAAATAAACTATGGGCATGTTTCAAGAATTTTTTCCAATACCAAAATATTTTATTATAATGAAAATTTATTTTTTTCATCCTTCTATAAAACTATTAGTAACATAAATTAATAATGAATATAATATATAAAAATTTCAAAAGACATGATAAATATATATGATTAATATGGTGGTTTGGGTTTATCATCATTCATTTAAGTGGTTAAACCGAAAAATATAATAACATGTGATATGAATAAGAGATTAAGAGTTCAATTACATTAAACTATAATACCATTTTCACAAAAATAATAATTATATTAGTAAAACATAATATTAGTATAAAATTATATAGAAATTGTTTTTATGATAATTTGAATGAATAAAATGTTTATATAAATGATACATTAATGGATATTTTTTACTCTCCAAACAATTTCCTATGGAATAATGAATTTTGGGTTCCATCATAAGATTATAGGAAACACAAAGTCTAAGAAAGGTTTATGAAAGGTAAAATCATCTAGTATTATTTTAATAATTAAAATAAAATATATGTATTACATGGGTATAGAAGGGATTATATTATAGGTGTGGTTTGAGTAGTATTTTCAAGAATATGCATTCATTAATATATAATGTATTCATTTTAAAAATACATATTCAATGCAAGGATGAAATAAGAGATGAAATATAAATCTTTGTCGATAAATCAATCTTATTCTAATTTTTATATAAGGGTATATGTGTCAAAGCCTCATTGTTATTATTTAAACAAAGAAATGACCTCTTTAACTGGGTAGAGGGAGACCCATTACATAGCCCTAATTCCTAGTGGGCATTTATCCCATTACATAGCTCGTAGGCCCAATTTTTTGGCCCAAAGCCCATTCTGTGAATAGTACTTCTACAGTACCCATACTACTACAGTGTCTGCCGCTACTACAGTGCTCCCACCATTGTTAATTAATATAATTAACAACATTTAAAAATTATACGATTAACCCTTTTTCCATAGAAACATATTTTTATTACTAAAAATGAAATATAATATATTACATAATTTGGAAATTATTATTCTTAATATGAGGTCTGTTTTAATGGATTCAATTACGAAATTTTATAAAATATAATTTTAAAATAATTTATCTATAACCTATAAAAACACTTTGAGGAAAAATATATTTTGATGCCCAATAACTGATTTATTCTTTTTTATTACAAAATTAAACTTGTTAATTTAATGAAATTTATTTGAAAGTATATATGATTAATAAATTACAGAAAAATCACTTTTTAACTATGATCAATTTAAAAAATTAGCTCAAAATGTATAAAAAATAATTAAAAAAATTCATTTTAAAATTTATTTTAATGGAATTTAATCACATCCCTTTATTTTTCATCTAACAATTCAATTTTACATGTAAATTAATATGAAAATTATATTTTTATATTTTATAAAATCATAAAACATTATTTGTTGAAAATATTAATATGAATATGAAAGGAATTACAAACATAATTGTTTATTAAAATATCTTAAATAATAATATATTTAATTATATAATTATTTTATTATTTTGTATTTATATTACTTTTTATTTGTCACTAACAATTGCATAAAATCAGCATACATATTAGACAATCGAATATACAACACCAATATATAAAATTCCAATATTCTAATTACTTTATATTCAATGAAATATATTCAAAAATGATATTAAATTATTATATTTATCCTTTCATATGTCATTATAGTCATTCATCATATACATTAACATCATTATAAATAATTCTATTTTGTTTTTATTATTTTTTATTCTTTCCACATTTGTGGTTATTGGTATGGATTTATATTTAAACCATTAAAATAATTATTTTATTCTCATTTTGATTATAATTAATAGTTATTTCAGCCATATTATAGTTTACTTAATGATGATTCTTATATCACTCTCATTATTTATTCACATTAATCATACATTGTAATACATTTTCCCAATAAAATGTATCTTGAGTCATTTTAGTTTTGTTTTTTATTTTAATTAAATAATTGAAAAATATATTTCAATAAAGTGAAATACATACTAAATGTGTGATATTTTATATAAATAATTTGTTTTCAAGTGTCAAAAAAATTGAAATATAAGTGAAAATGAAATATATAATAATAAAAATTTTAACACACTGAAAAAACCACCAGGACTGATCAAAAAGATCATAGGACCTTAAAATTTTCCCTTTATATAAAAGAGGTTGCCAACTAGTATTGAGAGTATAATTCCATTTTTGGGATGAAAATTTCATTGAAATCATGTCATAACAAAAATAATAAATAAATTTAAAAAATAATTAATAATGACAGTAATTTGTGGAAACTAAAAGAGGAAATACATGTCATACAATGAACTGATAACATGACAAAAATATGGAAATCTCATCTCGAGATTGAAATTGTGGTACATAAAATAAATAATTAAATAATCCTTAGATTCTGTTGGAGTGGATCCTAGTCTGACACCAACTCCACACTCATCTTCTCAACTATCAGTTGTAGGCCATTTACCCTTACTAAAAAATCTATAAATAGATTGTACACATGCATTAAGAATTAAATTATATTGTGTGAGTAATAATTTATGGAAGTACTATAAGGCCCCAGTATTAAACCTTACTTAATCTTGAGTTATTACAAGATTACACATTGAGGATCTTTTCAGGTTTAGAGTTTTAGAGAATTACATCATGAAACTTGCATTACATTCCACATTTAAACAAAGTGGTTACATAAAAGATAGTATTCATTCTTCCCATAAATGGAAACATATTTAAAATAAAACATGGATTCTTTATTGACACATACTTGACACTATCATCACATCATGTACCCTTCCCTTGACCTGTGAAAAACATTTCAAAAACTTGGTATGAGCATAAAAAGCTCAGTAAGGGATATAAAAATATGGAAAGGAAACATGAGTACATGTATACATAAGAATGAAATCATACTTTACCCATAAAACATAAGCACTTTAACATACCTCATAAAATCATGAATAAATCATAGAAATCATAAGACATAAAAGGTAACTTGAGGAATTGATAACATTCTTACATAGGGAGTAACCCACTTGGTTATGTTTGGAATACCCACCATAGTATATTCCCTAAATCTCGTCAGAGAAACCTTAACGTTTCACTCCTTCACGTTACCCAATGCATTGGAGATCTATATTGGGCTCACCCGCCCTTAGTTTATCACGGAACCACCCGTCTTCATAATAATGCCCACAAACCTCAACATAATCGTATCACATAAAACATGCATAAAGAAAACATAACATTTCCACCTTTCAATCACAAGATATCAATACAACACATTGATATAGAAACATTATGAAAACCATTTTCAATACCAAAATAAAATAAAAGTAAAACATGGTATTTATTTTTCTTTTAAAAAGAATGAATGGCTTGTAGAGGAAGCCGAAAATCAAATAATGGTCACAGCGGCGGAGAAGTCATTGTCGCCGCATACGTACGACAAAAACATTCCCTTTTGTGGTTTAGTAAATTCTTAGTATAAAAACGATTCCTTTTTGATAAATGTAAAAGTCAAAGGGGTTTATACACCTTATAAAAGAAGGTTGTGTATAAAACAAAATATGCCTCAATGAAAGGAGATTGAGACGAAGTCCCATACAAAGACGGTAGGCTTGGTTTAAGGATAAATCAATTACATAATTAGGTGTGACAAACGAATACACAAAATATAAGTGGATATTAAGTGTAAAATAATCAAAGGTCATTCACACATATTCAAAGGATGATATATTCAATAACTACATGTTGAACCCAAAGAAATCGAAATTTGGTTAAGAATTTCCCTTGACAGCCTAACGACGTCACATCAAAATGAGTTGATGAGAGATAAAAATTATATCTCATCACTTGGACATAAAATTTACATCAACAAGGATATATGATAACATATCCCAACATAACAATATGTAAATTAAAAGACCCAACAATAGAAGTCTTTTAAAAAGAGGAGGGTGAAAGGTTCCCTTACCGACTTGGGTATCTTTCAAAACATACACCCCATAAAAGAAGGACAATACATCATTGATGTAAATACTGATAAACGAAAGTATATTACACAAATAGTAGAATAATGGGAAAATGTAGCATAAATCTCACAGGAATAAAAGTGAGATGAAAAATCCCTTATGAAAACTCAGCAGCCTAATGGCGCCACATAAAACTTACAAAAAATGGATTTATGAGATCAAATAGGGTACTTCATCATATTAACATAAAGTTTATAGAAAGAGTAATATAAAATAACATCCCCCAACATAACAAATAGGAGCTTAAAAGAAGTTACATAAAGGAGAGTACTTAAAAAGAAAGAGAGAGGTCAGATCTCTTACTAAAATTCGGCAGCCTAACAGCACTACTCAAAACTTCCAAAATGGATTGATGAGAGAGAATATGGTCTCTCATCACATGAACATAAAAAAGTGCAGTATTATTAATATAAAATAACATACCAATAATAATTAAGATGATCTTAAAAGGAATGACATAAAAGAGTGTACTTAAAAAGAAAGAGAGGAGTAGGATCCCTTACCTCAAGTCCAACTTGTCTTGTTCGTTTCTTTATATTCCTGAATAATAAACTTTGGTCAATTAATAATTTCCTATGTAACTCCTTTAGATATTATTATTCAGTTTATATCACATATTTTAATGTTATAATAATTTTTTTATAATGTTAGTTCATATCAGACGTTTTTTGCTGATGTTTGGTACATGAGTCAAAAATGAACTTGTGTGAAAACAAATTGTCCATGTAGTTATAAGTAAATAATTTCCAGAATAGTATTAATGATTAAAATATAATATATATCCAGTAAATATTCATTTTATACTATTCCATATCATTTTGAGATAAAAAAAATGAAAAGCACCATTCATGGAGACGGTAGGCCTTACGTACGCATTAACGCTACTTTCATTTTTTTGTCATATTAATGGAATTAAAACAAAATGAGAGAGGTATATATATATGTTATAATTCCAAAATTATATCCAATATTTATATGTAATATATTACATATATATCCATTATATATATTTACTTATAATATTACATAACATTTTGAGATAAGAAATGAAATGTACCGTTCATGGAGACGGTAAGCCGTACGTACGCATGAACGCTACTCCATTTCTATTTCATATTTAATGGAATTAAAACTTAATGATACATAATAGTATTTTAATTCCAGTATTGTATCATATATAATATCATTAAATATATCCATTATATGTACCCCATATGGTATTAACGAATCAAATCACTTTGAGGGGGCGGTAGTCCGCACTTCCTTAAATGAAGATATCGCGTTTACCTATAAGGGAAACCATAAAGGTACGCCATAAATTATAAATACAGAAGCTTAAGTAAAACATAAACATATTATATTTCATATATAAATATAGTGTCATCTAAATGGCCACCTTTGAAGGTGTTAGAAGAATTTTGAACAATCATCGTTTCGGGAGGCAGAAATTCGCCATCCACGGAAACAGTATGTTCTTTAACCATTAGATGTAGGTGTGTGTAAGTGTAGCTCGAATCCTTTTTATAAAAAAGTCCTGGTATATTGAAGATACTTTATTTGTTACAAAATATATGAATAAAAAGAGTTTAGGGGGTTGGATAAGAAACATAAAACAAAAGGACACAAGTGAAGACATTACCTTAAAATCGGGTAACTCCCTTTGGTTTGAGCTCAAAGGCTTCCTTTGGAAGACTTCTGCCCAAAGTGAGGATTCAAGTAGTAAGAGAGGGAAGTGGAGAGACACAATGGGCAGGGTTTGGCCGAGCCAAAGGCTTTGGTAGTGTGGGTAAGGAGGTAGAGGTGGGGGCCTTTTATAAGAGGAGAGGAGGGGCACTATTGTAAAGTTACAAAATGTTACTTTATTTTCAAAAGCTTTTCGGATTTTGAAGGTCCCACATTGATGTATTTAGAGGATAAGGTGATAAGGGTTCGAAATACACTAATAAAATAGGTTTAGGACATGTTTAGGTCTTAGATATTACATTATCTTTCCATTTTATTTAAATCGTTAAATAATGAGGTCATCGCTGCATCATCATGATGTCATAAATAATTTAATTTATTTAATGTCTAAATATTATAAAAAAAATACTATGATGTAGGAAATATTTTTATATTTCCAATGACTATTTATAGTCAAATATATGACTTGTATAACCTCATGTAAAAATTGTTTTAGTAAAACATCTCATGTTTGTGTCATTTTTACTTTAACATTAAATAAAAAGATATTTATGTCATTTCCCAACCAAAGTGGCTCCATGGGGTCTCCAAGTTGACCCATGGATTGTACTGGCCGGACATGACACATCCAATGAGGGTAGAACATGTGTCTAGGTCATTTCATTTTATTAAAACATTATTCTTACCATAAACTACACTAATTACCTCTAATCGCGATTAAAAACGTTATAAGTTACTATTCACCAAAAAATTATTTCTATCCCATTGAACCACATTTTACTTATTAATGACAACCATGTATGTAGGATTTTTGAAATTCAAAACACAAATATGGAAAAACTTCATTTAAATGGAAAAATCAGTTTTTATAAGTACCACTTAGTGGTTTCACTATTCATCAAAAATTGATGTTTTTCAGAAAAATCCCAAAAATTCACCCTAAGCTATATTTGATATTCCGAATACAAAAATGAAGTCTATTTTACAAAATTCAAAACATATAAGTCACATTAATTAATTTAATAATTAATTCCCGATGTCAGAGCAAATAGCGTGTTTTTATGGAACAATAAGTATCAAAAGATTGACACTAGTTTAAGTCTGATTTCAAAGTGAAATTAATTCCAACGACCACTATTGGATTTAATGGTAAAAATATATTCTAATTTCACTTTAAAAACAATTTCCAAGGTAATATAATCATATAAATAAATTAGATTAAAAAGAGTTTTTGACTTAAAATACAACATTTTACACTATTCATTAAAAAATGAACTTTATCGGAAAGATACCAAAAATTTACACAAAGTAAATTTTGATGTCCCAATTCTTAAGAAGAGTTTTATTTGGTCCAATATAATGTATAAGAGTGAACAAAACTATATTTAATGACGGTTCGCCATCAAAAGGCGATACGTGAACCTTTAGTGAAAACTAGGGCATATACGCCTAAAATTTAATTATTTCCGTATTTTAAGCCTTTATCTTTTATTGGATAAATGTAAAAACATTTAAAAACATATATAATCATATTTAATTATTTCTATCCATTCCCACCAATACAATGTCTACATGTAAACTACCATTTAAAATAATATTATTTTATTAATAGAGTGCAACGTAAGATTACCAAGAAACTCGTTGTTGCGTGTTGGGTACGCCATCGAGCATAGCATCCCCTTTAAATTCATATTAATATATTATTCAAAAATATGGATAAATATGAAAATTTCATATTATTTATTTACCTGGGGTGTTACATCCTTCCCCCCTTTTGGGAATTGCGTCCTCGCAATTTTTAAAATTGAGCTTGGAAACATCCTTGAAAGTCCCACATCGGAACAAGAGTCGGTAAAACAATCACTTTAAAATAAAGGAAGATAAGTACATAGGTCACCCAAGTTAACCCATACTAGGATTCCATGTATAAAAACATGGACATGGAAGAAAAAGCAATGGGTCATGTTCTTGAGGGAGAGTGATAGTAAACATGTCTAAGAGAATGTTAACCATAAGAAAATCACAAACTTGTGATGGGTTAAACGGTATTCGATTCCCCAGTAGGAAAAGTTAATAGACAACATTTTTGTTTTAAGTTACTTTTTATTGAGTAATTTATTCATAAGGAAACATAATCACTTATCATGTTGACTTTCAACTTTTACTAGATTCCTTAATCAAATTCATATTTTTTCCAAAAGACGAGTATTTAGGAAGACTTGTTCACATTAAGAGTACTATAATCAATTTCTAGAGAATCACCTAATCCACTAAAGAGAACTATATACTTCCCATGTATTTAGGTTTTAACCAAAACCAAAACCAAAAAGGCTAGTACAAGGTTAGATAATCCAGAAAAGGATAACCCTTTAAAAAGAAATTCTATGCTTAATCTCCAAAATTTGTCCAACAGAACCCAAAGTTCAATGAGGACCATCCGATAAACAATTTTTCTATGAAAATTATTCAAAATAAACCAAACTAAGATTGAAACCCAAATATTTGAAGGATTTAGTCACATAGTCTTCCAAGTTAAATCATAACATTTATCTCCAAACAACATTAGTTGCTCTTAAAGTCTCGTATTGACAAGTAATTAACCTAATCACATATCCTCCATGATAGGTTAATCATTTTCATAAATAACCCAAAATCAACTTACTCTTAATTCATAAAATCATATAACTAAAAAGAATCAGTCAAACTAACCAGGGACTTCACGTAGTCCAGTGTTAGGTGATAAATACCAGTCGCACTTTGGTTGTGGGTTCGATTACCGCAGCTTTGTCCGACACGACGGGTAGTCACACGGTCTGCATGTTGTCCTTTTTCCAAAACTATATAATTTTAAAAAACTCCCCAAAACGAGATAAAATCATCAAAAATGATCATAATATATTTTAACCTCAAGTTTATCTCATGCCTTTCATTTTCCAGCATATCATATAATAACCCATAATTACCTCAAAAGTAAGGATCATATACACTCTAATGGTTACATTTATAATTATTACCTGAAATTCCACATCAATTGGTCATATCATACATGATGCATTACAGAACATACCAAGGTTCAAGTGGTTGATCATGACTCCTTGATAGTTTGTTTAGAACAACCCTGAGTTTCCTCATTGAATCCCCCATTTTATCTAGTATCTTAAACAGAGAACCACCACAGTTTCCTTCAACATTGTTGTCTCTTTGGTGCCTGCTAGATCCATCCATTCACTAAAAATAGAAAGGTCAGTGTGAGTATATCAACAAATCCATCATGTACTAATGAGGAAGGTAAACACTTAGATATACTTACTCATTCACTTTATCTAAAACTATGAGTCTTTCTAAAATCCAAACCATTATGGCAATGTCACATATGCTTAGAGAATACCCTAACCTCTAAAGCTATCTAAACCGACCATCGATACCAACTATAAGGCCCCATCCTTAAACCTTACTTAATCTTGAGTTATTACAAGATTACACATTGAGGATCTTCTTAGGTTTAGAGTTTTAGAGAATTAGATCATGAAACTTGAATTACATTCCACATTTAAACAAAGTGGTTACATAAAAGATAGTATTCATTCTTCCCATCAACGGAAACATATTTAAAATAAAACATGCATTCTTTCATGACACATCCTTGACACTATCATCACATCATGTACACTTCCCTTGACCTGTGAAAAACATTTCAAAAACATGGGATGAGCATAAAAAGCTCAGTAAGGGATATAAAAATATGTAAAGGAAACACGAGTACATGTATACATAAGAATGAGATCATACTTTACCCATAAAACATAAGCACTTTAACATACCTCATAAAATCATGAATAAATCATAGAAATCATAAGACATAAAAGGTAACTTGAGGAATTCATAACATTATTACGTAGGGAGTAACTCTCTTGGTTACGTTTGGAATACCCACCACAGTATATTCCCTAAATCTCTTTGGATAACCCTTAACGTTTCACTCCTTCACGTTACCCAATGCATTGGAGAGCTATATCGGGCTCACCTGCCCTTAGTTTATCACGGAACCACCCGTCTTCATAATAATGCCCAAGAACCTCAACGTAATCGTATCACATAAAACATGCATAAAAGAAAACATAACATTTCCACCTTTCAATCACAAGATATCAATACAACACATTGATATAAAAACATTATGAAAACCATTTTCAATACCAAAATAAAAGAAAAGTAAAACATGGTATTTATTTTTCTTTTAAAAAGAAGGTATGGCTTGTAGAGGAATCCAAAACTCAAATAATGGTCACGGCGGCGGAAAAGTCATTGTCGTCGCATACGTACGACAAAAACATTCCCTTTTGTCATTTAGTAAACGCTTCGTATAAAAAAGATTCCTTTTGGATAAACGTGAAAGTCAAAGGGGTTTATACACCGTATAAAAGAAGGTTTTGTATAAAACAAAATATGCCTCAATTAAAGGAGATTGAGATGAAGTCCCATACAAAGACGGTATCCTTGGTTTAAGGATAAATAAATTACATAATTATGTGTGACAAACGAATACACCAAATATAAGTGGATATTAAGTGTAAAATAATCAAAGGTCATTCACACATATTCAATGGATGACATATTCAATAACTACATGTTGAACCCAAAGAAATCGAAATTGGGTTAAGAAGATCCCTTGACAGCCTAACGGCGTCACATCAAAATGAGTTGATGAGAGATAAAAAGTGTATCTCATCACTTGGACATAAAATTTACATCAATAAGGATATATGAGAACATATCCCAACATAACAATATGTAAATTAAAATACCCAACAAAAGATGTCTTTTAGAAAGAGGAGGGTGAAAGGTTCCCTTACCGACTTGGGTATCTTTCAAAACATACACCCCATGAAAGAAGGACAATACATCATTGATGTAAATACTCATAAATGAAATTATATTACACAAAGAGTAGAATAATGGGCAGTACATACACCACTCAATGGAAATTGTGGTAAATGTAGCATAAATCTCACAGGAATAAAAGTGAGATGAAAAATCCCTTACGAAAAATCGGCAGCCTAACGGCGCCACATAAAACTTACAAAAAATGTATTGATGAGATCAAATAGGGTACTTCATCATATTAACATAAAGATTATAGAAAGAGGAATATAAAATAACATCCCCCAACATAACAAAGAGGAGATTAAAAGAAGTGACATAAAGGAGAGTACTTAAAAAGAAAGAGAGAGGTTATATCTCTTACTAAAATTCGGCAGCCTAACGGCGCCACTCAAAACTTCCAAAATGGATTGATGAGAGAGAATATGGTCTCTCATCACATGAACATAAAACGTACAGTAAGATTAATATAAAATAACATCCCAATCATAATAAATATGATCTTAAAAGGAATGACATAAAAGAGTGTACTTAAAAAGAAAGAGAGGAGTAGGATCCCATACCTCAAGTCCAACATGTCTTGTTCATTTCTTTATATTCCTGAATAATAAACTTTGGTCAATTAATAATTGCCTAATTACCTACTTTATAGAATAGTATTCAGTTCATATCACATATTATAATGTTATAATTGTTTTTTAATAATGTTAGTTCATATCAGACATTTTTTTTCCGATTTTGGTACATGAGTCAAAAATGAACTTGTTTGAAAACAAATTGCCCACGTTGTTATAAGTAAATAATTTCCAGAATATTATTAATGATTAAAATATAATATATATCCAATAAATATTCATTTTATACTATTCCATATCATTTGGAGATAAAAAAACGAAAATCACCATTCAGGGAGACGATAGGTCGTACGTACGCATGAACGCTACTTTCATTTTTTTGTCATATTAATGGAATTAAAACAAAATGAGAGAGGTATATATATATGTTATAATTCCAGAATGATATCCATAATTTAGATGTAATATATTACATATATATCCATTATATATATGTACTTATAATATTACATAACATTTTGAGATAAGAAATGAAATGTACCGTTCATGGAGACGGTAAGCCGTACGTACGCATGAACGCTACTTCCATTTCTATTTCATATTTAATGGAATTAAAACATAATGATATATAATAGTATTTTAATTCCAGTATGGAATCATATATATGTTGAGCAATATATTGTTTTCAAACAATTCAAAATAATGTTTTTTAAAGGAGGAGATTATTTTAAATATTACTCTGTCTCTTTATGATGATTTTGATGCTCACAAATACCCTTAATTATTTACTAATTATTTCGTTGAGTATTTTGTAGAAATTTATTTTATTTATTTATTTCATACAACGAGATTTCATACTTCATTTATTCCGAGATCAATTTTAGCGCGTTCTGGAATCACTGTAGCGCGAGATCAGTTTTTAGCGCGTACTGGAATCACTGTTCATACCCTACGTTGATGAACGTAACGTATGGATGAAAAGTTTACTTTTTATGTTAAAAGAAATGTATGGTCAAGGAACCTTACGTTATTTTGAAACGTATGGTTAATGAACCTTACGTTGTTGAAAAGTATGGAAGAAGAACATTACGTTTGGAAGGAACCTTACGTTTTTGTTGTTGGACAAGTATGGAAGAAAAACCGTACGTTAGTTTTCAGTGTTGAGTTTGTTTCTCAAAAGTATGGATCATCAACCTTACTTTTATAATCAACCGTACGTTCTTTGGAGAGTTGAAGCAAGACAAAGTATGGATGATCAACCCTACCTTTGAATGCTGAAGAGAAAGTTTGTGAACCTTACATTTGTGAACCTTACGTTTGTGAACCTTACGTTTGTGAATCCTACGTTTGGAGCCACATCATCAACCCTACGTTTAGCGTCGGGATATTTTTGACAGACGATACTTCCTTTTGCATTGGTCAAACATGCGGATTATTAAGCGGATTTCGAGCCGATTCTTAAGTACGACTTTGAATGAATCAAAGACGATTTTCAACGGATTAATGATTGATTTAAAACGGAGCTTTTTATGCCGATTTTTCAGGGGAGTTACAACGGCTCTGTTGTTTAATATCGCGAATCTAAAGGAGATTTTCATGGATCTATTTATGAGGAAGATTTTCTCAGATTTGAATATATATGTTCTATCTTGGAAACTTCGGATATATATATACACAGGAAAGTGTATGAAATAAATAGATTGATCTTTTAACGAGCAAGAAATAGAGACTGTGTGAAGGCATTCTTTTCTGGTGATCGAGAAGAAGTGTAAAACCTTTATTACCGAAGGAAGATCTTGATAGCAGATTCACGTGTTCTACATCGACTATCTGTTGTGAATCTACTGCTGCTGAAGTTGTGAAGTTTCTTGTAATATCTATTGCAACTGGATCGACTCAGAACTGTTTTGATTACAGATCCTTATTTTCTGAAGACGAAGATCTATCTACTGTCAATTGCATTCTGTTGCAATTGTGAAGAACAACTGGAGAAGTGTTTTCTTTATCGAAACCCTTTTTATTTTTGAGTGATCAGCTTCTCGTTCTAAGCTGTGTGGGTTCGTGTTTGAACCAGGAAGGCTGTGTTTGCCTGAAACTTGTAAATGTGTCAACTGCCTGTACTCAGTTGTGAACAGGTCTGTGGAAACGAGGACCAGATAGTGAAAATCGCCAAGCTCGTGGATTTGAGCGTTGGTGGAGTGGACTAGGGGCCTTCTGTTCCCCGAACCACTATACATCCTTGTGTTCATGCTTTTACTTTTTCCGCTGCATATTTAATCGTGCTAAAGAATAGTGGACAGAATTTGTCTAAATTGAAGAGATTGTAACAATTTTGAAAAAACACAATTCACCCCCCCCCCTCTTGTGTGTAATCCATAGATTCAGATCCAACAATTGGTATCAAATGAGGAGCTTCTTATTTTTAAAGTCTTATCAAGCTAGAAGTATTTAAGATTATACATAGTGTATCATGGCTGATACGAGAGAGGGAATGTCAATGGTCAGAGCACCTTACTTTAATGGAGATAATTATGGCTGCTGGAAATCACGTATGATTATTTATCTGAAAAATCTTGGTTACAGAGTCTATTCAAAGATTCTGACTCCCTATGAAATTCCTGAAAATCCCGATACATGGAGTGCTGCTACAGAGGCTGAGTATGACATGAATTCAAAATCTATGAATGCAATCATCTGTGGTCTAGGACCGGATGAATTTAACAGAGTATCTCAATGCCCGACTGCATATGAAATGTGGAAAACAATAGTTGTTGCTTATGAAGGAATAGATAATGTAAGACAAATGAGATATGCAACTGCTAAATTAAAATTCGATACTTTCAGAATGATTGAAGGAGAGAGCATCACTCAGATGAATGGAAGTTTGACAGAAATTGTCAATAATATAACAGCTCTAGGAGAACCAATCAAGCAGGCTGATCAAGCATTAAAGGTACTGAGAGTACTTCCTACTCGATGGAATGGAATCTCTGCAGCAATCAGAAAATCAACTTCTGTTAAAGATCTAACTATGAGAGAGCTGATTGGTACATTGATGATGTACGAGGCTGAAATGCAAGATGAGGTAAATGAGCATAAAGTCTACATAAAAAGGGAAAATACTGCTTTGAAAGTGACTTCTCAACAAAAGGATAGAAAGATGAAGAACAGAGAAGTAAGTGCTAAATCAGAAAGCTCTGATTCTTCAAAATCGAATAAAGAACTGGCTCAGCTAGCCAGAAAATTCAGAAAGTTCTACAGTAAGAAGAAAGACTTCAAGAAATCCTTCAAGAAGGATAGCAAGGAAGTGAGATGTTATGAATGCAAAAAGATGGGACATATCAGACCGGATTGCCCAAAATTGAAAGATGCAAAGAAGAAGAAATTCTTCAAAAGAGATGATTATGAGCAGAAAGACAAGAAAGCTATGAAAGCTACTTGGAGTGTTTCTGAAGACTCAAGTAATTCTTCTGAATCAAGCTCAGAGAAGGAGGAAGCCAATTTAAAAGCAAATATGTGTTTCATGGCTGAAACTGATGAGGTACACTCATACTACTCCTCTGACTCAAATAATGAATCAAACTCTGAAACAGGTTTCTCAAATAAAAAACTTGCAGCTTACTGCAATATGCTTGAAGAAAGGTATGACTCATTATTTAAAAAATATAAATCTATAAAGAACTTGCATAAAGCTATTTCAGATGAGAGAAATACTTTGCTAAAACAACATAAGGAATTAATTGACAAATACAACTCTGCTGACTCAAATAAAATTAATTTTGAATCAAAAATAAAAACTCTATAGGATGAAGTAGAATCTTATAAAAAGGCTGCATTAGTTTTTACAAAAGGAGAAAACGCCTTAAATGAGATACTTGGAAAAACTGTAATTAAAAAGGAAAGGTTTGGAATTGGAAGTAAAGGAGAAAAACCTAAGTTATACAAAAATTATTTTGTTCCTAGCACTAAACAGGTTATTTGTAACTTCTGTGGAACAAAAGGTCATATAGCTAAAAACTGTTTTCTAAGACAACCTCAAATATGTGGAATTAAGAAAGCTTATATTTACAATGATCTATATGATTCAATCAATTTTAAGAAAACAAAGCAAATCTGGATACCCAGATCACTGCTTGCTAACACTCCTAGACCCAACAAAATATGGGTACCAAAGCAATTTGTTTGAATGTCTTTGCAGGTAACAGGTCACCAAAGAAAGAAAGAAATATGGTATATGGACAGTGGTTGCTCAAGACACATGAGTGGAACTTCAGCTAATTTCTCTTCTCTTACTCGAAAGGAAGGAGGACTTGTCACCTTTGGTGACAATGCCAAAGGAAAGATTATTGGTATTGGAACAGTTGGAGATCCAGAGACAGTCTCAATCAACAAAGTACTTTATGTACAAGGGTTAAAACACAATCTGATAAGTATCTCTCAACTCTGTGATGATGGATACACTGTTGATTTTACTAACAATAGGTGTACTGTTTCTAAAGACAAATTGTTTAAGTTTAGAGCACCCAGAACTGATAATGTTTATACTTTGGATTTGTATTCCTTGTGTAAACAACAAGTAAACTGCTTAACTGCTAATATAAGTGAATCTTGGATCTGGCATAGAAGACTTGGTCATTGCAATATATATGCTTTACATAAATTATCTAAGAAACATCTAGTTTCTGATTTGCCTAGTCTCAAATTTGAAAATGACAGATTCTGTGATGCATGTCAGCTTGGCAAGCAACACAAATCATCATTCAAATCTGTTAATAAAGTTGCTACAACTAAACCTCTAGAACTTATCCATATGGATTTGTTTGGACCTTCAAGAGTAGAAAGTTTGGCTGGTAAATTATATGTTTATGTATTAGTTGATGATTATTCTAGATTTACTTGGATTTTCTTTTTGAAATTTAAAAGTGAAGCTTTTAGTTTATTTGAAGGTTTTTGTAAATCTATTCAAAATGAAAAAGGTTTTAATATAATCTCATTGAGAAGTGATCATGGTGGAGAATTTGAGAACCAGGAATTTAATTCCTTTTGCTCAAACATGGGTATTAAACACACCTTCTCTGCTCCAAGAACACCTCAACAGAATGGGATTGTAGAAAGAAGAAATAGAACTATTCAAGAAATGGCTAGAACTATGTTAAATGAATATAGCCTACCTATATATTTCTGGGCAGAAGCTGTTAATACAGCTTGTTATATAATGAATAGAATTTTAATAAGACCTATTTTGAAAAAGACACCCTATGAACTATGGAATAACAGAAAACCTAAAGTAAATTACTTTAAAGTTTTTGGATGCAAGGTTTACATCTTGAATACCAAAGATAATCTTGGTAAATTTGATCCAAAATCTGATAAAGGTATTTTCATAGGATATTCTGCAACCTCCAAAGCTTATAGAGTCTATAATAAAAAGTCAAGGATTGTTGAAGAATCAGTTCATGTGAAACTTGATGAATCTGATCCTTTTGAGAAAAGGATAGAACAAATAGATGAACCTGATTCTAATGAAAAAATGAGACTTGAGAATTTAAAGAATGATCTTGAAAATAATATAAAAGAAATTCAGTCCAGTTCAGAAGAACATGACACTGAAGAACCTTTGAATGTAATGCCTAGACAGTCTAGAACCTTAAAGAATCATCCTTTAGAATCTGTGATAGATGACTTAGAGACTGGTATTCAAACTAGAAGAAACCTTGGAAACATAGTTGAATTCTCTGCTTTCCTATCCCAACAAGAACCTAAGACCATAGAAGAAGCCTTAGATGATGAAAGCTGGGTAATAGCAATGCAGGATGAATTGAACCAGTTCAAGAGAAATAAGGTTTGGGAATTAGTTGAAAGACCACATGATTATCCAGTAATAGGAACTAAATGGGTCTTTAGGAATAAACAGGATGATCAAGGGATAATTACTAGAAATAAAGCAAGATTAGTAGCTAAAGGATATAATCAAGAAGAAGGAATAGATTATGATGAGACCTTTGCACCTGTAGCCAGGTTAGAAGCCATTAGAATCCTTTTATCCTATGCATCTTATATGAAATTTAAATTATTTCAGATGGATGTTAAATCTTCCTTTTTAAATGGTTATTTAATGGAGGAAGTTTATGTTGAGCAACCTCCTGGTTTTGAAAATTCTCAAAAACCATATTCTGTTTTCAAACTTACTAAAGCTCTTTATGGCCTTAAACAAGCACCTAGAGCTTGGTATGAAAGACTAAGTTCTTTTCTTTTGAAAAATGATTTTACTGTTGGACTGGCAGATCCAACACTCTTTAAGAAAACTATGAAAAATAATGTTTTGTTGGTTCAAATTTATGTTGATGATTTAATTTTTGGATCAACCAATAAAATTCTTTGTCATGAATTTTCAGAATTAATGCAAAAAGAATTTGTAATGAGTATGATGGGAGAATTAAATTTATTTTTGGGTCTTCAAATATTTCAAAAAGATTTTGGAAATGTTTTAAATCAATGCAAATACATTACTGATTTACTTAAGAAATTTGGACTTGAAAACAGCAAGCCATTTACAACTCCTATGTGTACTAATATAAAACTTGATTTGGATGAAACTGGAAAATCAGTGGACAACAAGTTATATAGAGGTATGATTGGTAGTTTGTTATATCTTACTGCTAGTAGACCAGATATAATGTATTCAGTATGTCTTTGTGCTCGATTTCAATCAAATCCCAAAGAATCCCATTTGACTGCTGTTAAAAGAATTTTTAGATATTTAAAAGGTACTATTTATCAATCTCTTCTTTATCCAAAAACCTCTGATTTTAATTTAATTTCATATTCAGATGCTGACTTTGGAAGCTGTAGATTGGATAGGAAGAGTACTTCAGGAACATGTCACTTTTTAGGGAAGTCTTTAGTATCATGGTCTAGTAAGAAACAACACTCAGTTGCCCTGTCAACAGCCGAGGCAGAATATGTGTCTGCAGGTAGTTGCTGTGCACAGGTGTTGTGGATGAAAAACACTCTTATGGACTTTGGATTAAATTTCAATAATACACCTATTTTATGTGCTAATACTAGTGCAATTAATATTTCAAAAAATCCTATTAGTCATTCTAGAACTAAGCACATTGATATAAGACATCACTTTTTAAGAGATCATGTGTTTAAAAAGGATATATTTTTAGAATTTGTAAATACAGAAAATCAATTAGCAGATATTTTTACTAAACCACTTCCCACGGCAAGGTTTGAATTTATTAAGGGGGAGTTAGGTTTATTTAATTTTAAATAGTTTTTTTTTAAATCTTATTCTGTTTTCGAATTCTGCTTAATTTCTGTTTTCCGCTATAAGTAATTTTTTTTGTTTTAAATAAAAGTAATGATTAGTGATTACACGGGAATCAAGGCTGTCAGAACCGTTTCACCTTCTAAACTGCTTCACCTTTTTCGGAAACCCTTTCGAAAACCTAAAACCGCACATCTGCTCCAAAACCCTTTTCTGAATCTTCAAACCCTAAACTTACGAACCTTCAGAAATCGTTGTTGGAATGGAAAAGACTAAGCGTCCAGATGAAGCCGAGAGCAGTGCTGCAAAGAAACCTAAGGTAGTAGGTCGGAAAATACTGCAAGGTAAAGTCATAGATTTGGAGTGGCTGTTTGAAACTAATTTATTGTTGAAGCAAGCGTTGTCGTTTCAAAGCCTTGAGCAAGCTTTTAATAGTGCAAATTCTGAGTTTCTATATGAGGCAGAAATGAGACATTTCTTTAGAACTATTCAGTTTTGCCTTGGAGATACAGAGGATAGTTTATTGGCTCAAATAGAGGATAAGGACTTTTCAATATCATCTGTAGAGATAAGTCAAATTCTTAACTGCCCTCATGAAGGAGTTTTTCATTTCGATTTACGGAATATTGGAGATTCTGTACATAAGTCTGAAGACATTATGTCTTTTCTGTTTGGAACCAGAGTGATAAAGAAGATGTTTATTAAGGATTTGGAGCCCGATCAGAAAATTTTGGTAAAATTTGTTCAGACTGGTTTAGCACCAAGAATGGCTGAGATGGAGAAAATCCTATACCCGGACATGTACATAATGTATCTTCTGATGTGTGATATTAAGTATAATTTTCCTCGGTTTATGATAAGATATCTGAGTTACTGCTGTCAGAGTGAAGCAAGAATGACCTTTTTCCCTTATGGAAGGTTCATTTCTTTGTTTTTGTTTAAAAGAGGAATGATCATATTGGTAGATGCTGGGGTGAAATGTCACCACAGTAATGTTTTTAATGCTGGAACTTTGAGGAAAGTAGGATACTTCTGGAGCACAATTAAAGGAAAACTATTACCTGTTGGAGCTGAGGAAAACTCGGAGAGTGCTCAGGCTCAACCGGCTAAGTCCAAGGAGGGACAAGCAGAATCAAGAGTTTGTACAGTGGCAAGGAGAATTCGTTTTGAGATGGAGGAAGTTGAGGAAGAGAGAAGTCAAGAAGGACTTCAATCTAGAAGGAAGAGGTCAATTGATGAAGAAGTTATCTCTCCTGCCTTGAAATCCTCTGAACCGGTAATTTCTTATTCATTTGTGAGAGAAGCTGTTGTGGAGCAGACTGCACCGATAGAGGAACCAGCAGCTCAAACAGAAACTCAAGAAGAACCTCAATCTGCTGCTGTGGATGTTGAAAAAGTAATTCAACAAGAACAACTTATGGAGGCAGTGCCTGGTGAAGAAGTGGCCGGACCTCAATATTTACATGAAAATATTGTTCTTGGCCAATCAGTAGAAGTCAGAGAGACTACTGTTCGTGATGAACATACTTCTGAAGCTCATACAGAGGTACTTCAGGAAAAATTTCAGTGGAAGAGTTACAGGCTTCAAAAGATAGTTCAGTGGATCAACCTTGTCAGGAAAAGGACAAAGAACAGTTGGATGTAGACTCCTTACCACTTGCCCTGCTTCATCAACCTAATTCTGGACATGAGAATCGAGCACGGGGTGCCCCTGATTCGAGAAAAGAAGAAGTTGTTGAGTTGTACAAGCGTATCTCTCAGTTAGAATCTGAGAATGTTAGTCTCAGAAATTCTCTGAACTTAGAGCAGTTGAAGTTTAAGAAGCTGAAAGAATGTACTGTTTCAAGACAGGAAGTAGATTTGTTTAAGACTGATATGCTGCATGCTGTTGATCAGTTAAAATCAGAGATGGTAAAGAAAGATGATTTGTTTGAGTTGAAGATTTACATGGAGAATAAATTTGAGTCTGTTGCA
This sequence comes from Viscum album, assembly GCA_963277665.1. Taxonomy (NCBI): domain Eukaryota; kingdom Viridiplantae; phylum Streptophyta; class Magnoliopsida; order Santalales; family Viscaceae; genus Viscum; species Viscum album. The sequence goes on from OY728140.1 coordinate 1,766,434,366, forward strand.
AACAGTGATGTGAGTGGATCAGGCTCTTCACCTGATTTGATTCGGAGATTTCAAGCAATTACTAGAGCAATGAGCAATATGAGTGACAGATTACACGATCTTCAGTGTAATAGTGCCCCTTTGTCAGTTTTGCTAGATAATCAGAGATTTTTAGTGGATCAGTTGACATCTGGAGAGCAACCGATTAGGATTCTTTTGAATCAGTTATCAGAAAAACTGGTTCTTTTTGTTGAAAAAGAAGAAATAATGCATGAGTTTTTCAGAGTTAATTTGATTGAAGATATTCATATGACTCAAGAGAACAGAGATCTTATCATCAAGTTAGGATATGGGATGATGAAGAGACTCAGAGAACAGTTTACAGAGATAAAGACCGCGATTCAAAGGAAATAGACACCTTTTTCCCTGTCTTATCTATGAACCTTGATTCCTCTGTATATCACAATCGTTTATATATAACAGCTTGTGAATGAAAATTCTTTTCTTACTTTTTTTATTGTTTTGTTGTTTATTGATTTATTATTGAGTTAGCCAGTATAACAAATTCACTTATTCATACACAGTTAACTATAGCATTTACTTATAGTTCAGTGCAATATTGAATGTGTTCAAATCCGTAATTTTTTCATTCTTTTTGATATCACAAAAAGGGGGAGAATTTGGATAAACACAACATTTAAATTAATTTGTTTCCTATGAAGAAATTTGGATATATGGGAGAATTTGGATATATACGATATTTATCTTTTATCTATTTTTAGCTGAAAATTTATTTTTATGGGAGAGAAATTTTATTATAGTGAAATATTGTTTTAATCCTTTCAAAATTCTAAAATTTTATAAAACTAATTTTTCAATAAAGATTGCAATTAAATTAGTTCTATTATTTTTATGGGTTTTGTGATCATCAAAAAGGGGGAGATTGTTGAGCAATATATTGTTTTCAAACAATTCAAAATAATGTTTTTTAAAGGGGGAGATTATTTTAAATAATACTCTGTCTCTTTATGATGATTTTGATGCTCACAAATACCCTTAATTATTTACTAATTATTTCGTTGAGTATTTTGCAGGAATTTATTTTATTTATTTATTTCATACAAAGAGATTTCATACTTCATTTATTCCGAGATCAATTTTAGCGCGTTCTGGAATCACTGTAGCGCGAGATCAGTTTTTAGCGCGTACTGGAATCACTGTTCATACCCTACGTTGATGAACGTAACGTATGGATGAAAAGTTTACTTTTTATGTTAAAAGAAACGTATGGTCAAGGAACCTTACGTTATTTTGAAACGTATGGTTAATGAACTTTACGTTGTTGAAAAGTATGGAAGAAGAACATTACGTTTGGAAGGAACCTTACGTTTTTGTTGTTGGACAAGTATGGAAGAAAAACCGTACGTTAGTTTTCAGTGTTGAGTTTGTTTCTCAAAAGTATGGATCATCAACCTTACTTTTATAATCAACCGTACGTTCTTTGGAGAGTTGAAGCAAGACAAAGTATGGATGATCAACCCTACGTTTGAATGCTGAAGAGAAAGTTTGTGAACCTTACGTTTGTGAACCTTACGTTTGTGAACCTTACGTTTGTGAACCCTACGTTTGGAGCCACGTCATCAACCCTACGTTTGGCGTCGGGATATTTTTGACAGATGATATTTCCTTTTGCATTGGTCAAACAGGCGGATTATTAAGCAGATTTCGAGCCGATTCTTAAGTACGGCTTTGAATGAATCAAAGACGATTTTCAACGGATTAATGATTGATTTAAAACGGAGCTTTTTATGCCGATTTTTCAGGGGAGTTACAACGGCTCTGTTGTTTAGTATCGCGAATCTAAAGGAGATTTTCATGGATCTATTTATGCGGAAGATTTTCTCAGATTTGAATATATATGTTCTATCTTGGAAACTTCGGATATATATATACACAGGAAAGTGTATGAAATAAATAGATTGATCTTTTAACGAGCAAGAAACAGAGACTGTGTGAAGGCATTCTTTTCTGGTGATCGAGAAGAAGTGTAAAACCTTTATTACCGAAGGAAGATCTTGATAGCAGATTCACGTGTTCTACATCGACTATCTGTTGTGAATCTACTGCTGCTGAAGTTGTGAAGTTTCTTGTAATATCTATTGCAACTGGATCGACTCAGAACTGTTTTGATTACAGATCTTTATTTTCTGAAGACGACGATCTATCTACTGTCAATTGAATTCTGTTTCAATTGTGAAGAACAACTGGAGAAGTGTTTTCTTTATCGAAACCCTTTTTATTTTTGAGTGATCAGCTTCTCGTTCTAAGCTGTGTGGGTTCGTGTTTGAACCAGGAAGGCTGTGTTTGCCTGAAACTTGTAAAGGTGTCAACTGCCTGTACTCAGTTGTGAACAGGTCTGTGGAAACGAGGATCAGATAGTGAAAATCGCCAAGCTCGTGGATTTGAGCGTTGGTGGAGTGGACTAGGGGCCTTCTATTCCCCGAACCACTATACATCCGTGTGTTCATGCTTTTACTTTTTCCGCTGCATATTTAATCGTGCTAAAGCATAGTGGACAGAATTTGTCTAAATTGAAGAGATTGTAATAATTTTGAAAAAACACAATTCACCCCCCCTCTTGTGTGTAATCCGTAGATTCAGATCCAACAATATAAAATCATTAAATATATCCTTTATATGTTCCACATATGGTATTAATGAATCAAATCACTTTGAGGGGGCGGTAGTCCGCACTTTCTTAAATGAAGATATCGCGTTTACCCATAATGGAAACCACAAAGGTATGCCATAAATGAAAAATACAGAAGCTTAAGTAAAACATAAACATATTAGATATCATATATAAATATAGTTTCATCTTAATGGCCAACTTTTAAGGTGTTAGAAGAATGTTGAACAATCATCGTTTCGGGAGGCGGAAATTCGCCATCCACGGAAATAGTATGTTCTTTAACCATTAGATGTATGTGTGTGTAAGTGTAGCTCGAATACTTCTTATAAAAAATCCTATTATATTTAAGATACTACATTTGTTACAAAATAAATGAATAAAAAGAGTTTAGGGGGTTGGAGAAGCAAAATAAAACAAAAGGACACAAGTAAAGACATTACCTTAAAATCGGGTAACTCCCTTTGGTTTGAGCTCAAAGGCTTCCTTTGGAAGCCTTCTGCCCAAAGTGAGGCTTCAAGGAGTAATAGAGGGAAGTGGAGAGACAAAATGGGCAGGGGTTGGCCGAGCCAAAGGCTTTGTGAATGTGGGTAAGGAGGTAGAGGTGGGTGCCTTTTATAAGAGGAGAGGAGGGGCACTCTTGTAAAGTTACAAAATGTTACTTTATTTTCAAAAGAGTTTCGGATTTTAAAGGTCCGACGTTGATGTATTTCGAAGATAAGGTGATAAGGATTCGAAATCCACTCATCAAATAGGTTTTTTACATGTTTAGGTCTTATATATTACATTATCTTTCCATTTTATTTAAATCGTTAAATAATGAGGTAATTGTTGCATCATCATGATGTCATAAATAATTTAATTTATTTAATGTCTAAAAATTATAAAAAAATATTATGATGTAGGAAATATTTTTATCTTTCCAATTACTATTTATAGTCAAACTTATGACTTCTATAACCCCATGTACAAATTGTTTTAGTAAAACATCTCAGGTTTGTGTCATTTTTACTATATCATTAAATAAAAAGATATTTATGTCATTTCCTACCCAAAGTGGCTCCATGGGGTCCCCAAGTTGGCCCATGGATTTTCTTGGTCGGCCATGACACATAAAATGAGGGTGGGATATGTGTCTAGGTCATTTAATTTTATGAAAACATTATTCTTACCATAAACTACACTAATTACCTCTAATCGCGATTAAAAACATAATAAGTTACTATTCACCAAAAAATTATTTTTATCCCATTGAACCACATTTTACTTCTTAATAACAACCATGTATGTTGGATTTTTGAAATTCAAAACACAAATCTTGAAAAATTTCATTTAAATGGAAAAATCAGTTTTTATAAGTACTACTTAGTGGTTTCACTATTCATCAAAAATTGAAGTTTTTCAGAAAAATCCCAAAAATTCACCCTAAGCTATATTTGGTATTCTGAATTCAAAAATGAAGTCTATTTTACAAAATTCAAAACATATAAGTCACATTAATTAATTTAATAATTAATTCCTGCTATCAGAGAAAATAGCGTGTTTTTATGAAACAATAAGTATCAAAAGATTGACCCTAGTTTAAGTCTGATTTCAAAGTGAAATTAATTCCAACAACCACTATTGGATTTAATGGTAAAAATATATTCTAATTTCACTTTAAAAACAATTCAAAAGGTAATCTAATCATATAAATAAATTAGATTAAAAATAGGTTTTGAATTTAAATTCAACATTTTACACTATTCATTAAAAAATGAACTTTATCAGAAAGATACAAAAAATTTACACAAAGTAAATTTTGATGTCCCAATTCTTAAGAAGAGTTTTATATGGTCCAATAGAATGTATAAGAGTGATCAAAACTATATTTAATGACAGTTCGCCATCAAAAGGTGATAAGTGAACCTTTAGTGAAAACTAGGGCATATACGCCTAAAATTGAATTCTTTCCATATTTTAAGCATTTATCTTTTATTGGATAAATGTAAAAACATTTAAAAACATATATAATTATATTTTAGTTATTTATATCCATTCCCATTAACAAAATGGCTACATGTTAACTACAATTTATAATAATATTATTTTATTATTAGAGTGCAATGTAAGATTCCCAAGAAACTCATTGTTGCGTGTTGGGTATGCCATCGAGCATAGCGTCCCATTTAAAGTCATATTAATATTTTATTCACAAATATGGATAAATATGAAAATGTCATATTCTTTATTTACCTGGGGTGTTACAAGTACAACTCTAATGGGTTATTAAATTAATTTATTAGGTACACAATTTTATGTAATAAAAAACAATAAATCTGCAAGCAACACAACACTCCAAAACTGAACACCTCTCTGCTAACCAATCCACCCAAGTTCATGGTCCTGATATATTCATCTTAATGATGGGATGAATGTCAATATATCATGATTAATCAACAATTAAACTTGAGGGTAATAATCATGATGTTCTGTAGCATGCGTACATACTACTCAGTATCCATTAGGAATAAATTGTGTCAGGGTCTCGATTCCTTTTTGGAAATGATTGATTGTACAACTCAAAATCCACTAAGAATCTAGTTTCATGCTCCATAGAATACACTAGTCATAAAATGTATCAAAATTAATCTATGAGGCACGATCATATCCAAACTCTATTCCTAGGTCAATCATTGCATGTTATTGGAAATCCCCATCTAAGGGATAGACATTTCATGATGGTATACCTACTTTGGTAACCAAGAACAATATAATCATTTGAACTCATAACTAGGTAAAATAAATAAGAAATTATATCATATCACCAAGAGTCAAATTACCAACATACAATATATCTGTTCAACATCATATATGAATAAATAATATATAAATGAATTCAATTAAAAACGTATCTGATAAGGTTCTCATGGACTACACACACACACCCACATGCGATCATATTCTTTCATTACAATAAAGTATGTGAACACATGTGTTATAATGTGGACACAAGTGAAAAAATGATCCCAAAATAGAATGATATTTAATATTTAATTTTAATTCTTGATAAATATAAATTATTATAAAGTAATAATCACTCAAACCAAGTCCATTTGTTCATTAGTGAAAAATTCTCACTATGTATTTTATAACTGGTTCTATTTATTTTATTTTTAAAAGAAATAAAATATAACATGAAATAATTGATTCTATCTCCTAGATAATATAGTAAAAACAAGATTATTCTGCATTATCCTTCTTGATAAATTATGTACTATTTAGTAAAGAATAATTATAATTCTTCATGAGATAAAAATATCCCTCTCGAGTAGTCTGATATGTACAAAAATAATTCGTATTATTTTGTTCCCTCGTTGTGGGTTATTATAAATTTTTGGGGTATGTTTTTTGAATGATTTAGAATGTTGACTTCAATGTGTAATTATGATGATATTTTAGAAAACATACCTATAGTTTAATCTTTTGAAAATTATTACCCTAAAATAAATAAAAGAGGGTGAGGATTATGCCATGTCTGAAACCCACATAAAGAAATCAGTTTTATAAAATGAGGATTCGCCAATTTTGAAAAAAATAATTTTGGAATTATAAAACCTTATAGGATAAAAATAAATGAAGTACATAAGGGTTTGGCTATTTTAAAAATAAAAACCTTGTGAAAACTAATAATATCAAAAATAAATCATCATTTTTTTGTGATTCAAAATTTTGGATTGTTAAAATTCTTCAATAATATGAGTCATAAGATTAAACGAGCCAATTATTTTGTTATCTTGATTTTTGACATTCAAAATAGTCAAAATCATGTAACCGGTTAATACTAGGGTATTACGGCTGAAAATAGGGTTTTAAAATACAATTTCAACCAAAAATGTTTTGTCAGATTTTTAATATGGATTACACTTACATGGATCACATGTTTCATGTTAGTGTATAAAGTATTAATTTTATGTAGGTCATTCTATCTGACATACCCTTATGCAAATCCAATACACTTACATATCCTTTATAAGTATGGTTTACCATAATATAGAGGAATGTTACCATTATCCATAAGCATGACATAAGTTACACATCTCAGTTATAACCTAATGTAGAATATAGTAATCACGAAGATAAAAAAATTGAAATTCTTGTTACCTATGAACAACCATAGAAACCCCATGGTTACCCATATTTAGTTCATACAATATCTTTACACACCCTATAAAAATTAGTGGTTAACAATAAACAATGATTTAAATTTCTCATATACTTAAAAAGTTAACCATGTATCATTATGTCATATTAGTCTTACCCATATGGAACATATAAAAAAGGGACCATCCCTTGTGAAACATTTTAAAAAAAGATTTTACCATTATGAATCATATAAGAAAATACATTCCCCCTATTTAACCCTTTCAAAACAAGGATTACCTTTACAAAATAGACGAAAACCTTAAATTATGTTGATTTCAACTAAAAAAATATTTATAGAAAAAATAATTATATATTATATATAAAAAATAGTTTAATGAGTATTTAAATACTTATAATTTTGAAATTATATCCATCTAATGACTTTTGTCCCTTGAGAATTATCTTTAGTGGTCCTTCTAAAATAACCCTGGACACTAATCCTAAACATATGACTACAAATCCTATGTCTCCTCCTAGATCCATCCACGCTTAAAACAAGACTATACATACAGAAACATATTCCCTTGATGGATTTTCCCAAAATGGTATATGTTATGCACCATATGATCCTCATAAGATGAATCCATATTCAACTAAATGACCATTTATTCAATCACATGTGTAGCATCTGTTATATACCTCTAGACCTGTGATATATGAAAAAATTCATTCATATATCTATAATAAGAACTATTATCCAAGTGTTACACCATTTTCACTACATGGTTTATAATGAAAAATGGTCTAACAAAATATGGTTCCAATATATCATGTTTCTGAAAAGGATGATTCCCAAACTGAGGTGACACTCAAGAAAACATGACCACCAATGGTGAACTCTAAGGTTTATCTCATCTAGAATTAATAATATAATTTCCTTCACTATGTGGTCACCAACAACTTATGAATCTGTTTTCACACTCTCAATGATCACCTAAATTGAACTATGCCAACAACTTATACCTCTCGGAAACAATGTGATGAACGACATGGAATCTCATAATTTTCCTTATGGGGTTTCATGTGAATTAATAAATGTCATATTATGTTTTATTATGACACATATAATGATAGGTAATCATCCAAAGATCTAATAATGTCTAGGATGAAAGATGGAATAATATCATCCAGTATCTGAATCGTCTACTCAAATTATCTATCTATCTGAGGAAGGTGTGTTGTTCTTATGTTTAGTAAAGTATTTGTGTCTTTTTATAATTAATGATAACGAAAAATGTGAAACATTTTTTCTTATACAAATCAATACTCATGGGAATCCATATAGGTATATTATCAAACATTCGTACAACATTCCCGTCACGTCTATTGAGTGTATATCATAGATTGGTATGAATTGGGAAATATTAATAAACTGATTGACAACAACCAAGATAATACCAAAATCCCGTGGGTTTTTTGGGAAACCTGTAAAAAAATTCAACCTTATATCCTTCCACTTCTACATGTAAACTATAACTAGATAGAGTAAACCACAATGAAACTATTTCTCTGCATTTACCCTCTGACAGGTAAGTCATCGGAAAAAATCCCAATTATGTTCCCCACCATCCCTGGCCACTAAAACAATCACTTCATTTCATGGTACATTTATACTACACTATGTTGAACTACCTAAATATAGGAATATTAATACCTTATCAACTCCTCTCAGTTGGTTTAGGGGAATAACACTCTCCCATGAATAAGTATCATATCATTATTACATAATTATAGTCTGGGATTCAGATCACCTCTAAATAGTTTTTTCCTCATCGCAACTCACTTTAAGAGTGTTACTAGTCTATACTTCACCCGACATATGAGAAAATATATATCAACCAGTGGATCACAAGCCCTCAAATAATGGTCCTCATATGTTTCCATTCTTTAGTCATCTAACACACTCATCATGAAATAAATGACACATATCCCCAGTAAAATATTTAAATAATATAAGGTAACTATACTTATCATACTTAAATATATGATCTTGTAATATATTTTATTATCATATCAATCTAACTCATGTCCAAACCAAATCTACATACTTCTAGTTTCTATCTGTTGATCTTCATGTACATATCTACCTCTAGGAAAATAAATGACACATATCCCTAGTAAAAATCTTTGGGGTCTCATAAAATACCCTTGCATTATATTTAAATAATCACATTAAATAAAATTGTCTCTTAAATAATAATGACCCAGATATGTTCTTAATTGGGTAATATTATTGAATACTAAGGAAAAACTAATGAAAGTTCACATTTTTCCTATTGTTGTATCAAGGAATAACAACATAGATGATATCTTTATTGGTATGTCATATCCGTCCACACCTTTTGAATATATGAATAAATAGGTAACACTGATATCATAGAAGCCTCCAGAATAACCTTCTAATCATTCAGAGTCTCTCCTTAGTAAAATACTTCAATAATGATTTCAATCCATTCCTCAGAATACTTATGGACTCATGTTCACAAAAAGGGTGAATAAATTTGGATTTGAAATTGACATCATGTATTACAATGGTTTAAACTCCTTCTCCTATAACATTAATTGTATGAAACACACTTGGCTAATGTATCCCTGTATACTAAACCATACATCAATTGAAAGATAATTATCAAATGAATAATCATAAAAATCTAATGGTATATTAGTAGTATCCTACCTTTTAGAATATTTTCATCCCCAATTCTCAATAAGTCGCATAAGACTATGTTAAAGAGAAATATTATATAAAAAAATAAAAAATTAAAAAAATGTGATGTCGGGATAAACTCTATTCAGCCTATGGTATCACACAAGGATATCTTATGAGTCTACCCATTACCCATGGTGTACCCCTATTAGACCTAACCATGATATATTCACTACATGTTAGTCATAATAATCACTTATATAATAAAACATTATTGCATTACCATATGAAATAATTAATACCAACATGGATATATCATATTAAAAATTCAATAGACATATCCCATAATAGAGAATCTATCCTAGACAGATAGAAAAAAACAAAGGAATTAAATTAATAAACTATTATAGAGAACAGTAATAGGCATATTCTAAAAATGATTCATTAATATTCCTAAACTATCATCAAAACGAAATATTAATCACTATCATGGAAACATGATGGTCCATTAAAAATGAGTTGAACATGAACATAGAAACTTCTATATATCAATATCCCACATAAATATCTCTAATCTACCATGTACCAGTTTTGTTAAAAAAATGTTAAAAGATATAATCTAATAACATTTTGTAACTCCCCGACCCGAACCACCGGTTTAGTGATATAAGGTCCCATGACCTCATATTCACCTCATTATTTGCAAGATGATGTCATATAATAGTGTGTTTATTAGTACATTAGTGGGAAGACAATTCAGTTGGTGTCATGCCATTGAAAAAATTATTAATAAATTAAAAAAATAATAAAAATTGGTGTGACATGTTGGAAATAAAAATATAGAATACATTTAATACAATGTATAGATAACCAGCTCCAATGGATTAAATACTATCTAGAGTGTTAAAATCATTAGATTAAATAAATAATTAAATAAACTATAGAGTCCTAAAGATTCTGTCATAGTGCTCCACCAGCTCCACTCTCCTCTCCACAACCGTCATTCGTGGGTTCCTTTCCCTTTCATAGATCCCTATACAAAAATTATAAATGTGCTTCGAGAATGGTAATTCATATTGTGGGTAATAAAACCTAATTTGGCACCAATAATGCAATCATAACAGATGTAAACAAGTAAAGAAGTTTTCTCCCCAAATTAATAAAAAATCTTCATCCATATCAACAATCAGAAATCAAGAACCTATTTCATAACCAAGACAACATGAGTACCAACAATACATTATTACACTCCATGTCAGAAATAATTTCAATATATCTTTAGTAGTAAAAAAATATTTTTGAGGATAATAATAATGCATCAAATAATCAAGTCTATGTACTACTCAATATCCACTAATAATCAGGTGAGTCATGTTATCAAAGTCTACTATTCATTGAGTGATTATACAACTCTTCATCCACTAGTAATGAATTAACATTATACTCAATGGTGTGTAGAGAATTGAGGGATGAAGTTTGAATGAGGGTTTTTTGTTGTGGATCTGAAACCATATGTTTATACCTAGGGTGTCTTAGGATGAAATTATACATGATTACCAATATTTGAGATGTGTTATTCATCCTATAATAGAGAATTTGTATAAGGCATTAAAATCACTATTTGGGTGTGTGAGTTTAAAAAGGAAGGTGGATGAGTTTGTTTCGAGATTCTTAACATGATTCCATGTTGATGTCGAACATCAACGACCAACAAGTATGTTTCAATCATTACCTAATCCCATTTGAAATTGGGAACAGATAGACATGGGTTTTTTTAAAGATAACCAATGAATGGTTTTGAGACATAATTCCATATGGGTTAAAGTGGATTGACTCACAACGTCATACCACTTCATCAGAATTTTTGAATATCATACAGTAGAGGACGTGTCAAAAATCTATATCCTAGTAGTTCTAAAATGGAATGGTTTATCAGTTTTGATGTTATTGTACAGAGATCAGTGGTTTATGTCCTATTTCATGAAATCCATATAGAAATCCATTGCGACATAGTAGACTGTGAGTACAGTGTATCATATTCAAATGGGAAAACCATCCAAAAGGATAAAAAAATGATGGAAGGCATGTTGTAGGATTCTATAATAGATTTTAATTACTCATGGGAAGATCACATATGATTAATGTAGTTAGAGATTAATAATAGTTATCAAGACTCAATACATATGTCTCTTTTGGAATCTTTGTATACGATTCCTTATCATTATCCACATAGCTGGGTGGAAACTGGTGAGACTTCACTAGTTTGGATGATAATTCACTAAAAGAAAAGAGAGTAGATTTAGTTGAACTGGAAATGGATGGACATAGATTAGAGTCCTCAAAACTCATATGAATATCATTATTGATGGAAATTGTCGTTTGATGTGTGTGATCTTGTGTTTTTGAGAATATCCCCATGGCTTGGAAATCGTTATTTTGGGAAGCATGGCATATTATCTACTAAATACATATTACCTATTGACTAACTTAAATGTGTTGGGGAGGTTCCATATATGTTGGAATTTCCACCTTGGTTCAGTGTTGTGAAAAATGTGTATCATTCCTCTTAGTTGAAAAGGTATAAATATTGTCCTGAATATGTGATTCGATGGGATCACATTAAATTAGATTCATATCCTTCCTTGTTGCATATTCCAACATGGATTGTGGATATGTAATAGAAATACAATCATGGTAAAAAACATCTATCAAGTAATTGTTTTTTTGAGACATGGTATGATTCAAGAAGAGACCTGGGAATGAGAGAAGAAAATGGTCAAGTAATGGACCGAACACTTTAAATGAAATACTATTTTTCTACAATACAAGGATAGAATAGACAATGGTGGGGAGAATTTATTACCCCCAAATTCAATTATGTAACCATTTTTTTATTTTTTTTGTATATAAATTGTTTGGGTGAATTTGGTAGTGTTTGGAAGATTTTGAATGTGTTTGGAGTTTTTCTAATGGTTCAAAATTTTATAATTGTTACTGAAAATTGTAAAACTCCAATAAAAAACCTTTCCCAATAAGACATGAGTTACTAGAAGGCACAAAGTTAGGTGTATTGTTTATTCAGACCATGCAAGCACATAGGAGAAACCATGAAAATTGGGAATGATAGGTTTGTCACTATTGGTGAATGATTTTTCTAACTCATTGGTCCTATATGGTTATGTGATCCATGAGGTAGTGGCCGGCACATGGTTGGATCATAGTAATCTTAACCATTAGACTAACCATGCACATGTTAAAAATATCCTAAAAAACTATATCAAGGATGAGATTAAGTTTTAACCACTCCTTTTTTTACCAATTTTTTTCTTAACTCTAATATTTATTCTCCCAAAGGCATCAAAACCATTCCCCATCGATTAAATATTAATTCAAATGTGTTTCTTTGTGCGTTAAAGTTATATTCCTTTGGTAAGTCCATGTTAATGGAAGTTTTTTGTGTTTTTTGAGGTACTTCTCTCTCTCTCTCTATCTCGGTTTATAAAATCCAATCTAATGATGATTTATATAAGGTTTTTTATGTCAATAATGTTTAAAATTATATTTTTTATTGATTTTGGATGACATCTAGGGTAGGTTGTTAGAGATTAAACACTATTTTGTGGGATTCTTTAGGTTGTTCTTTGTATTCACCATAATTACCATAGTATATTACTTCACTATTGACTCCACTAATTATAACATGAAGAATTAGTTTCAAGTTGACTATTTTCTCCAAATTTATTATGAATTTGGTGTGAAAAGGAATTATAGAAAACTTATTTGGTGCAAGTTTTTACAATTGAGAAAAAAAAATTTGTTTTTTGAAAAAGGTTATTTTGGTAACCTGATATTCAAATGGTTTTTTGGTATTGATTCATGAAAAATGGTTTTAAATAAAATGATATTTTTATAGATATTTTTTTCAAAATGATGTTTCTGTCATGTGGTTGTCTTAAATGGCTAATCTTGTGTGAAATTAGATAGACAATGTTAATTATGTTACTACATAAAATGGAAGGGTTATGGATGTGAAGTTCCACCATCAATTGTATCACCAATCATGTGTGGTTGATAGTGTGTTTGGTTAAATGAAATGGAATGGGTTATTCCAACATGGAGTTTTAGAAATGGTTAAGTGACGTGTTTGGGTTATTTCCTTTGAAATTGTCTTGTATTTTAAAACTTTTTTGTAATGGAAATTGTTTATATTTTAATATAAATGTTTTTAAATTGTTTTTTATAAATTTTATTTGAAAAATTTTAGAAAAATATTATATCCTAGTGGAATGAGTGGGAAATAATTTTGGGAAATTCAATTGAGATTCAATACTCCCACCAGTTTTTTTTTGGTTTGGTTATTTTGCAGATATCAATCATCATGACATGGGAAAATTAATTTAGCACACTTATTTAGTGGTGCATAGTGATATATGGGACATGTTTAGTGTTGGAGAATGGATAATTATTGGCGTTATAGAGCTATGCAATTGTAGTCTTTGTGTTTTTTTATTTTCTTCCACATTATACATTTTTTAGTTATCTTTCATTGTAGTAAATTATGTAGTTTATTGTTGATATCAATTGTATTACTTTATGTTGTTTTACATAGTTATCAGTCATCATGTAGTGTTAATTGATTATACAATGTTATGTTTGGTTTTTCTATTTTCAAATAGAAATTATTCCCCATCTTTTAATGAACCCCTTGTAATTTATTGCTATCCATTAACATCATTGGGATATTGCATTTGTCCATGTAGTAATTCTACCTGAACTAAATCTAATGAAGTGGGGAGGGATGATTCAAACATCATAAGTAAAAAATAGAATATGGTTTATAAAATTATTATATATATAATACAATAATTTATAAATTTAAGATAAATTTAATTTCTAATAGTAAATGATCACATGAATGTGATTATTTCTAGAGAATGTAAACAATCATAATAGAATATGATATTATACTATAATTGTTACCAATTTGGTTACACTAAAATTTCATCACATTGAATATTAAATATTAAACAAAACATTAATCATAACTAATAAAAAGGTAATAATTTTAAATACATCAAATGGAATGTATTTACACCATATAGAATTTAATTGATGTATATTAACAAATATGTCTCAATGAAATGAAATTCGAGATGAAATCCCTTGCATATTTGTAATGTTGATGTGGAATACCCTTGGTTAAAATAATTAAAATTGAACAAAATATATCAATATGTATGAATTATTAATGATATTACTTGTAAAAGAGGAAATATATACACCCTATGAAAGAGATTAGGTTGACATCAATAAAATATACTCAAATTATGGAAATTATGGAAAACTCCATTACCACATGATTTATTTTATATGAACGGGATTTAACAATTTTTATAATGAGTTTATGGATTAAATTAATTTATAAAATAACCATATTCATATTTATAATATCATTTGTTTTCTTATTATAACATTTTACCACCCATTTGTTAACTATATTTCATTACTTCCATTGGTTCGAGTGTTAATTGCCTTGTTTTCTCAATTGTGATATGTCAAGAATGATATAGATCATGTAATATATATATAAATACATCTTCTAAAAAATGATAAAAAATTCTTAAATATCACATATACACATTTGAGTAACTATTAGATCCATTATAGAGTGTTTGGAATGGAAAATGAGTTTTATTACTTCAGGGAGAGGGTTGGGCATACCCACACGGTAGAGATGATATCATTCACATAAGAGTTGAAAGCCTAAGATAGTGTAAGATATATTAATTTACAATAATTTATATGTATTACATTCCAGGTAATATGTAAGTGAAAAATAAATCACAACGCTTCGTGGGGAGGTAGTATGTCATACACCTGAGCGACATTATATTATTTGAAGCTAACTGGAATGTGTGATTGTATATGTCATATAACAATTAAATAAGTATAATTATTTCAAATATATTATATATAAATATTTAATTATTCATTATATCTACCAGTGAGAATAATTGATGGAAAACGAGTTATATCAGTTCACAAAGCGGTAGTCTCCCACACACATGTTTAGCAATTTCATTTCCCATTTGATAGAATTGGATATTGATTTTCGTTATAATGTTTTCATAATAAAATATCAGTATATGGGATATAATGGTGTTTTATTATATCATTATTTAGTATGATTTTAGTGGCGTGTAAGAATAAATAAAATAAAAAATATTTTTAAGAATATTACCTCTTCTTCAAGCACCCTAATTAGGTTAGCACCAAATTATTTCTTATGATTACTTTTTTTAAAAAACTAAGGGAACTGGTATGTTTTTATGATACTAAACAATTATTTTTTCTGAAATAGGCCAAATAAAATGGCATTCGATGTGAGAATATGGGAGATGAGTTTGTTGATTTTTATAAGTGGGGGAGAGGACACACATGGAATTTATAAAAGTAATCAATTAAAACAAAATTTTATAATGAAAAAAATATGAAAAAATGTTTCACAATCACACCATTGATGAGATGAGATTTTGATATGGCCATAAAATTAGAATTTTAAAATTATTAAGACATTTTAACACATATTATTTTAGTTTTATCACTCAGTAAATCAGTTTTCACATTAACTTTTGTAAACAATATTTTATACTTTCACTATTTATAATGGTCAAAAATAATTTTGACCTTATTAAACAATAAAAATTGTTATAATTTAAAATACTAAATATGGATTTCCAAATTCAATTCATAAAATTGGAATAATGTTATATGAAATTATCCCCTCACATAAGAAGAAAAAAAATTTAAATAGAATATTAACATAAGTATGTGACGTTTTAATATAAAAAATCACAATGAAATTCATTCCACCAAAATAAATTTTTTATTTTCATATTATTTAACTAATGTTACATCAAAAAAAATTTAGCATATAATTTTTTTTGAAATAATTTTAATTTAAAAAAAAGATTTTATAGAAATCATCAATTATTCATTATTAATCAAAAATTTAAACTTTATAGAAAAGTAGACTAAATTCACCCTAATATTATTTTGTTATTATATATTAAAACATTAATTTAAATTTATTATATAAATTTCTAAAAGTGGTTAAAATTAACAGTAAAATATGCGTTCAAAGAGAGACTATATCACCTTTTAGAAAAAATATCATTTTTTAGAAAGCACATCTTTTTTTCATATGACACTAATCTTGTTTCTAATAAATCAGTAACCATTTGATTTATTTTATACATTTATAAACCATATAATTTTCATAATTTATCTAGTAAAATTCACATCTACTAAAATAGTTTCTAGTTTAGAATGGTCGTTTCAAAAAATATTTCCATAGAGTATATTAGTTTAAACATGGTGTTCCGTAAATCATAATTTATAAAAAAGTGAATTTATTTAAAAGGAAAAATATCATAAATATTTTCTGTACATAACTTTATCCAAATTATATGCCCAATTAATGTTATGAAATGATAAAAATTAATGAATGGAATAAATTTAAAATGTGTAAAATATTTCAAATTAATGAAAATGATGAATCGTTATTCTTCCCCAAGAAGATTAAAATTGATTATTAAATTTATGAATTATTTATATAAATCAATATTCATGGAATCAAATAATAAATATTGATGATTCCAATGTTATCCCCCTTGATGAAAAGGATGAAGTGTACAATTATGTGGTATTTATTGATATAAAATTCTAATCTATAAATATAATTCTATTCATGATATGTATAATGTCTTATTGGGTCTCGTTTAAGTGTATATATCTTATTTAATAATCACAAAATCCCTTGTAATTAATTTTTCATTAATTATTATTATTAATTAATATAGTCCAATGAAATGTATTTTGTATTTATGATTAATAAATTTATGTATTATAAATCCTAATAATGTATATATATTTATTTATAAAGCTTTTTAAAGTGAACATTTTTATATTGGGATCTAAAAATATCTGATTTCTTTTTAAAATATAATTGTTAAATAATAATGTAAAAAATAATTATAAATTCCTTTAATATATATCAATATAATAATTTTTTCATATGACTATATATTATATTTAATTACTTTGAATTTATTATTATATTATAATTACTAAGAAAATGGTATTATCATTCATATGTTTCTATAATTCCATAATATATATTCAAATGATTATATTTTGTAACCATTCACGTTTATGTGATTTGGAATGGTTTGGTTCAATGTATATGTGTGAAAAATATTTTATTGGTTTATTATTTAATTCCATGGTTATTATTTTTTGGTTAATTATTTTTAAATATTTAACATTTTTAAGTATATTTTATAATTTTTGAACTATTCTAGGTTATATTAATAGATATACTTGTGTTTTCATATTATCCATATTAACATGATAGATATTATTTGTGACCCAAATTCCAACATATATACATTATGAATGGTTATATAATATTTAATTTCCATTATTTGATTAATAATAATTATATTATTGTTTTTTATCTTTCATTTTTATTTTATTTATATTTCAATATTGATCTTATTTTTCTAATACTCTCCTGTTTCATAAAGACTTTGGAATTATTTTGGGACTATGTTATCTTTCTCCACAAGAAATTCAAAAAAACATTATCTCCAATATTCTACCTAAAATGTCAAAAATAGGGGTCTCAGAACCGGTAAGGGGAATTTAGGGTGAATTCGGGAAATCATGATATTTTTTGGTTTAGTGTATCGTGAGTGAAATCCTAGAGACATTTTGTTAAGATAGATATGTCAAAAATTTTATTTTCATGAAATAAATTTTCCAATAGTATTTTGGTAGTTTAATATGTTATAGAATCATGTTCTCATGTATTGTGAGCCATACTATTGATGAAAAATATAAAACTCTTAGAAAATCACCCTTTATATTTTTTTATCTTGAAGACCAGTGTTATTGAAGCATGGTATAACGTTTGGGGTTTTTAATAATAATTCAAAAACGTTTTAGATTATTTATAACATACATTGTATAATGATGATTACATTCAATTTAATCATATTTTGTATATTTATATTTAAGTGTTTGTTAGTTCATTAAAATTGAGTTCTTTTGTACTTTATGGTTTTTCTATGGGATTCAACAAAACTAATATTTTTGACTTTCACGTCTTAACTCCATTTATATTGTATACTCAATAAAAAATTTCTCTATAATGGAAAACACTTTTTCTATTCCTATTGTACTCAAGGACACATGTATATATGATACTCATTAAATCTATGTTTTCTATTATAATTATATATTTGAAGATATATAAATCATGTACATAACATCATTTTATTTATATGTGGTACTATTTTAGTTAATTTCATGTTACATAATAGGATACATTTTTTTCTTTTTATTCTTATAAATGGGTCATCAAACTTTTCCATAGCTTATGAGATATGGTTATACAATAAATTTAGTCATCATAAAGTTGAGATCATTCACACTTAGTGAGAGTAAACATGATCATGAATATTTGTTTTAAAGGTAATATTAAATTGTGTCAACATTTTATATATTTATGTGGTGTAATGACTTATCAATTCTATCATGGTAAAATAAATGACAAATTATTGATACACCATTTTATTTCATCATGACGTTGGTCTCATTGTGCCTTATTCCATTTAAAGAAATTAATTTTCTTTCATAATTTTATTGTATTTACAAATGATTTATTTACTAAATTAATTATAGTCTATTATTTTATTTAATTATATTTTAATGAATTTTTCATATAAATTTTAGTATTATAAGAATATTATGTTGGGTTTTTATAAAATTTTAACTATATTAGGTGGAATCTTAAGCTGATAAAGAACATCATAGATTAGGGTTTATGGGATTTAATTAAATATTTCATTAGCGTAAAATATTTTTTTATTGAATCACTAATGAATACCTTGTAATTATGATAAGTTGCCTATATCAAGAAAAAAAAATTACAAATATTATTTCCTGAGATTTAACATAATAATCCATTAATGAGAACCCAAAAAAATTATGTATAGATTAATTTGAAGGTGATGATCATAATAAATTGAAAGGAAATTATGAAAATAAATTCATATTCAATTCTCTCTAGTGAGCTCCTAAATCCATTTGATCTCATAAAACAGAAAATGGTAACCTAGGGAATACATTAAAGAAATGAAATAGTTAAAAATAAAAGTAAGCGAATAAACATAACAATGAAGCATAACCTATGAGTCAAAAGTATAACATGATATCATAAAATAGAAATCTCAAGAGTAAAAACATGGAAGTATATCATATAGAATATAGTTTCATAAAATCATGGAATCATAATAAATATTGAATAAATAAATTACATCACGTATTTGTGTGTAATGTAAAAATACATATACAAATTAAATGGTGCAAAAGGTGCCATAATGAATTAGGTTTACTCACTAAAACACTTTATGACATTTCATTAGATAGAGTTTTACCTAATTAATTGGAGAGATTTTTAGGTTAGACCATTATATCCTTTCCATAATTTATGTATTCCATAAAAAGGAAATATTTATAAGGTATTAACACAATAATTATCAATGTATTGATAATGGGTTGTAAAATTTTACCTCATGTAATAATCAAATAAAATTTCTTAATGAAGGAAATTGATAAATGATAATGAGTAATGTTTTAACCCATCAATGTAAGAGATAATGAAATAGGTAATTATCTATGGGGAAAATAAATCTAATTTATAATCATTATATAACATTAAATAGATATATAATGTTATTTAGAGAGAGAATTGTCAGAACCCTAAGAAAAAGTTTCTTTATAGAGATCCCTTACATTGAACACATTTCATAACATTCATTACTAATATTTCAGAATAAAACATTTCTGTTAAATATTTACATTAGTAAGAACGTTTTTCATTTTTCATATTCCATTTATTTTATTTATCATCATATTATATTTAATTACATAATAACAATATATAAATTTTGATGTTTTGGTGATCTTCAGCTTATACGTCCAAAATTACTTTAGATATTTGATTAAGGTGAATGACATTAAAATTTATTCATATCTATAAAAATAATAATGTAATAAGTATCATTTTAATAAAACAATTAAACCATTATAACTAATCATTTAGTATAGTTATGGAAAATAAACTATTTTATAATCATTGCAATAACATGCCAAACATACACATGAGTAACGTTTCAATTTTTCAATGATCATGATGGGATGATGATAATTGATATTTTGATACACAAAAATTATAATTATATAATTAATAAATTATTATTTATTTAAATAATAATACATATAAAATCCATGCAAAATTGTAATTATAAAATGAATAACATCACATCTCAAGGCGGTTGTCTGTCGTTCAACCGAATTATGTTAGAATTTTTCATTGGATTATAAGTATAAAGGTATATGATATATTAATTTTACTAAATGATTTATATTTAATTAATATCATATATGAAAAAAAAATACATCACTATGGTTATCTTTCATATTTCATGACAGAAAATAAAGTACATCAGTTCGCAAGGCGATAATTAACGGTACAGCAAAATGATGCTTTTTTCCTATTTGTTTTAATATCTGAGGGATGTGAGATATTCAATAAACATAATAAGATCTTATTATATGGAATATATTTATTTTTATTATATAATCCAGATTTGATAATATTTATGTGAGGTATAATGTGAAATAAATTAATGATGCTTAGTTAAAAACAATACATATTCTTCAGGAAACCACCTCAGGATTATAACAAATGGCTCCTCATATTGTCTTTCTAGAAAATGATCACCTGTCATACATGGGGACAGAAGAAGGAAAAGAATTTTGGTAGATATTTTCTAATCAACCTTATTTTTAGTTTTTTGAAGGATATGAGAGGAGGTGATTTTTTATATGTTATAGGGATTTCTATTTTTTGAAATACCCAAAACTATTTCATAATGTTATGTCTCCATAAGAATAATACCCTAAAAAATTAATAAATAATGATTTTTAGGGGTTATATTTTTTACCAAAACCTTGACTATTCCAAAATAAATATTTCATGAAAATGTTATTCTATTTACTTTGAAGGATACTCACTTTTACCATTTTATTTTTTCACCCAAGTAAATATGTTTTTTATAGTTTTTATATTCATTATTTAAAAAAATTAATTTGACGTTATTACATAATATTAATTATTATGAATCTAAATAAGGAAACAATTTTATCATATTAATATTAAAAATTGGTGGAATTCAATTTAAAATTAATTCATCAAAACATTTCACAAATGGGTTTTCATTAAATGTATTATCCAAAAAAATAGTTGATCTTGTATTAAAATTATGACAAGGAATATTCTACTACCAAGGTGCTCAAAGGATGCTGGTGGGTTGGGTATTTAATATTTTTCATCATCTAAATGAGGAAACAATATCATATCATGTGATTTGATCCTTGATATATTTTTGATTATCCCATGTGAATTTATTAACCAAGAAAATTTAAATGAACATTTTACCCATTTGAATCGATTGAGTGTTTGACTAAATCTTTTTATCAATTCTCACTGATCAAAGGATCTGAACATGAACCTCTCAAGATCATCCACACAAACATCAAGTATGAGATGGAATTATGATCATTGGATTTTGGGATCTAGCGTAAAGATCCCACGAATACATCATTGTCGTGACAATCACCAAGGCTATGTTCATATGATCCATGATGATGTTCTTTGATTGAGATCATGGAAGGAGTCATCCTCCCTATAGGATGTGTAATGAAATTGTATCCCACATCTCAAAATTAATGAATAGTACTTGTAATGATATTCACTTCTTGTCTTATATAGTATGTGGTAAAATGGCCTGAGAGGATTCCACGACCCTTTTATATCCACTGCCAACAAAAATGGTGATTAATGAATCAATACAATGAACTAACATTATGATAAATATAAATTATATTTTAACACATAGTTTTAATATATAATAAATATTTAGCTGATAATCATGAGACATTATATCGACTAATAATTTCTACAAATATTAAATAAACATTTTATATTAAAATACTATTCATTCATGTAATATTTGTTTATATATTGACTATATAACTTGTGAATATTTTTTTAAATAAATTTCATCCAATAATTATATACCTGAATATTAATAAATTTATTTATTCATTGGTCATCAATGAAACATTGAAAACATGCAAACCTCATTGTAGGGCCCACGATATCCTACACACATATTCACCTCAATATGGAAGACTATTGAATATTTTATTCAGTGTGACACACTAGGGCCTTATCTTGATAGTAGTGAATACTATTCCCAATCCCAGAGCATAGTTTAGCAACCCATCAGGACCCAAAAATGGTAATGAATATACATACTAATAAAAACCTTCCAATAAACATACTCAATGTAATATAATGTAAATATATCAAAATATATCATAAATTAGGGCTCACACTTTTTTCACAATCCATTATTTCTTGATTATTTTTAACATTACTTGATTCATTTTACTACTGATGGTATGAACTGTGGATGGTGGATCACTACATCTAATTCATGATGTATAATCCACCAATTTTTGAGGGTGTATCAGAATTAGAGAAGGAAGAGTTGCCGATGAATAGGATAAATAAAATAATCAATTTCCATGGAACACCAGTGTTGCTAAAAGTCTTAATGGTGACACATATTATAGAAGAAAATTAATACAAATGGTGGTATTTAGTGGATATTTCTAAATTAGACCAATGAGTGGAATGAAAGGATCTTGAATATTTTTTTTTAAAAAATTATATTATCATATGAAGAGGGAGAAAGTAAAGAAATATTTCATTTCCTTGAAATAGGATATCCTCATTGTGACAGATTATATAGATAAATTTATGAATTTTTTCAAATTTTCAATTTATGATTCTACTAGTACATCATTAAAGGTATGCATCATTGAACTCGGGTTGAGGTAGGTACTTTTTTCAATGATTTTTTATGTTTATATAATTTATTATAATAATATGGTATATAGGGAAATTCTGGAAGAAAGGGACTTCTCATGGAAATATGAATAGGGAGTATGTTTATACCTATTGAAAACACTGTGAAATCGAATGGTGGGTGTTAGAAGATGATGGACATATATTTTCCATGGTAGTGGTATGGATCACAATACAATAGATAGATCAGTAAATCTTTATATAAGACCCAATATAAATTCATGATGTTCCCAATGTGGTTCTTAGGACCACATGAATAGAATGTGTACTAAAAACCCTAGATAATTCTAATATTACAATTAGATGTACATATTTAGTTATATTGTCATAGTACTTCATGGTCAAGTGTTTTGGACACTTCCAATGTGTCTCAAATATTGTATGCTTCGATGGGATGAGGGAAGGAGAAAAATATTCATTAGAAAAATTGAAGTATTCATAGTGGTTCAAGGAATACCAAGAATCCACCAAAAGGGAAATATCAGCAGCGTAATAAAAAAGATCAGTGGGAAAGCAATTATATAGAGTTGAGAAAGTTATTGTGGATTATCCAACTAGACCATCAATTATGACAGGTAGGATTCATTTGAATTATATCATTATTAAATCTTGGTTTGATATGATTTAATCTCATTCGTTTATTTATTCTACTATTGTTTATTTGTTTGGTTAAAATGTTTGGATGGTGAATTATATGATGAAACTGAAAACTCCTCTTCGTCAAATATTATGTTGAGCCTTTGTGTGGGAATCATGTTTTATAATAGTTGATGAAGTATATTTGATAATGGAATTATCTATACTTTATATGGATTCCTATGATATAATCCTAGGCATGTATTGGATGACTGTGTTCAAGGGTTACATTGGCTATTATACCAGAATGGTCAATTTTATGACTCATGGTGTAATCAAGCATCTCTTTAGAGGATACCAGAATGTAAATGTATTTTCATCAAGCATTTTGGAAATATTATTTGGAGATATCTTATACTATATGGAAGCATTGAATTTGGTATCAATGAAAGATATTGAGAATTTATGTTTTCAAGTAGTGGCTGATATGTTCCAGATGTTTTTATAGGAAATTTATCAGGGTTTCCACCATTGATAGAAGTGGAGTTTATGATTTATATCCTTCTGTGGAAAAGTATTATTTCCATTCCTTCAAACCTTATGGCACCAAAAGAATTATGGTATTTTAAAGATGAGTTTTTTAATCTAGAAATAAATGGGTTAATTCATCCTAGCATTACCTCATGGGTAGAATTTGTCTTGTTTGTTTTAAAGGTGGATAGAACTCTTAAGTTTTATTTAAATTATCATAATCTTGACCAATTTATGATACTGATTTGGTATAAAATTCCACACATTTATGATCTATTCTATCAATTAAGGGGAACGTAGTGCTTCTCTAAAATTGACTTGCTATCAGGATATCACAAATTGTGGGTTGGGAAGGAGGGTATCCCAATGATAAATTACAAGAGTATATATAAAAATTATGAATATGTGGTAATTCCTTTCAGTCTTATGAATTCACCAATAGTCTTTATGGAATTTATGAATCATTTATATCAAATATATATGGATTCTTTTGGGGTGGTGTTTGTGGATGACATATTTATGTATTCCCAGACAAGATAAAAACAATAACATTGATGAATGTATTGGGAATCATGAGGTATCATTGTTGGTATGAAAAATTAAAAAAATATATTTTTTGGATAGAAAAATTAAATTTTCATAGGCTACCTAATATCTAAAAATTGTTTCTTTTCAATACATAAAAGATATAAGTTGTTATATCATAGAAACCCCCAAAGAATTTCTTCATGTTGAGGAGATTCTTGGTTCTAGGTGGTTATTACTGACTCTTTTTACATAATTTTTCATGAATGTTCTCACCAATGATAGTTTTTAAAAGGAATAATTTAAAGTTATTATGGAACGATGAATGATATAAGTCTTTTAGGGAGCATCCTGTTCTCCTTACATTAGAACCAATATTAATTTTTTGGGAATCATGACAAGGGTACGTGGTGATATATAAAGCTTTAGGATATTGGTTTGGGATGTGTTCTCATATAGGTAGAACATATTGTTGTTTATGTCTCAAGAAAGTTACAGTCTCATGAGAGGAACTACCCAGCATATTATTTGATGTTATAAATCATATTTTATGCCTTCATGAATTGGTTTCATTACAACATTGGGGATTAATTTACAGTGTTTACATATAATAGGATCATGAAACATATTTTCTCAAAAATAGATTTGAACCATTAGAAAATAATATTGATGGAGTATATGAAACTGTATGACTTTGACTTGATTTATACATCTGGTAAATGTAATTTACTATTAGATGCATTAATTAAAATGTTATAGGCTCAGTTTGGAAAAGAAGAAACAGATGAATTGAAGTTGATGTTGGTCCTATATGACTTGCACATTGAATATGAATATCAATGTAAAGTTAAATTTTTCATTCCTATTTCATTCATTTCTTATTTAGTGGATATAGTGAAGGAGGCAAAGACATCCGATTCAGAATGTGTTTAATTAAGGTCAAATATCAATGATGGGGAGAGCATTGAATGATGATGGATGGATGGGATTTCAATGTTGTGGTTCCAAAATTGTAAGTTCTTAACTATGGTGTGTCATGAAAAACTATTATATTCTTACTACTATTTGATAAGGGTTTTTCATCATATAATACATAAGTTTTATAAGACATTGAAATCACAATTTTGGTGGATCCATATGAAAAAGATGGTGGATGAGTTTGTTTCTCGATTTATAGAAATTTATCAATTTTATATAGAACATCATAAACCAATATGTATTCTGCAATCATTTCCTATTATTTTTTGTAAATTTTTACGGATAGACATGGATTTTTTAATTGATATTCCATGAATGGTTTAGAAACACAATGTTGTATGGGTGATAGTGGATCAACTCACAAAGCCCCCCCACATCATCCTTATTAGTGAATATTATTTGGTGGAGGTCATGTCAAAAATATATATCATAAAAGTGGTAAAGAGGCATGGTTTTCCAGTGTTGATAGTATTGGATAAAGATATATGGTTTATAAATTGTTTCTAGAAATCCATAGAGAAATCCATTGGGACACTGTTGACTATGAGTATGGTGTATCATCCTCAGTTGGAATAAAAAATCCCAAGGGATAAGAAAAATGTTGGAGGACAAGTTGTAGTCTTGTTTAATGGGTTTTGGTTTCTCATGGGATGATTACAGACAATTAATGGAGTTATATATTAACAATATTTTTAA
This sequence comes from Viscum album, assembly GCA_963277665.1. Classification (NCBI taxonomy): domain Eukaryota; kingdom Viridiplantae; phylum Streptophyta; class Magnoliopsida; order Santalales; family Viscaceae; genus Viscum; species Viscum album. Next base: position 1,766,461,237 of record OY728140.1, read on the forward strand.
GCCCTTATTCAAATGTCTCTCTTTCAAGCATTGAATGGGAGTCCTTATCATCATCCACTTTGTTAGGAGGAAACTGGTGAGACTTCACTAGTTGGAATGAGCCTTGTCCAAGAGACAACATAGAATATTTAGTTGATTAGTAAATGGATGTTGATGGATCATAGTCATCATAAATCATATGAAGAACATCATAAATAGACATTGTTGTTTGTGGTGAGTGATCATACGTTTTATAAGATATCTTCATAGCATGGACATCAAAGTTTTGGGAAGAAGGACATGTTTTCTCCACCATACCTATGCCCTATTGATTTACATTAATGAGTTAGGGAGGTTTCATATTTTTTGGAATTTCCACCACCGTTCAGTGTTGTCAATAATTTGTTTCAGGTATCTCAGTTTTAAAAGCATCAATATTATCATGAATATGTGATTTGATTGGATCACATTGAACTAGAGTTAGATACATCCTTCTTGCATGTGCTCGTGTCGATTGTGGATTGTCTAGAGAAATTATTTCATTGGAAAAACATCAGTCATGGGTGTGTTTTTTGGAATCATAATAAGATTCAGGAAGAGAACTGGGACTGAGAGAGAGAAATGGTCGAGTTATTGACCAAAAACATTCATGAAAATGCTTGTTATCTATATTCCAGGTACATAAAGGCCAATGGTGGGGAGAATTTATCTCCTCTTATGTCCATTATTTAACCTTTTTATTATGTGATTTACGTATGTAAAGTGATTGGGTGATGTTTGGGAAGGTTTAGAAGACTATTAGAATTTATTTGGTCATTTTCTAAAGGTTGATTATTTTTGAACGGTTACTGGAAATTGTAAATCTCCAATATAAAAACATGCACAATGAGGCATGTGCTGATAGTATGGAACAATTTTAGGTGAATGGTTTTTCTGAACCATTCATCCATATATGATAAACCATGGAAATAGGGATAGGGTGATTTTTCACAGTTGTTGTAATGTTTGTCTAACCATGTGTCCCAATAGTGTGAGGTGATCCTTGAGGCTGTGCATGGAAAATGGTAAGATCATGGTTTTTCTAAGCATGTGTCTAACCATCCAAAGGTTAAAAATATCCTAAAAAGTAGATCTAGGTCAAGATTAAGTTCTTACCTCTGGTTTGTTTACCATTTTTTTTAAAACTCATTAATTCATACTCTCAGTGGATTCCAAACCTTTCCCCATCGATGCAGAGGTATTTATTTGGGTGTTTTTGATAGATTACTTTTGTAAGTCCTTGTTTATTGATGTTTTGGGTGGTTTTTCATATATCTAAATCCCTCTGTCTCTTTCTCTCTCGGTTTCTTAATAATATTCTTCTGATGATAAATATAATGTATTTTATATCTATCAAGTTTAGATATGGATTTTTTAAGGATTGTGGATGATATCTAAGGAAGGCATATGATATTTAACCAAGTTTTGCTCGATTTTCCATGTTTTTATTCATTTTCACCATAATTCCCATGGTAGATCACTTCACTATCGACTCATCTTGTTATATCATGAAGGGATAGTATCAAATTGATTATATTTCTTGAAATTTATTAAAAATTGTTCATGAAATTGTATTGTAGAAACATTCTTTGGTTTCAATTTATGGAATTGTGAATGTGGGATTTTTTTGGAAAAAAGTAAATTTGGTAACCTGATATTAAAATCGTTGTTTGGTTTTGATGCGTGAAAAATGGTTTTCAATAAAATGATGGTTTAATTTAAATGCTTTAAAAAATGATTTTCCATGTTTTTTTCTTAAATGGTTATGCATGCATGTAATGAGATAGATAATGGTCATGAAGTAATGCCATCAAATGGACGTGTTATGGACATGATATTACTATTTCAATTAGAACATCAATATTATATGGTTTATAGTTTGTGTTTGGTTATTTTAAATGGAATGGTTCATTTGAACACGAAATATTAGAAATTGATACGTGACTTTTCTGGGGTCATTCCTTTGAAATTGGCTTTTATTTTTAAATGATTTTGTGATAGAAAATTGTTTATATTTTAATATAAATTGTTTTAAATTATTTTATATGATTTTTTTAATATAATTTTTCTAACATATTACATCCATGATTCATGATTAGGGATAAAATTTTGTAAAATACTATTGATTTTCATTACTCAATCATGTTTTTGAACCTAATCTATTATAGATATCAATCATCAGAAAACATAATAATTAAAGTGTCACACTTCTATAGTGGTGCAGGAGCATGGATAATTTATTAAGTTATGGAGTTATTTCACTGTTTTTATTGTGGGGTTTTTGGTCTTTTTCTCCTCTTTAAAATTTTTGTTTAGTTATCTTTTATTGTGGTACATTTTTTAGTTTGGTCATGATATCAATGGTATTACTTTGTGTTGTTTCCCATAGTTAGCATGCAATATGTAGTGTCATTTGGTTATGAAATTTATAGATGGGTTGTTTTATTTTAAAATGGAAATTCTTCGATGTCTTTTAATGAAACCCTTGGAATTTGTTGCCAAAAGTTTTCTTCTTGGGGATATTGCCTAAGGTCATGTAGCAATTCCACCTCAACTCAAGATAACGAGGATGGTCATGATGAAAAAAAAACTATATATAAAAATATAACATCATTTAAGAAATTATCATATACATCATACAAAAATATATAAATTTATGATAAATTTAATGTCTACTGAGAAATGATAACACAAAAGCGATTATTTCTAAAGAATGTAAACAATCACAGAATAATACGAGATTATACAGCAATTGATAACTATTTGGTTACTTTAAAATTGAATCCCAATGAATATAAATTATGAAAAAACATTTGAAATACTTAAAAAATATATATAAACATTAAATATAACAAATGGGAAGTATATATCCCACCTAAAAGTTAATTGATGTATATTAGAAAATATGACTCCATGAAATGAAAATTGAGACAAAAACTAATAAGAATTTGTAATGTTCATATAAAATACCCATAAATAAAATATAAAAAATTGAACATAAAATATCATGAACTTTGAAGGATTAATGATATTACATTTAAAAGGGGAAATATGTACAATATATAAATTAACTTAGGTGGTCATCAATAAAATATTCCTCAATGATTGGAAATTCTGGGGAACATTGTTACCTATTGATTTCATTTAGATAAACATGATTAAACCTACTTTATAATTGGTTTACAGATGTTATTAATTTATAACATAATAATGATCATATTTATAATATCATATATGTTCTTATTATAACATTTTACAACCCATTCACTACTGGAAAATGGGTCTATACCCACGGTTCTACATAAAACCGTGGGTATAGGCCCCCCCTATACCCACGGTTATCCAAAACCGTGGGTATAGGTCCCCTTTACCCACGGTTCTTGGCAAAACCGTGGGTATAGGTTTTTTTTGAAGACCTATACCCACGGTTTTGCCAAAACCGTGGGTATAGATTTTTTTCTACAAACCTATACCCACGGTTTGTGAAAACCGTGGGTATAGGTGGTATATTTTTCAAAGACCTATACCCACGGTTTGTCAAAACCGTGGTTATTTCGTTCCCGCGTTATGGCGGGAACGAAAAATTACGCGGGACCGAATTTTTTTTGGGTGAAAAGACGATATGAAATAATATAAATATAGGGATATCAAATATTAAAACGTATAAAATATTTAGGTCAGTTGGTCACTTCCTGAAATCCCTTAGGACAGGTCGCGGGTTCGAAATCCTGCTTATTGTTTTTTTTCGATTGTAGCAGATATATTATTATAAGAATGCAAAATTATAACCATATATCAATTGAGTTGTCAGCTCAGTTGGTCGCAGTTACTGTCCAGCGGATGGGAAGCGCGGGTTCAAAACCCGGAAGTCTTTTCTTTTCCATTATAACTGTTATATTAATATATTAAAATAAAATTATCAATATATTACAATAACGGCGATAGGCTGGTTGGTCGCTTGGTGCGGCGCGGGACTTGTTTGCGGAGGCGCGGGATCGAATCCCCGAAGCCGTGTTATTTGAATACGCGATGCGGAGCGGACTAATATATATAATCTTATATATGCATAATTAACGTATAAAATTCCTAGCTCGGTTGGTTCGGGGTTTCGCTCTCAGGTTCTGGGTGCAGCGTTCAAACCTTGGTAGGCTCTTTTTTTAAAATGAATATATTTCCCACGGTTTTCAAACCGTGGGGAAAGTGCCTGCCACGCTGTACAGCGTGGTGTTGCTTTGTGACACGCCTATACCCACGGTTCTACCAAACCGTGGGTATAGGTCAAGACCCCTATACCGACGCCATTCCAGCCCACGGTTCCCAAAACCGTGGGTATAGCCTATACCCACGGTTTTGGGGGCTATACCCACGGTTTTGAACCGTGGGTATAGGCCTTTTTTCCAGTAGTGATTTGTAAATTATATTTCATTATTTTCATTATTTCAAGTGTTAATGGCCTTGTTTTCTCATGTTTATTAGTGAAGAAGGATATTTATTTTGTACGAATGATATAAATACATCATATACAGAATAAAAACTTTTTATAAATTACATATTTAATCTTAAAATATATTATTAAAATAATTATTGATTGTTGGGAATGGAAAACGTGTCTCATTTCATCGTGGAGAGTGTTTTCCATATGTACGTACTAGAGATGATGTCATTCCCCTAAGAGTATAAAGTGTAAGGGAGTGTAAGGTGTATTAATTTTAAATAATTTATATCATGCCATTTATATCACATATATTCGTTAAATTTGTATATTTTTCCTTCTATGTAAAATGTATGTGAAATATGATTCACATAGTTTTGTGAGGATGTAGTCTGTCATAGTGCCGAGTGACGTTATCTTATTTTAAACACACTGAAAAGTATGAAGGTATATGTGATATTAAAATTAAATAGGTATAATTATAAAAATTTAATATATGAATATTAAATAAATAATTAGTTCTCATAGTGAGTGGAATTGTTGAAAAAATGAGTTACATCGGTTTAGAATGCGGTTTTCCAACATACATATGACCGAAGATTTCATTTCCCATTTGATAGTGGTTGATATTGATCTTGGATTTATATTTTCCCTTATAAAATATCAATATATTAGAGATAATGGTTCTTTTTTTACTATCATTATTGATTATGATTTTAATGATGTGTAACAATAAATAAAAAGATTAAACTGTAGTGAAATATTGTCTATTTCAAATCCCATAATTTATAAAACAAGTTCAACTGTAGTGAATTTATATAGATTGTAAATGTTCACTTAGCTTCTCAAAAATTGATTAGGTCTCAGTTAATTCAATCACACGATTAAACTGACTTTTGAAACTAACCTACTGATTTAAAATAACTGTAAAAACTTTCTAATTTAACTATCAAAGTAATTTTAAAATGGTTTTGTATTTCAAAGTAAAAGCAGCGAAATATAAAAGATCTTTGTAGTATACTTTAAACATAAACTAAAGATGCTGAGTAGATATAACAAGAGGTTCATTCTCAAGCTGAGAATTAGTCCTCTCAAATTTATATAAATTTGATCCACACCCTGGATTGGGGTTAACAATAGTTTACAAAACTGTCCAGGCCACATAGGGACCTCTACCACTGTTCTTCGTGGGAAATAAAATAAAGACCAGGCCACACAAGGACCTCTTCCATAGTTGATGTGAGTAAACAAGAGTTAAGAGTTTTTTAGTGAAAATTTTGATATCCTCCAGTTCAGTGCAGGAGACAGAGTGTGTGTGAGATATACAGCGTACACCACACTGATCTAAAGTAAATAAACAAATCACTTAGAGAGAATAGATAAGAGATTAAAAATCTCTAGTGATTAGAAATGCAGCTCTGGACTCATTGGATTCAATAGAACTTCTTCTATGTCCTTCTCTGGTTTTTCTGTTGAAAAATAGAGTGTTGTAGTTTAGCTTGTGTTATTGTGTTCTTCCGAGGTGTTGGATTGTGCTCATGAGAGTTCTTGGTTAGTCTTTCAATCTCTCTTTCATGCTCAAGATTTTTCTTCTAGTTCAGCATAGTGCACTTTTGGTTTCTTGAGTTGTCGTGCGTATGTAAGTTCTTCTTGTTGTATATTCACACTCGTGTTCATGTACTACAGCTCAATATTCCTTATATTCCACCAGTTTAGGAATTATGAAAGTTTCCCTTTTCATTGGTATGAGATATGTTTTTCTGACATGCCAACAACTATCATTAAATATCATTAATTTCATTAAAACCATCAAATATGACCGTTAGAATTATTTAAATAATATTGACAAAAAGATAAGAAACGGTGTCACAGGGATTATGTAAGCGGTGTATTCTTGTTGGTATATGTTCCACGGTATGTGATTCACTGTGTCTCCATGTCACAGTGTTTAGCTCATGGTGTTTTGATCACGGTGTGTCCTTCATGGTTTCTGGGTCACGGTTTGTCCTTCACGGTGTCTGGGTCACGGTTTTTCCTTCACTGTGACTGTCTAACTATGACTGTGTCTTATACACAATCCGTCTTACTATGTCAAACATCATGGTGTCTCTATACTTAAAAAAATATCTGTATTTAGATTTATACAGTAATATGCAGAATATGGATTAAGCTAAACTAGTAGAGAGTAAGAGAACTTGAATCATAAATCTAAAGGCTTGATAATATAAGTTAGATTGGTGATCATGCATAAGACTTGTAAATAATAAAGCAAGTAATTAACATCAATAAGACTTGCTATTATTAAAACATGATGTGTAGTTATTATTGAGATTGGAGAGCATTAACATGATGGTCAATTAATATTGAGATTAATTTACAATAATAGGATTTGTGATCATTAAAACATGATTTAAGCATGAGGAGTCCAACATCCTCCCCATTTTGATGATCACAAATCATGTATAGGAAAAAATATAAATGAAATTCAACATTAAAGAAAATAATAGACTTGAAAATTAGAATACTAATTCTTGTACACTTACTTGTACTAGTTTCTACCCCTTTTGAGATTATCAAAAAGCATAGATAATGAAGTGAAACACTAAATTTATCATTAAAAAGGATGTAGAATAAAACAAACAGGAGAAATACAAATAGTAAACAACAAATAACATCCCATCAAAAAAGAAAATAGTCCCTAGACTCTTCAGGGAGCCTCCTTTTCCTTGAATTTATCAGCAGTAGGAGTTTGTGCTAATGTTGAGGAAGGCACAGATGTGGTAGACAAGAAGGGTAAGGGTAGACCTTCAAAAATGGATGGATCCAAAGTAGGAGCAGTAGAAGATCTAGGATGCGGTTGCTCAAGAATGACTGGTCGGATCTGAGAAAGAGCTTGGCTGACTGTCATGGTTGTTGATGCATGGGTAGGTAGACCAGGTCTAAGGGGTGTAGCAGATGGAGAAACTATAGCAGTACTCTTCACATGAATATAAAGCTTCAAAAGATTTATGAAATCATTAATGATCTCCCCACCATATTTCATAGCCTTTTCAAAATCATCCCTATTCTCAATAAATTTGTCTAACAGTCTGGTGAGATCTGTAAGCTTCTAAACATGACCTTTAAAAGATTGAGTTACCACAGGGATTCTCAAATTCTCTACAAGATATCTAAAGTGATCTTTCATATCACTTTTAGAGAAAATACGGTTCAGATATACATCAATCTTCTTGGTGATATCTTGTTGAGCATCACTGGCAATCTTTGAATGAATCCTAACCAAGTCCAAATCTTGATCACTATTCTTAACAAATTATGACAAAGAAGACATATCCAATCCACTGAAGTCTTTTTAATGTTCTTCCATGATTATGGATCTCAGTAGAGAATAATCCAAAGGAGGAAATAAAGGTTGACCAGAAGCAGGAGAAGCCTTGATAGCTTCGGTTAGAACATTAAGTTGTTTCAGAACTTTTTGTAGGCATCCAGTGTATTCATCTGTGAGCTTATTCATATTTTATACAATCTCCCTCATGCGTTCTAGCATTTGTGTGTGTGTGTTTTCAATCTTCTCATCAAAAGATAGTAGATATGGATGCAGTTGAGACACAATCTCTCTAGAAAGGGTGGAATCAGTTGGCTCAGGAGAAGGAGCAACATGTGTAGGGGCAGAAACAGGAGCATGCTCTGAACTTATAGACATCTCATTCTATAAGTTTTATACCATATTTTTCAGGTTTGCAACATCAGAACTCAGTAGCTTATTTTCTACTCTGACTTCTTGAATTTCTCAGATCATCCTTGGTTGAATATGCAATATAATATTTTCCAAGAGAATTGATGCATCTTCTTGACTCAGTTTAGTTATTGGATGAGGTTGAGTGGATAAGATCTTCCCAACTCAAGCTAAAAGAGTCTCTCCAAAGACTTTCATATCATATTTAGTTACAAAGGAGTGTTTCTCGGGTAAGAGTGCAGGAAAAGGTAGTAGAGTAGGCTCTGGTTGCGGTTCAGAGTCATCTTCAGACTCAGATTCTAATTTAGATTGAGGATCTGGTTCTGGTTCTAGTTCTGAATGAGCTACAGACTTTAGTTGAAACATAGAAGAGAGATCCATTCCAATTGTAGTCACTTTCTGTGACTCATTCACATCATAAAATCTTGGGAAAACATATCGAGTGTACACAGAGTATAACTCATCACCAGGTTCAGATTCAGATTCAACAGACTTTTCTGAACTAGTCTCAAGGTTTTGAGGTTCCTCCTACTCAAATTGTGCTTCCATTTCAGAGACTATAGGCTCAGAAACATGGTCAATATCCACAGGATCATCTCTAATCTCTTCAGAAAACTCTTGCCTTGCCATCTGAAAGGCAATTTCCATCCTCTCTTCATCAGAGGGAATTATCTCAGGAAATGGCAGTTCTATAGGCAGTGCTTCCAGATTGGCTTGCTTTTCAACTAGGAGATCTTTTACACCAGCAGACTCCTCCAGGGATTTTTTTCTCTGATTCTGTTACTATAGAATCTCTTACATCCTTAGATAGGATATCCAGATTTAAAACTTCTCAAAAAGCAAGATCTTCTTCCTCAAAAAGAATAACTGAAGGATCCACATTCCTTTCCTTTTCAACAACAATTTCCTCTCTTTGAGATATTGCATCCTCTTCTCCTGGTGGTACTTCAGCTACCACTTCCTCTTCTTCTTTAGCATCTAAGTATTCAGCCACTTCATCTGGTTCCAGACCCGGATCACCTAGGTTTTTTTTGCCTTCTTAGATAATCAATAGGATTAAACTTCTTATACAATTGATCATTATCCTCAACCCATTGCTTCTTCCAGGGGTTCCAACTAATCTTCATCATTATAATGATAGTCTTGGATAATCAGAAATAAAATTCCTCTATCTTTTCTTCATTCAGTCCAACCATTCCTTTGGCAACTAGCATGACTGAAATCATTCTTGAGTAAAATAAGGAGGTGGATTTGGAAGTGACTTTAATCAGCTAACAGATATGGTTAATAACATACTTCTATAGGCTGATCTTATGGACATTCTTCAACAGGTGAATCAGGAACACATCCTGATACTTAATTACAGAAAAATCCCATTTTCTTGGACTAATAAAATTCTAAACAAATTTGAATAGTAGTCTAGTTTCTCTGTCTAGCTCTGCAGCTATATACATTTTCTTGGTGCCATTACCAGTTAAGGTTCCTAAATAATTTTCTAGATCGAAGATGTCAGAAGAAGGATGAGGGTATCTCTAGTAGTCTTCACAAAATCCATCATGTGGAATCCTTAGGCATGCATCCCATAACCTCAAAGAGAAGGAACACTTCTGACCATTGATCCAGATGGTCCCCATAAATTCTTCTCCAAAATCAATTGAAAACTTCACATATTGGTAGAATTGAGATAACAATCTTGGATAAATCAGTCTATCTTGTCTAGAGAACCATTCAAACCAACCTTGTTCTTTCATGATTTTTGAGACCAAAGATCTACTAGACAGCAGCCACTCTGGGAAAATTTCTTTTTCAAGAACTACGGTACGGTTTACCAGGTTTGGGTTTAGAGTTCCTTCAGTATATATCCTCGGTATCCACTTATGTATCTTAGAGCGATGCTTATCAGGGGTAGATGAAGACGGACTCTTTATCCTTGGAATCTACTAAAAGTTCAGGTGACAGAGAAGAAGAGGATCGCAAGGTAAATAGGGTTCAAGAGAGAGAGAGAGAGCAGGAGAGAGTTCAGGTGAGAGATTGCGTGAAACCTTTATATTTTATCATTTGGGACTGTGAATCATCATAAAAACAAAAACGCAAGAAATCAAATTGTGGTGAAATAAAAATTATCACGATATGTGTTAAAATAAGAGTATAAATAATCTTCATGGTGAGACTGTGAGTAGACATTACGGTGTGATGAAAAACAATCATTGTGGTGAGACAGTTAGTGATTTTCACAATGAGGCAGGGACCATTCTATGCAGCCACAGTGAGACAGTGACCATTCTGTGTTGTCATGGTGAGACAGTGACCATTCTATGCAGTCACGGCGAGACAGTGAGTTGACAGACCATGAGCACAAGGTCTTAACAATCTGACCGTAAACATGAAACAGTAACTGTAAAACAGTGAGCGTGAAACTGTAAAGTAAAATATAATAAAGTATTAAACATTAAGATCATTATGATATCTATTTATGATTAATCATGCCAAAATCATGTATGATGTAGTCTAATTTCTCAAAATTTAATGGTTTAGTGAATATATCATCAAGTTGATATTCAGTACCAATGAATTCCAAAGTGATTTCACCTTTTTGATAATGATCACTCAAAAAGTGATGTCTTACATCAATATGTTTTGTCCTAGAATGAGAGACAGGATTTTTAGAAATATTAATAGAACTTGTGTTATTTCAATTTATTGGGACATGTCTCAATTGATACCCATAGTCTAGAAATGTGTGTTTCATCCAAAAAATATGGGCACAACAACTTCGAGTAGCTATGTATTCAGCTTCTACAGTAGATAATGCAACAGAATTTTGTTTCTTACTACACCATGATACTAGTGACATGCCTAAAAGGTGATATGTTCCAGAGGTGCTTTTCCTATCTAACTTACATCTAGAAAATTCATCATCAAAATAACTAACTAATTCAAATGATTATCCTTTGTGATAGAACAGTCCTAAATTGGGAGTATGCTTGAGGTATTTGAAAATTATATTTACAGTATTTAAATGTGACTCTTTAGGGTTTTCTTAAAAATTAGCACATGTACACACACTAAACATAATATCAGGATGACTAGCAGTTAGGTAGAGTATACTTACAATCATTCCTCTATAAGTGGTTTGATCAACAGATTTACCATCTTCATCAAGATCAAACTTACAGGTGGTACTCATGGGAGTGTCACTACTTTTTGTGATATCTAGTCCAAAACGTTTTAAATGATCTCTAGTATATTTACATTGAGTTAATAGAATTCCATCATAATTTTTAAAGATTTAAAATCCAAGGAAAAATTTGACTTCACCCATTAAACTCATTTGAAATTCATTTTGCATCATTTTATAAAAATCAGTACATAATGTAGTTTTTGAAGATCCAAAAATAATATCATCTACATAAATTTTTACAACTAAAACATCATTAGAAATGTTTTTTATAAAAAGAGTAGGATCAACAATACCTTTTGTAAAACCTTTGGAAGTTAGAAAAGTACTTAACCTATCATACAAATCTCTTGGAGCTTGCTTCAAACCATATAAAGCTTTTGATAATTTAAAAATATGGTTTGGAAAATGAGGGTTTTTAAATCCAGGTGGTTTTTTAACAAAAACATCCTCAACAATATATCCATTTAAGAAAGAACTTTTAACATCCATTTGATAAAGTTTGAAATTTAGATGTGCAGCATAAGCAAATAAAATCTTAATAGCTTCTAATCTGGCTACTAGAGAAAAAGTCTCCTCATAGTCAATTCTTTCTTATTGACTGTAGCCTTGTGAAACTAGCCTAGCTTTGTTTCTAACTATGATTCCAGATTCATCTACATTATTTCTAAACACCCATTTAGTGCCTATGGTGAAAGTGTCTTTAGGTCTTTCAACAAGATTCCAAACTTTATTTCTTCCAAATTGATTGAGTTCTTCCTGCATGGAAATCACCCAAAATTCATCATTAATAGTATCTTCAATATTTTTTGGTTCAGTCTTTGACAAGACGGCTTGATGTTCAACCTGATTTCTAAGAGAAGCTCTAGTCTATGGCCCCCTATCCAGATTTCCTACAACAGCATCTAAAGAATGATTCTATAGAATTCTAGTTGATCTAGTAAAGGTAGGACTAGAAATATTAGGTTCACCTATAGGTTCGGGCTCATTAGGAGCAGATTCTGGAATAAGTCCAGAACTGTATGTTTTTATAGAAGGTTCTTTAGATTTGTCATTAAGGTCCAGAACAGATAAATCTTCTTCAAGATTTTCAATAGAGGTTTTAGACTCATGTGGATCAGTTTCATCAAATTTGATGTGAATAGATTCTTCCACACACATGGTTCTCTTATTGAAAACTCTATAGGCTTTATTGGTTATAGAATATCCTAGAAATATACCTTCATCACTCTTAGAAGCAAACTTATCAATATTATCCTTAGTATTAAGAATAAAGACTTTACAACGAAAGACTCTAAAGTAATTTACTTTAGGTTTTCTATTGTTCTGATGTTCATAAGGAGCCTTCTTAAGAACAGGTCTAATCAAGACTCTATTGATGATATATCAAGCTGTATTTACAGCTTTAGCCCTAAAATAAATAGGCAGGTCATACTCATTAAGCGTATTTCTTTCTATTTCTTGAAGGGTTCTATTTCTTATTTCTACTACACCATTCTGCTGAGGTGTCCTAGGAGCATAAAATTTATGATTATAGCCATTGGGTGAGAAATAGGATTCAAATTCATGATTTTCAAACTCACGGCCATGATCACTTCTTAAATTCATAAACTTAAGTCCACTAAAGTTTTCTATAGACTTGGAGTATTTAATAAAATAAGAACAAGCTTCACTTTTGTGAGATAATAAGTGTACCCAAGTATATCTAGAAAAGTCATCTACTAAGACATAGACATAGTGCTTCACATTTAAGCTAGAAACACTATATGGTCCAAATAGATCCATGTGAACCAAATCAAGAGGTTGAGATGTTGAGACTTCTTTCTTTGATTTAAAAGAAACTTTATGTTGATTTCCCTTTTGACAGGGATTACAAACTTTTCCATTTGTAAAATCAAGTTTGGGTACGTCTCTAACTATGTTTTTCCTAGTTAGTTTCCTAAGTGAGTGTATATTGCAGTGTCCTAATCTTCTATGCCATAAAAAAGACTCATTTTGAAACTCATTTAAACATGTGAAATTTTTCTTTTCTAAGAAATTTAAATCAACAACATAAACATTTTCATTCCTTAAAGTAGAGAATACTAAAACAGTTTTATAATTAAAAACGTTATAAGAATCATTCTCAAAATTGACATTAAAACCATCATCACAAAATTGAGAGATACTTAACAGATTATATTTCAGTCAATCAACAAATAAAACATTAGAAATTAAAACTGAATTAGTGTTACCAATTTGGCCTAGGCCGATGATCATTCCTTTAGAATTATCACCAATGGTGACATAGCCTCCATCAACCTTTATTAAGCTCTTGAAGCATGCGTAATCCCCAGACATATGTCTTGAACATCCACTATACAAATACAATGTCTTCTTGTGGGAACTCTTCAAGTAGGTTTTCAACAAAACAGGTTTAGATAGGAAATTATTTTGGTACCAAAATCTTCTTAGGTCCAGATAGGTTAGAAATAAAAGCTTTAGGTACCAATATTCGTCTTATGGGTCCCATATAATTTAAAGAATAAATAGATTTTGAAAGATAAACATTACTTGATTTATAACCATATGAATAACTAGTTGAAGCATACGAATTTCCAGAACATGAACTAGCAGTATTCTGTCCAGATTTAGGAATAAATCTATTCTTAGTAAGTTGTCTCTTTCCAGGTTTGTAGCCTATTCCAGTAGTGTATTTTGGTGCCACTTTCTTTCCTATAATTTGAGTTAGTGTATCCTTTCCATTTGTGAACTTCTCTAAGTCTTTTCTAATTTTCTCATTTGACATTTTTAGTTCTGTGTTTTCCTTTAACAGTTGAGCATTTTTCACTTTTTCAATAGTAAGTTTAGTTTTAACAGTTGTAGTGAGAGCATGTTGTTTCTTTAATGATTTTTATTTATCCATAAGTTCATTTCATGTCTCTTCTATCATATTACAATTTTCAAATAATTCCTCACTATTCATGTTTTCATAATCAGAATCAGATTCTACATCCTCTCCATAATAATAACAATTTAAATCAAGAGTATCTAAGGATACCTCGGATGTGTTGGTCATGAAACACATGTTGGAATGATTTCATTCAGAATTAGACATTTCAGATTCACTTGTTATGTCTTCAGAAGCACTCCAGGTAGCCTTCATATCACTCTTGTACTTACTGTCTTTGTAATCATGTTTCTTCTTGAATGTTAGATTTGGGAAGTCTTCTTTAATGTGTCCTTTTCTTTTTCACTCATAGAAAACTATATCATCTTCATTTTCTGGCTTTTTCCAATCCTTTTTCCAATTTCCCTTGTTGTCATACTTTCCTTTTTAGTTTGATTTTCTGATGAATTTCTTCTTCCTATAGAACTTCTTGAATCTACTGGCTATTTGGGCCATTTTAACATCATTATCTGAATCAGAATCATCACTGGTTGAACTTTCAGTAGGTACATGAATTTTCTCTTTATCTTTTCTCTTAGAGGAGGTAGTATTAAAAGCTATGGATTTTCTTTTTGGTTTATCATCTTCCTCTTTATTTACCTTGAGTTATTCCTCACACATCATTAATTTTCCAATAAGCTCTGTTACAGGCAGTTCCCCAATGTCATAGGACTCTCTGATTGAAACAGAAGTGCCCCTCCATCGATCTGACAGACATCTCAGGATTCTCATAATTTTTTCCTTTGCTGGAATAGCCTTTCCAAGTGAATTCATTGTATTGAATATCTCATTAAACCTAAGATACATATCATAAATGGGTTCATCAGTATTAATTTTAAAATTATAATATTTAATAGTATAAGTATTTAATCTCAATGCTTTAACATTGGTTGTTCCCTCATGAGAGACACCTAAAGTATCCCAAATTTCATAAGCAGTTTTACAGGCAGAAATTCTGTTAAATTCCTCATCTCCTAGAGCACAGTACAGGGAATTCATAGCTTTAAAATTATTGTAAGCAGACATTATAGGTTCATCCCACATGGTTCTTTCAGTTTTTGGAATTTTATATTGAGATTCTATAGCGGTCCAAATAACAAAACCCATACCTTCCAAATGAATTTTCATTTTAAGTTTCCACTGGGCATAGTTTTTACCATTTAAGAAAATGGCCTATTAGTAGCAGCAACCTCTAGTCTATTATTCATAACTAGATTTTCGAGAATAGTTTTATAGAGATAAAATTTAGAACTAACAGAAATTTAAGATCTTTAAAGATGCAACTAAAATCACAGTTAAAAAACAGAGTATTTCAAAAATCCTTTATCAAAAACAAACCTCTAATACCAAATGTTGGTCAGAGTGGATACTCAGAAGGGTTGGTGAATTGAGTTCCAATTAAAATTTCTGTTAAAATATTGTCTTTTTAAAATCCCCCAATTTATAAAAAAAGTTAAACTATAGTGAATTTATACAGAGTGTAAATGTTCACTTAGCTTCTCAAATATTGATTAGGTCTCAGTTAATTCAATCACAAGATTAAACTGGATTTTGAAACTAACCTACTAATTTACAGTAAGTGTAAACACTTGCTAATTTAACTATCAAAGTAACTTTAAAATGGTTTTGTATTTCAAAGTAAAAGAGGAAAAATATAAAATATATATGTAGTATATATTAAACTTAAACTAAAGATGCACAGTAGATATAACAAGAGGTTCAGTCCAAAGCTGGGACTTGGTCCTCTCATATTTATATAAATTTGATCCAAACCATGTATCTGGGTTAACAACAGTTTACAAAACTGTCCAGGCCACGCAGGGACCTCTACCACTATTCTTCATGGGAAATAATATAAATACCAGGCTACATAAGGACCTCTTCCACAGTTGACGTTGGTAAAAAAAAGTTTAGAGTTTTGGAGTGAGGATTTTGATATCCTCCAATTCAGTGCAGGAGACAGAGTGTGTGTGAGATATATAGAGTACACGACACTTCTCAAAAGTAAATAAACAAATCACTTTGAGAGAATAGAAAAGAGATTCAAAAGCTCTAGTGATTTGCAATGCAGCTCTGGACTCGTTGGATTCAGCAAAATTGCTTCTGAGTCCTCTGGTTTTTCTGTTGAAAAATAGAGTGTCATTGTTTAGCTTGTGTTCTTGTGTTCTTCGGAGGTGTTGGATTGTGCTCATGAGAGTTCTTTGTAATTATTTCAATATCTCTTTCGTGATCAGGATTATTCTTCTAGTTCAGTACAGTGCACTTTTGGTTTCTTCAGTTGTCGTGCGTATGTAAGTTCTTCTCATTGTATATTCACACTCGTGTTCATGTACTGCATCTCAATCTTCCTTATATTACACCAGTTCTCGAAGTAGGAAAGATTCCCTTTTCATAGGTTATGAGATATGGTTTCCTGACATGCCAACAACTATCATTAAATATCATTAATTGCATTAAAACCATCAAATATGATTGTTAGAATTATTTAAATAATATTCACAAAAAGTTAAGAAACGGTGTCACAGTGATTATGTAAACGATGTCTTCTTCACGGTATATGTTCCACGGTATGTGATTCACTGTGTCTCCATGTCACGGTGTCTAGATCATGGTGTTTCGATCATGGTGTGTTTTTCATGGTGTATGGGTCACGGTTTGTCCTTCACGGTGTCTGGGTCACGGGTTTTCCTTCACAGTGTCTGTTTGACTATGACTGTGTCTTGTATACAGTCCGTCTTACTGTGTCAAACATCACGGTGTCTCTATACTTACACAAATGTATGTATTTATATTTAGTTAGTAATATGCATAATATAGATTAATATAAACCAGTAGAGAGTAAGAGAACTTGAATCATAAATATAAAGGCTTGATAATATAAGTGAGATTGGTGATCATGCATAAGACTTGTAAATAATAAAGCGAGTAATTAACATCAATAAGATTTGCTATTATTAAAACATGATGTGTAGTCATTATTGAGATTGAAGAGCATTAACAAGATGGTGAATTAAGATTGAGATTAATTAACAGTAATAGGATTTGTGATCATTAAAACATGATTAAAGCATGAGGAGTCCAACACTATCATTATTGATTATGATTTTAATGATGTGTAAGAATAAATAAATAATTATTTTTCATGAATTTTAACTCTTCTTTAAACATCATCCTTAGGTTTGCACCATAGGATTTCATTAGATCCCATTTTTTGTCTATAAAAGGGAACTGGAATGTTTTTAGGTTTAGTAAGGTATTGATTTAGTTAGAAATCAGCCATGTAAAATGGTATAGGATGTGTGAATATGGGAGAAGATGGTGTTGATTTTTTTAAGTGGGGGAAGGACACACATGGAATTTTTTAAATGAATCAATTAAACCTATATTTTATAACGAAAAAAATCCAAAAACTATTTCATAATAAAACCATAAATGAGGTAAGGTTTTAATATGGTCATCTATTTTTTTTGTAAAATCATTTAGTACATTTAAACATATTTATTTTTAGATCTACATATTTGTAAATCATTTCTCACCTCATCTTTTTTAATATATTTTTTTCTAATTTTTCTATTAATAAAGGTCAAAAATTATGTTTCCCTTATTAGAAAATTAAAATTATTCTAATTCCAAATATCAAAAACGTTTTTTCAAATTTAATTCATGAAATTGGCTGAATACTATATAAAATTATACTCACATACACGAAGAAAAAATCGGATTCCAAAGAGAAAATAATCATAATCATAGAACATTTTAATATAAAAAATAAATATGAAATTGATTCGAAAAAAGATAATTTGTATTTTATTTCATATTAATGAACAAATTTTATTTTAAAACAAATTTAAAATATAATTTCTATTTTTAAATAATTTAAATATAAAATAAGTTTTCCAAGAAAATATTGTATTTTTTACTATTCATCAAAAATGGATACTTTATAGAAAAATATTAGTAATTCAACCAAATATAATTTTTCTATTCTCTTTGAAAAAAAATTAATTTTAATTTATCAAAACAATTTCTAAAATTGGAAATAGTTAACATTAAATTATGTGTTCAAAGTGAGACTAAACCACATTTTAGAAAAAATATCATTTTTAGAAAACTATTCTTTATTCATTCAAATGACTCTTATTATATTTATAATCAATAGGTAACCATTTAATTTTTTATACTTGTATTAACCATATAATATTCATAATTTTTTTATTATTGTTCATACCTACTAAAATAGTTTCTAGGCTATTATGGTTATTTAAAAAAATATTTTCGTATATTATATTCCTTTAAACCCGGTGTTGTGTGCATCATAATCTATCAACGAGAATGAATTTATTGAAAATAATTAAATCATAAATCATTACTGCTTTCACATTATCCAAATTATGTTCCCAGTCAATGTTTGGAAAAGTTAAAAATTAATTAATAGAATAGATTATAAACATGTAAAATATTTTAATTTAATGAAAATGAAAACTTAATAGTCCTCTAAAAAATGATAAGAATAGATTATGATATTTATTCATTATTTATATTAATTAATATAAATGGAATCCAATAATAAATATTGATGTTTCCAATGATATCCACATGATGAAAAGAATCATGAATACAATTATGAGGCTTTTATGAGTATAAAATAGTCATGTATAAATATAATTCCATTTTTGTTTTGTATAATGATGTGTTGGTTCTAATTCATGTGTATTTATCTTGATTTATACTCCCAAAATACACTGTAATTTAATTTCAATAATTATTATTCATTAATTAAAACAATATAATGGAATGGGTATTGTAGATATGATTAATTTTTTATGTATTAGAAATCTTTATGATGTATTTATGTATATTTATAAATGTATTTAAGAGGAACATTTTTTGTTGGGATCTAAAAATATCTGAATTTTATAAAACTAAAATGGTTAAATATTAATATAATAAACAAGTATATATTTCTCTAGTAATTATCAATATAATAATTGTTTGGTATGACTATAAATTATATTTAATTCTGTTTAATTTTTTCTTATCTTATAATTCCCATAAGAATTGTATTATCATTCTGATGTCTCTATAATTCCATTTAAAATATTAAAATGATAATATTTTGTAACCATTCATGTTGATGTGATTTATAATGATTATATTTATGTTATATATGATAAAAATATTCAATTGGGTTGTTATTTATTTCCCGTGATATTATTTTTTGCGCAATAAGGCTTAAATATTTTTCATTTTTTATATATTTTATAATTTGTGTGCAATTTTAGGGTATATTCAATGATATACTGGTATTTTATTTTTCTACATATTAAAAATATAGATATTATTAGTGACCCAAATTCCAATATATATATATTATGAATGGTTATATAGTATTTAATTTTGGTTTTTTGATTAATAACCATTTTATTGCAGTTTTTATATTTCATTTTAATTTCTTTTTTTCATTACATATACATCGTATTTTTCTAATATTTTATTATTTCATTGGTACATTTGAATTATTTTGAGACCATGTTGTCTTTCACAACATGAAATTAAAAAAAACATTATCTCTATCATTCCACCTAAAAAGTGAAAAATTGGTGTCTCTGAACCTGTAATGGGGGTTTATGGTGAATTTGAAAAATCCTAAAATTCTTTGGTTTTGGATATGGTGAGTAAATCCTAGAGATATTTTGTTTATCCAATTATATCAAAAACATTTGTTTGCGTGTAATTAATTTTCAATTTTTTTGGCATTTTACTCTTGTATGAAATCATTTTCTCATGTATTGTAAACAATAGTACTGATGAAAAATTCAAAAATCTAAAAGAATCAGTAGTTATATTTATTTATCATAAATAGTAGTATATTTAAAAAATCATAAGATGTTTGTTATTTTAGATAATAATTCATAAATTTTTAATATTATTTATAACATACATTTTATAAAGATGCTTAATTTCAAATGAATCATGTAGTGTATATTTATATTGAGGTCTATTATAATTAATTAATATTGGATTTGTTAGTAGTTTATGGATTTTTTATGGGATTCAACGTAACTAATATTTTTTTCTTTCAATAGTGCCGTGGAAAAATAAATAATTTTAATTGATGCACTATTATAGGTCATCGTGATCATGGTCACGTATGCTCTTTTTCCATAAAAATATTTTATTTTCATTAAAGTATTTGAGACTTTAGAATTGAATTTTTTACTAAATTTATTCTTTTATATTAATTTATTTATTTATTTGTTATGAATTTATCTGATAAATTGTAGTATAATAATAATTTTATGATGGTATTTTTAAACTTTTCACTATAATAGGTTGATAATTGGGCTGATAAAGAACATCATATCATAGGTTTTTTGTGAATGATTGAAATATTCCATTAACCTAAAATTTGTTTTTGATTGAATCACTAAAGAATACCTCATTATTATGACTGGTTACCTATAGAGATGCAAAAATTATAAAATTATTATTTCATTATTTTTATCATGATAATCTATTAACTATAACCAAAAAAAATTAAGTATATTTTATTTTGAAGACTAAGATCAGCATTCATTGAATTGAAAATAAAACAAGAAATTCATATTCTATTCTCTATAGTGTGCTCCTAAATCCATTAGATATCATAAAACATAATATGATAACCTATGAAATACATAAATAAAATGAAATAGATAAAAATCATAGTAAATTAATAAACAAGATAATGGAAAACAACTTCTGAGTCCAATGTATAACATTATATCATAAAATATAAGGTTCAAGGGTAATAAGATTAGTGTATAACATAAAAAAATGGTTTCATAATATCATGAAATCATAGGAAATGTGGAAGAAACATATAATATCACATATTCATGAGTAATGTAAATCTAGCTATAAAGAATCACATGGTGGAAAAAGACCAATAATGGATGAGGTTTAATCACTAATCTCGTTCATGACATATATCACGAATAAATTTTTTCACAATTTATTTGAGAGATATTTTGGTTTTCACATCCAAACCATTCCATAACTTATGTTTTCCACAAAAATTAAATCATTATAAGTATAAATCATAATAATTACCAATGGAATGAAAATGGGAGGTAAAATATCACCACATATAATAATCAAATAAAATTTTGTAATGATGGAATTTGATAAATGAAAATGAGAAATGTTTTAACCCATAAAAAAGATAGAATGATCTAGATATTTAATTTTGGGGATTAAATAAAGATTTTATATCATTAAAAAACATTAAATAGATATGTAATGCTAGTTAGAGAGAGAATGGTCCCAGCCCAAAGAAAAGGGTTCTTTATAGATATCCCATACCTCAAGTCCAATTCATCACATTCATTACATGTATTCATGAATAAAAATATTATGTTAACTATTTCCATGATTAATACTATATTTCATGTTTAACAATGCATTTATTTTATTTATTATCATGTTACATTTAATAACATAATAACTTTGCATGAAGTTTGATTTTTTGATGGTCTTCAACTAACAATTAAAAATTCACATTACATATTTTATTAAGGTAAAAGAGATTAATATATCTTCATATATGTAATAATAATAATGTAATAATTTTCATTTTAATACATAAATTATACTATTAAAACTAGTAATTTTGGATCATTAGGGAAATTAAACTATGTTATAATCATGGAAAATGTAGTCCATACAATCACTTGAGTAACATTTCCATTTTTCAAAAACCATGATGGAAAAAAGATAAGAGATATTTTATTTTTAAAAAAATATAATTAAATAATTACTAGAATATTATTTATTTAGATAAACGTATATATATCATCCATTCAATATGGTAATGATAAAATGAATCACATCACTTCTCGAACTGGTAGTCTTCCATTCACCTGAATTATGTTATAATTTTTCAGTGGATGGTAATGAAAAAAGGAATATGATATATTACATTTAAGAATTATTTATAATTAATGTATATTATATATTAAAATAAAATTCATCATCATGAATTGCTTAAAGATATGATGATGGAAAATGAATTACATCGGTTCGTGAGACAGTAATTCACTATACCCATGAATGATGATTTTCTTTCCCATTTCTTGAATATTATAGGTATGTTGGATATTCTATTATTATAATAACATATTAGAATATGGGAGATATTTATGTTATTATATAATCCTGATTTGATAATATTTATTGGAGGTATAATGTTAAATAAAATAATAATGCTTATATAAAAATGATACATATTCTTTGGCCAACCTCATTATAATTATACCAAATGCCTTCACATATTATCCTTATAGCCTATAAATGTCCTATAATACATGGGTATGGAAATAGAATATTTACATTGGTACATCATGTTTGGTAAACATGGATTTTAAATTTTGTGAAGGATGCAAGAAGAGGTGACCTTTTATAAGTGCTACGGAGTGCTATATTTTTAAGTACCCATAACTAGTCCTTAATGGGAATTATACACCAAGAAAAGATCCTCCAATATTAATAAATAATATAATGGGGGTTTTATATTCTCAAATAAAACCCCCACAATTGAAAATTAAATATTTCCTTAAAATTTTATTCTATTTACCTCTTAGGATACTCAATTTTACCAATTGTTTTTTAACCCTAGTACTAGGTCTTTTACATTTGATATTTCTATTGTAAAAAATATTAAATTTACCTTATAACATAATATTTATTATTCAAATTAAATTTATGTAAACTAGTTCATCATATTAAAATATAAAATTGAAAGAATTTTATTTAAAATTAAACCATTAAAACATTTAATTATTGGAATTTCATGAAAAAAAAATTCCAACAATATTGGATTTTATATTTACTCAATTACAAATAATATTCTTATACAGGGTGCACAGAGGAATCTAGTGGGTTGGGGATTTTATATTTTTCAAAATATAACTGATGAAACAATATCATATCATGTGATTTGAGCATTGATATATTTTTGATGATCCCATGTGAATATATTGACCCCAAAAATTTAAATGAACATTTTGTTCATTCGAATCAGTGGAGTGTTTGAATAAATATTGTTGTCATTGATCATTGATCAAATTATCTGAAATTGAACCTCAATATATCATACACACAAACTTCAAAAATATGAAAAAAATTGGATAATTTAATTATGTGTTCTTGCATAGAGATCGCTCAAATCCTTTGGTGTCACGTTGATCACCTAGACTCCATTCCTATGATCCATAAGGACGTTATGTGATTGAGTTCTTGGAAGGATTCATCCTCACTATAGGATGTGGTATGATAGAGTATCAATCAACTAAAATTTAATGAATAGTAAATTTAATGATATTCAATACTCGTCTTATATAATATGTGTTAAAATAACCTGACCGGGTTCCCTGACCATTTTATATCCAACACCAAAATATAAGTGACAAACCACTCCATGCGATAAACTAACATTATGATAAATATCATTTATATTTTATCAGAAACTATTAATATATAATAAATATTTACATGATAATATTGAGTCATTATCATGACTCATAATTCCTAATAATCTTAAATAAACATTGTATATTAAAATAATATTCATTCATGTAATATTATTCCATATATTCACCAAATTAATTCTATATCATTTTGGAAGATATATTTATCCCAAATATTATATACCTAAATAATAATAAATTATGTTATTCATTGGTGATTGATAAATCTTTGAAAACTCTTGAACCCCAGGGTAGGTCCCACAATATCCTACACACTTATTAATCACAATAGAGAAGTGTCTCACCTATTTTTTCATGTCATTGTTTTGATATGGTTCATTGTAAATCACAGTTCTTTTCTGGGTTCATCGGTTAGTTTAATGTTGAGTATTAATGTTTCATATATGTTTAATCACCGTAATTTCTATTCCCCATTTCTTCTTTAGGGGGTTTTTGAGAAAAGGTGGTTACTTCATGATTTGGTCCAACCACGAGCCCATTTCCATATTTAAAAACAAAATTAGTTTATTTTATAACTCCATCATTTCTACACATATTTCATGCATTACACTTAAAATAGGTCGTACACATATATATTAAAACTAAAATATCGTTTTTTACCCCTTATAAATTCATAATCATGGTGAATTGTGGTTATTTATTCGGGTATTGGGCCAGCCCGGGGGCCCATTTTGAGTTTTTTTTTTAATTGTATCTTTTATATCCTATTCAATTATTTATAAATTTCGGAGATTTTACCACCCACTCGAGTCCATGAAACTTAGTAACTCCCCAATGTTTCATTTTATCTCTTAGGAGTACATTGTGTTGCTGATTAGGGAAAAAATTCTCAATGGTTCTCAAATCGTCTAGATTTGAAAACAATATTTTATCTCATTTATAAATCATTAAATTCATTATTTTCTTGCCAAAAATACTCTTCCCCTTGTTATTAAATACCATAGGATCCCATCTACTAATTTTCAAGCCATTCTCATTCTTTTATGGGTGCAGATCTAAGGGAATACTAAGGGTTTTTGAGTTTCCAAGTGAGATTCCCTCTAATTTCTCTTCCATCTACCTCCCCCTTTCAGTATTTCATTGTTATCTAATATCCTATAGTCATTATAGTCATGTGGTTCTGTTATCCCCGGATTGTTTAGGGGTCTTTCATTTGTTTTGGGATGTTATTCATATGTATAGGGTTTATAAACCCTAGGATAGTGATATTGAGTGTGTGTTTGCATTACTCCAAGGATTTGAGGTAGGATATCCCTTGCACATGCTTTTATCAGTTATGTTTCATCATTTTCAAAAAAAAATCACCTGATATATATGTTTATTATTTTTTTCGTCCTTTTGATAATTGTATTGGTGTGAAAAATGGTTGTTTAAACCATGTTATTTGGAGGGTAGTGTTGGTTGGTCATAAAAGTGCACAACAAGTGTTTGTTTAAATGTTCTGCTATTTTTTACAACTATTTTTTGATGTTTAGAACATGGATTATATAATTTTGTACATTTTCTAGTATCATGAATACAATATGGCATGTGTTTGGTGTTTTAATCTTTTTTTAGGTTCTTAAAATGAATTCTTTTAGGGCATTTTATGTGTTCGATAAATTTTTGTATTGTTTGTTCTATGTTAAATATGATTTAATTTTTTTTTATTTATAATCTCATTTTAAGAATTCAAAATGTTATTTTTTTTCCTTAAATTGATTTCCAATTAGGATTTGGTTTTAAAATCAAATGGTTTTTGGTTTACTACATGTTTGGGCCCGAGTTTCCAGAAAATGGCCCGTTTCACATCCTTATGAAAATGGTTGTGTTTTGAATATATAACCTATGTGATTTAAGGGATTTAAGAATTATTTTTCTACATTAAAGGGTGTTTATATACCCCCATAATAAATTATAAATTCATTCCACTGTCAAATGTTAGTTTGGAGAAAGGATTAAAGGCATGTTAGGAATTGTTTTTGTAAAAAATGGTTACCATGTGTATTTCATGTTCAATAATTTGGGCAGTTTTATGGTTCTTGAAATAGATTTATTAATTGGTTTTCAGATTTTAAAATCTGTGTTTACATGTTTTTTATGTGATAATGGCTTTAAAAGAGACTTTTTTAAGGGATTTTATGTGCAATGCCTTTTAACAATCCTTGAAATTGTTTTATAAAATTTTTTGGTGGTTTATTGATTCATGAATAAAATGTAAAGCATGTATGCGGGATGTTTTGTGGTATATAGATTCGTATTGGAATTTTGATGAGAAATCTGTATTTCATAACATGTCTAACTTGATTGGTTTCTAAAGGTAATCCCTGGTATCTTGGTGGGCAGACGTGTAATAGTATGCTATTGATCCTGTGGGGTTTTTCCCCTATTTTACATAGCAAGTTTGACGATGAAAACACTAACTAAACTTTGATAATGATGTTTTTAGGGACCTCTAGTTTATGGGTATACCCCCTACTAGTGTATTGTGTTCATGATGAAGGATATTTATTATGGTCACTTTAACCATGATACGAGGTTATTAGGGACCTCAAGAAACAACTTCCTATGGGTGTTCCCCTGACTTGTGCTCATTGGGTATTTTTACTCACAGTCTTTATAGAGTGTGTTTGGTAGGTAAATTCAACAGTGTGTGTGATTTATTTAAATTTTTAATTATTTAATGAATTCCTCTTGAAAACTAGTTTCATTTTGATG
Organism: Viscum album; assembly: GCA_963277665.1. Classification (NCBI taxonomy): domain Eukaryota; kingdom Viridiplantae; phylum Streptophyta; class Magnoliopsida; order Santalales; family Viscaceae; genus Viscum; species Viscum album. Next base: position 1,766,487,754 of record OY728140.1, read on the forward strand.
TTGCACCTCTTTGAAAAATTTTACTAGTATTCTTGTTTATAAAACATGAAAGTATTTGTATGGTAATTTTTTTATAGAATGTGACCTCATTTGGAAAAAATATCTTTATATGTTGTATTTAAAAAAAATTGATATTTCTATTATTTTAACAGATATGGATTGGGAATATAATATTGGGCTAACCTACTGAGTTTTAATACTCATGCCTATAGTCTTCTTCTATTTTCATCCCTTGTGCGGGTTGCAGCATGAGTTCGATCACCTAGGGCGTTGTGTGATCATTGGGTTGGATAGTGGCCAGAGGGGTCATATGGATTTACTTTTTTATTAGGATTGGTCAGTTGAGTTTTTGGTTTAGTTGTACTTTCATTATCTTTTATCACAGTACGATTTTTATGTAAATATATTTTGTGTTGTCCATTTAATTTAGATGTTTATTTGATTATTTATATTTGGTTGAAATTTTTCCCTTTTTTAGTCAATTTAATAGCATGGTTTTTGTCGACATCCCGAGAGGATCGTGAATAAATCTCGGGGCTTACCATGTGATAGCCTAGATGATCTGTTGAGGGTCGACGCAGGATAGTTTGTGAAAAAATGGTATCAAATAAGGTTGTCTCTTAGCATGAATTTATTTTAAGAGAAAATGTTTTATTTAGTGGAAGTAAAGGTATAGGGATTAGGATTTTTGGGACATTAGGTGTAAGTGCGGGAAGAGCGTCGCGAACACCTGCTCGTTCTGATCCTCGGGTTTCCACAAGAACTCTGGTTTTATTAGTGTCCATTATTTTTATTGACTGTTTTCTATTGGAATTTGACAAGGGGAGTCTGACTAACGGCCTCTGTGAGCTCTTAAGGCCTGAGAAGCCATGTGGAGCCAAGGCATGGTCCTAATAAGTCTCTTAGTGTTGGTGGTGTGCTTAAGATATAGCCTCCAACCATATTGTCATTTAAACCACCGACAATGGATCCCTATTTTGGGTCTCTTGGACTTATCATGCATTCCTAATTTCTATTTTGAATGTCCCTATGTGAGAATTGTTGAAATGGGTTTTAAAATAAGGATTTTATTTTGAAAAGTGGAAAATTGGGTTTTCAAAAATTAAATATAATTATGGTTATTAAATATTGTGCTTTTTTTGAAACAGGGTTTTTGGAGGAAGTGGAAATTATTTAATGGAATTTTATTTTCTATAATATAAACATGTGTTTTGTTGAATAAAATTGTTCTGAAAGTGTGAGTCATTTTAAGGCGATTCTGAATCATTATTTTAATTAGGGATTTTTGGGATATAGAAAGTAGTTTGAATCTGATGAATTGGTTTTGAAAATTTGTTTTGATTAGATATTGGTTTCCTAGAAAGGTTATTGGTCTCAATTCCCATCAGATTATGAAAACATACCTTTCTGAATTTTGAAAAATTTGAAGGGTCATTTGGAGTAGCTTGTTTGTTTTAAATGTTATTAAAAATGAATAGAATAGGTTTTTATGAAAATGGTTCGTGATGAGGTGTGTTATTTTTTGTGAAATTTGAAATGGTTTTTTGAAATGGTGGTTATTTATTCATTTGGATGGTACACGATTTTTGGAATTATGTGGTTTTCTTTTCTCCTTTTTGTTTTGAAGTATGTTACATGCATGGTTTTATTGATATCTAGAAGGATGGATTGTATTTCAGGGTGGTTGTCTTCCTAGGTTTCATAGAAATGTGTATGTGAGTGATACTTGTGGAATCGCCACTGGTTAATTTGAAATCCGCAAAGTTAGTTTGTTTTTTAAAAGTGTTTTGAGTTGAAAAGTTGTGGCATTGTTTTATATACTAATGATAATGTGGCTAGTTTATTCTATGTCTTCGAATAGTTGTTTATTCAGTATTCTTATTTTTTATCTTGAATTCATACTCTATTTGTGTCTTGAGATGGGATCTTGTTGGTGTCCTGGTTTCGGTGTAATGTCAAGTGGGTTTCTAAAGATGTGTTGGATGTTGTGATGTGGCCCCAGATAGTTCTCTGTTTGTAAGATTTCCAGTTGATCAACCAAAAAATTATTTCCCAAGTATCATAAGCTATATCCACCTCTTAAAATATGTCTGTGTACCTTTTGTTGAAATATCTATATATTTTGGCTTAATTTACAGTTCCTTTATGTTTGGATGATTCTATCTGGTACAGTAGTCATGTTCAATGATGCTAGAGGTGTTTCACTGTATTATTTGTTTATTTTACTCCTTATTCTGTGTAAGTTAGAATGGTGGTGTGCATCCCTCTATCTCTATTGGGATTTGGCATTTTTTATATAGTTCATTACATGAGATAATTTGAATCATAGCACCTGAACAAGGTTCATTAGAAGCTTCAAACATTACGGCCTTATTTTTAGGCCTTGGAGTGAGGATTTTCACACAGTCCAGGAATCGATAGAGGTGAGGGGATCTTTACTAGGATCATACTTCCACCATTTTTTAAGGAGGTTATTATGTCTATATTTTTGTTCCTCATCACTATGAATTTCCTCTTTTCACAATAATCATGGGGCACATACCCCTCACTCTATTTCTATGGTTATGACTCTATTGATGTGGGTTTCTGATCAATGTCCTCATGTGGACCGCCTCTGTAAATCGGGTGTAGTCTTGTTTTTACATGTTCATAGGTAAATAATGTTGGGTAGATATTTTTAGAGATTCAGTAGACTAATGATTGGGTCCCCTTATCTACCACACCTGAGTGGTGGGGGATTGAATCCAGGAAGAAACTGTTGGCCCAGTTCTTGACCCCTATGTTCAGGAGTGGGTGATTAAGATGTTCATGTTGTAACCCTCTTATCAAGGGTTTGATGGTTGTTGTGTTGGAGTTTTGGTGGGCCTGAGCGGGTGGGTTCAAATTCTAGTTGATGTTGAATTTCTTTTATTTTTTTCTAGATGGTCTCTAGTGGTGGGGAAACCCATTTTAGTTCTCGAAGATATTTCATTTAAGGATTTAACATATAGTGGTTGTGATTTAATAGTGGGGAGCTCGTTCTGGCCTCCCCCATCCCCACCCCTAGGTCATTGTATTTTGTGAGGGAACATTGGTTTGGGTGGTCATTGGGTTTATTGGGATAAGTTCCAACAATCTAGTTATTAGCATGGTTGTAGAGGTTGTGGCGTGATATTTCCATTAATTCTCAGGAATTGGTTGTGAAGTGGTGCTTTTTTGACTTATAGGCTTAACATCAATCGATGATGGATGATATTTCCTTGGCATGAGGGTCTGGACCATGTTGATATGGAATCCTTTGGTGTAGATCAATAAGAAGGAATTTTTTTGTGTCTTTATAGGGGCAGAAAACTTTAATGGTGGGGAGAATTGTCACACCTATTTTTTCATGTCTTTGTTTTGATCTAGTTCATTGGAAATTCTGATTTTTTTTGGGTCATAGGTGAGGGGAATGTTGATTTCTAAATTTCTAATATGTAAAACCACACTTATTCTGGTTCCCCATTGTTTTTTAGGAGTTGTTGGAGATAGGGAGGTTACCTAATGATTTTTCCCCCACTTAAATACTAAAACTAAAACATCCTTTTGGACCCCATAGAAATTCATAAGCATGGAGAATTTGGGTTATTTCTTCTGGTATTAGGCTATCCCAAGGGCCAATATCCAGTTTTAAAAAATTAATTTTTTTCTTTTATATCATATTCATTGTATTATTCTTTTCTATAATTCAACCTCCCAATAGAGGCCAAGAACCTAGACACACCCCCATGTTCCATTTTGTATTTTAGGAGCATATCATGTCGCTGATTAGGGATGATTTTCTCAATGGTTCTAAAATCGTTCAGATTTTCCCAACGTATTTTGTTTCAATCATAATACATTTAATTCACTATCATTTTTCCACAAATATTCTTCCCCATGTTACTACAGACCATAGGAGCCCTACACTATGTTTCAAACAATTACCTTACCTCTATGGGTGAAGATATAAAGAAATATGAAGTGTTTTTGAGTTTCCAAGTTGAGATTCATTTTCATTTATCCTCACTCATCCTCCAACATTAATTATTTATTTGCTTTTTATTTTCTTATAATCATTTTTGACCATTGTTTATCTTATCATATGATTTTTTATGGGGGTTTTGTTCATTTTTGGCTGGTAGTCATAGGTTTAGGTTTTATAAACCCTTGTATATTGATATCAGGTGTGTAATTCCATTACACCAAATATTTTATGTAGGGCATCACTTACACATGATTTATTCAGTTAAGTATCATCATTTTCTTATTTTTATAACTTGATATATATATATATATTTATATATTTATTATTATTTCAGTCACTGGATAATTTTCATGGTGTGAAAAATGGTTGTTTAAACCTTGTGTTGTGAAAGGTAGTGTTGTTTTTTTATAAAATTTCACACCAAATGTTTGTTTAAATGTTACTTTATTTCTAAAAACTATTTTTGGGAGGTTTAAAATCTGGATTATTTTATATTTTACATGTTACAGTATATTTTATAAAATATGGCTTGAAATTGGTGTTTCATTCCTTTTCAACTACATAAAATAACTTTTTTTGTTTAAAAGGATATGTCATGTGTTTATTAAATTTCTCGATTAGATTTTATGTGTTAATTGTGATTTAAAAATAATTTTTTTAGATTTATAAATGAATTTTAATAATGTAAAATTTTACATTTTGTTTCTTCTAGGGAATTCCATTTATTATTTGTTTTTACAAATAAAGCAGTTTTGGTGTACAACATTTTATGGCATGAGTTGTGGAAAAGTGGATCGTTTCACGTCCTTATGAAAATGGTTGTGTGTTGACTATGTAACCTGAGTGTTTTAAGGGATTTATGATTTTTTTTGCTAATGTAAATGGTTTTTATACACCTCCTTAATAAAATGGAAGTGCATTACTTGGTCAATTGTTAGTTTTGAGAAAGGATTAATGGCCCTGTGGAATTTTTTTGTAAAAATGGTTTCATGGTGTATTTAATATTCTATCATTTAGATCCATTTTATGGTCCATGAAATTGATTTATTAATTTGATTTTGGGATTCTAAATATTGTTTTATTTTTTATTGACGGTTTTTTGTCCTTAAAAGGGAATTTTTTAATGGATTTTATGTACAAGGCCTTGTTATACTCATTGACTTTTTTTTACGAAACATTTTAGTGGTTTATTGAATTGTGAAAAAAAATGTGAAGCATGTTTGAATGATGTTTGTGTGCATATGGTTTGGTAATGGAATTTAGATTTGAATAGTTTATTTGATAAGATGTGTAACTTGATTTAGCACTAATGGGAAACATGGGTATCTAGGTCGGAAAATGTGTACTAGTATACTAGTGTTTCCGTCTGGTTTGGGCCAGGTTTCACGTAGATAGTTTGATGATTTAAACACTAACTAAACTATGATGATGATGTTGTTTATGGACGACAATGTTATGGTTATGATCCCTACTAGTGTCTCATGTGCATGAAAATAGATATTTATTATGGTTACTTTAATCGTGATATGAGGTAGCTGGGGATCACAACGAACTAGTTCCTAGTGGAGTTCCCATGACTTCGGCTCATTGGCTATTTTTACACATCATCGGCATATGTTGTGTCTTGTTGGTAAATTCATCAGTATGTGCGTTTTTTTTTAATTGTACATTCTTTAAAGCATCCCTCTTTAAAACTACTTTCATTTTGAAGTTGCACCTCTTTGAAAATTGTTACAAATATTCTTGTTTATAAAACATGAAAGTTTTTGTCAAGAAATTTTTTATAGCATGGGAACTCATTTTAAAAACATAACATTATATATTTTATTTAAAACTTAAAATTGATTTTTATTTTATTTTAACGGATGGTCATTGGGGATAGAATATCGGGCTAACGTACTATTTTTTAATACTCATAGCTATATTCTTCTTTTATTTTTATCCCTTATGCAGGTTGCAGCTTTTGTTTGATAAACATGGGAAAAGTGGGATCATTGTGTTGGAGAGTGACCATAGGGGTCACATGGAGTTAGTTGGTTATTATTTTTGGTCTGTTAGGTTGTTAGTTTAGTTTTACATTTTGTTTCTTGTACAAATAATGTCCTGTTCAATTTTTATGTAAATGTTTTTTCGGTTGCACATTTATTTCAACTATTTGATTAATTGTTTATATTTGGGAAAAATAGTTCCTTTAGGTGCTCTATTGATTCCCTTGGTTTTGTATCCATCCTAAGAGGATCTGGAATGCCTCTCAGGACATGTAGTGGGATGTTCTAGGTGATAGGTTTAGGGTCAACTCAGGCTAGTTCGTGACAAGAAGACTCTTGAATATGCTATTGTGGGTGAAACTCTAATACCGTACCTCAATAGTATTGAATACTAATCACAATACAAGAGCATATTCCAGAAACCCATCATGTCCCACAAATGGATGATGAATATACATAAATGTAAAACTCTTCCAATGAACACAATCAGTGTAATATAATCTCATTATATCTAGATATAACATAAATTAGGGCACACAGATTTTTCATAATCTAATATATCTTGATTATTTTTTACCACATAGGACTAACATTCCTACATCTACCATGGGAATGTATTTTGGGATGGTAGTATCATCTTGATCAATTGGGTAAGAGATATCACTTCTAACTCGAATCAACAAATTCTATCGTGATTATTCAATAATTTTCATATCAGCAATGATGAACCCAATGATATCAACCTTCCCCCAACATTATTGGTGTAATTTTTTATTATATCAATGTATATGATAAAATAGTATACACTAATAATAATTTAGATTAAGGATACCATTACATGTGTCTCTAGAAATGAACTACTATTTACGTCTAAAATAATTGGTGTTCCTATAACTGGTCCACTCCTCATGATCTCATATATTCAAGATCTCCAAGTGATAAATTTATAAAAATCATTCTCAATGACCTTGAGTCTCCATCACCTAATAGTCAAACATCATCTAAGTTCATTAATAATTACTTATCTCAACCATAAGACATTTATTAAATATTAATGTCCTAGTATTAGGAGGTTCTCATTATAGCCTAGGAACAACTATAAAATTTTTATTTGATAGATAATATATGTACATTACCATGTTAATAATGGATAACTGAATAAGAAAACTATCATGGTAAGAGGGAATAATGAATAACACACTACATACATGATATAGAAATCAAAAAGTATTATTCAATTTGGGCCTACAACACCCACTATTACAATACTTCCTCTTTAACTAAATATAACTGGATAAATATTCATATTAACACACACATGATAAGACCAATCTTCATCTATGTTAGGGATTTACTCATTGAGAAATCCACATTTCCATTGCATGGTTATTTTTCTATTTTTGACTGTATCTCCTTGAGTAGACTCTTTAATATATATAATCCCCTAGTATATATCCTGTTTTCACATTCAAAATAGTACATATTTTATTTTAGTATATTGAAAATAATTATAAAATTTTACATACTATGTATGATTCAATGAACAAGAAAAAATCGGTGCACCATTTACACTACTTCTTTTAATGACAAAGATTTCTAAACACACATTGTTTTTATAGATACAGATACCACTATCTTGAATGAGATTGTTTTGTCTATTTCGTAATCCAAATTTTGACATTATTTAATAGTTATATATACTAAAACTATTTTTTAAAAAAATTTAACCATTATCCATTTATCTCCCCATACCAGGTATATATCCATTGTACATTATTTAAAAAATTGGATAGTTATCACTTGTTCTTTTACTATTTTGGTGGATACTACTGACATTCACCAATAATTAAATTCATTTTGAAAATATATTTTCATTAACATAACATGGAATATGTTATTTTTCATCAGATAAGAATTTGGAATTAAACAAACTATATTTATCACCTCATATGTCCTATATGTGTCTTTATAGAGAGATTTTTCCATTTGACATTAGTAACATTTCAATTATTCTAAGATTTAATTACCAATAACATGTCACAATATGTACTATTTCCTAGGTCTAATAGTCATTTAGATCTACCTCACTATATCTTGATCCCTAGAACATAGTTTTCAACTTAAATTCAATATATGATGAGTTACATTCATTATGGTCTAAATTAACTATAAAACCAATATTTTTCCATATGATTGCCAACATATTTTACATGGAATATGGTGGAACACCCACAAAGCTCTGGTAAAAAAAGTAAGAAAAACATGGTTAAGTATTGTTATATGATATTTTTTCTTACATCAATCTATAATAGGATATCATTAACATCCACTCCTTATTGATTTTAATGGTGTCACCAACCCATTCTAGTCGAATCATCTAAACACCATCATAGATTTGAGGTATTGAAATCCAATTTCCAATAATGATAATCATAGAATATATCTATCATAAGTAAAATAATAATATGCCTTTTAAAAAATACATGGTGTTACTAATTATTCCATATTGGAACCATGCATATACCATCCTTTTATAGCTTCACTTGAATATCCACCCTAGTATTCAAAATAATAAGCCCTTATACATTAATATATGGAATATATTTTTGAATATAGTAGTTTCTTTTCAATCATTTACAATTACCATGTAATAATAACTTATTGTAATTATTTTTCTTAAAGAACAATGAATAATTTGTCGTGGTGGATACAAAACCACTACTAGGGTTTTATTTTTCAATGTAGTATTTATCCCTAGAAATATCCACTTCTCCATAGGCTCATTCGGTTCTTATTCCTATCTATGTATTTTTGAATAACATTCATTAACTAAATCCAAGTTATACCTACTCAAACTATCATAAAAAAATATTTATACCCATTTATATAAATAATGTCTCATACTTGACAATGAATTTTAGAGGATACGTATTTTTTGTAATATCCTTCATATAATTTTGGCTATTTAGGTAGATGCACCAGATACTTTTCTTGATGTGACATTTTATATATAGTTAACATACTTTATGCATCTATACACATGTTTCTATGAAATTATGGATCTATATCATACTATAACTCAGATGATATCCATTTTCATTGTGGATGGCCTCTGGTAATGTGATTACCCCATTACTTGTGAAGAAAGTCTCATAAATAATAGATGTTTTTGTAATGCATATGAGTGTCAACAATGATTATAATTTTACTTATATCATGGATATGATGTATATAAGGAAGTTTTAGTTTAATATTTACTCTACACTACATTTTCTTGATCAATTTTTTCATTTAAGACTCATCATCGATATTCTTACTAGCATTACAACATTGATGTTTATAATTTAATGTGAATTTAGGAATTATTCCACATTAAGTGATATTGATCAATGAATTCTTGTTCAGTATATTCTTCACCATACCTACTTGATCTATACCCTTATCTTAGGACATTTCATACTACATTACTCACATTTACATTACTCAAAACTCATATAGAAATTTTAAGAAGTAAAATTACTACTAACAAGACATTTGAATTGTTCATGCACTATAGTTGAACTCATTTAGAATTATTTGTGAATTACTATTATTTCTAGAGGTTCTATTTTCCAAAACAAATTAAATTTTTTTATAATAACTATGTTTTTTTACCTCAATGATTCAAAAACCATATTGATTATATCCATGAAAACTCAAATTTTTTTCATGAATAGAATTTATTTTTCCACAACAAGGTATAATTTTTTATATTTTAAATTCATAAATAATTACCAATGATTCAAACATTATAGAACTATTTTTTATGAATTAACCACCACAAAATACTTTCATTACAAAACTGGAATAATGTCTCCATTTTTAATAATAGAACCGGTAATAAATATTTTTTAAAAAAAATAACCCCTTAATAGGAAATTATATGTTATGTTCTTCTCACCACCTAATTGGGAACCACCATTTCTCATCTACATAGAGAATACATTTTACATCATTAAATAATTATTTTCACAAATACATATGGAATTTTGATACATATATTTTGTAGGAATATTATGTTTGATGCATAATTATATTAATAGAAACATTATATTCAAAGATGAATATACATGAAGAAAAATTGTGTACTTTCTTCTTTAGATTTTTATAATACACATAAACATACATATTCTTGTTTCATATCATGTGATGTAAATATACTCATTTTTAATAATAATCCATTGTTCATTGACGCTTTTTGTGAAGGCACCTTTTTTCATAACACTTTCCATTAGAATTTTGAATTTTCATTCAACTAGTTCACTATGTGAACTAAACAAATACATTCATTAAGGTCTTGTTTACATAAATATCATTTTTATAAAATGTAATGATGTAATTTATACAAATTGATTATTTTTTTAATCTTAAATGAACTAGAGTAGAGTTCTGGTAATGGTATATTAATGGGTTGAATGGAAAAGTTTGTAATCAAATTTTCAATTTAAATATTTCCATTGTAATCATAACACTATTTATATATAGTTTCACTTTATCCATGAATAATTCTAAGATATGAGACTAAATTTGAAATCATTCATGTCTTAATGTTGTATCCACAACTCACATCCAACAATTTTTATATAATTTTGATGTTTTCATGAAATTTTTCATAGATGAGTCTCCTATAATAATCTTTTACATCCTCTATTTTTGAGGTTTCTAAACATTTATTAGGGAGTCCCCCCTTGATTATCATATTCCATAGTATTATATGAAATATTATATACTACAGTTGGAAACTCTTGTTGAATAATAATATTACATTATTAATAATTAATAATAGTTTACTTGTGGTATTACATTCTATTTTCAACAAAATACAAATTCTAGAACAATATTATTCTTATATTGATTACTGATTAGAAATTATGCATTAATTAAATCATTAATTATCTAACATAGTCCTTTTAAACTATACTATAACTCACAACAAGTGTCGTAATACTATATCACTTGTGTATTCAAGTGTAATGAATCCTTGAAACTAATTTTTATAGTCTAAATTTTATAGCTAAACCACTACCTGTGGTGTTCCCAGGTAGTATAAAATGTGAGAAACCATATTAAATCATGTATCCTTAAATTGATGAGTGAAATATCATATTTTTAAATCAAAAACTTGAATTATTGAACACCTTCCCCTAAATTAGAAACAATATAGTTTTGGATAGTTCTTTGAACCCAAATTAATTCAAGTTAACAAATAATTCTCATAAGAAATCAACTATTGTTTTAGATTCCCTAAACATTTTTGGATGAGCACCTCGTACACCCGGTTTGATTCAAATAAGTGACAGATGGAAATATTTATTAATATTACAATAAGGGGTTTTAATATTTTTGATGAATTTAATGAACTTCTATAAAATGTGTTAAATTATTTAATAGAATAACATTATTCAAGACATTATGATTTTTTTATTATTTAATGTGTATCCTCTTGACCTACAAATAAATATAATAATAAACACATCATAATTGAAATGAACTTCATGAATGGTATTTGTAATCTCAAATTGTTTGATCCTTTTAAAATCAATTGATCAACCATGACATATGTGTATAATACCACACCTAGGTATTGAATTCTATTGTTGCTTTTTCCAACTACAGTGATTGTCACATCTCATCTGGGTTACCAACTTGACTGGTTGTGGTCCAAAACTATCATAATTATCATTAATAATATAAATATATTTTCGCAATGGCAAGGTGGTCTCAGGAATACAATATAAATACATATCATAATGGATAAAACAAACCTTATACATATTGAATATAATTGAAATTTTTAAACCATAAATTAATAAATAATTATTATAGATATTTTATACATTTGTATCAAATAATTATATCAAAATAACTCAGAAAACCCCTATGTCATTTACTAACCAAGGATTGTGTAAGATTAAAATAAAATTTCAATAATAATTAAATCGAAATTATTTTTTGTACAGGAAAATTTTGATAAATTAAATTAAAATTATAAATTCAAAAAATTTATTTTTTTTCATTGCAATTTTTAATTTAATATTTATTATAAAATTTAATTATTCTATTAATTTAATTTATACCAAATTTTAATTAAATTTTTGAATATTAAAAAACTAATAATTTTAAATTAAAAATAAAAATATATTGATATTAGATATAGAAATATTTTCCTGAAATTGAGAACCATGCTCAGGCCCATATGGTACTAAGAGATGTGTCAGTAGGAAGCACAGGCTAGGATGGGGTGGGCATTAGGAATCATGCGGTCACCCTGATCAGGTGTGGTCGACCAATAGTTGTTGATCCAATGGTGGTTAATAGAGCAGGGGGTTGTGGGTCGACATGGTAACATACGAATTGGAATGATATGACCAGATGGGGTCAGTTGTCAGGCAGTAATGGGTGCATTGGTGGAGTTCCTACGGGAAGGTGGGCATGGTGGAGGCTACAATTTCATTGGATATCCCTTATGATATATTCAATCTTTTTTTCCCTTGAGAGCACACTTCACTCACCACCCAAGTTTCAAATTTTCCCAATTGTTACATCATTTTATGTTAGTCTTATTATAACTTCATCAACTCTATAGATCTCTAATCTTATCTCACCCCGTGTTGTTGTTTTAGGCTAATTGTCACTTCACACTTCTAGATATTCCCTTGGGGACCCAATCATGGACCCTCCTTCCATGATTCCTTTTGTTGAATGGTTCATGGCCATTCTCAACAATTCTTTACAATGGTTCCCATTGAATCCCCGATGATCTCACGTGAGGGTTCTAGTTATCCGTGGATGATCTACTGGATGCCTTCGCGGAAGCTGAAGCATGCCTCAAGTGGAACATGGTTTCATTGTTTGGTTTGAAAAAACCCATGATCTTAGTCTTCAATCCCTTTGTTGGTTTCAGTGGAGCGATTATTCAAGAGAATATAACATCTATCAATAGGAATTCTTTCTTCCAAGTCCTCTACTCAGAAGAAGACATCAATCCAGCTTGGTGCATGGCCCCTTGTTCCTTTGGATGCTGGCACTTCAACCTAGCTCCCTAGTTTCTTGATGTCCATAAGGGGGTGAATAGATCCCTATCAGTGGTATGGATCTGTCTCCTTTTCATCCCAATAGATTTTCAAAACAATATGTTTCTCAATTTTATTGGTGTCTTCACAAGCGAATTCCTATTCTTAGATGATCATACCTACACTTGTTCAGGTTCTTCAGTGGCACAAATTTGTGTGGAAATGGATATCTCATGTCCTTGTGGTGTTATGTCTAGCTGTGAAAAAAGAAAATCTCTACCTGTCTGAAGGATCTCAGGTCATGCCTCTATATGGAGGAGGGGATTCAACATCATTGTACTCTACTCGTCATCTTACTACATCAGTTCCCTCATCAGACTCCCCTACTACAAAAGTAGTGAGGGGTGAGGATATGGTTCTCTTTCAATAGAACCAGCATGACACCCTAGTCGAGCCTTATACCTATCTCTTACTCAAAATAATAATGGCCACCGATGTTGGTGTTGTAATGTGTATTATGGTTTCTCCTTTAAGGATCCATCCCTCCCTACCCCTATCAATACTTCCCTTAGGTCTGTATTCCAATCCCCTCATCGTTAATACAGATGATTCTATAGACCCTTGTTTCCAAGCGTCCTCTCTAGTCGATCCCCAAACTGAAATATCCCCCCCCCCCAATTGAAATGAATCTTGTAATCCAATTCATGAGGTTTTATGGAAAGAAACTACGTATCAATCCATTTTAAGTGGTTGAAGTGAGGATTCCCCTCAAACATGTAATATTTACACCCCTACAACCTAGAACCCATCCAATAGTGCATGCAAGTGCATCAGAGATCAAGTAAAAAACATATGGAAGAGATCATGATTCTCTTTCATGAAGTCTTTGAGTCAAAGGGTGAATGTCCGGGCACTCTTTCTAATGATTACTATCATTTTAAGGAATTCCCACGACCTTGGATCCCAAGTGAAAACATATCTCCCCACCTATATATTCAATAAACCCAATAACACTTTCTTCATTTTCCTTGAGCACAAGAAAAATATCTCCAAAATCTGGGGATTTTCTAATAAGAAGAAGATGGTGGGTTATATTCATGCAGATCCCTCCAATTGTCATATTTTGATTTTTTTGGCATAGGATAATATCTATGGATCATTTTCTAGTATGTGATCTGCATATAATGACCATGGTCACCGATAATAGAAGATTCTTCTTTTCATCCTTTATATACAAGACTTGTGACACTCATCAGAGAGAAACCCTTTGGAATGATGTCACTGTGTTTGATCCCTTTACATACCCCTAGATTGTAAGTGGGGATTTCAATGTAATTCTAGGACTAGAGGATAACAAGTGAAGGGGACCATTCCTTAATAATGATATCCTGGATCTCATCAACATTATGGTAGGAAAAGGACTAATGGACCTCGTTTTCACTAGTGATTAGTTCACCTAGTGAAACTGCCAATGAGAGGATTGATGATCACGGAGTCTCATAGATCAATTCCATTCCAACAGGAATGTCATATACTCTATTCCCAGAATTAATGTTATCCATCTAGTGTGCATAATCTCATACCAATACCTTCTATTTATAACCCTCAATGTTAGTCACGAAAGGAATGGTACCTTCAGAATCTAGCAACATTTTATAGGTTGTCCCGATAATCATCAAATTGTTAGTGACTTGTGGAGCAAGCCTATACAGGGTAACATGTGTATTGTTGTTCATAATAAACAATGGAGGATTATATGACATCTTTATGATTTGGCTAAATCCTTTCCACCAAGTGACAGGGACATAAATTCGGCCATGATTGAGATTTATCATCTTGAATCCAGGATCGTGGGGTCCTGGTATGACCACATTTTTTATGATATCTCATTTGAGAATGAAATGTGAGCTGTCATGATCCTATTTCAAAAAAACATTATGAAGGAGACCTTGACGATAATATGGATTGACGAGGGTGGCAGGAACACCACAAACATCCATGCATGTATTTTGGAGATGAAGCACATTGTTCAACTCAATGTCCATTTTGATTATGGGTCTTTTTTGAATGAAAAGTATGTTTTGGTGAGTCTCCCTAATTCGTTCTCGAAGGACTTCATTATCGGACCAAACCCACTCATTCCTGATGGCTACCCAAGAGGTGATGCATTTTTCATGGAAGCTATCTCTATTCTTGTTTCCCACTTGGACAATGAGTTGATGGGGTCCATTCTATAAGAATATGAAATTCGTGAGGAATCCATAAACCTTAAAGGAGGTATAATTCTATGTTCAGATAGATTCCCTAGATGGTTTGACAATGACTCTTGGGATGCTATGAAGTGTGACGTTTTTGAGGCCCACTATATGTTTTTCTAGGGAGGTATCATTGTGACAGTTTCTTGTGCCACTTCTATAATTACTTTCAAAAACAATGAATCCCTCTTCTAGTCTACACTATCTATCAATTAGTATTTTTAATTTCCCCAAAATAATCCATGAATGAATCCTCAGTGAAAGTTTATCTATACATCCACAATGATGGGTCTCCATGGAACAACATGGACTTGAAAAGGGCCACTAATTTTAGGGAGTGATTGAACTGGCACCAGAGATGGTTAGAGAAATAAACATTAAGGATAATGGATCAAACTAGGATATTAAATTGGATATGAACAATTAATATGACCGAGTCGAATGGAACATCATCATTGATGTTCTATCATGTATGGGATTCTCCCCTAGTTTTTTGACCTATATTTTATATTCTCTAGTTCCCCATGTATGTCAGTTCATTTTGTAGGGATGTCTCATGCCTTATTCATGGAATATAGTGGTTTATGGATGGGATACCCCAACTCCCCAAGACTTTTCATCCTCACCCACATTATTATTATCATCCCCATACACAAATGAATGAGAAATGAAGGGATTATATCATATAGAAGAATGCCAAATATTCCCTCTGTATACCATGTCATTTTTCCAGATGATACCTTGTCCTTCATGAATGGAAATATAAGATAAAGTTTTGGACTTATCATGAGACTGGATGAGTAAAATCATTGGATCAGGCACATCATCCACAAGTCCAAAAGAAATCTATTAATTTCCAAAATATGTGATTCCAGCTGGGATGCCTCTCTATGTAAGATCCTTGACATGAAAAGTGGAATATATCCCATTAAGTACATCAATTACACTATTTCTTTAATAAGGAATCATATATAGGAATTTTATCACATCATTAGTAAGATCACAGATAAGTTCCTCAACATGAAAATAGATACCTCTCATTTGGGGGTAAGATTACACTAGATAATAGTGATCTTAATTTCACTCTAGTGCATTCCCTCTCTTCTACAAGGTCCTGAAATGAGTCATTACATATATTTGCAAGATCATAACATGTTTAATATGATTTTATAGGGATTAATGAAAACATATTTGGGTCTCAAGGGGGATGATGTAGAAGCACATCTAGGAAGGTGGGATTCTGTTCCAGATCTTCAATAATACCCTCCTCCACATGCATGAAAAGTTGTCTTGGGAAATCCCTAAATACAATACCTAATGGGGAACGATCCTATTCAGATCATACACAGTTATCTCAATGATGGATAAAAAACATTTCTCTTTTCAGGATTGTTCTACACCCGATTTTCTTAGCTCTTCAACTCCACATCCGCAGGATTATTGGTGAAGGGAATGTGTCCTTATGGTATGTCGAGTTGGTGGGTATAGTTCTTGGATTATAATGATGTATAGCCTATAATTTCACATTCATAGAGTCTAGTAGATTCCATACCATGATCGAGGACGTGTTCAAAAAAGATCAACAAAAATATTATATCTCATTGAAATTAATATTGATACAAATAGGTGTGTGTTTTCTCCATCCATCATGAGAACCTTCCCTACTATGGACTATCGTCAGACCCAATATTCCCCAACATAGAGTGATTTATAGAATGAAATCTTGTGGTTCAAGAGAATCCCAATGAATTAAAACTTCCTTACATGGAGACATATAAATAATTTTGTTTCCACAACTGAGAATATCAAAATATATTTTATTTACATGGTGTCCCAATTCTCCTACTGCAAAAATAATGATGATAGTGCATACCTTCTTTTCATTGAGGTTGAATAGGAACATGAGTTATGGTCTTTCTTCTATGATTTTACCTATTTCTCCTCTGAACCCCCAATTTATTCTAATTTCCATACCATTTAGTTTCATGGCTAAAGTGGAATGTGTGTGGAGAGGATTGCTAAAACTACTACTATGCATGAAAGTTTCTCGTGTCTTTGGGAGACTAAAAAAATCCATTCATTAGGGGATCCACTCAAATAGGAGGGTAATCCTTTCTAGAACAAGGAGTCTCCTTATAAACCTAGTTAGGCTCATTAATAGATGGAGGGAATCCCCTTATCAACAACTTTTGTAAATGGCCACTCATGTCACCCATCCTGGCTTCGCATTAAGAAGCCAATGGGTCTAATGGAAACCAGAACCCATAGGATGGAAGTTTAATATAGATAGGCTATGAATCTCAGGTTCCATGAGAGAATGAGGGGTAATCTGTGACTCTTGGGGATAGGACATTTAGGAATTTACTACTCAACCAGGATGTGGTTCTTCCTCACAGGAGGAGGCCCATTCACTGATCTTCGATCTCACCCATTGCTGATAAGAGGGAATCACTATTTTGAAAGAACAAACTGACTCTTTAATCCTTTTTAACATACTAATTGGAATTGGTTTTATCCCTTGGAAAATTACCTAAACCTTTAGGAAATTCAATGCCTTCTCTCCAATGACACCAACTTGAGACACACATGTTGTGAGGGTAATAAGGTGGTTGATCATATTCTATCCCTTGAAAATTAGTACTGTAGCGTATCTAGCTTCTACAACATGAAAATTTTCAAACATTAGTGGTTAATCTTATTATATGGGATGTGATTGGGTTACTATACTTTAGATTGCCTATAGGTTTATACTCTTTTGGTTTCTTCCTTGTTCTATTCACTCTCCTTATAATTAAACATATCATATGACAGGATGGAGGCTGAACATTAATGATTAGAAGTGGTTGCCTCGACCAGGAAATAGATGGCTATGTAGAATTCATCAATGAAAGGGTGTGGTCATGGGGAATGCTTCCTATATAATCCTTCCATTATTTTTATTAATTTTTTTCATTCCTTTTTTTAAAAATATCTTACTAATTTTTGAAATATAATATTTATATTGTTCACTATTTTTTAATGGATCTATTATTTACCATCAATAACGTATATTTTTTGTATCTTTATTAAACCTAAATGCCAATAACCCCTCCCTCAATGTATCACTTTTGATTAAATTTGATAATTTTCATAAACTAAAACATTATGATTTTAATTGTTTATTAAATTCCCCACTATGTGAAATGGAAACAAACATCCTAGTTAAATTTTGTAGAACGGAATACCAAATAATAAAAATAATAATTTTGGCCACCGAAATTTTGATGAAATTAATAAAAAAATGAAATAAAAATATATTGATATATAATTTCAATACATGAAAAAAACCACCAACAATACTTATAAATTTTTTGGGTGGTCGTAACATTTTAATCGGATGTCAGATATTTATGTAATCTAATCCATTGGGACCAACATGATTTCCTCGTCTAAATTTAATGAAAAATTTTTATTCGCTCCAAAATTTCATGTGATTGAACTGTTTTGAATTCCTAGTACTAGGGAATGAAAAAAAAGATTTTGGGCTAGATATCTAAAATGTTTCATCTCCAAAGATATAAAAACACAGAGTCTTTGATGACCCTTTCCCTGGTAGAGGTTCAAAGATCTCTAGTGAATCTATTAAGAATGGAATTTTAAAGAAATGTTTACCTTGTTCAAATCGACCATGCATTTGACTATAGTTGTCACTGGTGAATTATTTATTATAGATCAAAACTCAGACCCCTCTATACTATCGATACATGTTTCATGAATCCTTATGTATACTGATTATGTAATTCCCTGCACTACTGCAAAGCTCTAATGAATCAGTTGGTGTCATGTTGATTACATCGACTGTGTTCCTACATTCTGCTAAGAGTTTATTTGATCAAGTGAATGGAAGGTTTAATCCTCTCTCTAGAATGTTAGAGGATAAAAAATATCACATTTAAAAATTAATGAATATGTATTTGAATTAGATTCATTATTCCAATTATATAGTTAGTGGTAAAATACCCAAAAAGGGTTGCCTAACCACCGTATATCTAACAATCGCTAAATAAGATATATATGACTTGTTATGATGAAATAAATTCATCATAACAAACATTTATATTATATCAAATAAATTAAATATATAATAAATATATTACATGATAACTTGAAGTCATTATGTTAACTCATAATTTCCTATAATATTAAACAATCATTGAATATTAATATAATATTCATTCATATGATGTTTTCCCTTATGGTCTCTAAACACGTTGGGAATATTTTTAATAAATAAACGTAATCCATTTATTATATATATTAATAATATTGAATTTATTTATTCATTGGTGATCAATATTGTACAACTCTAAAACCCCACAATGGGGACTACTATTCCATATTAAATGATTCCCTAGAATATGGATGACTCTTTAATACACTATTTTGTGTTCAAGGAGCACTTATCGATAGTTGTGAATATTATGAATAGTATAGGAGAATATTCATGTAACTCACCAATAACCCTAATGATATAATGAATTGTTATAACAGTAAAAATCATTCAACGAACACATTCCATATAATATATTCACTTTGTCTTTTGATATCTCATAAATTAGGATGCTCACTTATGTCATCCCCCATTATTGAGTTATTATTAATTAACAATTATGGTTGAAATTACCTTCAATATTTAAAGACTCTCCCAATGGGGCTCGTTCCATGACTCGCCATACACGCCTCTAATAGGCTAGGGGCTACTAACTAGAACTGAGTAGGCATATCACTAACATGGGAGGCATTGTATATCTACCTAGATGCACGCAGACATTTCCACACCCAAAAAAATTAAATTGTATAAAAACCAATGTAAATAATGCATGCGTATGACTATATCCCTCTACCATAGTATGGAGGAAAGTAAACTAATGTAAATATGGACAGAATGTAATCCAACCAAAAAATGTCTTTAACGATAAGTCCAACCTGTAGGTAAAAATATATTGGGACAATGTTCTAAAATACACATGAACACACCTCGGTCTATTTGGACTCACAAAGAACCACTAGGTCCTTGTCCTCCTATGACTTCGTCAAAGGGTTTATCATCTACACATGGCACTACATGTGTGGGTGAAGCTCATGCATGGGTGAGTATGATGCTATATAGTAGGACACCCCAAAATAATAAATCCATACAACAAAAAAAGGCACAGTCATCTCTAAATAGGTATATATCAAAAGTACATATAATAATAAAAAACTAGATATACTCAAACCAAGACACCCAGTATAGAGGTTTGTCACAACAACAACATACTAACACTAGGATTTCATCTCTATGATTTCAAGAATCACTCATTCAAGAGAACACACTCATGAGTTAGATGGCCTTTATGAATGATGTTTGAGATGTACTACTGGATGTGAATTTTCATGAGATATATATGATGATATATCCCATGATAAATAAGATATAACATATGAATATCACAACTAGGTCCATAAGGTGACCTTGATAACTCAATCTAGATTAACCTTCCATGTAGAGGATTAGTTCACAAGTAGTGTTCATCATGTTGATATAGATAAATGTGACTAGGGCACGAACAATGAATATAAGATCTATCTTCGGTCATCTTAGGGGATTCCAACAACAGTATATACGAAGTCATAGTGATGGGATCACCATCCTCGGAAGGGAAATGATTCGTACCAATCTTCATGGAAAAGATAAAGGGATCAAACCCTAAAAAAACTTTTATAATATATAGAGGACATGAGAATTAAACCATTTAAAAATTGGTACATCTAATTTGGTATAGTCACATCCCATGTCCCTTGACCCTGGGTACTAACAGTGTATAATGGCCCATTTCATTCCAAATTTTGTTGCATTGAAGAAGTGTACCTAGTGTGTAGATGGATTCAAACACCGTGTACTTTCATCTGGGGTCCACCCATGAACTTTAGTCATGTTCTAGTATAGTGTGTCATCCCATGTAACCTTTCTCGTGTACGAACAGAAATGGTAATTTGTACAATTGTTTCAGGGCATGCCTTGTGGGGGAGTACACATCATGTCGGAAACTTTTGTACTTTACCCCATGTCCATGTACTTCCCATGTACATGCCAAGTGGTCCAACAATGAACACACACCATGTATCTAGGACTACAAGTGTGAGTTTATCAGATTATCCATAACACAAATTCTTCCAACCACTTACATTATTTGATCTCCCAACATCCTATCATGTGTCTGTTTCTCCAAAAAAACTCAAGATCGATGGTTTTATATCACTCTAACACAGAATCAACAGGATTAGGAACCTAAAATTTTATATAAAACAAGATCATAGGAATTCATCATCATTTCAAATGAATGAAAATTCAAAACCCACCATCGTCTGATCTTTCATCGTGCCCACTATCGCACCTCTGATGAGCCGTCTCAATGATGTATCTGTAGTTTCGTTTCATTGGACCATGAATCAAAGGCACCAAAATTAATTATTCAATGTTTGAGGGAATAATTAGGATTATTTGTTAATAATGACCAATGTTATTGGAGAAAAATGCACAGGGAACAATCTTGATGAATGAACCTATGTCGTTTTTTATTCCAACCTCAATCAATTCCATTAAAAACAATAAAAAATCATGCAATCGGTATCTATGAACAAATCCGGATAAACTCCACAAATATCCTCTCATCCAGAATATACAATGGATATAAAGGCTAATATTTTTGTGGGTTAGTATGTGTTCATCATAGGAATCAATAACTGGAAATAAGAATTAAAATAATGTATCCTTCTGGGATTTATTATTTATCGGTGATAAATATCGGTAGTCATGTCATCTCCATTGGAAGATCCATCATTAAATACATTCTTTGATCTTTGATATAGGGTTTTGTCATTGCATTCCTAGAGTATTATTCATATCTCTCGTTCCAAGGCCTCTAGAGTATTTTTAGGTTTTGGTCCAAGCCCTTGATCTCATGAAAAAGATTTAATTAAAATAAACTAGTTATTCCATCAATATGTAGATCAAAAAAAAAATAATAATTTCTTATCAATTTAATTTATTAATAAAAGACAATCATGATGAATTTCTAAAACTAACCCTTGATGACCAATGGTAGGTCACACCTAGGGTAAATTCATTGCTTTGAATGCAATGATGTCCAAGAATTTTAGATCTGAACACCTGATTAGAAGTTATTCCACTTTTTTTATGAAAACTCCTCATGTGTGCCTTTTACTATTTTAATATTTTTCAAAACTATTGTTTTTGGCCCATTATGCCATATAATTGCATGATTTTTTAGCACTTTCTCTAAAAATGAATCAATCTAATATTTACAAATAATATATCAAAAAATCTAGGCCATTACATTCTCCCAACATGGTGATTTACATCCCCAAAATGAAAAAAATGGCTATTGAAAAATTTGTGGGTAATGATCCCAAATATGAGATTCCTACACCCAAGTGATATATGGAAAATTTCAATGTGGTCATAATATAAACATTAAAGGAATCAATCTCCCTTGACGTATCCTCTCCTTTGGATCTCAGATCTCCACTGAGTACCAAGAAAAGTTTCTTCATCCTCGATGTCCATCTTGTCTTAGATGATGACGAGTAATGGGTCATGCATGTATCTCCTCCATTGTGATACATGGAATATGTTATGTACCTGGTCTAACTGTGGGGTTAGATCTAATCTATACACCCCCACTCCAACTATACAAAGTATCTAAAAAGGGCCAATGAACCTCGAAGATAAATATCAACCCAATCCCAATACCTATAATCAACATTTACGTGAAACATGTCGGAATAGATGGTCTCTATTATCTATCTCCAAAGGCCTCCACCATCTATCAAAATAATAGTTCTGATGGCTATGTGCAGTTCTCATACGATCTTGTCTGATCTTCACCTTCTCTATAGTAGCTCACAACAGCTTCAAGCCTAGGAGGGATGACTCCTCGGGTTTATTCTAGAAAAGTAGTGACCAATACGGTCTCCCACAAAAATCAAAGATATATTCCATACTGATGGTGGAGTGGTAGCTGTTGTTGTATAGAAACTCTACCTGTGGCAGGTGATTGTCCAAACTATGTCCAATGTCTATCATGCATTCACAGCATGCCCTATAGAACCTGAATACTATACTTCATCTGGATGACCATTTTTTGGAGAAACACTGTGCTCATGCACAATTAGGTGCCAAATTCCTCCTTGAATCCCTAACACACCTAGAATGTAAAATGATCATCATGATCTAAAACATTCATTGATATAACTCGATAGAGTTGAAATATCTCTTGGAAATATATGTGTCCCAATCAATCTAATGAAATATACTCTTGGATATTTGGGATGTGGGTCAAATTGATAATTCACTCAATGATCAACCAGATGGAATCATGTCCCCTCAAAATATGGGGTAAAACCCATTATGAAATACATGGATATCTCATCCTTCATCCATCATTTAACCTCAAGGGGTTGAGATAATCCCACTATAAGCTGGTTCTCAGCCTTTACTTGATAACAAGTATGGAATCGAAGAAAAACTCTTCCAGTCTCTTATTCATCCTTGGACAATAAAACTAATGTCATAGGTCCTGGTACATCATTTCCACACCTGCATGTACCCCCAAAGTGGGTGTATAAAACTCCCTCAGAACCTCTTCCTACAATGTAACTGGTACTACAATATGTACTCAAAAGAGAATGATGTGCTCCCCACATTTTGAATATCTAATGAGAGAATTCCCCCATGGATATTAGAGCATATAAGGTCTTCCAGTATGTATCCATAATCGTTGACTCTATGGATCATTGTATTGTGGATAGATAACAACCATAACTTGTAGGTAAGATTATCCATATCCATCCATAATGGATAACTACTATGAGGCCAACTACTCTGATTCATCATTCAGTAAATGTAAATTAGATGACCACCTAAGAGCATCTTCCACCACGTTCCCCTTTCTAGGATTATAGAAAATCTCAAATTCATTGTCCAAGAGGAACTCTAGCTAGGGCCTTTATCACATGCTCATATCCTTATTAGATAAGATATACATAAGACTCCTACGATCAGAGTAGATAAAAAACAATTCCCCCATCAGATAGTCTCACCACATATTCCACATGTAGACTACCCCTTCTAACTAAAAATCATGGGTCACGTAGTTATGTTAATGTGGTCCCAACTGGAATGAACCATAGGAAGTCACTGGTTGCCTCAGCATTCGGACAAAACCCTGCCTAGTTCCTGATACATCACAGAACACTGGGTACTCGACACCCACCTCAAGAAATCACATGATCATAGCACTTTTCATACTCTTCCTGAAATACTGAAAATCTTTCATGAAATTTTCTATCCACATAAATAGCGTCCCCATTCCATTAAAATCAGTCAAATGTGCTGATATTCTAAATAAATTATGTTTGAATCTCAAATTTTATCTTTCTATCATGAGTGAGATTCTCACCACCAACACATTATTTTGTGGATTCCATGCTAGAACTGGCTCGACCCTAGCTAGGTCCACTACTAATCCATCCATTGAGATAACATATCCTATAAATTGGGCCTCATGAATCAAATACTTGAAAATCAAGAGTTTTTCACAAATTTGGTTCTCTTAGAGTACTTATTCTAGCATCCTTAAGTGTTATGTGTTCTCCTCCTTAGACATTGAGTACACAAGTGTATCATTGATGAAGACTACCAAAATCCTATAAATATAATGTTGAATGATCCAGTTCATGAGTTTTATGAACACTTCTTGGGAGTTAATAATTCCAATGGGAATCAATAAGTACTAATGATAACCATAACAGATTCTAAAATCTATCTTTGGTTTATCCTTATCTCGTACATGGAACTGGTGATAGCCTAATCGAAGGTTAGACTTTGAGATCCAGCTTTCCCCTTTCAACTGATGAATGTTTTAATCGATTCTCAATAATGGAAACTTATTCTTCACAGTCACATCGTTTAAGTATAGGTAGTCCACACACATCCTCAATCCCCCACAAACCTTTTTTGTAAAAAAAACTATGTCTTCCCAGGGTGATTCATTGGGTCTCACAAGGACCATCCTTTAAATGTCCAAAAACTATACGCTTTTCTCATAAATCTATATTGGATCCATATGATATGATGGTGAATATATCATTGTCATCATAGGTTGTAAATAAATGAATTATTTTATCTCTTGATAGGGAGGTAATATTGAAAAATCATCAAGAAAGATTTGTGTGTACTCCATCACAACTATTGAAAACTAGAAGCTCCTAACATCCATGTCACTGAGGGTAAAGATAGACAACTAATAAGTGATTGGATGCACCCTCATATGCATTATTCCATCCTATAATTCCTTGGTTTAATTTTCACCAAAATAGTAAACATCATTCCATCGCTATGAACACACTGCACCCTGCACCTAAAATAGTCAATCTGGGCGTGGACTGTAGATAACCAATCCATACCACTAATGAAATCATAAATCCTCAACACTTACACCAAGAGGTTCCAACCAAAACTCTCACCTCTAAGGGTCAGGTCACACTATCATCACATGTGTGTAATCACATAGTCTCTCTTATAGTTTTCTCTAAGCATAACGGTCGAGTCAATGATTCAATCAAAATCTATTGGTCTTGAAAAATATAAATGTATAGAAAGGAATTACTAGAACCTATATCTAACATTTATGTATTTAATATATAAAAGAAACAGATCTAAATTTGAATCATTCTCGGGTCCCTTGGGTCATATGCCTTGACTGCGTGAAACTATCCCCTCCATGTCCACTAGCTATCTAAGCCTAGCATGGACAACATGGTGGGGGCAGCAAGTAGAAAAATAGACCACTTCCTATTAATCACCATGCTTATCTTACACATCCTCTACCCTATAGATATTCCTTCTTCTATCTCTACCTCTACCTTGGTGGTTCATCTATAGTATCACTATCAATATTAAGACTACTTTAGAAATATCCAACAAGATGTCCCTTACATCACATAAATAGATTCACCTCTCTCTAGGATTAGTGGACCCACCCTGTGAGCCCTGAAATACATATCCTTTAACTTGGGTCCTCCTCCTAAAAGTTCTCCAACATCCAGGTCCCTGGGACTGAAGTTGTGTCCCTACTATTGATGTCTCTCCTCCTTCTCATCCACTGGTAACTATCATCAGGTGTATCTCCTCATCCAAGAAGCTTTATTCCTTCAAATCCTACATAAGAACCCAATCATATTTTATAATTCAATGAAGGATAAAATGTGTTTATATGTCTCTAGTATTAATTCACTCGAATGTATGATCCATGGTGTACTGATCTCAAGCCATATCCATGGATTACTTGGAAATGTAGGTGAACCTCAATGAATAAAAAGCTGCTGTCTAGAATCCCTATTTGAGGTAAAGAACCTCCTTTATAAGTATCTATCTCTACATAATTTGTTATAACTTGTCTCTGAAGAGGTGCTCTTAATAATTCCATGATAGAGTCACCTTGTCAAAAGTCGAGATAACCAAACTACCCCATCTTTTTATTGATCCATGTTGAAGGATCATTTCCAGGACCACCATAAGATAAACTTGTCTCCTGACTAGATGGAAAACTCTGGTCACTGCCTCAAGGAAGTGATCATCCTCTAGTGGGTTTGGCTCACCTCAGAATTTGAGGGGTTTCTGTCACTGAAACTCATTAATAAATCTCATCATACTATCCTCATCTTCTAGTATGGTGGGTACCACATGATGCTCCGTAGATAGTGGAATGGATGGTGCACCAATTTGATGTTCAATATGGGGAACTAGTCCCTATATCAAAGCATCATCACTAAGGGGGTCATCATAATGATGAAGAAATTGAATCCTAGATGGTATGCTTCATAGGGCTATCCTAAAACAATCATGATGAACCATGATCAATGAGTAAGTCTAGAAACCTTACTCAAGAAGGATAAAGAAATAGAAAACAATTCATATAGGATTCATGTACCATTATTCTATCTCCAATTGATTTTTCATTTACCATGTTGAGAAATAGATATTTAGTGTCCTGGTGTGTGGATACATTGACTACCATACCATCACTGGAGTTCATGACCTAAGATTAGAACTCAAAACACTTCACACGATCAGTCCAAAAAAATATCATTGACTACTAAATCAAATGTAGAAAAATCCAATATGATACAACATTGTCATGAACCATTTCAGTGTGTCCCATTTAGTGAATCCACATTGCCACCTTCAATAGTCCTGGTGTTGTTGACTATCACCAACTAGGAATATCACTAACATGGGAGGAATTTTCTATATTCATCTACACACAAACATATCTCCATTTCTACAAAATGATAAAATGAAAAAAAAATGAATTCATACCACTATATCCAACAACCAGTGTATAAAAAAGTAATGTAAAGAAATCGAGGATGGATTACACGCCATCCAAAAAGATTATATAAACACATGTCCATCGTGTATGAAAAAATGTACTGGGACTGCATTATAAAACCCTCTAGAACACACCTCAGAATATCCAGTCTCACAATGCACTATCTAGTCCTGGTCTACCGAGGACTCTATCAAAGTGTCGATCATCAACACAAGTGATTACACGGGCTGGAAATGCTTATTCAGGTGTGAGTATAACAATACTAAGTTGGACACCCTGAAACCACAAAGCAATACATCAAAGAAAATATATAGAAATCTATATACAAATATTGGTATATAATACATTTAATAAAAAATATCCAAATATACTATAACCCAGACACTTAGTCTTGAGGTAAGTCATCACTACTATATACCAGCCCTGGGAATCGAGCTCAAAAATTCCTTGATGCACTCATCCAGGGTAACACGCTCATGATTTTAATATCACTGGTCACGTCCATTTGAGAGGTGTTACTCTTTGAGAAATATCATTATAAATATACATTGATATATTTTAAGAAAAAAAATAAAATATATGATGATCATAGATAGGTTCATGGGGTTATTCCAAAAAAACAATCAAGATTAACACACCAATTATTGGATTTCCACCACCATAGTATTGGTCATGTCCATACCAACTACTCCACCTTGGAAACTGTAAAATACTAGAGGATACTACCCGATGCCTCTTAGGGGATTCCATCAACTCTACCAATGATGACCTGTTTAAGGGATCCCCATCCTAGTAGTAGGACAGGATTCTTACTGACCTTTATGGAAATAATAATGTGAGTGAATAGTAATTAAACTTTTACAAGGTGCGGGGGAAAATAGAATCAATACATGTAGAATGTGGTACATGGTGTGTAGTAGGGTTACATGTTTTTTCCCCTAACCCATTTAATGTCCATGTACAATAGACCGTGTCTTTCCAATCCTTGTAGTGTTGAGTATGGACACATAATGTGTCGAATGATTCAAACTATATGTCCTTCCATCCGGGTTCCACTAGTGTACTCTCTTCGTGTTCCAGTTAATGTTTTCAACCGTTAAAACCTTTTTTACGTACAAGTACATAGGGTAATCTGTGTAACCAGTTTTGGAAATTCCATGTCGAGGAGAAAATGTCGTGTTGGAAACCCCTGTACTCCACCTCATGTCCATGTACATCTCATGTATACACATAGTGGTCCAACAATAAACACATGTCGTCTATCCGGGACTACATTTCGTGTGTATCAATTTTTCCATAACTCGTCTTCTTCCCCCTGCTTGCCTCAACTGATCACCTAGGTTCCAATTTTGTGCTCTGTTCACCGCAATACTCAAAAATAGAGGTTGTACAGTCACTCAAACATTGAATCGATAGGATTTGGGCCCTTAAATGGATTATAAAACATGATCATGGGAGTTCTTCATCATTGAAAAAGAACGCAGATTTGACACCCACCATCATCTGATCATCCACCACACCCTCCATTTTCATCTCCTTCGAGTCATCCATGGGTTGAATCATCAGTTTAAAATCACTACACCAAGATATGACGGTGAAATGATAAATTATTAAATGTGTGGGGGAAGAATGTATAATTATTTACATGAATGCTATAAATCCAAAGAGAAAAATTCACAATGAAAAATTCCGAGGAATGAACCTTAGTGGTTTTATTTAACCTTTATTTGTTTATGTATGAAATAAAATCATAAATAAATTAATATCTATGAAAAAATCTGGATAATCCAGGCAAATATCATCCCATCCCGCATATATAATCGATCAGTAGGCTAATCAGTTTATGGATTAGTCGACATTAATTGTAGAAATCATGAATGGGAAAGAACAATCAATATAATGTATCAAACATAAATTTTTTAATGATCTCTAATGAAGATATGTCTCCATGTTTTCTTTGTAGAAAATATCAATTATGAACGATGTTCTTTGGCCTTTGATCCATTGTTCTATTGTCGAATTCCAAGTTGATTCTCATGATCTCTCTTTCTAGGGCCTCAACGGGATTCTAGGGTTTTGGTCCTATCCATGGATCTTTTCTAAAAGGTTTATTTAATATAAATTCATTTCTTTATCTCTACATTAATGAAACAAAAAGAAAATAAATGTTTATCTATTTATTTTATTAATTTAAATTTCATGGGATAACATTCCACAACCGACTCGTACAGACCAACGTTAGGTCACACCTGCTATAAAGTTATTTCTCTAAACACAATGGTACCCTCAAATTTCTAATATAAACACAAAATTAGAATTCATTCATATTTTTTAAGGAAAACAATGTTTGTTTTCCATTTAATATTTTCACCTTTTTTAAACAACTATTCCTGGCTCATCGGGCCTCAGAATCACATGTCGTCTCAATTCCCAGTCTCGAAATAAATCCATCTAATTTATTATGATAATTTATTAAAAATCATTGAAATTAATCAAATATTTTGTTCATTTATTTTGTAAGGGTACTACAATCATGATCAATTTGGTCTGAGATATCTCTTCCAATTCGAATTGAAAAAGTCTTTTTCGACTATTCTATCAATTATGTACTGACAGTGATGCAACAAATGCAAGATACATCTCTAAAACTTCATCCTAATATATTTTATCCTTACATTATAGAGCATGATAACCTAGTATACAATAATAATAATCTCATGTTAGTAGACAATTAAATTTACTCACATATATGAACTAGCAATGACACTTGAAACATGGCATGTTCTTATTAGCCTGTCAATCCTAAGGATCTCATCCCCTCAAGACCACCAAGTAAGCCCCTATAATTTGATAGTCAATTATCATTTGAGTCTATTTAGAATGATATATCAAGACCATATGACATTTAATTAATATTAATTTCATAGTATCTCGATGATCTCATTATATCATGGGAACTTCTATAAGTTTTAGATATAAAAAAAAATTATATACATTTCCATGTAAAATGTGGACTAAAAAATATCAACACTATCAATGTAAGAGTACATAAGGTGTAACTCATTATATAATTGATATGGTAATCGAACGTTATAGTTCATGTTGGGTTTAGGGAAGTAAAAATTACAACACAGTCATATTTATATGAATTATAGCTAATATAAATAGATTCATAATATGTGAATTTAATTTCAATCATTACTTATTTGGGGATATTTAAATTTATTAAAATACATTAATAGTATTAATTTAAAAGGAATTTGTACAAAACCTTATGTATACGCATCAAAATAGACACTTACTAACATCCAGAAAATTTCCAATTATAATGAAATTAATATGATTATTATAAATCAAATGGATCATATGTCACTTTTATAAAATATTAATAATATAATGGTACACATATATTATATTACATAATGAAAATAAATGAATATATCTAGAAATTTAGAAATTTTCTTTATTCAGTAAAAATTAAATCATTTTAGAGAAATCCCAAAATTTCTCCCTTAATCAATTTTTATATGCTATTTTAAATTTGTTTCATTTTAGAATATAAAATTCCTAATATTTCTAGATATTACTAGAAAAAATCTTTTTAAAAAATAAATAAAAATTATTTTTGAATAAAACATATTTTTGATGAATAAAATATCTTCATAAAATGTCTAGCGATTATTTCCTAGGCATTCATCAATATATATATATAGATTAGGAATTTAATATTTATTTAATAATATAGTTGATACTATTAATAAACACTAATTTAATGTCAACTTTATAATAGTTATAAATAATATTGTTTTGTTTAGGCTCGATGTTGTGTGTCATATAAAGTATCGAACATAGTTCTCTTCTATGAAAAACTCATGGTGTCAAATTTTTCCCCCATAAAAAAATTCACCCATATAATTGTACATTTAAAACTCTAGAGAAAACTTGTTAGGGTACTTGTGGATCATTGAATCCTCTAGTTCCCATGATTGAACTCCATATTTACAATTTCTCCATATCACATTAACCTTGTGTGTTGTCCTTTTATTTAGAACACTCTCTCTATGGTCCATAATATTACACAACTACTCATAAGAAAGATCATTTTCTAGTTGTACCACATATAAATTCAATTCATTTGGGGGGTCAACTATGTACTTTCTCTATAGAAAGAGATGGAATACATCATATACGTGAGAAAGGGTTGGTGGTAGTTTTCTTCAAAATGACATAGCTCTAATGCGATCATGAATATCAAATGGGGGGATGTACTTGGCTTAGCCTTCTTGTTGAATCCAATATATCTCATCCGTATTTATATGTGGTGAAACACATAATACATTACTTTAAATTCAAGGTATTATCATGTATTTTCTTTATATTTCTTCTG
The DNA here is from genome assembly GCA_963277665.1 of Viscum album. Taxonomy (NCBI): domain Eukaryota; kingdom Viridiplantae; phylum Streptophyta; class Magnoliopsida; order Santalales; family Viscaceae; genus Viscum; species Viscum album. The sequence continues at coordinate 1,766,519,858 of OY728140.1, forward strand.
TTAACAATGAGATGTCCTGAAATGATGACGAATCATCCTTACATTTTCTAAAATATCTGTAACAATTTCTTGTAACAAAATGTTATATTATCTATATTTTTCCTAAATTTAAGGTGTTTAATATATCATTGCTCGAATTTATCCATATAGATCCATTTGGATACTTGAGTGAAAAAAATATTTTATTAGAACTTAAATTTATAATGATGATGATCCCTTACTCTTTGAATTTCCTTTGAAAGTGATATCAACATGATTTTTTGATTATGAATATTCCTCTTAGATTAGAGATCATTTTGGGGAGGTGATAAGTCATATTGATGATCAACTCATTATTTAGAGCATGATGGTGAATCTTTCAGAACATGGAGATAATTATTTTATCTGAATGAGATGAAATAAACAATCATGTTTCATGAAACCTCACCATCTCTCTAATGTATATCCTTGTTTGTTGATCATGTGATATGTCCAAAAATATTACAATGAAGTGAGTATTATTTTTAAGAAGATACACCACAATCCATGTGGAATTAATTACACTTGATATATTTTGATGACCAGTTAATAATACCATGGAGATGTTTTGTCAGTTCCCCATATGAATGGGTAATGGTTTCAAAATTCCCTTATACATTCTCCATTTAGACATCACATAAAAACACACCGGCAAATTTTCTTTATATTTCACATTACCCATCTTAATATTTCCCAACGGATGGTTGTTTTAGAGGTATCTATTTGTATGAACCCGGTTCTTATTCTTGAGGTACAGGTTTATTCCTTTCTCTTTTCCTTAAGTGCTTTTCAGAAAATAAGGAAAATGGGGAAAATCACTTTTTGGTTGGTACATGCCATGTACGTTTCCACACACCACGCACTTTGGCCATGTGGGATGAGTACATAGGGTGTGTATCCATGTGGGTGATGAAACATGTAAAAAACTGACTACACACTGTGTAGTCAGTCGGTAGGCAAATAGTAAAGTGGTGAAGGCAGCCTCTAGCTGACCAACAGTACATGTTGTGTACTCATGGATTGCATGTCGTGTACTCATGTCACCTGATGAACAGTGCGGCGGTGGGAAAGGTAGCCACCAGAGGAACAATTCAATGAGAAAAGTACACATTGTGTAGTCAATAGTACATGCCTTGTAGTTTGTTTCTTTCATTTAACATGGAAAGTATCCTCTACTATTCCTAGGTAAGGCTTAGAACCAGAGGAGGGCATGGGAGAGACAGCTAGAAATTTGGAGACTGCCCAATCGAGCACCGGGAATTTGATTTCGCCTCCTTCGATCTCATTGTAACCATACGGGTAAGCCTTTCCTTCTCTTTAAGTCATTCATAACAATTAATTCCTGAGGGGAAGTTATTTACATTTGAACGGGATTTCATTCACCTTAGATCTACATCATTCTTGGGAATTCAAGGATCATCGTTCGCGTATAAAGATCATGGGAAATTGAGGTAGGTGGCTGAGTGTTTAAATTCGAACTACTACACATTTGTGTCTACCATTGTGCTACGAACCCATGTTTGGGTGTCTTGTGGCTGAGGCCTTGGCTGTTTTGAATACATAGAATTGTATAGGTAATGAAATGTGATAATAAACTATTGTTTGGGATCGCTGCTTGGATCTAGGACCACCCCTATGGTGTGTTCCTCTATTTAGCTGTTTGGCCAGGATACCTGAGGGTATTCCATGTTTACTTTGTGCATTACATGTTCCTTGAGAGTAATTGTATATAAATTGCATGTTTATGCTTTGGGCTTGGCCTGGTTACTTTCTCCTGAGGGCAGTGTTCTATTTAACCTGAGGGCAGTGTTCTATTTAGCCTAAGGTCAGTGTTTTAATTCACCTGTGGGAAACATCCTTCGTGCCTAAGGGCAGTAGATTCTGTTTTTGAGGTCGACACTTTGTATGCCTGAGGTAAATATCTTTTATGTCTAAGGATAGTTAACTGAGTGTTTTGTTTCCAATTACCATAGGGTAAGGGTTTACATGACTGATGACACATACTATCTTCGTAGAACATTCACCAAGGTGATATCATATATTAATAGGATAAAATGAATATTAAAATGGAAATATAACTAGTAATGTTAGTAACTTTTGAGTACTGCTTAGTTTATTGAATTTACTACTACACACTTTTGTTGCATATTTTCACATAATTTGGCATGAGCCTTTTGTGGGTGCCTACAGGGATGTATTTCTCACACCCTGTTGGGGGTCATGTATCTGGCCCCAAAAAAATTACATTTCTGTAGGTATGGATAATGGAAATGGTCCCTATATAGGTACTTTATTGTTGCTAAGGAGTAGGGGAGCATGGGACTGAGCTTAGGCTCGCGATGTTACTGGCTGTTCTGTTTTGTTATGTTGTACCGGTACTTGAGTTGTATTGTATTGTACTGTATTGTTGTGTAACATGTTCTGGTTGTTTTCTTAGAACATTAGACATGTTGCATCATTATCTATATGATTGTTGGTTATATTTTACTACATTTGTTCATTTTAAATGTGTATGGCTTATTGCTTCCACTATTATTGTATGTTTTTATATTTTATTCTACTGCACTACACATTGACAAATGATGGCATAGTTTCCCCACTATCAGACATGGGCCCTCGCAACTAGTCAGAAGCCTCTGGCGTTTGGGGAAATGCACTTGAGGTTAGGTGACCAACCGGGTTCAGGGCACCCGTGGAGTGGCACCCGGATCCAGGACATTACAAAGTTGTATCAGAGGCATTTCTTTTCATTAACATACTATTTGGAGCCCTAGTCATGGATAGGACAAAATGGTAGTTGTTAATAAGCTGTCCCCAGGAGTAGTTAACCCGTGTATAGGGAAAATACAGTCTACCTCATATTTTTGAAATTATTCTGGTTTTGCAAATTTTATAGTTGATTTCTTTTTCACCATAGGGTGATGCACTTGTAATTGTGCTATTTATTTGTTATCCATTGGTTCTATTTAGTTGCAACCTCATGAGATGAGGGTATTCCATCTCATTAATGAATTAGGAGCATGCTAAAAAACACATTCCATGCATAGTTCCATGCCATGTAGGTGCATTAGACAGTGCATGTTGTTGGGATAGTTTTTGTGCTAGAAAAGCATGCTTTTGTGATAGATTCTTTGATAAATACCTACTATAGGATAGGGTATTTTTTTGTGATCTTATTTATAGTATGGACTCCAACCTTTGGTTTTTGTGGAGTATGGTCCCTCAATGACCGGAATTTTGTGGATCATTGACTCGTTTACTTGTGTATAACATGTATAAGATGCCAAAAATTTATTCGTGGGGATTATGGGCCCTCACAGATCAGAATTTGGCACTTAGGTGTTGCTTTTCAGTATTTAATGGGTCTTGGAGTAGCTTCAAAGGATTATTGTCTAGAAAACCCACTATACACGCCGTGTAGTTCCTCAGACATAAGTCGTGTGTTCTTCTATTTGGGAAGAAAAATAAACATTTTAATTAGATGTTGTGTACCTTCAGTACATGCTGTGTAGTCTCTTCCGGTGTCATAAACCGTGTGGGTGGGGACACGGGATTGGGAAAGGATTGGGAAAAACATGATGTGTACTGGATGTACATGCAATGTAGTGTTGACCCAGAGTCTTCTTGTGTAACTAACAACACGGACGGAGGAGGCCTTGAGACCTACACGTCGTGTCCACTATGGCACATGTCGTGTTGTCTGGCTTGGGGACATGGCCGTGTAGCTAACAAAAACGAGTCGGTGTTACCTCCTCTTTAACACTCCGTGTACCTAAGGGACACGTCATGTAATCCTTTCCGGTGTGAGACTGTGTGTAATTATCCATGTGGATGGAAAATAGGTTGGTGTACATGCCGTGTGCGGGTGTCACACACTGTGTAGTCTTAGCCGAGTACTCGGTCGTGTCACGAATGACACGGGCAGTTGGAAATTACACCATACAACTCGTGTAGATTATATACATGTCGTGTAGTTTTTTTCAACGGGAGATGTGTGTCTTAGCCATGTAGAAGGACCCGGGCAGGGGAAGAAAATTCAGGTACACAATGTGTAGTCATTGTACACGCCGTGTAGTCTTGTTTTGAAAATCTTGAATGCCTTCTTCCTCCTGTTCCCTTTTTGGTCCCTTCATTTTCAGTCTTTGATAATCTGAATCTAAGGTGTGCTTTTGACATTATAGAGTCATGCCACCAAAATGACCACATGTTGTTCTCCAAGAGAGCGGCAACAATTATACTCTAGAGATGGTGGGCCATGGGCCACTAGTGGATCCTCTAGTAGAGATAGATGTGGCGCCAGCCGTTATACCGGACATTGGTGTGGATGCATAGTTCTGTGAAGGCTTCATGTGGTTCATGCAGACCTTTAAGGGAGCACCTCCTGGTGCCACATCTATGGCTGAGCTGACTCATATCTTCCAGCACCAGCATCTGCCTATGTTTTCAGGGGACGGTGGACCACAGGTTGCAGAGTCTTGGCTGGCGACTACGCAGAATATTTTCGAGCACCTTGAGATTCCTCTAGGGTGGAGTGTCATGCTCGCTACTTACATGCTATGTGATGCCACCATGAGGTGGTGGGATGTTGCCACTCATTCTACGCATCACAGATACATGGCGTGGTAAGGTTATCCCACAGTCTTCTATGACTTCTTCTTTCCTGAAACGCTGAGGGTAGATCGAGCTTGAGTGTTCATGAACCTACAATAGGGAACTATGTCGGTGATGGATTATTCTGCTCGTTTCACTGAAATTCAGATTTTTTCACTTGTTCAGGTGGGTTATGAGACGTAGATGACCAGACGCTTTGAGGATGGTCTTTGATATGACATCCGAGCACTGGTAAATGTTTTCAGGTTGCCTATAGTACTTGCGACTATGAACCAGGAACTGATTATAGAGAGGAACCTTCGGGAGGCTAGTTGTGTCAGCCAGGTCAGTTCGATAGTAGTTTTGGGTACTATTTCTACTAGTAAGAGGAAGTGAAATATGGACTTCTCTCATGGTGGCAGTACCAGCCAGAAGAATTTTTCATGTTGTCAAGTCATGTGCTACCAGTGTGGTAAAGAGGGTCACAAGAGACCTCAGTGTCCACGTGACCCAGTGGAGTGATGAGCATGCGTAAAATGGGAGATCTACAGTGCTTTTTCAGACTATTTCTACCAGTGGCTAGTTAGAGGGGTTATTTTCAGACTTCATGAGTGGGAGCAAGACCAGTAGCTTCTTACTAGTCGGGCAACTGGGACACGTTAGGACGTACAGGCAGAGGTGGTGGTCATGGACGTGGTAGCCAGACACCAGGATCACAGAGGCAGCTGAGTGGGATTGCTCAGGGTAGCTAGGCTGTGTCACAGGGCCACGGCACTGGGCAGGCATATGCAGTGCAACAGACCCAAAAGGAGAAGGATCATGGAACTTCTACTTTCAGAGGTACTATTATAGTATCTTCGGTTTTATCTTCAGTACTTTTTGATACAGAGGCTACAAATAGCTTTATATCTGTCCTCTTTGTGAAGATCTTTGGGATCTGTGGTTCTTCTTCTTCTGATGTTATGATGCTAGAAACTCCGTTGGGGACTAGAATGGCTGGTGTGCGTCAGTGCAGGGAGTGCCCTATAGATTTTGGTGGGTTTCACACTCTATGTACCTCTATGTCTTGGAGATGATGAGCTATGATGTCATTCTCAGGATGGACTGGTTGGTTCCCTATCGATCCTTTGTAGACTTCTTTCATCACAGGGTGTGTTTCACATCACCAGAGAGTGGAGAGTTTCTATTCAAGGGCGAGTGGGATGTTCAGGCGAGTCGAGCTAGACAAGAGCATCATGGGTGAGGTAGATTCATAGCCCAGATTGCATGTTTATATCTAAAGACCCATAAATTTAAAGGGAAATTGTTTTTCTAAATTTGCTTTGGGATTTTACGAGTACGCAGTTTCTTACAGCACCTGATTCTGAGGCCCGGAGTGCCCGAAATCATGTTCTGAAGTTTAGCTCAGGTACGTTCAGTGAATGAACTAGCGGGTTTTCTTAACTTTTGAACCGGTGCTCGGAATCGAAATCTGAGCACACCAATGAAACCGCAGTGCCATTAATTTCTTATGAACCCATTTTTTCGGAGTTGTGTTGGCTCGGGTGAGGTTATTAATTAAATGGGTTAACTAAAGAATAAAATAAAATATCGTGCTACAAATTTTATTTTTATTCTAAGTAGTGATAACCTAGGCATGGTGGTTGGAGTGGGACCCACTAATATCCTAACTCCACTAGGTAGGATATTATTGCGGTGGGGCACACACGAGCCCCACCCCCTTTATTTCATTTTAACCTCCCACGTGCATTTTAATTTTGTAACTCACCCACAACCCCCATTAAAATGCCATGTCAACTCGCTTAATTAATGAATTGAATTAAGTTATTCAATGTAATAAATTCTGGAATTCATTTTCAATTTCGAATTGAATGTTGGCTTATGTGTGTTAATTAAATAGGACAAAGTCTTATTTATTTAGCAATTATTTCATCATGCGAGAAGGTTGGGAGTAATTTCTCAAACCTTGGAATCTTCATCTTCCTCCTTGAAGAACATGAAGAATGCACCTTCACTGACGAAGAACACCGGCCTCTGATGAAGGACGATGAATAACACTGATTCCATGGAGATTGACGACGCGACATTGTGTACCGCGACACTGGCGGTCCTCTTCTCTGTGACACCGTGTACTACAATGCCGTGTACTGCGACGCCGGTGATCCTCCTTCTGTGACGCCATCTTCTGCGACGTCCCTTTCCCACGACAAACCTCATTCGAAGACTTCATAAAGGTAGGGGTTTGATTTTGGTTCATGAATATTCTTTGACCATCCAAACGTCAATTTCTTAGCCACTTGATATCAGATTAATGGGAGGGGGTCGGACAGAACGAACATAGCCGACCCTCCTCCCCCTATGATGATGTGTTTGTCGCGGCACGAACAAAGGTAGTGTGGTGCAACGACACCGTGTGGAAACAAAGAAGAACGGGCGAAGAAGTGTGGCGCCATCGCACTATGCCGTAGAACGACGAAGAGGCCGCAGCGGTGCAAAGGTGGGGTGGCTGGAACCACCGGCCACCAGCACCTCGGAGGGGCGGGACCGCGGGGTCCCACGGTGGCAGCACCGGCCAACTGGACCGGGACGACCATTTCGAAAGGAAGACCGGGTGTTGTAACCCCTGGCTGGAAAAGGAGCGACCCCACATGGGGTCGTGGTTTCAATCAAGGGGAGGAACCCCCCCCCCCCCCCTTCCGCTCGGCTCGGCCAGCGCCGAGCTGGCCACACCGGGTCGCGCCCGCGCCAGGCCAATCGGTCGCCCAGGCCGCATCGGGTCGGTCTGCCCAGGCCGGGCAGGGTTGCGCCGGGTAGTGCCCACCGGACCGGCCAGCACCCTAATGGGCCGGACCCGGACTCGGTTCAGGCCGACCTGGTTCGGGCCAACCCAGGGGGTCTTGGGCCGGGTCGGTCCGGGCCCAAAACCCCCTATCTTCGGACATTTCCGTTCAAACGCCTGTAGCTTAGGCTACAGACCTCCGATCGATGTACCATCAGTTGCGATGATATCCTTGGATCTAGGCGGTCATTTCAGTATATTACACTCATGGTTTCGGAGAACATTGGGTATGTCCGGGTTGGTTCGAGCATGAAACCAATCGGACCCTCAGAGTGGAAACACTTCTTACTTGAGCTCTGGACATTCGATTAACGTTTCATTGACTTTGTTGGTTTCCTCTTAGTGAGAGGGACCTTTTGGCTTACTTCGCTCGAGGTTTGGATGCAGATGGAGTATGGTCGGTTTGGTTTTTACTTAAAAATCAACCGGGCCCCTGGAACGTAAAGGCCAATAACTCTCAGACCTAGCGTCTGATTGACGCACCGTCTGTCGCGTTGACTTCCCTTTGTCGAGATAGAACATTGGGATACATCAAATCTGGACTATGTGTCAGTTGATGTATCGACCCACTTGGCTCATGGAGTGGACCCTCCTGTAAATGAGCATGATGTGTGTGGGAACCCTCGAGTTGGATGCGACTGTGACTACGACGACGATGATGACTACACTGAAATACTCCGTGGGTTCGGCAGCGACGACGACTGCACTGAAATCCTCCGTGGGTTCGGCAGTAATGAAGATTGTACTGTAATCCTATGTGGGTTCGGCAGCAATGAAGACCGTACTGAAATCCTCTATGGGTTTGACGGCGATGACTACTGTTCTTGTAACCTACGTGGGTCCGACAGTGTTTGAATCTGTTCTTGTATCCAATGTGGGTCTGGAAGAGTAGCTGGTATGTATCCAATGTGGGTTCGATAGCTTAGCTGGTTTAGTATCCTACATGGGTCCCAGCTTAGATTAATCTGTGGCTACATCTGATCATCTCTATTATCTTACGAAGAAGTATACCTGTGTGAGCTGAGTCTTGACATTCAATCATTATCTTCGATATGATTGACTTGCTTTCCTATGTGGATTGTATTGTGCTTTCATGTGTGGATTAGGTTGTACTATCCTATGTGGACGTGATCGAACTTGGGCTCAGATGTTGGAGCCGAACTGGAATTGATGAATTAGGTATATGTATGGGCATATACCTAAGTAGTGTTGGATGTTACTTCGTGATTGTATATTTCCTTTGTGGATTATCCTTTGTGGATTCTGGGAGACCTTCGGCGGTCCCAGTGTCCCTACTGAGTAGCGTATACTCACCCCAGCACGGGTTATGCCCGCACTACATTGTCTTGGATGCAGACGACAGACAACGCTGATCGTGGTTGAGACTTGTGGAGCAGGTCGGTACCTGGAGGTGGACCACTGGGCTGGACATACACGGAGTGGACGACTGGACCCAAGGAGCTGAGGTGGCAATTTGTACCCACACTTCAGGTGGGAATTCTAGAGGATATCTCGACGTTTCTGCTTTACTTTCAGTTGTTATACTTCCTTTCCAATTGTACTTTGATTTCAGTTTGGGTTTATATTCTTGCCCATTTACTTTCCACACTTACTATTGTACCCAGTTTTACATAGTGTTTACTTATGCTGGATTACTTTGTGATGATTGTTTACTTTATAAGGCAATGCCTTCCCCTTTTTATCGGGATTTACGCCTTTGGTGCTAGTCTCCAGCCCCTGGCCTATGGAAGGCGGGCTTGGGGTAGTCACGACACGGGTCCTGAGGACGGGTCGTGACAAATTTTTATCAGAGGAGTTCGGTTCTACCACAGAAATCAGGACTCTGATCTTTCTTCTATGTGAAGAAATAGTGTTAATGCTATTAAGTGTGGTTATTAATCCAGGGAGTCCAGTGTTGGTGTGGCAGCTGACATATCCGTACACCAGGACCCTGACTTCTGATTTCTGACTCAATGCATGAAAACATTAATTGCATGTGTGTTTCAAAAGTTTTCTTTGTGATTAATTTGTGTCAGCTCACCAGGTATACTATTTTGACCGGGGCTCTGCTATTTCTTTTTAGAATGGCACCACGATGGAAGCCAGCTAGGGTTCTGAGCTTTGTGCAAGATGATAGCCCACCGAGAGATGAGGCCTCGGTGTATGGCCCTTTTTCAGCAGAGGCACCGGCAGTACCTCTACCCGCCAGGCCACTAATGCTACTAGCCCCAGCCGCTGAGAGTGCACATCTCCTTAGTGCACTGCATGAGTTTTAGTGTCAAAGACTGCCCAGGTTCCGTGGGGAGATGGACCATTAGGCAGCCGAGGATTGGCTAGAGTCTGTGGTTCATGTTTTCAGGTTAGTGGGGACACCAGCTGACCTCATGGTGATCCTTGCAGCGAGCCTCCTGCACACGGCATCAGGAAGATGGTGGAGCTTGATGCTCCAGGTTCACGACGAGGCATCACTCCTTTAGATGGACTTTGAGAGCCTCTTCTGCTCAAAGTTCATCCCAGCCACACTCCGTGTGGTGTGCATCCAGGAGCTACTACAGTTGCGGCAGGGAAACATGACGGTCAACCAGTACTCGGCGAGATTTACCGATCTCTCACACTATTCGACGGACATGGTACGGGACCCATTCATTCGGGCCCAGACCTTTGAGCAGGGACTGAGGCATGAGATCAGGGCATCAATGATGTCCCTCAACATTCTGACACAGGCAGGAGTACTGGAGCGAGCTCTTCTCAAAGAGAGCTTTCTTGCTGAGCCTACACCAGCAGTGAGACCTACCGTAGGGCGGTACATAGCAGATTCGTCTGCAGGTGGAAGTCGACGGATGTCACAGGGGTACAGGTGGACCAGACCATTAGGAGGAAAACCTCGGGACACTAGCTCCGAGGTGTGGGGAACACGGCGCAGAGACAGCCTTCCGAGGAGCAGATAGTGCTACGCATGTGGCGGGCAGGGCCACATGGCTCATGACTACCCGACCCGCCGTTCAGAGTAGCATCAGACGGTTGAGGGACCACCTAGGTAGAGGTAGAGGGTCGACCGTGGCGGTCCTCAGAGAGAAGGTGTACGAGGAAGAGGAGCAGGCTGAGCAGTAGGTGGTGGTCGATGCTTTGAGGCTTTACCACCACCACCACCAGGAGGTCCACCCCGACCACAGGGAGCTGGCGGGTAGAGACAAGCTCAGCTTTATGTAGCGGAGGCCTACAACCACGGCACGCCAGAGATGATTCAAGGTACTATATATGTCTACTCCATCCTTGGTGCAGTTCTTATAGACACAGGAGCGAGTAATTATTTTATTTCGGTTACCCTTATTCGGAGCTCAGATATTCTGACGGAGCCGTTGGCTCGATTCTTACATCTAGATACTCCTACGAGAGCAGACATGATGATTAAGCACTGGTGCCAGTAGTGTGAGATTACTCTAGGAGGTGAGAGCTTCGGCTGGGATCTTCTTGTAGTTGCGTTGAGGCCTTACGATGTCATCTTGGGCATGGATTGGTTATCTACAGTCCATGCTTATATCGATTGTATTAGGCACAAGGTGCGGTGTGTTCACACCGATGGGAGCAGGTTCACCTTCACCGGCGAGAAGGAAGCCTTTGCAACGTAGGATGGACTCATGTAGAGGAGAGGACAGCCCATCACTCATCAGTTGGCTAGCCTCATCCTAGGAGCAGATAACATGCGGAGTCCGGGTTTTCCTGTTGTGGTGGATCAGTATGCGGATGTTTTCCCCGACGACGTTTTAGGGCTACCTCCTCACAAAGAGGTAGAATTTTATATTGCCCTGTACACCGGGACAGCCCTGATATCCACTACATCATATCGTATGGATCCCACTGAGCTTCGAGAGCTACGGGTACAGCTGGAGGACTTACAGAGCAAGGGATTCATCCAACCCAGTGTTTCACCCTTGGCTTCCCCGATATTGTTCGCCAAGAAGGCGGACGGGAGCTTGTGACTGTGTGTCGATTATCATCACCTGAACTAGGTGACCATGAGGAACAAGTATCTGCTACCAAGGATTGATGACCTCTTCGATCATCTCAAGGCAAAACGGTGGTTCTCGAAGATAGACCTTATATTAGGCTATCACCAGCTCAGTGTTCGAGACGAAGACGTGCCGAAGATGGCCTTCAGATGTCGGTATGGCCACTATGAGTTCTTGGTTATGCCTTTCGGCGTATCCAACGCTCCAGAAGTGTTCATGAGTCTCATGAATAGGATATTTCATCCATACCTCGATCGATTTGACGTGGTATTCATCAACGACATATTGATATACTCGACCACTGAGGAGGAGAACGCCTACCACTTGCGGGTTGTACTAGACACACTCCAAGAGCACCAGCTTTATGGAAAGCTCTCGAAGTGTCAGTTCTGGATACGTGAGATCCACTTCTTGGGACACGTCATCTCTGATAAGGGAGTTGCAGTGGATCCTGTGAAGATCGAGGCAGTGCTAGCTTGGGAGCCACCCAAGAGCGTGACGGAGGTGCGGAGTCTCTTGGGGCTAGCTGGGTACAACCGGAGGTTTGTTCCAGACTTCCCCAGAGCTGAAGAACCACTCTCAGATTTAACGAATAATGGTAAACCCTTCGTGTGGTTAGACAGATGTTAGTAGAGATTCTAGGAGCTGAGACAGCGATTGACCAGCGCACCTATCATTAGGCTACCGGAGGAGGGAGTATGGTACGTAGTCTACTTTGATGCATCAGGGACCGGACTCGGATGTGTCCTGATACAACATCGGGAAGTGATTGCCTATGGATCACGTCAGTTGAGGAAACATGAGTAGAACTATGCTACCCATGACCTGGAGTTAGCAGTAGTGGTCTTCGCTCTGAAGATGTGGTGACACTATCTGATGGGAAAGCACTTTATAGTCTACTCTGACCACCAGATTCTCAGGTACATCTTCTCGCAGAAGGACTTGAATCTGAGACAGCGGTGATGGCTCGAGTTCCTCCAGGACTATGACTTTGAGATAGTCTATACTCTTAGAAAGGGGAACTTAGTAGCTGATGCTCTCAGCAGGAGGACGGGCATTCAGCTACTCAGGGAGGCGATGGAGCATCTAGCTGCTTTACAGATATCCTTCGTGGATAGAAATGGAGTTGCCTTTCTTTAGTCCCTCACAGTCACTCCTCCACTACTACAGTGGGTCAGAGAGGCACAACATGGGGACGCTGACTGTGAGATGTGATGTGCATAGATATCCTCAGGACAGGCACCTGATGGATTCTCTATAGGAGGAGAGCACGACGTCCATTTCAGAGGACGTACCATTGTACCAGCTGCTTTACAAGAAGAGGTGTTGTGGGAGTTTCACACTTCCCCTTTAGTGGTACATCCAGGAGTGGTGAAGATGTACCCGGATCTCAGACGACAGCACTGGTGGCCGGGTATGAAGATGGTTATAGCTGAGTTCGTTTATCGATTCCTCACCTGTAAGTAGGCGATGGTGGAGCACCAGGTACTAGTAGGCTTGGTACATCCCTTGGAGGTCCCAGAGTGGATGTAGGATGGGATATCTATGTATTTCGTGATTGGACTTCCACGCACTTTCAGAGGTCATGACTCTATTTCAGTGATTGTTGACCATCTCACCATGTCGGCTCACTTCTTACCCATCAGATAACAGGGCTCAGTAGAGAGATTGGGACATCTCAAAGTTCAGGAAATTGTACGGCTTCATGGTGTGCCGTCATCTATCGTCTCTGATCTAGATACTCACTTTACTTCCTGGCTTCGGAAGGGGTTGCAGGAGGCATTCGGGACGCAGCTACATCTGAGCACCGCCTTTCACCCTCAGACGGATGGTCAGATAGAGAGGACCATTCATACACTTGAGTACATGCTCCGTGCATGTTTCCTCATCTTTGGTCGTAGATGGGAGGACCACCTACCCTTGGTGTAGTTCGAGTACAACAACAGCTACCACTCCACCATCATGATGGCACCATACGAGGCATTGTACAGTCGGCCATGCAGATCACCTTTGTGATGGACAGACCATGGGGAGTCAACACTTGTGGGACTAGAGATGGTCCAGGCCACGGCAGAGAAGGTCCAGGTCATTCAGTAGTGGATGAGGATAGCTCAGAGCCAGTAGAAGTCTTATGCTGACAGGAGGTGGAGGCCACTAGAGTTTGAGGATAGCGACCAAGTTTTCTTGCGGGTCTCACCTCGATGTGGATTATGGAGATTTGTTCGGGGAGGAAAGTTATCTTTGTGCTTCATCGGAACATTCCAGGTCCTCAGCAAGGTAGGTGAGGTGGCTTACTGCCTGGCTCTACCACCTCAGTTGCACCGGGTGCACAATGTCTTCCACGTATCTCAGTTGAGGAGATACATGCACGACCTAACGCATATCATCGACCATGGGGAGCTAGACCCTGCCGATGGGGAGACCTTTGCGGAGGTCCCAGTGGAGATCAAGCATCGACAAGAGTGGGTCATACATGGGCGGTCGATTCCTCTAGTGCGCATCATATGGAAGCATGGGAACCTCTAGAAGAGCACTTGGGAGCGGGAGTCTCAGATGTGTGCTCAGTACCCTCATTTATTCCCCAAGTTTGTTATGTATCTTTACGGGGATGTAAATACCTGAGGTCGGAGTAATGTAAAGACCCATAAATTTCAAAGGAAATTCTTTTTCTAATTTTTTTTTGGGATTTTACGAGTACATACTTTCTGACGGAACCTAATTCTGAGGCCTGGTGTGCCCGGAATCATGTTCCAAAGTTTAGCTCGGGTACATTCAGTGAACAAACGAGCGGGTTTTCCTAAATTTTGAACCGGTGCTCAAAATCGAAATCTGAGGACACCGATGAAACCGCAGCGCCAGTAATTGCTTAAGAACCCCTTTTCTGGAGTTGCGTTGGCTCAGGTTAGGTTATTAGTTAAATGGGATAACTAAAGAATAAAATAAAATATTGTGCTAAAAAATTTATTTTTATTCTAAGTAGTGATAACCTAGGCATGGTGGTTGGAGTGGGACCCACTAATATCCTAACTCCACTAGGTAGGATATTAGTGAGGAGGGGCCCACACAATCCCCACCCCCTTTATTTCCTTTTAACCTCTCACGTGCATTTGAATTTTGTAAATAACCTTCAACCCCCTTTAAAATGCCAAGTCAACTCTCTTAATTAATTAATTGAATTAAGTTATTCAATGTAATCAAGGTAGGGGTTTGATTTTAGTTCATTCTTTGACCGTCCAAACGTCAATTTCTTAGCAGCTTGATATCAGATTAATGGGAGGGGGCCGAACCGCACGAACATGACCGACCCTCCTCCCCCTTTGATGATGTGTTTGTCGTGGCACGAACAAAGGTAGCGCGGTGCAACGACGCCGCATAGAAACAAAGAAGAACGGGCGAAGAAGCGTGGTGCCATTGTGCTGCGTCGTTGAGGCTGAACAAAGTCGCGGCGCCGTCACGCCACGCTAGAGAACCACGAAGAGGATGCATCCGGAGTGGGGTTGTGGTGGAGGGGAAGGTGCCGTCGCGCCGCGCCGGTCAGACAAGGTTGTGGCTCAAAGCCGCGGCGGTGCAAAGGCGGGGCGGCCGGAACCGCCGGCCCCCCGCACCTTGGAGGGGCGGGACCGTGGGGTCCCGCGGCGGCAGCACCGGCTGGCCGGACCGTGCCGGCCAATTCTAAAGGAAGACCAGGGGTCGTAACCCCCAGCTGGAAAAGTATCGGCCCCACATGGGGCCGTAGTTTCAATAAAGGGGGGCAGCCCCACCCCCCCCCCCCCTTTCCGCTCGGCTCGGCCAGCACCGAGCTGGCCACACCGGGCCGCGCCCGCACCAGGACAACCGGCTGCCCAGGCCAGACCGGCTGGACCGGGCTGGGCCACGCCCACCGGACCGGGCCTCACCCTAATGGGTCGGACTCGGACCCGGTTCGGGTCGCCCCGGTTCAGGCCGACCCAGGGGGTCTTGGGCCGGGTCGGTCCGGGCCCAAAATCCCTTATCTTCGGGCAGTTCGGTTCAAACGCCCGTATCTTGGGCTATAGACCTCCGATCAATGCACCGTCAGTTGCGATGCGATCCATGGAATGAGAAGGTCGTTTTGGTATATTACACTCAAGGTTTCGGAGAAATTTGGGTACAGCCGGGTTGGTTCGAGCACGAAACCAACTGGGCCCTCGGAGCGGAAACGCTTATAACTTGAGCTCCGGACGTCCGATTGACGTGCCGTCGAATTCGTTGGTTTCCTCTTAGTGAGACGGACCTTTCAGCTTACTCCGCTCAAGGTTTGGATGCAGATGGAGTATGGTCAGGTTGGTTTTGACTTAAAAACCAACCGGGCCCCTAGAACGAAAAAGCCAATAACTCTCAGACCGGGCGTCTGATTGACGCGCCATCTGTCACATTGAGTTCCCTTTATCGAGACAGAACTTTGGGATACATCAACTCCAGACTACGTGTCAGTTGATATATGGAACCCCTTGGCTCGTGAAGCGGACCCTCTCGAAAACAAGCATGATGTGTGCAGGAACCCTAGAGCTGGCTGCAACTGCGACTTCGACGACGATGATGACTTTACTGAAATCCTCCGTGGGTTCGGCAGCGATGACGACTGCAATGAAATCCTCCATGGGTTCAACAACGTTGAAGACTACACTGTAATCCTCCATGGTTTCGGTAGCAATGAAGACCTTACTGAAATTCTTTGTGGGTTTGACGGCGATGACTACTGTTCTTGTATCCTACGTGGGTCCAGGAGTACTACTGTTCTTGTATCCTACAAGGGTCCGGTAGTGTTTGACTCTGTTCTTGTATCCTATGTGGGTCTGGAAGAGTATCTGGTCTATATCCTATGTGGGTTCGACAGCTTAGCTGGTTTAGTATCCTACATGGGTCCCATCTTAGATGAATCAGTGGTTACATCTGATCATCTCTATTATCTTATGAAGATGTATCCCTGTGTGAGTTGAGTCTTGACTTTCAATCATTATTTTTGATATGATTGACTTGATTTCCTATGTGGATTGTGTTGTGTTTTCCTGCGTGGATTGAGTTGTATTATTCTGTGTGTATTTGATCGAACTTGGGCTTGGATTTTGGAGCCAAATTGGAATTGATGACTTAGGTATATGTATGGACATATACCTAAGTAGTGTTGGATGTTACTTCGTGATTGTATCTTTCCTTTGTGGATTATCCTTTGTGGATTCTGGGAGACCTTCAGGGTTCTCGGGGTCCCTACTGAGTATCGTATACTCACCCCTGCACGGGCTATACCCACACTATGTTGTGATGGATGCAGGCGACGGACAGCACTGATCGTGGTTGAGACTTGTGGAGCAGGTCAATACCTAGAGGTGGACCACTGGGTGGGACGTGCACGGAGCGGACGGCTGGACCCGAGGAGATGAGGTGGCTATCTGTACCCACCCTTCAGGTGGGACTTCTAATGGACGGCTCGACGTTGCTGCTTTACTTTCAGTTGTTGTACTTCCTTTCCAGTTGTACTTTACTTTCAGTTTGGGTTTGTATTCTGGCCCATTTACTTTATTCACTTACTATTGTACCCAGTTTTACTTAGTGTTAACTTCTTCTGGCTTACTCTGTGGTGTTTTTTTACTTTATAAGGCAATTCCTTCCCCTTTTTATCAAGATTTACGCCTTTGGTGCTAGTCACAATCCCCAGGCCTATGGAAGGCGGGCATGGGGTAGTCACGGCACGGGTCCTGAGGACGGGTCGTGACATTATATCTGGATGATCAGGGGACTTGTCAGAAGGATTTCCCTCCAGTGGTTTATCGAATCCAGGATGTCTTCCTGGATGAACTTTCTGGTCTACCTCCGGAGCGATGGGTGGATTTCTCTATTGAGCTTGTTCCAGGAGCAGCACAGATGTTCATTCTTCCTGATAGGATTGATACGCCTGAGTTACAGGAGCTCAAGATACAGTTCGAGGAGTTACATACAAAGGGTTTTATCCGACCCAGTACTTCTCCTTTCGGTTCTCCAGTCCTTTTTACGAAGAAGGTGGATGGTACCCTCAGACTCACTGTGCATTATCGAAAGTTGTGCCAGTTTACAGTCAAGATTCGATATACCTTGTCGAGGATTGATGATCTTTTCGATCATTTTCATGGAGCACGAGTTTTCTCGAAGATTTAATTGAGATCAGGATATCATTAGCTGCACGTGAGACCATCGGATATACCGCTTACAGCCTTTCTGAGCAGATATGGTCTGTTTGAGTACTTGGTTATGCCTTTTGGATTCACGAACATGCCGAAAGTTTTCATGGCTCTAATGAATCATGTGTTCCATCCTTATATGGATTATTTCGTGGTAGTATTTGTGGATGACATCTTGGTGTACTCTCACACTCGACACTACCATGCTACCCATCTTTAGATCGTTTTGAGTACACCGAGAGAGAATTGGCTATATGCTAAGCTCTCAAAGTTCCATTTTTGGATGGACCAAATACACTTATAGGGTCATATCATCTAAGATATAGGAGTTACAGTAGACCCAGAGAGGGTGAGAGAAGTAGTTTCCTGGAAGTAGCCTAAGAACGTATTTGAGATATGATGTTTCTTTAGGATGGCTGGTTACTACAGGCAATTTATACAGGAATTATCCCACTTAGTTGCACCATTGATGGGTCTCACTAAGATGGGTGTGAAGTTCATTTGGATAGAATCCTTTCAGACATCCTTTCAAGAGCTGAAATATTGATTGACATCAGCACCAATACGGATACTTCTAGGGGAGGAAATGTGTTATACAGTTTGCTATGATGCATCGGGTATTGAGCTGGGAGCTGTGTTGATTAAAGGTGATCAAGTTGTTGCGTACGAGTCTCGGCAGTTGAGGCCACATGAGTGGAATTACCCGACGCATGTTCTCTAGTTGGATGTAGTTGTTCATGCATTACACTATTAGAGACACTATATCTTGGTAGAGCATTTTTTTGTTTTCACCGACCAAAAAAGACTCAAGAATATCTTTACTCAGTTTGACTTGAATATAATGCAGTGAATGTGTGTCGAATACCTTCAGTCCTTTGATTTTGAGCTTGCCTATACACATTGTAAAGGTAATGCGGTAGCTAATGCACTGGGCAAGAAGACTCAGATACAGGCAGTGCAGGAGGCCAGTGGTGAGTGGAAGCTCATGGCTATGTTCTCTGAGATGCATTTGGAGATGCACGACAGTCAAGGGTACACCTATCCTTCTTCTTTAGCTGTGACTTATACCCTCCTAGATAAAGTGAGGATGAGATAGATATCTGATTCGGAAGGCATAGTTCTACGGGAGTCGGTGGAAAGTGAGGAACCTCCACCTTGTTAGACGATATGCAATGATGAGGTACTGCATTTCCATGGATGAGTATGGGTTCCAAGGGATATATGTGAGGAGCTGATGTGGGAGTTTGATGCTTAATCTTGGGCATTTCATCCCAGAGTTACCATAATTTATCGTGACTTGAGACGTCAGTATATGTTGTCGGGTATGAACATAGAGATATCTAGTTTTGTTACGAGATGTTCCACCTGTCAGTAGGTGAAGATAGAGCATCAGAGGCCAGCCTGACTGTTACAGCAGTTACCCATTCCAGAGTGGAAATGGGATAATGTCACGATGGACTTCATGACTGGGTTGTTGAGGTCACCTCATGGAAATGATGCAGTGTGGGTTATTGTGGACAGACTCACAAAGGTAGCTTACATTTTTCTGATCAAGGAGAGCTTCGGAGTTGACGAGCTCTCGAATTTGTATATCTGAGAGATTGTACATCTTCATGGGTTCCCTCGTTCTATCATTTCAGATAAAGATGAAAGTTTTACGTCGCGTTTCTAGAAGAGTTTTCATAGGGCACTAGGTACATAGATGCTTCTGAGCACAGCTTACCACCCTCAGACCGATGTTCAGTCAAAGCCTATGATACAGGTTCTTGAGGACATTTTTTCGCACGGAATTCGGGGATGACCTCCTGGACGGGAGATTCAAAGGTTCTGATCGGTATCTAGTGGGTTTGTTCGTAGAACCGGAAACATCCAATGATTCCACATCCGTTTGGACCTACTTTCCAAAGATAGGCGCTCATTAGCTTGTGAATTGATGAGGCTTAAAAATTTGCATTGGTCGAGAGGATGGGAGGTCGGACTCATCACACCTTTTTGAGGGGAATTATTGTCTACTCCGGGACTCTCTTTATAGATTTAAGTTATGTTCGTGAATCCTTATTACATTACCAAGTATAAAATGATCTTTCCTTTAGTTTTAACAATCAATGATTAAATATGTAAGAAATTTAGAAAATATTTTATATGTATTCGAAGTTATTCATCAATAGAGAATCATCTGTATCTATTTAGAGATTCATGGTCAATGGTATCGTTCAAAACATTTATAAAAGTCTCTTGGTCATTATGATGACCAGGCTGATTTTAAATCCACTCAGTGGGGCACTTGAAGTTTATCATCATTCAGAAGGACATGGATTATTTCAAAGTTGGGATCGAACCCATAAATGGGCTACCTACGTATCCTTTGTTTTGGAAAAGGAATCAGAACCCACGTAGTTCAAGCAATGGAGTATGACGTTTATGATTGATGGCTCAAATAAGAATGTCATAATTACTTTTACACTCTTAGCTCATGTGAGTCATGCTCGGTGTGAGAAACAAGAGGTATTGGTAAAAATTAGACAATTGTGCCATGAAAGATGCAATCATAAGAAATTGTTTGGGGCTTATGTATGTATGACTGCCCAGATAGATGAATATTTAGGATTTACTTTTAGGGAGAAAATCCATGAATAGGGTCCATAAAGGTATATGTTCTTTATGGAGATTTGAATACTCTAACTTGGGACTTATTCCTGAAAAGGAAACCCAAATTAGGAGAGGATTGATAACTGGGTTTTACTCCTGAGAAGGAATCCCATATCAAACGTAATTTAGGACTGGTTAAGAGAAATTAAGGGACTTGGGGTTTACTCCTGAAGAGGATGCCCATAATTATGACTGGGACTTATTCCTGAAAAGGAGGCCCAGGTTAGGGGACTTGGGGCTTACTCCTGAAAAGGAAGCCCAAGATTATAACTGAGTCTTATTCCTGAAAAGGAGACCCAGGTTAGGGATTAAGGTTTGGGGCTTACTCCTGATAAGGATGCCCATATTTGAGATTGGGGCTTACTCCTAGGAAGGATACCCAAAATTAGAGGACTTGGGGCTTAATCCTAAGAAGGATGCCCATATTTGAGATTCTGATTGGGGATTACTCCTGAGGAGGATGCCCAAGTTTGGGAACTTTAAGAATTTGGGGCTTACTCCTGAGGAAGATGCCCAGATTAAAGGACTTATAACTGGGGATTATTCCTAAAAAGGAGACCCAGGTTAAGGATTCTCTCATCTTAAAGGATGAGGTTGAATGAATGAACTCTCAATCTTTGGTGACATAAATATGTATAAATCACTAGGTTTTGAGAGATATTCCACCGAATTCCTTTCAGATAAGGAAGTCAAATCAAGAAATCATGCCATAAATGTCTTTGAAGAGTATTTTGAAGACTAAATATTGAATTGGAAAGGTGAAATGGCTTAAGAGGGGTAAAATGGGCAAGATGGGCACCCAAAAAAGGTAGGGGCGCGCAAGTCTTGAAAGGCACGCAAGTCTTACGTGGGCGCACAAGTATTGGTCGCGCAAGTATACTTGCGCGACATGTGGGGTACTTGCGCGATATTCAACCAGCATTAAAATACTTGAGCGACTCTTTCTTAAATCCTTTAGAATCCTCTTGAGGTTCTCCCAGAAAAGGGACGCGCAAGTTCTATTGAAGGAATAAGGCAGCGCGTAAGTGTGACCAGTTCCCTTAAGGGTCAGCCATTCAGGCGCGCAAGTGTTGATGAGTTTCAACACTTAGGCCTTCCTCCCTCTCTTTAGATCTTCCGTTCTAGGTAAGAAATTGCCTTATAAGTGTTCCAGAAGCTTTGAGAAGAGAATTGGGCATCAGAAGCTTCAATCCGAGTTTCTGGAAAAAGATCCTCTCGAATGGGGGGCCCACAAGGTCTATTTATAGGCAGAAGAACACCCCGAGCGGTTACCGGGCGGTTATCACTTAGGGCGCGCAAGTCACTAGTGTGACCAAGGTCGTCGCGCACGTGGACTTGCACGACAGTGATATAACTTGAGCGGTGCAGTTTCTTTTGATCCTTTGTTCATGCCTTTGTCGATTTTTGATATTTCCTTCAAAGGTTGAATCACTTTGAGCTCAGATATTCCCCTTTTCCAATCTTTAGATTCTATGATGAAAGGAGCGTCAACACAAGTCCCCCCTCAGAGTTGGATCCGGAGGGAAATGAGGATTTGACTCTGAGGAAATAGAATCCATCCAAAGGAAAAGGGGGCGCGCAAGTCTTCAGGGAAAAGAGGGCGGCGTGCAAGTTTGCGTCGCGCAGGCCTTAAGCGCACTGGGTACGGCGCGCAGACAGGCCTCCGGGCCTGTAAATACATGGCCTCACCTCCGTACAAGCATCCGGATTTCCGGACTTCATACCTTCGAGCTCTCGCCGCGCAGGTCACCTTAGCCGCATAGGTTGCTCTATTTTCTAGTGTTTTCTTTGATGTCGCGCTACTGTAAAGGTATCTGTACTTGCGCGGTTTATACTTGCGCGTCAAAAACTAGCGCGACACACGAATACTTGCGCGCCATTGTTTAGACTTGCGTGCCTTAATGCCTTAGACATTTTTCAAATTTCTTCACAAATTTTATGAAAAATAAACCTATTTAAGAGTTAGTTTATTCATCTTTTGTGTAGATTCAGTGGTTCCCAAGGGAATTGGAACGGCTGATGAACTGGCTAGTAAGCGGATTGATGACATGATGAACATCATTGTCCACGATTACTATGATATCTGTGACAGCACTTTCCTAGATTTGGCTAACTACTTGAATAAATATCATCTTAACTTCCCACAGAGCATCTACCTGTCTCTATGTGGTCATGGTCACCTGCAAGGAGTCAATGTTCCAGATTCAATGAACTATACACCTAAAATGCAGCTGCGCTGCTACTCCTTCATTTCGGTTATGCTATGAATTAAGAGCAACAACAATGGTGTGAACTTTCAAATTCTTCCTCCATGTTATTTCCTTGCAGATATGAAAATGGCAAACCCATGGGCTGAAATGTTTTCCACTACCGGTTGGTGGAGAGAAGACAAACATGGTATTAGAGCAATATCTGAAAAGAGTACTCTCTCCAAATGGCTCTTTACTTCCAATGCTCCATTCTCAAATCCATGTATCCATCTTCCAAGTCTCTTGGACAGAAACAGAGTCACTATTTGATCAGCAGAAAATTTTCTCAAACCGCACTCAAGAACATCCTTTTACAATTGTTCCAAGAAGAGCTGGTATCACTGCATCTCTTTTTATATCCAGTTGAATGAATGAATTCCAGGTGGTTGCTGATGAAGCTCAGGATGCCTTAAATCAAATGAAGTGTTATGTTGAAATCCTCTTGTAATTCTTGAAAAAAAAAAGAGACTCTAGTCTGTCGATGTCCTTCTAACTCTTGTGTATCAATGAAAAATACTTTTGTCTTCAATCATTTGTACCTGCATTCTTTCTTTACCTGCTTCAATTTTTATTAAGCCAATGGTCCTAGTAAGCATAGTTTGATTTTTACTAGGATTATTACAAATAATCTTACAAACTTTGAACCTTTTAATTGCTCAATATTACCTAAATCATACAAAAATGTATATTTAGTGAGCTGGAACTTGACTTTTATTCAGAGTTCTTTTGTCTTTTGTGGGAAGTTTAAAGTCATGCATGCCGGACATAAAGGGGATAATGTTTAAGTTCGAAATATCTTTGACCGAAATGTACTAAAATTGATTCAATTCCTTGACAATTTATCTGAAAACATATTACCATACTCGAGTATGAGGGAAAAAATGTAAACTATTGCTTAAGAATATTTGAATCTGAGGAATGATATGAAAATGAACTAAAAAGGCATTAAAAGAAGTAATTTCCAAGAATGAAGTTATTATTATTTAACAAAACCCGTTAGGGGGTTGAAATATGTAGGGCCACCTAAGGGCATTGGCTGCATAGTTAAATAAATAGTATCATTTAGCTGACAAGTCTGTTATGTGGACTGTTTATACAAGGCCACCTATGGGCACGTGCTACATAGTCAGGAAAAAGAACTCCCAGAAATTTACTTTCCTAGTGCTAAAATCCAGTGAAAGTTTATGGAGATTTAAATTTTCTAAAGTATAGATTTTTTTGTATGGAAAGAGGGACTTGAATATGGAGAAGATATTTCCAGACAAGATTATCGATGAACTGGGTGAATATCACTCCCACGAAGGTCTGACCCAAACGTAGGGAAGAAGAATAAACCATAGACTTGAATACTTTCAGATCATGAAAAAGGATATGGGACAAATATGTTAAGGATGGCTATTTTTTGCGAATCCCTACATACTGTCGTTTAAGAAAAATAAGGAAAAAAGAGGCATTCTTCCCAAGAATGAAGTTACCATTATTTAACAAACCTCTTAGGGGGTTGAAATATGCAGGGACACCTAAGGGCATTGGCTGCATGGTCCAATAAATAGCATCTTTTAGCTGACAAGTCTGTTATGTGGACTGTTTATGCAAGGCCACCTATGGGCACGTGCTGCATATTCAGGTAAAAGAATTCTCAGAAGTTTGACATTTTTGTGACTAGAAGTCATGAAAAGGGTTATGAAGATCTGAAAATATTTAAGGTTAGGATTATAACACATAAATATGGGTATTGTCCAATGTATATAGAGATACATAGGTCAATGATAACCATAATCATGTTGTGGCTGGGTCTTGAATTGAAATTTTGGACTTCACTACGTATCTCATAAGAATGAGAATCAAGCCATACGTAGTTCTTGAAATAAAGTTTAACGTCGTACAGGACGAAAGTATGAGAAATCTTAGTTTAGGGTCATAGAATTCGGACCATAATAATGAATACACAATGTGTTTTTCCGTGAGGACTTTTCAACTAAGGGACTGAAAGTGAAATTTGGGGTTAGGCCCAAAAGACTTGGGACTGGATTCGAGGGACACTCGAATGTTCCTACGTATCCCATAAGGATGGGAATCAAGTCCACGTAGTTCTAGAACTACCCTTTGTACAAATTTGGTTCGTACATGGGAAGGGTGAAAGGGGACTTTAGTGCAATGATGTTTTAACCTAAGATAAAAAGTTTAGGCATTACCATGTATGCACGTAGTCTTTTAAAATGGAACATGATTGAAAAAATCAATGTCAATAATAGTTCTCTCTCAAATGAGGAAATCAAAGAGTATTGTAGTTTATTGTCGTACCGGACAAAAGTGTTGCATAGTTTAACGTCATATAACAAGGATGAAAGTGAATCAATGTAAAGATATTGATTCCAGGGGCAGTTTCATGAATCAACATCATATGAGATAGTGTTGAACCGATGTGAAGAGATTGTTTTTGGGCTTGAACCCTGGGAGGTTGCCTACATACCCAGCCTGGAGGGCAAGGATCAAAGTCTGTGTAGTTCAATTAAAGAATGAATTAATGATCAAGTTGTTCTTGGGGACAACGATCTAATAAAAAAAATTGTTGGGACATACACATGGTTAGCGGCCCAAAGAGAGTGGTATGGTTGATGTTTGCTCTAAGATCACGTGAGTCATACTCGGTGTGAGAAACAAGAGGTAACAACAACCTTAACAATGCATAGTTTAATGTCATGTAGGACATAAAAAAGGGACTATGCAGTTTAAAGTCTTGCAGTTAGGACTATTGGTGCTGCACAGTTTAGTGTCATGTAGCAGCGACAAAATAACAGTTTAATGTCATGTAGGACATATCAAGGACTTTCTGTACAGTTTAGCGTCATGTAGTTTAGGACGATGGGGACAATACAGTTTAACATCATATTGGACGTAAGGGGGACTGTGCAGTTTAATGTCATTAAGTAAGGAAAAAATAACACACCATTTATGTTATGTTGGACGAAAGTGAGAATAGTTTAAGGTCATATGCCTGGACTGTGGATGGTGCAGTTTAATGTCATACTGGACCTTTGAGATTGTATAGTTTAACATCTTTCCGGACGTAAGGGACTTTTATACAGTTTAGCGTCATGTAGTTAGGACGTCACAATTTAACGTCTTGCTGGACGTAAGGGATTTGCAAATAGTTTATGGTAATATACATGGACCAGGGATGATGTAGTTTAAGGTCATGCTGGAAGGTTTAGGGAACTTTTTCACAGTTTAATGTCGTATGGGACGAAGTTGTAGTTTAAGGTCATACTGGACCATTGTTGTATAGTTTAACGTCATATAGCAAGGAGGAACTGGTGCTGCACAGTTTAATGTCATGTTTCGGGGACAAGTTCTTTTCTACAGTTTAACGTCATGTTGGACAAAAGTGAAAATAGTTTAAGGTCATATGTATAGACCGTGGATGGTGCAGTTTAATGTCATGCTGGACCTTTGAGATTGTATAGTTTAACATCTTTCCAGACGTAAGGGACTTTTATACAGTTTAGCGTCATGTAGTTAGGACGTCACAGTTTAACGTCTTGCTGGACGTAAGGGATTTGCAAATAGTTTATGGTCATATACATGGACTAGGGATGATGCAGTTTAAGGCCATGCTGGACGGTTTAGGGAACTTTTTCATAGTTTAATGTCGTGTGGGACGAAGTTGCAGTTTAAGGTCATACTGGACCATTGCTGTATAGTTTAACGTCATATAGCAAGGACAAACTGGTGCTGCACAGTTTAATGTCATGTTGCGGGGACGAGTTCTTTTCTACAGTTTAACGTCATGTTGGACGAAAGTGCAAATAGTTTAAGGTCATATTCATAGACCTTGGATGGTGCAGTTTAATGTCATGCTGGACCTTTGAGATTGTATAGTTTAACGTCTTTCTGGACGTAAGGGACTTTTATACAGTTTAGCATCATGTAGTTAGGACGTCACAGTTTAACGTCTTGCTGGACGTAAGGGATTTGCAAATAGTTTATGGTCATATACATGGACCAAGGATGATGCAGTTTAAGGTCATGTTGGACGGTTTAGGGATATTTTTCACAGTTTAATGTTGTGTGGGACGAAGTTTCAGTTTAAGGTCATACTGGACCATTGCTGTATAGTTTAACGTCATATAGCAAGGACGAACTGGTGCTGCACAGTTTAATGTCATGTTGCGGGGACAAGTTCTTTTCTACAGTTTAACTTCATGTTGGACGAAAGTGCAAATAGTTTAAGTTCATATGCATAGATCGTGGATGATGATGCAGTTTAAAGTCATACTGGACTATTGCTGTATGAACCACTTATAAGAATCTTGGTTCTGGGAACCATATTTTGTGTTTATACAAAATATTTCTTCAGAAATCTAGCATTGGTTGGAGTCGTGATGAGTTCTCCATCCATTGAGATTAATGAATAAGCTCCATTGGAGTAGACCTTATGTATTGAATAAGGTCCTTCCCATTTTGGTTCAAGCTTGGGAGGCTTCTTTCCTGGTATAATTGGTGCTCTGAGAACCAATACCAATTCTCCCTGAATGAATGAATGAAGACGAACTTTTTTGTTAAAAGCTCGTGCTATTCGATTCTGATAGATTTCCAAGTGGTGCAAAGTGCACAATCTTCTCTCATCTAACTGTTCCAATTCATTCAATAGCTTTTGGGATTGCTCATCTGTAGATAACTGGTCACAAATGGCTATTCTGAGTGAGGGCAATTGAACTTCAATTGGCAAGACTGCTTCTGTTCCATATACCAACGAATATGGAGTTGACTGCATTGCATTGCGAGTGGTAGTCTGATAAGCCCATAAAGCATGAAAAAGTTTATCAGGCCATGATCTCTTATCTTTATCCACCATCTTTTGCATTATATTTGAAAGAGTCTTGTTAAAGGCTTCTATTTGGCCATTGACAGCCGCATGATACCGAGATGAATGGTTGGATTTAATGTTTTATTATTGATACAATTTCCTCACATCAGAAGAACAAAAGTTGGTGCCGTTATCCGTCAATATGGTATGAGGGACACCAAATCTAGTAATGATGTTAGATTTGATGAAGCTAACAATGCATTTAGAACTGACTTCTTTGAGAGGTACTGCCTCTGCCCATTTGGAAAAGAAATCAGTAGCAGTAAGAATGTACTTAAACTGCTTGGCCGTAGATGAAGGGTAAGGTCCCACCACATCCATTCCCCATGTGGAAAATGGCCACGAGTATTTAGCTATATGAAGTAACTCTGGAGGTTGATGAATGAAGTTGGAATGTATTTGACATGAATGACACTTCTTTGTGAAATCAACACAATCTTGTATCATTGAAGGCCTAAAGTATCCAAGCCTTCGAATTTGATCAGACAATCTATATCCAGACTGGTGGGCACCACAGACTCCTGCATGCACTTCTTTTATGACAGCCATTGTCTCTTCACCATCAATACATCTGAAGAGAACTCCATCAAAACCATGTTTGTAGAGAATTTTCTCGAGGTGGTTTGGGCTATCATAAAGAGTAAAATTGACCACACATCACCGGATTTGTTCTTTCTCGACTCTATCAGGTGGAAGTGTTCCATTTTGAAGGTATTCCCTGATAGGTGACATCCATCCTGTAGTATGACCATACGGTTCAGGAATGGGACTAATTTCATTAATTTCCTCTGTTCTGACTTGAACATAAGGTGAAATTGCACGACGGTGGGCAATACTGATGGTTGTCTCTTCCCGATTTGGATCTGCTAGAGCTGCGGCTATATTAGCCAGTGCATCAGCTTGAGCATTTTGTGATCTTGGGACATAAGAAAATGTCAGTTCTGAAGGGAATTCCGCCATTAACTCTCTGACATAATCATACAAAGGGATTAATTCTTCTTTTCTGATGGCATAATCCCCATTGACTTGTTTGATTACCAGGTCTGAATCACCTTTCACCTTTAAGTGATTCACTTGTGCTTGAAGCGCTAACTCCAATCCTGTAATGAGAGCTTGGTATTCAGCTTCATTATTGGTACCACCTTCCCACAATAAAAAGGAATAAGGTAACACTACCTTATCTGGAGAAATGAACACAATTCCTAAACCAACTTTGTTGAATTTAGGATTTTCCATTTTCTTCCCTGTTGGACTTCTGGAAGCACCATCAAAATACATTTCCCATGTTTGAGGACTCTCTTGAATAGAGAAAACTTCCTCATCAGGGAGTTCAATATCTGAAGACGTGTCTTCCACTGAAGGATGTTCAGCCAGGAAATCAGCCAGAGCTTGGCCCTTAATTGCCTTTTGAGACACATACTGAATGTCGAATTGCTGCAAAATAACTGCCCACCTTGCTAGACGTCATGTAAGCATTGGACGACTAAGGATGAATTTGAGTGGATTATTGCGAGATACCAATTTGACCTCATGATGTTGCAGGTAGTGTCTTAGTTTCTGAACTGTAAAGATTAATGCCAGGCAACACTTCTCAATTCTTGAATACCGGGTTTCTGCTTCAAGCATAGTTCTACTGATATAGTAGAGGCTATTTTCATTCCCAGCATCATTATTTTGAGCGAGAAAGGCACCCAATGATCGCTCTAGAGCTATCACATAGAGGATAAGTGGTCTACCTTCAATAGGTGGCATGGGTACTGGTGGACTCAAGAGGTATTTCTTGAGAACATCAAATGCTTCTTGACATTCTTCAGTCCACTGGTAAGTGACTCCTTTGTTCAATACTTTGGTAAAAGGTAAACTTTTTCCTGCCAAATTGGAGATGAAACGCCGAATATAGGCTAAGTGTCCTTAAAGTCCTCTTAATTCTTTCAAATTCTTAGGAGGTGACATACCAAGGATTGACTTGGTCTTCTCTGGATCGACTTCAATACCACGATGGCGTACGACAAAGCCGAGAAATTTTCCTGAGGTTACCCCAAAAGCACATTTTAAGGGGTTCATCTTCAAATTATGTTGTTGAAGCTTGTGGAATGTGACTTCCAAATCAGCCAAGTGATTAGAATGTTGTTTGGATTTAACCACCAAATCGTCTACATAGAATTCAACAAACTTCCCTAATAATGGTTTGAAGATATGATGCATGGCACGTTGATATGTTGCACCTGCATTCTTTAAACCAAAGGGCATCACCCGGTAACAAAACACACCTTGAGGGGCTCTGAAGGCTGTAAATTCCTCATCTTCTGGGGCCATTCGGATCTGATTATATCCGGAATATCCATCCATGAAGGAAAGTACTTCATAGCCAGCCGTCGCATCAATTAAGAGTTCTGTAATCGGAACTGGGAAATCATCTTTAGGACAATACCGATTAAGATCTCTAAAATCGATGCAAACCCTAATTTGTTCATTATTCTTCTTTACAGGGACAATATTAGCCAACCACTTGGGATATTGAACTTCTCTGATGAAGTTGGCTTTGATCAGCTTATCCACTTCAGCTTCAATTTTGGAAGAATAGGTTGGGTGTGTTCTTCTCACGGCTTGCTTAAATTCTCGATGTTCTTTTGGTAAACCCAAATGATGAGTAGCAACATCAGGATCAAGCCTAGGAATTTCTGTATAATTCCAAGAAAAAATATATTTATTTTTCTTTAGAAAAGAAATATACATCTCTTGCTCTTCAAGGGTCATGGCCGCACTAATTAAAGTGGGCGTGGATCTTTCTCTGTACCCAGATTTACTTCTCTGAGTTCATCCACAGTGGTAGAGATACCCTCTTCAAATGTTGGAGGAGCATCTCTAAGATCTTACTCTTCCTCTTCATCACGTGATATTTCTTTCATTTCTACTTGCAAAGTAGATGACAAAACGAAAATCTCATGATCATAAGATATGTCAAAATTTTCACGTTTTGAAGAAGAAGCTTCCATTTCCGACCCTATTGATGATAAAGGGTCTTCTTTGGGAAATAAAGAGGAGATGATGGATTGAGAATCGACATCATTATTCACCTTTGGTGTTGCTATAACTTCTTCTGGCCTGATTGGCGAAGTATAGACGTTTTGGACTTCAGCAGATGAAATGAAAACGTCACCACTTATGCTTTCATCAATGTTTGGTAGGTTACCAATTTCTCCCATGTTGTCTGGCTCGATTGTCGTAATTGACATTATGGATCTTTCCATAAGAGTATTTTTATTTGGGCCTATTTTTTCAATTTGACTGATAGGTAACACATAATCTGTACTCACATGTGTAAATGGATTTATTGGAATTTTCTCCAAACCATATGAAGCATTAACTTTGGTAATTTCATTCATTGTAGATTTTTCTCTTCCCTTCATGTGATAAAATTCCGCCTCAATGTATTGAGACTCACATGTCTTGAACGGGGCCTTATCACCATACAATGTTCCAACATGACCATTGAAATAGTATTTGAGACATTGATGGTATGATGAAGGAATAGTTGCATGCTGATGTAGCCAGGGTCTTCCAAGCAAGATATTGAAAGCTCGGTCTTGATCAACAATCATGAAATCCGAATTGGATACAAGATCTCCAAACTAAGTTCTGAGTGTAACTTCACCCAGTATTTCTTGTTCATTTTTATCATATCCTTGTAACATCATGGTAGAAGGAGATAAATCAGATTCCATGAGGCCCAATCGACGAAGTGTACGAATGGGCATGAGGTCGACTCCTGAACCATTGTCAATGAAAGCTCTTCGAATATCTACACCATTGACTTTTCCAGATAAGTACAAAGGTTTTATGTGCCCATGAACAACATCATCTTCATCTTTATTTGTAAAAGATATCACTGCATGGCATTCTGCAGGATTATTCTCTATGTGATAGACTTCAGCTGTAGTAATTTCAGCTTCAAACTCATGAGGACTTGACAAAGATTCGATGAATGCTTCCCGAAGATCTTTTGACATATTCAAAGCATCCAAAATTGATAACTTGGCTGGTACTTGGGCCAAGTGTTTCAATATATCATACTTTTGATCTAGAGGTCTGCGTTTCCCAACAGGAATATGCGGTTTAGCAGGTACCTTGGAAGCAGATACTTTGGAAGCTGATGTATCTTGTATTGAAGTTGGAAACATCCTTGGTTTTGGAAGATTAGACTGATTAGATCCATTTACTTGCTGAGATAAAGAAGATGGAACCTTTAATCGGTCTTCCAAAATAAATGTGCCAAAACTGAGTTGGCCATTGGTAGAAGAAATTGCTTGTTCTTTTGGAGCTCGCTGAAGGGCTCTACCACGATTTTCTGCTGCATATACAGTGCTAGCAGGGGTAGAATTAGAGTAGTGGCTTCGGAAAGATCCACGTCTTCCCCTGTATCCTGAACCTCTTGAACTTCCTCGGATTCCCTTATTTGATATAGGGAATTTAGGCTCATTAAGACTGGAATATGGATCTATTAATTGAATCATATTAACAGAACCAAATATTAACTCTTCGTCTGATAAAGACTCTGCCTGGTTAGCCTATTTAGGCTATGCCGTTCGGTGGGGCGATGCCCGTTTCTTTGAAGTAGATGGCATGAAATCTTCCAGAGTCAAAGACAACTTAGGCCTCGATACATACTCATCTTCATCTGATTCCTCTTTCTTCTTTGAATTGCACTTCCCTTTTGAGGATTTGTCTTTTGATGGAGGCTTCACTGAAGATTTTGTAGGAGACACAATTGGCTTCTTCAATTGTGTTCGCAAAATGGAATGGGTCCGATTGACTGTCTTTCTGACCATACAATCATCATATTTTTGAGCAGTTTTGCTTTTGACTTCCTGCCACTTGCCTCCTTCCTCTGGATCTGTAGCGGCAATACACGCTACATGAGCTGAAGAACCATTCAATTTGACTTTTCCTAAGTCGACCATCTTTTGCAGGAGGTCTTTAAAGACAAAACACTCTTGGATGGGATGCCCCAACATTTGATGAAAGGTACAATAATTGGGACGGTCTTCATCTCCTTCCTTGTTTGGCCTCTTGGGAACTGGTAATTGAACCAAATTATTTTCCAGAGCTGAAATGAAGTAACCAGGAACTTGCTCACTTCGAAAAGAGTATGTTTTACTCTTCAAATCCTCAAATTTTTTTCATCGTTGATCTCTTTGATCATTTGTAAGAAACGGACTTTGTTGTTGGAGTTCAGGAGGTGGAGCCCTTCGAGAAGATGAAGGTTTTGAAGTAGAAAAAGGTACAGGTTCTTGTTTAAGCATAACTGTAGCAGTTTCTGCTTTACACATTCTCCTTCCTGGAACTGATGGAATTACACGGGATTTAACCTTAGCATGTATAAGGGAATCTTCAATCTGTTGAGCGATTGAAGTAAGGTCTCGAAACCCTCCTGTGTATTTCACAGGGATCAATGGCGTGCGTAATTCTTCACGCAAATTTGCCACACAGATTGGCAACAGTTCCTCCTGAGGGAGTGCTAAACTCAGGGAATACGTTAATCTCTTCCAGCGAGCAATGAAATCAGAGAGTCTTTCATTCTCCCTTTGCTTGCAGTTTGTATGATCGAAAACTGTCGTTTTTAGCAAAGTTGAGCTGAACTAAAGAAGGAATTTTTGACGAAGATCCTTCCATCCGATAATTGACCAGGATTGCAAGCTTTTATACCAGACAAAAGCTGGTCCTTGCATGGTCCGGATGAAGCATCTGATTTTCACTGCTTCTTGCTGCTCTGGAGTTCCCATCATAGGATCACAACAAGACACGTAATGCGTCAAATGTTGTTCAGGGTCGCCTGATCCATTGATAGTAGGGAAAACAGGGTTTCCAAAACTGGATGGAGGAGAAATTGAATCTACCCATTCAGGGTAAACTTTCTTTTCTGGTTGAACTTGCACCCCTTTCCCTTCCATAGTTTCTAACCGAGCTGTTAATGACTCAATAGTAGTTATTATCTTTTGAGAAACATCAGGTTGAACTTGGTTTCAGGTAGGTGCAATGAATGGAGCTTGGACAGACGTGGTGGTTGGTGCTGCAACTGATGGTAGTGCTGCCAACCGTTGTTGCATTTGACCCATAGGATTAGACCTCTGAGGGTGTACTGATAAAGGAGGATATTCCAGATCCATCTGAGTATTTACAACAAATTCCTTCAGCTCTCGGACTTCAGAATTCTTATGAAGAAGACTACTCTGAAGTAGTTCTGCATTCAACCTTCTTAATTCTTTCATTTCATCCTCCTGTTGTGCAAACCTTTGCTTTAATGAGAGCGACAGATCTTCTCCAGAGGAAGGATATGTAACCTGATTCTTTCCCTTCCCTTTGTTGGATACCTTTTGGAGGGAGGGAAGTGGATTACCTAGGTTCTGGGTAATCATTTGACTTCGTGTACGTACACCTTCTTCATTTGTATTGGTGCATACATTTTCTTGAGCAGGACGCTCTTCATCTGAGTCCCCTAAGTGAGTCTCCTCTAGTGGATTAGAAACAACGGAATTGATGACATTGATTGATGCATAATGCATCACATCCCTTCTATCAACATTTCTGTGATATTTTCTTTTTTCATGTCTTTGACGAGACATTGACTTTTGTTGATTCAATATTTTAAGAACTTCTTGACAAGCTATAACTTGGAGGGAATCTCTTGATAATTTGGCTCTCCATTATTCTTGTGGATTCTTCCCCAATCGAGAAAAGACCGACATTCTCTGAGGAGGGGATTGATGATTTTAAAGAGTCCCCAGTCTCGAGAACTGGGGATGTTCCTGCTGCTTCCGCTCAACTCCTCGAATCCCATTTGTTGACTCTGAGGGTTGGGTTAGAGAAGTCCCCAGTCTGACAAGCTGGGGTGGCTCTTGACATGCTACGTCTGAGATCTTCTTAAAAGATCTCTTGATCTTGCGAATCTTAGTTCAAAAATTAGCTGGATGCATTAGCATGTATCCACTTTTATCACCTAGTTCAACAGACCGTTGGATGATTTCTGAAATTTCTGTCATTTGATGACGTGTTTTCTCCATACGAGAGGCTTGTGCAATATTCTCGCCTGCTTGATGTAGGAGCAATTCAACAACTTTTTCTCTATATACTTGATTTTGAGAGGAACTAGTTGAAGCCTGTTCTTGGGCAAGCTTTTGATTATGAACAAAGCCCATTGACTGTGGCCGGCCATGGGCAATAACATTGCATGAGACCATTTTCGGCGGGCTTTGCTGACTGGAAAGCACTGTGAAATGTAGTGCTCCGTGAATACCCCATCCTCTGATATGAACACCAGATGGAGCATTGGCAATTAATTGACGCAATTTTATTAGTGCGCC
The DNA here is from genome assembly GCA_963277665.1 of Viscum album. NCBI lineage: Eukaryota > Viridiplantae > Streptophyta > Magnoliopsida > Santalales > Viscaceae > Viscum > Viscum album. The sequence goes on from OY728140.1 coordinate 1,766,554,617, forward strand.
AAGGCATGAACGTTGAAGGGTTCTCTGTTGCTTTTCAGCCTTCGGATACCGAGAGACTGATAGAGATGCCAAATCAATCTGACGTTGTAGCCCTTCTATTATCTTCAGATGATGTTCATATTCATCATAAGATAATACCTTCTTCTTCAATTGACAAAGAGTTTTCCATATGTTGAGACGAATATCATGGATTCCATCGTCCGTCAACATCTTTGGAATGTCGTACTGGGAGTCAGCCAAAGGCCAAAACATGACTGGTACCTCACCTTTTGTCAGTTTTTTCCTCATGTTCAACATTTCCTCTTTATCATTAAATGATGATTCATCTACCTGTTTTGACCAGAGTTGGTGTTTCCTTGTTGCTTCATCGGATTCAACAAGATTGGTAGAGAGATCATTGATCAAACTAGAAGATGCATGACTTAGGGGTGGTTCGGAGAATGACCTACACCCTGGGCTATCTTCTGATTGAGAAAGTATTTCACTTGTTAGCGATAAAGCATCAGACATGACTGGTTTCGCATTTGCAAGTGCCTCAAGATAAGAGGGCTTTCTCGGCACTACATTATCCACTGGAGTATTTTCCAGGCAATGTGAATCACTACTGCGGAGAGGACTTTCACAGCGAAGTTAATCATCATGGGGAGGACCACCATAATGGGTTACATCAAAATATGAGATCTCTTGCTCCTTGGTCTTCTGACCACACAGAGGGTTCCTGTGGCTCTCATCTGAAGAAGAAACTTCAAGATTGACCGAATTTTCATGAAGCAAGCCTTCATGAGGAAGTGTCTGTTGAAGAACTTCAGAATTAATGTTCCTGTTATTGGGAATTGAGGGAGTAGAATCTTGAATTCCGACAGATAAATGTCTGAGGGCTTCAAGAACTCCAGCATCGAGCAAGGCCTTGTTGCAGATTGGCCTTTGATCTCCTGACTGTGCTGGGTGGATCTTTTTCTTAGATGCCTTCTTACTCGCTTTGGAAACCACTTTTTGACGAAAGTGGTTACTCTGAGCATGTTTATGTGCCTGATCAGAAAAGATGGTCAGGTTAGGCTGACGATCTCCACTCAAATCAGGTGTATGTGCCTGACTTGGATGTCCGTATGATATGGGGGAGTATGCCCCATAACCCTCTTGGACTGGAACAGATGTGTGTGTATGTTCTGGAGTGAATCGTTGATGTGTCACTCCACTGCTAGGGATAGATTTATGTGTCTTTCCCTGAGATGATGCTGAAGTTGTTATGATATCCTGGCAAGCATCCAGAATATGAGCAGGAATTTGCTTCTGCTCTTTCACCATTGACAAAATATGTTTGGTGACTTCAGCCACCGGAACGGGAATATACGTCCATTCCGGGTTTGGAGTAGGGTGTTTGTGCCTGCTCATGTCCTCCTTTTCCTGTCAATGAATCCTGACAGTACTTAAGTGTGGACGCAGAGAGTTGAGGCTGCCACCTGTTTTTCATCGGGGCTTTCCGACTGACTTCTCCATGCGCTACCAAGCGAGACTATTGGTAGGCTTGATTAGTATTAGCAGGTGTATGTGCCTGCTGATTACACTTCGCCAAACGCGGTTGACGAGATCCATCATATGTAGTCAGACGATCCTACTGACTAACTGGTGATGCATAAGAAGGTGTATGTTCCTTCCTATAGTACTCTGCCAGAATTGCCTGGCGGGATTGGCTTGATGCTGCCAGATGAGTCTGCTGGACATCAGAAATAAAACGGACAGGTGTGTGTGCCTGTTCATTTTTCGCCACCAAGTTAGGTTGGTGGAATCCATAATATGTAGTCAGGCGAGCCTATTGACTAACTGATGATGCATAAGAAGGTGTATGTTCCTGCCTATAGTACTCTGCCGTAATTGCCTAGCGGGATTGGCTTGATGCTGCCAGACGAGTCTTCTGGACAGCGGAATTAAAACGGGCAGGTGTGTGTGCATGTTCGTTGTTCGCCACCAAGTTAGGTTGGTGGAATCCATCATATGTAGTTAGACGAGCCTACTGACTAACTGATGATGCATAAGCAGGTGTATGTTCCTGCCTATAGTACTCTACCGGAATTGCCTGGCGGGATTGGCTTGATGCTGCCAGACGAGTCTATTGGACACCGGAATTAAAACGGGCAGGTGTGTGTGCCTGCTCATTGTTTGCCACCAAGTTAGGTTGGTGGACTTCTCCAGAGATGGTAGGGATGATAACCTGCCCATTATTAACCGGATTCCATATCTGGCGGTTCATCTTGCCTGCTCGGGTTCGAAGAACCTGAGCTGAATGCCTGGAGTCGGTACCCTCATCATGTTGAGGGCGCACTACCGCACGAGTCTGGCGGCGATTGTTGATGGGAGCCCTCAGGAAGGACTCCTGTCTTTTTGAATTAAGGCCCTGAGGGACCTGATCATTCACTTCCTCAGAGTAAGGGAGTGAATGGAAATTGCGTTCCGGGGATAACGACCCGAAACAGTTAGAGACGGTATTCAGCACCGCCTGCTTCTTGATCGCTAGCCGCCATTGTCCGAACGACCAGGTAGAGTTGTTAACTTGGAGGGCTTAACGAGCGGCCTCCAAAGTTTGGATAGTACCATTGCGACGGTAATCCTTAACCAATGCATTAGAAAGCCAGCGTTGAAGATGCTGAGTTGGTGATGTCATCCTCAGAGCGGACGACATTCCAGCAGGAGTAGCATCATTGGTTTTCACAGCAGCAGACCTCACAGTAGAGGTGTTCACAGCAGCAGTATTCACAGGGGTGAATTTAAGGAAAGCCATTTTGCAGAAGATCTTGAGAAAATAGTGCCTGTTCCATATAACAGACACAATCAAGATGAATCCGGCCACTGCATCTTTTGGATGAGCACATGTCAATGATTGCTTTGTTGGCCCAAGGGGCCTAACAAATAAGAAGAACATCACTTTAACTTGGATAAGTATTCACGTCGGGTTCACCATTTTTGTTTCGCACGAAATTCGGGGATGACCTCCTGGACGGGAGATTCAAACGTTCCGATCGGTTTCTAGAGGGTTTGTTCGTAGAACCAGAAACATCCAATGATTCCACATCCGTTTGGACCTACTTTCCAATGGTAGGCGCTCATTATCTTGTGAACTGATGAGGATTAGGAATTTGCATTGGTCGAGAGGATGGGAGGTCGGACTCATCACACCTTTTTTAGGGGAATTATTGTCTACTCCGGGACTCTCTGTATAGATTTAAGTTATGTTCGTGAATCCTTATTACATTACCAAGTATAAAATGATATTTCCTTTTGTTTTAACAATCGATGATTAAATATGTTAGAAATTTAGAGAATCTTTTATATGTATTCGAAGTTCTTCATCAATAGAGAATCATCTGTATCTATTTAGAGATTCTTGGTCAATGGTATCCTTTGAAACATTTATAAAAGTCTCTTGGTCATTATGATGACCAGGCTGATTTTAAAGCCACTCAGTGGGGCACTTGAAGTTTATCGTCATTCAGAAGGACATGGATTATTTCAAAGTTGGGATCGAACCCATAAATGGGCAACCTACGAATCCTTTGTTTTAGAAGAGGAATCAGAACCCATGTAGTTCGAGCAATGGAGTATGACGTTTATGATTGATGGCTCAAAGAAGAATGTCATAATTACTTTTACACTCTAAGATCACGTGAGTCATGCTCGGTTTGAGAAACAAGAGGTATTGGTAAAAATTAGACAATTGTGCCATGAAAGATGCAATCATAAGAAATTGTTTGGGGCTTATGTATGTATGACTGCCCAGATAGATGAAGATTTAGGATTTACATTTAGGGAGAAAATCCAGCAACAGGGTCCATAAAGGTATATGTGCTTTATGGAGATTTGAATACTCTAACTTGGGACTTATTCCTGAAAAGGAAACCCAAATTAGGAGAGGATTGATAAGTGGGTTTTACTTCTGAGAAGGAATCCCATATCAAACATAATATAGGACTAGTAAAGAGAAATTAAGGGACTTGGGGTTTACTCCTGAAGAGGATGCACATAATTTTGATTGTGACTTATTCCTGAAAAGGAGGCCCAGGTTAGGGGACTTGGGGCTTACTCTTGAAAAGAAAGCCCAAAATTATAACTGAGTCTTATTCCTGAAAAGGAGACCCAGGTTAGGGATTAAGGTTTGGGGCTTACTCCTGAGAAGGATGCCCATATTTGAGATTGGGGCTTACTCCTAGGAAGGATGCCCAAAATTAGATAACTTGGGGCTTACTCCTAAGAAGGATGCCCATATTTGAGATTTTGATTGGGGATTACTCCTGAGGAGGATGCCCAAGTTTGGGAACTTTAAGAATTTGGGGCTTACTCCTGAGGAAGATGCCCAGATTAAAGGACTTATAACTGGGGATTATTCCTAAAAAGGAGACCCAGGTTAAGGATTCTATCATCTTAAAGGATGAGGTTGAATGAATGAACTCTCAATCTTTGGTGACATAAAGATGTATAAATCACTAGGTTTTGAGAGATATTCCACCGAATTCTTTTCAGATAAGGAAGTCAAATCAAGAAATCATGCCATAAATGTCTTTGAAGAGTATTTTGAAGACTAAATCTTGAATAGGAAAGGTGAAATGGCTTAAGAGGGGTAAAATGGGCAAGATGGGCACCCAAAAAAGGTAGGGGCCCGCAAGTCTTGAAAGGCATGCAAGTCTTATGTGGGTGCACAAGTATTGGTCGTGCAAGTATACTTGCGCGACATGTGGGGTACTTGCGTGATTTTCAACCAGCATTAAAATACTTGAGCGACTCTTTATTAAATCCTTTAGAATCCTCTTGAGGTTCTCCCAGAAAAGGGACGCGCAAGTTCTATTGAAGGAATAAGGAAGCGCGCAAGTGTGACCAGTTCCCTTAAGGGCTAGCCATTCAGGCGCACACATGTTGATGAGTTTCAACACTTAGGCCTTCCTCCCTCTCTTTAGATCTTCCGTTCTAGGTAAGAAATTACCTTAGAAGTGTTTCGGAAGCTTTGAGAAGAGACTTGGGTGTCGGGAGCTTCAATCCGAGTTTCTGGAAAAAGATCCTCTCGAATGGGGGGCCCACAGTGTCTATTTATAGGCAGAAGAAGACCTAGAGCGGTTACCAGGTGGTTATCACTTAGGGCGTGCAAGTCACTTGTGCGACCAAGGTCGTCGCGCAAGTGGACTTGCACGACAGTGATATAACTTGAGCAGTGCAATTGCTTTTGATCCTTTGTTCATGCCTTTGTCAATTTTTGATATTTCCTTCAAAGGTTGAATCACTTTGAGCTCAGATATTCCCCTTTTCCGATCTTTAGATTTTGTGACAAAAGGAGCGTCAACAGACATGTTACATGCATCCTAGACTATGGGGGCTCTTGGGAGAAGCATATACCACTAGTCAAGTTTGACTATAATAATTTTTTCATGAAACTATTGAGATGGAACCTTACGAGGCTTTATATGGTAAGCCATGTCGGTCACATTTGTGCTGGATAGAGGTAGGTGAGGTTGATTTACTGGGACCATGTCTCGTACAGGAGACTTCTGAGCAGGTCCAGTTGATCAGAAGATGATGGATACTGCACAGTCTCTTCAAAAATCTTATGTTGATCGTCGCAGATGACCTTTGGAATTCACAGTTGGGGATCAGGTTTTCTTGCATGTTTCACCGAGGTTGGGACACAGGCAGATCAGGTGACAGGGTAAACTTTCACCGAGGTATGTGGGTCCATTTGAGATTCTGGAGAGAGTTGGTCCGGTTGCCTATCGGTTGCAGTTACCAAAGAGGTATTGGGCCATGCATGATGTCTTCCATATATCTCAGTTGTATCATTATCATTTAGAACTGTCTCACGTATTTCAGCCAGAAGAGGATGAGCTTCAGATAGATGCGAAATTTTAAGAGCATCCGATTTGTATCATGGATAAGAGCACGAAGGTTCTCTAAGGCCAGTCAGTTCCTCTTGTACGGGTGTTATGGCAGCATGGCCGAGTTCAGGATAAAACCATGGTGCGGGATACCGACCTATGTGCTCAGTGTCCATAGTTGTTCTGATCTTTATATTCACCACCCTTGGAAGGGAAATTCAGGGACGACTTGCTTTAAGGGGGAAAGTTTGTACGAACATGGTTCTTATTCTTGAGGTACGATTTTCTTCCTTTCTCATTTCTTTAAGTGTTTTTGAGAAAATAAGGAAAATGGGGGAAAATCACTTTTTGGTGGGTAATCACCATGTACATTTCTACACGCCATGTACTTTGTCCATGTGGGATGAGTAAACAGTGTGTGTATCCATGTGGGTGTGAAACGTGTAAAAAACCGACTACACACCGTGTAGTGGGTATATACACACCATGTGGTCAGTTGGCAGGAAAACAGTAAGGTAGTGAAGGCAGCCACCAGCTGCGTGACAGTATAGACCGTGTACTCATGGATTGCACGTTTTGTATGCATGTCGACTGATGAACAGTGTGGCAGTGGGAAATGTAGCTTCCAGAGGAACAGATAAATGAGAAAAGTACACGCCGTGTATTCAATAGTACATGCCGTGTAGTTTGTTTTTTTTTCACTTAAAATAGTCAGTAGCCTCCCCTATTCACAAGGAAGTCTTATAACCGGAGGAGGGATTGGGAGAGATGGCTGGAACATTAGAGACCGCCCGATCGAGCACTGGGAATCTGATTCCGCCTACGTCGATCTCGTTGGAACCGTACGGGTAAGCCTTTCCTTCTCCTTACGCTTTTCTTACCAATTCAATCCCGAGGGGAAGTTATTTACATTTGAATGGGATTTATTTCACCTTAGATCTACTTCATTATAAGAAGATTCAAGGATCATCATTCGTGTATACAGATATGTGGAAATCGAGGTAGGTGGCTTAGTGTTTAAATTCCAACTGCTGTGTGTTTGTGTGTACCATCGTTCTACGAACCCATTTTGGGGTGTCATGTGGCTGAGGCCTTGGCTGTTTTGAATACCTAGAATTGTATAGGTAACGAAATGTGATAATAAAATATTGTTTTCGGTCACTTATTGGATCTAGGATGACCCCCGGGGTGTGTTCCTCTGTTTAGCCATTTGGCTAGGATACCTGAGGGTATGCCATGTTTATTTTGTGTATTACTTTTCCCTTGAGAGTAATTGTATATAAATTGCATGTTTATGCTTTGGTCTTGGCCCAGTTACTTGCTCCTGAGGGCAGTGTTCTATTTAGCCTGAGGGTAGTGTTCTATTTAGCCTGAGGGAAGTGTTTTAATTTGCCTAAGGGCAACTTCTTTCGTGCCTGAGGGCAGTAGATTCTATGCCTGAGGGAGATACTTCGTATTCCTGAGGGAAATATCTTTTATGTCTGAGGATAGTTACATGAGAGTTTTGCTTCCAATTACCTTAGGGTAAGAGTTTACATGTCTGATGACACTGACTATCTTCAAAGAACATTTACTGAGGTGATGTATTATATTAAAAGGATAAAATGAATATTAAAATGTAAATATAACTGGTAAAGTTAGTTACTTTTGAGTAATTCTTAGTTTATTGCATTTACTACTACACACTGTTGTGGAATATTTTTACACAGTTGGGTACGGGCCTTTATTGGGTGCCTACTAGGATTTATTTCTCACACCCTGTTTGGGGTCATGTCTTCAGCCCCAAACAAATTACATTTATACGGGTATGGATAAGGGAAAGGGTTCCTATACAGGGACTTGATTGCCGTTAAGGATTAGGGAAGCATGGGACCGAGCATAGGATCACGATGCTACCGGCTATTCTGTTTTCTTCTACTATACCTATACTTGAGCTGTATTGTATTGTACTGTATTGCTGTGTAACATGTTCTGGCTATTTTCATAGTACTTGAGAAATGTTGCATCATTATCTATATGACTATTGATTATCTTTTACTGTAGTTGATCATTTTAAATGTGTATGGATTATTTCTTCTGCTATTGTTTTATGTTTTTATATTTAATTCCACTATGATACTCTTTGAAAAATGAGGTCATTGTTTCCCAACTATCAGATCTGGGCCCTCACTGCTAGTCGGCTGCCTCTAGCATTTGGGGAAATGTGCTTGATGTCATGTGACCAACCAGGTTTGGGGAACTCGTGTAGTGGCACCCAGATCCGTAATGTTACACTATTCTTCATTTTTCTCCATGGGTGGATTGAAAGGTCTGATCTATGTGTATCATTCAAAAGCTCTGTATTTTTCCCTATATTTCATGGTACACAAAAATATGATCCAATTCATCCAAATCCTTCTTCATCTATTTTAACTCCATGTAATTCATTTTCCTTAACTATTACACCTTCTTTGGAATTTACAAATCATCATGTTCAGAATCCATTATCATATCATGAATTGAGAGTTTATAAATTATTTGTTAATTTAATGATATGTATCTTTCCTTCAGGTTTCCCACATCTATACATGGAAAGGAAATGATTAATATGTCCTTCTCAATTTTCGTCATTAATAATGATGACTCATTATTTCTACTTAGGGAATCTACCAATTTGATTTCATTGACTAGATGGTAATGGATTGAGCATACATAGTCCTTGATAAGCTATAACCATCATTGCTTTTTAATGTTTAGATACATCTGTGTGAATATATATCTCAGGCTCCACTGGTTAATATATATTTCAAACTTCTCCATAGAGAGATAATGTATATATAATTTTAGTGAAATGATTAATGCATCCAACTCCAGATCTTGCATGGAATAGTTATTCTCTTAAACCATAAATTTACTTGAAAATAGGTTTTCAATTTTTCATTTTTTTATCATTATACATCCCAATCCCTTCATTGAAAAATCATTGTATACAATGAAATATTCCCAACTTGTGGATACTGTAAGTACACATGTAGTTATAAGACTCTTTCTCAACTCTTTATATCTCTCTTCATATTCACGATTCATGAAAAACATTACTCCCTTTTGGGTTATATTGGATAGCGGTTTTTAGAAAAATGAAAGGTTTATCATAAATCATCTTTAATACCTACTTGTCCAAGGAATGTATGGATCTCCATTATAGATGTTGGTCCAGGATTGTCCTCAATTACCTTTGTCTTAGAAGGGGAAATAGATAACCCCATGATAGTGGAAATATTCAGTAATATTGATACACTATTTATACAAAACACTAATTTACCAAAAATTTCAAAGATTCTATCCTTTCTCAATGACATTATCTTAGTATTGAAATACTCCACATGATCCACCTTTCATCTAGATTATTTAAAAATATCATCTATAAAGACAATGAAAATTTTATCAAGATGATATATAATGAAAATATTCATTATTTCCACACATATTGATGTTTCATTTGTTAGTATAAAAATAATCACAATGATATCACAGTGTACATTCCATGTTGAAAAGAAAATTTTGGGAATATCAGCCTTCTTGACCATTAATTGGTGATATTTTGATCAAAGATCAACCATAGAGAAGTATTGGATGACACATAAACGATTGAAAATGTGTTTATATATGGCGGTGAAAACTTGTTTGTTATTGAGATTTTGATGAGTTAATGATAATTAATACAGAAACACATTGATTCAAACTTATTATTGTTAAATAGGATCATTTCACCCCCACACTAATGCACTTAAGTATAGAATACAATTTCTAAAATTATATTGTTATCCCTTTTTAAAATATTCTAACTCAATAGTTTCTTGTCTACAAGGAGTCTTAGATATGATCAGATATCATGGTATAATTTGTATTGAGTACTCATCATATCATTCATGGGTAAACCAGGAATATTTTTTAAGGAATACAATAGTATAATCCCTCAAAATGTGCATGTCTTCAAGCATGATTCCCCTATCTCTAAATCAGTTGGAAATGTTATTCTTACTCATATAGTAATAATATATATGTTTGAACAGAAAATTTCAAGGAAAATCCTCCCCCTCCTTACAGATGTATAGAATCTGAGGATGACTTGGGTTGTGAAGAGTGATCTTCCTCTCTCAAAATTTTAATTCTTGTTTATATAAGGATATCCATTCCCTAACCAATACAGTATCAAACTCCACTAAAGTATTTAAGATGAGAATTTCTATAAAACTATCTCAATAAAAATTAAATCATGGTTACTTATATACTTGGTATGCTACCATTTCTATATTTTATGTTCTCAAATTTAGATTCACCCCAATGTTCTAAGGTGGAACTTGAATATATGTTCTAATAATGAAATATATGATAGAATTTATACAGCCCGAATCAAATAGTATCCTCACATTTCTAGAATGAATTTTTAGAATACCTTTCATCAAATCATAGATCAGATCCTCCTCAATAATATTGATAGAATATCCTCTTCCGTGACCTCACAGACATTGAGGTTCTTGTTATTTATTTTCTCTAATAACTCTTGTTATATGGAATTTTCCTGTATGAATCCCTTGTTTCGTACAGTTGAAACACTACACTACCATTTGAGTATTGATATAATCTTTATATAATAATTCCACACTAGTGGGATTCATAATTTCCAATTGAAAATAATGATCCATGTTCTATGTCATCCCACCATTTTAATACATAAAAATTTAATTACATTGTACAAAATAGAGGATCTTTTATTGTTTTGTTTTATGGAAACAAAGTACATAATACCTGAGAATCTAAAATATTAATTTCATAAATGTAAAGGCTTTATAAATTGGTTCATCCTATGTAATTTTATTTAATCTATTATCTTAGAGACATACATCAAAGGAATGGGTAAGAAAAAGTCCTAATGAGGGAAATCATGGAAACTAGTTTACATGTCATATTGAGAAATATCAACAATAACATGAGAAATATAATAATGGAATGAGAAAAGGAAAAAGAGATATATAATAATAAAAATAACTTGATTCATTATATTTAAATGTTTATAGATCATTAAAATAGTACATTCTTAAGTATTTCACCAGGTTTTTACACCGAGGTGTCATTAAAATTTACTATGATTAATCACCAAGGTATCCAAAACATGTCATATCTATTGATTAAATTATTTAACCAATGCATTGAAGTGCTATCAATGACAACCCTTAATATCTATTAATCAATGGGATCTAAATATATTGGAATAAAAAATTTCATAAATAACCCATGTATAGTAGAATAAATGGGTTTCATTTAAAAATCATGGTGTATTAAAACATTCTAAAAGATAATATCTTTATGTAATTTATTTCCCAAAATAAGGTAATTGTGTTATTATTTAAGTTAGTTGAAGAATAAAATAAAAAAAGTTACATATTGGTTAATATTCCTAGTAATTAAATATTTTTGGTTATTAAAATAAATAAATAAAAGGGAATTTCTTCCAGAGAAGAGATAAATTTTGAGAAGTAAAATCGGCAGCATAATGAATATAAAAATATGTTTTAGAAAATGGTAAAAATTTAGGGGGAAAGAGTCACACATTAATAAAATATTATTAAAAAATTAATGGTTTGAAATAAATTACATATAATAAGATATTTTTGAAACATTAAAGACATATCATATAAAAATGAAAACTTGAAAGGAAAAAAAGATGAGATTTTCCTTACCAAGAAGTGTAACTCTTAAAACATGAGTGTCAGGACCATTGGAGGATGAGGAAACATATGGAGGAATCCTTATGAATAAAACTATCAAATATTCATGTATTATTAATTGTGAGTGAGCTAAAATGGAGAAAATAGTGGTTTTTAGGAAAAAAGTAAATAATTTATTTATTAATCTCTAAATTTAAACCCTGGACACCTAGGTAGTAGTAATTCAAAAAACAAGGGCATGAACGTGGTATTTTACCATGTTATTGGACACTTGGGACACCTTTTATGTTTTATTAATCCATAAGAGTCAATCATAATTTTATATTACTTATTTTTGATCGGAATTTTGATTTTTTAAAATTGAAAATATTTTTAAAGTTAAATTTTCCAATTTTGAATTTGGAAAGTAAATTATATATTTTTAAATTTGATAAAAGATTTTAAAATAATAAATATTAAAAAAATAAAAATTTTTTTACTTAAAAAGGCTTGAGATATTCCATAGTGTTGGAGAAGTTGATTCTCATCGATCTCGCAGTCATCCTATCTTGGAATGGTGCAAACCCTAACTTGATTCCTCATTCCTTCATGGATGTGGTGGCTGGGAGAATGCCTGAGAATACAAGATCCTCAGAAAATGATTCAGCAGATATAGGGCCCAAGGTTTCTCAAAAGATTTTTCGACATCGCAATGAATTGGTGATTTCTTTTTAAACCTCTATGGTAAATCTTCTTATTAATGATCTTCATTTTGTTTTTGTTGGGAAATTCCATTCATAGATACCTTCGTTGAAATTTTTTGGTTCATCCCTGGAAACCATTGGTTTTTCAGGATTTCAAATCGGCCTTCTCAACTCATTAAACATTGTGTTTATCTTTTACTCTGAGGATGATTACTACCGATTTTGTTCAAAGCGGTCATTGTATTTTGGGGGATCCCACATGAATGTTCTCAAATGGACCCTGTATTTTGATCCAACTTCCAAACCTCCTATAGTGACAATTTGGATTGGTTTTCCGGGCCTACTGTTGCATCTGTTTAAACACCAAGCTCTATTTCTGATTTCTCAGCTTGTTGGAAATCCCTTGAAATTGGATTCATCAATGAAGACTCTCTCACGTCCCTCTGTTATAATAATTTGTGTGGAATTTGATGTTTTTAACGTCCTCCCCCTCAAATTTGGAAACAAAATGGCGAATAAGGATTTACACAAGAGATTTTCAATGAGAGTCTTCCAGATTACTACATTCTTTTCTCTACGATTGGGCATATCTTCATAGTATGTGGTCAGAAAACTATTTTTCATGTGGGCAAGAGAGCCACCAGGATTATGAAGGGAAAACAAAATCTTGGTATCGATGATAAAAATTCTTCTGCTGGCCCTTCTAACACTGGTGAAGATCCAACAAATGATATAAATTAGGATGATAAACCCTATGAGAGCATGGAATTTAAAAACTCTATTGATGCTTCTCTGGATTTCCCTATTAATAATGATATCATTGTTTCCATGGAGGAGGAGTATGGGGACATGCGTGACTCCCATACTGATCAATCCAATGATGCTTTTCAGGATGAATAAGACCCACCAGATTGAATGAAGGAATAGTACCTCAAATAATTTGATAGGAAAGGTAAAAAGATTATGGTGGATGCAGATGGATTCATTACCCCAAATCCAAAGAAGACCTAGAAGTGCATGGACTATTCTGATTTAGAAAAAAACAATATTAACAATATTTCTTCATGCTTCAGAGAACAATGTTCAGACTCCCAAATAGGTGTTCGAACCAGTTTCAATTAATAAAGAGGAGAAGTATGAAAATGAAGCAAACCCTACATATAGATATGAATAGGATATTCTTGATAATTATTATGTAAGTGAAGATGTTTTTGTATGGATGGAGGGGGAAGATTAAATAATACTTCAAAAATATCTCCATCGTTAGATTTCGACTGAAAAATATCTTGAAATCTAAAAAAGAATATACAGAAGGATGGTGAATGAATACATGAAGAATACTAAATTCAACATTAGAGAAATTACATGGGTTTGAACTATTCTATTTCAGTATATGATTCACGGTCTATGGATTTGTTTTATTGTCTATTTTGTTCTCCTTGAATCTTATTTGATGGATCTTTTTCATTTTGGAACATCATCTCAAGAAGGATAAAGCTTATAACATGTTGATTTTCATCATTAGGCTTAATTCTTGGATGTGATGGGGGTTGATCTTCCACACTCTTCTACCCTTCATGTCTTGATGATGCCTTTATCTGTTAATGATAGTTACTGACACTAGTTGGGCTGACTGTAATCGAATCTGACTCTTCTTGTTGTTCAATATCCTAATACATCTTATTGAAGTATTGAATATACTCTCTATATCTCCCCTTGAAGAATGAATACCCTATCTATTGGCTCTTTTGATGGATGTATGCCACTGCCCGGTTTCAATTTTTATGTGCTTTTTGTGAACTCTCACAGCCTCAAAATGGCCAAATGAATCTTGTTTTTCACAAATATAATAACTATATAAACAACACATTTGGATTTTCATTCTTTGGATGTTGGCAGGGATTATCTGTTCACCAACATGGATGAATCGCCTCTTTTGGTGGTGATGGAGATTTCTATTTCAGCATGTCCAGATAAGATAGACTATTTTTTATGGGTATTCTCTCCACAATAAAATTGTAGATCATGAAGAATTGGAGCTTGATCCATGTTACTGCTATTCTGGCTGGATGTTTTGGGATTACCCGAAGGAGTGTCATCTTAGGAAGGTTGAATGAGGTGCGTCTTGAGCTTTTTTGAAATAACATATTGTATCACTATCATTTTTTGTGTTTGTGTTGGTGTTTGTTTTGGGGTAAGCTCATTACACCTAGAGCATGTACTACAATACTTTTGATTTAATGAACCTCTTTGGGGAATGAATTGGGTGACCAATAACTGTCTCTATTTTTCTAAAAAATAACATTTTTTATGTATTTAATTGTGATTAACTAGTTATTACATTATTATGACAGAATTACGATGTCATTAACATAATGAAAACTCAAACTGTATTTGTACTATTCATGAAAAAAGTAATGTATTTTAGAAAATTTCCATAAAGTCACCAAAACCTAATTTTGAGGTGATTATTTCAAAAATTAAATTTATTTTATGATTAAAATTTTATAAATATAAGAACAATAAATTTTATTTATTAAAATACTTACTTATTAAAAATAACATCCTATTGAAAATGCATTGTAAAATTGTTGACATTGGAATACAAACTAAAATTATTCGATCATTTTATTTAAATAAGTGTGTTTTTATAACACTAATTTATTAAAATAAGTATTATTGATAATTTATTAGTTTATTAAAATTACTTATATATTTTCAATTAAGTGAAATTCCTATTTAAAAAAACATTTTATCAAATTCTATCTCAATTTTATGAAGCAACACTATTCTTAAAATTGAAATGATAGAATAAAAATTTTAATTAAACTAATGAATTCCAAAATATGGTATAGAAATATAAACCCCTATTACACTTTCTTATTCCCTTAGGTTAATGCATGTGATTTTGATAGCTTCGTTGGGCGCTTTAGATAACATCGATCAAGTCGTAATCTCCACTAACTTGAAGTTCTCCTATATCTAATTCAGTTCAGGATTTACTTATTGAAGCATGGACTATGCTTGCTCAAGACAAATCCCAAGTGATAAAACCTCCCACCAAAGAATTGAAAAATGGTCATAAAACTACAAGACACTTTTGATTGAGTCCATTGACTCATTATTCTGTATTAGTTATCCTTTGTCAAAATTTAACTTAGAAACTCTAATGATAAAGTTAAAAATATTGTCAAGAGGATAGTTCACAATGGCCATATATTCAAATAGTGATAATTGATCAAAGCTCAAATAAAATTTGAATCACAATTTTCAAATTTCCATTTAAATTAACTTTATAGAATACACATATTTTTTATTAAAAATTTATCATAACTCTCATCATCCCAAAAATAAATATCAATAAAAGTTTTTGAGTCATTACTCTCTTCCCCATTAAGAAATTTCATCCTAAAAATTTGATATTGATCTATTAATTAAGAATATGTGTGGGTACTTATGACTCATTATCTCCTCAGGTTCCTTTGTTAGTTCTTTATATATATGGTCCCTCCATAACACTTTGATAAAGTGGGTAGCATTGTTTAATAGATATTTTCCTTTGCCATCCAGGATCTCAACCAGACACTCCTCATAACAGAAGTCATATTACAATTATACCACCTCATGATTAAATATATGTTAAGGGTTAGTTATCTACATCCACAAGTGATATGCATAGAATAAACCTTGATAATGATCTATATTAGGAGGATGTTCAAGCTGATAGTCCACTTCTCCTACGTGATCAAGGATTATATAGGGTCCACTGTACCTGGGTCTCACCTTCCCTTTCATCCAAAGTCACACGACTCTCTTCTGTGGTGATATTCAAAGGAAAAATTTTTCTATATCACCAAAGTCAATGTCCCTTTATGGTTTTCAGCATTTCTCTTCTTCAATCTTTGAGAATTCTTAATGTGTTTATGGATGTATGGAACGTTTTCTTTCATATCTTTCACAATATCTTGACCATGTATCATTCTATCACCAACCACATCACAAAAATCAGTAGTTTTAGATCACTTCCCTTATAGAGCTTCATAGGATTCCATTTGAATACTTTAAATAAATATATTTTTGTAGGAGAACTCAACTAATGTGATATGTTGATCCTATCTCCCTTGAAATTATATTGATTGTGTTCTCATTGTTTTCTGAAGTGTCTAAATTTTCATTTCATATTGGTTGTCATTTTTTGGGTAATAGTACATATGTAAATTCTATTCAGCACTTAGATCATGTTGTATACCTCTCCATGATTTTGATGTCAACCTTGGATCATTTTAAGAAATTATAGAAACTACCATTCTATGAAACCTCACCACTACCTTTTAACTTAATATTTTAATATTGATCAAGAGATAATTCTTCCTCAATAGAGATTAAATTGGTAGTATTGGTAAGATGGTCTACTATAACCCATATCACATAGAATCCTTTGTATTTTTTTGGGATACCAGTTATAAAATCCAAAGTGATATTTCCCCACTAAAATTTAAGTATGGGTAGTTGCTGTAATACAATGTCAATATTTTTTTATAGTTAATACACTTGTTGGAATAGAAGGAACCTTATAGTGTATTTTGTAATCTTTATTTGAATGTTATCACACCAATAATTATAATGCCGGTCCTTATAATTTTTAACACTTCCACAATTTTTAGATAATGTAGATATATGACATTCATCCATCGCCTTCTTCTTCATTTCTATAATAGATGGAACACGTAACCTTGTTCAAAATTTCAATACACCTTCTTAAACAGTATTTACCTCTGGAATATTACTAATCTTCACATCCTTTATCCTCATCTGTAACAAATTATGATCTATTTGAGATTTCATGGTATTCTATAATTTTTATGGTTGAGAAATAATTTGTTATAGGTTTGATGATTTCCCATCCCTCGTGATTACCTTGCCCAACATTATTAGGTCCGTGATCATTGTATTTAATTGAATCATCATCATTTCCATCACAATATAGTATTTCCTATATAATTCATCAACTAATTTGGTAGATCATCTAGGGTTAAATAGATTTAAACAAGCATAGTCTTTATGTAGCTCTAACCATCTCCTCTATCTCATGTTCAATTAATTTTTCATGAAAATATACTTCAAACTTTGGTGGTCTATAAATATTTCACATTTCCCCCTATAAAGATAACACATCCATATATTTAGAGAAAAAAACTACATCTAGATCCATTTCATGAATTTCATAATTCTTATTAGGTTGCTTAAAATGTCAAGATGCATAAAAAATCACCATATCATAGTACCCGAGGTTGCATCCAATACCTTTCCGAAATGCATCATTAAGTATAATGAATCCTTATCAGAGAGATGGTAATGTTAACATAGGTATAGTACCCAAATGTCTTCCTCATCTTGTTGAAACATTCTTAAAATTGCAGTGTCTAAGTGAACATGGACCTTTTATGAGTTAACATTGTTAGTGTATTATAAAATCATGAATTTTTTTATTCACAAAACTCCTATAATAAACTTCAAACCAACAGAACTATTAATCTCAACTACTATTTTTGGATGATTCAACTCCTCCACAATTTTTTTCGATGTAGTGTTAACTAACATTCCATTCTTGGTAATAATGTTCCAAAATAAAACAACTATTTAAAACAAAAACTCACATCTTATAAACATTTCCAATACACTATTATTCCTTGGAGATTGAAATATAACCACTGGACAATCTTCATGCTTCTTGTGACTTTTAGAATATATTAAAATATCATCAATAACAACTTTCACAATGTTATCATGGTTGTATTAAAATATTACACACACCAAATACATAAATATAAAAGGAGAATTAGTCACGATGAAGGGAATAACCACAATATCATAATTACCATATCATGATCGAAACACGACCTTTGGAATATCTTCTTTATTCACCCTTAATTGATAATAACCATATCAATAATAAATGTTGGAGAAAATTTGAGCACCAAAAAGATGGCTAAATAAATCATCAACCATTGGAAGAGGGTACATGTTCTTCACTGTGATATCAATATTTTATCTATAATAAATGAATATCTGCATTGATCCATTCTTATTCTACATAAAGAGAACATGTGTTCCCCATGGAGAGAAACCTGGTTGGAGAAACACCTTATCCAAAATATCCTGGAGTTGATTCTTTAATTCCTCCATCCCTACATTTTCCATTATATATTTATGTCTTTGTCATCATCTTGGAACCATACATGAGTTCAATGGAGAACACTACGTATATTTCTAGGGGAGTTCTAGATAACTTCTTAGGAAATACATCAATTCATTCCTGAATTATGGGGACATTTTAAAATTATATTTTCTTATTTCATTATTCATCTTAACTGATAATTTCCATAAAGAAGGCAATAAGATGTGCTTCTAGGAAAATATCATTACAAGATATACCTCACTTCAAAACAAATACAGGTTTTCCATTCATGGCTATTTGTATTTTATTTCATATGTAGCGTATCATAATATTATACATTGACAGCTAGTCCAATTCTAGTATAGTGTTGAATTGCATCCTGGTAATGAATACTCGATTTGGAATGATATTGGGACCGCCAAAGTGAATATTATAGTTTCTATACATTTTCGATGATCATATAATCCCTCTATAATTCATGACTGATAACACAACTTCTAGATTTCATGGATTCATTATATATTCTTTTAAAACATGGAGGAAATAAAAGAATCCATATAACAAGAATCAAACAATGTATATTCAATATTTGAGAAAACAGTGAGATTAATTACTACCACTTCATTTAGAGCTTCAACTTCAACTGTCGTGATAGAAAAAGCAAAATCTTGCTCCCTTAATCTACGAGGCAGTTGATGGTGATTCCATTCCATTGAATTTTGATTTTGGATGTGATTGGAAAAGTGCCCAAGGTGTCCACACATGAAGAATTGGACATCGGGATGGGCCTACACAATCTTACCTTCGTCACTAGTGTTTGAGATGTTGTAGCTTTACTGTACTACTGTATTTCCAAGAAATAAGTCCATTTATTCACCACATGTAACATTTTTCAATCCTAAAATTTATGTTCCCCAAATTCCTTTTCCTACATTTGTGGCATGTGGGATGTTTAATTTGTTTTCTTCTTCTTACATATTCAATGTTCCTCTGTATTTTTAGATCAGAAGAATACATATTTTCATTATATCTAGGGGACCACTATGTTACTCTGAACTCCAACTCAAAATTCATATCACATTTTACAATCTCCTAGTAGCTAACATAGTCATTATTGTATATATATTTTTATATATGGGGACTTATTCCACTGAATAATATAACAAAAATCCCACTAGGATCCATTAAATGGCTTGAGGTGTAGTATGAAATTCTTGTAATGTTAATCTAATACCATCTGATAGATTCATTTTCCTTTTTATAAAGCTTTATAAAACACATATCCTTGTTCATTCCCAATAAATGTGGAAAATAATTGTTAAAAAAGGATCCCATGAACCCTTCCCACTATATAACATTAATCTCCCTTCTTGGTTTCATATTTTTACATAGTTTTAACCAATGATCAGTTTCTCCCTTTTGGAGGTAAACAACTAGGGTGACTTTTCTCTTGAACTGAACAACAAAGTATAGAAAATAGCTTTTTGAAAGAACTCATCAGTTTTTTAGAGATAAATTGGTCGGTAGATCTATTGAAATATGGTTTTAAATTATGCATGATGGTGACAATATAATTTTCTTCCCTTCATGTTTAATCCCACCCCTCATCATAATTCAAGTTATTTATCATTTATCAAGTTATTTGAATTTTCATTCTCATGATGTTTTAAATTAAATCTTCCCTCATAGGTTCATCAATGCTTGGTCTATTTCCCTTCCCAATTATGTCATTCCTTATATTTCCCTAAATTTTATAAATGAGAAAAACATTGTGAAAATGTTATTTGTTTTATGAATCCTATAATTCTTAATGAATTTTAGGTTTTAAAACATCATGCTTAAATATTTCATTTTTTAACAATAATTATGATTTCAATAAATCATTCTTAGTGGTTAATAAACATATTGGTATTAACAAAATATATCCCCTGACAGTGTCAAACTAGGAGTGCATCCAGGCCTATATTCTAGCACTAGTTCCCATTTGAGCCTACCTTAATGAAATGTTTTTTGATTTTACCCCAAGAAACAAATGTTCCGAAGCTCCATAGAATTGATCATATCTAGATAGATATTTATTTTCTCAGAAACCACTTTCATAATACATTACCAAGATACCTATATATTTTCATATATTTTAACAGGTCCCTATGGTTTTTTGAAATGTTTTAAACTAATAATTTATATAAATTATTAAACCATATTTTGATACCAATTATGAAATCCTAGATTTTTAATACAAGAACTTTTAATTACATTTTACAAAAAATGATATTTTAATGTTTAGTTTCCTCGAAAAAAGGTACATAATATATGAAAATGTAAAACATTATTATAATCATCACGAATGAAATATTAATTAGATAATCCGAATTAATTTCACAATATTTCATAAATAGGAAATATACATTACTATTTTTTCTGAGCATAAGGCTCAGTAAGGGAAAGTGAGGAGAACAATTTATATGTGAACCTGAGTAATATCAATAAGAACATGAAGGATTTAAAAAAGGCATAACGAAAGGAAAAATAGGAATATAATAATAAAAATAAATTTAATAATAACATGGAATTGTGGTTAAAACATATAAATGATACATTTTTCATCAGGTCACCACGTTTTTTCACCATGGTGTCCAAAAAGTTTACCATGGTAAATCACCAAGGTATTATAAAACATATCATCTCTTCAGATTAAATTCCATACCTAATGAATTCAATAACTATCAAGGAGAACCATTCATATTTATTAATAAACTTTTTCCACATAGATCATAATTAAACATTTATAAATAACCCATTGAGAATTGAATAAATTGGTTTCATATTAAAATCACAAGATTTTAAAATTTTGTTATTTACCATATTATTATGTCATTTATATCCCATAGAAATAGATTTAAGTGTTATTGTATTTAAATTATAGAATCAAAAAATAATAATTTTAAAATATGTTTTATTATCCTTATAATATAAAGGGGTTTTGGTATTCTCTTAAATAAAATAAAATGGAATTTCTTGGGGAGAAGTGATAAAATTTGAGAAGTAAAATTGAAATCATATATGGTATAAAATGTTGTTTTATAAAATAGTAAAAAGATAAGGGAAAAGGTTATACCATTCATAAAATAATCTTAATATATTATAGGAATTAAATAAATTATATATAATAACTTACATTGAAAATTTGAAATATATACCACATAAAAAGGAAATTTAAAAGGAAAAGAAAAGTTGTGATTTCTGTAACCTTGAACATTACTCCTGAAACATGGTGATGGGTTACATAGAGGAATGATGAAACCATGGGAGGTAAATATATCATCTCATCATATAGGATGAATTGGGTGTTAATGTAAATAAAGAAATAAGAGCATATTTATAGAAGAAGTGGAGGATTTCTTAATTAATTTTGAAATTTAGGCATCAGACACCAAGAAATTGGTAAATATAAAACCATGGGCTTGCCCACGGTATTAGAGAGTTGGGAAACATTTTATGTTATATTAATCCAAATTATTTGAAAATTATTTTATATTACTTATTTTGGAATGTAAAATGAATTTTTTCACAAAATAATATTTATAAATTAAAATATTCCATTTTAAAATCTTGAAAGTAAATTATATAATTGGAAATTGATAAAAACATATTAAAATACATGATATTAATAAAAAAATTATTTTTTCTTAGGTTGTGGTTAATTATTTATTACATCATTATGACATAATTATTATTCCATTAACATACCAAAATACTATAATGGTGTTTTTATTATTCAAAAAAAAATATGGTATTTTACAAAATTATCATCAATACACACCAACCCAATTTCAATGTTTTTATTTCAATAATGATATTAATTTTTTCTTGATAGATCTATAAATATAATAATTCTAACACTTAAATATAACAATCCTTATTTATTAAGAAAAATAGTGGATTAAAAATCCATAGAAAAATTTCACACACTTAAAAAAATAATATAATTTTATAATTTATATTTAAATAAGAGGGTTTTGTAAATATATTTATTAAAATTATTATAATTTATAATTTCATTATTTATTATAATTATTTATATCTATTTTGGAGACTAAAATTTTTATATAATTTTGTTTAAATTCTGTCTTATTTTAAAAAAAACTATTCTTAAAATAAAAATGATGGAATAAAAAATTTTATTTGAAAGACGAATTACACACTATGTTTTGGACATGTAACCCCTTATTACACTTGAATATTATCTATAAGTATGATGTGTGACAGGTGTTGTTTTTTGGGCTGCCTTGGCTAACATTGGCTGAGTTTTAATCTCCACTCGCATAAACTTCCCCCCTATGAAATTTCATTCATGATTCATTTGCTTATGCTAAGCTTGGGTTGGGCATATGGTTAACCCTAGAGACAAAACCACCCTACCAACCCCTGAAAATGGGATTCAAATAGAATAACTCTACTGGTGGTGGCCATTGACTCTTCTTTATGGATCATTTATGCATTTTCAAAATTTTAATTACAAAATATAATGACAACATTAAAATTAATATCAAGACTATATTTTCAAATTTTCATATTGTCCAATTTTAATATTTGACCAATGATCACATAACAATCAAATAAACAAAGAAACGTTTACTTTTATATCCAGAACATTAAAAAGACATGGTTTTTGTTATGAATAATAAAATATGACACAAATTTTCTCCAAAAATATATATCATTCAAAAGGATCAGGTCATTATCGATTACCAGATTTTATACTTTTGAATCCTATTTTTTCCCATTCGAGAGTTTCTAAGATTCTTCTTCCCAGCTATTTTACTACTATGGTCTCTTGATTTCTTTTTCCCATGGTATTTATCAAATAATATCCCAAGGAAATATCCATTTTAAATTTTTCTTCCACCATCCCAAAATCCCACTGATATTCACTAATCTCCATCTCCACATTTAGTGAATAAAAGAAATAATCTTTATAGTTTTCAGTCACCTAAAAGACAAATTCTTTTCCTGGACTCATCAATAACCCAATAAATAAATGGCCCATATTACAATTAGTGTTGGTGATAAATATGAAGGTGTAAAAAGCAATACTCATACTATTTTCCTAGAATGACCTTATACACTCATCATACTTTGTCATTAACCTAAGGATCTCACTATGAAAATTATAAAGGGAGTCCATAGAAAATATTAATTGGAAAATATTATTTTGAATACTTCACATTCCATGTAGTCAATAATAACATCAGACATTGTGTTCATTATGAGTTACCACCACAAATCGAATTATCCCTCAAAATAATAAATGGAGAGTGAATCATTATATTTCCCTTAGAATTAAAGTATAGTGAAAATCATCACATTTGATTTAATAAATATTTTTATGGTTCCAGGATTATAAGATAGATTAATGGTAGTATTCCTTCTTACCAAAATATACATGAAAAAAACATTCTATTTCATAGGATAAAGAGTGTGTTCTAAGGGATTAAATTTATTATTCATAATGTGAGATAGTGGATTTAGTAATTCTGTGAATATATCATCTCCCAATCCAAAAACTTTTGGATTATCTTTGGGGAAATTATTATTTTTCCAATTTTGTTTGTTTTTGTTACTGTATCTCATATTTCAATCAAATAACTAAAAAAATTAAAAATATGAGAATACATTATCAAATGAAAGGGATACATGTAAAAATATAATGATTAATGCAAAAATTTTATGTATATACTAACATAAAAATCTCTAGGTTTCAATCTATGTTATCAATAGAAATTTTTTATTTATTGTTTCTAACCTAATAGTTTGTTCAAGTCCTTCATAATGGTACATAATACGTTTTTTTGTAATTTCCATAACAAATATCCTAAGAGTGACAAACCAAGTGTGCAGAATGTGACATTATTTTATTTCATGTGATGATCTAATAAATTTCAAATCAACATTTTCAAGTTTATTAACTCCATGTAAACCATTTATAAATCCACATCCACATTTTGTATCCACAAATAGATGTATTTTATTAGAATCCAAATAATATTTAATTTACTAAAATTTAAGTATTTTTTCAAATATTTACTTTCATCTATTATGTTTTCACAGGTGTATTCTATTAATAATCGGCCAAAAAACTAGCACTTTCTATGATTCCAATTTTTACAACCTCAATATATTATAAAAATTATATAATGATTTTTAACTTAAGAATCCATTAATTACAACCCTAATATTATGATTAGTTGTGTCATTGGATGACTTGGATCATAATACACACAAAGGAAACTAAAACATGAAGTCTATATTTTATTTTCCATAATGTGACCCTAAATCCATTTGAGATCCTTAATCTATATACAATAGAATGGTTAATTAATAAATGATAGGGGTGATCAAAAATTCCAAAATGGGAATACACATGATAAGGAATCAAAACATGTGTGTCAGAAGTATATTATCATATCATAGAATAGGAGTCTCAAGAATAATCACATGTGATATTATCATTAATAAAATTATATCCTAAGATCATACAATAATAAGAAATATGAAAAAAAACATATTACATGATATGAAAATGATACATGGAAAACTACATAGATATTATAAAATGCATTATAATTCCCCACAATGGATTAGTTTTACTCCTTAGTACCATAAATGTTGTCTCATGAGACTAAATCTTTACCCAATAAATTAGATGGATTACTGGTTGTAGCCATCATAATATGCTCATGATCTATGTGTTCTAAAAAATTGAAATAAATCAAAATCATTAACATCATAATTACCCATGAATATTAAAAGGGCTCGATAATCATTCCTCATATCAAAATCAATGGAAATTTCATAGTGACATCATTTGAGAAATCAACAAAAGACATGTATTACCCAATAAATGTAATAAAAATTAAGATATGTATATATGTCTGAGGATTATATACAAAATTTATAATTATTCAATAACATTAAATATAGAGACAAAGTTTCTTATATAGAGAATAGTTATAACTAAAAGAAAAGGATTGTTTAGAGATTTCTCTTACCACGACTGAGATTCAATTTGTTCTTTATTTATCATCCTTAATAATAAACATATGTTAATTTTTTAATTATTCCTAAACCTTTTTCTCATTTATTATTCCATTTTTGTTATTATCATGTTACATGTTATTACATGATCATTTTGGATCGAGCCTTTAGTTTTTTATGTGTTAATAATATATTTAAAATAACATTTGAATGATGAATATAGTATAATATATAATTATTTCCCCATCAAATGAATAATTATCATTGAATAATTCTCATATTTAGACATATAATATACCACTAAAACCAATCATGTTTGATGGTTATAAAAAATATCTATGTTTCAATAATGGGAATTGTAGGATATATGTGCACATGGGTAACATTTTCATTCTTCATCAATCATAATGGATAGATGATAAGTGCTATTTTATCTTTAATGATTGATAATTACATCATAAATATCATGTTATTTCATTAAATACACTTATATATATCATCCATGTGATATGCTAATGAAAAATGAATCACATCACTTCTTGAGGAGGTATTCCTCCAAACACACAATCCAAAAAATCATTTACAAATGGATCCTAAAATAAGTAGTTATAAGATTTATTACATAAAAATAATGATTCATATATCATGAATATAATATATTAAAATTAAATCCAATGTCTTTAATATCCATGAGTGGTTATGATGGAAAATTTATAACATCTGTTTCTGAGGTGGTATCTTGACGTACACATGAATGATGCTTTCATTTTCCATTAGATTAATGAGGACATAGATGAATATTATTCAATTAATATAATAAAATCTCACCGCATGGGATATAATTATTTTATTTTTTCATACTGATTTACTATGATTTTATGGAGGTAGAATAAATAAATTAATCAATGATGTTTAGTTAATAATGTTACCACATCATCAGACCACCTCATTTGGATCATACATAATGCAACCATATATTGGAATTATTATTAAAAGAATTTGAATCCTATATTTTTAGAGGGAATTAGTGATGAAATTTTTGTAGTTATATTCATAAAAATATTTATTTTTTATGTATGTAATGGAGGGTAGATGATTTTCTCTTTTACAAGTGAGTGGGAGTGGTATTTTTTAAAATACAAAAAAATATTATATAATAGAAATTACACCCTATAAAAGTGCCTTTGAAATAGATAAATAACGTATTGGAGGTTTTATAAGGTCTATAAATACCTCTACCAATAAAAAATAAAATGTTTTATTTGTTATATTCTACTTACAACTTTGGTTACTTATATTTACCGGTTTAGTTTTTCGCTACGATAACTAGTTTTTTTAATGTTTTCACAATTAATAATGATGATAATTTTGTTTGAATAATTAAATTATATTAATTATACTAAATAAAAATATGGCATCCATTTTATACTTTTATAATCATATAATTTGAATAATTCTATTTAAATTTAAACATGATATTTGTTTTGAAAAATGACTTCTAAAAAAATGAAAATATAAAGCAATATATGATATTATATTAACTATATGGCTAAAATTAATTGTAATATTAATATAAATTTGAATAAATATATTTATAGTCTATTAATTCCATTTAAATATTTTCTTATGTGGAATTATTTTAATTAAATATAGTTATTATCTTTTTGAACATAAACACAGTTTGTAGAAAATAGTGTTTTCAGGCATACAAATAAACTCATTCAAAATTTTTAAAAGATTGATGTTTTGAATTAAATTATTTAAATTATTATAAATAAAACTATTACATTTTTATTTTAATATGAAATTAAAAAAATAATTGTAATTTTATTTTAATTTATTTAATTAAATGTAATGAAAGAATTTGAAAAATAATAATTTTCTCCATTCACTAAAAAATAATTCATTTCAAAAAAATACAAAAAATCAACCTTTAAAAATTTGTATAATATGATTCCAAATATTATTTTAATTTTATCATATAACATTTATTAAATTTGGAGAAATTATTTTCACTATTTTCTCCAAATAATCAATAAAAATCATTTTTTAAGAAAACATATTTTTGAATAATAAAAAAATTCATTAAAAATAGTGTGGTTATTTCAAAGGGATTTACCAATAAATTAATATTTATTATATCCTCTATAAATATTTTCAATGTATCTAATACTACTAATAACTTCCAATTTAATGGTTGGGTTATATTAGCTATAAATAATCATGGTTCTATTAGGCTTGGCGTTTCATATTGTATGTGCTTTTGAAAATACTTTTCTTCTTTGAAAAAGATGGAGTGTTACATTACCTCATGAATGGGTTCACTTTTATATTTTTAGTACCTATGTAAAACAATTTGTAGAACGTTTTGTTTTTGATATTTCTTATTCACCGTCCCTAAAGAGAGTAAGAGTTTAGGGTTTCAGATATGGGGTTTTGGGTCTAGCTTTTAATATTTTTTTAGTATGGTTATCGGGTTTAGGATTATGATTTTAGGAATGGGTGAATCTTTATGTGAATTTTAAGAGAATTTTAGCTTTTATCTTGTTTAATATTCAGTCATTCACATATAATAATCAAAAAATTTGCACTTTATAAATTATAATTTTTAGTCATTATTTTTCTAATTTATTTAACTTTAAGTATCATCTGGAGAAATTTGTAATGGATGTAATGAAACACAAATTTTTGAAATACTACCCCACAACATTTAGCTCTATAATTTGTTATTAAGTCAATTTTTTAGGTTATGTTAGTTTGATACCATGAGAGTGGAATCGGTTGAATGAATTAACGGGGATATTGGAATCTAAATCATCATATACATTGAGTACATTATCCTAGTACATTATAGAGGTTAGGTTGAAATAGTATCTTCAATTGATGCCACTGAAGACACATTTTAATGACTTCGGGTTCCTAGTGGGCTTCGTGGATGAATAATTTAATAAAATGTAATTTTTCCATTTTATATCCTAATATTTAATCTAAAACACATGTAACATGGGTTTTCTATTTATTTTGGATATTATAACAATCCATTTTTTCTTTCTATTACTCTCCTTCAACCGTAATAAAACAAAAAAAATTCAGGTTTTCTCCATATGAATCTAAATAATCAATATCATTAAGGATATTAGTAGGGATTAGTATGATACTATTAATTATATTATTTATTGACATCAACCTCCATTTATACATATTATCATATGTTTGGTTTCATGAATCCTATCCATTTCATTGGTATTTTCATCCAATCATTAATTATGAAGGTCGATTCTAGAAGAGGAAATGGAATGAATATAGTTTTTTATTTTAATTTTCCTTATTCTATGAGGGTAGTGAGTAAATTAAATATATCCCACAAGTTATAGTACCTTAATAATTCATTTTGTGACTTAAATTCATTCTTTTCTCTACAAAGTAATGTTCTATAATATATTATTTATATAACCCCTTCTCCCTCTCACACCCTTATTAAAAAGGTATAAAATTCATATGATGATGATAAAATAATATCATAATAATGTTTTTTAGGTAACATATTCCTTTAAAATTATTTTATGAATATTGATAAATATTTTTTAAAATTTGACTAGATTTTTTCTTGTATTCTGGGTTTTATTATTTTATTAATATTATATTTTATAGTTTGTTTCCCATATCATTCTAGAATAGTAATTCAAGTTTAAAATAATATGAAATTTAATTAAGACTTACACATAACAATTTTACATTAATTTTTTTATTAATGAATTAACCTATTTTATATTATTAATTTTATTTGTAATTGAATAAAAATATCATGAAAATTTTGGGTATTTAATTGGAATTCAAGACAATATTTCTAAAATATAATTTTTTTATAAGGGGATTATTATGCTATAATAATTTTAAGTAGGTACACACAAGTGAAAAAATTAGGATGGTTGAATTGGATGGGCTTGAAGTGAATTGACATAGTATACCTCATCCCATATTCCAAAAATGATAAAATATTAGATTTATAGAATGTTGTATGTATGATTATCTTTCCAAAGGTGCATTGGTTATTTCATCCTAACTTGGTTATGTTTTATTGTACTAGGTATTTTTCATTGGATCAAATATTGATAATAGTTATCATCTATCTCTATATTTAGAACCACCTGCTTATTAGGGATACATTGTGTGGTTTATAATAATTACATTTATTCATGATATGTCATGTTCAATAATATTCATCTTGAACCTATATCTTTACACTATGTCAATAGGTAATATAGATTATGAAATACAATATAGTGTAAGGTGGTGATAGCCTAAGAGTTATATCATACATATATCCATACACAAACAATGTGTGTTGCTTGGATATCTTTTTGAATAATACATGAATATTGGTAATGTATTAATTCATTAAAGATAGTTATATTTAGAGTGTGGTGTTTAAGAGATCAATTATTTATTTTATTTATTGATGGAATAGGTTCTCACCCATGGTATGTCATATGATCCCTGAAAGGAAGTTATCACATATTGGATTTCATATTTAATTCATTATTTAATATTTTGTTTAAATAAAATAATTTCATCATTATTATGTTAATTTTAATTTATTTTTTATAATACCACAATTTTTTGTAAGATTGATAAGTAAATTCATGTTCATACCATTTTCATGACATTCCATACAAAGGTTTCCTTTTAAATAGGTACCTATTAGTTTGATTATTAATGTTGGTTATTATTTTATCTATATCCAATGTTTTTAATTAGTATTTAACAAAAAATTTTATTCTTAAACATATAATTTAAAGAAAAAACTATCTCTAACATGTACACTGATGATCCCTTATCATTTTTTGTAGATGAAAGAATTCATGAGGTATTTATGAGGAATTTGGGTTGTTTATTCAAGAATTATTTTTTAATTCATGTAAGGGATGGTTATAAAAAATGATTCAATTTATACAAGTTATACATATTTACATGTATCTCCTAATCAGTGAAATTATTTTTCTACAACCAATGTTCCACAGGACTTAGGTACACCATTCTTTATTTAATATGCTTCCAAATAACATTTAGCAATTTTCATTAGTATTTGTAATTTTACTCAATAAATTATTTTTATGACTTGATATTGGAGAGTTTTCATTTATAGATAAATGTATCAATGTATAGTCACTCATTACACTATGGATTATATAATTCATTAGTATTATGGTATTATTAAGAGCTTGAGAATATAAAGAGATTATTTTATTGATATATATCACTCTATCTACTATCCTATATCATAACATATTCATTCTGACATATAACATTTTAGTTTCATCTACTTTAGGATAAACAAATAAGTATGTTTTTAGGGTTTATCCACTTATTCTAAATAACATTTTATAAATATCATGTAAATTAACCAAATAATATCACATGTGAGAACAAAACAATGTGAACTATTAGGACCACTTATTTTGGACCAACTACATATTGAGTTAATACCCAAAAAAACAATTTCAAGTAATTATTGAACCTAAGAGAATTTATTATGTAGTATGTAATAACTTGTTTGTATTTAGATAGGTATTTCATTACTCTAATACCATACTCTATATATAGCATCAAATGAATTTTTCTTGTCCTATATTTAGTATTACACATTTGTTTATCGCTAATATTTTATAGTCATAATCCACTTTAATAAAAAATACATTCTCTAATACCAAATATATAAACCATAATATTCATATTAAATCAAATTAAATAATGATACATTACATTTGACAATAAATTACACCATACAAAAAAAATTATATTTGTCTATGGAGGCTAGATATTAAATCCACATACTTAATAGAATATTAAATATATTCCACAAATAATATTATCAAATTATAACCATTATGTCATTTAATATTTATTATTCTTCATCAAAAAATGTGAATTGAAAGATAATAATGGTTAATGATTTTATGATTAGTAATATTAAACAAAATATGCATCATTTTTTGTTCATAAGTGATCATAAGATAAATATTTGGGGATAAGAACATGGTCAGAGAACATGGACCCTAAATAAGAGACTCATAACATATAAATCAACGATAATAAATCACATATCATGGAATAGGTAAATTTTTATAATATAATACATGATCAAAAATAGTATGGAAACATTAGTTGACAATCAAGAGTACTAAAAAAATTTCAAAGACATAAGAATATGGAATACATATATATATAGGCAGAAAAACCCATTCTTTATATGATGGTTCAAAACCGATACCATCATCTCATTTTGTAAAGATATTGTTATTGGATCATGTTTCTCAAAATTAATTAACATTTTAAATAATGATATATAATTATTTACATGATGTATTAGAGGGATCTATAATTCCATGAAAACCCATAACATAATTCACATCGTCCCATAGGGTTTTGGGGACAATATCCACTCTTAGTCATCTCATGTGATAATTCTAGGACCACCCATGAAGTAGTATCTCACAAAAAAAGGAATAAATGTTTCATTATGAAAATTTTAAAACATGGAGATAATTTTTAATATTAAAAAAAATTCAATGTGGATGGAAAATAATTCAGTATTTAGAATTTTAATAATGTATATTTTTTAAAATCATTGTAAAAAATAAAAGGGGGTGAAAATATTATATAAAAAATACTAACATAGAATTAATTTTGTAGATGAAGGCATTTACGTGGAATATTTTCTTAATAAATAATAAAAGTATTGATATAAATGTAATAAAAATTTAATGAATACTAATGTAGATGAAAAATATTCCAACTAAATAAAAGATGAATGGTATGTTTCCCTTACAACTATCACATCATAAAAATTATGAATGAAACAAATCTAAAATGGTAAGATAAAATATAATCACAAATATTAACTAAATGATAATAAAATGGACATATTTAATAATGAATACTGAATTTTTTTCTTTTATGTTCGATAATTAAATATCTAAAATTAAAAATAATATTGTTAAAGGACCCCTTACAACATTAGTTATATTTTAACCTAATTATTTTTAAATATAATGCCCTAGATATGAACTTTCATGATTTTTAATTGAATTTTATCTATAAAATATATTAATATTTGGGTAGTATATACACATCACTAAAGGAAAAATGTGGTTAATATTCCTTATTTTTTTAATAATTAATATTGAGATGTAAGATTCTATAACATTTACTCACAACTTCATTGAAAGTACATTATCCTATATTATAATAAACATTAAAATTATAATGACATATTTCATAAAACCATTTTTATCCCTTACCATTTATAATATTTGATTATAATAGTTAAAAATACATATATAGGTTAGTTATGGTTTATTTCTACCTTCATATGATAATAATATTTTTTCAAACATGTTCTATAATTATTATATTGGTTATTTTCTACTAAGCCAAAGTAAATAATTCCAATATTATTCAACCTATTATAATCCTTTTGGTTTACAAATTTATGATTTCCCATTCACATTTTATGGAAGGAATGGGTATTCATTACAATAATTAAATCCATGGTGGTCTCCCTCTTGGTAATATAATGATAATAATAGAATATATTATAATTATAAATACCCCGACAATAATAGCCTAGATTCGATGTTTACATTATTACATTGAAAAATTATACAATGATCACATCCAAAAATACCAAATATATTAGTTGTCATGTTAAATGAGATAAAAACATTATTTTCGTTTTTTAAATTGAAAATAAAATAAAAAACATTTTGAAAAGAAATTTTATGTACCATTGAAATCATTAAATGATTCATTCGTTATAAAATAGGTACAGAATAAAATGGGTGAGAAAAAATACACATTAAGGGTTATGTATAAAATAATCTATCATAAACTACTAAGTTATAATTAATATGTAAAGGTAAATAACTAAAAACATAATTAATTTAATATAAAACATGATCATAAAAAATTTATGTCTAGAACACATTATGATCAAATAATGACACGCAAATAATAACATGATCCAACATATAATACATTTATAATATCAATGTCGTAATATCATGGATAATGACTACAAAATTCTGAATAGAGGAAATTAATATTATTCATCATCATGATATCTTACATATTATTATTTATACGATGATGACCTTGTTCAATGAAAGTCTAATTGTTTGGAAGGTATATACTAGAAAATTAGTAAATTTAAGATTTTTGATTTTTCCCATAAGACCTAATGATGAATCATGGGGATATATAAATCATGTGCTCCAAAATAATTTAATTTCCAAAACATTACTTATATATCTAATGATATATTTAATTCATTAACAATACAACTTTTAAAAAAATATTTATATTTATTAATAAATATGGATTTATCAAGATTTCACCCATTCAATAATATGACATTTATAAAAAAACCGTATGTAAAACTATTTATGGTTTATGAAATAATCATATCCATGAAATAATTTATATTGATATTTTAGGGAAATATAATATACAATGTTCATAATATTGTGAAGGTATCATGGGAAGGTAATGAATGGAAAAATTAATAATGTAGTTTAATTTCAACGCATTCCCAATAAAAAAGAAAATAAAAAACCTAATAGATAATATAGATGGTATAATTAAAACCTATTCCTATTGGGATGTAATTGGAAAAAAGTTATGTTTTTCAATTTATGATTTTAAATACCATAAAAATATCATTAAAGAATTGTTGAGTAACATATTTCATTCACATTGAAAATAACATTTTAAAACTAATAATGTATATAGTATTAGGAAAATCATATTCAATGAAAGGAACCTTGTAAACATATAAATGAAGTTTCAATTTGATTATTTTTCCTGATGGTGGAAAATTTATTTCTGTGCAAAGTATTTTAAAAAAATATTCCTTTCACATTTTTGGAACAAAAAGATACCCTTTTCATAAAAAATAAAGAAGATTAATTTTAACACATTTTTTAAATAGTAAACCATGAGTAAAAAAAATAATTTAACTAATAATTATAGAATATAAAAATATTCTTTATTAAAATTTATAGAAAATTATTATATTATAGAGAATATATTTTCGACTACATAGAGAAATAAAGATTGATTTTCCTAAGAACAATGATCTAATCATTTTAAGTATCAAATTTTGGGAAATGTTCCTATTATATAAAACATTCATGAATAACCAAAGGATAAGAAAAATAATTGGTTTATTATAAAATGATAAATTAATTTACTTCAATGAAACATAAAGCACAAAAAAACTCCATTAATATGATATTGATGCATAAAACCTTACCACATTTGAAATTTTTTAAATCACAAACCCTTTGAGATAAATAAATTCATATGATGAATAAAATAAAATAAATATAAATAGAATAGTAATATAACATATCAATGGTGTGGTAGATACTCCTCATAAAAATGGTCATAATACTGAATATGCATCATTGTAATTGAAATTGGGATAAAATCTCTTAAAAATGTTTTAATGTTGAAGTGATAATTATTCAATATACTGATTATGTGTAGATAATGTAAATCCACGAAAAAAGGTAAATATAACATAAAATGATCAAATTTAATTAAATTCATAATATTATAATATCAAATTAAATTAAGAAGTAATCCAACCCAATGATAAGAATTTGAGTTATGAAATACATACGACATAGTAACTTTTGAGTCAAATAACAGATGGTGTAATAATTTTAATTAAAAACATATACCTTATATATGAATTATTCATTGTATATATTGTAATATGGTATCATATGAACCATATAACTGAAATCTATGAATAAAATTAAAATATGCCTCAATGAAGTTAAATTTAGATGGAGACCCTTAACTAACATTTTGTTTTAGTTGATAATGAATTAAACACATGTATAATGATTTTAAAAAATTTATTAACTTATTAAATAACATTATTGATATTTATAATATCATATATGATCTTTTTATGACATATAATCTCCTATTTGTTAATATTGTTTCATTATTATCATTGATTTTATGGTTAACCACATTGTTCTATCTTGAATGTTTTTTCATGGAAGTTATAGTTGTTAATTATAGGATATATATTAATTATCCATATATTGATATTAAATTTATAAATATCAAAATTATTGACTTGATAAATTTTTATAACCATTCCTTAATAATGGAGATATAAAATGAATTGTATCACTTCGTTTGGATGGTATGATGTACGTACGCATAAATGATTATATAATCTACTTAATTTGATAAAGGGAATTGGATTTTATGATATATAATTGTAATATAATTAATAAAATTTCATATGTACCATATATATTCTTTATTTCCATGATTATTATAATCAATGTGAGTTAGTGATGAAAAATAAATTTCATTAGTTCATGAGGTGGTAGTTATCCACACACAGAAGCGATGGATTTATATCCCATTAGTTTGATATGGAGAGGAATATATATTATTCCATACAAAAGAAAATATCTCATTATATAGGCTTCACTAGTGTTATTATAATGTAATTCCTTATAAATAATTTATTGTGGAAAAAGAATTAGTAAAAAGAAAGAGCTTAGTGATTACTAATATCTTCTTTTTAGAAAACCCACATTTGTATCACTTATTAAGGAAATAGGGATGGTATTTTTCATATACAATAAGTTTTATAATGTTTCTAATTATTTTTGGAAATATTTTGGATTTTTTAGGATATGATAAATGGATTTAGAGGTTTGAATAAGTGAGGGGAGTGGCACCATTTTATAATTGCAGAGGAGTGACATTTTTGAATATACCCAAAATTATTGATCAATGGGATGTGTCTACCACAAAAAGAGCATTCAAAATTAATAAATAATGTGTTACTGAAAAGTTATATTTGATAAAAACCATAAACAAAAAATAAAATAAAATAAATTTTTACAGCTTCATTACATTATCCTTTTATTTTACTAACTTTTACAATTATAGTTTTCACCAATGTAATTAAATATTATTTTATTTACTGTGGTAAATTATCCATTATGAAAAAATAAATGATATTTATTAGATAATTTTGAACTAATGATTATAAATATAAAATCCATTTTATCCAGTAAAAATACCAATTTTTTGAAAAATTAATTTTATCAAAATCATATATAGCAAGAAAAACTCCATTTTTTCATATAACATAGTAATTAATTCTTAATATCTTTACATATTACTATGAATTTTTTTACATAATTATATAATATTAATTATTAAAACAATAATGAAAGAAACTACTTTGTTATATTATATTCATATAAGTGGAGGAATATAACATAAAATTAAACACAAAAGTGTGACCAAAAAACTATTTTCCTAAGACAATGGTTTACCGTGTACAAATAGATTTTATATAAAATTTCAACATATAATTTACTAAAATTAACTTAATTCGATTAATTATAGTGTTGAAATTATTTTAAGTATCATTGTTGTTAATGTGGGACTTGATAACTCATTTAATCCAAAAAGTATATTTTTGATAAAAAACCGTATTTTTCACTTTTCATCAGAAAATATTTAATTTTTGAAAGTTTTAATTTTTTTCTAATATAACATTCACATTATTATTTAAAAATAATGTAAATTTTCTAAAATAAATATTTTAATATTGCGAAAATATAATTTTTATATTACTATGAAAAACCTGATGAAACCACTATTTTGAAAATTACATTTTTTAAGATAGAGAAATTATTTATTATTATCTAATGATTATAATCCTATAATATTAATGATAAAAAATATTATTCGATATATAATATATATAATATATTATAATTATTAAATAAAATTTATAAATTTAATTCATTATCATATTAACACACTTGTTGAATAAAATATATATTCTAGAAACAATCTATGTTATAATCAAAAAAATTATTTTAATTTATAATAAATAGATAACAAATGAATTTATTTAATACACGTCGAAACCATATAATTTTCATAATTTTTTTAATTCATTTCATGGAATCAAATTTAGTAGTATTTTTATATTAGTAATATTTAAACAATGTTTTCAGGGATATTTTTAGCATAGTGTTTCTAGGTTTATACAATATCAAACACAATGTTTTTTTAAATATTACAATGTTACATTATCCACATAGTCAATAAATTAAATCCTCAAAAATGTAACTACTTCTTATAAATTCATTGTTTTCTATCTGAAAATATATTTCTTGTAATCTCACATCATAAAAAATTTATTAAATACTTCACCAAGATAAGAGGTGAAAAGATAGTTTAAAGGTCATTTATAATAACACATAATATGGATTCTAAGTATGAAAACATTAGTGGTATGTGAAAATATATACCCAAAAGAAAATAGTAAATAATTATAGATATTGGGAGAGGATATTTATGCCATGAATGTGAATTATGATGACAAATCTAATGATGAAAAAATCATAAATCAGTAAGGGGATAAAAAGAAAATGATTCAATGAAAATGAATCTAAATGTATAAATTTTTTATTTCTGGTCCATTTTCCCAATTTTGGGTGATTATTTTACTCTCAATATATTGAACTCTAGAAAATATATTACTTGATATCTTTTTTATGTGAGAAAAATCTCTTCCTTCTATTTTTATTCAATTAATTACCTCTTCATTTTTTCCTCTAGGATATGCATATCTAATAGTAATTTTTCTTCCTGAAGTAATAAAATATTATTTTAATGTATTTTAATTTATATAAAATATTATATAATAATTATATCTATTTAAAAATATTTATTAAAACCTAAATGGATAGAACCCGATATCCAATTTAATACACTACTCTCAAAAACCTCATAATAAAACCATAAGTCCATATTTATCTATTACATATGTGTCTGTCAATCTGAATTTTTATATTAAAACTTATCATACATACGAGTAAATCGCATAGGCCAATTTTAGGTGATACACCCTTGTCTCCTATTATTTATAAGTTCAAGCCTTGTGACATTTCTAGATGTGATGTCTCACCATGACACCGATTTTCCTTTATTTATTTTATTTTATCTATTTCATGGTGTTTAAAATTTTGGTTGAGGTATGAGTAGAGTTCTCAATGATATTTAATGAGTTTTTTATGATTTGGGAAATGGATTTCCTTTTTCATAGTTATTGTACATGATTTTGGGTGATACATTGTGGCTTGTGATGGTAGATGATGTCTTTTATGCATTTGTTTTCATAGTTTGTGTTACATAGTTTCTACATGGTTTGGAAAAAACTTATTAAGAACATGAAGTAACTGTTTAACATGGTTGTGTTGTTTCAGATAGTGTGAAAAACTTGCGCATAGTTGGTAATAATCACGTGGAAATATTTTTAGAGGGTCTGTCATTTTGAAAGAACCATATTTCATGATTGGTGAATAATTTTCTAAACCATGTTCCATCCTATGCTTATTCACCTTCCTTCCAGTAGGGTTCAAACAATTGAAACACAATTTTGAAAATCGTGTGGCCACACCATGTGACATTAGAAAATTCTTAAAAATATAAAATTCATCTTTTACCCTCTTATATTTTAACACTAAATCAGTATTTTCATCCCTGACATGACCTAGGTGACCGAAGGGTCTCACCAACCCCTCCTTATTTCAATTTTCGTGGAGCCATGATGCTCGTCCTTCAAATCTAGGTGGTTCTATTGGATTTTTTTTGACTTTTTTCTACTTTTTCATCATTTTCTTACTTTTCCTTCCTATTCCACATTCTAAGGATGATTCAATGACAAACTCTATGGTGAGGGTTGGATTATGTTGTTTTATTTCTTCAATGTTAAGATGATTATTTTCCTTTATGCGCTTAGTTTTTCCTTCACTCAGATATTAATTTCATTCAAACATATTTAGGGTAGTGTTCCATTCATTTTCTTTTCGAAATTAGTCATTTGATTTTTGATATTTCTCAAATAATATATAAATATGTTATTTATGTTTTTGATCCTTTTATTGATTTATTATGGTGTTTCCATATTTTTAATTTGATTAAATTTAAATTTTAATTTATTTAAATAATTATGAATATATATATATATTGATGAAAGGTGTTTGATAAAATGATAATTAGGCTATTAAAAATAATTTTAGTACATAGGGGTTATGTTTGGCCTTTTTGGGTTATGGTAATCCGGATTTCATGTGGAGTTTAGAATTTTGTGAGTGGGTTTTGGTGCCTTTAATCATTGGTACTTATGTGTTGATCTTTTTGATTTTTTGTGAAGCAACCTCAAATTGAAACCATGGTTATTTTTATGGTTTTCCATATATATTCATTGGATGTGGTTGTTTCCATATATGAAAGAGGTTAACATATTGATATTAACATACACATATAAATGGCATTCCACTGAAATATTTTCTTTGAACTCGGTATTCATAACACTCATCTTCCATTTTTCTTCCTCCAATCCTCTCTTTCTCCTGGATGGTTTTTTCTAAAAAATAAAATCTTATCAAAATATATTTTTGGTTTCTATGTAACATCAAATTTGGTTTTTCTATTTGTTATCCAAATCATGACCCATTTGGATCCCTGAATCATGACTAATAATGTTAGACCTTAAATTTCCCATTTTCACCATCCGATTATGATTAAGGTGTCACTATGGTTTTCATAATCAAATTGAGAAGAAATTTCTTTTATTTGAAAATGGTACGGTTCTTTAATTGTAATCTGTTGGTTGGTACTTTTTGACATGTAGAAAATTGGTGATAAACTCGTATAAATTGTAGTCTTGGCCATCAATTTTGAATGGTTTGGTGTACGATGTGAACCAATATAGTGGTATTTCTGATGATATATAGATCACATAGATGGTGTTGATGATAGGGAAATTGATTCATGGTGGAAACATTGAGTTTTGTTTAATTCCATGTGTCTGATGAACATATCATTCCACTTTATTCTATTATCATGGGATTCAGGGAAATAATCTATAGGGATGAGTGATGATTGCTTTATTTTCTCCATTAGATGGATTTGAACCCATAGATAAAGGATATCCCAAGTAGTATTTACCAATAGTGATGCTAGTTTAGAGAATATTGGTTGACTGTTGACTATGAAGGTGCACTGTATGATGGTTGGTGGGTTGGAATTGAGTGCATCAAATGCTTTTATCGAGTATTATTTAGAAATACACATTATTATATATATCTATACTATTGTGTTATTTTATATCACATTTTTTACTTGTTTATTTAGTATTTTCCATATTTTACTTGTATTTTTTCTCATTACATATGGATTTACCTACATTTCCCTACTCCTTATTTTTCAATATGATTTCTTTCTTTACTTTTATTCATTATTTGAAATTTGTTTTTACTATCATTTTTTTGTTTTAAAACTTATGTTTTAAAAGGAAATATTAGTTCATACCTTTGAATGAAAGAAACCCTTTTTTACATAAATTTAGTTCAATGTATCTTTTATGGAATGTTTTAGGAATGAACTTGTATGGATTCTATGGTGCTTACCTACTAACATGTTTTTTCTCAAATCCTACTTGTCCCACTTGGTGTCAGTAGATCCAATCTATTATGTAGGATTAGATTTATTCATGTATTACAGTGTTTAGGGATACTGTTATGGATGGTGGTAACTGAGAAGTCACATGTATATCATGTTTACTTCCAGTTTAGATTTCATTTTTTTTTTGTTTTGTTACTTTTGTATTTTGATCTACTCATGTATTTATTTTTTTTACTGATTGATCAATCAAATATAAAACTTAATACTCAATTTTTCATATTTTAATACTATTAGTGGATAATAAATTCTTACATGGATTATCTTGGATGCTCTGTTGTAGTTTACATCCCTAGAGGACATAGAAAGCCTCTTAAGCCTCATCATGGGTTGGATTGAGTGACTAGTTCAAGCACGACCTGGTTTGATACATGAAAAATTGTTATTATATGAGACCTTATTATTTATTAATTCTTTAATAATGGATATAGGACTATCAGAACACATGATGTAGGGGTGGGAATAGGGTTATGAACTCTTACGTGTTCTTATCCATGAGATGCCATGGGTTTTTGGGATTGAGACTTTAATTTTGATCTTTGGTTTATGGGGTCGGTACCTTAGTGACCTAATTTGGGTTGTGATTTGGGGATGAAATTTGAATTGAACTAGTGATACACAGCGATATTGAATAGATTAACAACAAATGTTGAGAACTAGTTCATAGTAAATGATACTTCTAGTGGTTGGTGGATTTTTAGAACATGGTCTAATAAACCTTGTTTCCAGGTATCTCATGGATACTAGTTATTTGTTTTAGGAATTTTAGTGTGAGTTATTCT
The DNA here is from genome assembly GCA_963277665.1 of Viscum album. Taxonomy (NCBI): domain Eukaryota; kingdom Viridiplantae; phylum Streptophyta; class Magnoliopsida; order Santalales; family Viscaceae; genus Viscum; species Viscum album. The sequence continues at coordinate 1,766,596,446 of OY728140.1, forward strand.
TTGGTATGATTTTTCTAAGTGTGGTTTTATTTTGAACTAAAAATGGATAATTTTGAAAAGGGATACAAATGAAAAACAAATTTTTGGGCATTGAATTATTTTAACTGTTTTCATGGGTGTTTTTAATTGGAAATATAAGTGGATTAATTTATTCTAAATGTTTTTGTGGAATAAATTTATTTTTAATTTTGTAATGGAGGTTAGGATCCATGGATTTTTTTGACAAAGTATATCAAATGGGTTTATTTTTTCTTCATTGAATGTTATATTTGTTTATTTTTGGAATAATTTTTGTTATTTATTTATTTATTTACTATGTTATATAGAGTGTGTTGGCTAGAAAGACCTAAATGGTTTCTAGTGAGCCAATTATAGTCATTGTCCCAACAAAGACTCCAATTTGGGTGGTGGAGATTATATCTTCATTGTTGTTTCCCATTTCTCATGGTGATTATATTCCATTAGATTCTACAAAGTGTAATGAGTAAGGAGAATATTTTATGTCCTTTTAGAACTTTTGATGATTTCATAGAGTCAAATGTTTAGGGAGAATTTAATGATCTAAGTATAGATTAGAGGAAGGTAATCATCTCATCATAATTTTTATTTGGGATGTCTGAGGAAGAATTTGAGACCAACCTTATCTAATAGATCACACATGTGTAAGGTATGGTGAGAAATGTGGAAGAGATAAAGGTTGTTCAACAAGGTAAATATATTGTTTATTCCTATGTCGATCATTTCAAAGAGTTGGTTTATTTTTCTCTATAGATTTTATCAATGGATATGAAGAAATGTCACATCTCTATATAGAGTCTTTATATAGATATTAAATATTGGGTTCTCTCATTTAGAGAAGTTCTATTTTAGAATCATGTATATGAGGCATACCTAGAATATTTTTTTCTAGGAGTTCAATCTATAGATATTGGCAGTCCAATTTCCATTGGCTCTTAGTAATGTTCCCCATCTGGTGATGAGGATGTTCCATAAGAACACATTCCAATTGATTCCACCTTGTTAGTTTCTACTTCTCATTTGAATGAGAATGCACTCATGTGCTATTAGTGTGTTAAACTAGGTCATCTTGAGAATTTCTTCAAGTGGCGTCACTAGAAGAATAATTCATTCCCATAGGAATTCTACTTATGATTGTAGGGAATATGATTTTCCACAGCACTAAGGATCCAATCATAGGTCTTAGGTGATGTTTTTCATGAATTCAGTTTGTTCATAGTGTGATTGGGGTTGATGGCCCATCTCATGTCTCCAATATTGGAGTATTTATGGATTATGTTTTCCTTTTTCAGTTTTATTTGTTTTTAATTGACAAATTTTTTTGGAAAGTTATGGTTTACTATTTTTCATAATGTTTTGTATTTTCTATTTGTTTTATGAAATGTGTATTGTTAAAATTAGTGGAACCATTTTTGTTATATATTTTTTATGTTTTGGAGTTGTTTTTTTGGAAATGATTAATCATGGTAGGTTTGATGTTTGTTTGAATTTCTTTCATTAGGTTTCACATTATGTTGGGAGTTCCACTATTGATTCATGATGGTAGGTTGTTAATGGTGAGGAATACCCATTCAATTCCCCCTATGTGGTTTTACATTTTTTGGATTTCTCTAGAGGTTTTTAGGTGAGAATTATAGTGTTGAAAGGTCTCACTGAGGTTCATTGTTTTTTTGGGCTTGTTCAGTTTCAATTTTGAGTATTAGTCCTCATTTGGATGTGTGACTATCTCGGCTTAGAGAGTTTTTGTATGGGATAATTTCTACACTCAAAACATAATTAATATTATTTATATACATTTATTCATATCATGGTGTCTTAACTTTTAGTTGAGGATATGATTCAGTTATGTGTAATAGTTTTTGTGTTTAAAAGGTTTTGACTATATTTTGGCCTTGTGTTGGGTTAGTGTGCATAGTTTTCAGAGAAATTGTGTGAATAGTAAATTAATAAGGTATATTTTGTACATTTTTTTCTTCCACAGTTTATTTTGAGTGAGATGGACATGGTTCTGCCAAAACACGGAAAGGAAATAAAGTAACTATGCGGTCTGTTGGTGGTGTCTTAGATAAGGTGCACAACTTGAGAAGGGTTATTAGTAATCATGATGGAATCATGATAGATGCTCTATCATTTTGATAAAACTAATTTTCAAGGTAGGTGTGTTTTTTACAAATCGTACAACTAGCCCATGCGGGTGCCCCATCCTTCCAGTAGGGTGTTCATAGTTAGTGCACATTTTAGAAAACATTGTGGTTAAACTCCACAACACACCTAGATTTTTAAAAAAATTAAAACTACTCTTTTTTCCAACCTGTGTTTTAATGTCAATTTTGGTTTCTCCTCATCAAATTTATCAAGGTGAATGAAGTGGATCCAAAACCCTTCATCCATAGGTTCTCCATGGATACTATTCAATCCTTCTTCAAATATAAGTGAGAATCTAAGATTGTTATTCTTTTTTCATCCTCTTTTTCATTTCCTCTATTATTCTTCTTGTTCCTATTGCAATGGTTAATTATGGGAGAAACCCTATAGTGATGGTTATATTTTTTTTGTGGATTTATTTGATGATAGGATGTTAATTTTTATTCTTGGTCTCGATTCTTCCTTGTCTAAGAGTTTCCTTTCATTCGCACATCAATAAGGTTTGTGTTTCCATACTTTTCCATTATTAAACATGAATTTTTATGCTTTATTATTATTACATAATTTGTAAATTTTTTATTCCTATATTGATGGGATGAATTGATTTATTTTGGTGTTTCCATATTGGATATTTGATTAAAATGCGATTTTAAAGTATTTATTTAAGTATGCTCTTATGTATATACATTCCATGTGTTTAATAAAATGACAATTAGCCATTAATTATAAATTTGTGAATATAGGGTTGGTGTTTGAACTTTATTGGATTTTGGTAATTTGATTTTCAAATGGAATATAAATTTTTTTTGTGGTTTGGATCAATTTTATGGTTTGGTGCTTATGAGTGGATCCTTGTGATTAGTTATGAAGCTTCATGAGATTATTTAAATTGGAACCATATATATTTTTATGTATTAACATATATATTTCATTAGATGCAGTCATATATATATGTTCATGGGGGGATATATTTATGGTAACTCACCCATTTAATTGGAAGTTCATGTTAATATCTAACTTGAACCTGTTTTTAAAAGCATTATTCTTCCATGTTTCTTCTTCCCTTCCACTGTTTCACCCAAATGTTTTTTCTATTGAAATTCAATATTCTATAAATGGATTTTTGGTTTCTAAGTGATATAATTTGTGGGATTTTAATGGATTCAATAGATATTGGCCTATTTGGAACCTTGAAACACTGATTTGTAAGCTCATAAATTAAAAGGCATATTTGTCCCCTTCTGGGTATGAATAATGTATAACTATGGTTTTGGTAATGAATATTCGATGAAAGGTATTTTAATTTAAAAATGGTTACATTTTAAAAATGTTAATTTCTTATAGTAAATATATGAAGTTTTTTTATGTGGTGTTAAACACATTTTATGTGTAGGCCTATTACACAATTTTGAAAGATTCTTTATATGATGGGAACACATATGACTATCATTCCTATGAGATAGACATCACATAAATGGATTTTTTGTTTACTAAGGGCACGCATGGTAGAAAATGTGAGTTATGTACAATAATATGTGTTCGATGATATCTATATTTCTATATATATTATTATCGTTGTATTCATATATTTCATCTTTATAGGTAAGTGTAAATATCATTCTAGTCCTGATTAGATTGATTGGAACCCATGTATAAGGGATATACCTAGGTGCTTTTCCAATGGTGATGCCAGTGTAGAATACTTATATTATTCATTGACTATGGAGGTTCACAATATATCTGTAGGTGGGTCCGAACGGAGTGTATCTAGCGATTACTTCTCAAGTGGTTTAGGAAATCCCCACCATTAAATTTATTTATACTCATGTTTTGTTTTATAACCTTTTAATTACTTTTTTATTTACCATTTTTCTTCTTTTACATGTATTAATTCCCATTAATACCGACCTTACCTTCATTACCCATATTCTCATACTTATTTTCTATTTTCACTTATTTTTATTCATTGTTTGGAATGTGTTTCAACATTCATTTTTGTTTTTCAATATGGTTTTTTAAGGAAGGATAAATCTGTTCCTTTAAATGTTAGAAACCCTTTTTACCATCATTAATTTCAAATGATAATTTAGGGACTTTTTGAAGAAAATTAATTCATTATTACTATTTTTCGTACCTACTAATATATTTTTTCTCAAACGATACATGTGCCACTCGACATCGGTAGACCCGAGCTATTTTACATATTTAGTTTTATTTTGGTTTTCCTATATTGTGGGTGGGCCTTATAGATGGTGGTGACCAGGGGGTCACATGGAGATCGATTTGTGATCTGATTTGGTATTAGTTTTATTTTGAGTTTCATTATTCTAATGATTTTATTGTATCTAGATCAGTTCAAATATTTTTTATATTTAATGAATATAGAAACAAATTTCATACATCATACATTATTTTCAATATTTTCGGATTATTATTATTGGGAAATATAATTTCCATTTGGATTATAATTGATGTATAAACTATTTTCATGCCCAATAGGATCTATAATGCCTCTCTGCCCTTGTTGTGGGATAGATCAGGTGACCAGTTTGGGTTTGACCCATTCTAGATCGTGACATTTGATAGATTATCACATGATATACAAGTTTTTATTTTTATAAAAATATTTTCATATAACTACTCAATCATTCCAAAAATTATGATCAATATACAACAAAATAAATTAGTCAACAAATAACTTATTAACTATATAGGTTTTATATACAAATTATTTTTTCAATGAAATAAAAAAATCTAAATTGACTATTACTACCTTCACATAACTGATCATATTAATCCTAACGATTGTCAGTAACTTTTATATTAAAAATAGATAATTCTTCTTCAAATAATACTTCATGTTTATCCTAAGGTTTATATTTACATCAACCTAATCAAACATCACCAGGAATTCATTAATCATATGAAAATACCATCATATAAAATCACCCTAAGAGTGTATAAGACATGATTTTATAATCAACCATATTCTCATAAACCAATTACAATATCCAAAACTATTACATTTTTATTCGATATTGACATATATACTTCCAAAAATAAACCCAATAATTATATGTTTCAGGATTCATAGAACCAAAACACAATTGATAATGATACTTGTATAACATAAATAATTAAACCAAAAATAAAAAATACAAAAATATTATTACATCACAGACTGATATAACAATGGTTCTACCTTTTTCAATGATTAAACCTCTAAAATGGTGCATTTTCATGGATAATTCCTAGGTTTATCACATTAAATAAAAAACCTATAAATTGATCCCCAATATCAAATTTTTTTTCCTCTCCATTAAACTCCTCTATTTTTAATAATTTAAATACTCTATTCCATTTTTTACACATAATAAATAATTTCATATTACATTTTTCAATTTTAATGGGTGTTTCTTTCCATATTTTAGAAATAAAGAAACTTTATCAGTCTCTCCCCTATGGTAACCACCAGTAAATATCTTAGTGGTCTCCACCATTGCATCTTTTATGATTATAAGAGTTGATTTAGGTGTAGGTTGTTAATCATATATCATGATCATTGATTATACATAATCATGATATCCATCACCCAATTCATCTTACCATTTTTTATCATAGTCACTACAATTTCAATTATATTCAATGTTATCATTTTTCCTTTGGGTTACTTCCCTTGATAAAACCAAAAAACATATTGTGATGAATAATAATAATATTGGGAAAACCATATTATCATTTAGAGGATTTTCAAATCATGAAAAAAAAAATTAATCTAGGGAACAATAGGTTTTACTATGGTCTTTCTTGTAATAAACTATTAATATCCTTCAAGATGGTTTAGAAATAAAATGTGAATTACCCCATGAATATCCCATATGAGTTTTTAAATAGGTTTGAAGAAAGTCCTATTATTGGTCATGAAGTGAAAATTTATTCAAATGTTAATTTTCCCTTTTTAGAGTTATTATTGCTTGTTAAAACATTTCCAAAACCCATCCCCTTGTAATATCTATACCAACATGTATTTACTAGTAAACTTACAATATCCACCTTACCAAAAATTTAAGATGTTATCATTAAATTAAATTTATCATCAAATTCATTCATTGGGTTATGTTTCCTAATCTATACATTCCTAAATCTTATTCTAAAGGATTCTTTTAAACATTCATTGAAATAAACTACAATGGACCTGAACAATTATCTTAGTTCCAATGACAGTTTCATTATATTAGATTAAGATAAAGTCATCACATCCTAAAAGACAAAATAGTTATCACGGTAAACTACATAAATAAAAGAGATCTATTTTTTAATTATAAATTAAATATATGGAATTTTGAATGAAAATATTGTTCATCATTTAACTAATTAAAATATTCCATCTTCATAACCTCATAAATTAAAAAAAATAAGGTTGATAAGAAATTATTAGTAATAGGTACATGCAACATAAGCTATCCTGAATTAATAAGGCATAATCAATGTTACCAAGTAAATAGATAAAAACATGATCCATTTAATCATTAACATGAGCATGAGGGATAATATGGATGAATTAAATGAGGATAAAAACATATACATATATTATCAAATGATCTTGAAGTTAAACCACAGATAATATAAATATACTTATATATGGATAATAATAAATGAATTCATAATAATGTAAATTCATAATATTTCATATCATGATATAAAACATCATGATATCTATAACATAATGACCATGTTATATGACAGCTTAATTGATTGGTAAGTATACAATAGAAAAATATTTAATTCTATTTCAATTATTTGTATCTCAAGAGATATTGATGCATCAAGGAACATTATAATTATTGTTCACACATATCATTGTAAGTATAATTAATTCCTGATATGTTGAATGTTGTGATTAATTAATTAATAACATTATTTTTTAATAAATATCTATTATGGATAAACAATTTGTATTTTTCAACATCTTCCACATTGAATATAATAAAATTCATAATAAAACATCATTTTTAAAAATGGAATAATTTTTAATAAATAATCATATCTATGATAGAAATATTATATTAATTTATAAAAATATAATTTATAATAATCAAAATAATGTGAATATTTTATGGTAATCTTAACTTCTACAAAATGTAATCCAGAAGATGAATGTCGAAACATTCACTAGTCAAACTGAACAGGAAGCACTTATAAAATGATTAAAAATTATATCATTACAACATAATTATTGAGTAATATAATTAAAATAAATGGTTGTTTTCATTGATTAATATAAATACCAAAAAATAATATTAATACAATTTTGAGTAATGTATTTTTTTCACATTGAAAGTCAATTTCGAAAACTAACAATTTCAAGAATGTTCGGAAAAATAATCATTGAAATGATCTATGTAAACATGTATAGAAATAATCATATCTATGAGTGTTCGTGATAGTGAGATAATTATATTCATTTTGAGGATATTAAAACAAATACTTGTTTAACATCATTTGTAAAATTTCAAAAAGTATCTTGTTTATAAAATGAGAAGATGATTCCACTTAATTTTTTTAAAAAAAATTAAAAAATTCATAAAATATATAATTATTAATTCATTGGAGTCTGTTTAAAATGTTTTTGAATATTTTTTAAGTGAAATATGGATATAAAATATGATTTATTTTCATTGGAAAATAGAAATAAAGATAGATTATCTTTAAAAAATCTACAATCATTTTAAGTATATAAGAGATAAAAATGGTACCATTGCATGAAAATTTAATAAATAAAATAATGAGATGAAAATTAACAGTTTTTATTAGGAAATGACAAAATAATTTACATAAATGCACATTAAATCCCAAATAATCCGGATTAAAATTAAATTGAAGTATAAAACCTTACCACTTCAGTAAATTTTCAATCATAAAACCTATGAAATAAATATAATACAATGAAACATGTAATACCACTAATATATATATATCCAAGATATAAAAAAAGAAATGGGTAATAGATAGAACTCATTAAATAAATAGGTTTATCATACCAAATATGTCTCAATTGAGTCGAAATTGAGAGTAAATCTATAACAAAGATCATACCACTGAAGTGATATTAAATCAAAGAAAGGATTATTTGAATCGAAATAAAATAATCATAATACAAGTTCAAATAGTATATAAAAATATCCAAAGTAATTACAAACATAATAATATAATAATAAAGAATGTGAATTGGTAATAAAACCCTTTTATATGAAATTGGGTTATGAAAATCATATAATATGATAACATTAAAATCAAATACCATTGGGTGAAATAATATGAATTGAAACATAAAATACAATGATGTATGAATTACTCATTTTATAACTTGTAAATTGGTATTAGAAACATCGTACAAAATTTATTTGTGCATAACATTTAAATATGCCTCAATAAAATGAAATTGATATGATGTCCCTTATCACATGTTTCCCTTTAGTTGATCAGGATTTTAATACTAATATAATGTTTTTAAACATTTTCATAATTTATACAAAAACCAAAACCATATTCATATTTATAATATCTCATCACCCATTAATTAATTATATTTCATTATTACTATTATTTTTGTCATTAACTACTTTTTTCCTAATGAATTTTTTTCATAGAAGTTATGGTTCTTAGGAATTGGAAAAAGATCCATCATATAAATAATGATATTAATATTATAAATATAATTATTATTCATTATATGAATTTTTATAAGTATTCTTATAATTTGGACATCTAAAATGAATTATATATCCTTGTAGAGAAGGTATGAAATATGTACACACGAGCTATGATGCCATTCCATTTATGGGTGGATGTGTAAGAAAAAGGATGATACATTAATATTGAATAGTTAATATAATTTCAAATGAATCAATTATATTACTTATTTACAAAAAAAATCAATATCTATAAGAGTCAGTGGTTGAATAAATTAATCATAGTTTGTGAGAAGGTAATCCATATATACGCATGAGCGATAATAACATTAATTTAATGGGTTAAAGCATGAGAAAAAAGTTGATATAATAACATTACATAATTAATGTAATTTCATATTTATCATATGTACTCATTATATTAGTAATTATCATTATCCTTGTGAGTTGGTGATGGAAATTAAATTTCATTTGATCGTTAGGTGATAGTTTTCCATACACAAAACTGATGACTTTGTTACCCTTTTGATGGATATAGAGATGGATAAATATTGTTACATAAAAATAATTGTAGGTTCTGGGTGCAGCAAAAGCGTGGTAGGGATGGGACCCAACTTTGATTTTTACCATGATCAATGATTATCCTGGGAACAATATGATGATGAATGCCAGTCTCCATGGAATATAATCCAAGATTTTGATAAAGAAGAAAGAGGCCAGAAACCTTGGAGAGGATCTTTCACATCGTGTTTATAATTATTTTAATTAATTTCATAAAGAAAAATAATACATGGATCTTTGGTATTTATCTTTTTTGACGATGTTGATCATCTAGAATGACCCTTCCAGATTATCTCACTGCGCTTGTAAGGATACAAACTAGAATCCCTTTTGTGGTGATCCCCACATTCTCTAATGGCCTTCGATTGACATCACTCATTCTTTGAGTGCTAGTGTGATGAAGCGAGTGTCTTGTGTCAGTCGTTGTTGATCACTAGATATTCAGCCTTGAAGAACATCTCTCATTATTGAGAGGAGAGAGAAGATGATTCGGGAGAGAAATTGTTTTGTTCAACAATTCTTAATTCACAAGGCATGTGGTGTGATATATGGCACAATAGGCGTACTTTCCTTTAATATAGATGGAATTTCAATAGTAATATTTAATTGCATAGCATCAATTAAATACATTCATGAACATAGAGAAAATCCATGCATTTAATAATAATGCCATGTCATTATATATGGTGCACCAACATGCAATAAACAATATTATAAATAAAATTCCACATCACAAAATAATATCAGTGTTATTTTAATTTTGGACAACTAGTTAAATAATTATTTAACTTCTTCAAAATAATTATTTTACTACCAGACTGACCTTGGTACGCATGAACTCTACTATGATTTATTGAACACACGAATAAATAAATACATTATTTGTTCTCTTAAATAAATATTTTATTTAAAAACTCGTAAATAAATATTTATTAATTGTTCAATAAAATATATATATATATTATTTTATTTATTCAATCATTTCAAATTGAAAAAAATTATTCCATGGTCTTTAGAATAATATTTATTTCATTAATTAAATTCAAATAGAATTTAACCGAGACCACCAAAAACACATAGTGTGTGACCCTCTTGGATTCTTTCTCATTGGCATTAGGGGGTCTTGCATAAAGTCCAAGGGTAATATCTAGCAATGGGTTAAGGAACCCAAGATAAATAATGTAATGTCGCAACAATGACATCCACAAACGAATAGTTACTCTGTAATATAATCCCTTTGTCACAATATCTCATCATGATAGTTTCATGACTGTGCCATCAACTTTTTGATATGTCGTTATTTGAATACCTGAAATAAACTAGTCGTTACACCATTTCCATGGAATTTAGCATGACAGTTACATTTCAATCAATTGGATGAGATATCAACTTCCATAAATGGATGGGACAAATCCTTCCTCGAATTATCCCTCTATAACATGCCACTCATGACGCACCCAACGTTCCCTACATCCTGCCAATTATCTCCATGGTAGTTTTTGTCAGTAAATCAAATAGTGTAAGTCATGACATGTATTAATGATAATCATAAAGTCTGAAGATCATTACAAAATCTCATAGATAGAAATATCTTATGACAAAAAAACATGCAGAATTATTATTATAGGGTATGTTCTCATAATCTCCTATCTTGGAGATTACCAAGTGAGAACTTCATGAGTGTAATTCTCATCTACTTATGAGAACTCTCACCTAATGGTCTCCATGCTATGTCTCCAATCATAGTGTGTCATACATCTTCATAAATATATTTAATATTATTTTTTTATCATTTCAAGGTTCTCTCATAGTAGGAACTACCATGACCTTATCAATGCAACAAATACTCTAGGACATTATTACATCATAATCATGCAGAACAGTAAACAATATGTAATAATTCATTAAATATATATGTAATCATAGTAAACCCATTTGGTTCTAGGACACTAAATCTTACAAACTCCCACTAGGACTAGTTCCATCTTCCTATGACTTTCAGTCTTTTAGACCTCACATCACGATCTTGTTTATGATAAGTCATGGAATTAGTCAAGGGTTCTTCCATGCTGTGTTCTGTGGAAACACTACTAACTGCAACTTCACCTATCTTAGAAGAATCCCTCAAGAGATGATAATTTCAATTTATGTGCTTCGTCTTATGATGTTACCTTGAATCTTTTGTGTGAGACACCACTGTAGTATTATCACAGTATAGTGTGATGGGATCTTTACTTCTAGGTATCACATCTAGCTCTTAAATGAAGCATCGCATCCAACATACATACTTACCTGCCTTAGAGGCTGCAATATACTTGGACTCTGCTATAGAATTTTCATCCACACTCTTCTTTGAGCTATTCCAGCTCACTACACCTCCATTCAATGTGAAGATGTGTCCCATTTTTGACATCATGTCATCTTGATCAGTCTGAGAACTAGCATATGCATATCCTTTGATGACTAGTTCCACATATCATCCATAAACAAGGAACATATCCTTAGTAAACCTCATGTAATATAGGATGGTATTGACTACCATCCAATGGTGGTCACCTAGGTCCACTTGATATCTTCTTACCACAATCAATGCATTGGCAACATCTAGCCTAGTACATATCATGAAATACATGACTGACGCAATCACTGATGTGTATGGAGTATTTTCTATTATCATTCTTCCTCATGTGTCTAAGGAAACATTTTCATGGAAATATGAATTCCATGTGATGCTGGAAACTATACCCTGTTGGATTGTTCCATACTGAATCTCTTTAGTATATTATCAATTTCTGTACTTTTTCCTAGGCCCAATAATCTCTTGGATCAATCATGATGTATCTTGATCCCACGAATATATGTTTCCTTGTCGAAATCATTCATAGTGAAGTATTGATTAAACCATGAATTAAAAAATTGTAATACTGGTATCTTGTTTCGAATACGTAATATGTAATCAACATATACTATAAAGAAAACGATTGTTCTCCCACTAAAATGTGGGTAGAGATAAGGCTAAAATTCCTTCTCGATAAAACAAAATTCATTTATGGCATCATCAAAAAGTATGATTCCTTACCTGGATGATTCCTTTAATTTATAAATGGATATAAGAAACATGCATACCTTTTTGGCATCATTGGGTGTCACAAACCCTTCAGGTTGTGTCTGGTAGACATCTTCCCGAACGTTTCCCATTAAAGAATACTATTTTGAAATCCATTTTCTAAATCTCATAGTCATGGTAAGCCACAATGGAATGTAGAATTATGATGGATTTCAACATTGCTTCTAGTGAGAAGGATTTATTGTAGTCAATTACTTGACACTCTTTAAAACCTTTTGCAACCAATCATGCCTTATACGTACTGACTTGTCCATCCATGTATATTTTCTTCTTTAATACCCATTTTCAACCAACAAGAATTACATCAACTAGAGGATCTTCCAAAATGAAGACATGGTTTTGGTACATGAAATCCATTACATAATTTGAGGATTCTTTCCACTTTGAAACATCTAGGACACTTACTTCTTCCTTTTAGGTTAGAGGATCATTATTATCAACTAACAAATATTCACCATCTTCAGTAACTAGAAAATTGTACTTTTTTGGTTCGCTAACCATTGTTGTACATCTACGCAGTACTTGTGTCTAAGGAACAGATTCTTCTTCCACATGGATTTTTGGAATCAATTCGTGTACCAACTCTTGGGTACCTTTTGCCTCGACATCATCTAAGTCTAACTCTCTCCCACTATCTCTTTTGGATATGTTCTCCCTCTCAAGGAATATGGCATATCTAGCCAATATAACCTTTTTGTATGATGGTTTTTATAGGTAATATCCTCTTTTTTCCTTGGGGTATTCTATAAAGGTACACTTTGTTCCATGGGGTGCATGTTTGTTACTTGAAGAGGCCTTAACAAATGCTTCGCTACCCCATAGTTGTAAATTCGATAACATGGCTTTTCTTCCACTCTATAACTCATATAGAATGCCATTTATCGATTTGGTTGGTACTTAGATTAGTATGTGTGCTGCTCTTTGTAACACATATACCTAAAAGGATAATGGAAGACTCATATGACTCATCATTGATCTCACCATTTCCAATAGGGTTTGGTTTCTCCTTTCGGTCACACCATTCCACTAGGGTATGTTTTTAGGAGTGGTTTGGTATAGGATCCCAAACTCCCGTAAGTAATCAATGATGTTTGGATAAAGATATTCTCCACCTCAGTCTAAGAGGAGTTTCTGAATATTCTAACCAAGTTGGTTCCCAACATCATTCATGTATTCTTTTAACTTATCAAAATAATCCAAATAATACATCATTAAGTAGATATATCCAAATTTAATAATATAATTTAAATGTTAGGAATAATATGTACCCTCCCCTTGCTTCACCTGGAAATGGTCCATACACATCGATATGAACCAATTGAAGAAGTTCTTTATCCCTTTCACCTTTCCCACTAAATTGGGATTTTTCGATTTCACCTTGTAAACTTGCCTGACAAATGCCAAATGGTTTTAATTTGAAAGAATATAAATATCCATCTTAATGTATCATTGTCATGAGTTTCTTGATTACATGACCTAGCTGGCGATGCCAATATGGGTGTGGTATGAGCCATCTGAAGTATCTTTTTCATCGATTTCCATTACTTGGTCTATGTAATCCAACATGCAAGGTCTATTGTATAAATGTTCCCTACCATAACAAATTTTGTCTTTGTAAAAGAAGTAACATTCATTTCCAAACATGAATAAAAATTCATATGTATCTAATCTGGATACAGAAATAATGTTTTTAGTAATAGAAGGCACATAATAATAACCCTTTGACACCAAGATCATCCTTGATGGAAACTTTAGGTGGTAGTCTGTGACAGCTGTAGTAGCTAGTCCGGCTCCATTGGCTACGTGTAGATCAACCTCTCCTTGATCAATCTTTCTTTAATCTACTTGGTTTCTATATTTAGACAAATATGTGAGCACCACAAGTTGTATCTAATACCCAATTTGTAGAATCAGATAGATTTCATTTGATAAAAAAATGCACTAGAAGCTATCCCTTGCTTCTTAGTCTTTGTGCAGTTCTTTTTTAGGTGGCCCTTCTTTCCACATGAAAATCAAACAGCCTCATTTTCCCTTTCCTCCCCTTGGATATCACTTTTCATGGACGGTTGTGAAGAAGAATTGTGCTAAAAACTCTTCACCTTCCCTTTCCTCATATTCACCATATGGATATAAGGATTTTTCTACTTCATATTTTTTTCCACTTGGAGAATGAGGATAAAAATATTAGATAGTTAATTCTTAATGTTGTTCATATTAAAATTGACAGCAAAGGTAGACAATCTTTGAGGTTGTGATTAAAGAATGAGATCGGTGCCTAGTTCTTCGGGGAGTTTAAACCCTACAACCTCCAGGAACTCAATGTATCCAAAGAGATTTGACTACATGAGGCCTAGATGGGGCACCTTCTCTAAGCTTACATCGAAAGAGTGCATAGAGATCTGAAACATTTTCTATCTTTCTCTCTCCTGTTAAAGTCCATGGAGGTGCTCGAGCATGCTATAAGACCATGTTTTTATGAGACTTCATGAGCTCACTAGACATTGAGGATAGCATCAAACATTGAATGGTGACCACTTCGATCATATGATTCTCATAGACCAGGAAATCCTAATCTCTTGCCTCTTTGATAGGCAGATCAGGTAATGCTGACTCCAGCACGTAAGAATTCCGTTCAAGGCGTAGGATAACCCGAAGGCGTCTATACCATTCCTAGATGTTACTACCTATATGGATGTTGTACTATTCTATAATTGATAGTAGGGATAGTGTGTTTGATGTGTTGTTCATTTTTATTCTAAAATTAAAATATAATATCATTAGTACTTTATTGATTTCATTTTGTAATAAATAATAATTTTTATAAAGTCATTAAATATTTTATCATGTACCAATATCCCTCACCATTGAACTCAAAATTCCCAATTTCCATGAAATTCTAGAGGAAAGGATCCATATTCCCCATTGCATAATCAAAATAAGGGTTATTCAAGCTGTTATAAGATATTTAGGTTGGCAGGTCTTTTCCAACTGCATAATTTTCAGCTCCTTGATTTGTTGGGTGGACTTCCAAATCATGAAATCATGACTTTGGATTTCCTCACCTCTTGCCTCCAATATTACACCATGTCTAGCAAGGTATTCTCATATTGATGTAATATGGTTAATTAAACCCAAATACTTTCACAAGGGATTCTTATATAAAAGTATGTATCCCAACAAGGGTTGGTCAAACACATAGTTTTATTGAGTTTTTCTCTTAATTAAGTAACGGAAGGCTTGTTCTGACATAACATTTTATTTGGGGGACTTTTTATATCTTATGTGTGAATTTATTATTATCCTTATCACACCATTGTTAATATTAAGTGGAACATACTTATGTGATTAATCATGTCTTGATAATATTTACACATAAGTCTAGGTTATTTTATTTCCATCTTGCATGCTTGTTTAATTCATTAATTATGTCATCGTGCCAACACATCCATAATGATAAAAATGAAACTGAATGATATAAAATAGTTTAAATGGAATTATCATGAGCGTTTATAATGGTTAGTTTATCTAGATGTTGATACAATAACACTGACCTAGGGGAGAAACACCTTGAATCTTTTGGGTTCGTGTTTACAACTTCTACCTATCCACCTCGGTATCTCATGGGATTGGTTTCGTCTCGGCTCCAGATTGAACCACCTCAACTGGATAGGGAGTTCGATATATTACATATTCCTTTTTTTAAAATCACATCTACGTGAGGGGTAAAAATGGGTTTTACACAAAATAAAAAATGGGCATGTAGGCCATATATATTAATGAAGAGAAGGCTCGCTTGCCAACAAATTTAATTCAAATAATTTAATTAAAAGAAACCATCCACATACAAGGTCTAGGTCTAGAACATGACCATCTATACATTCTAAGATATTTATGCATAAATAAAACTAGTAATAAATTCTATAATTTTTCTTATTTAAGATAAATCACACACGAATCAATTAATTGTCATCTTTAATTAATCGTTCCTTTTATCATGAACCCTTTTATCAATTTCCATTAGATTCACATCCATCATAATTTTAAACAAATAAATTCATTTAAAATTATATTTGTATGTAGATTGTTCCTGGGAGGAAACTTGGTGAATTCCTCTTCATAACAACATAATGAGTAGAAATTAACATTACACATATGTTAAATTAAACAAACACATATATATAACACCTATTACATTTTGTGTCTAAGCTTTATGCCCACACAATGGTACACGTCTAAAGGGTTTGTATAATATAATCATAAATTTTAATAAATCTGTGTAATTTGTTTGAGTACATGACATTTAGTTCTAAATACACGGTGTCTGTAATTTTTCACCATCTATCTGAAGTACAAGTCTAGGGAAACAATGTGTGGGTATACTTCTGAAATATTCAGAGTACATAACATCTCCATTGGACCCCAATGCATGTAATCTGGAAATCGAGGGCCACCTATTCCTAGTCAACAAAAGGATTCATTTAAGTCTTATAAAGACTCCAACATAATTCTTGGCTTGGCGTACTAGTTTAATGAATTGAATCGTGACTACACGATGTGTAATGCTGAATACATGTTGTCTGTTCTATTATTGTATGTCAAGGAAGCTTTGGCACCTTTTGATGAGATCCACTATTTTATTTAAATCAAAATAAATAGAAAATATCATTTGTGTAAGGTGAGTGAGAAAAAAAAAGAGGTTGAATATATCGTGAGATTCAGATTTTTAGAACAATTTAACTTGAATTGAAATGACTAAATTATTAAATTATTATATCATCAGCAAAATATTTAAATAATTATAAACAATGATTTAACCACAACGATAAAACTTATAGGTTACTAGCGCAGCGGAAGTGTGGTTGGGGAAAGACCCAGCATTGATTTTTACCACAATCAATGATTATTCTGGGATCAGTACGATGATGAACTCCAATCCCCACATAATATAATCAAAGATTTAGATTATGAAGAAAGAGGACTGAAACCTTAGAAAGGATATTTCACATCATGTTTATAATTAATTTAATTAATTTCTTATTGAAAAATAATACCTTTATCTTTCATATTTTTTGTCGTTAATGATGTTGATCATCCAGAATGACACTTCTAAATTATTTCATTCTGATTTTAAGGACCCAAAATAGAATCCCTCTAGCGGTAATCCACACGTTCTCTGATGGCCTCTGATCGACACTACTCTTTATCCGTGTTCTAGAGCATAGAAGAAAGTGTCCTCTATCAGTCGTTCTAAATTGCTTATTCTTTAGCCTTGAAGAACAGATATCATTCTTGAGAGAGGAGATTATACGATCCAAGATAGAAACGGTTTGTCACAACAATTATCAAATCAACATGCATGTGTTGTGGTATATGGCACAATAGGGGTACTTGCCTATTTATATAAATGGGATTTCAGTTACAATATTTAATAACATGGAATGAATTAAATACCTTCATGAATTTAGTGAAAACCCATGAATTTAATAATAATACCATGTAAATATTTATTGTCTACCAATTTGCGCAAAAAGAAATAATAAATAAAATTTTGCGCCACAAAATAATAGCAGTGTTGTTTTAATTTGTGCCTACTAGTTAAATAATTGTTTACCATCATTCATATTATTATTTTACTTCTGGACTACCTTGGTTAGCTCGAATTTCACATCCATATATTGAACACCCAAATAAATATATAAATAATTTATTCATTTTAATAAATATTTTTTTACAAACATATAAATAAATATGCATTAAATGTTCAATAAAATAAAAAAATAAATTTAATATATTTTAGGGGGTCATTTTAAAATAAATAAAATTATTCCTTAACCTTGAGAATTATATTTATTTCATTAATAAAACTCAAATAAAATTGAATAAAGAGCGCAAAAACACTTAGTGTGTGACCCTCTAAGATTCTTTCTCATTGGCATTACGTGGGATTGACTAAGGCCCAAAATTACTATCTAGAAACGGGTCAATGCACCCATGAGAAAGAAAGTAATGTCCCAAAAATAAAATCCATATATAAACACTTGCTATATAACATAATCTCATTGTCATAATATCGAATCAAGGAGGTTTCATGACTGTGGCATCATCTTTTATGCTCGATACCTCATTCTTTGACAACCTTAAATAAACTAATCGATACACCATGGACATGTAATTTCATGTGATGATTATTTTTTAATCAAAGGGCCAAGATATCATTATCCATAAATAGAAGGAAAAATTACTTCTTCATATTATCCATTAATAACATGCCACCCGTGACACACCCAACGCACCATACATCCCTCCAACTATCTTCTTGACAGTTTTTCTCAGTAAATCAAAATTTAAAAGTCGTGACACATATTAATTATAATCACAATGTCTAAGGTTCATTACACACACTTTTATATAGAAATATATAATGAACCCAAAACATGCGGAATTCCTACTAGCAAGTCTCTTCTAATAATCTCTTATCTATGAGATTACCAAGTGCTAGCTTCATGAGAGGATGTCTCATCTGCTTACGAGTACTCGCTCCTAACTGTCTGCATGTTATGTGTCCGATCATACATGGAATCTGACCGCCGAACTATATTTATGAATATTTTTAAATCACTTCACTGTTCTCATCATAGCGGAGAACTTCCATGACCTTATCAATGCAACAAATACTCTAGAACATTATTACATCATAATCATGAAAAAAATGAACAATATGTAATAACACATTAAATATCCAAGTAATCAATGTAAAACTAGTTGGTTTTAGGAGATAATGTCTTACTATAATAACATATCAGTATAAGAAATATAGTGTTGTAATTATATTTTAATTTTCAATAACTAATTTAATAGAAAAAATACTAGAATTAAAAACGATTGAACATAGTGAAAACAGTTAACTTATCATAGAAAAATCACCTTTGGATCTATTATTAAAGACTCTCTGATTTGTATTTTTTAATGAATAGAAGATATATAATGTTTAAATGTATAATTGGGAGTGATTTTGGTAGGTCTTGGTTGAGATAAATGGATTTATAGGTTCGAATAATTATGGGGAAGGAGGTTCTTTTTATAATCGAAGAGTGTCATAATAATAATTATCCAAAACTATTAAATTAATGGAAGCCACTCTCACTCTATGTGCCTAAAAATTTATAGATAATGAGTTATTGAGAATTTAAGGTCAATAAAAATATATACCTCAAAAAATGAATTATTTCACATATGTTGTCCTTTTATTCTCTATGTTTACATATGATATCCAATTAATTTTTCACAATGGTAAATAGTTTTTATTTATTTTACAAGGTAATTAAAAACATTAGAATAAAAAAATTTAAATTTTTAGTTAATTTTTAACCATTCATTAAAAATAATAAATCCATTTTATCCCATAAGAATTCAATGTGTGTGGGAAATAAGTCTTAATAAAAGGGAATGTATTGCACAAAACCCTTTTTTAACCTTAACTATGGTAACTAATTCTTATTATCTTTAATAATTCATATAAATATAAATGAACTGAAAAAATTAACTAATACTATGTACCCTAATTATAAATTTTTAAGTCATTATATAATATTAATTTTTGAGTAGAGGAAAAATTTAATTTCAAATTAAACACGTAACTGATACGAAAATATAGATTTCTAATGAAAATGATGCATTATGTAAATAAAATTTTTATATCAAAAATAAATATTTTATAGATTAAAATGACGTAATTCTTATAATAATAATAAAATTTAACAAAGATTAATTTTATAATATTTTTAAATCCAATTTTTACTTTGCAAATTCTTTGAGCGTAAAAGAAGTTTTCAATAAAAATGTGTTTTTCACTATTCTTTGAAAAATTAATTATTAAAAAAATTTAAAACAATTTCAATTAAATAACTTTTGAAATAATTATTTCAAAAATGAGTTTAAAAATTTCACTTTAATTTTTTAATAGAAGAAAAAAATTAATATAAGTGATCAAAACACGACGAACAATATTTTTAGAAAAATATTATTTTTTACACACAAAACTAGATTTATACTTATCTCATTTTTAGAAAAAATATTAGATAAATGAAAAAACATTTAATTTAATATAAAATATATATAAATAATTAAAATAAATAAAAAATTGTGATTTATTTAATTTTTTATGATATAAACACACTTCACACATAAAAAAAAAATTTAAAACGCACTTCTTTTACTTTTAATCGATTTTTATTTTCATTTATAATAAATTGATAAAAAATGAATTTATATTATAAATTTTTAAACCATATAATTTTCCTAATTTTTATTATTATTAATAGCGTTAAATTTAATTTCTATATTATAGAAGTCATAATTAAATAATATAATTCGTGCATCATTTAATCTCAATGTTGTCTCTTATATACACTCTCGAACTCAATGTTATTCTTTGAAAATATTAGGGTGTTATAATAATGATTCTTTAATATTGATTAATCTAAAAATAATATTATTTAGGACATAATTTAATCCTTAAAATAATATATATTCAAGAAATACATTTTCCAAACAATCAATGAAAGGATGTTATGAGAAGTGAAGTATCTTACTAGTGGAGCTAGTAGTACCCACGTAACATAGAAGACATTTAAATTATTTAATGAATTGATGAGTTGGTTTTAGATTATTTGGATTAAACAAAACTAATATAATTTAATAATATTTATGATACCTATTTCATTATACTAATATATATTTATATATAATAAACATTCTGGATTAATACAAATATTTAAATGAATACTAAAGAAAATTTAGTGATTTGGGAATTCTTGACTTACTCATTGGGACTAATTTACTAAAAATTAGGTTAATCATATAGAGGGTGGAATTTTTATGACACCAAAACCTCTAGTACATTTATAAGAATATTTGGATGATATTTGAGAAATTTGTCTGACAAAATAAGTGTCTTAATGAGTGAGGAAAAGTCAGTTGGTGTCTGGGTCATTTTCTAAGTGACAAGAGTTTATTTGTTTTTAATATGTCATATATTATTAAATTAATGTAAATTTAAAATTATTTATAATATTTTGTATATATTTATTGTTAAAGAAATCCCAAAATAAATACATTTAGTTTTACCATTTTTATTTTATTTTGTCTTTACCATTGTATCTCAATTTTTTACCTTGGTCACATAGTTGTTATCCTAAAAATGAAATTGACCAATGTGCTAAAATTTAAAATGATAATTATGAATGTAAAAATCAGGTTATATTAAATAATTTTTAGGTGTAGTAAAGTTATCTCTTACATGAAAACATAATATATATAAAAGAATTTCCATATACTAATTTTTGTAGCATTATGAGTTCATAATCATGGTTCATATCATTTAGTTATTTAAAGAGTGAAATTATATATATTTATATATAGGGGTAGTTAATTAGAGTCATAATATTTAATTTTTCAATTTAAATAAATAAATAAAATTACATAATTCTTACAAAATCTAGTTCATTAAAAATTCTATGTTTTAACATTAATTTTTTTATTATATCCTATAAATTTATTTATTTTTCATATAACCATATAATTTTATCAATAAATTGATATAAAAACTATCATTTAATTTTATAAATTAATAAAATTATTATTTAATTCCAATAATATTATTATTATATAATTCATAAAAATAAATTTTTATAATCATAAGTATTTTTTATTCACACCATACCCAAATTTCAATCTAAGTTAAAATTAAATAACTTACCGAAGAGATATTCCATCCAATAATATATCCCATGATCATATTTCGAATGACCATATTTAAAACACACTTAGTATATTCCTATTTATAATTTTTCATAAATTAATATAATCATTAATCCTATTTTATTATCTCTTGACTTATATCTTACTTTTTCAATTTTACCCTTTGTTCTATAATATTAGTGAAGTGTTTATTATTTATTGAAAAAAAATGTGGATGAGTAATTCATCTTTACGTTCATTTTCCCATTTTTGATTTTATTCCACTTATAATGTTATTAAATATAATTTATATGAGATTCTCATAATGTATTGAGGATTATATTATTTTATAATATTCTATTTCATTAAAAAGTAATGTTTTTTATTTGAGTTCTGAGTTTCTTGTGATGTAATCTATTAAAAATTGTATTTATTTAATTTAAAAATACACTATAAAATAAGGCTATTTTATTCTTGTGTTTTTTGTTGGGGAGATCTGGGAGACATAAATAAAAAATTCAGAATTTTATATGAATTTCCATTACATAACTAAATTATAAAATCCCAAGTACAATGATTTTTAGTGTCTTTCGAGACTCGACGTATATTCAATTAATTTCCTAAAATATAGTAAACATATACTAAAAATATCTCCATATTATAACCATTAAATAAATAACATACTTTGAACCATCCATAAAAAACTGAGAAAGGAAAATATAAGAATGTTTGAGTTTATATTCTAAGTATATATAAACATGGTATATACCAATCATATAAGATAATACACCAATAATAAGGGTATAATAAAATAATTGAGGGAATATTATCAATATAAAAGATTCCAATCTATAAAATCCTGGATCTTAAACTCCAAAAACAGAACATATTAGGAAAAATGATTTAAAATGGTGTCTTATAAGAAGTCATCATTCATGAAGCATTACATTTGTTTATAGAATCATAATCATAGGAAATAATAATATTTTGAATATATCTATGCACATTCATGTGCACACATAATCTTGTACGAATTAATAGAATCTATAATACTCATATATCAAAATCTATACATAGGTGATTTAAATCATTTATACAAAATATATTCTTATCATAGTTACTATAAATCGCAATAACACAAGAAAAGTTTAACATATAAATCACAAATCATGTTTATGATGACCATAATAATCTCCTTACATACTTATATCACATTAGTCGATGAATTAGAAGGCTATAATACATTAATCCACCAAATAATCAAAATCCATTCATATATATATATACCCCAAGATCATGCAATTTTTTACCATTTCACCATTGCTTAATCAGTTGAAAAGTAATAAAGCTTCAATAATATATCATCATGAAATTGAATAAATGTATAGATAAAGAATACATATGGTATCATTGAATCATATTCATAATGAAACATTAGAATCATAAATAACAATAAAATATCACAGTAACATTTAATGAGGATTATAATATTTTCATTTTGAAATCATTTATTAAATTTATAAACAAAATCTATAATATTAAGAAAAAACTATCTTTGAAAAGAACTATTAAATCATATAAAGAAATATTCAGAGAAAATTATAGGCATGATGGCAGGAAAATATGTTCATGTGGTATACATTATAATAAATATTTTATACACACATTTATTAAAAATCACCCCATTCAGACTAAGAAAAGAATAAAATTTTGAAATATTTATATAGAAAGTGAATATAGGTAAAAAATAACATTGAAAAATAATTCAGGTATAGTAAAAAATTTGAAAATAATTTAAAATAATATGTATCTGAAATAAAAATATTTCATCAAAAGTGGAAATAATGTCATATTTTCATAGAAATATATTGTAATTCATATTTTCTACAAAACTGTGGATAATGAAAGGAAAAACTCAAAACCCTTGAAAAAACAAGTGGATTATTAAATATTTTCCTTTTTACGTGATAAAAATTATATCATTTCCCTCAATAAAAATTTTATAAAAATATTTTTGATGAAAAATAATATTGAAACAATAATCCCTTACTACTTTGGTAACTTCTGGATCTTAAACCCCATGAAATAAATAACCTCAAAATAAATTGTACATTTGATATAAATATAATCATTATATTTGACATAAAAGTGTTATTATACATACCACCCTAATGAAACAGGTGGTGAATATAAAATATGCCTCATAGAAACAAAATGTGAGACGAGAAAACCTTACCTAAAATCTGAATTCCTTCATATAAACACCGACATAAAAAATAATAAATTAAATGTTATTATAATTTTACAATTGAACCAAATGCATAAATATAGTACAATATATAGTTTATATTCAATATATTATCACCTGTTAAATTTTAATAATTCATTATCATCATGATTTCAGGTGTTGTTTAAATTTTTTTAATGATTGTTTAGATTCTGATGTTTTTTTGGTTTCATCATTATCATGGTTATTACATATCCATATTCATAATAATTTCATGGATATTGTATTTAATCATTATATACAGTTTTATAATCATTAATATAAATTGATGATGAAAAATGAATTCCATCACTTCGTAGAGATAATTGTACATTCATATGAAAAAGTGATGTTTCCACTTATTAAGGAACATAACAAAATAAAGGTAAAAAATTACAATTTAAAAAATAATTATTATATTCTTGATATCCTAGATAATAATTAAATATATATTTTCTATATTTCAAGAGAATACTGAATAAAAAACTACTTACATTACATCGTGGAGGTGGTAGTTCACATGTGCACATGAGTAACCTTATCATTTTCCAACAAGTGGGATGATATTAAGGTGCATTAGATAATATAATTCAAGAATCATAATTATATTATAAATATCATATAATGAGAATAAAACCAACATAATAACAAACCGTGAATGTAATGGTCTGGAACTCTCTGGTCCATTCCATTGTGGAAATCATTAGTATGAGGTGTTTCGAGAGGTTAAGGTCTCATATCCCCAACAAGTTTCCAAATTTTCCATTTTGGTGAACTGTTCTAATGGTAAACCGTTGTGAACAGTGCATCGGTAACCTTCTGTGAACAGTGTCATCGGTGACCTTTTGTAAACAGTTTCATTGGTGATCTTATGTGAACAGTGCATAGGTATCCTTCTATAAACAATGTCATCACTAACCTTATATGAAAAGTGTCATCAGTAACATTGTGTAAACAGTGCAATGATGGCCTTGTGTGAACAATGCATCAGTGGCCTTCTGTGAACACTGTCATTGGTGACCATATGGGAATAGTTTCATCAGTTACCTTATCTGAACAGTGCAATGGTGACCTTGTGTGAACAATGATATCAATGACCTTTTCTGAACAGTTTAATCGATGACCTTCTTTGAACAGTGTCATCAGTAACCATATGTGAACAGTGCATCAGTGGCCTTTTGTGAATAGTGTCATCAGTGACCTTATGTGAACAATGTTATTGGTAACCTTAAGTAAAAAATCCAAAGGTGAGGTTCCAACGGTGACCTTTTCTTTCTTTTTCCAAATTTGGTGTTCTCTAAATAGTGTTTTTAGAATGGTAGGTGTATAGTGATTCTAGAATGGTAGGTGTACAATTTTTCTAGAATGGTAGGTGTATAGTGTTTTCAGAACGGTAGGTGTACGGTGTTTCTAGAACGATAGGTGTATAGTTTTTCTAGGACTATAGGTCTACAATGTTTTTAGATTTGTAGGTGTACAGTGTTTCATGAATGGTATGTGTACAGTGTTTTTAGAATGGTAGGTGTAGAGTGTTTCCTGAACGGTAGGTGTACAGTGTTTCCAAAATGGTAGGTGAATAGTGTTTTCCAAACGGTAGGTGTACAGTGTTTCTATCTTCCTATAGTTCATTCCTTTAACGATTCAATTGATGTAAAATTCATTTAAAGCCTCTTTTTAAGGACTCCAAGGCCGATTCAAAGGCCATAACTCCTATATTAATTATTCCTAAGGCTATGGATGTTTTTACATGGTCAAACCACATGGTTTAATGTGATATGCTTCTAATGGTAAATCAAGTGTATCTTAAACTGTTGCTGTAATAAATATTCAAAAGGGACAAGATATATTACTCCCTAGTTCTCCCCCCTTATTCTATAGTGCGAGACACTCAAACCATTCCTTCCTTGCCATAGGAATCGTGAGATGAAACATTTCCCTGTGGATTTGTTTCCTCAACGTCCTTTTTCCACAAGTTTACCCCCTGTTTCGGTGCAACCAAGAAGTATCCATCAATCATCGATATAAGGTATGTTTTATCATCATTATTTTGGGTTTCGTCCTCTCTTTTTTCTCCTTTCCATTTTATATAATGTGATATCCATGCTTCTAGTGGAGTATTCTTCGGTTTAGGATGGTGTGGTCGTACTGTGGCATCCTCGGGTGGATGTAGTAGTCGCGAAAGGAGGCGATCGTGATCTGTTGTGTGGAATGTTCTCGTTTAAATAATGTCAATAAAAGTTTGAGGTTGGGGATTCATTACTTTTCTCTTCTTTTATGTGCAACTGTATAGTTAACATGTTTTATCCCTCTAGATGATAATAGAATTTACATAATAAATATTTGAACCAGATAAATAAATTGATATGGATCGTATGTTTTTGCCTGTTTTTTGCTAGATAGTGTGATTTCTATTCTTGATTTTCATATCTGTTCACTCTTGAAGTAAATCATTGAATAACATAATATGGGATTAATTGAAAATTGTTTGGCTAAATATTAAGAGGCATGTAAACGAATCTTGTTCATGTTGTAATTTGATGTTAGTCAAATTAGAAAAGTAATCTTGTTTAATTTTTTGTCATGAATTACTGATTTTGTTTCCCAAATTTTGAACCTATGAATAATAAATGGTTAACCCAAGATTGATTAAAAAACTGGTTTTTGATAAAAGATAATTCTTTATTCAGTTTTGAGTTACCCTCTTGATTGTTAAAGAGCTATGAGCCAAATTTTTAAGATTTATTTTCCTGCTTCTTGTGTTGATATGTGATCATGGATGGTTGTTGTGAGATGTGGGGGATGGATTACTTTTGGATGTGGCAGTAAATGACACATAGGGTGGCGAGATGCATCGATTTATTCTTGTGGGTTTTAGGGAGGACGCTATGGTTGATGGAATGGGATGGATGTGATTTTTGGATGATTGCTATATCTTTTTGGTTGACTATCTATTTAACTTTTCCCCACTACCAAAGGCAGATTTTCTTGCTTACCCTTCTTCTGAAAGAGGCCAAGACATGTGGTTTAGGCCACATGCTTTCTATGTTTTGATTCTCAAGGGATGATGGGTCTACCCTCTTAACATAGTTGAAAAAACTCAACATGTAGTATATTTACTCACCATGATGATCCTGTTGTGTTCATTAGCTTAGCATGTTTTTCTAGAATTCCTATGAATGTGGGAAAGTGATTCATTAATTAATAATTGAATAAATGGTCTTAACTATTAGGGTTGGAGTTTTCTAAAACATAAGGATGAGGTTGTTATTTAAAAGGGGCAGTGGACTTTAGGTGTTATGCTAATGAAATTTTAATTTTAATTTTAAATGGTTAATTAATGTTTAAATAATTAATTAATGTAAGATGGAACTGATAAAAAGGGAATGATGTAAGGTAATAAAACTTTTTAAATGGTTGTGTTCTTATAGGATACCTAGTCTTAGAAGTGTCAATCGGGAGTCCGAGATATGTTTGTAGCAGTTGAGTTTAAGAATAGTTTATTCCCATAGTGTGGTGGTGAGATATAGTATAATCTGTATTCATTGTGTTTCTATATGCTACACCACCCCATTAGTAAGGGAAACTGACACCCCAAGGATTTTGAGCCCTGGGGGGTGTTTTCCCCAACATTATGGTGGAAGGATGGATGGATGACTACCTGCTTTGGACCCACTCTCTTCTCTGGGTAATTACCTGTGTTTGTAGGCACAGTGGTCAGATTTCTCCATATATGTGTGTAGTGGGCTGTAATGTCTTGTGGTTATTCACACACATATATATAGATATAGTATCATATGGACTACTATAGGTGTAACGTGTATACGTTGTGATGGCTTGAGGATCCTTACTCTGTGTATGGGTTGTAGTGTCTTGAGGTATAATACCTGACGTTTGATACACGTTATGCAATCTGTGGTGGCTCCTGGAAACTACCTAGTTACTTTCTTGCATGGATGTGGTGGTTTTGTTACACGAGGTCCATATTTTGTGGATTCGCCTAGGTGTCTATGGGGAAGCCTTTTTGGAGAGATATTCTTAGGATGTATGATATTAGGGAGAAGCAGAAAACCAGTGGGGAAGTAGTAGAGGGGTACCCATGATATTCTTTATTATATTATATTATATTGTA
This sequence comes from Viscum album, assembly GCA_963277665.1. NCBI lineage: Eukaryota > Viridiplantae > Streptophyta > Magnoliopsida > Santalales > Viscaceae > Viscum > Viscum album. Next base: position 1,766,625,122 of record OY728140.1, read on the forward strand.
TGTGTTACTTATTTAAAATAGCCATAGTGAGTTTGGGATCTTAGTATACCTGTTTAGATGATGGGTTAGATTCACTTGTTGTTCCCTACTCTTTATCATGATTTCTTTACTTATGAACGAGAGGCTTTGGGGAGGATCCTACTGAGTATATTATTATACTCAACCTATGTATATATAAACTATTTTTCGGTCACTTGGATCAGGTTGGAGATCAAGCTGGTTTCTACTATCCTGTGGTTGTAGGAGATGTTCGGGCTTGTGGTTGTTTCTTTTTTTACTTTCATTTTTGTATATTCAGCTTTCCCCTTACAATTGTAGTAGTTTTTCATGACACTACATATGTGATCATGGGTTTTCATTTATATTTTAGTTCTATTTTTGAGTTGGTTGGTTTCTATATTATTTCTCTCTTCTGCATGTGTTCTCATAGAGGTTAATGCCTCCCATTTATGTGTTTAATATACCCTGGGTGCTAGTTTCTAACACGGGGACTACATGAGGTGGGACTCAGGGATCATTATCTCCCTTCTCAAATTTCCGGCCCTGGAGAGGTAAACATTGTGGGGAGAGGGTCGTGAAAGATTTGTATCAGATTCCTGGTTGAGGGATAGGATGGAGTTTGAAGTTAACAATAGGTGATGTTGCTTGGGTTGTTAGGGAAACTGTGTCATTCATGTTTAGAAAGTGATGTAAACACTAGACACCGGATGAGACATGGGATTTTAGGGCCCACTATGATCTGATGTTCAAACCATTAAATTTATAATGGATACTAAACTTGGTGATACTAGTTGCTGGGTAGAAACCTAGGAAAGGATCATGCATCACTCTTCTTTGTGCCTATGTTGGAATGGGTAGACCTTGGGATAGGTTAATGTAAAATGAATAAAATTAATTAATTAATTAATGAATATTGAGTCTTCCTTATTCTAGTTTTAGGAGCCCTAACTGTTTGTTATTTTATAGGTATGGCTCCAGGTCGGCGTCCTCGCTAGGATCACAAAGAAGATGTCTAGCAAGTATTCCAACATATCATTGTAGAGTAGAGGTTGATGAAGAGGACTCATGGAGGAATACACTCTGTGGGTTTCAACTCCATAGTCTTCAGATGTATGGGAGATCTATTTCAGATACAGTCACATATGACTGGTTAGAGGTGGTAGAGATTAACTTCAATTTGATCTATGCTCGGAAGGAGAACAGGGTGTCCATGGTTGTGACAATTCTGCGTGGAACAACAAGGAAATGGTGGTTCTTATTCCTCAAGGATCGCGAGGAGTCAACGATCTCATGGGAGGAGTTCTGAGGCAAGTTTGGAGTCATGTTTTTTTCTTCGACCATGAAGGCATCAAGTCAACATGAGCTTCTTACCCTTCGATAGGGGAGCTCTAGTGTGTGACAGTTTGGATTCTGTTTCGAGAAACTTTTAAGATATGCTTCGGACTTTTATCCTGATGAGGAGGCCAGGGCAAGGCATTTCGTGGAGGCTTTGCATCTAGAGATCCAGCACCAGGTCACCCCATTTATACTGAAGACATATTATGAGGTGATTGTGAGGGCAGATTTTGTCGAGAGGACTTTGGCCAGAACTCGATCATCATGAGATGGGAGTCGTCGTGATTCTTCATGAAGCAGAGCTATGATCCAGGGATCCCAGTATTCAGGGTAGAAAAGTTTTTGTTTATCCTGGGGTTGGTCCCAACCATTCACATCTTGTTTCTCAAGAGACAGAAACTCTTAGGCCTACTCTATGGAATCATGCGCTTTTTTCCCTTTTGGTGGTCAAGGTCATCACAAGAAAGAGTGTCTGACCTTTTAGAGCATTCATCGTGCACCAGGTGCTCCGCTCCAGGTTCCTCTGTTGAGGTAGTTCCAGCCAAGACACCAGCTGCAGGTTGCACCAGCTTTAGATCAGCAAAAGGTAGATGGGGTAAGAAAAAGACAACCCTGTGATGCTCTATGTCCTTAGAGAGAAGATCATGACTATGTTGGTGGTCATAATCAGGGTTAGAGAGGCCATGAAGGAAGTCTTGGTTAGCATTATGCACTAGCATTTCTAGCTCCAGGCAAGACAGACATCATTTGAGGTACCCTTTTCTTGTTTTCCACCTTAGTTTACACCTTGTTTGATTCAAGAGAGACACACTCCATCATATCACCTACCCTATTCCATGCTTTGGAACTTGATGTAGAGAGGCTTCCAGTGCCCTTGGTGTTAACTACACCAACTAGAGGTCGAGCTGAATATTTTTTAAGTATATAGAAATTATGAGCTATTGTTGGGTTTGCAATGCTCTTGGTGAGTTTTCCAATGTTTATGAATACCATCATATGATGTCATCCTCAGTAAGAATTGGTTTAGTTTAGTGTAGGATATCATGGATTGCTTCAGGAAGAAGGTCATATTATTTGGTAAATATAGAGACTCAGAGGTGTGTGATGGCGAGCGAGATCCTTGGATGCATCATAGGCGTCATCCTTTCTTATCATCCATGATGGTGTAGATGTTGTTGAGTTCTTCAAAGGTTCAGCAGTTTTCTTTTCCTAGGGTCGTAGAATAGTACCCTAATGTATTTCTAGATGAGGTTTTAGCATTACCCCCTCGATGAGAGATCGAGTTTGGGATCGAGCGACAACCTTGAGAGTCTCTTATCTATATGTCTCCATATAAGATGTCCCCTTAAGATTTATGATAGATACATATACATCTTGAAAATTAGTTATAGTACAATTTTTTTCGGCCATGTGTGTCACAGTGGGGTGCTCCATTTCTATTCGTGAAGAAGGATAACATTAGTTTGCATTTGTGTGTTAATTATCCTCACTTAAACAATGTGACAATAAAAAATCGCTATAATATTCCATGTATTGATGATTTATTCGATCATATGAAGGGTTAAAGTTGGTTCTCAAAGAGAGACTTGCAGTCATGATATCATCATATGCATGTGAAGGATGAGGATATTCTGAAGACTACTTTCTGTTGTCATCATGGACATTATGAGTTCGTTGTAATGCCATTCAGCATGATGACTACTCTAGATGTGTTCATGGGATTGATGAATGTTGTGTTCTGGGTGTTCAGGGAAAAGTTTATGGTAGTTTTCATCGACGAAAACCTACGGTACTCCATGTCTGAGGAGCAGCATGCATATAATCTACACACTTTTTTGGGAGTTCTTCATAAACATCAGTTGTTTGGGAAGTTTCCGAAGTGTGAGTATTGGGTTGGAGAAGTCCATTTATTTGTGAATGTTGTATCCTACTTGGTAGTGGCTATGGATCCATCGAAGAAAGAAGCAGTTGTGTCATAGTAAGCCACCAAGATAGTGTCGGAGGTGCGAAGTTTCCTAGGTCTCACATGCTACTACAAGAGGTTCGTACAATATTTATAACAAGTTGCGACTCCTCTGACAACTGTGACTAGGAAGGATTAGTCATTCCTATGGACTGATCATTGTCAGGCAACATTCGAGTATCTAAAGGAGAAGTTAGTAAGTGCTCCATTTCTTTGTCTTCCAGCTAATGAAGTTAAGTTTGATGTTTTCTATGATGCATCACATCTACGGCTGGGTTGTGATATGATGTAGAAAAGATCATTTGTATTTTATGGGTATTGAAAGTTACGTCCCAATGAATGAAACTATTCCACTCATGATATTGAGTTGGCATCCGTGGTGTTTTCTCTGAAGTTTTAGAGACATTACCTAATTGATGGGTGCTTTCTGGTTTCCACCGATCATAAGAGTTTGAGGTATGTTTTCTCCCAGCGTGGCATAAACTTATAACAAAGTTGGTGGATGTAGTTCATATAGAAAAATGACTTCGAAATATTGTATACACTTATAAAGGGGAATGTTGTAGTTGATGCACTGAGTCGGAAGTCGTGCAGTGATGCAATGCATGAATCTGTTGACTGCTAAAGAGTAATGGAAGAAATGGCAGCATTATATCATGATATGGGAGAACTTGGGGGAAGAGGTTGTCTTTATTCATAAGATGGTGAAGTAATCTCTCGTGAATCATGTGGAAGATTAAATGTTGGGAGATCGTGAGGTGGAGGTGTGGAGATACCAAGTTGATTATGGTGTTGCCCCTGATAGTTGGTCGGAGGATGAACTACACCAACTAATGTATCATGGAAGGCTTTTTTCCTTTGAAAATTCATGAGATGGTTCTCATTGAGTTTCATAATTTGCCTTTAGTGGTGCGTCCTGGTGTGACAAAGATGTACCAAGCCTTGAGGAACCAATATTGGTGGCCTGGGATGATGTTTGTGGTTGCAGATTTTGTGTCTCGATGTTTTGTCTTCCAGAAGGTGAAGGTCAAACACCGTGTTCCATGTGGTATACTCCAGCCATTAAAGATTCCTCAGAGGAAGTGGGTGGATATCCCAATGGACTTTGTTACTAGATTACCTTGAGCTTCGAGAAAACATGTTGTTATTTGGGTGGTAGTGCATCACTTAACAAAATTGGCCCACTTTATTTAAATCAAAAAGTCAAGCTCAGTGGAAGTTTTTTCAAGGCAGTATCTAGTGGTGTTGGTGAGACTTCATGGAGTCCCATTGAAAAACATTTCTGATTGAGATCCTCGCATTACTTCTAGGGTGTGAAGATGTCTCCAGCATGCTTTCAGTTCTCAATTATTCCTTAGTAATTATTTTTATCTACAAATAGATGGTCAGACAGAGTGAACCATCCAGACTCTTGAAGACATGTTACGCTCTCTTGTTCCTGATTTTTTAGGATTGTGGATGAGTCACTTACCCTTTGTGGAGTTCGCTTACAATAATAGTTTTTACTCCACCATTGGTATGGAACCATTTAAATCCTTGTATTTCCGACCTTTCCATTCTCTATTTTGCTGGATTGGGGTCAAAGAGTCAGCAATTCATATACTGAAACTAGTGAAAATACAACAAATATGGTTCAGGTGATTCATAAGAGGATGAAGACAGTGCTAGAGAATCAGAAATCATATGTTGATCAAAGAAGGAGACCCGTATAGTTTAATGTTTTGGATCATGTATTTTTGAAGGAGACACCCCGTCATGGTCATCAAAGGTTTTTTCATGGGAGTAAGCATTCTCCTCAGTTTTTTGGGACTTAAGAGTCGTTAGCTCATGTTCGAGCTGTGGTGTATCGAGTAGCACTTCCCCCAAGATGATTTGTATGCATGATTTTTTTCATGTATCACAGATCTTCTATTATCTTTATGGGGACTCTCACATCATCGATTAGGGAGATATCGATTTTGATGATGATGCAACCTTTGAGGAGTGACCTATGGAGATCCAAGACCACAAGAAGAAGGTGTTTCACATTTGTTATGTCCCCTGTGTTCGTGTCTTGTGGCGACACGGTGGCATGGAGGATTGTACTAGGGAACGTGATTCACATATATGTGCTCTATACCAAGAGTTGTTTGATGTTTAACTCTTTCCAGGTAACGATGTCCCCTTGTGGTTAGACCTTCAGTGATTATAATATGGTTTTCTTTTGTTTCTTCTTGTGGAATGCTTTATTTTGAAAGGTATCTCGATGGGTGGTTGTCCAGACCCCGTTTCATTTTTCCCTTTAGGTGGGTTTTGAATTCTTGAGGATAGGAATGTTTTATAGGTATCTTATGTAATGGTTCGGAACTCTCTGGTCTATTCCATTGTGAAAATAAGGTGTATGAGGTGTTTCGGGAGGTCAAGGGTACATATCCCCAACACTTTTCCAAATTTTCCATTTTGGTGAACAGTTCCAAAAGTAGACCATTGTGAACAGAGCAACTATAACCTTCTGTGAACAGTATCATCACTGACCTTCTATGAATAGTGACATCGGTGAGGTTATATGAACAGTGAATCGATGACCTTCTATAAACAGTGTTATTAGTGAACTTATGTGAATAGTGTCATCTGTAACCTTATGTGAAGAGTGAAATGATGACCTTGTGTGAACAGTGCATTAGTGACCTTCTGTGAACAATTTTATTGGTAACCTTATTTGAACAGTGTCATTGGAATCTTTATGTGAATAGTGCAATAGTTACCTTGTGTGAATAGTGACATCGGTGACCTTATGTGAATAGTTTCATCAGTGACATTCTGTGAATAGTGTCATCAGTAACCTTATGTAAACAGTGCATCAGTGACATTCTATGAACAGTGTAATCAGTGACCTTATGTGTACAGTGTCCTTTGTATCCTTAATTAAACACTCCAAATATTTCGTTCAAATGATGACCATTTCTTTCCTTTGCCAAATTTTGAGTTCTGTGAATAGTATTTCAAGAATGGTGAGGTTACAATTGTGACATATTCTTTCCTTTTCCAAATTCTGAGTTATTTGAAGAGTGCTTCTAGAACTCTAGGTGTACAGTGTTTCCAGAACAGTTGTTGTACAATTTTTCTAGAAAAATTGGTGTACATTGTTTCCATAACGGTAGGTGTAGAGTGTTCCTAGAATGGCTGGTGTCCAATGCTTCTATAACGGTAGGTGTACAGTGTTTCCAAAATGGTAGGTGTAAAGTGTTTCCAGAATGGTAGGTGTATAGTTTTTCCAGAACGGTTGGTGTACAGTGTTTCTAGAATGGTAGGTGTACACTGTTTCGAGAAGAGTAGGGTGTACAGTGTTTCAAGCTTCCTACAGTTTCTCCCCTTTAACGTTTCCTTTGATGTAAAATGCATTTACAAACTTGTTTTAAGGTCTCTAAGGCCAATTCAAAGACCGTAACTCCTATATAAATTATTCTTATGGCTCAGGATGTTTTTACTTGGTCAAACTGTGTGGTTTAATGTGATCTGATTTTAATGGTAATCCAAGCACATCATAAACTGTTAATCTATTAAATCTGTAAAAGGGACATGATGTGTTCCTCCTTTGTTCATCCTATTTGTTCTCTAGTGTGAGATGCTCGAACCTTTCCTTCCATCCCATATGAATTTTTAGATTAAACTTTTCTTCGTGGATTGGTTTCCTCGACTTCCTTCTTGTTGCAAGTGCTCCCCCTGTTTTGGTGTAGCCAAATAGTATCCATCAATCCTCGATAAATGGTATGTTTTATCATTGTACTTTTGGAGTTCATCTTCTCCAGTTTCTCCTTTCCATATTAAAGCATGTGATCTCCATCCTTCTAAAAGAGTTTTCTTGGATTTCGATTGGTGGGGTCGTATCGTGGCATCCTCAGGTTGATATAGTAGTCGCTAGATGAGGCGAGCATGATATGTTGTATAGACTATTCACAAATAATGAACGTCAAGAACTATTCAAGGTAGGGGATTCGTTTATTTTCTCTTCTTTTACATGCAGCTATATCCTTAGCATGTTTTTTCCCACTGTATAACAATATAATTGACATAATAAATGTTTATTCCGGATAAATAAATTTATATGGAACATATGTTTTTTCCTCATGTTTTGCTAGATAGTGTGATATTTATGCTTTATTTTCTTAGTTGTTATTTCTTGATGTAAATCATTAATGAACATAAACTGAGAATAATTGATAATTGTTTGGATAATGGTAAAGATGCATGTAAACAAATTTGGTTCTTGTTGTAATATGATGTTAATCAAATTGGCATAGTATGAAAGTTTAATTATTTATGATAACTTACTGATTAGGTTTCCCAAATTTGGAACCTATAAATAATAATAGATTAACCCAAGATGGATTAAATAACTTGTTTTTTGATAAAATATAATTCCATATAGGGTTTTTAGTTACCCTATTGATTGTTAATGGGACAAGAACCAAATTGTTAAGATGTTAGTTTTCATGTTGCTTATGTTGTGATGTGAGCCAGGATGGTTATTGTGATATGTGGGGGGAATGGATTCCTTTTTTTTGTGGAAAAAAATGATACCTAGGGTGGCGAGGTGAATTAGTTTATGTATGTGGGTGTCAGGGAGGACACTGGGGATGATGGAATGGGATGGATGTGATTTTTTTATGCTTTCTATTTCTTTTTTTTTTTGATAATCTATTTTACTTTTCCCAACTACCTAAGGCAGCAGGTCATGCATACCTATCTTCCGAAAGAGGCGAAGACATGCGAGGTATTCCACATGCTTTCCCTATTTAGCTTCTAAATGGGGGATGGGTCAACGCTCTTGATATAGTCGGCAAAGACTCAACATGTAGTGAATCTACTCACCATTTTGAGCCCCTTGTGTTTACTAGCATAGAATGTTTTTCTATAATGCATGGGAATGTGGAAAATTAATTCTGTAATGAATAATTTAATAAATGTTGTTAACCCATGTTGTTTGAGTTTGCAGGAACCTAATGATGAGGTTGTATTTTTAAAGGGGCAGTATACATTGTGTGTGATGCTAATGAAATTTAATGTGGAATTGTAAATGGTTAATTAATGATTAAAGAATTAATTAACGTAAATTGGAACTAATAAAAAGGGAATGATGTAAGGAAATAAATATTTTTAAATTCTTGTGTGCTTATAGGATACATAGTCTTAAAAGTGGCAGCTGGGAGTTCGATAGATGTTGGTTGTAGTTATGTCTAATACCAGGTTATGCCCACAGTGTGGTTGTGAGATATAGTATATTCGGTGTTTTTTGTGTTTCTTTAAGATAGTCCACCCCATTAGTAAATGAAACTGACACCCCAGGGATTCTGAACCCTAGGGGGGGTTCCCCAACATTCCGGAGGGAGGATGGATGGCTGACTACCCCCTTTGGCCCGGCTCTATTCTCTTGTTATTTACTTGTGCTGGTAGGCATAGTGGTTACTTCTCTCAATATATGTGTGTAGAGGGTTGTATTGGATTATGGATATTCACACACATATATTCTGGATATAGTATCATATGGACTACTATAGGTGTGACGTGTATAGGTTTTGATGGCTTGAGGATCTTTACTTGGTGTATGGGATGAAATGGAATGAGGTATAATACTAGATATATGATACATGTTATGAGAGCTATGGTGGCTCCTATAATCTACCTGGTTACTTTCTTGCATGGGCGTGGTGGTTTTTTTCTTGAGATGCATATTTTGGTGCTTCACCATGTGTCTTAGGGAATGCCTTTTTGGAGAGATATGCTTAGGACGTACGAAGTTGGGGAAATGTGGAAAACCATTGGAGAACTAGTAGCAGGGTACCCTAGATATTCGTTATTATATGATATACTATGTGTTACTTGGTGAGAGTAGTCATGGTGAGGTTGGGAACTTAGTATACATGTTTAGATGATGATTTTTTTACACTTATTGTTCACTCTGCTCTAGCATGATTTATTTACATTTTCACGAGAGGCTTCAAGAAGGATCCTATTGAGTATACTATTATACTCACCCTATGTAAATATAAACAGTTTCTCCGGTCACATGGAATAGGTTGGAGATCAAGATGGTTTCTATTAGCTCGGGGTTGTAGGAGTTGTTTGGGCTTGTGGTTGCTATTGTGTTTACTTTATTTTGGCTAATTATAATTTTCCCCTTCCAGTTGTAGTAGTTTTTCATGAATTTACATACATTCACTTGGGTTTTCATTTATATTTCAGTTATGAGTTTGATTTGGATGGTTTCTATCTTATCTCCCTCTGATGCACGTGTTCTCTTAGAGGGTAATGTCTCCCATTTGTGTGTTTACTATCCCCTTAGTGCTAGTCACCAAACCAAGGCCTACTGGTGGTGGGGATCGGGGCTCATTATCTCCCTTCACACATTGCTGGCCCAGGAGGGGTATACTTTTTGTGGTGGGGTCGTGACAATGAATGTTTTATGAAACCTAAATCTTATTTTTATGTATAGGTGGTAATATGCACGTACTGGTGACTGATATTTCATTTCCTATTTGTTGGATGTGATGTGGAAAATATGTGTTCTTTAATCATAATAATATCATGTTATATTTATGGTAATGGATTTATTGTTGTATTTTATATAATAGATGTATGGGAATTATCTTGTTTAATAATAATTAAATGAATTTGGTTTGATGATTACATTTTTTGAGTGGCCTCCTTTGGCATAAAAATTATTCATTCTTCGGATAATATAAGGGTGATACAAATAGATCAAGAATGTCGTGATGTAAGATAATAAATTATTTTTTTGGTCTTTTTCAACATTAAAAAAAGTAATTCATTGTAAATGTGTTGAGAATAGGTTCCATTTTATAAGTGAGGGGAGAGACACAGATAGAATTACCTAAAATGTGTAAGTAATATAAGGTCAAATTCATATGAAATTAGGACCAAATAGAAAATAATTAATATTTAATATAAGATAATTTATAAATATATTCATCAAATAAGACATTGAAAATTTTATTTTGAATTTATACACCTGTCCCTTTGTTTAAAAAATTGTTTTTATTTTTACTATTCATTATTATAAAAAATTAAAATTTTATCATTACAAATTATTTTATTTAAGACAATAAATATGTAATAAATTTTGTGAAATTACTTTCTTTATGTGAACTAAATTAATTTTAAAATTATCATGAAAATCACAACTAAAATCAAACTATAAGAAAAAAAAATTAATTAGAAAGCTTATTTTATTATCATCCATGCCTATTAAAAAATATTATTTTAATGTAATTATATTTTACTGAATATAGTTTCTATGAATTTAATTGAAATCCTTAATCTATAGGTATTTATAAAATTTTTTATGATTATAACACACAACATATATATATTTTTTTTATAAAGTAACATTTTCCCGCTTTTTACTCAATTATCATTCCTAACCATTTTAAAACTAATTTATGAGTAAATATTAAAAAAATTCACTCAAATTTAATAAAAAAAACTTTATTATAGTGATAATTATATATATATTTTTCAAATATTCATTATATCTAAACAATAATTCTTTAAAAAAATAGGAAGTTAAAACATGAAAATATTTCATTAGAATTTAATGATTATTTATTAGGAAATAATCCACAAATTAGTTTTTTGTAAATAATTTCCCTATATACACCAAAATGTTGTTAATCCATCCACATTAATATAATGCCTTCGTAATAATGGTTATAGTATACTTTTGACCATTTAGGCTTTTTGTTACATGTAATTCAATCTATTTATAATATAAAATTATTTAAAAGATAAATATCTCATAAAATCAATGAGTGTTATATTTTTCCACAATATAAAAATTCTTAATTAAAAATTATATAACTCTAACACAATCAACCCAAAATTCATTTTCTAATCAGATCCATTGGTTTACATGTAACATCTTTAAATTTTTTATTTCTCTACAAATAATTTACCATGTATGTGGTCTTGATTTACAACATATTATCTCTTGGATCTTGCATCTAAATTAGATGTTATTCATATGATAGGTAATGATCTAGTGGTAAGACCATTCAATTCATTACATTTGAAGGATTAAGTATGTACTTATTCAGAAGATATACATGGGACACATCAAGAACATTAGAGAGATTTGGTAGAATCACATTTTATAATAAACCATTTGGATATGATCGAGAATATCATATACATGATTTATTTTTTTGTTAAACATTATATTCCATAGAAATATCATAACCTTATTCTAGTGAGATATTCATTGAAATATTTTCTAGCCATCACCAAAATGTATATTAAAATAATGATTGTATTTGAGTTTCCCTAGTCTAGAACTAATCATTTATAACGTCCTCTTATATTTACTCAACAAAAATGGGTCGCAGAAGATTTTTTACTCCATATTCATCCTAGAATATCAAAGTTATTCCATTATTTCCATTGAGGGCTTCCTAAGGATCCATCTCAAGGATCAGGTGAAATCAATTTTTATAAGGGAGTTTTAAAATATTTTTGTTTTAATACCAACCACATTCTAAATATAGTGAACATGTTTGTACAATAAAATATTGGGATTGAATAGTTCTCTCAAACTGTGCATTTTTTTAAGATGACACGTAGTACACAATCATAATTATATATCTAGATATTATTGCTGAATTATCCATAAATTTAAATTAAACATCAAATCTCGATCTGATACAATAAAATGTTATACAATATGAAACATTACACATCATTGTTGTATATTTGGGTAATTATCAAGAAGTAAATATTTTTTTATAACATTTAATAATTATGTGGCACAATTTCTTATAATAAAAATACCAATTTTACTCTTAGATGTTGGGGGAGTCTATTTCTAAAATCCATGTTCAAAATTTCTATTTTCAATATATTTATGGGTGAGAGTTTTAATATCCCCTTAAAAATCTACTACTTGACAATTAATTGTAGACATATCATGAACTAAGATACATTCTAAAAAATATCTCTATTCATGTTATACTATAAAATATAATGAGTATGGTCTATATACATATTAAAACATTCTAGATGAATAGAAATTTATTATCTATGATATTCATCTAACTGATCTTTATTTAATACTTTTGTACTTGGATCACATAATATATTACTGAACCATATTATTCATTTACAATTAAGTTTGAACTTAGAAACATTCCTCGATTTCATTTTTATTTCATCATCATCCATCATCGCCTCTTTAATTTTTTGATGGATATATTTTCAAACCCACATTTTAAAAAGATAATTTTGAACCCTTAGATAAAAATCTCATTATAAATCCATTTAAAATTCCAAAATAATTGATATGTTGTGACAATAATCTTTGATAAGTTAGAATGGCCCTATCACATCAAATAATTAGTCACCATGTACACATTTTGTTTGTGATAATGTATTGGGAAATAATAATCACTAATCCACTATGATGATATTTGTTATCACCTATTCAACTAATTATTTTAGAATATATAATTTAAATTTTTTACTTAGTATATATGTCACACCATTCTACATAATGATAATTCAACCTTATCTTTAATGGAATTATTACCATAGCTATATCCAAGTCATTGGTTGGGTAATTATACATAACAACAATAAATTGACATATGGCCTAATCTATCACATTTTAATTTTTCATAAGAAAAAATCACATTTGCTTCCATGATTCATCAATATAAATTATAAACCCTTCTCCACAACATGGTACTGTGTGTACAAGTTCACTGACCAACCATCCATTAAGCTCTTGGAAATTTTCATCACATTTATCGGTATAACAGAAATTCACTTCAATATCTATCAAATTAGTATATTTATTAGACCAACATTATAAATACATCACATTTCATCAATATGCTCTTTTCATGAAAGTAAAATATGTATATCAGTCACAGTAGATGGTCTAGGACATGTTTGTTAGCTATTATTTTTTCCATTCCTTGTTTGGAAAGATTTCATAGGTATGTATTCACTTTTGACTGACAATTGATAGTATTTAACATGATGGTCCATCATTGAGAAGTATGGATGTCATCATAATTGATTTAAAAATCCTCAATAAATGACATAGGATACTTATTATTGATCATAATATTTGTTTTTATAATTATTATTTTTTATGTAGTCACATTGATCAGTCCCTCATCATGATAAAAGGAATTAGTTCACCATATGGTGACTTTCTTGGTGGAATAAATACCTTGTGAAGACTCTCTTGGTGATTCATCTTTAATCCGTATAAGTAAATTGGGACAATTAAATATTGAATCTTTAAAATACATGTATCACGTGGTATAATTACAATATAGAACACAACATAATACTTCATGTAAATACTATAAAAGTCACATAAAAATAGATTATAATATTCTCGAGTAATATAAATATATTATATATTTATTTTCTCCCAAACCTTTTGAGGTAAATATCCCTCATGAATAGTTACTAAAACCCATACATTGGAATCAATTTCTATAGGAAGTTCATGTCTATCCTTATACCCATATAAAATCATAAGTTGTTTTGAATATTTAAAATAAAATACCTATTCTAGAAATTTAAAAGGGGTCTATGTGGAGAAATCTATTAAATTCCAAGAAAACATAACTTTCACTAAAGAATAATAATATTTTCATTGTTTAGATTCATAAAAAATTTAACATAACCTTCCTAACAGTATTGTATATGATAATTGTTTCATAAAAATAATGATCCACTTAAATTGTAGACATATCATTAAACCTTGATTAGTTAATAAGTTAGCCCTGAGATTATGGTAGTGACATAGATAATACACAGGATCCACACACATGTGAAAGTAATCTATTAGTGGTAGATTTTGATAAACACAACTTATATATATCTTGTTCTTTATTTTTTTCCATTGAAATTATTTACATTATTTCTCTCTTTTACACATATAATTAATAATTTTTTCCATTTTAAAGACTTCCCTCAATGATTATTCCCACAATATCTAAAATTCGAAAACTAAATCATCATTCTGCAATTGAATTTTTCTACTAAACTCCAATGAAAATATATTCTCAATTTATTAGGTGTGTTATAAAATGCACATAACATATGGTTTTTTATTATAAATCAATATTCATTGTTATGTATAATCACCAGGTTTCATAATAAAACTCCCATAACATTCTCCTTCATAGGAGGAAAATCACCACATTATCAATCAAATTAATTACTAACATGATTCCCATGGTTTCCATCCATTCATTTAAAGCTAAAAAAAGATTAGTTTGAGTATCAAAAAACATAATATATGTGAATTTTAATTTGATTATGAAAATCATTTATAGGAAGTCCCAAATTATGAAAAAATATTTCAATCTATAGAAATTATGTTGATACAATTTACCTATGGATATCATATAATATCATATGTTTTATCCCCTTGTTCATCATAATGGTTTATATAAAAAATTAAATTAATCCAAAAATATATCATAGGATTTCATGCCATGAGTGCAGTCTCTAGCACACTCTTCGTAGACCAGTGATGATTGAGATAATACCTAATCTTCCCCATTACCATTTGGTTTATCTTATTAAATCTATTCTATATATAAATATACAAGACATTATCCATACGTAGATTTATTTTCTAAGATATACATACTATTTTCTTTACAATAGTATAAGATGTTCTTCTAAAACTAAGATTATCATAAGAGATCTCATTAGAGTTTTATGACCCCCATCTCAAAGAATAACTAAAACATCATCCTATTCAAAATTAGGTGACTTGAGAATCATACATAAATGTTACATAATTCTAGTTGATTACAGAATATATGTCACATTTAAACATGGTCGACGACAATAATATTTTAATTTCATTCAAGAATGGATATATAATATTTTTATTTCTTCATTTATCTTCAACATATCATTCAAATTATTCATATTACTATCCTTATAGATTTATCAGGTTTATAACCTTCCAGTAAAACATGGCTATGTAGAACATAATAAAGTGTGAGATTAGATTCTCAGTAAATGTACAGTTAAGATATATTAGTCATAATATAGTGTACCATGATCATAAGGGTTTTAAAAAATAATATTGTTCATGTTATCAATGTAAAGAATTTATAAATAGAAAATCAATGTGCATCAACTCAAAATTTAACTCATATCTAGAATCATGATTAATAAGGCTAGCATAACAGAAATTATCATTCAAGAATCATAAAATAGGCATGTATCATCACAGTACTAATAAATAAAATTATTTGAATATAGTTATTCACAATATTTTAGATATATAGTTTTATAATATTGGCTAAAATAAATCATATAGATGCTGAAAAATGTAAACATATCTATTTGAAATGATGACCTCACACAATATTATGAGAATAACTAGAAGATATCGTAATCATGAATAAAATTTTATGCATAGTTTTTTAAAATAATGTCCAATATTATAATCATAATCTTAATATCATAAGATAAATAAATCACAGTACTCAATTAATTGGAAGGATATAACATACAGAACCTTAATAAAATCATAATTCATTGTTATGTATTCTATTTGATCCTGAAAATATTTATCATTTCATTATAGCATAAAAATAGAAATGATTAGAGGTTTTATCAAAATTTCATTATTAAAATTAATAGCCATGAAAAGAAATAACATGGATGGAATCATTGGATTTTATCCATACTAAAGTACAAATAACATCAATACTATTAATATAACACAGGGTAATTTCCGATGAAAAATACCATGTCTATTTTAAAATATTCTATTAAAAATAGAAAATTTTCATGAATATTAGGAAAAATATTTTCATTTTACAATACCCTTGAGAATTCAAACAGAATCATCAAAGAAAATTGGATTCATGACATTGGGAAAATCTATATTTTTCTTATACATTGAAAATATTACAATCACACCATTCTTAAAAAAAATCCCCATTTATAATTTGAACATAGGATTCATTTTAAACCATTTTATAGAATGTAAAATATTGGTAATAATTACATTAATTAGTATATGGTGAATAGAATAAACATTCATGAAACCATTTAAACAATAATATACACATGATATAAAAATTAAATATATAAAAGAATAAATGATGTTAATTTTTCTTTAAAACATTTTATATATTATTCTATGTATCAAATATAGGTAAAAGAATGGTAAACATGAAAACATTAGTTTAACTACTTGAATTTCCAAAAATAAGAAGAATGAATTTGGTAGTGTGTATAAAACACAACACCATGTGTATAATTTAAGATAACACCTAGTACATTTTGATATATTTATTTTAAAATAAATGAAATCTCTTAAATAACATTCATTATATACACCTCTGATTGTTTGCATCAATAATGAGTTTTTTTGTTATTTTTCATTTCACACAAGACTAATTTATACCGAACAACAACATACTATTAATATTATTATTTAATATGATAGTTTTCTTGTACATGATGTAATGGAGGATATGAATATTATTAATCTAATTATGAAAACATATAGTTATATATTTATTAGTGCAAAAATAAGTATCATTTAAATGTAAAAAAGAAATGTTTTTTAAAATATTAATTTTTTTATAAATGAAATATTAATTGTGCATTATAAACATATTTTAAAATTCCTTTTGGAATGTTTTTAAAAAATTTTAAATGAAAAACTATATTTTATATATCTGGATATAAGAATTAACTAAGAGTTGTATATATTTTTGGGAGAAGTTTAATTTTTTGAAGAATAGTACAAAATACTAAATTTTAATTTAAAACCCCATTTTAAATTAAATAATTTATAATGGTAAAAAATATTTTTTAATTATTTTAAAAAATTATTAGTTAAATTTTATACCAATTAATCCAATTCATAATATTGGATCAATTTTCATAAAGAGTTTTAATAGAAAACATTGTCAAATTTTGATCATCTTCATTTAAAAAACCCTATTTCTCATCACGCTTGTGAGTTTAATTTTAAATTTAATTCTTCAAATACAAATATACATCAAATTATGAATCAAAAATATTTAATTTATCTAATTATTATATCATAATTTTATTACCATAATTATCATTGATATAGTAAAATTTAATTACAATGATTGTGGTTAAAACATGGTTCTGTACATTAGATAAAATTCATTTTACACACAATTAATATTTTTATTTGATAAATTTCATTTAATATTTATAATAATTATGTATAAATTATCAAATAATGTATATTATAATTTAATTTTTAATTTAAAATTTACATAGGTAAATAAAAAGATTCAATTTATCATGGAAAAAACAAAAATTTTAAATAGGGTAAACATAAAAACTATGGAATAACATGATAATTGTTTGCTAATTTTTGTGTAGTGTATTTGTTTCTAGATCACATAAACTATGAACTCTATTAATATTTCTATTTACAGCCACATTAGGATAAGTAGACATCCCAATAGTGAATATATTTTGTTATTTACAAGAACTTCACTCTACCTCTATTATAAAAGAGAACTCACTCTCCTCTCTTCATCACAAATTTAAAACCTCATTTGATTTTCCAAATCCTTACTAAAACACTTCCTAACATCCGTAAACACATCATATAATCATTATTTTTGAACTAAATCCATCCTTTGAGGTAATTATTGAAAGCCTAGTGTAGATACCTGAAGAAGAGGAAATGTTCTTGAATGAGCATCGTTGTTTTACTTATTTCTCCACACCAATAAATTATTATTAAAACATAATGATAGAACAAAATAATTATATAATATATACCATAATATTTTTATATTAATGAAATCACCAATAATCATACCTAATTCCTTAAAATATGTTACATAATGATCAATCGTGTGTACAGTGGACTACCACCTCATGAACCAATATCTTTTTTTCTATTTTCTCCTCTCAAGGCTGGGTGTGATGATGAATAAAAAGGAAATATATTATATTTATAACATAATTTTATATTCATATTCATTATATCATATATAACTTTTCATTACATGACTTAATCGTGGGCTTGAGCTGCAACTACCTCAAGCCCGCCTTTATAGTCAAGGGGTGGCGATAAGCACAAAAGGAACACTAGTCTCAGGAGGCCTTTCCCTAAAAACATGTACACATTCACACAGAAAATTCAATTAAAATGTGTAGAGGGAGAAAATTTAATAATTAAAACTTTAATAAATATACCAAATATGAACAACCCACTAAACATAACGAAGTACGGTTGTGTATACTGAATCAAAAAATGGAAAAATACATGCCCAAATGAGAAAAAAATCAACCCAAAAAATGGAAAAGTGTAAATACGTGAGAGAGACAGGATCATGTATCCCAAGTAAATACCACCTTAAATAGTCCAAGAATCCTATATCACTAAGCTTCTCTAGGGTCACAATCGATATGTATATCATTTGAAAAGGTCACAACACTTATTGGGTGAAGCCCATGTAGGGTTGAGTACATAAATACCTAGTAGAACAGCCTCAAGGGGTGAAGGGGGTGCTGTAAGAGATACCACTGAAGAGGAAAAAAGTAGATAAAACAATGTAAAGTATAAAGTGTACATCCTAACCAAACAAAAGAGTGAAAGTAAACTTATCCAAAAATGAGAAACTCGATATGGTGAGAATAGGAAATCATTGTCAATTCTTCACTACTTATATTAGGAGAGTAGTCTAAGCCAACCACCAGAAGCTATACATAGAAACCACAAGGAATACCCCCTACGACTACGTATCTCAAGGAAAAAGTGTAATAAAAACCCATGGAGTGGGTACTGATGGGGGATATATGTATATCCTCTGTCAAAGAATATAAAACAAGAGAGTAAGGGAATATCAATCTAATGGTTCAACCCAATTAGAAGAGTAACCAACAATTCCAAGGTAATTCCATCTATGAAGAACATCACCTCAATCATATTCCGGGGAAAAACAATATAAAAGACTCAATCGCCACACCTTTATATTATCTCCTTTGGGAATCACTAAATCACCCGCATGGTTTTAGGTATCATATCAAAGATGTGTCTCATTATTGAAAGATTCCCTCTTTCTCGTGACTCTAAAGGTATATCAAACCACACCTTATCTCTGTGTGGCATTGTAGAGTGACCACACTTTCATAATAGAGGACCCTTTCCCTAGTGAGTAATGGGGTCCTCTTTGATAGTACCCGTATAGGAACCATACCCATTCGGAAAGGTGGTTCCACTCTAGAGTCATAGGGACCTACCCCCTAGTAAAGATGGGGGTTAACCTTAGAAGGTTGAGGACTCGTACCCATGTCGATGTGTTGTTACACTCTAATGGATGAGGAATCGTGCCTTTGTATCACAGGGGGGTTCTACTATAGTTCATTGAGGACCTATTTTCTACACTATTTTACTAGGGTGTGGGTTTCTATGACACTAGAGTGGAACCCCTAGTCATGCCAGTGTTATACCGGAGTACATTTCCTAACTAGAAAAAAGATTGATGACCTCACGTTGTTCATCATTCGTCCGAAGGGGAAAAATGTAATTTCACTAACATGCCTCCCGAAATATCCCCATATATCTAAGTTAATTACACCATTTTAATATTTATAAAAAACAACACATGGTCGACTATTTATTCTCTCCAATGGGACACCTGGTGAAGAAACTATACTTCACAACATTGTGCATGAATATTTCCTTGTGGATCTCATGTCTCGGTTACAAAATAAAATATACAAATTAGACCAATGTGATCCTCCCCAAAAATCACTTGATATAGGATATTAATTATCCTTAATAAGACACCCAATGAAAAAAACCATATTTTGATGCATTCCACTCAAATGGCATCTCATGGGTACCATGCCTCAATCATGTATTAAAATCCCAACCATGGTCTCAAAATGTGTGCCTCAATATTAGGGTCACAAAGACACTGAATAAACTTCAATTGTACATTATATTCAGGAGTTATACAAGGTACAAGTTCCACTTTATTATTATTATTATTATTTATTATTAAAAGTGGTTCTTTTTCGACCTGAACCACAATCCCAAAACAAAAACCAAAAATTTGGTCCCAAAAATATGATATCAAATTTAGGGTCACACTGCCACTAAATGCATGTCATTTGAACATACTAGGTGGGAGTTATGATTGGTGAACGATATAATAATATTATTAAATCTAATATTACCCAATAATTTAATGTCCCAAGGTCGCGAGTCTAGGTGAATTTCCTAAAATGATCTAAAAATGATCATATCATAAATAGTGACATGCCATCATAAAAGGTGCATCAATCGAACTCTCCATGGTGTATTTATGGGGGTTTATGTAAATTAATAATAACGATAATAATATTTTTTTTATTTTTTTCCTTTTTTACCTAACCCATCTCCTGATCAAAACTGTATACACCTGGTGCGCTTCACATACCACCGCTGCACTCACCCATTGTACCTCCTCCACCTCCATACGCATTCTATGCCACCTCCGGCTACCTTCCACACCACCTACAGTTGCTATCCAATCACCGTCACGCTACCGCACTCGACCACTACACCTAGGAGGCGCCTCCTCTACCTCGGCCGCCTGCATCACTAGCCGCCTTCTTACCTTGCCACCTTGCCACCATGACCACCTATCCAAGAGACTCTCTTCTACATTAGACTGACACCACACACCACCTCTATTACTCAGCCAGTCTTCTCTCAGGAGACACCTTCTTATGTTATCTTTAATTTCTTCGACCCCAGCGACCTCCTTGCAGACACAAAAAGGAACTATCATCACATTCTCATGGTGAGGAACCTCAAATTCAATTTTCAGCAATGAAATGATCCTATATCTACGATACTTGAATCCATATCTACACTGATCCATGCCTTGATTGATTATTCATTTTTAATTCGATATGTGAAAAAGTGAAATTGATGATTCCTCGATGAACTGAGAAATAGAATAAATGTGTAATGTGGAATAGATAAATTGATGGCCATGATATATTGACCATCGATGTTGAGGTTCAATAATAATGAGATATATAAATGAATATATTTCATATTCCAAGAATTACAATTGGTAATTAGCATTAAAAAGAAATGATTCTTACCTGGATTTTTATCCATTCATTGTTGATGAAAAATCCCACCAATGATCATTTTGTTTTTTATGATCTGATCTTATTAGATCTACAACATCATTGAAATCCATCAAATGATCGTCATTGATTATCCAATGGATGAGGAATGAGAGATCCACTAGTGATGGAAGAATTATGAGCCCAAATTTCATGAAACCCACTAACCATAAATTTATTTTCTCTCATTAGGTCAAAAAGTAATTTAATAATTAATTAAATTACCTAATCACATAGCCAATGACTGTATCATCCGAATGTCTTCTTCTGACCAATCATTGGTGCGCCTAGGGAAAACACTTCTATAATAATTCAATGTTGGACTCAGATTTCCAATCCATTTCCCTGTTAATGGGTTATTTGGATTTGTGTTAAATATAAAATATTTCTATTTATTTATTTTATTAATTGTTATATCCTCATTGGATTTTTCTACGTATGACTCGTGTAAAAAAATTATATAATGACTAGGGTAAACATCATGTTATAAACTCAACTATGACCTCAGCTTTCAGACCTGAGCTTCCATTTTGGTTATATTCCATTATTTTTTTAAAACTGCGCATGTACAATTAAAATATATTTAATATTATTATAAAATTAATTTTATGCACACCGGACCCTATAATTTCAAGTCGTCTAAACTCATTTCTCTGAAAATAATGCTAGAAAAAATCCAATCTCTTGCATATGAAAAAATAAAGTCTTTACATTTTTCCCCTATCAAATCTTTTCATCTCTAAAAATAAAAATCTCATAAAATATTCGGGGAAATTGAGCCTTCACATAGTTCTTCCCTACCCTGGGATGTATAGACAATAGAATAGTGTGAAATTCCCTCATCACTTCCTCTTACATCATGACGGGAATCAACATTCAACCCCAAAATAAGACTATGTTATTACCTTCTTTAGAAAATTTATTTTTTGATACTCCTAAAGATATCTAGTCACACATGATCTCAAAGTCGATATATCTTTATTAAGGCTCTATCACATTCATAGAAAGTGAAGGAGTCAACACCATTGATTGAAGAATGATTGTGCCCTCCTACTCCACCAATGTCAGCTACATGAATGATAACTATCATAAAGATTTCAGCTCTAAGAGAGCATGGGACATCCTGTAAAGTGCATCTTTTATAATGTGACCGTTCCATAGAGTGTGAACTATCTTTCTATCATAGTCCTGTTGGAATACCAACTAGCATCGCCATCTTAGGATTAGGTCCCTCTGAGTGTAGATGTTCCCGAGACATCAGTGGTCTATGTGAACGACAAATTACTCTCCCAAAAGGTAGTGCCTCTATATTCACATGGTGAAGTCCACCATTTCTAGTTCCTAAAAGAGAGTCTTGTAGTTATATTCATGTGGTCTCAACTACATCAACACTTATTTGATAATTTTCTCTCACGGTATCAATGTTAATGTCGAGAACATAGTGTTACCACCAAAAAATAAAGGGTATTAGACTCATCCAACCATGATAAGATAGACCAAGAAAAGAGTGTGGCATACACCGTGCATCTTCACCTCTCTTAAAAGAAGAGAAAACCAAACCCATATACTCCTCCAAACCCACTATTTCCATCTGAGGAATAAGTTTTCAAGTAGGATAACTCCATCTAAAATTCCAGGATCTGATATAACATTCCTTCATATAACCTCTCCCTAAATGGAAAACATCGGTGGAATCATCCACCATTTCTAGATACTATATTCTTTGGGAGGCACTGAATAGCCCTCATGGTTTTTCTTATTTATCACGAACACATCTTCATGGGGGACGATCACTTATACCTCATGCATTCGAAGATTCATTAAACAACACTCTCACAAGGTTACATTGATTTCCTATGTCACAAAAGTTTAAACCCTGATAATAAAATTGTATTATATGATTACCTATCATAGAGTATAACAATTTCTACTAAAAAATTAGAAGGTATATAAATCAAACCTATAATCATCTCATGCATTGTGGGATCATAGACATCCCAATCCTATAGTTGTTAGCATCATACACTGCATGTTCCATGAGGGTGACATGGGCCTCCAAGGGGTAGTGCAAGGTTCTCATAGTGATGTCCACCACCCATAACTCTTTGTGCTCCTCTTCATTCTTATCCTTCCTTGGGACCCCCATATCTATGAATGGGGGATCCTTGAACATGGAACTTCCTCTACTGGAGTGGTCCATCATCTATATGTCTACACTCCTCAGCATGTACTTTCAGGAAAATACATGCCATGGGACCTCTCTCATCACATGTGTAGCACATCCCCTTTCAGGGCTATTCTAGTCCCATGTGTGATATTGGTTCAATAAGACAATGTGATTAAGCCTACACATGGATGAGACTCCTCTTCCGTGATCTCTAACACCTGTCTACTGCTCTAAATGAATCAAAAATGTCATTCCCACTACTAACTATAGTTTATAGGAATCCCAATGACAAAAATATTTCAATCAAAAGTTCCCTCTTCAGCACCCAGACATTGGTTGGGATGTATAAGGAACTATGCTGGCTCGAATCACTCTACAGAGTCCCTTCTTAGACATCCATGCTCAGATGTATCCATCTCTGATCGTGTTGAGATAGTAGAGAGTATGTTCTTTAAAATTAGCAATGTACTTAGACACTGTCTTCCATCACAATGAAGCTCCATAAGATCCTTAATCTAAACTGAACCTAAGTAGTGGGTCCACCTCCTCATGAAACAACTATTGGATGTTTTCCCACAATATTGTTGACTCGTTGTGCATCTGTGTAACCAGCCCCCACCAACACCCAACAACTATATGGAAAAGGTTGGCTAGAAAATTCTCCATCTAATAATTTGGAGTTCAAACAATCCTAAAGATGAAAACAACAAACTTTAGGAAATCCTCTTATTCGTGGGGATCATTCATTACCTAGAACCTCAGTAGTATCTGATGTTGGAACTCATGGATTACACACAGCCTCCACACATCTTCATCATGATCTGATGCGATGATATGCTACCCAATTGGTGAAGGTGGTGATTCCTTCCCACTGAGAGGAAGGGTATTACTAGATAGATCATAAATTGAGGCCTTGTACCTCATAGGGCCATCACCACAAACTAGAGGTGGTGTCTGGGATGGGTTTTATTACGGAAGAATATTCAATGATATCAAGGATTACTGCTTTCAGATGAGCATATATATATATATATATATGAAAAAAGGGGATTTCAATCATGAAATACATAAAAATACTCTCTCCAATTTTCTGTACGGATGTACCATTGATACATACAACAAATGTCTCAATATGCCACGTCAACAAGCCGGTAGTCAAGGTCTTAGTGAATGGATACGTTGGCCACCACACAATCACAGGGATACCTGAATTAAGAGTGACACTCAATACACATTGACTATGTTTCCCTAAATCCTAACCAAAATAATTGTAGGGATCATCCGAACAATAAACCATTAGTTGAACTAGATCTAATACCAATTTTCCATATATCGAATCATGCTGGGTATTGAGCCTCAACTCCCTTAATCCCACGTCTGTAGGCCATGGGTGGTGACAAGATCCAAAGGCCACTATAATCTAGAAGGCCTTTTCATAAAAAACTATACAAACACACATATCCAACTCGATGAAAATTTTTATAGAGAATGAAATTATTAGAGAATAATTTCTTTAATTATATCAAATATGCATGAACTACTAAATAGAATGAACAAAGATAGTGTATAGTAAAAATAATAAGGTAAAAAATATACACGTAAACCACAAATATGTCCCAACCTAGAAAAAATAAGAAATAATTTAAACTTTAAGAGACTAGAACCTTTATCCAAGGATAGGACCACCATACATTGTCCAAGCACACCATACCCCTAAGCTCCTTTTATGTCATGGTCAAAATGTTAGCCATATGGAAAAGTCATATCATGTGTTTATAGAAGTCCATGCATGGGTGGGTATATTTATACCTAGTTAAACACCCCAAAATAATGAAGGTGGAATATAATAGATAGCACTGGAGTGGAATGTAATATATATAACATGGTACAATAAATATAGTATAGCTCAACCCAACAAGATAGTGGATGTAAACTCATCCAAACACAATGGGGTCAAAATGGTGAGATGATGAAATTCTATTTGAGTATTAATCATGTGTTGAAGGATAGTAGACTCACCCAACCATGAGAAAAATACACGGAAAGCACATGTCATACCCTACACGCATTTTTCTATCATTGAAGGAGTGTAGCAAAAACCAAAGGAGTGGGTACTAAAGGAGGATATATATATATATATATCCTTAGTTAAACAATACCGAATGAGAGAGTAAGGGGGGCTCCATCTCGCAACTCATCCCAAGAATAAGTGTCTCTAACAATTTTAATGTATGTCCATCTAAAAAGCCCAACACCTCATGAGACTTCTCTAGAAACACAAGTCAAAGGGACTCAATCACCCCACCTTGATATTATCTTCTTTGGGTGGCACTAACTTTCCCACATTGTTTTAGGTCAACTCTTAAGTACATTTCATGGTGGGGAAAAGTTTCACTCCTTCTAGAGAGTCCAAAGTTATGTTAAATCATTCCTCGAAACATTTTTTCATAGTAGTGGGAAAAATATTTAATTATAGAGGAAATGTACCCTTGTTCATAAGGGGGTCCCACATTTATTGAAGATGTATAGGATATTCACCCATTCTGATGGGGGGTTACACTCTACAGTAATGGGGACCTGTATCATGGTACAACATGGGGTTCCACTTGAGAGGTAGAGGACTCATTCTCATGTCGATAGCGTGTTCCCATCTAATGGTCGGGGACCCACGCCTGGGTATCATTGTGGGGTTCCACACTAGGTCAATGGGGACTCACAGCCTACCAGGTAGTGGGATTACACTAAAATGTAATTATAGGGGATCTGTTCCCATGCCGATGGGGGTCTACTATAGATGAAGTCTATGGGGATTAGGTCTGATCACAACCATCAATGAATGTCACCTTAGATAGGTGTCATGCCCGTAACATCTTACATCATATCTCAAAAGCCACCATGAAGGGAACCATCATGTTATATGCATAAAAACACTTAGGATAGACTACTTGTGGGCCAAAATCCAAATACAGAAGAAGGAGATATGAGTGGTAGAATATTTGTATTGATGTACATGATGCATATGGGTCCAACATGATGTGTGACCTCGACTCATCCCCAGACATTTTACATAGCGATAATCAGGTATTAAACTCTGACCATGTTCCCTGAGGAAAGATGATGTACTGCCAGAGTACATAGTAATATTGTCCAAAAGGGTGAAGATGACATGATTTTCATCATTGGTTCAAAGGGAAAAACATAATTTCATTAACATACATCATTAAATTTCCTTAGATAACCAAAAAAGCACACCATTGTAATCCTTGATAAAAACAATACATGATTGACTATTCACTCACCTGAATCATACACCTAGTGAAGAAGCTGCATTTCACAGCATTGTGCGTGAATAGTCACTGGTCGGGCCCACATCTCGATCCTGAAATAAAATATATGGATTTCACTAATATGATCATCTGGGAAAAAATGTTCTTGAGATAGGGTATTCATTTTCCTTAATCAGACACCCAATGAGAAGGTCATATATCATCACATTACACTCAAATTATGTCTCATAGGCTCCACACCTCAAACATGAATTAAAATCCCGATGATGGCCTCAAAACATATGACTTAATATCAGTGTCACCAAATCCATTGACAATGTCTCAATTGAACATTGTATGATGGAGTTATTCTATGTACACGTTCCTCAATAAAAATAATAATAATAATAATAATGGAACTCCATGGAACCGAACCCAATCCCAAAATTAATACACAAAACATCATTATAAAAATATCATATTCAATTTAGGGTCACATAGTCGCTGATGGCACATCAATTAAACAACCTAGTTTGGAGTTATGATGAGTCAAAGATTTAATAATATTTTTAAATTTAATATTTCATTGGAATTTCATGGGCCCCAGACACAGGATAGTGTGAAGAGAAAAAATTGATTACAAAATGACTATATTGTGAATGGTGTCACACAACTGTGGATATACCATTAATCTTACTCTCTAAGTCGGAGTTGTGTAGGTTTAAGTTAAATAATAATAATAAATATAATATTATTGTTGTTGTTTGAAGTGCACTGTGTTGCATTTGTTTTCAATTATGTATGTTGTTTTCAAAAGGTGACATGGAATGGATGGATGTCAAGGAGATGAAGATGTGAATGTCAAAGGATGTGATGGTGATGGTGATGAATTGAGAATGGACATGGACCATAGAGGAATGTCACTTAGGAGATTCAATAAGTGACATAGGAGATGATGGTTGAAACATTCTCTAGTCATATCAGACAATTGTTGAGCTGTTCTTAGTTTCAAAGAACTTGTATCAACTGGATACAATGTCACAACAATGTTAAAAGACCATGCATTGTCTTCACAATGCATGAGGAGATGAAGTGATCCATCGACAATCACTAAGTGGATGAAGTGGTGCTAATGAAGTCCATGTACTATTTCTTAGTTCATGTGAATTAGAAGAAGAACCAATTTGATCTCTGATTAGATCAACGAAGCACATGGAAGAAATTATATGATTAAGGAGCTCGGTTGAAGATGAAGACCCTTCGTGAATTCCATTCCTAAGTGATGAATAATTTTTGAAGAGAATTGGAGGAATTCTAATGAAGAAGAAGAAATAAAGAAGAGGAAATGGAGTAGAATAATGTCTTAAGTGGAAAAAGGCATTTACACTTTGTTACTTTGTTTAATGACAAGTAATTAGTGTTCCTAGTTGCAAAAAATTGGAGCCACGAAGGAGGCCAGTCGAGGGTCATCACCCAAGGCACATGTGGGACTCAAGGTCACCACGCCCATGGGGAACCCTCAGGCCAGGGCACTCCCTGAGGCATGGGCGCACCCGCAGGACGCTGCATGGGCACCATGGGCACACGCCCGGAGTGCATGGTGGGTGCTAGGAGCGCGCTCGCAGTGTGCAGAGTGGGCGCCAGTGGCGCCCCCGAGTGGCAGGAGTGGGCGCAGAGAGCGCCCGCTAAGAGAACATGGTGCGGGGCAGCACCGTGGAGGGAGGAGTTCAACTGAGCATATGGAGGCAGTGCTACATTGATAAGGCACAGAGAAACCGGGATCCAATTCTATGTGGGACGCAGAAATTTCTCCAAGATCTAATCTGAGCCGCACGATTGATCTTGTGTGTGATTAGTGCCACACATCTCATCGCGTCACCCGCAACCTAATCCTGGACGTTGCGCTTCATTAAACATTCGATCCGACGGCTCCGAGGCTCGTCTCCTTCCTCGAGCTCGCCCGAAGCTCCCTGCAGCCACCGACGAACCAAGCGCCCTCCGAGCTTCACAGATCGAGCTCCTGGCCATTGCAAATGAAACTGAAGCCATCAAAGTGATCATCTGTCCATGCTGAACCTATCCGTGCATTAAAGTATACATACATACGTGAAATGGGAGATTTCGATGAATGTTGAGGCAAAAAACGTTGTCGAGGCATCGGGTGTTCGTGCTTTGCATGAATGGGCCTAAACAGAGGCCATACACACGTTAAAATGCATGAACGTGAAGAAGGCCGAAACAAAAGTGATCCCGCGTGAAACAGAAAATAAAAAATTGGATTTGCGGCTCATTTAAAGATTTCAAAGATCAAAAATCTTTGGGAATTTAAGTTTCAATCACGCGGATCATGTGAGGAATATCTCTTCCTATAAAAGGAGAGGCCGAGGCCCTGAATATGCTTTGCTGAAAAACATGGAAGACCCGTGAGTGACTTTGTGCTTCGCGAAGTAGAAGCCTCGCGCACACTTGCGCGGCTGAAGAACTTGGGGCCACCCGAGGTCCCGAAGGAGAACCATGCGCGCATCCCTTGTGTGAGAGGAAGAGCTCTCTCTGCCCGCATACTTGCGTGGCAGGAGTAGCTTGCGCGACCCGCGGCTGCCCCTTGCACCGAGACCTTGCGTGCCTTGCACCTTGTGCTTCTGCGTTTGAAGAAGGCAGTGGGGTGTTGCACCCTGCACACCCGAGGACTTGCGCGCTGCCTTGTGCACCCAAGTGCTTGCGCGACAGAAGAGAAGTTGGTCTCACCCCTTTCGTGCCCTCTTTGTGAAGGGGTTTGGGTGAAGAACAAAACACACCCCGTGTGTGTGCAAAGTGGGAGAACACCCTACGGGCAGTGGGTGTGCAAAGAGGAGGAAGGTCGTGCCTTAGTGCCTTGTGTGCAAAGTGAAGAAGTTATGTGAGAAAAGTGAAGAGGCCGAACCTAGTGTGTGCACTAAGAAGTGTGTATACACTTTGAAGAAGAGGAGACCCCCACACTAAAGTATAACACACATTCAAGTGTGAAAACAATAAGAACAAAGTGTGTAAAGGAAGTGAGAAGGTGTGTGCTAAAAAGGATTACACCCTTTGTGGGTTTATTACACCAAGAGAAGAAGAAGGGGAGTGCATGCTTGCATGCATGCACGTGCACACGTGAACAAAGCTAAATCAGGCTGTGTGCATTTGAGTTGTCCAAGACCAAGAGTTCGTGAAAAGAATTTGAGAGGACATTCAGTCTGTGCATGAGGAAGCAGAGATCCCATGCACTCAGTGCATGAAGTTGATGTGAAGTGAGACTGAAGCCAGACTAAAGTTAAATACATCAGCTGCCTGAGTTTTCAGTAATTGAGAAGGCCCTGATCAACAGAAGTGATCAGAAGTTTTGAGCAAGACCAATAGACCTTATCAGAGGCTTTTAAAGATTCTTGAAGAGAGAGGCCATGTCATCCTTAGAGGAAGGAGATAAATCCTGAGCAAGACGAGAAGACCTGATCAAGTGATCCAAAGTGAAGAGCAAGGCCAGCAGTCTTTATCCCAGACTACTGAAGATACTTGAAGAAGCTTAAAGTGAAGAAGATCTACTCATGTGACTCGAGGAGCCAGGAGAATCCCCCTGTGAGACTCAGGGCGGAAGAAGACTTCAGTAGGATTCTGGTGCAGGCCAGTGGGACTCTGTTAACACTGTGGGACGCAGTATAAAGACCCTCCTGTGGGACTCAGGAGAGATGTTGCGGGACTCTGTATCGACCATTGTAATTCTAACAGATTATAGTGGAGAAACCATGTTGGGGCGTTTAACCAACATGGCAAGGACGTAGGCCTTTGGTGCCGAACCTTGTAAATCCTTGTGTCATGTGCCTTTACATTTACTGCATCATTCGAGGAAAGGCTGAGAGATACAAGAAGAGTGGATCGAGGCTTTAACCTGCCATAGAGGTTTAATTGATAAAGAATCAACTAGTAAAAAGTTTTAAGGGATCACTAATTCACCCCCTCCCCCTCTCAGTGATTTACACTGATCTGGGAACTTCAATTGGTATCAGAGCGAGGTTTCTACTAAAAGATCCAAGAGAGTCTATATGGAGTGCAGATTTGAGGAAATGAAAGAACAGCCTCAAATGGAGATATCTGCCAAGACTCTGAAAAACAGAATGATGAAACAGGCAAAGAAGATGGGGAAGAAGGTTGTTGCAATCAGAGAAACTCCTTCTATGGAAAGAAATGTAAAAGTCACATCAGATGACAATTCCTTTTATCATTCTTCTGATGAAGCCTGATCTAGCTGTGATGAAGATGGAAGAAACAATGATCTTCTAAATGCAATCAAATATCTTTAGAAGACAGTCCCCAAGGAAGTGGCAATGTGTATAGCTACAGGCATCCTTGATCTCCAAGAAGAAAAATTACAGCTAGAAGATGAAGCCAATTCTCTGGAAGTTTAGTTGGCTAAAAGGGTTGGCATAACCAACACTCTCAGAAAGCTGGTGAAGGCTAAAGGTGAAACTATTTCCCTTTGCAATGAAATATTTGAAGACACTGATGAATAATTGCAAAGAAGCTCTTCTGAGAAAGAAATCTTTATGATAATGATCAAAGAAGTTTTCCATGCACTGGAGAAGTTTCACAAAGTGTCAATGAATTTCAGAGATGCTCAACTCGAAGACAAAGTCAAAATGGTGAAGGATCTTGACAATTCATTGCTAGAATTGAAGAAGGTGCATGAAGACCAGTTAGAATAGCTGAAAGAAAATTGGGAAGGAAGGCTAAGAACTGTTGAGGATGAGAAGAACTCCCTTAACATGAAATGCATAGAACTAGAGGTGATATTGAAAAATCTGCAATCACCCAAAGATGAATCCTCCCAGTCAGCTGAAAGTAGAAATGTTTCTATACAAGTGTGCTTTGAGAAGGATGATTCTAAAAGAAATACATCCTCTAATGAAAGGGAAGCATCTTCTAAAAAGAAGTTACCATCCATACCATCTTGTACTCATGCTTCTAAAAGTGTTTCTACTAAAAGTGCAGGATGGAAGAATGAATCCAAACAAGTATGGATGAAGACAGTGAAGAAAGAATGCTCTCCTGAAACAACACAGCAAGTCAAGAAAAGTACCCAACAATCAGAAGGACTGAAGAGGTCAAGATTTGTGGGTCAGTGTTGGTGTTGTAATAAGTATGGGCACTGTGCAAAGGATTTTTGGTACAATCCACTGAATGCCAAACCACAAAAGAAGCCCATGCCAAGGTGGAGCAAGCCAGAAGAAAAGAATCAGCATCCATAGGTCCAAAGACATCTGTTTACTGCAAATAGATTTGGATTACTTGAAAACATCTAGGATGATTGCAAAAGTTGTCAAAACGATACATGTCAATCTCCAACTGTATCCAGAGCTAAAAAGAAGAAAAGATCACAGAACCTGGCTTAGAAAGAATCCTTGGGAAGAAAGCATAAGAAAGTGGAAGATGCTCCCAAGAAGATTATGAAAAAGGAATAGAAGACCTTAGAGTCTAAATCCAAGAAGGGTGATGCATCTAGAAGGACCACCAAGAATAAATGCTTCTACTGTGGAAAGAAAGGGCATACTGTGGATCTTTGTAAACAAGCCATGGAATTGAATAGAAGCAGACTGGACTCAAAAAGACAATCAATCCAGAAGAAGCAGAAGGGATTGATTGAAAATAAGTTTCCTAAGAAAGGTAGCTTAACAACATCAAAATAACCATGTGGAATTTCCAAAACTGAGGCCTCACTTCCAAATGACTTGTTATTCATATGGCCTAATAAGTTGCAACTTTCCAGAGAGCTGCAGAGAGCTGAAGATAAAGCACTGGCAATAGCTAAGGCAAAAGTAAAGAAAAATATTTCACAAGAAGATCAAGTTCTGTGTGTAAGGTGCAATCAAGCTGGGCATACTAGTGATAAATGCATGATATTCATTCCAGCTCATAAGGGATTCTTCAAAAGAATGAAGATTGCACCAGGAGACTCTAGTGCTTAGAAGGCGCCTAGAAATAGAGGAGTCACACACAAAGAAGTTAAAGAGGTGTTGAGATCCACACTGACACAAACATCATTGAATATCAAATGTGCAAGTGTGAAGAATGGTGAAAATGGGACATCTCGGTTGAGAGAATCTTCTCAACCTTGTTGTTCACATTGATGAACCAAGGTGGTTCCATCTTATTCCCTTATACTTCTGGTATTTACATGTGATAACATTGCAGGGAATTGAAGATGATGATCATTCTCAACTAGAGAGTGGTTTGGGTAGAATGTAGAGCACCCCTTGAGGGGGATCCAATCTGTAGAAGATGGGATTCTGAGATTTAATACCATCTTGAGAAAAGATGAAGGTATTCCAATCATACTATCATCCCTTGTTTCTTAATTGTATTCATCATGACAATTAAGGGGGAGTATTGATTGAAGACAAATGAATGAAAGGGGGAGCTTTATCTTTTCACTGAACTTTCTAATGAGTTTTGTGGAGTATGTGCAAGATTTATCAATTCATTGATATATCTGAAAAATTGCAAACCCCTGAAGCATGATCTCACATGTACAATGAATGATGGACAACATTGAGTTCCTTGGTTACATCACTCTTGTTTTCTACACCGGTTTTTCCCAAGTAGACTAAGAGTTTATTTACTAAAGGCTTTTTCCTAAAGAGAACATGTGACATCATCCCTTTCTTAGTAGTTGTGAAGAAAATGCTTTTCAAAGGGAGGAAGTGATTTTTGACAGTGAACCACACCACATCTTTGCATTTGATTTCCAATAAGGGGGAGAAATATTGTCACACATTTTGACCCATTCATATGTGCTGAAGAAGTGTATTGACAACAAATACAAAGGGGGATATTGAAGTGCACTGTGTTGCATTTGTTGTCAATTATGTATGTTGTTTTCAAAAGGTCGCATGGAATGGATGGATGTCAAGGAGATGAAGATGTGAATGTCAAAGGATTTAATGGTGATGGTGATGAATTGAGAATGGCCGTGGACCATAGAGGAATGTCACTTAGGAGATTCACTAAGTGACATAGGAGATGATGGTTGAAACATTCTCTAGTCATATCAGACGATTGTTGAGCTATTCTTAGTTTCAAAGAACTTGTATCAACTGGATACAATGTCACAACAATGTTAGAAGACCATGCATTGTCTTCACAATGCATGAGGAGATAAAGTGATCAATCCACAATCACTAAGTGGATGAAGTGGTGCTAATGAATTCCATGTACTATTTGTTAGTGCATGTGAATTAGAAGAAGAACCAATTTGATCTCTGATTAGATCAACGAAGAACATGGAAGAAATTATGTGATTAAAGAGCTTGGTTGAAGATGAAGACCTTCGTGATTTCCATTCCAAAGTGATGAATAAATGTTGAAGAGAATTGGAGGAATTCTAATGAAGAAGAAGAAATAAAGAAGATGGAATGAAGTAGAAGAATGGCTTAAGTGGCAAAAGGCATTTACACTTGGTTACTTTGTTTAAAGACAAGTACTTAGTGTTCCTAGTTGCAAAAAATTGGAGCCACGATGGAGGCCAGCCGAGGGTCATCACCCAAGGCACATGTGGGACTCAAGGTCACCACACCCATGGGGAACCCTCAGGCCAGGGCACTCCCTGAGGCATGGGCGCACCCGCAGGATGCCGCATGGGCGCCAGGGGCACACGCCCGGAGTGCATGGTGGGCGCTAGGAGCACGCTCGCAGTGTGCAGAGAGGGCGCCAGTGGCGCCCCCGAGTGGCAGGAGTGGGCGCAGAGCGCGCCCGCTAAGAGAACACGGTGCGGGGCGGCACCGTGGAGGGAGGAGTTCAACTGAGCATATGGCGGCAGCGCTACATTGATAAGGTGCAGAGAAACCGGGCGCCAATTCGATGTGGGACGCGAAAATTTCTCCAGGATCTAATCTGAGATGCACGATTGATCTCGCGTGTGATCAGCGCCACACATCTCATCGCACCGCCCGCGATCTAATCCTGGCCGTTGCGCTTCATTAAAAATTTGACCCGAAGGCTCCGAGGCTTGTCTCCTTCCTCGAGCTAGCCCGAAGCTCCCCGCAGCCACCGACGAACCAGGCGCCCTCCGAGCTTCACAGATCGAGATCCCGGCCATTGCAGATGAAGCTGAAGCCATCAAAGTGATCGTTTGTCCATGCTGAACCTATCCATGCATAAAAGTATACATGCATACGTGAAATGGAATATTTCGATGAATGTCGAGGCAAACAATGTTGTCGAGGCATCGGTTGTTCGTTCTTTGCATGAATGGGCCTAAACAGAGGCCATGTACACGTTAAAATGCATGCACATGAAGAAGGCCGAAACATAAATGATCCTGCGTGAAACAGAAAATTAAAAATGGGATTTGAGGCTCATTTAAAGATTTCAATGATCCGAAATCTTCGAGAATTTAAGTTGCAATCACGCGGATCATGTGAGGCATATCTTTGCCTATAAAAGGAGAGGTCTAGGCTCTGAATATGCTTTGCTGAAAAACATGGAAGACCCATGAGTGCCTTTGTGCCTCGCGAAGTAGAAGCCACGCGTACACTTGCGCGGCTGAAGAACTTGGGGCCACCCAAGGTCTCGAAGGAGAACGCTGCACGCATCCCTTGCGTGACAGGAAGAGCTCTCTCTGCCCACATAATTGCATGGCAGGAGTAGCTTGCGCGACCCACAGCTTCCCCTTGCACCGAGACCTTGCGCGCCTTGCACCTTGTGCTTGTGCGTTTGAAGAAGGCAGTGGGGTGTTGCACCCTACACACCCGAGGACTTGCGCACTGCCTTGTGCACCCAAGTGCTTGCGCGACAGAAGAGAAGTTGGTCGCACCCCTTGCGTTCCCTCTTTGTGAAGGGGTTTGGGTGAAGAACAAAACACACCCCGTGTGTGTGCAAAGTGGGAGAACACCCTACGGGCAGTGGGTGTGCAAAGAGGAGGAAGGTCGTGCCTTAGTGCCTTGTGTGCAAATTGAAGAAGTTGTGTGAGCAAAGTGAATAGGCCGAACCTAGTGTGTGCACTAAGAAGTGTGTATACACTTAGAAGAAGAGGAGACCCCCACACTAAAGTATAACACACATTCAAGTGTGTAAAAAATAAGAACAAAGTGTGTGAAGGAAGTGAGAAGGTGTGTGCTAAAAAGGATTACACCCTTTGTGGGTTTATTGCACCAAGAGAAGAAGAAGGGGAGTGAATTCTTGCATGCATGCACGTGAACACGTGAACAAAGCTAAATCAGGCTGTGTGCATTTGAGTTTTACAAGACCAAGAGTTCTTGAAAAGAATTTGAGAGGACATGCAGTCTGTGCATGAGGAAGTAGAGATCCCATGCACTCAGTGCATGAAGTTGATGTGAAGTGAGACTGAAGCCAAACTAAAGTTAAAGAAATCAGCTACCTAAGTTTTCAGTATTTGAGAAGACCCAGATCAACAGAAGTGATCAGAAGTTTTGAGCAAGACCAACAGACCTTATCAGAGTCTGTTGAAGATTCTTGAAGAGAGAGGCCAGGTCATCCTGAGAAGAAGGAGATAAATCCTGAGCAAGACGAGAAGACCTGATCAAGTGATCAGAAGTGAAGAGCAAGGATAACAGTCTTTATCCCAGACTGTTGAAGATACTTGAAGAAGCTTAAAGTGAAGAAGAGCTACTCGTGTGACTCGAGGAGCCAGGAGAAGCCCCCTGTGAGACTCAAGGCGGAAGAAGTCTTCATTGGGATTCTGGAGTAGGCCAGTGGGACTCTGGTAACACTGTGGGACGCAGTATAAAGACCCTCCTGTGGCACTCAGGAGAGATACAGCGGGACTCTGTATCGACCATTGTAATTCTAACAGATTATAGTGGAGAAACCATGTTGGGGCGTTTAACCAACATGGCAAGGACGTAGGCCTTTGGTGCCGAACCTTGTAAATCCTTGTGTCCTGTGCCTTTACATTTACTACATCATTCGAGGAAAGGCTGAGAGATACAAGAAGAGTGTATTGAGGCTTTAACCAGCCAAAGAGGTTTAATTGATAAATAATCAATTAGTAAAAAGTTTTAAGGGATCACTGATTCACCCCCTCCCCCTCTCAGTGATTCACATTGATCTGGGCACTTCATTGTTGTTGTTGTTGTTGTTGTTATTGTTAATCATTTTCTTCTTATCCCTAACTCGTCCCATGTTCAAAACCCTAGACACCTGGTGAATTGTACCCACTACTACCACATTCATCAGGTTTGTCGCCACCGCCCTTGGCTGCAGTCCCAGCCTCCTTGCCCAGCCATGCTTGACCACCACACCCAGTAGCTACCACCTCTACCTCAGAAACATCACTTGGAGTCTCTATACCTCGTTGGACCACTACATAATTCATCATCACCACCTCATCCTACTTACCTCTCAAGAGTTGCCTCTTCACAATATAGGTCTGTTGTTGTGACCTCGCTGAACCACCTTGCACGCACCACACAAAACGGCCACCACTTATGCACCTCTAATCCAACATGAACAAAATAAAACATTAAAAATCTACAATACATTTGACTATATATACTGAAAGATTCTATTTTTTATGATTCATTTTCAATTTGATTTGTCCAAGAGAGATATTTTTGATTGCAGGAAGAATAGAGGAAGATATGAAATATGGAATCCAACATAAATCAATTGATGACTGTATTAGTTTGGAAATGAAAATTGAGGTTCATGAATGGTGAAATTTATAAATAATTATATTACATATTCCATGAATTTCAATCATGGATTAGGAATCCAAATATAATAGTCTTACCTAGATATTGATAGGTTCCTCATCGATGAACAAGCCTTCCATTAATCATTGTGCTTACTACGCTATGAACTTCTCAGATCTGCAATTTTATTGTGATTCGTTCAATATTTATCATTCATTCTAAAAAAGAGGTGGAAAGAGAGATACTATATATGTAGGGGATTTAGGAACCAACCATATATGAAACCTTTTAATCATGATGTTAATGTTTTTCAATGGTTCAAATGTAATTTAATAATTTATTAAATAACTTAAATACTCTGCCAAAGACTATTTAATCTTAATTTTTCAGGCTGACAAACATTAGGTCATGCCTATGGAATGAAATACCTTATTAACTCTATGATGGTCTCAGATTTCTATTTTGAGTCACTATTTATGAGTTATTTGTATTATAATTACAAAAAAATATCATTTTATTATTTTATTTACGGTTTTGTCCCCAGTGGTTTTTTTATAGATAGCCCATGCCAAATGAATTTATATCATTCTTTTGGTAAATGTAACATTATTGAATAAACAATTCCCTAAAATTTATTATACTAGCTTAAATTTATTAGATATTACATTATTTTTAAATACCACTTTCATGGAAAATAAATATTTAATATTTTTATAAAATTAATTTTGAGCTCATCGGGCCTCAGAATAATATTCCATATCGGAAACTGGCTATGAAAAAATTCTTAATAGTAATGAAAGGACATACCTAGAAAACCCATAGCCTTTACATAATTTATTACATTCCATTCTATAATAAATGTGATAACAAAACTTGTTTGTACGGTGGACTACCGCCTCACAAAGTGACATGATTAATCATTCACTAACACATCATATGAATGGTGATATGGATAATGTTAATGACTATATCTGATATAAATGAAATAATTTTAAAATTATTGAAATATTTATCATTATATATAGATAATATATCAATTTTTTTTCTTTGAATTTCACTCACATATAGATGATAGCATTGTTCATGTACGTGTGGACGGATGCCTTCACGAAACGATGTGACTCCAATTTCTTCACCACACAACATGGATGGTATATATAAGTATATAAAATGGTAAATATGATATTATGATCATTACATAAATATAAAAACTGATTACCTCCTTTCTATAATAATCATTAAATAATGGAAACATCACTCATGCGTACGTATAGTCTACGCTCTACATGATCATAACATACAGAATTTTTTTATGAATATCGTTCATGAATGGTTTTAAATGTAAAATTGATGTACATATATAATAAATGTGGTGTTATTTTAATTTTATGTATGGTGTAAATATATAATATGTTTATGAACTATATAATTCATGAATAAACATCCATGAGAAAACAAGTCAATTAACCCAAAAATAGTTAGAATGGTGAATGATTGTCAATGAATAGGTGATAAGATGTTATAAAAGATTCACATATGATATTAAAAAAAGTAATATGGTTCTGTTTTTAGTTAATAACATGTTTAAAACAGCTTTTTTTGTTTTTATTGATTATTCAAAAAAAGGAAGCATGAGGTAAGGGGTTTCATCTCAATTTCATTTCATTAAGGATTATTGTAATGTTATAAACCTTCTTTGTTTTATACTATGTTTATAATGTCCCTTTCACTTTGAATGTCCTAATTTAATAACAATTCATGGTATTTTTATTTCCAATTTTAAATATTTCATATTTGGTAATTGAACTAAAATTTACCAAGTGGTAATAGATTTCATAACTCAATTTCCACTGATTGGGTTAAACCCCTATATCATTGATTATGTCATAATAAGATTATTATATAATAAATTTAAATTTTATTATGTTTTATTTAAACATGATTTATTTGGATTTCATTTTGATAGACAAAATCATGTTTTGGTAGAATCTCACTTTATCCTTATGATCTTTATAAATGTTAACTTTACAATCTCACTTTAACCGAGATTGTTTATCTGTGAATTTCAAATGAAGGAAATTATTTGAAATTTTTTTATAGAAACATAATTTTCATATAATCTAGTAATTAATTATATTTTCATGTAATAGTATTATTTATCCACTCATTGGTAGATAAAATCACTCAAAAAGAAATTTATAGAAAATTCAACTTCATTTATCTCTTTAATGGGAAATATGTTTTCTTTAAAAATAATGTTTTCAAAAAACGTTTCCAAAAATATTTTAAACATTCAAAAAAAATTAAAAATGAAATTTCACCCATTTTTAGACATTACATTTTCTCAATGGATCCTTATTACATTTACCAAAAAAATCATGTTTTGTGTTTTCTGAAAATGTTAATGGAATCTCCTAATCATTTCATGAATGAGAACCTTTCGTAACGTTTTTATATTTAATTGGGAATACAAATTTTTTTATTTTATGAAATGTATGAAATTAACCAACTCCATTACCTTCATTTAACAGAATCTTATACTGATTTTTATGATTATCTATTGAAAGATTAATTTTTTAAAAAAAAAATCAACGAAATGGATTCTCAATTTTTTTCAAAATTAAAATTCTATTTTCCAAAAGAATGTTTTTAAGAAATTTTTGTGATATTTTTATTCCTCAATGAAAGTAACCATACATTTCATAATTAAATGTGTATTTCTTGATACTGTACTTATAGATCCTCTATATGGTTTATGATTATTTTTACTAAGGATAGTATTGACATTATCATCCTTGTTTCATTTTGTAGTTGTTAACTTTCCATTGAAATATCCACTTCCATATGATCATTTGACATTCAATTTCCCCTAAATATATAAATTATTAATCATATATATTCTTATTAAATAAATAGTATCTCATTTTTACATATGGTATTGTATTTTAAATTTAATTTTATTAACTGTAGAAATGCTGGTAAATCATTAATGTATACTCAGTACAAATATTTGATAATAAGGAACATTTATATTAGTTAAACTGATTATTTGATATATGAGGAATGATTTGGACCAGAATTTATATGATTATACTAGTATTATATTGAATCTTGATGCATCAGTAGGCCTCATGAGTCAATCAAGATATTCTATAATTAAAGAAATTTTTACCTAGAGTTTTAAACCATTTTGTGAATGGCCTTGAAGATAGAGGTATCGTGATATCCAAGGTCATGGAATCCAATATTTAAGAATTTAATTTATTATGATTTAAGTCTTTATTATCTAGTAAATATTCACTAGGATATTATCTTCTGATTCATTTCATTCCCAGATTAATAATTAAATGGAATGGGTTTTAGTTATTTACCTTTCCATATTGATTATTCCACATAAAATTGTTTAAATGGAATGTGTTCTAAATTATTCACCAATCCATGTTGATTATTCATATTAATTAATGATATATTATATTATACATAAACCTTACAAATAATTTGATCTCACCCTAATTTTATTTCATTTCCCCATGATTCCATTAGTATAATTATGTTTGATATGAAATTATATTCTTCAGGTAATAATTTTATTCTGGAGATAATTATATTGTAAATTTTCTATTTAATTTTAATGTGTGAATCATATATGTATATAATCTTACAACACTACTAAAATATTCCTTCCTTCAAATTGTGATTCCTTCTATCTTATGCCTGTGTAATGAAGTCAGCACTGAATGCATGCTATTGGGGTTGGGGTGGCTATATTTGATATCAAAAGAGGTTTAGTTTAATAATTGAGAACTATATTTTATAAATTATAGATTAGGGAACATAACCATAATATGGAATTAAAGGATATGTATATAAGATCATATAATGTTTTGATAATTTAGAAATTATATGGGAATTACTTATATTATATCCCTATCTTGATAATAAATAATGATGTGGTTTTTATACAAAGTTTACTATTGGTAATTACATCAAAAGGGGTGTATTGGGATAGAACTAATCATCTATTTGGGCACAAAAACATGACTTACTACACACTAGGTTTGACACTCATTGGGGATATACTTGGTATAATTCACATTTTTTGTACGAACCATTACAAAGGATTTAAATAGATGATGAAAATTAATTACCATGGTTAAACCATATACTAAAGAAGGATTTACATGGATATAAAACATATGAAGTATTTATGTTTCGGGGTTCAAGAATTAAATTATTTTTGTAATGGTATATTTGTTTTGATAACCCCTATATATCTATGGATTGTGTAATATTTCCATAGAGTAATTGTATTCAATAACTTAAGAATTATAGATACAATCAAGACTTATGATATTATGGTTTTTCATATGTTCAAGATCTTAAAAACGCATTTTAATAAATTTGTTGTATGAATGTCTAAATATTACGGAATTTTTGGACAAATTCATGGAAACAAAACCCCTTGGAATAGTGTATGTGTATTTTTGAAAATTTTATATGATGAATAATTAATTTACATTATATATGAAAAGGTTTTATGTTATTTATAGAAATTAGGGTTAATATGATAATTATTTACAGTATAATAATAGTAAAATAATATTTTTATACATTGTGATGTGAAAAATGATGTATTGAACACTATAGTAAAATAGTAATTTAATGAGTAATTTTATTTAAAGGATGTCCATCGTATTGTTTTGGGAATTTTATTAGTATAATATTTATACAATTTTGAAAAAATAAAGATTGTATCCTAAGTGGGAGACCATATCATTTAGAAAGTCTATGGGGATTGACTCCATAATGGATAAATTATAAGGGTTTAATTCATACTACTAGACTATGTGATATCATGTTTAATATTTCATTTTATTTATTTAAATTATTTGAAAAATAAATATTAATGATGAACAATGGATGTTACTATTGTGATTTAGAGATTATTTTATTATATAGGATATCATGTGCTAACCGTATTGGTTTTTGAAATTAGTTGGAGTTTAGAGGGAATACATTTCCCACTATTATGGAAGTTATGATCTTTTAAAAGTGAATATTTTTGCTTCAAGAAAAAAATAATATTGGATATTCATTTATTTAAGTAAGGGATGGATTTATAATTTATCCAAGAACAACCAAATGATGAAATTGATCTTATGAAATAGAAATTTATCATGTGATTATACATCCCTACATTCCTAGATAGTAAAATAATTCCTCAACTTTAATAAAAGGATCCTGAAACAAAAACAATTCCTATTACATTCATATCTGATGAATTTGATAATATTTTAAAACATCATATATTTAGGGTTTTTAGGCACTTAAAATTCCATTTATCATTCACTATCATATGATCAATTAAAATTATCATTTTATATAAATATTAACACTTTTCTTCCAAGTCCATATCTTCAACTTCCACCATTGATCTCCAAAATTGAACCTTTTTATGTGTTTTTCCATTTTTCCTTGGTAGATCCATTTCTCACTCTTTAAGTGGAAATTTTATTCATTCTTTTACGATGTGGGTTTAAGAAAATGAATTTTCAATAACAAACATTGGATTTTGAAAATCTTGTTTTAATTATGGGGAAGAAATTACTTTACGGTGGGGGGAATGTTACGCCCAGAAATTATGAAATAAGAACACTATATTTTAGAGTATTTATAACATGAAAAATAGAAGGAAATATAATAATATGATACAATGCGATATATTTTTTTTTAAATAAATTTCTATCTTCAAAAAATTATATTGGATATATCACAATGATTATATTTAACAACAAGATTCTCCGATATCTTTCTATACATTTATTACCATGTTTTATTAAACTAGAATAAACTATTAATATTATTATTTAATATGATAGTTAATTTCTAAAAATTTGAATAGTGGTTATGAATAACATTAACTATTTTATGATAATTTGTATTTATCTATATATTATTAATATATTAATAATCATTTAATAAAATAAATTCTTTCTGAAAAACAATATTATTTATAAAAGATGGATTAACTATGATATTCATAGACATATTAGAATTAAAATTTAACAATTTTAGAAAGTTTATATGAAAGAAAAACCATACTTTTTGAAAGCATGATATCATAATTATCTTAGTAGGAAATAAGGGGACATTTATTAGAAGTTTCATTTCTTATATACCTTTAAAAATATTGAATTTTAATTGAACTCTTCCATTTAATTTAAATATTTAATAATGTAAAATTATAGTTTTAATTGGTTTTAATGTAAAATTAGGTCAATATTGGATCAATTAATAAAATTTATGTCATTAGAATATTTTTCATAATGTATTTTTAAATAGATACATTGTAAACATTTGAACATTTTTACATTAAAACATTATTTCCTATTCGTATCTACGATATTAATATCAAATTACATTCTACCACATCTATGAGTTTAATTTTTCCACATAGATTAAATATTTGGAATAATAATAATTTATATTATCTAGTAGTTCTAACTTAATTTTTACCTTAATTTTTATTGTAAAAGAATTAAATTTTTATCGTGGTTGTTGTTAAAAGGAGGGTTAACACATAACATTCCTTTTTATTAAAATAAATTTTACACAAACATATATGTTTTACATTATAAATTGAATTTGACATTTATTTTCAATTTTTATTAATTAAAAAATTTTGTTTTCATTCTAGTATTCATGGATAAATTAACAAGTTAAATTAAAATATACAATTTATCATTGTAAAAACTAAAAAAATAAAATTGAGTAAACTTATACACTATAGAATTACATGATATAAATGTGTTTATTTTTTGAAGGTGTATGTTTTTATCAAAAAAAATACACCCTGCAGTACATTATTATTCAGTTTTAGATCCCAATGGGGTATGGTATACCTTCCAGTAATGAATAATTTTGAGTATTTACATGAATATCACTCAACCTAAACTATAAAATGGAACCCAATCACTTATCTTTTTCACACCTTCTGTACTATTTGGTTTGACTAAAACCTAACCAAATAAATTCCGAAATTCCCTGTGCTAATTTTATATTACTTATTCTAGTAATAATTACAATCTTTTAAGGCTTTAATGAAATCCTAAGGAGGCTACATAAAGAAGTTGTAATTTTCTTCAATGATCATCTGTATTTTACTTCTTTCCCTGCCTCCTTAAATTTTAATTAAGCCATAATGATATAATATCTTAATTATATTCAATATACAAGGATGTTTTTATTAATATTTTATTACCTAAATCCATCTTCACTTCCATCAAATGTGTTATGACGTCATCATTGGTGTGTTTGGTGAAC
The DNA here is from genome assembly GCA_963277665.1 of Viscum album. Classification (NCBI taxonomy): domain Eukaryota; kingdom Viridiplantae; phylum Streptophyta; class Magnoliopsida; order Santalales; family Viscaceae; genus Viscum; species Viscum album. The sequence continues at coordinate 1,766,670,014 of OY728140.1, forward strand.
TACTGCATCACTAACCTACGTTATTCATTTTTTCATTTCCACCACTCAAGGATGTCTATAATTTTGGATATAAATTAAATATTATATATTAATTACATAATTATAATGATGGAGTAATTATGTCATATATTATTTTTTAAATCATATTCTTTAGTATATATGTTAATGTTGCTCGGGTGTACGGTGGACTACAACCCCACAAAGACATGTGATTTGTATTTCACTAACACTTAATATGGAAGATGATAAATGTAACATCCCGACCCATATCACCACTAATTAAATGTTTAGACCAGTCACTACATGACATCAAATGCACCTCCCTATACTCCTAAGGCTGTTGACAAGGAACAAGGGAGTAAGAATAGTCAGTGGGAGGACTATACCCTCTTATTTGAGTTGCGCAGTGGTAAAACAAAGTCAATCATAATGAACTGAATGAGTAGTAATGCATAATTGTCAAAGCAATAGAAGACAGATTTCATATAAATGAACAAAAGTGGACAAAAAAAGTTCATACAATAAATGAATGTATGAAATGGTATAGATACCATATGGAAAGAATTAAACAGTATAACATGTTCTTCAATACAATACAATGTAGGAATCAGTAAAGGAAATAGATAAAACTCAAATTCAATCCCTATGAGCATCTTGGGCTCTAGCTCAGTCCATTTCTCCTAACTCTCAGGTACATGAAAACCGTAACAAGCAAGGTACAAGCCCATGTGAACTAGAATGTCTACTCAGGGACCCTAGAGAAATGGTGGCCTGAGTAGGGTGTGAGATATAACTCTCAGTAGGCCAGCACCACTAGTGTCAAACACAATACTGATAGTGTCATATAAATTAAACAGGGTGCCAACATGGATAAATAAAACAGTACAATGTAACTAAATACCCAATTACCTTCTTCAACCCTCTTCTAGTGTCTTGACATGAAATAAAATCATTAAATGAGTTTTACCAATTTATTTCTATGTCACATTTGAATAAGATGCCTACTGAGTCCATGGAGTTTCCCCCAAGGTAAAATGGGGATAACGAATAACTAGGCCAGATTGGCTTTTTCTGTGGCACCTACCTATCAATGATTGACCCTTGGAGTATATTCAAGGAATCTGGTGATAGTATAAGTAGTGAAGGTTCCATGATGTAACAAGGCAACATGACAAAAATATTCGGTGAGGGAGTTCCATGGTAAAAACCAAGGTAACATAATCTTGCAAAATTTTAACTCAGTAGTATCTGAGTCTAGCTAAGTTGTAAGAGTGTAATCTGAGGAGTGTATTTCAAGGCTTTCAATAATAAGGTGTCTACCAAGTCCATGTAATGTATCCAATGTAAAACATAGATAAGAAAGGACTGGATCCAAGGAGTGTATTTGTGTCACCAACATGTCAATACGGGATCCAAGAAGTATATCCAAGTTATTCTATTGAACTAGATAGGGGACCCAAAATTAGTATAACAGGCATCCAAATATAAAACAAATAATGGGATCCGGGTGAGTATTAACCTTACCAACCCATTCTTGAAATTGGAATGGGATACAAGAGTTCTCATGGTATTCTCTACTCATAACCCATTACAAGCTTGACTATAACCATTCCCATTAAATAATGAATTAATGTAATGATTCATTTTGATACAACCCTTGCTATCAAATAGTGTGGAAAGGTTAATTTCATTGCATCAACTTATTTATTGGTTAAATCATTTCCTTCCATTAGTGTGAAATGTCATGTAGTGTTGCAACCATTTATTAAAATCTATTAAGGAATTTTTCAAAAGTCAAGGTCCACACCGCTACCTTCCCTTAACATTGTAAGGGTTTCCATGGATGTGAAACTAATCATTGTCGCATGAACATGGGTCCATCCATGTAATTACAACATGGTAATCCATGTATCTCTTAATGTATGAGTATTAAAATCCATTAAGTCCACTATGGAATTCTTACATGGGGACCCACTTGTCACCCAAGGTGTTATTAGCATTCAAAACATTTGAAAACAATTTTAGAAATTTTCTTTTATGGTTAATCATTAAGCATTAAGAATTAATTTAATTATACTCATTACTTTTATCAAAAACATGTAAATATCATTTATAAGTCTCCAAGAATATATGAAAAAGAGAAATTACCTACATGGGTAATTCCAATTTGAAACTGGACCAAACACTTAGATGGTGGTTTGACCCTTTAATCATTTAAAAATAAAAACATAATGTTTTTAATACCATTACTTCCATGTAGTAAACATGTCGTACCACAACATAACATAATATAATAATAATTATCAACATGACAAGTCATGAAAGATAGAACTAACCACTATTTTTTAACTTCAATGAAACATACCTCCATTGGGGGAGAGGGTTATTAAAAAACATGATATTGTTTATAAAAAAATAATTTATTACATTTAACATTCAAATCATGAACAAGATAAATTCAAATTTAGTAGAAATTAGACATAATAATTCCTTGAATGAATTAATTTATTACAAAAGTGTAGTAAGAAACATTTTTAAAGCATTTATAATGAATGAGGACTTAGAAATAGACCCCACCTCAGGGTGGAACCAAGCCATCAACATCAAATCTTGGAGCATTCTAAATCAAACAGACAAACCACTTTTGTGCATATACAACTATATATATTTGTGTATACAAAGAAAACATTTCCCATATTCCCCACTCCATGAGGAAATACACGAATATACGCCTATATATATATATACATACCTACCTATATTCCTAAGAGTCTTCTAAAGGCATAGAAAATCATAAAACACCAATCAAAAACCATTAATATAATATGATACTAGAAAGGAGTGGATAAACAAAGAATAATGTATAGACCATACACCAAAAAGTTTTCAACTGATCGAAAACACCTGAACTACCTTGCATTTGGCGGCGGTTGTTAGAACACGCACCCATGGATCTCGAGAGAACTACTGCATGGCCCTAAAAAGCCAATAAAACTGAAAATTTGATCACCCCTGAAGAAATAAGAATTGGAAAACCCCATGGCGAGATGGTGCAGCCGAATTAAAGCTAGGAAAAGAGAGTAGAAGAGGTATGAGACTCAAACCTAGGAGAATTGTGTGGAAAAACGAAGGAAAACTAGATGGATTTAAGGAAAAAGAGGAGGACGAGGAGTAGAGTTTGTGTGCACCATGAAGGGGACCTTGCTTTGGCAGTGTTGAATTTGAGAGATATTGAGGATGGAGGTTCTTATTTTAATTGATTTTTATTTTAATTTACTTTTATTAAATTAAGACAAATCATATTCTAAAAATAGGGTGACATGGATAGTTTAACCCTCAAGGTTTGGCAAACCATGCCAAACCGTGCGGTGCCTAATGCCTCGAAGACACATCATGCATAGGATAGGCGTATGGTTTAGGAAATCATGCACAACCCATGCGCAAAGCCACTTCCCCTATTTAATATAGGGATGCAGAGTTAACTACTGTGGACCTCCTGGTTTTTTAAACCGTGTGAAAACTGTGTGCCCTCTACATTCATTTAAAAATTGATGTTTTTTTGTTCTGACACTCCCAAAACTTCTTGAGACACTCGGGAGACTTATCATGCCTCCTTCCATGCCCAATAACATCACTTTGGAGTGATACAACTCTCGATATTATATTCCAAAGCTTGGATTTAAAAATGACTACTTTAGTAAATGAAGACGTAGAAAAACAACCATATTTTAGTCTACTTCAGAACACAGGATTCTAAAATCTATGGACCATAAAAACATATCATCCCTGAGAAGCCTTTGGTGAAAAAATAGGCACCACCTGACCTACAAGTGTCATGAAGTTTTATAAAAATGGATTCATTGAGTTACCAACACCCAAGGAACATTAACCATTTCCAATGCAGTTTCACTTCATACATTATAAGCCATGCCAATTACTAATTTTCTACTTAAACCCAGAAATAGATCTTACATGAGTCTATTTAGAAAGATACATGATCGCAACTCAATGTGTTCTTAAGGCACCCCTAGCATGATTTTTTTGAATAGAAGGGTGGAATTCAGATCAACATAACATAACTAGTCGAGAAATCTCTTTCAAAAGACATTTTCGACCATGAAACCACACTTTACTTTACATAGAAACCTGAAATAAAAAGGTTCCTTACAATCATAAACATCTAATAAAGAGAATAGAATGATTCCAACCACTTTGAAACTGTATCTTGTATAAATTTGACTGAGCTGGGCAGAGAAATTAAAAAGAAATGGTCGGAGTCCATGACTCTGAACAAGTTGTTCTTATATGGGAACCCAGGAATCACTCAAAACTTACTAAGCCTCAATAAGAACCAATCTTTAGTGTATAACATGGAAAATGATCGTCCCATAAGATCAAGAGCCTTTAACAGTTTAGCACGGGGTAAGATTGACACTCCCCAAGGGCATTAAGGTTGACATCCAGAAAGGGGACATGATCATCTCTTAAAAAGAGTACACTAAGAGGATTTAAGATGAGAAATATAGTCAAAACACACAAAACTAGATGATAAAATAGTCAAATGAGATCAAATTCATGTTACCATGACAGCACCAGCTCGATTTAATACATGCAATCCTTAGAGGCAAATAAGAAACTCAACCATTTCATAATGGCCCCCTTAGTTTGTGAGCCTTCTACATTGATGGATGCAATTACCTAGTTTATCCTAACACTAACCACCTTAAAAGTTCCATATCAGAAACAAATGAAAAAATAACCTCTCATTAATGTGATAGATTATAACAATGAGCCCGATATGTCAAAACATCTGAGTGTTTTGAAATCTAGTCTGATTATTGGATTGGTATTAATTCATTAACTCTCACGTCAATATTCATGTAGATGAATTGAGACCATACTCAATAGTACTATATGATTTATTATAGAGTGTTATAGCCTAATATGACAATTTTCCTGGATGATGTCGTACTAAGTCATCCATTTCATAGAATAAGAATGGGTCAAACAACCCACTAAGCAACCAACCATGCATGAGGCATGTCTAGCCAGCAGTAAACCAGCACGAACTGAGGGTCGAGCCCATAAAAAAATAAAAAAACACATGAACACCCGTCTGATCAAGGGTGTCATTGGAAACTGAATGTCCTGATTGAGACAATGTCACCCAACAATACCAAAAGTGTGAAAAAATCCACAACACTGGCAAGGAATTCATGTTCTGAGGGTGCTACTAACCACGAGTTATCCCCTTACAAAGAACAAGGTTGAAACCAAACCCTGGGTCCGGGAAAACAAAAGTACCTAGGATCAAAACCCAACCAAAAAGGCAATGATATGAAAAAGAATGTCTATGAAAAGTACTCATGATTTTGTTCCAATGAAACTCAATAGAAGTCTAACTACCCTTTACACGAGGGTTTCTAATAGTGGAAACCACTATAGGTTCCATTTACAAGCCTCTTACTTTTCACCACATTTAATCTTTAGTCCTGGAAATAAATAATCAAAACATCAAAGTACCATTTTCAAAACAAATCACAAGGTAATTGATTTTAACCAACGTCCCAAGGGAAGACATGATGGTTTTATAAGACGCCAATTTATAAGCATTTTACATTTGTTGACACCCCTTAATTTTCAATCAACTTATTAAAAAAAATATTCTTAAGATAAAATGGTAACCTATGGGGGTCCCATTTTAACCAAAATGGGTTATACATAATGCAACACAATAGAAAACACAAAATTATTAAAAATTTTAACAAATGAACATATTGTATCATAAATACATTTCCAAACTGACCTACTTAGGTCCAGTAGTTGTTTAAAAGCAAACCATTTTATTTATTGATCAAAAAAACGTCATTCACATTTATAAGCATTTCAGAATGCAAATTTCCCTTTCATTTTATATAGGTTGTCATTTCCAATTTCATGTAGCGCACATACACTCCATGGATGGAAAATTGGCTACCATTAATCTATACCAATGCTAATTCAGAATTTAACATGATTAACATAATAGTCCAAATTCTTTGGAGGCCACCTACAAACCTATAAAGTTATCATAAAAATTTCCGTTTGGAAATGGGCACCCTATGTTTAAAAAAAATCACATAACAATTAAATTTAGGAACGTTTTTATAATGGATCAATTACACGGGTTACCTTTTCCCTACTATAAGTTTCCAATACACCTTAGAATTGAGAATCAACTCCTTTAATAATAGTAACCAATAAAGTTTCTCATTAAACCATTTATATACATCAAAGTAAGCTAGCTTGGTACTACAAGTAGCTAACATAGAGAAAGAAGATGAAATCACAGAATCATGGAAATTTAATCGCATGAGCATGCTATAATGAGAAGTAAGCATAAAACACATGATAATGTATTACCTAAACTGGTTTAAGTCTAATAATGGAATATTGATAAGGCACCAAATCATACTTAAGAGGCAACCTACTAATTCCACAACAAGGCATGGAATATATGCAGGGAATGTGAATTTCTAAGTGATTAATATGATTCATGTAATGAAACTTCTTTTCTATATCAGGCCATGGAATTTTTCAAACGTTCAAAAAATAATAAGCAGCAGAATGTACACTAGTCACTCTAGGTTAAATCATATCAATTGTAACAATTAACATCATAAACAACAATCCCATCCATGGACACTTTGTCATTCCCTATATATGGGGTGATCAGTACCAAGAATAATTATTTTCAATGCACTGCCACTTTCTTAGTCTCTTATATACCAACCCAAAAAAGTAAGACAAAATGAAAAACCACCTTTAATACAAATTTGTAATGTCCTGACCTCGCTCACCACAAATCCAGTGGTTGGACTGGTCTTCACATTACCTTAGGTGTGCCTCCTCATACTCTATAGGCTGTCGACTAGTAGTGAGGGTGTAATAATAATCAGTGGGGAGACTATACCCTCTTATCATTGTTTCTCAGTGGTATAACTATGTAAATGATAATCAATAGAAAAAGCATTAATACATATTTGATAATTAATTGGGAAACAGATTTCAAATAAATTAACAAAAGTGGCCAATGCAAGTTTTTACCATAAATGAATGCATTACAAGGTTTTGATACATTACCAAAAGAAGTAAACAGTACAACATGTTTTTCAATACAATACAATGTAGAAAACAGGTAATGAAAAGAGCTAATACACAAATTTGATCCCCTCAAGCATCCTAGTCTCCAACTCAATCCTCTCCTCCTAACACTCAATTACAAACAATCAAAAAACAAGAAAGCTCAATGTCCCTACTAACAAGAAATTCATTTCAGGTATCCAAGTGAAATGGCAGCCCGAGTAGGGTGTGAGATAAAAATCTCAGTGGGCTGGCACCATCGGTGTCAATCCCAATCTTGACAGTGTAATATAAATTAAACAGGGTGTAAGAATGCATTAATATGGTATGCAGTACAATGTAACTAAATATCCAAGTACCTACATCTTCCCTCAACTAGTGTCTAGACATTTAATTAATTCATTAATTTATTATTACCAATTTATTCATAAGTCACATGTGAATAAGTCGCATACCGTGTCTATGGAGTTTCCTCTAATGTAAAAAAGGGGTTATGTAATTACTAGGCCTGATAGGAATTAACCATGGCACCTACTTGTCAATTATGGACCCTAGGACTGTATACAAGGAATCCTGTTACAATATAAGTAGCAAATTTTTTTAGATATTACAAGGTAACCTGACACAAATATTCAGTGAGGGAGATCTATATTAAAAAACAAGGTAATGTAAATCTCATAGAATGCTAAATCAGAAGTATCTGAGTCTAGCTAAAGGGTTAGAGTGTAATCCCAAGAGCCTATTTCAAGGTATTATACAATAAGGTGCTTACTGAGTCCAAGGAATGGATCCAAGGTAAAAAGGGGATAAGCTAGGACTGGGTACAAGGAGATTATTTTAGGTAGCTACTTGTCAATGTTGGATCCAATTAGTGTATCCAAATAATCCTATAGTTCTACACAGGGGAAACAATAGTAGTATACCAAGCATCCAAATATATTACAAGGAAAAAGGTCTATGTGAGTCTAAAACATAGCAACCCATCCTTAAATTTGGAATTGGGTACATGAGTGGTCACGGTATTCTATAATCAGAACCTATGAAAAGATCGAGTCTAACCATTATTAATTAAAAAGGAAGTCATGTAATGTTTCAGTTTGGACCAACCATTTCCATCCATTAATATGGAATTGTCATGTAGCATGGAAACTATTTATTAATCTGTTCAATCATTTCCTTCCATTAGTGTGGAAAGTTCATGTTGCATTGCAACTACTTAGTTAAATCCATTAAGGCATTTTCAAAAGTTTTTGTCCACCACACCACATTCCCTTTACATGATAAGGGTTTCCACATACAAGGAACCAATCATTGTCTAATGATCCCGATTCCATCCATGTAATTTCTATATGAAAATCCATTTATCTCCCATGTTATGAGTATGAAAACCCATTGTGTCCACCATGGAATTCTTACATGGGAACCCAAGTGTCGCCCAAGGGGTTATTAGCATTCAAAACAATTGAAAACAATTTTGGAAATTTGATTTTAGGGCCAATAATTAAGCATTAAGCATTTATTTCACTCATATAATTCCTTTTATTAAAAAACACTATTGAATTTATAAAGCTCCAATGTTCCATGAAAAAGAAAAATTACCAACATGGGTAATTCCAATCTGAAAGTAGACCAAACACTTAAATGGTGCTTGTTCGTCTAATAATTTAAAAGTGAAAATTATTGTTTCAAATACCATTAGGGTCATGTACTAAACATGACGTACAAAAATATAACATCAGTAGATAATATTTATACACATGACAAGTCAAACAAGAAATATCTAACCACTACTTTTTATCATGAAGGTAGTGCCCCTTAGTTGGAGTGGTTTTATTATAAAACCTGATATTTTTTATCAACAAATCATTTATTGCATTTAAAATTCAAATCAACAACATGATAAATTCACATTTAGTAGGCATTGGAAATAATAATTCATTGAATGAACTAATTTATAAAAAAGTGTAGTAATCCACATTATTAAACCATTTATAAAGATTGAGTACTTGGAATGTGACCCTACCGCTGGTTGGAACCAAGTAGTCCACATCGGATATTGGATCTTTCAAACTCAAGAAGACAAACCACTAACGTGCATATACAAATATATATATATATATATATATATATATATATATATATATTTGTGCATACCTTTAACCTATTTCCCATATTCCCTTCTACATTAGGAAATACACACATGGAGGATACACACCTATATATATATGTGTGCATACCACCATATATTCTAGTGAGCATTTCAAAGGCATGAAAACTCACAAAAACCACACCCGACAACAATATACACAATAAGACACTAATAAGGGAGGTGAAAATAAATATGATGGTATAGAACATACCCATAAACATTGTTGGAATACCAAAAACACCTGAACATCCTCCCATTCAACAACGGTTGCCAGAACCTGCACCGATATATCTTGACCGACCTTCTGCCAGACCCTAGAAGCAATGAAAATTGAAAATTGGATCACCCTCAAAGAGCTAGGGTTCAGATGAACCCCATGGGGTGATGGTTAGGTGGAATCAAAGATGTTAAAAGGGAAAAGAAATGTTAGAAGACTCATGCCTAGGAGAATCATGTGGAAATACGATGAAAATTGGATGGATTGATGGTGGAAAAGGAGCATGAGGAGGGGATTTTATGCACCTTGGGAGGGGGTCGTTCGCTTGGGTGAATCCCATTTAAGAGAGGGTAAGGATGAGAGTTAATTTTTAAATTTCTTTTTATTTTAATTTAATTAATATAAATTAAAGCATATAATATTCTAATAATTGGGCGTCACGCACATTTTGACTGGCACAGTTTGTCAAATCATGCGTAAACTGTGTGCTGCCTACTTCCTTGAAGACACACCCCGCATAAGCTAGGCATGTAGTTTAGGAAACTGTGTGAAGGCCGAGAGAAAATCTATTTCCCCTATTTATAATAGGGATGCATGGTTACCTATTATGGGCCATATATTTTAGAAGCATGTGTGCAAATAGTGCGCCCTATATAGTCATATAACACGTGATGTATTCGGTTCCAACACTTTTGAAACTTCTCGATCAACTCAAGAACCTCTCAAGCCTTCTCCCATTCCCAAAAAACATCACTTAGGAGTGATCCAAATTGGGAAATTAGGTTCCAATTCTCAGTTTTAAAAAAGATTATTTTCGTAAACAAATATGTTCAAAAACATTCATATATTAGTCTGGTTCAAAACATGGGAATCTACAATAAGGATAAATTTAAAGATTAAATGTGATATAAATTAAATAATTATGATACTAATGAAATATTTACAATTTTTTATTGATAATATAAAATTTACATTTCTTTCCTTTTCACTCACATAAAGATGATAACATCGTTCGTATATGTGGGGACTACCACATTCATGAAGCAGTGTCACTAGATTATAGTCACCACACAACAAGTATGATATATATATATAAGTATATAATATTGTATATGTGATATAATTATACTAATGGGAAGGGAAATTATTACTTACCTCATTTTAACAATGATCATTGGAAAATGGAAAATTTACTCATGCGTACGTACGACATGTCGTCACCATGATCACATCATACATTATTTTTATAAAAATCATTTCAGATTGATTTTAAATGTGGATTTATTTTAAAATATATGACAATTATTTCCTTATAATTATTATTTTTGTGATGATATAAATACACAAAAAATTGTAATTACCAATTCATTCATTACAAAACAGTCATGAGAAAACAAGCCAGTTAACACATGAAATCGTGATAGTAATGAAGATTATTAATGAATTGTTGATATGATGTTATCAAAAAACACATATGATATTATTAATAGAAATATGGTTAATTATTATGTTAATACCATTTTAGAAACATATATAAATGACATTAAGTCATGTTCATCTAAATAAGTATAAGGTATGGGATTTCATCTCAATTTTATTTCATTAAGGCATATTGTAATTTTATGCTCCTATTTTATTTTACATGTTTTATATACTATCCCCGTGACATGTAATCTCATGTATACATAATTATTCATAGAATATTATCATTAAACATGAATTATATCATTTAAGTGGATTTCACTTAAATGCGAGCAATTGGTGTGGTAAATCTAAGCCTAATTTCTACTCATTGGGTTAAAATTTTGCTTCGTTGATTATATCATACTATGTATATTTTTATAATGACTTATGAGTATATTATACATTATTTGAACTTGGTTTATGTTGATTTATATTTGATATGTATAATCTATTTTTTATCTCACTTTAATATTATGTTATTTGAAAGTGTTTACTTCACAATGTCACTTTAATTGGGGTTGTTTATTCATGAATTTCAACTGAAGGAAACTATTTGAATAATTTTTAATAAAAAATTTAATTTTCTAATTATTTGGATATTAAAGAAATTTTCATTTAATAGTAAAATTTTTCCACTCTTTGGTAATTAAAATATTCTCTCTTTAGTAAAAAATATTCTTTCTAACAAAACATTGTTTTCTATAGGTTTTTAATTTTTTTTGACATGTTCAAAATATATTTCAAAATAAATATTTACCAATTTTTTCCATATACAATGACAATTCCACGTATTATTTTTTTATTTCAAAACAACTCCCATTTATATTTAACTGAAAATGGGAATGGAATATTCTTATCTATTCATTAATAAGAACATTAAATTTTTTATTGTAAAAGTAATGTTACTTTTACTTTCACAGCATGAACATAATTACCCTTCACTATGAACATCATTTCATTGAAACTTCCATTTCATTTTTTCAATGATCTTTTTGAAGAAAATGTTTTTCCATGTAATTTTTGAAGAAAATGTTTTTCCATGTTTTTCCATGTTTTTATATTTAAAAATATGTAATTTTTCCATATTTTTTCAATATTAAAAGATATTTCTATGAAGAATTATTTTAAATATATTTTTATTGTAATTCTATTCATCAACTAAAACAAGAATTAATAAATAATTTAATATTTCTTGGTTGTAAACATCATAATTTCTCCTCTATATGGTTTATGATTATTTAAACCCATAATATTGTTGAAATTTACTTCCTTTTTTCATTTTAAGTCATTAACTTCCCACCCTAGAAACATTAACTTAACTATGATAATTAGAAATTAAATTTCCCCAAAATATCCCTACAATTTGTCATGGATATTCTTATTTCCTAAACTATATATAGTTTTAGTATATGTTATTTTAATTTTAATGGTATATGATTCAATGTGGAAATATTCAAAAATCATTATTTTCAACTCAATATTTATATTTGATGATAATTTAGATTAGTAATTAATTAAATTTATTATTTAATATATGAGTAATGTTGTAAACCTATAGTGATATGTGGGGATTGATATAATATATCCACATCATCAGTTAGTAGGATTTATGAGACAATCAAAATAATCTTGAATTAAATGGATATTTTCCTATATTTTGTAGTTGTATTGTGAATGGTATTAATGGTAGTGGTGTCATAATGCATGAGATCATTGTGTCTGATAATTAATCATTTCTTGTATTAATATTTTAGTTGTAATTATCTAGAATGTTTTTAGTATGATAATATATATCGGTAAATTTAATTACCAGTATATTGATTAAATGACAATGGTTTTAAAATATTTAATTTGACATATTGGTTATTCCATATTAAGTGATTTAAATGGAATGATTTCTTAGTTATAAAAATTTACATGTTGATTAATCTTATTTATTTATGACGAAATCTGATGTACATAACCCTTACCAAGAATATGATGTAATCCTTATCTAGATTATTTTTCTTAGGATTCTCGGAATAATATTATGTTTTGATATAAAAAGATATTCTATAGGTAATAATGTCATTATTGAAAACAATTAAGTTGTATATTTTGTATTCAATTGTAATTTTTGAATCATGTTATTACCTTTTTCCAATACTAATAACTATTCAATTTTTCATGATGTGATTCATTGAATCTTATGATAATGTAATGAAGTGATAACTAATTATGGGATTCTAGGTTTCGGGTCACTACACATAGAAATAACTATAATATAAGACAATAGATATACTTTTAAAGTATAAGGATTTAATAATTTCTCTCAAAAGATATTTTACATAATAAATCCTGAAAGGAAATGAGATTATAATATGAATACCTTGCAACTTTGTTTATTTTTGAATCATAACACACAAGAAACTAATAGTTTAAAATGAAGAATTAAATACCATAAATATAATGGAATTATATAAATATCATATCAGGGGGATATTATATATATCATATACAAGAAGGAAGTGGTGAATATGGTATATGTCTCATAAAAATCAATGGTAAGATGAGAAACCATTACATTAACTGTGAATTTCATTTTAATTTAAATATATTCATATATAATAATTTTAAATTTATCATAAATATATAATATAAATATATACATAATTTTAATAGTATAAATGGCTTAGTTATAACATATTATCACATATTCAATAAAAATAGTTCCTAATCATCATTTTTTCAGTAGTTAACTATTTTGTTTTTCATGTTTGTTTTGATCTAGTTGTTATATTCCTTGTATCTTGATCATGTTGAAATCAAAAATTGAATATTCATCATGTAATATATATCATATTTAATTAATAAAAATACTTTTATAATCATTTATATAATACAGTGATGGAAAATTAATTGGGTCAGATTATTGAGAGATTTGTCCATTTATATGTGTGTGTAATGATAGAAATTTTCAATGGATGGAATGAAATAATGATAAATTATAAAACGGATTTCCAGTATAATTTTTTTTATATTCAATATCATAAATATTAATAAAATCTATCCTTATTAATATTATTCAAATGTTAAAATAATAAACTAATAACATCGCATCATGGATGTTGTAATCGAGTTATTTGCATTTGCGACATTATCATTTTCCATCAATGGAGATGTAAAAAGGTTGAAAAGATATTATAATTGTAGAATAATAATTATGTGACTTGTATATTATATAATTATGTAATCAAACTTAAAAACCCACCATGAATGATGGTGGTGGAATACTAATCATCTTGTTATGTGCAGGCGATACTCCCTACATACAAACGAGCAATACATACATTAACAATTTGATTAAAATGAGGCGGAAAATGGTTATAAAATAATAATAATAACATATATATATTTATTATAATATAGTAATAATTTTTAACTTCCTATAATATATTTTTACTATGTCGAAGAGAAATTTACTTTTAAAGATTCTGGTTGGACTATTTCATTTTAATTATGAGACCTCCTTTGTTTCACACATTATGTCATGTTAAAATGTTCTTAGGAGATGGATAAGATTTCGATAATTAATGGAAGTAATATATTATGGATTTTTGTTCAGACATGGAATATATTTATATATAGTTAATATTGTGTGAAAAATGGTGGAGAAGGGGTTCCTGTTTATAAGTGAATGTAGGGACACACATTGAATTACATAAATGATTTAAATGATATATGGTCTCATTAAAGTTCATGTGGACCATATTGAAATCTAAATCTAATTTAATACATGGTAAGGTAAAAATAACTTCCATCAATAATATTTAGATTCTTGTATGTGTCATTTTTACCCTTATCTCTTGCTTTGACACTCTTGGTAAACTTGTTTTAACTCTAACAATTGTAACAAAAAAATTAGTATTTACAATTTTTTGTGAACGAAACAAAAATGAGATGTACTAATATATTTTTAATATTTCTTCCAAAAATGGATTCCATTTTATCAAATAATAAATTTTTTATTATAATAAACTATTTTTAAAAATATCTACCAAAACAGAATGAAAGCCTGTACTTTTGAAAATTTATTATTATGGAAAATAACTGAATTTATTTTCCCTCCTTACATAGTAAATAATCATACATGAATGTCAAAATATACTTTTGAATATATATATTGAATAATTTTTATCGACATCATTATTTTTCAATTGTGATCTATTTAATTTATTACATTAAAAAATCATTTCTTATAAAAAAACATTTTTTATAAAATATATATATTTACCCTCAAATGACTTTATCTTCTTTTTTAACCATTAGATAACTAATATATTAATTTTTTTCAAACATTAAGATTAAATTTCATTAAATTTTTTTTTATGGTGATTAATATGTTTTATTTTTTAAAAATTTATAACAACTAGTAAAATACAATTCTTTTGAAATATAGGACTTTTAGTACTGAAATAATTTTTTTCAAACTTTAAAGATTATTTCCGGGGAAATAATCAGTGCATTTAAATTCATAAAATCATTTTTTAAAATGACTCATAATTTTTTAAATAATATTCATATATAATAATATAATTGATTAGTTATAATATTCATTATATATAATGGTTCATTAATAAATTATATTTCTTTTAAATAAATATATCAAATACATAAAATTTATTTTAAAGAAAAATAATTATATAATATCAATGTGTTGTTGTTTTTTTCCATAAAATGGAAGAAAACTCATATTTTTTCTTATCTTCTATCCAATGAGGAAGATATTGGTGAACCATTTAGGATTTTGAGGATTCCTATGGATGTTGGAATTATTGTGCTCGAAATCTAAGACATCACCTATGTAGCATTAGTTAGATACATTCTTCTAGTAGCAACATAAAAAATGTTGTTTATATGAAAAACCGAAATGGTTGACAGTAATGTTATCATTTTGTTAATAAATGTTTTCATAGATCTAAAATATATATATAGATGAATCTCTAACAAATTTATTTCTATAATCTATTCCTATGGAGATATAGTGATAGTAGTATATACAGGTCATGGGTCCCTATGTATATCATGATTCTTTTTATATTTTTATATAGAGTAGAAAAAAATACTTATAACATATTTTTAAAGAGGAATTCTACCTTTTAATGATTTTCATCATGTTTATGGGTTTCGAGGGTGTGGGAGCCGATTTCCAAATTTCCACAGAACATGTACTATGAATATCTTATAGGAAACATTCATAACATTAATATGATTCATGATGTAAATATGTTTCTTTGAATATGATACAATATTGGTTTGGAGAAAGAAAATTTTTTCATGACATGAAAATAATTCATATTATGAATTAATTGATCAATGATTTTAAATTAGGGAAATTCTATTTTACTTCAAACATGAGGGATTCAAGTAGTGAATCATGGATTCTTAATGATTATTTTTGGAATCCTTTAGGTTCTTATGTATTGTAATCATGAATCCCAATTCATCTAGTTTCCTCATACCTAAAATGTATCTTAGGTCTCTCATAGGTGATTTTGGGTTACTCCTCCCTATAAGATCACATAATTTGGAACCTTTATCTCTAGGAAAGATGGGTTCTCCCCCACTGTATTGTTTTACATTCATATTTTTCATTCTTCATTGATCATGGGTTTTGGTTACAGTGATGGGATACATTTTTTTTGAATCCATGATCATGTGATGTTTCTTTTTTGATCACTTATATATTATTTATATGATTATATTATGGGGGATATTCCTATTTTGGTGATTTAGTTCAGCACCTAAGAGTTGTGTGGTATGTGTCATTTAACCTTCATCATTAAAATTTTTTTTATATAAATATATTCTAAGACTTGAGAATTTATTCTAATGACTTTGTGGGTTAATTTGTATTGTCTCTTCTATTTGGATCCTATAGTGGCTGTTGTGAGACCCATTTTTGAGGTAGGTGGTTTCATATATAGCCTATATTGGATAAAAATGATTTACCATGGAATTATAATTTTTTTAAAAAATAATATCCATAATTAATTTGAATATGTAAAAGTGTTTTTTAGAAAATATCCAGTTTCCCCTAATTTTAGAAAATTGACATTTTTTTCATAGAATTACGAAATTATGTGTGGATTGGTTCTCAAATCATGATTTAATGGAAGGAAAGTTTATTTCTTGATTTTTTAAATCTCTTAAATAGTATTAAAATGATTTTATGTATTTCACGCATGGTAAAATTTGGTATATAGATGTAAGGATTAGTATTGGGGATCTTCTATTGATATTTTGAGGGAGTTCACTTTCTTGGTTGTTATTTAATTCCTATATAAAGATTCATTTGGACTTAGTAATAGTTAAAAATTTTATGAGGGTTAACTTTAAGGGGTGTTCCACTATTATCCTTGCTAAGTGCATGGGTTTTATAGACTGTTAGTTTTCCCTAGTCGTAATGACATATGATTATCCTATCTATCTTTCATATATGTTATCTTTAGTCTCGATTACTATTTACCTATGGATAATGTTGTTTTTTATTTGATATACATAACTTGATAGCTAGAAATGGTAATTATAAATTATTATTTAAAATATCTTAAATTTTTTTTTGGAAACTATGAAAATATGAGAAATAGTTTACTATTTTTTTAATATAAAAACTGTTAAATTTTAATTATAACCAAATTTATATAAATTGATAAAATTTGGATTTTTATATAAATACGTGATAAAGAAAACCAAAGAAGGACCCAAATGAGACTCTTTATCTCACACCATGTACACCCCTTTAGTGGTGTTTAGATCTAGTATTGTATTCTGATGCATAATGGGGGAAGAAAACATAGTGAGTTATTGAGGATTTATGTTATCTTTCTTGGGGTAGACGTTTCTGATATAGATAGATGTTTCCCACATGTCACATTGAATAGCTTTCTACGGTTTTAATAGACTCTTTTGGACATTAGTCCTATTAATTGTTTGTTTTATTGGAATATCTATCTTTTGTTTATTCCTTTTACTTTTTTGTTATATAGAATGTTTTATTTTCTCATAAATTAATTTCTAATGTATATTTATTTCATGTATCCTATTTCCATTGGGGAGAAATATTTTACTATAGTTTTTTCGATGTATGGGTTCTAGTCTCTCACCCATGGTTATCTTGAATGTTGATTAGGTTAATGGAAAATCTGTTTAGGTATCTTTTTAGTGGGTGTCTAGGTAAGTTAGTTAAAATTGGTATTAATTTTTGTTTTTTCATATGATTTATTATCTTAGTACATCTGGTGGGTAAGATATTAGATTATTAGGACATGAGAGGTAGGGTTCAGTGAGTGACTAGTATGATCTTTATATAAGGAACCTCAAACTATAATGGGAGTTTCAGATGTGTGTCTGTAGTGTTGAGTTTTAATATTAATCAATGTTTCTAATTAATTTTTTTGGTTAATATTTATATTATCCTCTTATATGATCATTTTTTCTATTTCTGGTGTCTAGTAACATGCCTATGATATATCATTAATAGGATACATAGGATGGTGTAATGTTATATTCCCCTAAAGGTATCCCTCCAAATGATTATAATCCAATCATATCTTTTATTCAGTACAATTATTTCATGGACCAAAATGTACCATGATTTCAGAACCACGTAATTAGATATCATCCATATGTGAGTATGATAGTTATCAAAGATTAGATACCCTATGTGAGAATACCTCATCCTTTAGAAGTATGAATGAACCTAGAGACGAATATGACTGTCTTGATATTATATATATGGTCTCTGAAATCATTGATACACCTATGGTTATCAAGGTGAAGTGAATAGCTTTCATACTTTATATTCCAAATAAAAGGTTTTGAGTTTCAATGGTGATGGAGGACTAACACATGGAAGTGTATTGTAAAGGTTTTGTGATGCATGTCTTTAATAATTATCCTCAGGTCTCTGATGATATTATTGTCTATAGAGTTTATATATTTGCATTAGAGAGAATAATCATTTTCGTAATACACCAACCATTTTGTAGAGAAGGTTCATTTTGGTTTTACGGTGGTGTTGAATGATTATTAAAGAGAATTGTAATTACAATAGGGTTTTAAACTATATATTAGATCATATGTATTTGTAAAGATTATTATCATATATCATGTCATGACATTAATTGATATGACTGAACATATGGATATGAAGAAAAATATTAGATTTAAATGATATTTCCTTCACAAATATCTATAGGTACCCATCCATTGGAATTATGTGTAAATCACTATCACATATAGGATGTGTTTTTGGATGATCATGATGTGTGTCCAATGACATCAATATATACCATCTTTATCACATATTCAATTGAAGCTATATTATTTCAAATCGGTACCTCACATTTTTTTATCTTCCCATTATTTTTTTATAATAAACCACCCAATAGATTTCATGTATTTTATTACGAAGATTGTGATGTGTCATGGAAAGTAGAAATATTAGGGGTTTCATTTCCAATTATTTTATCTTTTAATATAACATAAATAGTTATTCTGGGATATAATATTCCTTGATTGAGATCTTTTTGAAATAATCTTAAGGATAGATTTTCTAGATTCTCACCATGATAGAATGGATTATTATCATTAGTGTGTTATATTTTTTACCTACAATCAGTGAACATGGGTGATTCAAGGAGTGTATGAATGGAGGTCAGGTCATGCATAAGCTTCCCTCCCATATTTCAGGAGTTTATTATTTGTATCTATTATTGAGCCCAATAATTTTTCATCTATTGTTAATCTTCCTATGGTTGTTTATGATTTCTATAATTATTACCATATAAATTCATTTGTTTTCCTCTAGAGCTGGATTTGGAGTTTATGATTGATCTATTTTTTGGTGTGGAGATGATATTGATACCCTCTTACCATTTGGAACCACCGAGTTAAAGGCTCTCAATATCCAGTAGGATGAACTAATGGAGAATGTTTTTATTCACCCTAGACGTTCACTGTGTGCATCCCCCATAGCCTTTTACAAGAAGTCATATAGTTCAATTTTTTGGAATATTGGTTGTCCAACCGGTTTATGGTAGAAAATTATTACCCTTGTTTCCTTGTAGATGTCTTATTAGATAATTTAATGGGGGATGTGGTTTTAGAAAATTTTTCCTCATTTAGGTTAACATCTACTTCATGTGTATGAGTTAAATATTCAGAAGACCACATTGATTATAAATAATGGTCATTATGAATATCTTATGATTCATTTTTTGTTTATTTAAATATTCAATTGTTTTTGGGTTTTGGTAAAGTCGATATTCCATTAATATCATGGTACCATCATTGTGGTGTTTGCGGAAAATATCTTTGTTTAATCCTGCTATGAGAAAGAGCATGATCACCACCTAAATATGATTATGGAAATCTTTAGAACCCTCCAATATTCTTGAAGTATATTTAAATTCATTTTATGGATCCACGAAGAGATGTTCATGGGGAATGAGATTTTTGAACATGGACTTCCTATCGATATTGAGAAGGTAATTTCTATCTAATCATGAGAGGATCCATGAAACATTTTTTATATATGGATTTTACTTGTAATTTAGAGATACTATCTATATTTTAACAATAATATCACAAATTTTTCACCTCCTTTTAACACTTTTACCATTAAAGGGGTGAAATTCATTTGGGATTTTAACACCTCATGATTTTTGAAATATTTTTTCAAATAAATTTATTTTTCCAATATTTTTTTATTACACAAAATTCCATGTTTATTTTGATTTTCACAAAAAACAATGTTTATCTTAAATTAGATGCAACAATGAGTGTAACTTTTGTTACACGCAGCACTGATTTTAAACAGAACTTTAAATATTATAAAAATTAAATTATTTAATATGATTCTTATCACCTTTTCATTGGAATAGTGGGTATGAATTAGATTAAATAATTTATGATAATAAATGATTTAAACATGAATGTATAAGTAATTAGTTTTCCTAATTAATTAAAATTTAAAATAAAAACTACTTCAAAATAAATTAAATCATTTTCTGAATAAATATTTTTAGTTACAGAAGACCATTTTTCCTTAATTATTTAAAAAATAAATTTTCGAGAAATATTTTAATGAAAATTATATATAATGTTATCAATTTTTTTAATAATAATTTTATGTGTTTTTTAGACAGGATTTGTTAATTAATAAAATTTTACCCATAATTAATGTATTTTAGTAATTTACTTTACATATATAACTTTTATAATTAATCTTTATAGAAAAATTAAAATTTCTGAAGCATTCCTCTTTGGAAGAATTCTTTTTCATTGCGTCTACGGGTTTTATTTTAATTTAAATTATTTAACTTATTTTAAGGGAATTTATAAAAATGGATTATATATTTATAATCATAATTATTATATTTTTAAATATTTTAGACTTAATTTTGTACTTTAATTTATAGTTAAAAGTGTTAAAATTATTTGCACTATTAAGTTCAAAATGGGGTTTTTTCGAGGGTAAATTTAAATAGATAATGTGTAAAATGACATATAAACTTCCCCAAAACCATTTAATGGATATATTTAGAACAAATAAAAAAATTGAAAAATTGAGCATTTAGATCCTTTTATAATGAAAAAAATATTGGTACAAATTTTACTTTTAAACAACTACATGTGTGCCACTCTCCTTATAAATAAAATGGCACACCCTATCCACACCACATTACACATCTAAAACCCATTTTTCAATACGTGACAAAATAGGATCATATTAAACTCCTCGGATATTAGAATCATTATTTTGGTCATAAATACAACATAAGAATCCTTTTGGTTTAAACCAAAAGAAGATTTCTAAAGAAGTGGTAAAATCCATAACTGAGTGTTTTATTTTCACTTTTCCTATACCTCATTAAATTATTTTTATACAATGATTATATAATAAAATATATATCTACCAATAAATAGATGATTCTATGTTCATTTAATAACCTAAATCTCTCTCTTATTCTATAAAATGGAAGACAAATTAATCATTCCTATGTTTGATGGACTACTACCTCACAAACATATGTTATTCATTTTCCATCACCACCACTCACATGTGAATATGATAATTTATTTAATTTTTATAAATTATATTTATGTTTTTATTATACCTCAATAATTATAACACCAAATATACCTCCATAACTCCTATCTCATTGGAAAATAATAACTACTCTCGTGTGTATGGAGTACTACCACCTCATGAACCGATTTGATATGATCTTCAATTACCATTTTAAATATATTTTAATAATTATATATTAAATTATTTTTAAGATATTTGAATTATAATTATTTATGTTATAAATATATTACACATACTTTCCTACATTCCAGTATGTGGGGTATATGATGACATCATTCATGTTTAGAATGATCCACCACCTTACGAAGCTATCTGAATCATTTTTCACTATTTCTTTTACTATAATATAATAAGGGTAAATTTAATGAATATATGCAATATATGTGAAATAAAAATGATTTTAAAATGATTATATATTTTTTAAATTAATTTCGTTTTACCCATAGATAAAATGGAAACAACGTGTATGCATATGTAGGACCTACCGTTTTCATTAACATTGTATTTAAATTTATATAATTAATAGTTATAGATTAATATAAATTCATACATAAATAATATATATTATATGTATATCATGTATAATTTTCTTCATACTATTTAACAACGATCAAATTAAGAGGACTGAAAATACCAAATCAAAACACAAATGAAAAAATAAGTTGTTACATGAAACACAACATTATCATGGAATTATTAACGAAACCAGAAATAAAAGTATATATTTTAATCACATTTCATACGTTATATATAAGTATGGTCCATCAATAGATTTATAAAAAACATAAATTTTTTATACAAGAGGTTTTAATGTGAATGAATAAAGTCGATACAAAAGGTAAATGATTTTTGTCAAACATAAAATTTCTATGAGACAAAAGACAGATTCACCACGTGTATATTTATTTATTTATTTATATATAATGATTTTAATTTATAATTATTATCCTTAAAATTATAGGGATATGAATATAATTTTTATGATATCTGTTTCAGGGGATTCACTAATAAAACATTACAAAAGCAGTAAGGTACACTTGTCTATCTTTGTATTCTTTTGGACCTATGTTATGTTACACAATTATCTTATTATGAGGTGTAAATATAGATAATTTTTTTTATCTTGAATTTATTTATTCCTATTATATTTTATGTTTCACTTCTTGTTTTTATTTCACAGGGCTTATGATTTAATGTTACCAAAGTGGTAATGGATTTATGGTACAATCCCATCATTTATCAGGATTGTTTGTGTTTGTTCTTCTAAAGATAAAATATAATGATAAATAAATCAATGAACATGTTAATTTTTTTACCTCTAGTTATGTTTAGAGATCAAATTTTTCCCATTATTTTCCTTTCTTTATTTACAAAAGATTCGAAATGAATGATTTTTATGAAAATATACTTTATTTTACTATTCTAATAAAAATATTCTTTCACATACATATCCATTTCTTGTGAAATGTATTCAAAAAATAGTTTAACATTATCCAACCTATTTATTAATGACAGTTTTACCCATTTTCAATTTAAAAATATGTAATATTGATTTAGTTTTCTAAGGAAACAACTCCTATTTTTGTTTTACCAAAAATGTGAATGTAATATTATTTTAATCATGTATGGAGTAAATTATAATTTCTTATATCATTAACACCTCATTTTTAACACCCCAATATTCCAAGGTATGATTTTCTTTGAATAATACAGTAGCGTGTGTTGTACACAACTTTGAGATTCTAACACACTACGATCAATCAAAGTAGCCATTATGAATAGTAATATCCACTTTTTGAAATTTTATAAATTTTATCTCTCAAAATGGACTTCTTTTTTGGATTCATAATATCTAAATTATCCTAGGGTGAAATTTTGGTACTTTTCAGATAACGTTTATATTTTGATGAATAGTGAAAATTACTAAATTTTAATTAAAAACAACTTTTTTAATCAAAATAATTAATACTGATAAATTATAAATTTTAGTGGTTTAAAAGTATATTTATAATATATATTTTTACCATTTAATACAATGTTGGTCATTGGACATAATTTCACAATAAACCGGACATAAACAAGTGCCAATCTTTTGATAGTTATTATCTCTTAAAAACATGCTTTTTGTTTTAACAATGGGAATTAATTTTAAAATAATTTCTTCCACTTTTGTATTTTGAATTTGGAAAAATTGATTCCATATTTGGAATCAGTATTTCCAAATTGTGTAAATAGGTAACTTTTATATTTAGACATTTTGAAAAATTACTTCGGTAAATATTTTATTTACCATTATTAAAGGGTAAATCCGGTAAATAAGGGTAAAAGAATAATATTATAATAATAATAATAAATTACCCTAAAATATGTTCTAACCTTATTGGTTGATACATGTCCGACCATGGGCATCTTTTCGTTGATTTTGGGACCCCATGGATCCACTTGTAAGTGAAAAAGGACACTTTATATTAATTAAGTTAAAATAAATACAAAAATGACATAAGCATATATCTTTTAGTAAAACAATTTTTACATAGGGTTATATATGTTGGATTTTCTAATATAAATATTCATTAGAAATATAAAAATATTTCCTACATAATAGTATTTTATTTATAATTTTTATACATTTAATAATTAAATTTATTTATGACACAATAATGATGCAGTATTTTTTTATTAATGAAAGAATCAAATAATTGATATTATAAATATCAAAATTAATGTAATTTGAATCTTTATATGAATTACACTACTTTTATAGGTTAATATTACATATTAGTACTGGTTAAATGAATTTTTTTTGAAGTAATCATGTTGTTGTGAATTTATCAAAAACAAAATACCCAATTGTGTCAAAATTGACATAAAAGAGTTTTTAAAAGAAATATTATATTATTAATTGATATTAAATTCTTAAAAATATAAGGTTCGTCCAAGAGACATTTATTATGATATGTGTATCATTAATGGACCACTTGTGGGTCTCTTGGATGTATATAGTATGTTTATTAACTATATATCATAAAAATACAAAGTGACATGGTAATTGTCAAACCAATTAACTAAGAGTTAAAAATAAAAGATAAGGTTAATATAATGATCCAAACCTGTCTAAAAACTATTGGTGGAAATTATTTTGACCCATACCCACCTTATACTTTTAATAATCCACTTTGGAGCCATTACAAACCGAATATGAGTTTATTATAAAATAATATTTCTAGCCTTTCCAAAGGTTCCCCTCACCCCTCTTATAAAAGGGCACTCCCCCTTCTCACTAATTCATAAAATCAAAGCCTTTTAGCTCGGCCAAACCCAGCCAAAATACTCTCTCAACTTCCCTAACTTCAACCTAGAGGCCATAGTTTGATTATAAAGCCAACCTATAGAGCCCTTTTGATCAAATCAAAAGGAAGAACCCGAATAAGTGATAATGTTTTCACCACCCTCTTTCAAGTTCCTTTCTTCTTCCACTTCTTCTTTCTTTGTTATTCACATTGTAAAATAATAACACCAATATCTTCTATATACTATGATGTTATTATGAATATGGTACAATCATATTCAGTATTCTATCCATCCATTGAATGACATGTCACCATACGTGCATGCGTACGGCTTACCGTCTCCACGTCGTGGTGTAATTGTTATTAAATATATTATTATTTGGATGGATATAATAATGATGTGTAATTACTGTAAATAATAAATATAACATGATAATAATTCTCTGTATATGATATATCATCCAATTATATATTATTTTAATATTAAAATAATGATATTGTCGCTCGTGCGTACGTACAGACTACAATCTCCACGAAAGTGATGAGATTAATTCCCCATCAAATCCATTCAAGAGTAATTCTCATTGGTGATAAAAAGCAATGTTTAATAACTTTATATCATTTTGGATATGAATAAGATACAACCTATCCATAACAAACAAAACTTATGTAACAAAACATATAAATGAAAATGAGTAAGTTAACACCCGAAATGACGATGATACTAAAATATTATTAACAAAGCATTATTAGAAGATCATATATGATATCATAATTATGTATATGGTTCTTGTACAATTTAATAACATTTTTTTAACTATTATACAGGATGTTAACATACCATCGACTAAGGAAAAGTACAAGGTAAGGGTTTATTTCACAATCTCTTCATTATCAAAGGTTGTTTATACGTAATTATCTACTAGGACCTATTTATCATCCACATCCATGATTCTTAAAAATATATTTCAAATCATTATTAATATTTTAAAGACTATGGGATAAATTCATTTATTCCATTTTTTGACTGTAACGCCCCGACCCCGGTTACCTAGAGTCGGTGCATTTTTACATAACATTGGCATGATCAAAAGAAAGATCAAATCTCGAAAGACCGATTGGTTTAGTAGCCATGGAAACACTAGATATATTCATAAAGTTTTACATTACATAATAAAGTGAAAAACTACTACAACAACATAGTCTCCATATCCCACACTCATATCCCCACATACTATCCCTGCAGGTCATTCATAAATTACTTCTTCACATCCTGGAAAAAATAAAACATAGAAAAGGGGTGAGCTCAAATTCCCAATAAGGATAACAATATCGCGGAAACATTCATAAATAATAATAAACATTTAAGGCAACGTATAACTTAAAACAAAAGCCTTTTAAACGTGAACTTCAACATAGTATGGCAAAAATAAAATGAAATAATGCCTTTTACTTATTCACATGGATATTCTACTAATCGAATAATCACATGCAATATCAATTACCACTTTCATAATTATGGAATGCATAATGCCAGACTATCATAACCACATAGCCAAGGCCTCGTGCCAAGACTAAAAATAAGATTTTTCCAAGCCCTTGTACCAAGACACTTTTTTGTCTCATTAGACCTACCGATGCATCGAGTATCTATAGCGGGCTCCACCCGTCACATATTAAGTCCAATGCATTCCCATATTAAAATGTTTAAACATAACATAAACATTTGTATTAAAATTAGCATACGAAATGTCAATACTTTCACCATTAACTATGAATGGTATAAAAATAGCACATCCATAGTCAAACATATCACAAAACCTTCAATAAAATATAGAAGTTTTGTATCATAATAAATCAACTTCAATTAAGCGTAAAATCCATCAAAGGATTTTGACATAGATGAAATCAAAACTCTTTTTAGAGGAATATCTCTTTCTATATTAAAATAATTTAAGAGTCATATATTTATGAAATAAAACATTTTATTTGAAAATATTTCTTATAATATTGTAAGGGAAGCTTCGAATATTTTATAACTGCGGAAAATAATCGCACATGCCGTATAAGTTAAAAAAACATTCTTACCTTAATTCTGTTGAAAAGGTTAAAAAGAACCTTGTTTGGAAAATGATGGAAAGATTCCTTTATAAACCACTTATAAAAATTCAAACAAGGGTATAAATTACTTGAACCCATATTCTTGTAAATAGTAAAAATGTTTTGAAATACATTTTTAAGAAACATGGATGTGGATGATAAAGAGATCCCAGTAGATTATCACGTATAAACAACCTTGGATAATGAAGAGATTGTGAAATAAACCCTTAACTTGTACTTTTCCTTGGTTGAGGGTAGGTTAACCTCCTGTATAATGGTGAAATAATTGTTATTAAATTATACAAGAATAATATATATTAATATGATATCATATATGATCTTTTAACATTGCTTTGTTAATAATATCTTAGTATTATCGTCGTTTCAGGTGTTAACTTGCTCATTTTCTTTTATATGTTTTGTTACGTAAGCCATGTTTGTCATGGATAGGTTGTATCCTGTTCATATAAAAAATTATATCAAGTCCTTAAACATTATTTTGAAATCATAAAATGATAGTTATACTTGAATGGATATGATGGAGAATGAATCTCATCGCGTCCGTGGAGACGGTAGTCCGTACATATGCACGAGCGACAATATCATTCTTTTGATATTAAAATAATATATAATTGGATATTATATCATATATAAAGAATCATTGTAATGTTATATTTATTATTTACATGAGTTACACATCATTATTATACCTATCCAAATAATAATATATTGAATAACAATTACAGCACGACGTGGAGACGGTAAGTCGTACGTACGCACGTATAGTGACATGTTATTCACAGGGTGGATATAATACTGAATATGGTTGTACCAAATTTATAATAACATCATTGTATATATAAGATACTGGATTTATTATTTTATATTGGTAATAACAAAGAAAGAAGAAGTGGAAGAAGAAATGAATTTGAAAAAGGTTGGTGAAAACATTACATCTTCTTCGGGTTCTTTCTTTTGATTTGATCAAAAGGGCTCCATAGGATGGATTTCTAATCAAACTAAGGCCTATAGGTTGTATTTAGGGAAGTTGAGAGAGTATTTGAGCAGAGTTTGGCCGAACCAAAAGGCTTTGAAGGTGTGAAGTAATGAGAAGGGGGAGTGCCCTTTTATAAGAGGGGTGAGGGGCACCTTTGGAAAAGCTAGAAATATTAATTTATAATAAATTCATATTCGGTTTCTAATGGCTCAAAAGTTGATTATTCAAAGGTTAGGGTGCAGATATGTCGAAACCCATTCAACCAATAGAATTTATACAGGTTTGGGTTACTATATTAACCTTATATTTTAGTTTTAACTCTTAGTTAATTAGTTTGACATTTACCATGTCACTTTGTATTTTTATATTATATAGTTAATAAACATACTTTATACATCCAAGAGACCACCAAGTGGTCAATTAATGATACACATATCATGATATAAGTCTCTTGGCCTAAGATTAGATTTTTATGAATTTAATATCAATTAATAATATAATATTTGTTTTAAAAACTCTTTTATGTCAATTTTGACACTATTCAATAGTTGATTTTTGTAAAACTTATAACAGAATTATTACTTATAAAAAAGTCAATTAAATCAATCCTAATATGTCATATTATCCTATAAAATTAGTGTAATTCATTAAAAGTCTCAAATTATATTTATTTGGGTATTTATAATATCAATTATTTTAATTTTTCACTATTATATTAATTACTGCATCATCATTGTGTCATAAATAAATTAACTTATTTAATGTCTAAAAATTATAAATAAACTATCATTATGTAGGAAATAGTTTTATCTTTCTAATTAATATTTACAATCAAATTTATCTTATGTATAACCCTATATTAAAAATGTTTTAGTAAATAAACTTTGATTTTAACTCTTTTAACTCTTCTTTGAATTAAATAATAATAAATGTCCGAATCTAATCCAAGTTGAACTAAATGATAATATTTTATCCTAAAGTTGTTTTTGGTCGAGATACACTTGTCCAATAGAATTAGGACATGTGTTAGGGTAATAGTAATATCATTTTTACCCTTAATTACCCTATTTACTTTTAACCGTGGTAAATAATAGTAAAAAGTTACTATTCACCAGAAATTATTTTCATCTCATTGAACCACACTTTTCTTCTTGATATTAACCATGTCTCTCAGATTTTCGAAATTCCATTCACAGAAGTGATAAAATTAAGTTTTATGAAAAATTCAGTTTTTTAACTACCACTTAGTAGTTTCACTATTCATCAAAAATTGAAGTTTTTCAGAACAATGCCAAAATTTCACCCTAAGCTATAATTGATATTCCAAATTCAAAAATGATTTCTATTTTACAAAATTCCAAACATATAATTTGCATTAATTAATTTTATAATTAATTTCTGCTGTCACCTCAAATAGCGTGTTTTTAAGAAATAATATATACCAAAAGATTGACAATTGTTTAGGTCCAATTTCAATGTGAAATTAATTCTAATGAACACCATTAGATAAAATGGTAAAAATATATTCTAATTATACTTTAAAACCACTCAATAATATAATTTATCACTATAAATTATTTTGATTAAAAAAGTTGTTTTTAAGTATTTTTTAGTATTCATAAAAATTGGAAGTTCTCAGAAAAATACCAAAAATTCATCTTAGGATAATTTCGATATTCCAAAACCAAAAATGAAGTCCATTTTGAAATATAAAATATATATAATTTCAAAAGGCAGGTATTACTATTCATAACGGCTAGTTTGATTAGTTGTGGTGTGTTAGAACTCGATGTTGCGTACAACACACGCTATCGCATTATTCAAAGAGAAGTGTACCGTAGAAGCATGGGGTGTTACATTCTCCCCTCCTTAAAATAATTTCATTCTCAAAATTTCCAGAATACTACCGCATGAAAAGACTCAGGTGGTTCTTCATCATAAGTTCCTCGGGTTCCCACGTTGCCTCTTCCATCTTATGGTTTCTCCAAAAAACTTTTACCAGACGCGTCGTCCGGTTTCTCAGTACTTGTTCTCTTGTATCAAGAATCCTGACAGGCTCTTCACAATAAGATAGATCGGGTTCCAGTTCTAATTCTTCATAGGTGAGTACATGTGTTGGGTTAGGCATGTATTTCCTCAATAGAGATATGTGGAACACATTGGGAACTTTGGAGAGACTTGGCGGCATTTCGAATCGGTAAGCTACAGCCCCAATTCGTTCTAGAATTTCGAAAGGTCTGATATACCTGGGACTCAATTTACCTTTCTTACCAAAACGTATGACTCCCTTCCATGGAGATACCTTCAAGAAAACATGATCACTGACTTGAAATTCCAAATCATTCCTTCGATTATCGTCATAGCTCTTTTGCCTACTTTGAGCTGCTTTGATGTGATTTTGGATTACCTTCACCTTTTCCATCGTTTCCTCCACCAGTTCTGGGCCTATAAGTTTTCTTTCACCAACGTCATCCCAATAGGTTGGTGTGTGAAATCTCTTTCTGTATAACGCTTCATATGGTGCCATCTGAATACTAGAATGGAATCTATTGTTATAGGAAAATTCAACCAAAGGTAAATATTGATCCCACATACCCTGAAAGTCATGTGAGCAAGATCTCAACATGTCTTTTAAGGTTTGAATAGTCCGTTCTGATTGTCCGTCTATCTGAGGGTGGTAGGCAGTGCTCAAATAAAGTTTAGTATCCAGGGATTTCTGAAGAATCTTCCAGAATCATGAAGTAAAACGGGGATCACGATCAGAAACAATCGATATAGGTACTCCATGAAGTCTCACGACTTCATTAATATATAGTCTTGCTAGAAGTTCCAGTGGTAGATCTTCTCTTATATAAAGAACATGTGCTGACTTGGTAAGACGATCAACAATAACCCATATTGCATCGTTCCTTCTAGGAGTCTTTGGTAGCCCCATGACAAAGTCCATTGTAATATTGTCCCATTTCCACTCCGGTATGGGAAGAGGTTTCCTGACTCCTCCAGGCTGTTGCCTTCCAACTTTCACTTGTTGACAAACCATACATCTTGACACAAAATCAGCAATCTCCCTCTTCATGTTGTCCCAACAAAAATGTTCCTTCAAATCTCTATACATTTTGGTGCTCCCAGGGTGTATAGAGAAATTGGAACTATGAGCATCATCCAGTAATTTCCTTTTTAGATCAGGTATATCGGGAATACAAAGCCTCTTCCCGAATTTCAAAATTCCATCTTCATACACAAAGTCTCTCAATCTCCCATCATTCAAAGCTTTAATCTTCTTTTGAAATTCTTCATCATCGATATGAGAACTCTTAATTATTTATAGTAAAGATGGTTTGGCAACCATTTGAAAAAGCTTTGATGTTTCACCTTCCCTGGTTGTTCCCATGTCCATCTTCACTAGATACATGAAAATTGGATCCCTTTCAATTCTCATATTGTTCAAAACTCAATGGGCTTTTCTGCTCAAAGCATCTACCACTTTGTTTGCCTTTCCCGGGTGGTAGTGTATCGTATAATCATAATCCTTGAGTAATTCAATCCATCTCATTTTCGTCATGTTGAGTTCTTTTTGTGAGAAAATATACTTCAATCTCTTGTGATCAGTATAAATCTCACATTTTTCACCATAGAGGTAGTGCGTCCATATCTTCAAAGCAAAGATCACAGCTGCTAACTCGAGATCATGAGTAGGGTAGTTTTTTTCATGAATCTTCAACTGTCGTGATGCATAGGCAATAACCCTATCATTCTGCATAAGGACACAACCAAGTCTTTTCTTCGATGCATCACTATAAATAATGAACCCATCATTCCACGATGGTAGAGTCAATATAAGAGCATTGAATAATCTTCTCTTCAGTTCTTTAAAACATTCTTCACACTCTTTTGTCCAAACAAATTTAACCCCTTTACATGTGAGCTTCGTTAATGGGTTAGCCAATCGGGCAAAATTCTGGATGAAACGTCGATAATAACCTGCCAAACCAATAAAACTACGTACCTTAGTTATATTCGTTGGTGCTGGACATTCTTGGATTGCCTTGGTATTAGAAGGATAAACATAGATTCCATCTTTAGAGACAATATGGCCAAGAAAATAATTCTCATGAAGCCAGAATTCACACTTGCTAAACATTCCAAATAATTCATGTCTTCTCAGAGTTTTCAGGATAATGCGCAAGTTATTTTCATGATCTTCGTAGCTTTTGGAGTATACCAAGATATCATCAATAAATACCACCACAAATTCATCGAGATACTCCTTGAAAACTTTATTCATTAGATCCATGAATACAGAGGGCACATTAGTCAATCCAAAAGGCATTACAGTAAACTCGTAATGTGCGTACCTCGTTCGAAATGTTGTCTTCAGAATGTCTTCCTTCTTCACACACAACTGATGGTATCCAAATCGAAGGTCAATCTTTGAAAAGTATTGAGCTCCATGAAGTTGGTCAAATAAATCATCAATGTGAGGTAGGGATACTTGTTCTTTATTGTTATAGCATTGATCTCCCTGTAGTTGATACATAACCTCATGGATCCATCTTCCTTTTTAACAAAAAGAATAGGGGATCCCCATGGAGAAACACTAGGGTGAATAAATCCTTTATTACTCAATTCCTCTAGTTGTTTATTTAGTTCAACTAATTCTATAGTGGCCATTCTATAAGGGTTCTTCGATATAGGCCTTGATCCAGGAATTAAATCAATGGAAAACTCAACTTCTCGTTCTAGAAGATGTCCAAGTTAATTGTCCGGAAACAATTCTAAATATTCTTTAACAACGGGTAAATCCTCTATTTGAACATTCCTTTCCTCACACATAGTCACTTCATTCTCTTCCTCCCCAATAATTGAATTTAGTTGAGCTACTGGGGGTGGATCTAGATAAGAATTAGGTGGTGATGATTCTGCTCTAAAGATAAGGTGTTCCTTATCATCATCATCAAGAATCGTAACCTCTTTATTATTACAATAAATCTTCACATCACAGTCCGAAAGCCAGTCCATACCGATGATTATATCAAACTCAATCATAGGTATGATGATGATATCATCAGATAAAGAAAATTTATGTGCTCTAATGGGGACTGATTCACAAAACATTGTTGCAATGATACTTCCCTTAGGATTTTTAACTGACAGATCCCTTGTTAAATCAAATTGGAAATATCTAATTTTCTTAGAAAACTGGGAAGATATGAAACAATGCAATGATCCAGAATCAAATAATGCATTTTATAAATTTGAGGAAACCATTAAATTACCTACCACCACGTCTTTCGGAGCTTCTACCTCAGCAGTAGTGATAGCATAAGCTTGGCCTTGATCCCTTGGATTTACTGAGGTAATTTCCCCTGATGCTTAGGACATTCATTTGCATAATTCCCCATATCCCTGAAATTATAGCATTGAACATTTGTAGCTTCCTTCTTTCCTTTGAAATCACGATCTTGGTGGCCTTTTTCACCACACTTGTAAAAGACTCCCATTCCCTTCAAGAAAGTATCGGGGTGTTTCTTCACACATTTACCACAGGATGGATATTCAACATTTCCCTTCTTCCGCTTATTTCCATTCCCAGATTGATCAGCAGATCTCTTCTTCTCTTTCTTTTCTTTAAATTCATAAGACTTAGAGAATTCCTTTTCGGTCTTGATAGCACATGAGACAATGTCTTCGTACAACGAGAAGGATTGTGATACTAATGCTCGATGGATAAATGGTTTTAACCCATCAAATAAACGATCAATCTTACTTCTTGGGTTACGTATATAATCTCCAGCATACCTTGATAACCTTGTAAAGTTATCCTCATACTTTGTGACATTCTCATCCTCCTTTTGTCTCAGACTCAAAAAATGCCTTTCTATATCTGCTCGATGGTCGCGAGGAAAGTATTTTTCTAAAAACTGATCTTTGAACTCCCTCCATTCCAAATTTGATACTTCATCATCTTCCTTCGTATTTTGAATCAATGAACACCATTGATCAGCATCTCCAGTGAGGCGGTAAACTACCATGCTAACTTTTTCCCTTTCAATACTCCCCAAAGCCTGAAATATTTTCCCTAGGGAAAATATCCATTGCTCAGCTACTAAGGGATTTTTACTCCTATTTAACGTTGGTGGTTGTTTCCTCATGAAGCGATCTAACATTGGTCCTCCACACTGTGGATCAGGGTAATCCATACAGGTAAGGTTATTATTCATAACCTGAGTACGTTGTCCCAGTATGGTGATTAGCTGATCGGCACCAGTTCCATCACCAGATCCACTATAATTATCTTGAGCCGTAGGTCAATCCCTACATGGAGTCCGTTCATTGATACGGTTTCCATTTCTTCCACTAGGTTCCATTTCTAAACAATGGCATAAACTAGATCAATTTATGAATCAAAATACATAATCCCATACTTATAAAACACTTAACATAAATTGAACTATTTATGAATATAATCCATAATCATAAAAATGTTTTCTTTGAGGAAGTATATACTCATAAACCCTTCATAATGATTTGTAACGAAAATGAGTGTTATCCTAAGAATATACCCCAGGAGTGTCGTAACCAAGAGTGCAGCAAGGCCTGTTGTCGTGCACTAGTTCCCGTTTGAGTCTAGCTCAAAGCGGTGTTTTCGGGTTTTACCCCTAGGTACATCTGTGCCAGATCCGCCTCTACCTGCTCGTATCCAGACAGGGATGTATTGCTCGTAAAACTCACAAAACCTCTATAATACCAAATTTCTAGGAAGTTCTTCTATACTAATCCTCAAAGTTCATCTTTGGTCTATGTGCGCTAATCAGTGTTTATCTAAATCTAGCTTCCAAGGTTTGTACTAAACTTCCTCTGATACCAACTGTAATGCCCCGACCCCAGTTACCTAGAGTCGGTGCATTATTACATAACATTGGCATGATCACAAGAAAGATCAAATCTTGAAAGACCGATTGGTTTAGTAGCCTTGGAAACACTAGATATATTCATAAAGTTTTACATTACATCATAAAGTAAAAAACTACTACAACAACATAGTCTCCATATCCCAGACTCATATCCCCACATACTATCCCTACAGGTTATTCATAAATTACTTCTTCACATCCTGGTAAAAATAAAACATAGAAAAGGGTTGAGCTCAAATGCCCAGTAAGGATAACAATATAGCGGAAACTTTCATAAATAAGAATAAACATTTATGGAAATGTATAACTTAAAACAAAATCCTTTTAAATTTGAACTTCAATATAGTATGGTAAAAATAAAATGAAATAATTCCATTTACTTATTCACATGGATATTCTACTAATCGAATAATCACATGCAATATCAATTACCACTTTCATAATGATGGAATGCATAATGCCAGACTATCATAACCGCATAGCCAAGGCCTCGTGCCAAGACTACAAATAAGATTTTGACAAGGCCTTGTGTCAAGACACTAGTTTGTCTCATCAGACCTACCGATGAATCGAGGAGCTATAGCGGTCTCCACCCGTCACATATTAAGTCCAATGCATTCCAATATGAAAAGGTTTAAACATAACATAAACATTCGTATTAAAACTAGCATACAAAATGTCAATACTTTCACCATAAACTATGAATGGTATAAAAATAGCACATCCACAGTCAAACATATCACAAAACCTTCAATACAATATAGATGTTTTGTATCATAATAAATCAACTTCAAATAAGCATAAAATCCATCAAAGGATGTTGACATAGATGAAATCAAAACTCTTTTTAGAGGAATATCTCTTTCTATTTTGAAATCATTTAAGAGTCATATATTTATGAAATAAAACATTTTCTTTGAAAATATTCTTATAATATTGTAAGGGAAGCTTCGACAATTTTATAATGGCGGAAAATAATCGCACCAGTTGTATAAGTTAAAAAAACATTCTTACCTTAATTCTGTCGAAAAGGTTAAAAAGCACCTTGTTTGGAAAACGACAGAAGGATTCCTTTATAAATCACTTATAAAAAGTCAAAAAAGGGTATAAATGACTTTAAACCATATTCTTGTAAATAGTAAAAAAAATTTGAAATACATTTTTAAGAAACATGGATGTGGATGATAAAGAGATCCCAGTATATTATTACATATAAACAATCTCAGATAATGAAGAGATTGTAAAATAAACCCTTACCTTGTACTTTTCCTTGGTTGAGTGTAGGTTAACCTCCTGTATAATGGTGAAATAATTGTTATTAAATTATACAAGAATCATATATATTAATATGATATCATATATGATCTTTTAACATTGCTTTGTTAATAATGTCTTAGTATAATCATCATTTCGGGTGTCAACTTACTCGTTTTCTTTTATATGTTTTGTTACGTAAGCCATGTTTTTCATGTATAGGTTGTATCTTATTCATATCCATAATGATATCAAGTCTTTAAACATTATTTTTAAAACATCAAATGATAATTATACTTGAATGGATACGATGGAGAATGAATCTCATCGCGTTCGTGGAGACGGTAGTCCGTATGTACCCACGAGCGACAATATCATTCTTTTGATATTAAAATAATATATAATTTGATAGTATATCATATATACAGAATAATTATCATGTTATATTTATTATTTACATGAGTTAAAAATCATTATTATACCCATCCAAATAATAATATATTGAATAACAATTACACCACGACGTGGAGACGGTAAGCCGTACGTACGCACGTATGGTGACATGTTATTCAAAGGGTGGATATAATACTAAATATGGTTGTACCATATTTATAATAACATCACAGTATATATAAGATACTGGATTTATTATTTTAGAATGGTAATAACAAAGAAAGAAGAAGTGGAAGAAGAAATGAATTTGAAAAAGGGTGGTGAGAACATTACCTCTTCTTCGGGTTCTTCCTTTTGATTTGATCAAAAGGGATCCTTAGAATGGCTTTATGATCAAAATAAGGACTCTAGTTAGTAGTTAGGAAATTCGGGAGAGTATTTGGGCAGATTTTGGCCAAACCAAAAGTCTTTGAAGGTGTGAAGTAATGAGAAGGGGGAGTGCCCTTTTATAAGAGGGGTGAGGGGCACCTTTGGAAAAGCTAGAAATATTAATTTATAATAAATTCATATTCAATTTCTAATGGCTCAAAAGTTTATTATTAAAAGGTTAAGGTGGGGATAGGTCGAGAAACATTCAAACAATAGAATTTAGATAGGTTTGGGTTACTATATTATCCTTATCTTTTAGTTTTTACTCTTAGTTAATTAGTTTGACATTTACCATGTCACTTTGTAATTTTATATTATATAGTTAATAAACATACTATATACATCCAAGAGACCACCCAGTGGTCCATTAATGATACAACTATCATGATATAAGTCTCTTGGCCGAACCTTAGTTTTTAGGAATTTAATATCAATTAATAATATAATATTTTTTTTAAAAACTCTTTTATGTCAATTTTGACACTATTCAATAGTTTCTTTTTGTGAAACTTATAACAGAATTATTAATTCAAAAAAAAGTCAATTAAATCAATCCTAATATGTCAAATTATCCTATAAAATTAGTTTAATTCATTAAAAGTCTCAAATTATATTTATTTGGGTATTTATAATATCAATTATTTTAATTTTTCACTATTATGGTAATTACTGCATCATCATTGTGTCATAAATAAATTAAATTATATAATGTCTAAAAATTATAAATAAAATATCATTATGTAGGAAATATCATTATCTTTCTAATGAATATTTAAAATCTAATTTATATTATGTATAACCCTATATTAAAAATGTTTTAGTAAATAAACTTTGATTTTAATTCTTTTAACTCTTCTTTGAATTAAATAATAATAAATGTTCTAATCTAATTCAAGTGGACCTAAATGATAATATTTTATTCCAAAGGTTTTTTTGGTCGAGATACACTTGACCAATAGAATTAGGACATGTGTTAGGGTAATAGTAATATCATTTTTACCCTTAATTACCCTATTTACTTTTAACCGTGGTAAATAAAAATAAAAAAGTTACTATTCATCGAAAATTATTTTCATCTCATTGAACCACATTTTTCTTATTTATATTAACCGTGTTTCTCGGATTTTCAAAATTCCATTCACAGAAGCAGTAAAATTAAGTTTTATGAAAAATTCAGTTTTTTAACTACCACTTAGTAGTTTCACTATTCATCAAAAATTGATGTTTTTCAGAACAATGCCAAAATTTCACCCTAAGCTATAATTGATATTCTGAATTCAAAAATGATGTTTATTTTACAAAATTCCAAACATATAAGTTTCATTAATTAATTTTATAATTAATTCTCATTGTCACAACAAATAGCGTGTTTTTAAGAAACAATATATACCAAAAGATTGACAATTGTTTAGGTCCAATTTCAAAGTGAAATTAATTCTAATAAACACCATTGGATAAAATAGTAAAAATATAATCTAATTATACTTTAAAACCACTCAATAATATAATTTATCACTATAAATTATTTTGAATAAAAAAGTTGTTTTTAAGTATTTTTCACTATTCCTAAAAATTGGAAGTTCTCAGAAAAATACCAAAAATCCATCTTAGGATAATTTCGATATTCCAAAACAAAAAATGAAGTCCATTTGGAAATATAAAATATATATAATTTCAAATGTAGTTATTACTATTCATAACGGCTAGTTTGATTGGTTGTGGTGTGTTAGAACTCGATGTTGCATACAACACACGCTATCGCATTATTCAAAGAGAAGCGTACCATAGAAGCTTGGGGTGTTACATTGACTTTTTATAAGATGTTTATAAAGGAATATTTCTGTCGTTTTCCAAACAAGGTCCATTTTAACCTTTTCGACAGAATTAAGGTAAAAATGTATTTTTTTAACTTATACGGTAGGTGCGGCTATTTTCTACCATTTTAAAATCGTCGAAGCTTCCATTAAAATATTATAATAATATTTTCAATGTAAATGTTTTATTTTATAATTATGCGACTTTTAAATGATTTCAAAAAAAAGATATTTCTCTCAAATAGTTTTGATTTCATCTATGTCAACATCCTTTGATATATTTTAAGCTTATTTGAAGTTTATTTATTATGATACAAAACATCCATATTATATTTAAGGTTTTGTGATATTTTTTACTGTAGATGTGTTATTTTTATACCATTCATGGTTTATAGAGAAAGTATTGACATTTTTTATGCTGGTTTTAATACAAATGTTTATGTTATGTTTAAACCAGTTTATATGAGGAATGCATTGGGATTAATATGTGATGGGTGGAGCCCGTTATAGCTCCTTGATGCATTGGTAGGTCTCATTAGACAAAATAGTG
Source organism: Viscum album (assembly GCA_963277665.1). Lineage (NCBI taxonomy): Eukaryota > Viridiplantae > Streptophyta > Magnoliopsida > Santalales > Viscaceae > Viscum > Viscum album. Next base: position 1,766,709,844 of record OY728140.1, read on the forward strand.
TCTTGGCACAAGACCTTGACAAAATCTTATTTGTAGTCTTGACACGAGGCCTTGGCTATGTGGTTATGATAGTCTAGCATTATGCATTCCATCATTATGAAAGTGGTTATTGATATTTCATGTGACAATTAGACTAGTAGAATATCCATGTGATTAAGTAAATGGAATTATTTCATTTTATTTTTTCCATATTATGAAGAAGTTCAAGTTTAAAAGGCTTTTTTTTAGTTTTACATTTTCTTAAATTTTTATGCTTATTTATAAAAGTTTCTTCTATATTGTTATCCTTATTGGGAATTTGAGCTCACCCCTTTCTATGTTTTATTTTTCCTAGGATGTGATGAAGTTTTTATGAATGACCTGTAGGGATAGTATAAGGGGATATGAGTGTGGAGACAAGATGTTGTTGTATTTTTCACTTTATGATGTAATGTAAACTTTATGAATGTATCTAGTGTTTCAAAGACTACCAAACTAATCGGTCTTTAGAGACTTAATCATTTGTGATCATGCTAATGTTATGTAATAATGCACCGACTCTGGATAACTAGGGTCGGGGAGTTACAGTTGGTGTCAGAGAAATTTTAGTACAAACATTGGAAGCTATATTTAGATAAACTTTGATTAGAGCACGTAGACTTAAGATGGAATTTGAGGATTATTATAGAAGAACTTCCTAGAATTTTGGTATTGTAGAGATTTTGTGAGTTTTCTGAGCAATACATCCATGTCTGGATACGAGTAGGTAGAAGCGGCTCTGGCACAGATGTACCTAGGGGTAAACCCAAAAACACCGCTTTGAGCTAGACTCGAATGGGAACTGGTGCATGACAACGGGCCTTGCTTCACTCTTGGTTACAAAACTCCTAGGGGATATGCTTAGGATAATTCTACTTTTTGTTACAAACCATAATTAAGGGTTTATGAGTATATACTTCCTCAAAGAAAACAATTTTTTATGATTATGGATTATATCTATAAATAGTTAAATTTATGTTAAGTCTTTTACAAGTATGGAATTATGTATTCTGATTCATAAATTGATCTAGTTTATGCCATTGTTTAGAAATGGTGCCTGGTGGAAGGAATGGAAACCGTATCAATGCACTCACTCCATGTATGTATTGCCCTCCGACTCATGATAATTATAGTGGAGCGGGTGATGCAACTGGTGCTGATCATCTAACAACCATACTGGGACAACTCACTCGGGTTATGAATAATAACCTTACCCGTATGGAGCACCTTGATCCGCAGTATGGAGGATCAATGTTAGACCGCTTCATGAGGCATCAACCCCCAAAATTCAATGGGAGTAAAAATCCATTGGTAGCTAAGCAATGGATAAGTTCCCTAGAAAAAATATTTCAGGCTTTGGGGAGTAGTGAAGGAGAGAAAGTTATCATGGCAGTTTATCACCTCACTGGAGATGCTGATCAATAGTGGTCATTGATACAAAACACAAAGGAAGATGTTGAAGTATCAAATATGGAATGGAGAGAGTTAAAAGTTCTTTTCTTAGAAAAATACTATCCTCATGACCATCGAGCAGATATGGAAAGGAAATTTCTGAGTCTGAGACAAAAGGAGGATGAGAATGTCGCAATGTATGAGGCTAACTTTACAAGTTTATCAAGGTATTCTGTAGATTATATACGTGACCCAAGAAATACGATTGATCATTTCTTTGATGGGTTAAAACCATTTCTTCATCGAGAATTACTGTCACAATCCTTCTCGTCGTATGAAGATATTGTCTCATGTGCTATCAAGAAAGAAAACTTATTCTCTATGTCTTATGATTTTAAATCAGAGCAAGAAAAGAAGAGATTAGATGATCACTATGGGAATGTAAATAAGAGGAATAAGGGAGAAGTTGAATATCCATCCTGTATTAAATGTGGGAAGAAGCACCCTGGTACTTGCTTGAATGGAATGGGAGTCTGTTACAAGTGTGGTGAAAAAGGCCACCAATCTCATGATTGCAAGGGGGAGAAAGAAGCTATCGATGTTCAATGATACAACTGCAGAGAGATGGGACATTATGCAAATGAATTTCCTATGCGTCAGGGGAACATACCTTAGAAAAGGCCAAGGGATCAAGGCCAATCTTATGCTATCACTACTGCTAAGGTAGAAGCTCCGAAAGACATGGGGGAAGGTAATTTAATAGTTTCCTCAAGTTTAGAAAATGAATTATTTGATTCTGGATCATTTCTTTGTTTCCAATCTTACCATTTTTCTAAGAAAATTAGATATTTAATATTTTATTTAACAAGGGAGTTGTCAGTTAAAACACTTAAGGGAAGTATCAATGTTGCAATGTTTTGTGAATCAGTCCCCATTAGAGCACATAAATTATCTTTATCCGCTGATCTCATCATCATACCTATGATGAGTTTGATATAATCCTTGGTATGGATTGGCTTTTGGACCATGATGTGAAGATTTTTTGTAAGAAGAAGGAAGTTACAATTTTTTATGATGATGATAAGGAACACCTTATCTTTAGAGAAGAATTGTCACCACCTAATTCTTTTCTAGATCCACCCCCAGTAGCTCAACTAGATTCAATTATTGGGGAGGAAGAGAATTAAATGATTATGGGTGAGGAAAGGAATGTTCAAATAGAGGATGTACCTATTGTGAAAGAATATGTAGATGTGTTTCTGGAAGATTTACCTGGACATCCTCCAGAACAAGAAGTTTAGTTTCCATTGATTTAATTCCTGGATCAAGCCCTATATTGAAGACCCCTTATAGAATGGCCACATTGGAATTAGTATAACTAAAGAAACTACTAGAGGAATTTATTAATAAGGGATTTATTTGCCCTAGTGTTTCTCTATGGGGAGCCCCTGTTCTTTTTGTTAAAAATAAATATGGATCTATGAGGTTATGTATCGACTACAGGGAGATCAATGCTATAACAATAAAGAACATGTATCCCCTACCTCGCATTGATGATTTATTTTACCAACTGCATGAAGCTCAATACTTTTCAAAGATTGACCTTCGGTCTGGAAACTATCAGGTTTGTGTGAAGAAGGAATACATTCCAAAGACATCATTTTGAACCAGGTACGGGCATTACGAGTTTGCAATAATGCCTTTTGGGATAACTAATGCGCCCTCTGTATTCATGGATCTAATGATTTCAGTTTTCAAGGAATATCTAGATGAATTTGTGGTGGTATTTATTGATGAAATCTTGGTATACTCTAAAATCTAAGAAGATCATGAAAATCACTAGCGCATTATCCTGAAGACTCTGAGAAGACATGAATTATATGGGAAGTTTAGTAAGTGTGAATTCTGGCTTTAGGAGATTTATTTTCTTGGCCATATTGTCTCTAAATATGGAATCTATGTTGATCCTTCTAAGACCAAGGCAATCTAAGAATGGCCTGCACTGACAAGATTAACTAAGGTACGTAGTTTTATTGGTTTAGTAGGTTATTATCGACGTTTCGTCCTAAATTTTTTCCGGTTGGCTAACCCATTAACAAAGCTCAAACGTAAAGGGATTAAATTTGTTTGGACAAAAGAGTTTGAAGAATGTTTCAATGAACTGAAGAGAAGATTAGTCAATGCTCCTATATTGACTCTACTATCGGGGAATGGTGGGTTCATTATTTATAGTGATGCATCAATGAAAGGACTTGGTTGTGTCCTTATGCAGAATGATATGGTTATTGCCTATGCATCATGATAGTTGAAAATTCATGAGAAAAACTATCCTACTCATGAACTCGAGTTAGCAGCTGTGATATTTTTTTTGAAGATATGGAGACACTACCTCTATGGTGAAAAATGTGATATTTATACTGATCACAAGAGTTTTAAGTATATTTTCTCACAAAAACAACTCAACATGAGGCAAAGGAGATGGCTTGAATTACTCAAGGATTATGATTTCATGATACACTACCACTCGGGGAAGGAAAACAAGGTGGTAGATGCTTTGAGTAGAAAAGATCATGGAGTTTTGAACAATAGGAGAATTGAAAGGGATCCAATTTTCATAGATCTAGTGACGATGGACATGTGAATAACCATGGAATGTGAAACATCAATACTTTTTCAAATGGTTGCAAAACCATCTATACTAGAAAGTATTAAGAGTTCTCAAACCAATGATGAAGAATTTCAAAAGAAGATTAAAGCTATGAATGATGGGAGATTGAGAGACTTTATGTATGAAGAAGGGATTTTAAAATTTGGGAAGAGACTTTCTGTTCCCGATATACCAGATCTAAAAAGAGAATTGATGGACAATTCTCATTGTTCCAATTTCTCTATACACTCTGGGAGCACCAAAATGTATAGATATTTGAAAGAAAATTTTTGGTGGGACAACATGAAGAGGGAGATTGCTAATTTTGTGTCAAGATTTATGGTTTTTCAACAAGTTAAAGCTAGAAGGCAATAGCCTGGTAAAGTATTCCACCCTCTTCCCATACCTGAGTGGAAATGGGATAATATTACGATGGAATTCGTCATGGGGATACCAAAGACTCCTTGAAGGAACGATGCAATATGGGTCATTGTTGATCTTCTTACCAAGTCAGCTCATTTTCTTGCTATAAGAGAAGATTTACCACTTGAACTTCAAGGAAGACTATATATTAATGAAGTTGGGAGACTTCATTGAGTACCCCTATCGATTATTTCTAATTGTGATCCCCATTTTACTTCAAGATTCTGGAAAAGTCTTCAGAAATCCCTGGATACTAAACTTCATTTGAGCATTGCCTACCACCCTCAAACAGATGGAAAATCAGAACAGACTATTCAATCCTTATAAGACATGTTGAGATCCTGCTCACTTGACTTTCAGGGTATGTGGGATCAATATTTACCTCTGGTAGAATTTTCTTATAATAATAGCTTCCATTCAAGTATTTATATGGCACCATATGAAGCGTTATATGGAAATAGATGTCGTACACCAACCTTTTGGGATGATGTTGGTGAAAGAAAACTTTTGGGCCTAGAACTAGTGGAGGAAACGATGGAAAATGTGAAGGTGATCCAAAACCACATCAAAGCATCTCAAAGTAGGCAGAAGAGCTATGTCGATAACAGAAGGAAGGATCTGGAATTTCAGGTAGGATATCATGTTTTCATGAAGGTATCTCCATGGGAGGGAGTAATACATTTCGGTAAGAAAGGTAAATTGAGTCCCAGGTACATCGGACCTTTCAAAATTCTAGAACGAATTGGGGCTGTAACTTACCGATTGGCAATGCCGCCAAGTCTCTCCAAAGTTCACAATGTGTTCCACGTATCACTGTTGAATAAATACATGCCTGACCCAACGCATGTACTCACTTACGAGGAATTAGAACTGGAACCGGATCTGTCTTATTGTGAAGAGCCCATCAGGATTCTTGATACCAAAGAACAAGTGTTGAGAAACCGGATGACTCGTCTGGTAAAAGTTCTATGGAGAAAACATAAGATAGAAGAGGCAACGTGGGAACCCGAGGAAATTATGATGAAGAACCACCTGAGTCTTTTCATGTGGTAGTATTCTAGAAATTTCGTGGACAAAATTATTTGAATGAGGGGAGAATGTAACACCCCAAGCTTCCACGGTACGATTTTCTTTGAATAATATATTATCGTGTGTTGTATGCAACTTCGAGATTCTAACACACAACGACCAATCAAAGTAGCCATTATGAATAGTAATACCCACTTTTTGAAATTTTAAAAATTTCATCTCTCAAAATGGACTTCATTTTTGGATTCGTAATATCTAAATTAGCCTAGGGTGAAATTTTGGTACTTTTTAGAAAACTTTTATATTTTGATGAATAGTGAAAATTACTAAATTTTAATTAAAACCAACTATTTTAATCGAAATAATTAATAGTGATAAATTATGAATTTGAGTGGTTTTAAAGTATATTTAGAATATATTTTTACCATTTAATACAATGTTTTCCATTGGACATAATTTCACAATTAAACTGGACATAAACAAGGGTTAATCTTTTGATAGTTATTATCTCTTAAAAACACGTTTTTTGTTTTAACAACAGGAATTAATATTTAACTAATTTCTGCCACTTCTATGTTTTGAATTTGAAAAAATGGATTCCATATTTTGAATCAGGATTTCCAATTTGTGTAAATAGGTAGCTTTTATTTTTAGACATTTTGAACAATTACTTCGGAAAATATTTTATTTACCATGGTTAAAAGTTAAATCTGGTAAATAAGGGTAAACAAATAATATTATAATAATAATAAATTACCCTAAAAAGTGTCCTAACCTTGTTTGTTGATACATTTCCGAACATGGGCATCTTTGGGTAGATTTTGGGACCCCATGGATCCACTTGTAAGTGATAAGGACACTTTATATTAATTAAGTTAAAATAACTACAAAAATGACATAAGCATATATCTTTTAGAAAAACATTTTTTACATAGGGTTATATATGTTTGATTTTAGACTATAAATATTCATTAGAAAGATAAAACTATTTCCTATATAATTGTATTTTATTTATAATTTTTATACATTTAATAAGTAAATTTATTTATGACACAATAATGATTTACTATTTTTCTTAGTAATGAAAGAATCAAGTAATTTATACTATAAATATGACAATAAATGTAATTTGAATCTTTTTATGAATTAAAATAATTTTATAGGTTAATATGACATATTATTACTAGTTATATGAATTTTTTTTGAAGTAATAATTCTTTTGTAAATTTTTCAAAAACAAAATACCCAATAGTGTTAAAATTGACATAAAAGAGTTTTTAAAACAAATATTATATTATTAATTGATATTAAATTCCTAAAAATCTAAGGTTCGGCCAAGAGTCTTATATCATGATATGTGTATCATTAATGGACCACTTGGGGGTCTCTTGGATGTATATAGTATGTTTATTAACTATATAATATAAAAATACAAAGTGACATGGTAACTGTCAAACTAATTAACTAAGAGTTAAAACTAAAAGATAAGGTTAATATAATGACCCAAACCTATCTAAATTCTATTGGTTGATATATTTTCAACCCATCCCCACCTTAGTCTTTTAATAATCTACTATGGAGCCATTATAAAACGAATATAAATTTATTATAAAATAATATTTCAAGCTTTTCCAAAGGTTCCCATCACCCCTCTTATAAAAGGGAACTCCCTATTCTCACTAATTCACACATTCAATGCCTTTTGGATCTGCCAACCCCTACCCAAATACTCTCTAAACTTCCCTAACTTCAAACTAGAGGCCTTAGTTTGATTATAAAGCCAACCTAAGGATCCCTTTTGATCAAATCAAAAGGAAGATCCTGAATAAGAGGTAATGTTTTCACCACCCTCTTTCAAATTCCTTTCTTCTTCCACTTCTTCATTCATTGTTATTAACATTATAAAATAATAACTCTAGTATATTATATATAATTTGATATTATTATAAATATGGTACAACCATATACATTATTCTATCCATATTTTGAATGGCATGTCACCATATCTGCGTACGTACGGCTTACCGTCTCCACGTTGTGGTGTAATTGTTATTAAATATATTATTATTTGTATGGGTATAATAATGATGTGTTATTCATATAAATAATAAATATAACATGATAGTGATTCTGTATATATGATATACCATCCAATTATATATTATTTTAATATCAAAATAATGATATTGTCGCTCGTGCGTACGTACGGACTACCGTCTCCACGAAAGCGATGAGATTCATTCCTCATTGTATCCATTCAAGAATAATTTTCATTTGATGATTAAAATTAATGTTTAAGAACTTTATATCATTCTGGATATGAATAATATACAATCTATCCATAACAAACACAACTTATGTAACAAAACATATAAAACAAAACGAGTAAGTTAACACCTGAAACGACAAAAATACTAAAATATTATTAACAAATCATTATTAGAAGATCATATATGATATCATAATTATGTATATGGTTCTTTTATAATTTAATAACTTTGTTTTAACAATTATACAAGAGGTTAACATACCGTTGACTAAGGAAAAGTACAAGGTAAGGTTTTATTTTACAATCTCTTCATTGTCTGAGGTTGTTTATATATAATTATCTACTAGGAACTCTTTATCAGCCACATCCATGTTTCTTAAAAATGTATTTCAAATCATTCTAATTATTTTAAAGACTATGGGATAAAGTCATTTATACCCTTGTTGACTATTTATAAGATGTTTATAAGGGAATCTTTCTTTCTTTTTCCAAATAAGGTCCATTTTATCCTTTTCGACAGAATTAAGGTAAGGATGTCTTTTTTTAACTTATACGGCGGGTGCACCTATTTTCTGCCATTATAGAATCGTCTAATCTTCCCTTACAAGCTTATAAAAATATTTTCAAAGTAAATGTTTTATTTTATAATTATGTGACTTTTAAATTATTTAAAAAAAGATATTTCTCTCAAATAGTTTTGATTTCATCTATGTCAACATCCTTTGATGGATTTTAAGATTTTTTGAAGTTTATTTATTATGATACAAAACTTCCATATTTTATTGAAGTTTTTGTGATATTTTTTATTTTGTATGTGTTATTTTTATACCATTCGTGGTTTATGGAGAATGTCTTGACATTTCATATGCTATATTTAATACGAATGTTTATGTTATGTTTAAACCTATTCATATGAGGAATGCATTGGACATAATATGTGACGGGTGGAGCCCGCTATAGATCCTCGATGCATTGGTAGATCTCATGAGACAAACTAGTGTCTTGGCACAAGGATTTGAAAAAATCTTATTTGTAGTCTTGACACGAGGCCTTGGATATGTGGTTATGATAGTCTGGCATTATGAATTCCATCATTATGAAAGTGGTTATTGATATTGCATGTGATTATTTGACTAGTAGAATATCCATGTGAATAATTAAATGGAATTATTTCATTTTATTTTTTCCATATTATGCTGAAGTTCAAGTTGAAAAGGCTTTTGTTTTAGTTATACATTGCTTTAAATGTTTATGCTTATTTATAAAAGTTTATGCTATATTGTTATACTTATTGTGCATTTGAGCTCACCCCTTTCTATGTTTTATTTTTCCCAGGATGTGAAGAAGTATTTTATGAATGACCTGTAGGGATAGTATAAGGGGATATGAGTGTGGATAAAAGATGTTGTAGTATTTTTCACTTTATAATGTAATGTAAACTTTATAAATGTATCTAGTGTTTCCAAGACTACTAAACTAATCAGCCTTTCGAGACATGATCTTTTGTGGTCATGCCAATGTTATGTAATAATGCACCGACTCTGGGTAACTGGTGTCGGGGCGTTACATTATTTTTTTAAATCATTTTTTATATGTTTAAATATTTATTTCACTTAAAAAGTATTTACAAGATATTTTATGAATTTTTTTTAAAAAAGTGATTTTTATTATAGAAATGATATTTTACTCAACAAATATGTTAAAATATTTTAAAAAATTAATTTAAATGATTTCATGAATATTTTTAAATAAAATGATGTATAATATTTTTTATGTTTAAAAATGTTTTTTCAATGTGGGCATGCAATTTTACTTTTGAAGTGTTCCAATTGATCTTTATAAATAATTTTTCGTATAAGAGGACACCATCAGATGTTACATATGATTTACTATGGATAGGATCCAAGGATACAATTCATATTATTTCACTATATGGTTTATGTTTATGAGGAAAATATTTTTATGAATCCTGTTTCTTTTCCATGTGTTATACCATAGTAAAATTCTTATGAAATGAGATTCTTTTTCCATGGGTTATGATATGATGAAATGATGAAATTATTATGAAACATATTTCTTTTCCACATGTTATATTATGATGAATGTTTTAAGAAACCCATTTCATTTCATGTGTTCTAACATGATAAATGATTTATGATCTTTTGGAAAACGTATGTATGATTTTCATTATGTATTGGTGGTAATTCTTTAACAAGTGATAATGGTTACTATAAAATCATGGATAGTAGTTACATTATAACCAATAAGGGAATGACCTATATCTCCCTCAAATGTGTGGGATATTTATTGATATATCATGAGATAAAAAATACATGAATGAGGAGTGAACCCAGAACAATATAAAAATTGGTACACAATTATAAACTAGGGATTGAACCATGAATACAATGATGGTTAGGGAGTGAACCCATTTAACTATTAATGTTTTGGAAGTGATCCATGAATACAATAGATAATATTTTATATGATAATTTATATATATATAAAATATTCGTTATCCCAGTATTATGTTCTCCTAGTTATTGTTCTTTGATTGCATTTTGATTCATGTCTTATGGGCTACCATGATTTATTTTATGACACATGGTTATGATTTATCATATATAGGTTATAGTTATCAAATGGTATTCCCATGTTCTCAAAATCTATGATCATGATATGTTTATATCTCCCAAGTTTTACCCATACTGAGAATTTGGGGTCACACTTTCTTCTCTTCCACTTCCCAAGGTTTTTATGACTGTTATTATAAAAACTATGTATATGAATGGTGATAGTTAGGATGAAATTTTTTGGATATGATATATCTCACTTACAGACTTGTTTTTTATGTGTCTATGTTTCCAAAGGAAGTATACCGGAATGATTAATGGATGGACCAATATGTTATGAAATGATTATTCAAATTCTATGATGTAAAATTCATGTATGAGATGATTGGGTCTTTAGAGTAATGGTAAATATCATAATCCTTATAAGGATTTAAAATTACTTCTTTAGTCATCTCCTATTTAGATTTTTCTGGATCCGTGTAAGGTGTACGTTTTATATGATGATGCTTCTAGTGATTTTCTATTTTTCTAATAAATAGGATAACTAATTTCTATCCTATAGGTCTTCTTAAGATTAGATGATTGATATAATTAGCACTATATCTATTTATATCTTAGTATAGTTATACATTCTCTTGTATATTGGTGTCAAAATGTACTTGTTAAGAGGATAATTGTATTTAATGATTATAAGAGTACAATAATTATCTTATCTTAGAAGTACCTAAATCTCATACAGATATAGGGGGTGGAATACATCTAGAAGATTAATTTCACTATAACCTACACCCCTATTTAGGGAAATTTTATTGTAGACACTCATATTATAAATATTCTACAACTTGTTGTATAGGATTCAAATGAATAGTGGTACCTGATGGGTATTTTTACTCTATTTCATGTAGATAAATTAAATAATTTTTTATGTATGCATGTGTAATGTATTAATTTACCATCATCTCTCATTAATAAAATTATAAAAATATAACATTATGATGAATAGATCATGGGAATTAAGGAATCCTTTTTTGGAGAGTGACCATTTCTAGTTTCTCTCTTCTATCTGGTATTATTTTTAATTTTACGGATCAGTTCATCATGCTATCACCCATGAGGAATTATGACTTGAATTATAATTTATATTTCACCCTAAATCATTCATTCAAGTTCTAAAAAAATGCACAATTACATTAGACAATAGTTATGGTGGGAAGTTATGAATCATGAAATTGATCTTTTTGCTTCCCACTATTACACCGGACAACAGATAATGTCATAGAATCTAAAACCGTCTCATCTGATCCAAACTAATCCATTTATATTTTTTTAATAATACAATGTGTCTATGGACTTCATAGATTGACTACCATGGACACATCAATGGAATTAATCTACCTATATTTTGGTTGATCTTTTGATGAAACAAAATCATTTTATTTAAATATTGGATTACATTAATGTATATTGTCTGGGTATGATATATGTACATTGTATCATGGGTTATTATAGGGATCCCAGTGCCATTATCTCTAAAAGGGATCCCATGTTTACATTTAGATTCTGGAAGATTCTTCAGGGTGTGATGAGGATCCTGGTCATGTTGCATATAGATTACCATCTATTTATGGATAGTCATATAAATCAGGCTTTTCCTATCCTATAAGATATACTATAATATTGTATTAGGTAATTTGGAAGATCATTAGTCAACCATGTTGGATTGGTTGAGCTTTCATTGAAAAATTGTTACCAGCCTTTGATCAAAGTAGATCCCTTTTATGGCTTGTATGGTCACCCATGATGGTCACAACTATGTTGGAAATAGGTGTGTCAAGCCTATATTATGGGACAAAAGATCATTTTAGAGAAATATATTAGGATTCAGGATATATTCCAACATTTATTTACAAGACCGAGTTTCTATAAATCATATATGGATCATCTACATCATCTTTGGTTATTTTTAACAACTGACCATGTTTATTGGAATTTTTCCATTATTTTGTGTCACTATTGTATTAAGAATCATGTAAATATATCTCTATGATATGTTAGACCATTTGAGGTAATTGGGAATCTATTTTTGTTTTTTTAGCAGTATTATTTATTCATTCAATTGATTGGTGTCCATGATGTATTCCAAATATCACAACATTGGAAGCACCATCCTGACCCCTCACGTTTTGAGAATGGATGAGATTGAGTTATAGGTATATGATTCCAATTTGGATTAGATAGTGGATATCATGGATTCTCATAAGGAAAATATTCATGGTCTATCTATTCTATTGGTCATATTTTTTGGTTCCACTGATTGTGTCCTCAGGACACTTGGGAATGTGAACCATAGGTGGTGGAGTAATGGCCTCACCAATTTTCAATGAATTTATTATCCATGTGACTTGTCAAGGATGGAAATTCATATGATGGGATTATTATAAAACCTAGAATAAAATTTACACTCCTTATTAATTATTATGTTCTTATTTGAGGGCTCAAAGGTAATGGGAGTCATTTGGTATTTTTCTTTATAACCTTGTTTAGGTGCTTCCAACAGGACTGAATAATTTCATGAATGTGATTCACAAGTTTATATTTCAGTAGTTACTTGTCATGACATTGGTTTAGAGCATGAAAAATTTTTAAGGACATTATCTTTATTTACATATTAAATTAATTTATTGGGATTTAAAATCGAGAAGATACATTTTAAAATGCACATGAAAATTGGGGTACTCACACAATGAATATGGGATTCACAATGAATATTAGTTGTAATATATTGGTTTATACATTTAGAAGAAAATTTAAATTATTCTAGTTTCTCCTTCTTGATTATACCCTATGTCTCTCATTTTATTTTTGGTTACTCTTTATAATCATGATTACTTCATTTGGAACATTGAACTCTATTCTAGTTAGATTATACACCTTTGGTTAGTGTTTTATCTCATTTATACCTTTTTTATTCTCTTTGGTTTTGTATATAGTTTTGGTATTCATTCATGGGATTGGTGATCTTGTGATTACATGTTTTCTATCTTTTTTATTTCTATTATGTGATCATATTTTGAGGACATTTCCATTTTTTCCTGGTGTAACACATGGGCTTCTCGAGGTATGTATCATTAATTATTCTCCACCACCCCTTGTTTTTATGGATCATGATTTTATGATAAAATAATTTAAGACTACAAACTCTGTTGATTGGTCTGCATTCCTTTTAGTGCATGGATCCCATAGTGGGTTGTGTGAAACTATTGTTTGAGGTAGGTGATTTTACATCTATCTTATGTTTGATGAAAAATTATTTATTTTTGTTTTATAAAATTGTTTTATAAAATAATTTACATGAATTGTTAGTTTTTTTAAAGGTTTTTTTAGAAAATATGGGTTTCCAACTTGTTTTCTTAAAAAATGTTTTTTTAATCATTTAGAAATGATTAATGGAATAGATTTATAAAATAATTTAATGAATTTAATAATTTATTTGTGATTTTGGAGACATGTAAAACACTACGTGAATGAGTTTATATATTCCACACAAGAGATGCATTGGTATATATGTTGAATCTATAGTATTACAGTTCTTCTTTTGATATTGTCTATGATTTAACAGTCTAGAGTGTTCATAGATTCCTATATCAACATGTATTTGGATCTATGACATGATTGACATGGTTGGGGTTTAATTTTTGGGGTGTTCCTCTACTCCATAGACCATTGTGAATGGGTTATAAGGACATATAATGAACAATAGTCATATTAATGTATAATTTTTCTAGCTAACCTAATATTATGTTATGCATGGTCTAATTTACCATTGTTATTTGAATTATACTATATAAAATTTGATATAAATTCATTAATTTATGGAAATGGTTTTTAGAAATCATTCATGGAAACTATTTTACTTTGTTTGATCTGGATCTAATGGAACAAGAGGAAATAGTTTACCATGATTTTTATATAAAAATTATTTTACTCTATTTATTTAATATTTTCATTAAATTTATAATATTTTTATTGATGTATAGAGACAAGATATATAAAACATAGAATATATCCTACTACTATTGTTTATCTCACAACCTTTACACATGTTCAATACTGTCTAGACCTTGTATTGTATTTGGATGCAGGAAAATGAATGGAATCATAGTGAGGAAAATGAGTGGGGGGGTTCTCATCTTGGTGTGGGTAACTTGTAGTGATATTTTTGGACATTTCCCACATACCATAGGGAGTATTTGTCTCAAATTTCCATATAAATATTAAGTGTTTAGAGTAATACCTTATGTCTTGTCTTGAAATATATATGTTTTATCACTACCACAAACATTCATGTTGTATTGTGCATATTTCGTATTCCAGGAATCCTCTCCGGTGTATGTTTATGTATTCTGGGAATCTTTTTTAGGTAGGGGTAAAATAATTACCCCTTGTTATTTTTTTTGTCAGGGTGATAAAGGAAAACACATAATATTCTTAAATACCCTTCGGGTTAAGGGTGAATTAGATTGGGTACCGTTTGAGATAGTATCCAAAGTCATTTCATGACAAGCCTTCCCAAATTACTCAAGTGGAATCCCTATTAACCTCTTATTTTCCTTTCTTAATAAGTTAAAAATAATATTTCTTCATTTAGAGGATGTAAAAAATGATACATGAATAATTTAGGATATAAAAGAACATATAGGTTCATTTTTAACTCTTAAAAATAGTTATGAGTTTTCATTATATCAGGAAGGTGTTGATGTAGAAGAATCGTAATTGGGGTCATACGATATATTCTCTCCTTATTCACTATCATCATGATCTTATTAAGTGTTCATATCCAAAAAATTAGTGGATTATGTGGGAATATTTTTATTCCCCATAGAAAATGTGTAATAATTGTTAGGCCTAAAAAATAAGGATATTGGGGAATCATTATACCATTAAGATGTTATTACAAGGGAACCATAAGATATAGAATATTTATAATGTATAATTATATAAGGGTAATTATTTTATTTATACTTATCACAACACTCCTTGATATATAAAGGATCATGTGAACTTATCAATGCCATTGGGATATGATAAATGTACCAATTCCCCATTACATTGAAAAATTTGCATATAAAACTCTCATGAATTGATTACTCCCATGATCAATTGTTTTTCCCTTGATTAAATTTATGGGGAAATAATATTATTCACTATGTTTTAATAATTTGATAGCTAGTAAATGCTTCAATTCATTGATTAAATTTATTGAAACTCCCTTTCCTACCATCATAACATCCCTTACAAATTATAAAACCCTCTGTCTTTATATTTCTCATCACATGAAGGAAATTATTAATTATAAACATGAATCCTCTAATATGACATGTAATAGAGATCAGAAGTCCTTGATGTTATGGATATTATATAACTATATGATTCTTTATATGAGACCTTTATGACACCCTGAGATTTTAAAATAGGATTACTATTAAATTAGAGGATGTGTTCAATAGATTGTATCACACATGACACTGAACTAAAACAAAACCATTATATTTTTGTACCATAAAAAATACACATTATATTACTGAGTATGAATAAGAGTAATGATTTTATAAAATATTTATTGAATGAAAATAAAGTCTACTTATAATATGAATGAAATTCATTTAATACTAATAAAACAACTAATACGATCATTTTATTCTTATAAATTTATATTTACCAATATTCCCATTCAATGTGATATGAATTTATTAATCACAACTCCTGTGAAAATATACTTGATATTAACATTTGGTAAATAAGAATATAACTATTAAAAATTATTAAATAAGAATGAAAATGGTTAAAACTCTGAAAACAATATTTTCATATAAAATTTGTTTCATTTTATATCACAATTTTATTTAAAAGTTAAATTTATAAAATTAAGAATTTTAGTTTTTAAAAAATGAACATTATTTTTCATGATCAATGATATAATATCATCAAAAAAATTTGGGATATTTCTAAAAGTAATTACTTTTATGTAAACAACAAATAAAATCCTTTTTTTAAATAGTTATAATTTTATAACATTATTAGTGTATAATAATTAATAAAAAAACATGAAAACCTTTTATATAGTGAGATATTTATTTTATAAATTACATTGTTATTTTGATTTTTTAAACAAAATTTGAAACTCCATATCTTATATTTTAGAACATAAATAATATTTTCTAAACCATAAATTTAATTTATTATACACTTTATTAAAAATTTATTTTGTAACACATAAATTAATTGAATAAAATGAAATCAATTTATAATTTATAATTATTGCGTTAAAATCATATAATTAATACCATTATATTATTTAGCTTAAAGGATATCTTATATTAGGTAAAAATAGGTTTCCACACTAAAGTCTAATATGTAAAAACTAAATAATCTTACATTAAAAATCTATAAAATATAAAAAAACATGTGTGGGAATTTTATGTTTATTTATTTTTAAAACATATCAATTATCCTCTCCATTATATATAAATTTTGGAGACATAATATTTTAGAGTGACCTCCCAATATGGAATATTTTTGAGTATTTAAAAAAATCATCCTCTTAGATTTTAAAATTTGAAATCCTCTCCTCTCTTTCTCTCAAACCATATCCACATTAGTTTGTCCCAAACCATTTAAAATCTTCTCCTACACACTTCAAGTCACTTTAATGTGGTTTTGTTCTTCTCAAAAGTCAATCCCACAAAGGCTTAAGCACCTTTGAAAAGGATATAATCTTAGAAGTGATGTTAAAATATATAACCTCTCCATTCATTTTTATTTATTCATTTGATCTTATTATTTATCAAATTTATATAATAATGTCAAATTATAATGAAATTATAATTAATGTTCAATTTATATAGAATTATAGGCTTAAAATAAAAGGATATGACATTTTTTTAGATAAACATTCATTATATTACACAAACACATGCCCGATGATAATAATAGTTTATTTCCATTAAATTTATGGATACAATTTCCTAGTTTGGTGAAAGATATTAAATGTTTATAATAAAGACCTTCCCCTTTCGTATTAATTCTCAAAAAAAAATTATAACCTGGGAAATTGAAACAAAAAAATAGAGACCTCCAATGCCCAATATAGTAATATAAAGAGACTTGTAAGAATTACATAAACATATAGGTATGAGAACATGATAATAAAATTAGAAAACCATACGCTTCATATAAATGGTAATAATCATGAGTCATGGGATAAATATTTCTATTTCAATAGGCATAAAAGAAAAAGATAATCAACAATATTGATCCATGACAACATAACAGCGGGTTAATACATAGATTTTAGGAATACACATATGAATATAAAATAATTCCATATAAGGAAATGAATATTTACAAAACATATTATTTCAGATGATTTCATTATGGAACACAACCATCTATGGAGGACAGACAGTTTGTTCCCCCCCATTCTAGTTTTCTAAAGGCGGGTGGTATCCTTCGCTTATATTGGGTTGTTTTCTCCTCGATTGAAATGGGATAATGGGATGTCGGTATATCCTTCTATGGATTCCTCCTTATAACTTGCTACCTAGTCTGATTCTCCCTCATAGATTTGAGTTGTGGTTCATGAATCACATTCACGGTTCTATATCATTGTGGACACTGATTAATTACACTACTTCCATCAAGACATTCCATGGGGTATTGACATGGTTGCAACCTTCAGTCAGAGTAGATGACAACATCAGGCATGTCAGGGCATTTTGGATATGTCGACATTGTGTAACCTATATACTTTCACATAAGAACACATCTCAATGGAACATAACCTGAGGAATCCAACATCAGTTGAGGGGTATCATATTCTAGAGGCATGTCATTGATGTTTTACTTCGCTTTCCAAGTTTAACACAGGTTATTTCATGAGTTTAACATCTTATAGAGATGATTATGCTAGGGGTGTGTCTTTTGAGGTTTTCCACAGGCATCTCATGTTTAACAAGAGGTAGGCCATGAGTTTATCGTCATGCAGAGGCAGAATGAGAGTGAACAGAATGTCCAATAGAGACAGATCATATTGGTAAATACCAATGAGGGAACACCTGGATGGTTAATTAGATGGATGAATCATAATGCCCAATGAGGAAATATTTGAGGTGGTGTGTCCCATTGAGGGAAGATATCACACCCTGAAGGATGATTTGGACACCATTGAGAGTGGATCATGAATGAGTGCACCCCATAATGGGGAACACCTGATGGATAGGTTAGATTCTTAGTGAGAGAAGACCCAGGGTGGTGTGTTCCGTGAAGGGAATATGCCACAACATGAAGATAGATCTCTATGCCACAGAGGTAAGATCAATGAGAGTTCACCCCTGAATGGGGAACACCAAGATTTACCATATGAGAGGATTTAAACATGGGGTGGTTTCCTATGTAACATTCCCAGGAGACAATGATAAAAACCCACAAACTTCTAAGGGGTAATATATTAGGGTGTGAATAGAGGAGAAAGACCCAAAAGCATGTTGGGGATTCTTCATGGATAGTTTCTCAACATAAGAGTGACACACTTGTTGAATGATTATGGATTCTATGGGGCTTATGTGTGGTTAGCTACCTGAGGGAATGGAAATATCCCACTAGGATGTGGAGTCTTAGGTAAGAATCAGGATGGATATGGATGGTTGAGAGAAGTTAATGGAGAATGAGATGTAACTAATGTGAGTATGAAAGTGATGTGCATTCTTGAACCTCATTGAGGCCTCCTACATATCCTCATGGTTGGGAATCAAAGTCCAAGTATTTTTATGGGGTGATGGGGAACTTGAGGAGGTGACCCATGAGGATGGACGCGAGGATGGAATCTAAAGGAAGTAAAGCCTATGGGTTGAAGAATGACCTTCCTGAAACACATAGGCTAGAGGGAGAGAGGCCAGGATGAGACATGGGTGATGGTCTTAAACCACAGGGAGGCTTCCAACATATCCATGTTGAAGGGAATCAATGTTTATGTAGATCTCGATAGGGTATGGAATCAGTATGTGCACAGAGGATAGTAACCATAGGTAATAATGGGGCTTACGCATGGTTAGTGGCTGGGGTAAGTCTAACACTCGATGGGAGGACCATAGGTGTGGTTCACAATAGGGGGGAACACCATAGTTTACCAGTGTTAGGGGTTAAACCTCATGGAAGCTTCCTACAAACCATGTCTAGGAGACAAAGATCAAACCCGCGTAGTTCATCTTAAAAATTCATACCATCATGTGGGGATGACAACAGCTTACCAATGGTTTGGATAAAATGACTTCCCACTGACTGGGGTTCAACCCCTTACCACTAACTTGGGAAAACAATGGATTACCGTCAATTGGGGAACACAATGGCTTATTGTCAATTGGTGATCCAACGGCTTACCACTAGTTGGGAATCACATCAGCTTACCATCAATGGGAATTGGACCAAATTGACGCTTCCTATGTACCACGTATAAGAGACAAGGATCAAAGACCACATAGTTCTAATGAGTACTGTTTAATGTCAAGCAGGATGAAAAGGTGAACTGATGTGCAGGGGTCGGGACAAGTAGGTGTTGGGATTGAACATCAAGGAGGAATCCTATGTACCTTTATTTGGAAAGGATCAAAGTCCACATAGTTAGGAATCATTATTGGGGATTGCAATCAACGTCGGCCCAATGGTCGACACAGTTTAACGTCATGTAGGACAAAGGAGAACTGACGTGAAGGGGTCGGGATATGTAGGTGGTGGGAATGAACCTCATAAAGTATTCGTACATACCTTTCCTAAGAGAAAAAGATCATATTCCATGAAGTTCAAGATGAGATAATTGGGTCTTACACTCTAGGTTGAACTAGAGAGGATTTCATGGTTGTTTTTTAATCTAATCTCTTGTGAGTCATGCACGGTGTGAGAAACAAGAGGCCACAATAGACCTGAATATTTTGTCAAAATTGTATGACCACAAAGGGTGTGAAATGGGGAATATGCACAGAAAATGACTTAGTTCCATTATGGAGTGGAAATTTTGGATGATTCTTATGCAAGGAAGCTGCTTGAGTGCCACTAATGAGAAGAAATGGTGGACAGGGAAGACACATGGAAGATACTAGGGTGCCACTATGGAGAGACAATGGTGGATATGGATTTTGTGTGGGAGATTCCCGGGTCCTACTATGGAGCGACAATGTTTGATGTGGAGTATGCATGGGAGTTACCCAGGTGCCGCTATAGAGTGACAATGGTGGATGGGACTTACACATAGAAGCTTCAAGAGTGCTGCTAATGAGCGGAAATAATAGATGGGGCTTACAAATGGAAGGTCCTCGAGTGATGAAAATTAGAAAAAATGGTGGATGAGGCATATGTATGGGTGATTCCTAGATGCCGCTATGGAATGATAATGGTTGATGTAGAATACACATAAAAGTTTCTCAAGTGATGATAATGAGGGGCAATGGTGGATGGGGCCTACGCATGGAAGATTCCTGAGTGATGCTAATATGTGGCAATGAGGAATGGGGCTTATGCACAGAAGCTGCCCAAGGGAAGCTAATGAGTGAAAATGATCGATGGGGATGAAGAATGGTAGCAGAATGAGTGCCCATAATGAGGGGAAAATTGTGGATGGGTCGTATGCATTGATGTTTCGAAGGGGCCGCTAAGGAGCGGAAAATATGGATGGGGATAAATCATGGAAGCATCCCATAATGTCTTCCTCATGTCTTTACAAGAGGGAATCCCAAAACACCTGTGGGTTTAGGCACAAAATTTTGGTCTACACCTATACACTAGTGCACAAGTAGGATAACGCCAAGGGAGTTAGAATCAGTCCCAAAAAAGGGAGATGAAATGTGTGACTAACTTGCCTGACATTCAGAATGCAGTGAGGGTTGCGTGATGATGGAGGATAACTGTTGACAGTATTGAAAACAAAGAATCCATATCTTTTTATCCTGAAATAGGGAAAAATAAATTGGGGTCAATTGTTGAGCGTGTTTGAAACATAGGGCCCAACTTGAAATGTTGTCCAAGTTTATTCTCTGTGTTGGTTCAGAACGGTAGGTGAGCTGAGTTGGCATGGGACCAGGCCATTAGGGGGTCCCATCAGACATGAAAGAGTATGAATATATGAATGAAGGTCATGCAAAGCATGAGGTGGAGTGATGGAATGTTTGAACGGATTCTGAAACACTTGATGTTATGCCACTATAATTGAGGCATGAGGTATCTTATTCTTATCACATAATCCATTTCTTATTTCAAACAAGAGGCATCCTATTATGGAATGATAGATAATTCTACAATTTAATGTTTTGTAGTAAAGACTATGGGTATCTTATCCTTGGAACATAAGGATTATCTTATTTATAGCGAGAGATCCTACACTTTTCATATATGGTGTACTATAGTTTATTTTCATGTAGGGAAGAGTGTTGGTATCATAGGCTTGGACAATAAAGATTCTCTTGATTTAGCATGAGGCATCCTGTGTTTTTCATATAGGGTGTACTATAGTTTAATGTTATGTAGATAGGACTATTAGTCATAAGGAACCTTGAAATGGGTGTGGTTGGGAATTACACATGTGAGGCCCTTTGTGGTTCAACATGGCATTGGAGTCAGGTGATAGGGTTTGGATGAGTTGCTTAAGGAATGGATTGACTCAAGGTACTTGGGTAATTGATTATAAGAATATCAACACTCAACATGTTAATGGGACCACGGGGAATATGTATTATTAAGTTATTTCATGGACTTTCGAGGAATATCTCGAATCAAGATATCCATAGGTGGATGGTGGGTGCGCATTAGGGAGAAATGGAAAACACCGACATCCCGGGCCGAAAAGTATGTTGTGTGACTCTCCATTATTCATTGGGGTGTAGGGGAACATCCCCTATCGTGTGTACTGGTCGGTGCGATTTTAAAACATTCTCAAAGGATATTGATTCTTGAAGTAGCGTCTCAGTGTAAAGGTGATCATGGATCATGGGGTCTCAAAAAGCAGCTTCATGAAGGAAAGGTTCTTGAAAAGCATATGGTCTCATGAAGAATCATATCCTAGGGTCTCGTGGAGTAAAGGGACTTCCTAGATCCTTGGGTATTTCAGAGAAAATGGGCTTTGTGGAGCCTCGAGCATCCTAAATGGGCTCCCTCCTTCGTAAAGGGTAGAGCCCTTTGTGATGGGCATCACTTCGCAGTGCTCGGAAGATCTGTGAAAGGCGAGATTAGCCACCCAAGGTGAGGCCTAACAATTATTATTAAGGTGGTTGAGCCTACTATTTATTGGTGATGGAGGTCAGTGGATCATGACATGATGAATAAATGCGCACTACGAATTAAAAATCATGCCGCAAAGTTAATATATCTCTGCAACTGGAATGGAGTTTCCTCATGTTTATCATAACCAGAGAGTTGACTGTCATCAGCCATTATAGTGCTCTTGAAGGCTTCAGTCATGTTCTCCAAAATTTATCATAGTCACAGAGGCTACCTTCATGGCCTTTGTGGCACTCATAGAGTCGCCAATCCACTTCCCTCTACTCCATGACGGCGGATGGAGCTTCACGCATGGGCTCTACAATCCAATTTTCCAGGACAACTTTTAATGTCCATAACTCCTAATATGTAACTACGTTTAGGCTCTATGACCAGTAAAATTGAAGCATCTGAAACTGGTTATGATCTTGGATCATGTATTGATGAATTTGGAATCTCCAGTGGACATTTTTTCCACTGTAAACACTTATAAACGAACTTCATGGGGGATACACCTATTGGGAATCACACACCAACATCCCTAGTCCCAATCCATTACTTATAGTGGAATGAGTTTACTCCCCATACCTTCATATTTGAAAAATTACCTCATTATATATAGTTCACACCTCATTCCACCGATTTTTATCTAATGTGATATATAAATCATTACCATATGAATTGGGGGGAGATATAGGTTTGACCAGTCACATAAAAATAATACTTATGTGTTCCAAAAGATCAAAAAAAATAATCATATCAAAACCCATGAAATAAAGTGTGCATAATAAACATTTAATCTTTTAAGAACATACGAAAAGAAAAATGGTTTCACAGTAACTATATCATAACATAAACTACGAATTGAAGTGGGTTTCATAATAATTGTATCATGTTATAAACTATGTACGAGAAATAAGACTCATAAATAGATTTTAATCTTGTATGTAAACCATTCAAAGAAATAATTTTAATGGATTCCACGTATTATTTCTCGAGTAAAAAAATAAACTATATCGATGGATTTCCTCATAGATGTAGAATGATTTATAAATATTACATCAAACATTTCATAAGGAAAATATCATTTCAATGATAATCACCTTCATAAAACATTTTCAAAATCCCTTTATTTATAATTATCATTGGAAACATATAAATAAATCATTGAAAATTGATTTGAACAATATCATGAAAAAATATACAATTTCTTTGAAATTTTGATTTTAAAATATAAATCATTTTGAAAACAATTTCTTGGAATATATCCTTGAAATCATATAAAGGAAGCTTCTAAAATCATTCAAAACCCTTTTTAAAACATTAAACATTTTCATATTTACATTATTTTGAAATCAATTTAAAATAAAAGAAATTAAAACTTATGTAAAACAATAGAATATTTGGAAATTATTATTTAAAATGTATTATGTAAGCTTCATGGAATTGAGTGGTTAAGATGATAGATTATTATTATCATTACGTATAACTAAATAAGATTCATTTCATATTTTGTATAGAAGTAAAAAGGGACCTGATAAGAAAATGATAAGAAGATTCCTTTAAAACAATTTTAAATAAATGTAAATCAAGGGTAGAAATGTGTTTTTAAAATCATAACATTATAGTATGAATTTTTTTGAAAACATTTTTAGAAAAAAATGATTTAAAAGTAAATAAACTTATGACCGTAGGGTGAAATAAAATATTATTTTAATATAAACATTTTATTGATAATATAAAGTACCAAATATTTTAAAATTGGTATCATTACATGATGATATCATAAATAATTATAGTAGACAAAAATTCATGAGAATTATTTAGAGGTATATCAAAATATTTTATCATTAGAAGCATAATTATAATCAATCTCAATACATGATGAAATTTTAACAATGAATTTTTACAACATTGGTGACCTTGAATGTATAATCACATTTTTTAACAAATAAACTCAATGTTTTATAGTTTACATGATATGCAACATCGAGCTTAAACCAAAAAATAAATTTCATTATTTAATATAGAAGTAATCAACAAGCCATTATAATGGAGGGAATGAAAAATAATTACATAATTATAAAAATATGATTTACATAAGTTTATATAATGATTCATTTTTTCCAAATTAATTAGAAATGGGAATAAAAACTAATTGAATATAAAGGACATGTTTTAATGAAATTTTCTTAATGAGAATAATTGTGTTTATAAAATAATCAATTCCCTATTTATGGATTATATCAATGAAATATAAACCCAATATGATGTTTAAAATTCATCTTATATGCTTTCCTTACATGATATAAGAACAAAGATAATTTTATGAATAAAAGAAGTATATTTCAAAAAAGTTTTTTTCCAACTTTTTTTTGAAGAACGAATTTAAATATAGTTTTTGACACTTTTATAACTTCCGGTTGAAAAAATAAACTTCTTCTTTGGATGCGGGACAAAAATATTTAGTTATGGTATAATTTTTGTTTTTTCTGATAAATTTGATATTTTAGTGAATACTGAAAAATATTACTTCTTAATTCAAAATAGATTATTCATCCAATTTATTTATTTTTATATATTACAAATTTAATTTTTTAATGTATATTTATATATTTTTTATTATTATATACAATTTTGGCCATTTGAATCAATTTCAAATATAAATTAGATATAAATGTTTCTCAAACATTTGAGCATTACACTATAAAACCCCACTTTTTGTTTTGTCTATGGAATTAATTTTAAAAATAAATTTCTAATTATGTTAAATGAATTCTGTAAAATAGATTCCATATTTGGAATCCAAATTCCCATATTATTTTCTAAAGTCAATTTCATTTTTAGGTATAAAAAGGTCACCAAGGTAAATTAATTATTTATTGTAGTAAAATTAAAATGTAGAGAAAGGTTAAAATTAATTTTTAAATGATTAACATACCTAAAGACTAAAACATTTATAGGGTTGTGGGTAAGTGGATCAACCCTAACCATCCTATAAATGATTAATCTTTATCCAAATCGAGTAGTTTAATTCCATATTTATATAGTTACATTTTAATATAAAATCATAAATAAAATAAACACTTAAAACTATCCTCTCAAATATATTCCCAAAACATACCTACTCACTATTCCCACATCTTACTACTTCTAAGTTCACCAATTTACCAAATCCATGTTCATCAAAGGTATTTTATGAGGGTCATTGTAATGGCCCGGACCTCTCCGGCCCATTCCTTTGTCAAAAAGAGGGTCAAGAAGTGTTCTGGAGGGTAAAATGGAATTTTCCACACTTTCAAGAATTTTGAAACTACACGCCGTGTAATTTTAGTACACGCTGTGTACCCCATTCCCGGGTATACCCCGTGTTGTAGACCATGTCCTTGCTGTGTGGAATAATGGGTGCACGCCGTGTGTCCAGTTCTACATGCCGTGTAGTCCTTCCTCGTGTACGCGTTACCAGTCAACAGCCGTGTACCATGTAAGAGCCGTGTCCTTTCCATGTGCAATGAATGAGTACACACCGTGTGTCCAAACTACACGACGTGTAGTCCTTCCCCGCGTATGTGTTACCCTTAAACTGTGTGTTGACCAGTCAACGGCAGCGGAGCCATGTTGGAAGCCGCGTGGAGACCGTGTGAAAGAACTGAGTACACACCGTGTACCATAAAGTACACGCCGTGTAATTTTTCTTTTCACGCCTATAAAATGAGGGGTCCCCTCCTCCTTTCAATTCACACCTCTACTCCCCTCTCCTCTGAGCAGAGCTCTCCCAAGAGACTCAAAGGCTCTTTCTTCCATAACTTCTTCGTCTGAGCTCCGATTTACGATCCGTTAGTGGACACGGGATCATAACGATGAGACGGAGCTTTTAAGCCTGGGTCCATTGTCTTTCCTTTGGCCTTTCCTTTCTGACTTCCACCTGAGGAGGTTTTTCCAGGACCCGACAGAGGTGACGGACGCCAACGGACATCTTCTGAGGTTGATCCGGGGGAGCATTGCGATCAAGAACCTGTTGAAGTTGGGATCTCACCTTTCTCTCTCTAATTTTTGTATCATGTGGGGTGGTTATCCTTTTGTTTTCATGAGAAACATTTTAACCATTAAATAAACATAATAACAGTTTAAAGAATGGGGTTGGGAAGTTAGTGATTGTTGTTACTTAACTTTTTATATTCTGTGATATTATATTTGTGAATTGAATGAGCTTCTACCTACTGAAAATCATGGTCGTTGGGGGCCTTTTCTTATAAAATTAAATGTTTCCCTCTCCTTCTGTATTTTATTTTGGATTGGAGCTTGTGGAATGTGGAAATTGGATAATCACGTAAAGTTGGTTGATTAAATGAAAACCTGGAACCCTTTTCTGATCACCCCAGTTAAACAAAATGGAATAATGAATATGTGGGTGTTGGATTGGTTACGTGGAATGTGTTGGGGGTGTTTTTGTGGGTTGTTGTGGATCAGGTGAGCAGCGGGGCTGCGGTTGACTTTGTTGTGGGTTGGTGTGAATGTTGTGTTGGTAAAGGACAATGGGGCTCCAATAAATGGTATTAAATGGATATTGATGTACAGATTTCAGTGCGGTTGTGGTTATGGCAGTTGGCAGTGGGGATGCAGGGTTGGGTTTTAATGTGAACGGGTTATGGGTTGTGATTAATAAATTAAAGTGGAAGAGTTAATGAATGGTGGGCATGGAAATGAAACGGAAATAATAATCAATGGGGTTGGTTGGTTGATAAGAAGGACTTGGTTGTGTTGCTTTTGTTTTCCTAACTTGATTTGTGGATGGAAGGTATATGTTTTACGAACGATCGATGTGGCTTGGTTGTGGATAGTTTCCCAATAGTTAAGGAACTAATAAAATAATTCTGCTGAACGTGAAAACCTAAATGGGGTTGGGGTTGATTGTTGTATGCATCCTTTGTAGTAGCAGTGATGAGGCACATGCTCAGTTTATCTATTTAGAAGCCATAGGTTGGGCTTTGTGGTTGGTATATATATATATATATATCTGTATCTTTTGTGTTTTATCGCACCCCACCCATGTTGAGAACTTAGTGCCGAACACACCCATTTTATGGGAGAGGGTGTTTTTCCCTTAGTTACTCGCTCCTTCCTGCTCCTTCTCCCCTAGGCTGTGATGGATTGAGGCAACCTTACACCTAAGACTCTTCGGGTAGGTTTCGATTGGGGTGGCTTTAGCCCAAGACTCTTCGGAAAGGTTATACTGTTTCCCAAGACTCTTCAGGATGAGGCCCAGGTGTGTGTGGGCGGGATACGTGGTTTTGAGGCCCAGGTGTGTGCGGGAGGGATATGTGGTTGTGAGGATCAGGTGTGTGCGGGCGGGATACGTGGTTGTGAGGCCCAGGTGTGTGCAGGCGGGATACGTGGTTGTGAAGCCCAGGTGTGTGCGGGCGGGATACGTGGTTGTGAGCCCCAGGTGTGTGCGGGCGGGGAGAGTGTGGCAGCATCAGGACGTTCGTTGTTAGGAAGAGTAGTTAACTAACAGGAAATGGTGCAGGGTACCCAATACTCTTGTTTCTAATATACTAATACCTGTTGTGCTTGTGTTTTTGGTGAGTGTGGTTAGTGAGGTTGGGTGGATAGAATTCCTTTCTAGTTTTTTTCTATTGTTATCACGGGACATTAGGATGTCTCCCCACTTGTGCACGAGAGATTTAGGTTTCCCTACTGAGTATACTTGTATGCTCACCCTACGTTTACTTTCAGGTTTCCAGGAGGACTACTAGGGCCATGCGGGACCCTACTAGTCAGACAGTTAGAGTTTTTTCTGTTTATATACCTTTTTTTCCTTTTGGTATTATACTTTGAGCTTTCTTGAACTTGTACCTTGTTATAAAATTGTTTAAACATGCATGTGGGAATGTTTTGGGTTTATTTCTATACACTTTCCCTTTTTCCTTTTGGTGGTTGACTTTTCCAATTTCTCTATCTTTAAAAATAAAAAGGGTAATGCCTCCCATATTTGTGAAAAACTCATACCCTTGGTGTTGTTGCCACCCCGGGGCCTACTGGAGGCGGGACTCGGGGGTCATTATCTCCCTTTTTCCATTGCCAGCTCAGGCGGGGCATCTTTGGTGGGAGGGGGTCATGACAGAATGGTATTAGAGGTGATGGTTGAGAGATAGGATGGAGTCTAGAGTGAGGAACAGTGAGGATTGCATGGGATGGTAGGGAAACATTGTTAGTTAATCTTGGTGCGTGACATAGGTTAGGGAAGACCGGCTAGGACACGGGATTTTAGGGCCCCCCGTGATCTGATGCAAGGACTCTGAGCCTACCGAACGACCAAGTGAGACTACATTGATGGTAGATTAGAGACCCTTGGGAAGGTACATGCATCATCATGATTGTGTTTTACTTGATTTGGGTGTACTGGTAAAGAAATCGAAATAAAATGATAAAATGAAACCTTGAGTTTTTCCTTACTACTTGGGATTAGGTGATCATTGTTTACCATATAGTTATGGCACCTGGACGTCGTCCCTGGGTGGCTCAGACAGCTGAGGCCCAGCAGATTCAGGCGGTCGATCAGTTGAGGATTGACCGAGAGGAGGAAGATAGCTAGTGGCAGAAGACTCTCCATTATTTCCAGTGGCAAACCCTCAAGAAGTACGAGGGTAGTACTTCGGATACGGAGACTGAGGGGTGGCTTGAGGAGCTAGGGATCTCTTTTACCTTGATCTGTGCTCCGAGGGAGTACTGGGTTCCCCTAGCAGTCAGTCAGCTAAGAGGTGTGGTGTGACAGTGGTGGACGCTCTACCTCAGAGAGAGGATAGAGGCCGAGGTTCCATGGGCTGACTTTGAGAAGGAATTCTGAGAGGAATTCCTTTCTTACATGATCAAGTCGGAGAAGCGGCAGGAGTTACTCTCCCTTCAGCAGGGTAGTATGTCGGTACGAGAGCTGGGGATCAAGTTCAAGGATCTCCTGCACTTTTCTCTGGATCTCTTTCCGGATGAGGAGTCTCGGGCGAGACGTTTGGAGGAGGCGCTTCGTCCTTCGCTCCAGTATACTGTCACCCCCTTCACCCTTCCGACGTACTTGGCGGTATAGAAGAAGTTAGATGTTGTAGAGAGGATGCACTCGCTGGGAGGTGGACCCCAAGAGGGGATCCAGCCAGGCTCGTCGAAGGGGAAGGCAGTCAACAGCAGGGCTCCTGCGACGGGACCATCTAGGTTCAGGCCAGTGGGGAGAAACCCCAGCAGTTCCAGTTCAGATCTTCGGGTCCTCGCCCCTTTTTCACGAGCCCGGGACCAAGGTGTTTTTCTTGTGGAGGTTTTGGGCACGTTCAAAGTCGGTGCCCGACCCGAGCTCTGTACGGTGGAGGTGGACAGGTTCAGCTCCCACCTCAGCAGCACCAGTTCCTAGCGAGTCCCATCCAGCTGCAGCAGGACCATACCCCTCCGAGGGAAGACTTTTCGGGAGGAGGCCGACCTTAGGGTGCTCCTCAGGGACCTCGACCAGGGCGTGATCAGGGAGGTGGATGACATCAGAGAGGTAGAGGAGCTTGGCATGGACAGTTGCACGTAGCAGAGTTGACAGCTCCAGCAGGACCCGAGGTAGTGCGAGGTACGATTTCTTTGTTCATCACTCTTGTTTCTTCTTTGTTCGATTCGGGAGCCTCACACTCCTTTGTTGCACCTACTCTAGCCCATGCTTTGGGATTAGACGTAGAGAGACTTTCTGTTCCACTGGTACTGAGTACACCAGTTGGAGGCCAGAACAGAGTATCTTGTGTTTGTCGGGGATGTGGGATGACATTGGGACCACATCGATTTAATGGAGACCTTATTCTGTTACAGATGCAGCCATACGATGTCATCCTAGGCATCGACTGGTTGTTTTCTGTTAGTTCTAGAGTCGTGTTCTCCAACGTGGATGGGTAGCGCGTATCTTTTTTTTGCGAGAGGAGCTATCAGGAGTGAAGTCGGCATGTGGTGCCTCTCCTTTCCTTGTTGGGTGGGTTATCAGTGGTTCCAACTAATACAGATATGATGGATGTCCCAGAGGTTGTTGGGGAGTTCCTAGATGTTTTTCCTGAGGAGGTTGTAACCCAACCCCCCCCCCCCCCGACGTGACGTTGAGTTTGGGATAGACTTATAGCCTGGTGCCCGTCCGATTTTGATGGCCCCTTATAGGATGGCACCTTCGGATTTGCGGGGGTTGTGGATTCAGATTGATGATATAATGGAGAAGGGTTTTGTTCAACCCAGCATGTCTCCACGGGGTGCTCCAGTTTTGTTCGTGAAGAAGGCAGATGGTGGTCTCAGGCTATGCATATACTACAGAAGGTTGAACCAGGTAACGGTCAAGAACCGTTACCCCCTCCCAAGGATAGATGATCTCTTCGACCAACTGAGGGGAGCAGGTTGGTTTTCTAAGATTGATCTACGATTGGTATATCATCAGCTAAGGGTGTAGGACAGTGAAATCTCGAAGACGGATTTCAGGTGTAGGTATGGGAACTTCGAGTTTTTATTGATGCCATTTGGAGTTACGAATGCACCAGTTGTGTTCGTGGGACTTATGAAATTTGCCTTCCGAGAGTTTATGGACTGTTTTTTCATTGTTTTTATCGATGACATCCTGATCTACTCAAGATCAGAGGAGGAGCACGTTGAGAATCTCAGGGCAGTCTTGGAAGTCCTTCGACACCACCATCTTTATGGGAAATTGTCGAAGTGTAAGTTCTTGACACAAGAAGTATACTTCCTTGGGCACGTGGTGTCTCAGCATGGAGTGTCAGTGGACCCGTCAAAGGTGGAGGTAGTTGTTTCTTGGGTAGCACCCAAGAGCATGGCAGAAGATTGTAGTTTCTTGGGGTTAGCAGGTTACTATCGGAGGTTCGTTTCGGACTTCTCTCAATTTTCTTCTCCTTTGACAGCTTTGATGAGGAAGAACCAGGTCTTCCTATGGAGCGAGCAGTGCCAAAAAGCTTTTGAATACCTGAAGGAGAAGTTGTTCAGTGCTCCCGTACTCAGGTTTCCAGAGGAAGGGTTGTTGTATGAGGTGTTTTGTGATGATTTTGACCTTGGTCTGGGGTGCGTACTGATGCAGAAGAAGGGAGTAATTTGTTATGGGTCTCGGCAGTTACTCCCTCACGAGCGTAACATTGCCACCCATGACCTAGATCTTGTAGCAGTAGTGTTTGCACTGAAGTTGTGGCGACATTACCTATTTGGGGAGCGCTTTGTGGTCTTCTCATATCACAAGTGCCTGAGTTATATCTTCTCCCAGCGTGACCTGAACTTGCGGCAGCAGAGATGGGTCAAGTTTCTCTAAGACTATGACTTTTAGATCTCTTACACTGAAGGTAAGGGAAACATTGTGGCTAATGCCCTGAGAAGGAAGTCGCATCAGGAAGTGGTTCAGGAATCTACAGATGCTTGGAAGGCAATAGGAGAGTTGGCCACCTTTCACTTGGATGCCAAGGCAGAAGGTGTTAGAGGCTGTTTGTTTCAGATGATAGTGCATTCCTCCTTGTTGTAGTAGGTGGAAGAGTCTCAGTGGGGGGACTCCGAGGTGGAAGTGATGCGGGATCGTGTCAATCAGGGGAACGCTTCAGAAGGATGGTCATAGGACAGCCGACATTGGATGCTTTTCCATAGATGGTTGTTTGTTCCGGAGGTGATGCGTGAGGGAGTTCTCCGTGAGTACCATATCCCAGCCTTGGCAGTACATCCAGGAGTTTCAAAAATATACTGAGGCCTGAGGGATCATTTTTGGTGGCCCGGGGTGAAACGGTCTGTGGCGGAGTTTGTGGCTAAATGCCTAGTGTGTCAGCAAGTGAAGGCTTAACACCGTGTTCACAGTGGTTGGTTGCATCCCTTAGATGTCCCCGAGTGGAAGTGGGATGACATCTCAATGGACTTCGTCACAGGACTACCCAGAGCTCAGGGTGCTTATGATGCTATCTGGGTGGTGGTGGATCGACTGACGAAATCGGCTCACTTTGTAGCAATCAAGGAGTCGGGCCCAGTGAGTACCTTAGCACAGAGGTACATAGACGAGGTGGTGTGCTTGCATGGAGTTCCAAGGACTATCGTCTCAGATTGGGATACTCGGTTTACCTCATGAGTCTGGAGGGGGTTACAGCATGCTTTTGGAACCCAGCTATGCCTTAGCACTGCTTTCCACCCGTAGACTGATGGTCAGACGGAGCGGACTATCCAGACATTGGAGGACATGTTGCGAGCATGCGTTCTGGATTTCGGAGGATCATAGGTACGACACTTTCCTTTAGTAGAGTTCACCTACAACAACAGCTTCCACTCTACTATTAGCATGGCACCTTTTGAGGCTTTGTATGGAAGGCCATGTCCTTTACCCATTTGCTGGGCAGAGGTTGGTGAGATAGGTGCTCTTGGTCCAGAGGTAGTGCAGAGCACCACAGAGAAAGTCCAGCTTGTACGTGAGAGGATGAAACCAGCTCAGGACCGATAGAAGTCTTATGCTGATTGTCGGAGGAGGCCCTTGGAGTTCGAGGTGGGGCATCATGTGTTCTTGAAGGTTTCCCCTCGACAAGGGAAGAAGATGTTTGGGAAAGGGAGCAAGCTCTCACCCAGGTTCATTGGACCTTTTGAGGTGTTGAGGCGAGTCGGCGAGGTGGCATATCAGCTGGCCCAGCCACCTCAGTTGGAGAAGGTTCATGATGTCTTACACATCTCCTAGCTTCGTCTGTACTTACACAATGACTCCCATGTTATCGACTATAGAGAGTTAGATATGGTAGACGACGCGACCTTCGAGGAATGACCAGTCAGAATCGAAGATCGTAAAGAGAAGGTGCTCCATGGATGAACCATTCCCTTGGTTCATATGTTTTGGAGGCATGGCAGCCTCGAGGAGAGCACTTGGGAGCGGGAGACCCAGATGCACGCTCAGTTCCCAGAGTTGTTTTGACTTGTGTTTTTTCATTGTTCTTCTGAGCTTTGTGTTGATGTTGTACTATTTACCTTTTATATATGGAATGCTTGTCTTTTTAGTTGTGAGACCTTTTGTTTCTTTGTTCATTGGTAATGTGTAACATGTCCGGATGTGTGGGAAAGGGAAAAACCTGACCCTTAATCGAGACACATTAACGCGGATGCGATTGAACCCGTGTGGGCGAGTCAGTGCCGCCTAAAGCGGATAATATCTTGACATAGGTGAAGGAATTTCCCAAACCCACGTGTTTGGGAAGTGTTTTGGTTGTGTGGTGTTGGGGTTAGTGCGAGTTGAAAAATCCTAATGTATGAAAGTGGGAAGACCCAATTCTTAATCGAGACACATTAATGAGGATGCGATTAAACCCGTGCAGGCGAGTCAGTGCCGCCTAAAGTGGATAATATCTCGACATAGGAGAATAATTCCTAGCACATATGATTAAGGTTGTTGATTGGGTTCCTGTTATAACGAGAACCCTAATAGGTATCTTGTTGGGTTCCTCTGGGTTGGTTTTGAATTCTCGAGGATGAGAATGTTTTAAGAGGTATCTGATGTAATGGCCCAGACCTCTCCGGCCCATTCCTTTGTTAAAAAGAGGGTCAAGAAGTGTTCTGGAGAGTAAAATGGAATTTTCCAGACTTTCCATAATTTTGAAACTACTCGCCGTGTAGTTTGAGTACACGTCGTGTACCCCATTCCCGGGTATACCCCGTGTTGCAGACCGTGTCCTTGCTGTGTGGAATAATGGGTGCACGCCGTGTGTCCAGTTCTACACGCCGTGTAGTCCTTCCCCACATACGTGTTACTAGTAAACGGCCGTGTAACCTGTAGGAGCTATATCCTTTCCATGTGAAATGAATGAGCACACGCCATGTGTCCAAACTACATTCCATGTAGTCCTTTCCCGTATATGCGTTACCCTCAAACCGTGTGTTGACCAGTCTATGGCCACGGAGCCATGTTGGAAGCCGTGTGGAGACCGTGCGAAAGAACCGATCACACACCGTGTACTATAAAGTACACGCCGTGTCATTTTTCTTTTCACGCCTATAAAAGGAGGGGTCCCCTCCTCCTTTAAACTCACACCTCTCCTCCCCTCTCCTCTGAGCAGAGCACTCCCAAGAGACTCGAAGGCTCTTTCTTCCATAACTTCTTCGTCCGAGATCTGATTTACGATCCGCCAACGGCCACGGGATTGTAACGATGAGGCGGAGCTTCCGATCCTGGGTCCGTTGTCTTTCCTTCAGCCTTTCCCTTCTGAATTCCACCCGATGAGGTTTTGTCAGGACCCGACAGAGGTGACGGACGCCGACGGATGTCTTCTGAGGTTGATCCGGGGGAGCGTTGCGATCAAGAACCTGTTGAGGTAGGGATCTCACCATTGTCTCTCTAATTTTTGTATCATGCGGGGTGGGTATCCTTTTGTTTTCATGAGAAACAGTTGAACCATTAAATAAATATAATAACAGGTTAAAGAATGGGGTTGGGAAGTTAGTGATTGTTGTTACTTTACTTTTTATATCCTGTGATATTATATTTGTGAATTGAATGAGCTTTTACATACTGAAAATCACGGTCGTTGGGGGTCTTTGCTTACGCAATTAAATATTGCCCTCTCCTTCTGTATTTTCTTATGGATGGGAGCTTGTGGAATGTGGAAATTGGATAATCACGTAAATTTGGCTAATTAAATGAAAACCTGGAACCCCTGTGTGACCACCCCGGTTAAACAAAATGGAATAATGAACATGTGGGTGTTGGCTTGGTTATGTGGCATGTGTTGGGGGTGTTTTTGTGGGTTGTTGTGGATCGAGTGAGCAGTGGGGTTGCAGTTGACTTGGTTGTGGGTTGGTGTGAATTTTGTGTTGGTAACGGACAGTGGGGCTGCAATAAATGGTATTAAAGGGATATTGATGTACGGATTTCGGTGCGGTTGTGGTTATGGTGGTTGGCAGTAGGGCTGCAGGGTTGGGTTTTAATGTGAATGGGTTATGGGTTGTGATTAATAAAATAAAGTGGAAGAGTTAATGAATGGTGGGGCATGGAAATGAAACAGAAATAATAATCAATGGGGTTGGTTGGTTGATAAGGACTTGGTTGTGTTTCTTGTGTTTTCCTCACTTGATTTGTGGATGGCAGGGATATGTTTTACGAATGATCAATGTGGCTTGGTTGTGGATAGTTTCCCAGTAGTTAAGGAACTAATAAACTAATTCTGATGAACGTAAAAACCTAAATGGGGTTGGGGTTGATTGTTGTATGCATGATTTGTAGTAGCAGTGCCGAGGAACGTGCTCAGTTTCTCTGTTTAGAAGCCATAGGTTGGGCTGTGTGGTTGGTATATATATATATATCTGAATATTTTGTGTTTTATCGCACCCCACCCATGTTGAGCACTTAGTGTCGAACACTACCATTTTATGGGAGAGGGTGTTTTTCTCTTAGTTACTTGCTCTTTCCTGCTCTTTCTCCCCAAGGCTGTGATGGATTGAGGCGACCTTACACCTAAGACTCTTCAGGTAGGTTTCGATTGGGGTGGCTTTAGCCCAAGACTCTTCAGGCAGGTTCTACTATTTCCCAAGACTCTTCGGTATGAGGCCCAGGTGTGTGCGGGCGGGATACGTGGTTGTGAGGCCTAGGTGTGTGCGAGTGAGATACGTGGTTGTGAGGCCCAGGTGTGTGTGGGTGGGATACGTGGTTTTGAGGCCCAAGTGTGTGTGGGAGGAGAGAGTGTGGTAGCGTCAGTACGTTCGTCGTTAGGAAGAGTAGCTAACTAAAGGTAAATGGTGCAGGGTACTCAATACTCTTGTTTCTGATATACTACTACCTGTTGTGCTTGTGTTTTTGGTGAGTGTGGCTAGTGAGGTTGGGTGGATAGAATTACTTTCTTGGTTTCTTATGTTGTTTTCCTTGGACATTAGGATGTCTCCCCACTTGTGCACGAGAGCTTTAGGTTTCCCTACTGAGTATACTTGTATTATCACCCTACGTTTACTTTCAGGTTTCCAAGAGGACTACCAGGGTCGTGCGGGACCCTACTAGTCAGACAGTTGTAGTTGTTGTTGTTGTTGTACCTTTTTTTTCTTTTGTTATTGTACATTGAGCTTTCTTGTACTTGTACCTTGTTATAAAATTGTTTAAACATGCATGTGGGAATGGTTTGGGTTTATTTCTATACACTTTCCCTTTTTCCTTTTGGTGGTTGACTTGTCCTATTTCCCAATCTTTAAAAATAAAAAGGGTAATGCCTCCCATATTTGTGAAAAACTCATACCCTTGGTGCTAGTCGCCACCCAGGGGCCTACTAGACATGGTACTCGGGGTTCATTATCTCCCTTTCGCCATTTCCAGCTCAGGAGGGGCATCATTGGTGGGAGGGGGTCACGACAGTCATATTCATGAGGTAATTTCTTCAAAGTACCTCTCTTAATTTATTTTATTTTTCTACATTCTCCTCACCTCCTTCGTCCATAAATTAATGATAATTACATAATCATGTATATAATGTAGTATTATATTTATAATGGAATATCTCATATCTATTTCATTTCTAACCTAATATTATTCAATGAAAATAAATTGTTCTCGATGTTATTCCTGTTAATCACCTCTGCGAATAATGTTTTTGTTCATTTTTTTCTGCCTTCATGGTAGGTTTTAAAACAATTTTTATGGAAAATAATATTTTAAAATTTATATTATAACCTATTTAATAAAATTTAAATTTTTAATTAAACATACCTTAATTATTTCAATATTTTTGATATACAATAAATTAGTTTAGGGACGTGTGGACTACCACCTCCTCAAAATGATGTGATTCATTCACACATTACATTGAATTTATAAAGGATTGTTTTAGTGAACATATATAATATGAATGAAATATTAATTCTAGTTTAATTATTATATATATATACATATTTACATACATATCATTTAATTTCATTCATTCAATATAGTAGTAAAATGGAAACTAACACATTGGCGTACGTACGGCATACTATCACCATGAACGGCGTTTTTAGTTTGTCATAAAATATTATTATAAATACTTATATAATTATTTTATAATATATTTATATGATGTTTTATATTGTTTATGTTATGTAATTATGACCACATGGACTATTATCATCATACCATGTTCATTTTCTACATAAGTACCGAATATCGACAAAACGTCTGATATGAACATAAATAACTATGTAATTTTTATAACATGTTAATAAGTGATATAAACGTAATAATAAAATTATAAATTTTCTTAATCATGTTTAAATTAACCTGATTTTATTATTTAGTATGAACAAATATTATACAAGACGATTCAGACTCGAGGTAAGGTATTTTTCCAACACAATTTCCATTTGTTGGGTTGCTTGCCTACTTCATTGAATTTAGTATGAAAATATTATGTGTGGAAACAAGTTTTATTATTTTATGTTTTATTTAAACTTATATTTGTGTGGATTTACAATTTCATCAAGTAATCACCCTAAAGATAAATTCTTACATAATTGATATGAATTTTTGTAACCACTTACTCGTATCACATTTTACTTTTTTGAGATGTATGCATTCTTCACCACTAATTGCTTTTTTGGGGTGTATGTATAATGATTTTTTATATTAAATATCATGAATATATTTATCTACATATTATTAATTGTTTAATTTGATTATTATTACATTTATGGCTCATATTATTTGACAGAATACACGTGGTAATTGATTTTTTGAACTCAATTTCTACTCATTGGTTTTTACACATACTTTTTTGATTAAATTATTAAAATATAATTTGGGTAATAACTATTTATATATTTATTTTGTAATATAAACTTAAATCTTATTGGATATACTTTTTTGGCACATAATAACCCCATTGGTAAAAACTTATGTCATTGATACGAACTTGGTATGAGAATATCCAAACCCAATTTCAATTATTTGTGATAAAATTCTACATCTAAATTATTTCATGATACAATTATATGAGAAATAACTTTTGGATATAGTATATTTTATATTTAATTTATTTATATTTATTTATAGTGAATACACATAATCAATATATTTTATTAACAAACTGATCCTTATATGGGACATCATCTCAGTCTCCTTTCATCGGGCATATTGTGATGTTATGAACCTTTATTATCATATAAGGTGTATATATAACCATTTAGATATGTTATAATATGAACTAACATATTATAATGATATTTAATATTTTTTTAAATGATAAAATTTAATGATTTTTATTCATGTGTTCCTCAAGTGGTAAGAGACTCTATAACATAAACAACATTTTTAATGTTTTAAAGATTTATTCTTAGAGTAATTTTCCACCAATGAGCATGTTTTGAAAATGGTTTTAATAATTTATTATTATGGACATGAAGGTTTTAAAATTTTAATAACTATAAAATATTTCAATGTGGTATGAAACATTGATTCAAAAATATTCTTTTTAATTATTTAAATTGTTTTTTAAAAATAGATTGATTTTTCTAGTAACATGATGTGTTTTTTAACAGATTTTCCAGAATGGAATTTCTCAAATTTCTGTATCATTAACTTCTTTTTGTTAATTTAACAAATTTACACTTTTATTTAAAAATAAATTTTTTTCATTTTTTAGTTCATCGCATTGTAAAAAAATAAATTTGGTTTTAAATTCGAAATGTTATTTTCACATTAAGATTGTCTTATATGTTATAATTATGTGATGGTTATTGGTAATTGCATATTAATATAGGTGGTTCCTTGCTAAACTATGGTTGGGTGAGCTCTTTTTTTATCTAATTCATTGGGTAATTATAAAAAGTTAAACGAAATGGTTTCTCCAATGTTATTTAGGGAATATATTGTGACAGATATTCCTAACATAACCATGAAGGATACTCCCTATGTAGCTGTGAAATATACATTTTATATAAAATGTAGATGCCATAATTTTCTATTTTGATTAATTAATGCTATAAATTATTTTCAAGAATCATATTATTTAAGAGGTATGTTAAATTGATTATGTTTTTTTTGGGTGAAATGTATGATTTTGTGAAAATTATTTTCTTTTGTTTAAAATATTCATAGAATAAAATATTTATTCTTTATATTATATACCTTACTAATCTTTTTTTTTTCTAATCCCATGTATTTGAAATGTTTTCAAAAGGTTATAAGTATAGGCAATAGAAAGGAATAAGTAAATAATATTTTTATCAATAAGATAATTCAAATTGTATTATAAAATGTTTTTTATTATGAAAAACATTATAGTGAGTAGAAGTCTCTACTTGTAATATTTGAGTAGTTCTATAATATTTGTGGTATACTTCAATAAAACTCTAAACCAAAAATGATCCTGAATGTGAATTCTTATCTTAACTCAAGAAAAATTTATATTTAATGAAAGGGTCATATAGTTGGTATTAGAGTAAAGGATTAGACAAATTTAGGGATTATGAGTTTTGGTTAAACATATGCTCAGTTTATTTAAATATTATTTTTTGTTAAATATTTATTCTATAATCATTTTTTATTGAGGAATGTTGGTGAAAATTGAAGGGAGTAGGATCTCAAAAAATGATTATATCTCTTCCTATAGAAATTCTTGTTTTAGTCATTAGAAAGTCATTTTCGGATGATTCTAATACTTTTTATAAAATAAAACTCTCTTGAAAATAGATAAATGAGACATAAAACACCATTTCAGAACCTCTATACCATCATGGATCATGGTTTGTTTTTAATAAAATTCTAGTTTCTCAATTTTATAATATTTCCCAAATATGTATATATTATTGACGTAATTTTAAATATTTTATCTTGTCAAAAGATAATATTGAATATTATGGTTTTGAAAAATATTAGGGAGAAAGATAACCTAGGAATCTTATTTATAAATTCCTTAAAATACAGTCTTTGTGAAAATAGTTATGGTATTTCTAAAGGACCATTGAATTAATGTTTCAAGTCAAACTCAGTCCGAATGGTTAATAAAAATCAAATTTTATGAGTTTCTTTTGAAATTATATATTATACATTATTATATTCCAAAACTATTTTTCAATGAACACACATATGACCCATGTAGTACAAGTTGTATTTTAAAAGAG
This sequence comes from Viscum album, assembly GCA_963277665.1. Taxonomy (NCBI): domain Eukaryota; kingdom Viridiplantae; phylum Streptophyta; class Magnoliopsida; order Santalales; family Viscaceae; genus Viscum; species Viscum album. The sequence goes on from OY728140.1 coordinate 1,766,750,576, forward strand.
GAATAAAGTGGTTTTGAGGAATCTCAAAATAATTTTTTCAATAAATAGATCTTCTATCTACATGATAAAAATGAATATGAAACCAGGTGGACACCATGACTAAGTTACAATGTTATTTTTTTCGTAATAGTATTTTTACGAAATGTGGAGGTGAATTAAAACATGTCCATATATATAATACTTCATGAATTAACATATTGAGGACTTTATGAGTTGGGATAAAAAATAGAGTTATAAGACAACCTTTGATGTTAACACATGTTATGGTTATTTGTGAGTTTTATAAAATATTACAACATGCAATATGGGTGAAAAATTTTCACGTTCAAGAAGGTCATAGGAATCGAACCCGCAACCGAAAGGCGACAACGCTTTATCGCCTACCCCTATAATATGTGATGTCCCAAGTTATTTTGACTTATTCATTTTATGTGAATTTAAATATTAATCATATGTTGATTTAGGAGGCATAAATTTTATTGTGTGTATATCCTTGTTATTGGAAAATGATTTGGTGATTAAGAGATAAATGTTACTTATAAATACGTTCACTATTTCATGAATCCTCTATAGATATGGTAAATATATTACTATTTAATTTTACAGAATGATTAATGGTTTAATATTATTTTGGAGGAATATATGATGTTACTGAGGACTTATGGAAGTTGTGTTTTTTATGAAATGAGTAAATTATCTAGTATAATATGTGATTAGTGTAATTTCATTTTTGGTATGAGATATTGAGAGTGATTGATGATATTTGGAGAAAAATGATAAAATTTGTCTTGGAAATCTATGTTATTAAATCATTATTATTTTGAGTTTTGATATTAGTTTGTTTAATTTTATTGAATTTTGATGATAATTTTTTTATTGAATCTATGATGAACTTGGGTGTTATAAATTAATTTTGGACATTAAAATAATTTTTTCATTCATACAATGGTTTATTCATTTTAGTAATTAATATATCAAGTAATGAACATTTTGGTTTGAAGAACATTTCTTATTATTGAAGAAAAATATAGCTATTCTTTTTTGGATTATTTAATTCTCTAAAAGTTGATTCTAGTGCTTTAAGTGTGATTTATTTACATAACATAAAATCAATGGCCTTTTTAACCAATCAACGATTTATGGTTTTATGATTAATAATTATCTCCTATATATTTTTTCAATAAATATCCCTAAAAAATGATAGTTAGAATTCTAATATATCCATGTTTTACTTTAGGGATCCCTAGTATATGATATCTCAAGTGAGCTTTTACTTTAATTCATTTATTTATAGTGGATGTTTTTATTGACTCCTATACCGATGTGGTGTTGTAATAAATGTATTTTGAAATGTCATACATTAGTTACCAACCCCAAATTCAAATTTAGAGGGTTTAATTTATTAAATGGGTTAGGATATATTTTCCCCAGTTTTATGAATGAAATACAATGTTCAATAGAATACAATATACACCACATCATGCTTAAACGAACAAAAAGATTTTAATATTTAATATAGTTGTTATCACTTAGACCATATAATGGTGGGAATTAACAGTATTTATTGTATTATGAAAATATGTATAACACGTTTTTATATAATTATTAATTGGTTACTAAATTATTTAGAAATGGAAATAAAAACCATGTGAATATAAAGGATGTGTTTTTTTTTGAAAAAGATATTGAAATGAAAATAATTTCATATGTTAAATAATAATGTCACTCTTTTGGATTTTATTAATGAAATATAAAAACAATATGATGTTTAAAATTCAACTTATATGTTTTGTAGACATGATATAATAAGAACACCAATTTTATGTATAAAAGAAGTAGTTTTCCAAAAAGGAATTTTTAACATGTTTTATTGGTGAATTCATTTTAAATATATTATTTGACATATTTATATGTTATATTTTACAAGGATGTGATATTCAAAGGGAAATTGTCTCAAAGTACTTCTATTATTTTCATTTCCTTTTCTATTTTCTCCTCAAATCCTTACTTATTTAATTCACGATAACTCCTCAATCAAATGTATAATGGATTTTTTTTAATGAAATATATCATATAAATATCATTTATCACCTCTTCTTATTCAAATAAAGGTAATTTTTTCGATGTTAATCCAGTTAATCACCTTTGTGAATAATATTTTTTTATTCATATTCAATTACCACCTTCATGGATGGCCTTAAAAATAATTTTCTGGTAGAAAAATATTTTACTATTTATATTATAACCTATTTAATAATCTTTAAAAAAATTTAATCATTACCTCATGATTTCTATATTATTGTTATATGACAACTTTGTTAGGGGATGTATGGACTAACATCTCCTCAAAATGATGTGATTTGTTCACAAATCAGATGGAATGTATAAAGGATTGGTATTGTAAAAATATATGATATAAAATAAATTTTAATTATACTTTACTAATATTATATATTTATATATATTTATATTAATTTCAATCAATTTTGTTCTATCAATACGATATGAAAACCAAAAATAGTGTTCATGCGTATGTATAACCTACTGTATCCATGAATGGTGTTTTTAGTTTGTATAGAAAGACTATTATAAATAATTATTTAATTAGTATTAAATATGTTTTTATCTTTTCTTATATTCTAGATATGATTTTATTATTACTACATGGACTATCCGAATCATACCAAGTTCATTTTTGACTCAAGAACCCAATATCAAAAAATACATATGATTTGAACAAAAATAAATATGTTATTGATATGACATGTTTATAAGATATTTGAAAGGAATAATTATTATGAAATTTATTCTCAATAATTTTTAATTTAAACTATTTATATTATTTATATAGAACAAGGAATATACAATATAATTTGGACTCAATGTAAGTGGCTTTTCTAACTCATTTTCCATTCATTCGGTTGTATATATACTTTGTTAATTTTATTATTCCATGATTATTTGTGGGAACAAAATTTTATTGGTTTATGTATTATTTCCACATATACTTTTTAAGATATATTTTTGAAACACATAATCACCACATTAAAAAATTCTTACGTCGTTGATACAAACATTTTATGGATTTACTCCTCTCGCTTTTTACCTTAGTGAGATGTATACATAACTCACAACTACTTACATTTTTTTGGTGAATATATAAAGGTAATTTATATGAAATAAAATTAATCTCTATATATTCATGTTATAATATTTTTCATTTTTTGATTTTTTCTTGTATGGGTCGTACGATTTGACAAATTAGAAGTTGAAAGAGAATTATTGAACTCTAATTCCTATCATTAGGTTTTATGCATGAATTATTGATTATATTATGCCAATATGATGTATGGAATAACTTTTTATTTGTTGATGTTTTAATTTACACTTCCCTTTATGTTGATTTACATTTTTTACACATAATAACCACATTGATAAATTTGTACATCATTGATACAAACATGGGAAGGGGTTTTTGATACCAAATTACAATTCATTGGAATAAACTTATTCTTCTTGATTATTTCCTGTTATGATTATGTGAGAAATAAAATTTATATATCTTATCGTGTATATATACATGATTTATTTGGTTTTATAGTTAATATAAATAATCTATCTATTCAGTTAACAAAATGATTTTTGTAACAGACTTCATCTCTGTCATCATTCATTGAGGCGTATTGTGATGTTATACACCTTCATTATCCTATAATGTTTATGTATAACCATTTATTCATGTTATAACATGAATTAATATATAATAATAATACGTAATGATTTATTAATTTTAATCTTTAGTAATTTTTATTCAAGTGTTTCTCAAGTGGTAAGGGACTCTGTAACTAAAAAAACATTTTAAAAGTTTTAAAGATTTGTTCTTCTAACTATTTATAATTAATGTCCATGTTTTCAAAATGGATTTAAAATTTTATTTATATGGAAATTAATGTTTTAAAATTTTTATTCCTTTTTAATTTTTCTATGTGTTATGGGAAACTTTGATTCAAAAATATTCTTTTTAAATTTTTTAATTGTGTTTTAAAAATATATTTATTATTGAAATAAACTGAAATGTTTTTTAACATATACATCCTAAACTGAATTTTTCAATTTTATGTATAATTAATGTATTGATGTGAATTTTTCTTGTTTAAAATATTATATCTATATATTATGTTTTTTTATTAGTGTTCATCTTTATAAAAATGAAATTTTATTGTAAAGTGGAAATGTTATTTTTCATTTATGCTTGTTTTATATGTTACGATTATGTTATTAGTTCTTGGGAAATGCTTACGTATATGGGTGGTTCCATGATAAACTGATGGAGGGTTGGCCTATTATATCTCTCTAATGCATTGGGTAATGATATCAAGCGATTTAGTAGTGTTTCTCTTAAAATATTTAGGGAATATACTTTGACAGGTATTCCAAATGTAACCATGAAGTTTACTACTTCTATAACTGTGGAAGCTAAAATGTATGTATGATATGGATGATGCCATTTATCATTATGATTTATTACTTCAATGAATTATTTTTATGAACATTATGATTTAATGAGGTATGCTAAATAAGTTATGTTTTTATTGGTGAAAAGTATGATTTTGAGGAAATGTATTCTTGAGTTTAAATATTCATGGACTAATAGTTTCACTAAATATTTTATATGAATTAATGATATTTTTTTATCATCCATTGTTTTTTAAATTTTTTCCATAGGGTATAAGAATATGTAAGGTAATGAAATAAGTTTAGATGATTATTATCAAGATAATAAATCATATTTTATTTTAAAATGTTTTATATTATTAAAAATTAAATAGTGAGTAGAAGTTTCTATAGGTAATATTGGAGTTGTTATTTAATAGTTGTGGACAAACTATCTAAAATTATAATCCTAAAAAGATTCTCAATGTGATTTCTTGACATACCTCAAGATAAAGTAATATTTCATGCTTGGTTCGTATATTGAATCATAAGACCCATGAAGGAATAACATAAATTGAAACTTAAAATATCACAAGGATGGGTAAATTCAGGATATTAAATTAAAATAGGGTTTTATACACACCTCCTGAAATAATACATGGTCATATCATAACATGTATCTCAAAGAAGGGTAATTGAGAAACAAATTATTTATAGGCCTGGCAGCTTTTGAACTATATACAACATGAAATATATGTCCTCAAATGGATTTATAAATTCCAATAAATTTTAGGATAATAATAGTATAATAAATAAATTTGTTGTGTATAGACCACACATTTGAATTATGCAGTTAATATAACATGTTTCTCAAAAAAGTAAAAAGTGAGATGGAAATCTTTTTCTGCTCGAGTAACATTTGAATTTTAATCCCCATGAAATAATAATATTAATGGAGATATTAATTATCATTAAATGAGGTATATTCATGAAATATAATGTCATCAGGTAGTATATACACCCCAAAAAATGAAATGACTAGTGAATATGGCTAAAGTCTCTATGAAATAAATTTGACACTAAAAATTACCTTACATTAAATCTTGACTCTCATCGTACTCATTAAAACCTTTTGTATAATAAATATAAGTATATTAAAAATATATAATTGAAAAATATTAATATATATAATACAATACATCACTTTATAATGATATTATAATACTTGTTTATAAACAATTCCATGATATTATTATGTATTATCTAATAACCGATTTTGTTTTTCGTACGTGTTTTGAATTGTTATTCTTGGTCTTCTTACATAGATCCTAAATTACTAATAATTATAATTTAAACAATAATATAAATATAATTTATATTAATTATAAATTTATTTATATAAATCTATATCATATAGTGATATGAAATGAAATACACCATTTATGGAGATGGTGGGTATTATGTATGCCTGAATGATGTTTCCATTTTCTTATCATTCTGAAAAAAAGAACTATAATTGTTATATATATATATATGTGTGTGTGTGTGACATTATAATTTTTTATATATAAAAAATAATAGTTTTTATCCCATACATAATACATTATGATTATTTCATTAATGAAACACAAAGCTTCACGTTGCACTAGTCTGCTTTACACACGAACAACGTAATTGTATTCTATAAAATTGAAAGAATAATGTTATGTTTTGTATAAAAATAACAAAATAATAATAACATATTAATAATATCTATATATAATTTATCAAAATTATTTCCATCATTATTCCCATCTGTGGGATTTGGTACTGGATAAATGAATTATATCAGTTTGTGAGGTGGTTGTCTATCTTATACAGGAAAGATGATTTCATAATGGATTTGATGGATGTGTTTTTTTCAGTTTTAGAATTAATATAAAAACATCTTAGTACCTGTAATATATCAAATATATTATATAATCATGATATAAATATAATTTAAGGGGTTTTTAGGAAGAAAAAATAAAAAAAATCATTTTATTAACACAACAACTTCTTCTGGAATATATTTTAGTTTTGCACCAGAGGAATTGAATGGTTGTATTTATACAAAACTTATGGAATACAGGATTAGTCTAGAGATGTTTTGAGGTTATTTGGGAATATATTTCATGAAAAAAAAATATTGAGCTTTGTGGAGAATCGGGGAGAATGATTTCCCTTTTACAGTTGAGAAGAAGTGGAATCCCTATAAATACACAAAAATATTGAGAATTTGGAGGTCACCCTTACCTCATGTGGAACAATAATTGAATAATATTTGAGGGGATAGTGGATGTGGTCTTTAAAATCCTACAATACTATTGGTCCTAGTGAATTATTTTTTTAATAACATGTCAATATGTTCTTAATGAGTGAATGGTTAAACTAATGATGATTGATGTATACTAAAATCAGACATTTGTTTATGCTAATCCTCAATAAAGAAGACATGTGTTTAAAAGATAACACATCACTTTCAATAATGATTCCATGCATTATGCTTTAATGCATGTGGGGTAGAAGAATTCCATGCATCATATATTATGAAGAAAAGGAGGATTATTGAGGATCATTGGAATACTTATTACAAAAATTATATAATAAATAAGGTGTACATGCATTTATGCTATGATTTCATGTAGCTCACTTAAAAATTATGGGCCACCCTCAAGCAAGTCGAGCCTACTCAACCCTAGAACTTGTGTGACTCTAGGTCAACCACGCTGAGGGAACCTGCCCTAGCCAACCCGAAGTAGGCATAGGTTGGGCGTATCCCGTATGAGACGGTCGTGGAAAGAGCACATACTCTGATCAACCTGTGCAGATGGGTATGCATAGTGGGTTCCAATATCGCACCCAAGGATCCACAATTAGGAATGAGAGGGGCAAAGAACTGTGCTCGTAGAAAACCTATATGGGGCGGCACTGGGAGAGGGGGAATAGAATTCTGACCATGTTCTGCCACAACATGTTTATTAATGAAGCTGAAAAGAGCATGGTGTTTCAATGTGGGATGAAATTTTAAAAATGATAATTTAATCCTAGACGTCCATCTAATCCCACATGTAATCACAGTCGCACATCACATCTGTGGTTCGCGATCTAATCTCCTTCACTGATCCAAATTGTGCATTGCATAGTACATCCTGAGCCATCTAATGCTATTCCAGTCATGTCATCTTCATCATCCAACCACTCTACAAATTAGTACATTGTAGCCATTATCATTCTATTGAGGTCATCTTTTTTGACACAATTATTTATTGAACTAACTGTGTCAGAATCATCTGGATGCCATAAACTTATGCATGCAATTATATTTTCATTCATGATATTGAAATGAAGAATCCACGAAGGCCAAAGCAAAAAATGTTACAAAACCACATCAGGATGCTTGACACGTTCAATATAATACTTGCATTCATTCGGAAATTCATGCATCTGAGGATTATAATCACTATGAAAGGATGACATGCATTGAATGGAAATATACCAAGAGACACGGTGTAACTATTATCATGAATTTATGTATTTCAAAAGTCCATATTTCTTGTTCATTCAAATCATGATCAACATAGAATATTATGAAGGATTTAAATGCACAAAAACACAGTGATGCTCGCCTATAAATACAGATCCCTCGATGGAGGTTTTTTTGTTGAAAAACTAAAGAGATCCCTCATTCCCGAAATAACATAGCATTGTAGAGAGAGAAGATCCGTGCAACCACTATTCAAGATGGAGTGTACTGTGATTCTCTTACTTTTGTGAATAAATCAGGGCCCCCTAGTGATAATCCTATGAGAAGAAGAAGTCTTCCATGAGCACTCAACAAATTCTTTTCACTCTTGAGTCCTATCATGAACATTTTTTTTAGGAATCCCTACCGAGACACTGTACTTCAGCACCCTTGTATTTATGAAACACCCAAAACCGCGAAGCCTCCTAGGATTGTGTATTTTGAGAATCCTTAATGAAAAGTGTACATCTACCTTGTCTCTTGGAGAACAATTCATTTTCACATCAACTATACAACTATTCTAGTGTTTTTTCACTTAATAGAAATTAGAGAACCACCTAAATGAGCTATACTTTTTCTTGTTGTGCTCTTAAAAAATATTCAGAATCATTTAATAAATGAAATAAAAGCCTACGAGAATTTAGGATTCATAAAAAATAGACTAATATATATCAATTTATCCATGTGAAGAAGGAAAAAGTGGATAAATTAAGCAAATTCAATATCACTTTTTCATTATCATGAAAGAGATGTGTGCACCACATGAACACATACAAGTGAGGCCCGAAATTCTTTTAGAAGAAATAATAATCACCCTTAGCATTTTTTGAACTAAGTAAATTTATAATTACTTGTGATCAGTTTCATTGATCAAGACCACTAGATTCAATAAGAGTTTATTTAGGATACTTGATCAGGTAAATGAGAAAGTCAGATCCTATAAGCTCGTGGAGGAATATTATTTAATCTTTTAGTAGTGGATCAACTCATTGAATGATAGAAGATCAAGCTTGGGGGTATGAACTGTTTCTTGAAGTAGAAGAATGTACAATGAAGTTGGGGGTTTTAACAAACTTGTAATTGGGGGTTCAACCAATTACTATTTGTAATAATCTTCTGAAAATGTGAACAATCTGTGTTGGGGAGAATAACCCACGTGACAAGGAGTAGGTCTTTGTACCAAACATTATAAACCGATGTGTTATGTTCTTTTTTTATAACCTCATTTGAAAAGTCGATTAAGTCCAGTACTGGTCACAGAGGTTGAATTGAAAAAGAAGGCAATTCAATAAAAGTAAGAAATTAGAAAAGGGGTATCCCTAATTCACCCCTCCCCTCTCAGTGATCTTGCACTATTATAAATATTTAAATCAGTATCAAAGCCACGTTCCTTCTATAAGGATCTACTACATTGAGAAGATGGGCAATCTGAATTCTGTCAATAGTAGAGGTGTTCCTACATTTTATAGAAATAATTATCATTGTTTGAAGAATATGATGTTACCTTATCTTCTATCACTTAGCCTTGAAGTTAGAGATGCATCTATGTTTGGATTCCCTTCTATTACGGATGAAGTAGTTATGACATTCACTAAGAAAAGAAATATGGAAGTTAATGGAAAATTTCCAAATTTCATTTTTTGTCACATTGAGAAAATGTGTACGAAAATGTTATTGGACTCAAAAATTCAAATAATATTTGGGATAAATTGGAAGTAAGCTATAAAAGAAACATGAATGTCAAGGAAACTAAATTGAACATTTTTTGGTGCAAATTCAAATATATCAAGATGGGAGAAGAAGAAAACCTTGAGGATTATTTCAAAACATTCCATGATATTGTGAGTATCATTTATGGCTTTGGAGAAAAGTTGGATGATTCAACTATTGTAAAAAAACTAATAAAAAATTTTCCAAACAGGTTTGATCCCAAAGTGTTAGCTTTGTAAGATAGAGAGGATCTTTCTCTTGATGAATTACTCAATGTTCTCATTGCATATGAAATTCGAATGATATCAATTTTCAAGAATAAGATCAATTATGAGATGGACATTGAGGCCATGAGAAAACTCCAAATCAAAGATGATGACGTTTTGGAATCATGTAAATATGATAATGATGATAATGACGAAGAATACAATTGAATAATTTCTCATATATCAAAGAGATTTAGGATTATAATGTTTAAGGGTAAAGGAAGACCAACACTAAGATATTAAAAATTCAATAACATTGGACACATTGCTATAAATTTTCATAAGAAAATGTTTGTCTCACCTGTGACTGATGAAGAAAAACCACAGAAAATGAAAATGGGTAGAAGCACTAAAGATTCAATAAAATTTGGTGAATGAAAGAAAAAGTTCATTTCAGGTGAAAGAAGAAGCTATGTGACTAAAGAAAAAGATTTAGATTCTACATCAGGTATCCAATCGTAAGATGAAACTAGTTTCATGTAATATGTGGAAAAAGGGTTTGATACTTCTAACAGTGAAGATGATAAAAGTGAATGGACAGACCTATAACACATGTTGAAGAATGAAATGGAAGCTTGTCTTCAGAAAAACAGAAAGCTCAAGAAAGAGAAGATATTTCCAATGAAAGAAACAGAAAATATTACTGAGGAAAAGGATGAATATAAAAATAAAGAAACATTTTATATTAAGTAAATTTAAAACCAAAAAATGATGGTCGATTAATTGTAAATGATAGTAAAAACCCTTTAGCAAAACATTCACCTCAAATAAGAATAATAGTCATTGACTCAATATAAATTCCTAAAAGCACCAAATAGATTGAAGAAGATCAGAAAAGATTTCAACAAGGCTGTTGAGGTCAAGGCAGAATCATCTCACACAAGTGAAATGATGGGATCGATGATGTAGATCAATTAAACACTCATCAAATCTTAACAAAAATATGTTATTCCTAACAATGTAGTTTGAGAAAAAAATGTAAGACAAGGTTGGAGTACAAAGGATAGTGAGAAATATTCCCTTAATCAAAAATACGGGGGAAATCATCCATGAATATTTGTCTCTCTAGAACAATGACAAACTCAGTTTTTAGATTGAAAACAAAAAATCTATTCAAGAAAATGATTTTTTTTCTGAAGATAAGATCAAGGTTTAGAGGATACTACAAATGCAGTGGATTTTTTGGACACAACTCAGATTTTTGTTGGTAAAATATGTCCCTACTAGAAATGAGGCATAAACTAATGGGGATCTATTCTGAGAAAATAAGATCAATACAAAATATGAATGCTATTTGGAAAAATTCATCTAAACATTCAACTCAAAATAAATTCGAATTCTTAAATGAAGTTTGTGGATGATGTGATATATAAGGTCATAGTGCTGGAAAAAATGTGATTACCCTTCATGAACAAGCTCTCACTATCTGGAATTGAAAGAGAACTCAAAAAAAATAAATAATTAGAAATCATGTTTTGCTGAAGTTTCATTGAAAGCCATTAGTAAAACCATGTCATGGATTCTTGAAATTGGATGTTCATCACAAATGAATGGTGATAAAAAAATCTAAATCAACATAAGAAATCATGGGAAAGGAGTTGTGATCATTGGAAAGGAGTGTTCTTTAAAAATCATGGGAGTTAGAAAATCAATGATTGAATCCATAAATATGAAGTCTAACGTTGTGTTATTAGTCGAAGGATTAAAAAACAATTTGCATAGTATGATCTATCTATGTGGTGATGGACATTATGTGTTATCAAAAAAGGATTTATGTGTCATCCAAATCTCAAAGGATAGAAGAATCGTCACTCAGGGAAATGGAACCACTGGTAATCTATTTCAGATTGGGGATTCTTTTTATTCTTGTTATTAGAGTTCAAAGGATGGAAAAAACCTCTAGCACAGAATACATGGCCATATTTTTCAAAGAAGTATATAAAAAATCTGTAAGAATGAAATTGTGAGAGGTCTTCCCAAATTGAAAAGAGAAAAGGATTAAATTTTTAAAACATGTTAGGAAAAAAATTAACTCAATGTTCACACATAGGAGTGAATATCCTATCCACTAGGTCCCATGAACTTATTCATTCATACACATGTGGGACAATACAACAAAGTCTACAAGAAATTATTTTTATTTCATAACTTTTATTGATGATTATACTCTAATGTCTGGTGTCATGTTTATGAAACACATGTCAGAGGACACCAAAATGTTCAAAAAAATTGAAGGAAACCTGAGAAGGAGTTAGGTCTCTGTATAAAGAAAGAGATATTAGACAATGGTAAAGAGTATACTTATAATGTTTTTGAAAGCTATATTTTCAAACATGGAATCAAGCATCAATAAAGAACACCATATAATCCAATGAAAAATATAGTAGCTAAAAGATAGAACAAAAGCATAGTTGAACTGGGGTAGAACAGTGTTGTCTAAATATTACATCACAATGTTTTACTAGAGAGAAGATGTATGCACTACCGTACATATACAGAACATATGTCTTCTCAGAACATAAACACAAATGAAATCTTATGAAATGTGGTACAATTTAAAACCAATTGTTAAGTACCGAATAGTCTTTAGAAGTCCCTACATCATAAATATTAAGAACATTAATCTGGGAAAATTTGAATAAAATTTAGAGGAAGGGATCTTCATGGGATACATACCTAATTGTAAAGGATATATATGATGGAACAAAAGTATGAACATGATGGTTGATTACATTGATTTCTGAATTATGGAAAACTATATAAAATTAGATATTGCTAAAAATAGTGATTCAGAATATTTGGTAGAAAATAATATGACAATGGAAAAATATAATGATGAAATAGATGGGATATAACAAAGAAATGTTGAAATCAATTCTGAATATGCTATCAATGATTAAAGAGCTGCTAAAAATAAAAGAAATAGGTACAAAAAATTGATGAAACATGTTGAGATAAAATATTTCATTGGAAATCTACAATCTCTAGTGAAAAAAATAGAATATAGATAATTGAATATAAAACTGCACTCATTTCTCATGATGAACCTCATATAGTGGATGATGTGTTTGACCACGAGGAATGGATAAAAGCTATACACGAGGATCTTGTTCAAATTGAAAATAATTACACTTAAAATCTTGTTTCAAGAACAAGGAATAAAAATGTTATTATATCCAAGTGGGTTTCATAAATAAGTTAAATGAGTAAGGGGAGGTTTCATGAAGCAAAGCTAGACTGGTATACAAGGGACATTCAAAAATGTAAGGAGTTGAATTTTAAGAAGATTTTGTACCAGTAGCAATACTAGAGACCAATATAATGTTCTAATAAGTTTCAGCACACAAACATTATATGGTTTATCAAATGGATGTGAAATATTAATTTCTGAATAGTGATCTTGAAGAAGATGTACATATCGAACAACCCTGTGAATTTTTTCTAGAAAAATATGGTTGCATGGTATTCAGGTTGAGAAAAGATTTCTATGGTCTAAAATAGGCCCTTAGAGCATGGTAATCTAAATTTGACAGTTTTCTAGGGGTTATGTGGATTGTCACGGGTACAGTTCACAGTAAAATATATGTTAAAGAAATGTCCACTGGTTCTCTCATAGTAATTATATATGTGGATTACATCATCTTTTCTAGTGACAAGGAATGGAAATGCGATAAAATTCATGAGCAGATGAAGAGAATCTTTGAAATTCCCATGCTTGGGCAAATAACATATTTTCTAGGATTTCAGGTTGAGAAAAAACAAAATACCATATTTCTATCACAGGAGAAGTATGAAAGGGAATTGGTGAAAAATATTGGAATATAAAAAGAAAAATAGGTTTCAACATCCATTTGAGTTGGAAACAAATTATGTCTGGATGAAAATGGAAACTGTCTTGATCGAAAAGATTTCAGAAGAATCTTTGGCAGCCTACTTTATCTCACAGTGTCAAGGCCAGACATAACTCATGCAGTGACTCTTTGAGCATGATTTTATTGTGATCCAAAAGTGTCTCACATGAAAAAATCTAAAATAATTTTGAGATATGTGAAAGGAACTGTGAACTATGAACTATTATACAAACATAATACAGACATGAAGTAGTTGGGATTCATAGATTCTGATTGGGATGGTGGTTGTACTAACAGGAGATCTATATCCGGTGGAACCTATTTTCTAGTAGAAGGATGTGTAAGTTGGTATATTAAGATGCATAATTATGTAACATTTGGCACAATTCAAACAGATTATATCAGATCTACACATGAATTTACACATATGATTTGGATGAATGTGTCATTAGAAAATTTTAGATTTGAAACTGAGTGACCATTAAGGATTTTCGGTGATAACCAAAGTGCAGTTTTATTATCTAAGAATCCTATTCATAATTCATGATCCAAGAATATTTATATCAGATATCATTTTATCTATGAAAAGGTGGTTGATAGAGATATTAATCATGAATACATTTCTACTAAAGATCAGGTTGTAGATATTTTCACCAATGAAATGCCAGGAGAGAGGTTTTTTGAGCTAAGGATGAAACAACATGTTCAAACATCTCATCTCACTTGAAGAATAAGAACGGGTCCCTCCTTATTCCCTAAATCTATATACATACATTTGTACTAATTAGAATAGAATTGAATGAGATCAATGAAACCCTTGAGGGGGGGATTATATGTCTTAACTTGTACAGGGTTATTGTAGTTCGATGATGAATCTGTCCATTTCCATCCCCTTGGATACGAGTTGATACATTATGAGCACAATTTCACATATATGGTTGCATCTTGATAGCATTAAAACCCTTGTATCTATCTCTCTTTTTTTCTACACTAGGATAGCCCATGTAGACTTAGAGTTGATTTACTATATGATCTTTGCTACGAAAACCATTTGATATCATCCATTTTCAATTATTTTCCAATGAAGGGGAGAAAAAATCATTGCACACATATTGACACTACAAGAGTGATCTTTCAGAGATATTGACAAAAAAACAAAATGGGGGAGATTTTTGGGCACATTGATTACATTAGTTGTCAATTACATGCCAATATTTGCCTAATGAGTGAATGGTTGAAGTGATGATGATTAAAGTATCCTAAAATCAGATGATTTTTTTTAATCCTCAAATAAGAACACATGTGTTTAAAAGAGAAAAAATCACTCAAAATAATGATTCCATGCATTATGCCTTATGCATGAGGTGAAGAAGAGTTCCTTGAATCATCTATTATTGAAGAAAATGAGGAATATTAATGATATTTGGAATACTTATTTCAAATATAATTGAATAAAGAAGGTGTACATGCATTTATGCTATGTTTTTGTGTTGCACAATTAAAAATTATGGGCCACCCTCAAGCTAGCCGAATTAGCATGACCCCAGCACTTGTGGGACTCTAGGTCAACCACGCTGAGGGAACCTGCCATGGCCATCCTAAAGAAGGAATAGGATGGGCATAGCTCGCATGAGCAGATCATGGCAGGAGTTAGCATGGTGATCAACCCATGTGGATTGTTATGCACAATGGGCTCCAGTAGCACACCAGAGGATGCCTGAGGAGGAAAGAGTGGGCACCGCAGTGCGCCTGCAGAACACTGATACAGGGCGGCACCAGGAGAGGGGGAAGATAATTATGACCAAGTGCTCTCTCGGCTTGTTATTTAAAGAATCTGAAAATAGAAGGGCATTTCAATGTGGGATGACATTTTAAAAATGTGGAACTAATCTTGGCCTTCCATCTGATCCCGCATGTAATCACAACCGCACATCGCATATGTGGTTTGTGATCTAATCTCTATCGTCTATCCAACTCGCGTGTTGCATGGTTGAACTTGATTCGTCTGATGCTCATGCAGCAGCACCATCTTTATCCTCCTACCACGACACAAACTAGTACGATGTCTCCACTTCTGAACCTCCAAGGTATCGTTTCAGGAATTCATAGTCTATCAAACATAGTACATTAGCAATATCTAGACGCCACGATCTCATGCATGTAATTCTATCTGCATGCATGTGATTGAAATGAATAATTCACAAAGGTCAAAGCATACACAGTAGCAAGGCCACTTCAGGATGATCAATGCGTTCAAGGGAAGATATTCTTCCATTAAAAAAACATGCATGTGAGTACTATACTCAATGTGAAAAAAGGACTTGCCTTGAATAGAAATAAACCGAGAGACTCAATGTAACAATTATCTAGCATTTGATGATTTAAAAACACCCTATTTCTCATGCAATCAAATATTGATCACCATGGAATATTTTAAAGGATTTGAATGTGCAACACCATAGTGATGCTCACCTATAAATACAGATCCCTCAATCAAGGGTTTTGTTGTTGAAAAACATAAGAGAGCTCTTATTCCCGAAACAACAGAGCACTATAGAGAGAGAAGTGATGTGCAACCTTTGTTTGAGGAGTGTACTGCATAACTCATTCCTATAAGAAGAAAGAAGGCCTCCCTCATGATAATACTACATGAATGATAAGGCTTCCATGGGCACTCAATAAGTGCTTTGCACTCTTGAGTCATATCGAGAAGATTCTATTTGTGAAGCCCTACATGGACAATGCATTTCACCTCCCTAGTCTGTGTGAGACAACCAAAACCAAGAAGTCTCCAAGTTTCATGTATTCTAAGAATCCTCAAAGACAAGTGTACATATACACTATTTCATGAAGAAGAATTCATGTTCACATCAGGGACCGACCCATTAGGGTGTTTTTTCACATAAGAGGTAGTAGAGAACAACCTAATTGAGGAACACCTTTTCTTTTTGTTCTCTTAAAGAAACATTTAGATCAGTGAAGAAATGGAAAAAAACCCTATGATAATTCTGGTTGCATGAAACATAAACTAAAATATAACAATTTATTCATGTGAGGAAGGAACAAGGTGGATAAATTGATCAATGTTAATATCACATTTTGATTATCATGAAGAAGATGTGTGCGCCACTTGAACACGTCCAAGTGATGCTAGGACTTCCATCAAAAGAAAGAATTATCATCCTGAGAATTTTTTGAACTGAGACAAATGAACATTACTTTGGATCATATTCACTGAGCAAGATCGACATATTCAATTAGAGTTTGTTGAAGCTACCTAATCAGGTAAACGAGCAAGTCAGAACCTACAAGCCCATAAATGATGATTATTTAATCATTCTGCAGTGGATCAACTCATTGAAAGAGAGAAGTTTGTGCCAGTGGGCATAACTATTTTCAAGAAGAAGAAAAAGTAGGTGTAACGATGTTGGGGGGGTAACCAACTTGTAATTGTGGGGTTTAACCAACCATTGTTTGTAATCATCTTCTGATAAACTGAAGATTCTGTGTTGGGGAGGATAACCAACACGATAAGGATTAGGTCCTTGTATCGTTCTTTTTAAACCCATGTGTTTTGTGCTTTTGTTATACAACATCATTTGAAAAGTGGATCAAGGCCTTCATTGGTCACATAGGTTATATTGAAAAAGAAGGAAATTCATAAAAAGTGAAAATTTAGAAAAAGGGGATCACTGATTCACCCATCCCCTTTCAGTGACATGTCACTATTCTAGGTATTTCAAAAACATTAAAAATTAAATTTTTATAGTGATCTTTCTTAACTTTTAGGTTTCCATATTTTTATCATTTTGGTTTTTATTAAGGTAACTAATTTTATAAAATTTGTAATTTATCCGTTATAAATTAATTAAACTCATAATTACTATAAAATTTTTAACCAATGGTTCAAAAATATGATATTTAATTTGAAAATAAAAAACACCATATATTTTGGAAATTAATTTTAAGATAAGCGCTCATGATGTGATAGAACATTTTTTTAATCCTAAGAACACTGACAAATTTTTTACTATTTACGTGTTAATATAATAATTATAAAAGAAAAATGGCCATTTAATGGAACACATATTATATTTAGTAACATTAAAAAATCAATATAGAGAATGTAGTATTTTTAGTAATTTTAATGCATTTAATAAAATATCATTTATTATAAAATAACATTAATATACGTTTTGATATTATTTAATTTATTTCAATTTCAATATAATCAAGATAGAGATGGAATTGGAATATACTAAATTCATGCATACTTAACATGGTATATTCATGTAAAAATTTAATTTTAGTCATATAATAATTCAATTTACCTCATTATTAAAAAATTTAGTGTCATTTATATGATTTAATTACTAACAAAATAATTAATTTGTTGATGTTTCTTAAGTATTATAAGTAACAAATTCAACTCTAAAGTTTAATTATCAATTATTATGATAATAAAAAATTATTTATATTTCAAAATAATATTTATAATTGAACTAATTATATTTTCCTTATAACAATGCTCTATAGAAATTGAAAGGAATTAAGGTACTTTTGATATATTTTTCAATATATCAATTATTATACGGATTAATTTCAAGGAAATTTGTCAATAAATATTATATAATTATAGCATAGTGTCACAATAGTCTTAATATATCCATAAAATTTGGATGAGGCATGTTTTTTGTAATTCATATACAATATATTCTAATTTTGACCACTAAGTAAACTTTTTTGCCCATAATCATTGTAATTACATTAAACTATTTCTATTAACCATTTTGGTTAGAATTTATTTTGGTCTTATTATAAATTATAAATTATTTTGATTTAAAATATGAAATCAATTTTTCTAAATTCCAATTACAGAAGTGGGATAAATTAATTTAAAATTAATCACACAGACATGGAGGAAAAGAGAGTTTTTAAAATGTAGACATTCAAATGTTCACAATGATTTTATATCAAAATTCAGTATGAAAATTATTCTAATGGCATTAATTTTATTAAAATGTGTAATTTATCTATTTTATCTCTAAAATAAGTTCTATATATAGATTAAAATGATAATATTTTTAATGAAAGAGCAGCTTTTAAATAAAATTTTGCATTTTTGCACTATTCATCAAAAAAATTAATGTTCCATGTAAAATACAAAAATTCACCGGCATATATGTTTGATATTCCACTTTAAAAAATAAAGTTTATGTTTCAAAAAAAAATCAAAAGTGGTAACATTTAATAATATATTATGTGATCCAAAGATGATTCACCTGTCTTTTAGAAACGATATTCTTTTATAGAAAACAATTCTCTTTATTTTAAATGATTCTTATTTTATTTTTTATAATTATATAAATAATAAACATGTAAAAACTATATATGTTAATAATTGGAAGAGGATGAATGATTCAAAATAGGATGGCTCGCCCAGTTCCTAAGAATGCGCCTCACATGCCTCCGTCATTTCAAAATCTTCTGACCATTGCGGCCTGGCCTCTACCATTTCCTTCATCGCAAGGGGTGCTCGCTCTCGTCCCTCTTGCAGATCCCGCACAAATCCCTTCACTGGTGCCACCTTCAGGATCGTGTGGTGCGTCGGGCCCGGTGGATCCTCATCCTGCTTCCCCTGTCTTATCTCCCAAGCCCCTCTGCGCCTCTGGTGGTGGAGTCTCTTTTCGCGATGTTCTCTACAGCCAGATGCAGGGTCCCCATCCTCGTTGCTTTTTGGAGATATCGGTGCCTCCGGCGCAGCCGTCGAGGGAGGGGTTCTGCATTCAGCTGGATGCGCCATCATCTTCTGCTTTTTCAGATGCTATGCTGTGTTTTAAATGGACTCTGGTAGCTCGCTTCGGTGGTGTCAAACCACCTCAATCTGTCTTTCAGTGAGGGGTGGCATCCTGGGGTCTTAGGCATTCGAAGACGGTCTTGGTCCTTCACAGGATCTCCTTCAGTCTTATCTTTTCCTCAGAGGAGGACATCCTCCTCGCTTGGTGCAAGGCCCCGAGGATCTTAGGGTGTTGGAACATCAGTTTATCCAGGTGGTCCATGGAGGCTCACAAAGGTAAAGAAAGCCTGGAATGGGTGGTCTGGATCGGCGTTCCTGGGCTGTCGTTGCCCATTCAGAACGAAGGATTTCTCTAGTGGATCGGGGACTCTGTTGGGGGCTTTCTGTGTTCTGATGATAGCACATGGTATGTCTTCCGCGGTGCCGCGAATTTGTGTAAAGCTGGACCTTTCTCAGCCGTTACCAGAGAAACTGGAACTTATATGGAGGGATCCTTTCATTGGGCTTAGGATATTTCTTACCCCGTTTATCCCCGGTTTTGCTCTCATTGTCTTCTTCAATGCCACTCAGGGAAATTTTGTAGGTGGTAGAGGACCCATGGCCGTCGTTCAGAGGGGGGTGAAAGGCGTAGTGGTCCCCTAGCTTTTACTACCCCGTCTAAAGGGGTCCTGGAGATGAAGAAGGAGCTCTTTATGGATCCTTTAACTCTACCACTCGACTCGACCATGAAGATCCACCCGGATTTCTTGCAAGCGGATGGTCCTGCAATGTGCAGGGGCCTGGTTCCTTCTATCCAGAGGGGCCCCTTTTCTCTTCAGGTTAATTCCTTCCAGTTTGTCCTGGGAAATCCCTTGAAATCCTTGGTAGCAAGTTGTTCAGAGTTGTTGCAGATCCATGCAAGGTGCCCCCTAGTCCAAACGTCCTCTCCTTCTCTTGGTCACTTTCTCTCGGCTAGCGACGAGGTGGAATCTTAAAGGGCAGTTGAAGGAAAAGCAACTATCTTGGAGGTGCCTCCTGGTGTTTGGTCTTTTGCTCCTATTTTGGTGTCCTATCCACAGACCGTGGGATCTACACCTGGTGTTGCAGGGTCTAGTAAGAGGGGATCCAAAACCTCACCTTCCACCCGGAAAAATTGGGGCTTGGGTTCTTCGGCCAGCCATACATCGCTGGCGTCACATCTATCAGGAGATCCAGGAGTGTGCACTAGGTCCAAATCCAAGTACGAGAGGAGGTTTCTCCTTATGTGAGCGTCGCATCTATCAGGAGATCCAGGAGTGTGCACTAGGTCCAAATCCAAGTACGAGAGGAGGTTTCTCCTTATGTGAGCTGGCTAAGGGTTCTGGAGCCAGTCCCAGGGCACATTCGTTTAAATGATCCATATGATCATATGGAATGCTCGGGGAATTGGCGCTCTGGTCAAATCTGACTTTTTTTCCGCTGAGATATCTGCCCACAAGGCTTCCATGGTGGCCATCCTTTAAAAAAAGAAGCACCCTTCTAGGATAGGGGAGTTCTCCAACAAGGTCATAATGCATGGATGTATGCAGGATGATCCTATGAATAGTCACATTTGGAATTTTTGGCACCAGCTACGCAATGTGGTCTTGGATAGAGCAGGAGATCAATTTATAACTGTCAAGGTGATTCAAGGGCTTGTCTCCTTCTTTGTGAGTTTTGTTTATGGGAGTTGTGGTCAATGCTGTAGAGGTGAGTTATGGGAGGACCTCTATAGGTTCGATCCAGGGCCGGAACCATGGATTTTTTGGGGTGATTCCAATGTTGTGGTGGATCCTAGTGAAAGGCAGGGTAGAGGTCATTTTCCCCAGAAAGCCAGCCTTGACTTCGTTCATTTCATGGAAGTGACCGGCATCTCTAATCTCAGCTTCATGGGCGACAAGTTCACATGGTGCAATAACCAAAGGTGTATATTCCACTCGTGGGGTCGTATCGATCGATGTCTGGCTAATATGCAGGCCATTGCTGCTTTCTCTAGTTCTATGTTTACTCATTTGGTCTGGAGTATTTCTAACCATTCACCCCTACTTGTCTCTCTGGCCACCTCACAGGCTCACCATGATCATCTCAGATTTAGAGAATTTTGGGTTGACATTCCAGGTTACCATGACCTCGTTAGAACAATTTGGGTGAGTCCCTCTCAAGGCAACAAGTGGGTATCATTGAACTGCAAACTACAGCGGCTGAAACTTAAGCTACATACAGGGGGAGAAAGATGTTCTACATCAACAAAATGATATTGAGGCTGCCATGTGGGACGTTGAATGCCTCGAAGGCCAGTTGGAGGAGTTGTGGGACGTCTAGAGCTACGTGGAAATCACGGAGTGGAAGGATATACTGGCGGACATGATCTTGAAGTAGGAGCGCCTCGCCAGATAGGGGGCCTGGATTAAATGGTTGAAAGAAGGAGATCATAATTCGACATTCTTCCATGCATGCATTAAAGAGAGGCATAGGCTGATCAAACCTAATATCATGATTTAAGATGGATCCTTCATGAAGGACAGGAATTTGGCTGGCATCATGGCCTACCTGGTTTTCTCCGACCTCCTGGCTGGTCCAAACTTATTCTTGCCCAATGGGTATCCAATAGAGCACTCAAACATTTTTTATGTGATTCACATATTATCTACTAATCTGGACAACAAAGCCTTGGAGGTGATTCCATGCATACATTAGTTCAAAGGATCTCTCATGGACCGGAATCCGGACAGCGCCGCGGGGGCAGAGGGATTCCCAGGTTCTTTTTGCAGGTCGTCTTGGGATATTGTGAATGAGAATCTGGTTGCTTCCATTCATGATTTTTTTCAAGGGGGTAGTTTGCCTTGTGTTGGAAGTTCCACCACCACTGTTCTACTTCTGAAGATTAAAAACCCTACTAGGATATCCCACTATCATCTAGTCAACATGTGTAATACCCCTTATAATGTCATGGCTAAAATTCTGAACTCCCGGTTGGTGAGACGCATGCCACGGTGGGTGTCGATGGAACAACATCAGTTTATAAGAGGTCAATCGATCCAAGAAGCAATCGCCCTGGTGCAAGAGATGCTCAACGACATCAATGTCAAGTCTCGCAGTTCTAATTTCATTATTAAACTTGATATGAACAAGGATTATAACCATGTTGAATGGAGCATCATCAATAAAGTTATGGTAGGTATGAGTCTCAACTCTCGGATCATTGATATCATGTTTTGTTGCTTCAGCTCCTCATGGATGTCGGTGGCCTTCATGGGGAAATCCTATGAATTTTTCAAGTCCACTTGGGTTGTCTGGCAAGGTGACCCCATCTCAATGAGCCTGTTTATTCTTATCCAGGACTTCATGAGTCATCTAATTCATAGAAGCATTAGGCAAGGAGACATCCTCTCGTACCATCGTCATTTTAAGGCGTCGATGATCTTCCCTGTCATGTTCGTCGATGATACCATTCTTTTCCTGAATTCTATAAGCAAATAAATCTATGGATCGATCAAGGTTTTGGAGTAGTATTTTCACTCGAGTGGAAAGATCATTAACAAGGGAAAGAGTAAATTCTTTCTATCAGACAAGTGTAATTCCGGATGGGTTATTTCTATTGGAAGTTACCTGGGCATGCAAAAGAAGATGCGGCCTATAGATTATCATGTGGCTCCCATATTGCCCTGCAATCTATGCATACATTAATTAGACCCCCTCCTCTCCAAGATCCCAGATAGAGTGCTCAAATGGATAAATAAACTCTTCTTTTTCGACGGTCGGATCACTCTCGTTAACAGTGTTCTTGCGGCCTCTCTAGTGCATTGCTTTTAATCAATCAAGGTCCCTAAATGTGTCATCTAGAATATCGATAAAATCTTTGACCAGTTCATTTGGGACCCGCGGGATGAGGGTAAGAGACACTAGGTCTAATGGGGTAGGATGGAGAAGCCGGTGCATGGGGGTGGTATTAACGTGTGCAGTTTGGAGGAGACTCTTTCCTTCATGCACGCTAAGCTTTCATGAAGTGTTTCAGAATGACGTTCGCATTGGGGGAACACTATGAACAGCTAAGCCTCAGGGCTTCGCGATAATACGGAGGGTCACCATTCATCTCTTTGGTCGATCATCGGATTTCTCATCTCCACCATTCGTCCGCACTCCCACTGGAACATAGGGAGGGGTGACGTCTCTTTATGGCATCAGAACTGGTGTGGAGTTGTTCTTGGATTTCAGGGGTTCCTTGTTATGGATATTTCTAGCAGGGAAGCAAGCATTTTCCATTATTTTAATAAGGAATATCTGGATAGGGAGCAATGGAACTTCTTCAATCTCATCGAGATGAATTCCGAGCTTGATAAATGTGTAATCACCCTCGCCTCCTCCGGTTTATTCTCATCAAAGTATTTTAGGTGCATTTTTTTGAGCAAGGCGTTTATAATGGGTGGGATGAGACTATTTAGGTGCGGAGTGTTCCCACCAAGTTCAACATTCTCACATGGAGGATCAGGAACAAGGATGTCACGACAGACGATAATATGAAATGGTGTGGTATTTCTTATCCTTCTATGTGCGTGTGCTGTAAGGATTCGTGTGTGGAGTCCATGGATCATGTTTTCTTTGATCGCGAATGGGTGTGTGAAGTGTGGAGGATTATTGGAGAATTCACAGTGATCTCATCCTCTGTTGTGGTCAACCTTAATTTTCATCACAGATGGTATGTCAGATCAGGGGCGGGAGGCCCTGAACGGTTGGCTCGATCTGTGGTTCATCATCCAGGGTGTTGGGTGCTTTGACAGGTGAGAAACATTGTAAGGTTTGAAGGTGCGTCCATTTTAGCTCGGGTCATTATTGTGTGGGATCAGAATTTTCTTATTGACTTAGCCTAGGTGGTGAGAAACTAGAAGGAGGCCCCTAATCTGCTCCGCTTCAAAGACAGATCATATGCCACTCTATCACCAACTCGCAATATAGGAAATTTCTTCTGCTATAAACCCCCCCTTGTATGGGTTGAAATTGAATACGGATGGGTCTTGTGTCATGGGAGGGATACGAGGAGGAGGGGTGTTGCATGTTGGTAAGTGGTCGGTCCTTTTGGCTTTCTCTGTCCTGTTGGGTCAGGGCTCCTCCCTTCAAGAAAAGGCTTTGGAAATTCTCACTGGGTTCAGCTTGTGTGAGAAAAAGGGGATGGAGATTTTGGAAGTGGAAATAGACATGCTGATTGTCCACAATGCCTTGAAAGGGGAGGGAGATTCTCCTTGGTCCATCAGCTATGTTATTAGGAAATGCAATAGTTTTATGAGCTACACAACACAAGACTATCACACCTGGAGGGAGGGGAACACGGTGGCGTACCACTTGGCTTCGTTAGAGTTCGATGAGTTGTTGGATTTCGATGAGTTGTTGGATTTTTGTCTGCATATTTTTGGTAGTTTGAAGGTGGAGGGGTTCAATCTCGTTAAAGGAGATTCCCTCGGGCGTCACCACTTGAGGCCTCCTGGAATTCTTTGAGTATAGTGAAGGGTGGAGTGGTTTTTTTCTTTTCGTTTTGGTCCCTTTTAATAAAAAATTACTGATGATGATGATGATATATGTTAAAAATATAGTTAATCTTATCATTCCCAACATTTCAACGGCTCGTTGATAACTATCATATAAAATATTATTATTATTAGCATATTGTATTTCGGTAAAATTTGATATTGTGTGTAACAAAATCAAAACATGGGGTTGCATGTAATGTTAGGTAAGCTAAATTTTTCTTGTATAGAAAGAATAAATTGGTGGTTGGTATAAATATATCTTATCTTGGTTTAACATGCAATTTAATCCATCAAATATAGTTATTTTATTTTTGAAAAAATAAATTCATAAAAACACTTGGTTTAATATTCTACCCCCACCCAAAAATGATTTTCCCTCAAAATTCATTTGATTCATCAATGTTTTTAATATTTGAATGTTCCTCTCATGGAAACCCACAAAGTGATATTTAATACATAAAATTCCTATAAAAAGGGAATGTTGGAATGTTAATAGTTACCCAAAGTGACTCATAACAAGGTTTTCATGAATGAGAACATATGTGGAATGTGAAAAAATGGTCATAAATGAGAAATATAAAAAAAATTAATGGAAATTTATAGGTAACATGATTACGAGAAAATTAATTACCAATGCTCCATAATCCAAAGAGTCATGAAAAAGGTCATTGATGTCATCAAAAATACAGATAACAAAAAAACATATTATTTTGAGACCCATTTTTTAAAATTATATTATTTTCCAAATATGTTATACTTAGTTTATTTCATTCGATTTCAATATAAAACTTTCATCCATTTATTGTTACTTGATGAATTTTCAATTCATCTATTACTGTAAGAAATAAATGTGAATTTTTTGTGTTTGAAGCACAAATGTATCATAAGTTCTATAAATAGAATGATAATTAATTCCATCTATATTTAGTTACCATCACAACAAAATTGTTTACATTGGTTATCCAATATTCACAAAATGTCATATTTAAATGAATTAACATCTAAAATTTTATTCATTGTTCAAAAAATTCCTTTTCATAATTTGTTGTCCTTTTCAATTGTTTGAAAAGAGAAAATAAAAAACATAAATAGAAGGTTACTAAATGTCTCAAAATTAGATTAACATTGATCCCAGATTGTAGGGTCCTGAAAAATATGCAAAGGAGATTCTAACCAAATACCCCCAAGAATTGGGGAAAATAATCAAAAAGGGACACAAACAGGACCGGTCCGCGAACCGGTCCCATGGAAGCGCAACGTGGCCAGGACTCGCGAGGCACCCCCTTCGTGAACCATTGTCATTTGCGAAATGGAGGCTGAGAGCCTCCGCGGTCGCGAGGCAGGATGGGCGCCAGTCCGGTTCATCATCACGAACTGCCCCCAACCACAGACCGCATCGACCGGTTCAAGCCGCACCCGCTGTCGTTTGCAGAATAGAGGCGGAACCCTCCGCAGCCACAAAGCACTCCCTGAGTTCACCCCGCGGAGGGGGGGGGGGGCAGCGTTCAATACCCACCGCGAATTGCGGATTGACCAAGTCAGCTATAAACTGGGTATTTGGTTATGGGCCTCCGCAAAAGGTGTCGTGTGGCCACAGATACATCGCTTTCCCCACTCTATAAAAGGAGACCAAGGGGAAAGAAAGAGGGATCAGAGAACTAGAATCAGATTCAGAGGGATTGGAGATTTGGAAGGAGATCGGTTGAAGGAAGGCTTCAGATTTCGCAAACAGCGAAATTCCCACCCGCGAACCAGAGCAGGTATTTGAATTAACAAGGAATTGGAAAACTCATAATAATTTGGTGAGCTGCAAACCTAAAAAAACAAAAAAAGGATAACCGCGAACCATACCCCCTCCGTGGATGACTTCCCTATAGCCCAGGGAGTTTATGCCTCTTTTCCCATCCATTGCACCGCGTAGAAATCTCCTACACGGGCGAATCCCCGACCGACGAGCCTCCGACCGGCGCCGCCCTTAGCCACCACTGCCCGCCTGGAACCCTCCATGAACCACCCTGGTTCGCGGATTGAACCCGAAGCCGTGAACCGCCATGGTTCCCGGGATGCCAATCAGTTTGCGGACCACCCTGGTTTGCGGACGGCTTCTCCAGCTGCGTGTCACTTCCCCATGCGAAGGGAGCCACTACCCATACCTCTCAGTGGGTTGCCAAATACTTTGGTGTTCTCATTTCCTGAGCTAGATAAAATCCTTCCAATCCAGCCAAGTCATATTCATCGGCCCCGGGACGAGGCCTCCACCAGAGCCACCAGATCCGCATGGTGTAACTTTCAGGTGCATCAGTGTGCCATTTTGAGTTCACATACCCACGGTAAACATGGGAAAAGGGGTTTTCATGACCCTTGAGCAGATTCCCGAAGCATTTCTGGGTTCACATTCCCACGGTAATGTGGAGTTTGAGCTCAGGAATCCCCTTCATGCCCTTCCAATTGTTGAGGGTTCCTTAGAGATGGTAAAATAGCCATCATAAGGAAGCCCTCATGCACTGCAAGAGAGGATATGGGCACAGGAGAACCCTGTTTCCCTCTCCCACTGGGCTTTGTCACCCTGAGCATGCATCTCGGAGTAAGTCCCGACCTTCTGGGCATCCATCTAGGAGTAAGCCCCAACCACATGGGCCACCCTCATGTGTAAGCCCCACTTCACTTCTCATGGATGCACCTCTCGCAACGTGATCCTCTGGTCCTTACCGCCTCTTGTTTCTCACACCGAGCATGACTCACGTGGGCTTAGAGTAAGCATCAACCCTGACATCCTGTTATGGGCCTCCTCAGAGTGTAATCCCCAATCCACACTATGGGCCTCCTCTGAGTGTAAGCCCCAATCCATTATTCTGGGCTGCCTCAGAGCGTAAGTACCAAGCCAATGCGAACTACGTGGACTTTGATCCCTATCTCCTAGGCAGGGTATGTAGGAAGCCTCCAAGAGGTTCTAGCCTAACCACCAACGGACCCCCGCGTCCACCGTCATGTCAGTTCTCTGACGCTCTCCCTTCAAACTATGTGGACATTGATCCTTGTCCCCTAGGCAGGGTACGTAGGAAGCCACCCTGAGGTTCAAGCCTGACAATCGGTTGATCCGACTGTCCTCACATCGGTTCACCACGCTGCTCCTAGTGCCTCCTCAAGCGAGTTCTGACTCTTCGGGGTCATTAATCCAATGAGGGATGGTAAACCTCGGGCATAAATGATTCTGAACCCCTGCGTCTAGTTGACCATTGCCCACCAAGGTTAAATCCGTGGATACTATGTTATGGTATAAACCAAAGATTCACAAACATATGAATATGTCTTAAATCTATAAGAGAGTCCCAGAAAAGGCAATAATTCCCCCCCCAAAGGGTGTGATGAGCCCGACTTCCCATCCTCTCGACAATTGTGAGTTCTTAAGAGTCACTGGTCAGACCATCCGGAGAACACCTGCCTTTGGAAAGCAGGTCCATCAATCACTAGATACGGAGCTGTTGGGCTTTTCGAGGCCTGAAAAAACCAAAACGAAAAAAATGGTGAACCTGACGTGAATCTTTAACCAAACATGATGGATTCAACTTAATCCCACCCTGTTCCCACTCATGCTCTAAAGGAGGGCCAAACAAGGTCATTAATTACGCATGGGATTATGAGATGCTTATTTGACGGGTTTGCTGCTTGTATTTTCTAAAATGTTTTGCAGATACCACTTTCAGAACTCCCTTCGATCCAATGGACTCGCAAAAGAACTCACAATTGCGTGTTTCCAACAACACAAGGAAGGGACTTCCTCAATAATGGAGGACCCCATCACCCACCCAGCATCTTTGACGCTGGGTTTCGGACACGCTGATCTGATAGTACCACGTGAATGGTACTCTCCCAATGGTGGAGGTGGCCATGCACGCCCTCCAATCCTTCAAGATTCTTCGGTCACCTGCCCATCAGCAACCACAAAGGTGGATCCAGACAACCCCTATCGTAGTCTCCAACCGTTTCGGGAGTCTATCCCGGGAACGGGACAATGCATACCTCCCTTATCTTAGGGAGGTGGATGAGGTCGACGTTGAGGACTTCATCCCCACCGAACGGGGGATCTGCTCCAAGGCCCCCGCCGGTAGACGTCATCGTGGTTACACCACGACCCGAAATCCTCGCGCCAAGGAGGATGTCTCCTTGAGGATTCAGGCCCATGCTCCCTGAGCTCCGGCCCCTCGGACTGCCCAATGAGGGCGGCAAACATACAATCAGGGACCGATCATCACCCTGGTCTCTGAGGAGGAGCTCCGCTACCTAGCCATGGAGACGTACCACGAACAGGCACCTACACCTGTTCACTCCTCCCAAGCCCTCCATCCAGACGTGGCGGCATCACACGAGCTGACACGCATCCCCACCGAGCTCCATCAACCTCGTCACTCATACAGCACTACACTTACTAGGTAGGCACCTCTCCCTGACCAGGGTCGTGAAGCCCACCGGTTTGATGTGGTGGAGACCTAGAACCTGTAGGACTAGCTCTTGGTAGTTGCTCCTGACGCCCGACATCTTTACATGGTGGCAATCAACAAAGCCCACCACCCAGATGTGGCAAAAACTAATAGGTGGGAACGTCTCCGTGCCAAAAAAGGCCACTGAATCGATACGGTGGGAAACAAATATATGCAGGGCTATCTCCCTACATGTACAAGAAAAGTTTTCCCCCCCGATGTGGCGACAAACAGAGAGATAAACTGCCATATCCTGATACAGGGGCAGATTTGTTCACCTGCCCCGACACAGGAGAATCGTAAGTACCCACTGACCACTGGAGGACTGGAGCAGGATATTCCTACTCTGATACCAGAATGGGCCTTCATACCTGTTCCATCCAAAGATGTCTCTCTACATATCCTAGAAAAGATGGAAGAGCAGGTATCGATCCCAGATCATATCTTGCAGACTTTCCAGAATGTAATTGCATCAGTGGAAACAACAAGGACTTGGGCCCGTGATCCTATCTCCCCAATTGAGGTGACTCATCTAAGAGACGAGATAGACGCCTCAGAGCAAATCTATATCCCTGCTTCTGCCCAGGAGGGTCGCTGACTATAATCCATGACACAAGGGCAACTAGATCGAGAAGCTTAACTTGTTCCAAATGGGGGACACCCGTCCATCACGGTGGATGCTCCAGAGCAAGCATATATCCATGCTAAAAGCCAAGATGTTTGTCGGCGTATCCCGACGGCATCATGGGACCCAATTAGGCAGGGACCCAAAGGAGGTGAAGGTTGTTTCCAACACCAAACGGTCCCCGCTTCCCGCAAAAGAGCGCCCCGAACGTGCTGAAGGCAGCCAGAAAATAAAGAGCGGGTTCATGACTCTGCTCTACTAGAAGCTGGGATTCCTAGTGCCGCTAAGCACACATCAACGGTTCAGAACCCTTCCCACCCATTACCATATTATGGGAGCGGTATTAGCAGTTGCGAAGGTCCTCCCTGCGATGTCGCTACCAGCAGCTCTGAAGGTCCTCCCCAGAGCACCCGTGGGGGCTTCCCCTGCGAACATATAATGATCGGTCATGAGTGATCCTCTCTTGTTGCAAGTCATAGAAACCCTCCAAGTGACCAGAAGATCGAGCAGCAAGAAGGTTCTCCACTTGCTGCAGTCCATCCTGAAGGTCCTCCCCTGTGTATACACTGCAATAACTCTCCATACAGTGGGACCACATATTGTGATGGTATTCCTCGCTATCATTGTCGCAACTACGAAGGCCCTCCCTGTAGTGACGTCTCATCATGATAAGAAGGCCCCCCCTTGTCATGGCCTGCCCTAAAGGTCCTCTCCAAGGGTTACGCTACAATAGAACTCTGTGTAGCCGGGCATAAAATCATGGTGGCAGTCCTCGCCCCCTAGTAACAGAGGTCCTCCCCGTAGAGACATCAAGCAACAAGAAGGCCCTACCCTCGTTGAAGTACATTCTGGAGGTCCTTCCCAGGACGTATCCCGCAGATATTCTCCCTGTGGCAGTAGTAATGGTAGTCTTTGTCATTGCCATAGCTATGATGGTGGCCCTCGCCACCATGACCTCCATTGCGAAGGTCCTCCCCACAATGGCCCCATGCAACAATAAGGTCCTCCCCTTATCACGGAGTGTCCTAAAGGTCCTCCCTAGGATGAGCGTCGAACGTCAAGCCATGATGGTCATCCCCACCATGATGGAAGTTGTTGAGAAGGTCCTCCCTGTAACGACGCTACACAGCCAGAAGGTCCTCCCCTTCCTACGACATGCCTTGGAGGTCCTCCCCAGGGTGTGCACTTCAAAAGTCCTCTATGCAGTGAAGAATCAAGCAGTAATGGTAGTCCTCTCCATTACGGCCTCCATTGTGAAGGTCCTCCCCACGATGACATATTATTTCGACAGGAAGTCCCTCCCCCTGCTGAAGCAAGCACCGAAAGGCCCCCGTATGCTGAGGAACTCAGAAGGACGGGATCAAGCATGTCAGATTCCCAGCTTGTCGCTAGCGACGTACTTCTTCAATCAGGAGCCGTTCTAGGGCCACGTTCATCTTCTGAACCACCTCATAATCGTCCACAAGACTATTCAATACCTACCAGTCTCACTGCCTCCGACTACAGTGAGCGCCTTAGTTGGGACGACCAGGTGGAGGTGTCACTAGTAGAGGAGTATGCCGATATGCTGAACTTGAGGAAACAATTGGCCAGGGATGATATACCAGTTATGTTTTGGCCCACGTCCACCTCTCAGTTCGACATACCTAGAGAGTTGTTGGGAGAATGCATGCATGACATCCGCCATAATATATGGACGAACCTCAGCCAGCTGAAATCGGGCTTCCTTCCCAATGACGGGTATGTAGACTACGTCAAGACGATAGGAGACCTCCTACATCACATCAACCTGAAGGCCCTTTCCTCGACGCAACAACAACGCCCCGAGAGGCTCAAAGGGAACATGGAGATAGCCTGCCTCTGTGCACTACACGAGCCGCACTGCCTCATCAGTGACGCTCAAATGGGAGTCCATATCAGAGGATGGGGGGAACACCGAGCTCTACATTTCACTCTGCTCCCCGCCCAGAAAACCCCATTCGGCATGGTGTCTAGCAACGTCATCACGGCAAGACGACAATCGAGTGGACACCCTATTCAGGAAAGGCAACACACCCAACAGAGTCAGGCCTTGAGTAAGTCCTAGAAGCGTCAGGCCCAACGGGAACAAGCCATTCAAAAACTCCTGAATCAGGACACATAGAGCATACAACAGGCCTCTCACCTAAGAGAGGCCAATTAGTGATCTTTGCCTGCCTCCCTAGAAGGGACTGATCCACAGGTGAATTCGGCACCAAATTTGGTTCACCCCCAGATGGGAGCACATGAGATCTGGTAGGTCGTGATAGCCGCAACAACTACCGCAATCTAGGTTCAACCCCATCCTGCAGGGCTGGGGGCATTTTTAACAACAAATGCCACCGTAAAAGGAATAAAACTGGGAAGAGACTCAATGTCCAGGGAATGAAGCCAGCCCCAACCCTTAGGGCTGGGGGAATTATTACCCCCTCAACAACAACCCCCCCCATGAGAGTCGGTATTCTCTTGTCCAGGGAGGATAGTCAAAAGAGGAGGTTCCTATCCTATCCCATCATTTGAATCATCATCTCCTCTGAGAGGAAGGCGCACTGTAAGGTCGCATCAAAGAACTCTCCGCGTCGCCCTTCGTCAAGAAGTCCGAAGGCTATCCCAGGTCTTGAAAGGGAAGGCCAGCCAAAGAAATGGGAGATCCTATTCGTATTTGGAAGATGACGTCCCCTCCACCCCGCAATATGCGTTCATCAATGCCAAAGAGGCTAACCCCGTGGGTGACACCGGGGAAAATAAAAATCCAGACAGATCGGGAGAGGACAGTTCCGGTCAGGCTGTGACTCACAATGAACCCCTAGGTGTGCACACCCGGAACCAGAGGTCCACCTTAAATATGGCCGCCCCTTCATCTAACCACCCTCTTCTTACCATGAGATCTTCCAACAAGGATAAGAATAAAGGAACGGTTACCCTTAACCCATCCCCTTCTCTAGATAAAAACGATCCACTCACGCTCGAAGAGAGGTTCACTCGACAGGAAGAAGTGATGAAATAATTGAGGAGGTTTAATGCCGAGATTCTCCAGAGGAAGCGCCTTATTGAAAGCACGTCCCAAGAAGAGCCACATCATGCACTCCCAGCAAGTGCACCTCAAAGGCTAAGGCTTGCGGTGGAAAACGAAGCATGGTCAGGGCTCGTGCCCTATGAGGCGTTTGGTTCGTCCAGCTACCTAAACGTGGATGATGAATACCATGATTTCCCCCCCACTTAGGAGGCAATCGGAGCAAGTATGCCCGAACCCTCTGAGGGTACCCCGAACGGAAACTGCACCCTTGGTGCCGGCCAAAACGGATCCTCAGGCAATGCCTCAGGCTGTGCCTTCCCAGGACTGGGCCCAACAGGATGTAAACCAGGGACTCACCGACACTATTGAGGCACTAACAGCTCAATTGGAGGCGATGGAAGGTCGACGCGCTCCAATATAGCCAGAGCGGAAACCCTACCCAGATTGGGTGACAAACACACCACCTCCACCTAATTTTGGGAGCCATTTATTCCCCATATTCAATGGATCAGGCGATCCAGAGCAGCATTTGATGCACTACACATCCTATTACGACCCTATGATGGTAACTCTGGAACAAAAAGAAGCAGTGAAACTTAGATGATTCGTACGGACCTTGCAAGGGTCTGCCTTCGTCTGGTACACGAGTCTGCCGGCCTAGTCGATAAAGAGCTGGGAGGACCTCCGACAGTAGTTCCTGTTCCACTTCATCTCAACGCTGCCTAAAACAATGGTCAGCGATCTCATGAACTACAAGCAGAGGGAGAATGAGAGGGTCTCAGATTTAATCTCCAGATGGAAAGGTCTAAACTGTTCTCTGAATAGACCAATTCTTCAAGATGAGATGCTAGCCATATGCATCAATAATCTTAGAGATGAGATGTGAACACCGCTCATACTGGTGGAGTGCACCACTGGCTTCTTCCATCTCTCGGCCATTGCCCAGAGAATTGAGGACTCCCTGCATCAGACTAATTCAAAGTCCCGAATAGCCTCTCAGGATCCTGGGAAAAGAGCCCCTTGTGTGGAAGCGTCCGCTGTCACACTCAAACCAGCCCATGTGCCCGCTTCGCCGCTCAGGCCTCCACCAAATCGTCAAGGGCCTCATGCATATCAACGGTCGCCCCGCCTAAACGGGATGATCATCGAGGACCAAAGCGGAACCAATTTGAGGAAAAAAGACAAAAAGTATACTCTTTCCTGGAAGATCAAGTCCACTTCTACTTCATTGCCTCCATGAACTTCAACTTTCTCCGCCTCCCGGAGCCGAGGAGACCTGAAGAAGTCGGCCGCGATGACATGCTAGATTACTGCCCCTACCATTGGATGTTTGGGCACAGTATCCGAGAATGATTCTTCTTCAAATACCTCCTGTAGAGGATGGTAGATTCTGAACCAGTCGAGCTGGGAACACCACCAGCACATGTGGCATGTATCTCTACCACTGACTCCGACAAAGAGGAGGGATGGAAAAAAGTCACCAGAAAACAAGGGAAGAAATTTGACAACTGGATGACTCATAAGACTATCAACTGAGCCCAGGTCATACTCCGAGCTCAACTACAGTAGCTGGTGTTGACACCAACAGCCCCTAAAGCAGCAGAGTTGACAGCATCGGCCTCACAATACTCTACGAGCTGGTCATTCGGGCGGAGTCAAAGGAGGAAACAATCACAATAGGAGCAGTCCGTGACGGGGCCAAAGTTAGTCCCGGCCCTGGAAGACTTTATGCCCTCGAATTTGGCACCACGGGAAACGATCCACCAAATGGCACTATCAGAGACAACTGACCAGGTTTACCTGTCAAAGAATGAAGATCCAATTTTTGGTTCTATCAACATCATCCATCTCATGGAAGCATTCCCTGACGAAGGGTATGATTACGAACCCAAGTTCCCTACACGAGGAACTAGGAGGAGGAACTGCAGACGTAGAGGATACCAGGGGATGCGCAGCCATGGCCAAAATCAACCCTACAGTTGGACCCCAGCCCTAACCGTCAATATTGCTGAAACCCATGGGAGATCCCTTCAACGGACTCAGTAGGAGAGGGAATGCTCCTCCACTTCCACAAGCAGCCACTCTAGCCCTTTTGTTCTATGATACCCACCAGAGGAGGTGCAAGTGTCTGGTTGCCTAGTGTGCACAAACAGACCGGCTAGGCCAAGTCCTCAAAATGCAGGAACTCCATCAACATCGGTCCCCGCGGCCGGCCCCTCCTCGTCAAATGCTCCAGCTCCCAAAGCACCCACTAAGACTCTTCCGCTAATAGAGAAGTGTCGACCGCTAGAGAAAAAATATGACATCCTTAAGAAACTGGCATCAGGACCAACCAAGTTGTCAATCTTGGATGCCCTGGGTTTGTCAGCCGACCTTAGGGAGGTTCTTATCGAAGTTTTGATCAGCCCCCATGAGTTTCAAACCGACGTAGCTGCCGCTGAGATTTACTGGACGGTGACTGGACCAACTGAATGCAATGCGTTGATTTCCATCACCAATCAGGATGAAGACACCATCATTCAAGGACACATCAGACCGCTATACGTGTCTGGCACGCTGAATGGTATTGAGATCTGGAAAGTCTTTATAGACAATGGCTCTGGAGTTAACCTCCTTCCCCTACGAACACTCCGTAAGCTGGGCTATAGTGAGGACGATTTAATTCTTTCAGACACAACTTTGTTGGTCTATGACAAGATTGAGTAGAAACCAATGGGACAGATTAACCTAAAGACCCATTTTGGTGACCTGGTATCCTACACAGAATTCCTGGTGGTCCGGCAGAGTACAACATTCAATGCCCTGCTGGGAAGGCCATGGCTCCATAAGCACATGGTCGTTCCTCCATCCTACAACCAAATATCAAGTACGACGTCATTGGAAAAAGCGGGACGTTGCATGCTGACAAGTCACCTTTCGATCTCTCTGAGTCACATTACATCGACGCTGGGTTCTATGAGCAAAAGAAAAAGAAGCCTTTGGTCGACGACATCGACTGGATCCCCGCTCCAAATGGCCTGGAAATGGTTCCTGATGACCCATTCAGGCAGCTTGACAGAGATTATGTCTTGCCCATCAACCACATGGAAGGTACGACTTCATGTCCGGACACACACTCGAATGTCCTCATGACTTCAGCCATAACAACTGAGTGTGACAATGTGGGAACATCCACTGACCCTCAATCGGGGGGCAAAAGCTCGAGAAAGGACGCCCATTACACCTCGCTTACAGACTTCCAAGAACACGTGACGGGAGCTCTCTCCTCGTCAGACCAAGAAGAAGAGGATTTGAAAGAATAATAGGGGGAAGATCTCAGGGATTCACCTCCCTCATTTTAGGAAGGTATCTCCACCCCTGTGGATGAACTCAGGGAAATAAACCCGGGTACCAAGGAATACCCGAGGCCCACTCTCGTTAGCGCGGCCATGTCTCCCAAGGAACAAGAGGTATATACCTCCTTCCTAAGGCAACACCAGGATGTATTCGCCAGGAATTACATGGAAATTCTAGGACTCGATCCCAAGGTAGCGACACATCACCTGGGTCTTCCAGAAGACCACCGGGGCTACAAATAGGACGCTATAAGGACACACCCCTCACATGCTTCCAAGATAGAGGATGAAGTCAATAAGATCATTAAAGAAGACTTCATTTGAGAGGTCCAGTACCCCATTTGGTTGGCCAATATCGTCCCCGTAAAGAAAAAGAGAGGGCAAATCCACATCTGCATTGACTTCAAATACCTTAATCGGCATTGTCTGAAAGATGACTTCCCAGTTCCAATCCCCGAGTTGTTAATTGATGCAACGACTAGGTATGAAGCTCTATCCTTCATGGACGGCTATTCTGGATATAATCAAATCAGGATGGCTTGAGAAGACGAAGAATCCACTGCGTTTAGGGCCCCTCAAGGGGTATTCTATTAAAGTGTCATGCCCTTTGGTCTAAAGAATGCTGGCTCCACGTATCAGCGTGCAGTGCATCGGATCTTTAAGCTGTTCTGGGGGAAATTCATTGAATGTTACGTGGATGACCTAGTGGTCAAGTCCAGACAGTGCTCTGATCACCAATCGGACCTTGAGACCATCTTCAACAAGCTCTGACAGCATATATTGAAGATGAACCCCTTGAAATTCACCCTTGGGGTTACCTCAGGGAAATTCCTTGGCTTCGTCGTACACCATCGTGGCATCTAAGTCGACCCTGAGAAGAAAAAGGCTATCCTGAGCCTTCCACCTCCCCGAAATCTCACTGAGATGAGGGGATTCCAAGGACACCTAGCCTATATTAGGTGGTTCATAGCCAACCTGGCAGGCAAATGTTTGCCTTTCACCAGGTTAATGAAGAAGGGGGTCACATACCAATGGACGAATGACTACCAAGATGCATTCGACAACTTGAAGAAGTACCTCTTAAGCTCATCGATGATCATGCCCCCGGTTGAAGGAAGACCTCTCATTCTATATGTAACGGACCTAGAGCGATCACTGGGAGCCGTCCTCTCTCAAAAGAATGACGCGGGCAGTGAAAACAGTCTATATTACCTCAGTTGAACCATGATTGATGCTGAGACTCGATAATCAAATATCGAGAAGAGCTGTCTGGCCTTGGTCTTCTTAGTTCAAAAGCTGCGACATTATCTGCAGCATCATGAAGTCCATTTGATCTCGTGGAGTAACCCTCTCAAGTACAACCTCTGTCGGCCGATGCTAACTAGACACCTATCCCGATGGGCGGTCATCCTGCAACAGTTCGACATCCAGTTCGTGCCTCAAAAAGCCATCAAGGGCCAATCATTAGCCGAATTTCTGGCAGAGCACCCTTCAATAGGGACCACTACACCGGACGTCGAACTACCTGATGAAGATATATTCCCAGTCCTAGAGGATTTCCCAAAATGGGAAATGTACTTAGACGGCGCGCCCTGAAGCCCCATTGGGAAGAGGATGGAGGATCCCAGATTCAACAAAGTGGGTCTGGGGATAATACTTGTGTCCCCATAAAAGGAAGTTTTTCTGTATTCCTTCCTCCTGTTAGAGGGATGTACAAACAATGAAGCATAATATCAAGCTCTCATTGCAGACCTGGAGCTTGCACTCCCAGCACAATTACATCACCTTAATGTAAAAGGTGACTCGGAGCTGGTCATCAAGCAAGTCAATGGTGACTATGCTATTAAAAAGGAGGATCTAATCCCCCTGTTTGACCATGCCTAAGGGCTAATGGCCGAGTTATCCACAGAATCAACATTGGATTATATTCCCCGGTCCCAGAACGCTTAGGTTGATGCATTAGCCAACGTGGCCACAACCCTAGCCGACCCAGACCAGGATGAAATAGTCATCAGTATTGCAAACCGTCGAATGGTATTGCCATTTGTTCAAGATAATATGGAAGAAATCCACAAAGTCAGTCCTATCCCCGATCCATCTGCTCCTGCCACCAGCGGGATGATCCCCATCGCGAACTACCTTCAACGGGGAGAGCTTCCACCATCTAGGGATGAATAAGAGAAAATATAGAGAAGGGAAATAAATTATTTCCTATATGGCGGCGCGGTCCAGCAAGAGGTCCTCTACAAACGAGGCCTCGATGGAGTGCTCCTCAGATGCCTTGACGGAGAAGAAACCACTGCCGTCATGACTGAAGTACATGCAGGAGCATGTGGAGCACATAAACCGGGGACCAAGCTTTCCCATCAGGTTCGAAGGCTTGGGTACTACTGGCCCACAGTGGCACGAGACTGTGAGCATTTTACCACAAAATTCCACTCATGCCAGATTCATGCCAACTTCATACACCAGCCCCTGAAGTTTCTTCATCAAGCTAAGTACTCCTAGTCGTTTTCCATCTGGGGGATGGACGTCGTGGGACTATATCCTTCCACCACGGCCAAACAACTGAAGTATATCCTCAGGGAAACCGACTTCTTTTCCAAATGGGAAGAAGCCATAACCTTTAAGGAAGTCGGGGAAAGAAATATTTTGAGCTTCATGAAGACCAATATCATCACCATATTTGGTGTCCCTCATACTATACTGACGGAAAACGTCACCAATTTCTGCACTACTGAGTTGGAAAAGCTATACCACGAGTATGGTATCAAGGATAACCACTAATCCCACTACCATGCAGCGGCCAAAGGACAGATATAAGCATTCAACAAGACCCTATCCAACATCCTACAGAAAATGGTGGACAAAGACAAGAAGTCATGGCTGGATAAACTCCTCCATGCATTGTGGGCTTATCAAACCACAATCCGCACCGCTACTCGGTCTACCCCATACTCATTGGTGTACGACACAGAGGCGGTCCTACACATTGAACTCAAACTTCCCTCACTCCATGTTGCCATATGTGATCAATTATTTTATGATGACCAGTTAGAAAAGTGGCTAGGTGAAATGGAATAGCTAGACGGGAAGTGGATGCACACTCTCCACCACCTGGAAGTGTACCAGAACCGGATCGCACAAGCATTCAAAAAAAGATCCGCCTCCGATCGTTCTTGGAAGGAGAATTTGTGCTGGTCCTATAAACCCCAATGATGCCCGGAAAGAAGCCTCCAAAGCTGGAGCCCAAGTGGAAGTGACCATATATTGTACACAAGGTCTACTCCAATGGAGCATATGCCCTGATCTCCATGGACGGGAAATTCACCGTGGCTCCTACCAATGCGAGATTCCTGAAGAAGTATTTTGCATAGAGACTAAGAGGTACCTTCGTCCTTACCGCACGACGATAAAATGCACGGATGAAGAAAATAAAAAGAGATGTATTCATCGTTCGAGCTGCATGACATTAAACTGCCAAGAACCCAACGGTCCAAACTCTATGACCTTAAACTAAGAGTATCTCATCCTCACTGCATGACATTAAACTGCACGGATAGGGTGATTTAAAAATTCCCTCTTCCCCTGTGTGCAGACCAAACCTGCACGAGGTGTATCATCTTTCACAGAACTACGTAAGGCTTGATTCCTGCCTTCGCAGGATACGTAGTGATGCTAGAATTCCACACCCTGGCCCAACCACCTCAAAAAGGAAAACACAAATTCCCATTCCCCCGTTTATGGACCAGACTTGCACGGGGTGTATTCACATCCTCACCACATGACGTTAAACTGCATGGAGTCCGTCGTTACCACACAATGCTAAACTACACGGATAACAAGAGTTAAGAATGCCCCTCCCCCATGTATGGACCAGACCTGCACGGGGTGTATTCATTGTCCAAACTGCGTGACATTAAACTTCCAAGCACCCAACAGTCCAAACTCTATGACCTTAAACTAGGAGTATCACATCCTCACAACATGACGTTAAACTGCACGGAATCTAATAATACCCCTTGTCCTCACCGCATGACGTTAAAACTACATGGATTTTAGAGAACTAAGTATGGATTGATTCTTGCCCTCGCAGGATACGTAGTGATGCCAGGATCCTTAGTCCTGGTCCAGCCCCCTGAATAAACAAAAAAATGCCCTTTCCCCCTGTGTGCGAACCAGACCGGCACGGGGTGTACATCTCATCCTTACCGCACGACGTTAAACTGAATAGACAATGATGTTAAAAATGACCCCTTCCCCCATGTACGGACCAGACCTGTATGGGGTGTATATCATTGTTCATGCTGCGTGACGATAAACTGCATGGGCTTCGTCCTTACCGCATGACGATAAACTGTACGGACTTTAACCTCACCGCATGATGCTAAACTGCATGGACTTCGTCGCGACCCACCCAAGACACATGGCGATACAAGATGGAGATACTCCTTGCACATTTGGATGCATCCACTCCATACATCAGAATCCACGACCCAGATAATTATTGATCTTCATAAACACTCATGGCCATCAGAAGTGGAAAGTCATCGACCCGTGGACACCTTTTCAAGACTATGCATATCATGCCCTTAGTGTCTCTGCATAATGATAGCCCCTGGCTCATCTACCAAAGGAAATATTTCCTCTGGCGGTACTCTTTCTAGCTCCATACTCTTACCGACCTCAGAGCCCCCATACCATACCTCTTGATCCAAAAGTTTATGGCGAGGTGGTTTACAAGTTCATTCCCCATTTCACATCCAGGTGTTGCCAGGGTGTCCCTATCTGGCTAACCTATGTGTCTGTCAGTGGTTCATATAGCGACGTGCATCAACAAACATCAAGCCAGGACTAGGCTACTTTGACTCAACAGAAAATTGCAGTGAAGATGTTTCTTGTATTCCCGGACACCATTATCCCCACGTGCCGAACTCTACACTATGATCAATCGCGGATTTTCATAATCATTAATGGCCATCGGAAGTGGAAATTCATCAACCCGGGGATACCTTTGTACGACTATGCATACCACGCCCTCAGCGGCTCTGCATATTGATAGACCATGTCCTGTCCATCAAAGGCAAGATTTCCTTGGGCAGTACTCTTCCTAGCTCCGTACACCTACTGGCCTCCGAGCCCCCACACCATACCTCCTGATCCGGTAATGCTCAAATTTTCAGTTTACGACCTTCATCCCCCACCTTGATCCAAGTATATCAGAACATCTTGACTCAGTTATCCTTTGAGTGACCACATCAATAGTCACCCAATGGTCTGAGCACTATAACCGATAAACTAGGATTACTTCTTCCTTACCGCATGATGTTAAACTGCATGGAATTAAGGCACACCCCCGCACAAAAAAAAAGAGAAAATATCAGTGCAGGGGGGATCTTTGAAACTCAACAAGCAACTAGGGACGGATATCCCAGACATGTCCAGACATTCTCTTTCCAAATGACAGACTTCGTGGCCCAGATAATTTTGGATCCTCATAACCATTCATGGCCATCAGAAGTGGAATGTTGTCGACCCATGGACACCTTTGTACGACTATGCATACCATGCCCTCAGCGGCTCTTCATAATGATAGACCCTGGCTCGTCCATCAAATGCAATATTTCCACAGGTGATTCTCTTCCTAGCTCCATATGCTTACCGGCCTCAGAGCCCTCATATCACCTCTCCTGATCCAAAAAGCCTTAGAACCACGATTTACACCAATCACCCCCCACGTCTAGGTCATGTTGAGGTATTCAAGACCAGTTATATTATGATGAAGAGCGGCCTGTGCACCGATGTCCTCGCCCCATGACGTTAAACTGCACGGGATATCTTGGCTGCTTGGCCCAAAACTGCAAAGGCCAAGCATTAACCATCCAGTGAAATGCCTCCAACTGCAAGCATTTTCACCGGTTCAAAAAAATGCCCCCGTCCTCACTGCATGATGTTAAACTGCACAAAAACCTTCAAAAATGCCTCTTGTACTTGCTGCATGATGCTAAACTGCACAAAATATGTCCCAACCACATAAAGATAAACTACACGGTCATACTCCTTATGGGTTCAATGAGAAACAGAGGCTTTTCTCCATCCTTAAGTGCATGGGTTAGACCTGAACGAACCACCGCCTCACACCAGCGTGAGAAAGAATTACTTCACCCATTCTAAAGAAGATTAGTCTAGATATTTACCCCGTATTCAGGCACCCTCTCATTATAATCCATACTCTGTACTCAGAAAAAAAAGTTGATCTCTCATAAGACACCCCTGGTGGTCCCAAATCTCAACATCCCTGATGTTTCTTGGCTATCAGAAGTGGATAGTCTTTGACTTAAGGACACCTTTGTATGACTATGCATACCATTCCCTTAGCGACTCTGCATATGTATTTCCCCTGGCCCATCTACCAAAGGCAATATTTCCTTAGGCAATGCTTCTCTCTGTACGCCTCTTGGCCTCTGAGCCCCCATTTCTATCCCGGGATTCGTAAACCCTCTGAGCTACAGTTTACCAACCTCTTCCACAATCCTACCTGAATTTGGAGGAACGTCTTTGACATGATTACAAAGAACCAGGAGATGTCAT
Organism: Viscum album; assembly: GCA_963277665.1. Classification (NCBI taxonomy): domain Eukaryota; kingdom Viridiplantae; phylum Streptophyta; class Magnoliopsida; order Santalales; family Viscaceae; genus Viscum; species Viscum album. Next base: position 1,766,793,760 of record OY728140.1, read on the forward strand.
TCCATTTCAGATGATTTCCCAGCTGCATGACTTCAAACTGCGTCAAGCCCCAATCATCCTTTACGCTAGATAAATGTGTAAGATGAGAACCTTGCTTCCACACTCCTGATTGATACAGATATTCTCAAAACCATTCAGACATCACATACCATTTCCGAGCCACCCCAATGGTTTTCATTTTTTCCAAACCACCCATCGTGGTTTCCATGAGCTGGACTTCCATAAAGTCCCCTGACCATCAGAAATGGATAAGTCTTTGACTTAAGGACACCTTTACATGACTATGCATACCATGCCCTCAACGGATCTTCATATTTATCGCCCCTGGACCATCTACCAAAGGTAATATTTCCTTAGGAAACACTCTTCCTACCTCTGCATGCCGACAAAACTCCTATATCTTGAGACAAACCCTGCATGCCATTCAAATTTAAACAAGTTTCCCCCCACGTGTGTCGGAAGAGTATTGAGAAATCTTTTAATCAGTTGAACCCCATTGGGGCCCTCACCCCACCATATTTGGTCAAAGTTGTTCAACCTAAAACATCGGTAATGATAGTATTGATGGAGGGACTTTAAACCACGCACAAAAGAGGCACAAAGCCTGTTAGGCAGAAAACCCGAAAAGGGTGACCTATGAAAAAGTCGGGCCATACCCGCTGGGTTCACACTAAATGAGCCCAGGAAAAATTTGGGCATTAAAATAAAAGACAAAAAGTTTGTGGGGTTTTCTATAAAAACCTAGCAATAGTCGAACTGTGCTCACTGAGTCCCTTGGATCAGGGAAAATTTAGAGCATTGTCAAATCACTCATCAACTTTCAGGACCAATCTACATCGGAATAGCCTCCTCTTCATTCCGATCGAACCCCATTCTGATGGGGGCATTTTTAAGGTCCTGAAAAATCCACTGAGGAGATTCTACCCAAATACCCCAAAGAATTGGGGAAAATAATCAAATAAGGGACACAACAGGACCGATCAGCGAACCAGTCCCATGGAAGCGCAACATGGACAGGCCCCGCGAGGCACCCCCTCTACGAACCATTGTCGTTTGCAAAATGGAGGCAGAGAGCCTCCGCGGTCACGAGGCAGGATGTGCGCCAGTTCGGTTCACCATCACGAACCGCCAAAACCACGGACCGCGTCGACCGGTTCAAGCCGCACCTGCTATCGTTTGCGGAATAGAGGCGGAACCCTCCGCATCTGCGGAGAACTCCCTGAGTTCGCCCCGTGGAGGGGGGGGGGAAGCCTTCAATACCCACCGCGAATTCTGGATTGACCAAGTCAGCTATAAATCAGGTATTTGGTTATGGGCCTCCACTAAAGATATAGTGTGGCCACAGATACATCCCTTTCCCCACTCTATAAATGGAGACCAAGGGGGAAAGAAAGAGGGATCGAAGAAGTGGAATCAGATTCGGAGGGATTGGAGATTCGGAAGGAGGTCGGTTGATGGAAGGCTTCGGATTTCGCAAACAGCGAAATTCCCACCCGTGAACCACAACAGGTATATGAATTAACCAGGAATTGGAAAATGCATGATAATTTGGTGAGCCGCGAACCTAAAATAACAAAAAAGAGAACTGCGAACCATACCCCCTCTATGGATGACTTCCCTGCGTACCAGGGAGTTTATGCATCTTTTCCCATCCATTGCACCGTGTAGCAATCTTCTACACGGGCGAAGCCCCGACCGACGAGCCTCTGACCGGCGTAGCCCTTGGCTGCCACTGCCCGCCTGGAACCCTCCACGAACCACCCTGGTTGACGGATTAAACCCGAAGTCGCGAACCACCCTGGTTCGCGGGACGCCAATCAGTCCACGGACCACCCAGGTTTGCGGAAGACTTCTCCAACCCTGTGACACTTCCCCACACGAAGGGTTCCACCACCCATACCTCTCGATGGATCACCAAATACATTGGTGTTCTCATTTCCCGAGCCAGATAAAATCCTTTCGATCCAGCCAAGTCATCCGCGACTCCCTCATTGGCCTATTCATCGGCCCTGGGCCGAGGCATCCACCAGAGCCACTTGATCTGCGTGGTGTAACTCTAAAGCGCATTAGCATGCCATTTTGAGTTCACATACCCATGGTAAATAGGGGAAAAAGAGTTTCCCTGACCCTTGCGCAGATTCCCGAAGCATTCCTGGGTTCACATTACCATGGTAATGTGGAGTCTGAGCTCGGGAATCCCCTTCCTGCCCCTCCACTTGTTGAGGGTTACTCAAAGATAGTAAAATAGCCATTAGAAGGAAGCCCTCATGCACTACAAGAGAGTATATGGGCACAGAAGCACCCCCTTTCCCTCTCCCGCTGGGCTTTGTCACCCCGGACGTCCATCTCGGAGTAATCCCCGACCTTCTGGGCTTCCATATAGGAGTAAGCCCCGACCTCATGGGCCGCCCTCATGTGTAAGCCCCACTCCACTTCTCACGGACGCACCTCTCACGACGTGATCCTCTGGTCCCTGCTGCATCTTGTTTTTCACACTGAGCATGACTCACATGGGCTTAGTGTAAGAATCGACCACGAAATCCTCTTATGGACCTCTTCAAAGTGTAAGCCCTAATCCACACTATGTGACTCCTCAGAGTGTAAGACCCAATCCATTATTCCGGGCTGCCTCAGAGCATAAGTCCCAAGCCAATGCGAACTAAATGGACTTTTATCCCTACCCCCTAGGCAGGGTACGTAGGTAGCCTCGAAAAGGTTCAAGCTCGAACACCAACGGACCCCCAGGTCCACCTTCACGTTGGTTCTCCGACGCTCTCCATTCGAAATACGTGGAATTTGATCCCTGTCCCCTAGTAATGGTATGTATGAAGCCTCCCTGAGTTTCAAGCCCGACAACCGGTTGATCTGACTGTCCTCACATTGGTTCACCACGCCGCTCCTAGTGCCGCCTCAAGCGAGTTCCGACTCTTCGGGGTCATTAATCCAACAAGGGATGGTAAACCTCGGACATAAATGATTCTGAACCCCTGCGTCTAGTTGAACATTGCCCACCAAGGTTAAATCCGTGGATACTATGTTTGGGTATAAACCAAAGATTTGCAAACATATGAATATGTCTTAAATCTATAAGAGAGTCCCGAAACAGGCAATAATTCCCCCCCCCAAAGGGTGTGATAAGCCCGACATCCCATCCTATCAACCAATGTGAGTTCTTAAAAGTCACTGGTCAAACCATCCGCCGAACACCTACCTTTGGAAAGTAGGTACATCAATCACTGGATACAGAGTTGTTGGGCGTTTCGAGGCCTGAAAAAACCAAAACGAAACACATATATATCACAATGTTCATTTTCACATAAAAATACGTGATTACATATATCATGTATCCTCTTGAAACATATTAATAACCTAAATTACCATAAAACATTATTGAAAACATACATAATTATTTATTCCATACATAGAACACACACAATTAGATATATTTATTAAATCCAAAAATACTGTAAAATTCATAAATGAATTCATAAACAAACATTATCAATAAATATTTTTTCATTTCTAAGGAAATCAATATTATTCAATTACCATTATCCACATTAATAAACTATTTGTTTAAATGAAACTACATTTTCTCTACATTAGGACCATATTAAGTGTTACCTCAATCATGATTCATTCTAGAAAATATAAAATTTCCATTAAATAACTTTTATAACTCCTAAATACCATTAAAAAAATTCATTATAATACATAAAAACATACAATAAAAAATCCTTATTTTTTCATACATCAGATAATATAATCTTTATATTACAATGCCTAAATACTCAATTTCTCCCACTTCATTATCAAATAATTAACTAAGCCTCAGTGTCACATTTTTTATCAATTAATTTCATTCACATGGAAAATGTATTATCTTCACCATAAATTATATTACCATTACCTGTACCTCCTTTATGATACACTTAACCAATATTCCATTATAGACATTAATTCCCACAATGCTTATACTTTATATATATAAATAATTAAATAGTTATTGATATCATTGGGAGACTGATATTCACTTCCATTGTTTTAACTCAAATATTCTTTTTCTTTGGAAGTTACTTGCATTGTGTCCATTTACACAGTTAAAGATATTTTTGTTCCCCTAAGACATTAAATTCGGTGTTTCATCTCTTATTTTGGACACATAAGAAACTGAATATTCATTCCTCCATGGTCTACACTACCCGGACCCTAATATAACTCATTCAATCTATTATTTGTTTTGTCTGGGAGTTGGTTAAGGTTAACATTGTTAATGTTGAGTCATGAAAACTGATTTGAAATAATAACAACATCCTTTACTCTATTCATCTAAAAATTATGATTCTCATAACAATATTTTCTTTCACATTCTACATTAACCCAGTTACTTTTGGTTACCACCATTTACTAAAACCAAAAATCATAGCTTGAGAAACTCTAATAATCATGAAAAAACATTAATGATAATATAATCAAATACCCATTTCAAATGCTCATTAAGGGTAAATAAAGATGATAAATAATCATAACATGAACATAAGGGGTATGAGTACTTGATAATTAAATTTTAAACCATAACCTTAATATCAATGATCATAATCATGAGTCATGGGATTAATATCAGATGTTCAAAAGACATTAATGATAAGTTAATAAATTTACATGATCCATGAGAGAATAATATTGAAATTAAAAATATATTTGTGACATAAAAATAAGATTATTAAATAATTCACTAGAAGCTAAGGCTCATTTCCAAAACACATTAGAACACTTCATGGGGGCTGTACATACTGGGTGGGACATATCACCATCCCCAGTCGCAACCCTTTCTTTATAATGGAATGGGTTCACTCCCCAAAAAATCATAATAGAAAAAACATCCTTACTATACTAGTATAACTCCCCATTCTAGAAATTTCTATCGCATGAGATATATAACATAATACCCAATGCATTAGTAAGAGATATAGGTGTCACATATCACATAAAAATCTTACAAATATGCACCACAAGATAAAAACATTCATCATATCATATCCCATTAAATGAAATGGTTATCAAAATCATTTCATCATATTAGATACTTTGAAAAATAGATATGTTTCATAATCACTATATCATAGTATAACCAATGAAATGATGTAGGTTTTACAAGAATTTTTTCATTGTATAACCCAAGAAACATAAATTGGTTTCATAAAAAATTTCCAACATGATCATAAGAAATTAAAATAACAAATAATAATGGTGTATATTGAATATATCCCCAATAAATCATAGAAAATAGTAATGGATATCATCTTATATGGAGAACAATTTTTAAGGAACAGTCGGAATATTTCTTAACAAAAATATATTTTCATAGAAAATAATTTTTATAAAACATTTTTAGAATCATTTCCATTTAAATATACATTTTAATCATATAAAGAAAGATTGGAAAACATATTTAAAACATTTCTTGGGGAAACTAAACATTCCAGTTTGAAAAAATAGTTTTATATCATAATTTTTTTAATATAATTTCATTTGAATAGAAACTTGAAAACATATAATGGAAGCTTGTAAATTAATTTAAAACACTTTTGGAAACACAAATAATTTTCAATATTAAATTCCTTGAAGATTAATTAAAAATACAATTCTTTCAAAATTATTTAAGAAAACCATTTATTTTGAAAATATTATTTAATAAATATAAATTATACATCAAGTAATGTAGTGGTTATGATGATGATTATTTTTTTACGTGACATACATGTTAAAACAATGATTACTTTCATAATATTTGTTAAATGTCAATAGAGCCTTGATCAAAAATATAAAAGAAGATTATTTTATAAAAAAATTGTAAAAAGGTAAACATGGGTTATAATTTCTTTTAAAAATCATAGGATAATAGTAAAAAAATTAAAACTTTTTCATAAAACATGGTCTTTAAAGAATATATTTTCAAATGAAAAGACAAATAATTTTGTACTTTCAAAAACCATTTTATTGTATATCTTAAGTACAAAATAGTGGATAATGTTACCATTACTTGGTGATATCAATATTAGTCAAATGATAATAAAATTATTTATAATTATTTATATATAGATCCTAATATTTTATTATTGGAAGAATTTTCATAAACAATCGCAATCAACAATTAGATTATACGATACAATTATTACCACCATAGTAATCATGAATCAAAATTCCTATGAAGGAATAACATAAAATTAAACATAAATAATCATTAGGATATTTATATATATATATGATATGAAAATTTTAATGGTTTGTATATTAACATCATTAAATATTACAGGTTCATATCTAAACATATATCTCTGTGAAGGAAAATTGGTACCAAAATATTTACCTATTTGGAAACATTTAAAAATTAATCCCCATGAATTTGATAACAAAAAATTGATATTTAAATGTAAAGAAATATTATTATATTAATCATAATATAAATCCAATGGTATTATATACCCATCTTAGAAGAAAGAGGATGGGAATATAGAATGTGTCTAACCAATGTAAACAATGACACTTAAATCTCTTACTAATTTAGTAAAATTTGAATCATATCGCTAAAATATTAATTAGTGGAGAATATGACATAAGTCACTCAGAAATAAGAGTGACACTAGAAATCCTTTAACCTCATGTCATGACTCTCATTATACTCATTCACACCTCCTTTATATTAAATATAGGTGTATTATAAATCTATAAAATAATCATATTCACCTATATCAAAGAATATATTATATTCTTATATAATTATGTTACCTGTTTATTAACAATTCCATGTAACAATTATGTTTTTTAGCTATAACTTCTTTTATATTTCTTACTTGTTTCGACTTCCTACTCATCATCTGATTACATGGAGCTGGATTTCAAAATCCCCAAAATGTAATCCATAAAATAAATATCATATTATATATATATGTATCTATTGTTAAACCATAATATTTATTAATAGGAAATTAAATACATCATTCATAGAGATGGTAGGTCATATTTATGCAAGAACGGTGTTTCTATTTTCTAATCATATTGAATCAATGAAAATAAAATGATATATATATATATATTACAACAAAATAATATTTTTGTCATATATAACACATATATTGTTTTAAATAAACCATTAAATAATATAGGGAATGTGTGATGGAATCACATAGCTTCGTGAGGTGGTGGTCTACCGTACTATAAAATGACATTATCGTATTCCCAAAAATAGAAATTATGATGAAATGTATTATATAATAATTAATGAATCATTAAAAAATATATCTTATAAATAGTATATAAATAGTATTCCCATCATTATTCTCTTCCATGAGTGGTGGTAATGGAAAAAAGAAAGACATCAGTTTGTGAGGCGGTAGTCCACAATAAAACCCAAATATGATTCCATAACCCATTTGATGAATGTGTGTGTAGTTTAAGTCATAATATTAATAATAAAACATATCATTATATGGATGAAAATATGTTTATTATATAATCTTTATATAAAATGACAAATGTTTTTTATGAATAAATAATACAAAAATGTTCATTAATGAATATTACCTCTTCTTCAGGTATCTCTATTTGGTATTCACCAAAGGATATCCTTTGTTGGATTTATACCTATTTTATGGATTATAAGATGATGGGAAGGAAATTGGGAAGTGATTTTTTTAAATCACAGTTGATCTAAATTTCATGATTGGTGTTAAGTAAATGAGATAGATTGTTCTCTTTAATAGTTTAGGTTGAATGGAATCCTTTTAAATACTCAAAAGTAGTCATTATTTAGAGTTCTCCCTTAACTAACATTATCAATATGGTCATTCTTTTATTATATTCCATTTATGGTGTTGGTTATTTTTTAGGGTAGTGTTGATTTTTTCAGTGATTATTTTTGAGTTTTTGTGGTCTCGAGTGTGTTTTGGAACTATTAATGGTTAATGTAGATTTTTTTTAAGATAAAATATGTTACTATTAAAGGATTAGGTTATTTATTATAAAGTTTATTTATTGATAGTTTTTAAAGAATAGTTTTCACATGATATGTCTTAAACCATGTGAGGCTATTGTGTGATCATCATGCCTCTTTGTTTTGTTAGGGACAAGGTACATGACATGTCCAATGTTATAAGTAAACATGTATAATGCTTGCAAGATGATCTATAATTTAAACTAAACCATGTTACATGGTTGGACACAAGTTTCTCCGATGATGTGAAAAAATAATGTTGGTTTCATCCTGATATATTAAGGAGACCCTGTTTGGAGTTTGGTTTGTAAAACCATGCCACCAAACACAAGAGTTTCCTAGGTTCTTCAAAAATATAGAAATTCCAAGTTTTACATCTCATGTTTTTAACCCATTTGAACCCAATGACTAATGTTCAATTTTGGTTCCCTAATAGGGATCTAAAAACATTTTCTATTTGAATTTAATTCCATCAATAAACCTCCTCCTCGGTTATTAGGTGAGTTTCTCTTGATTCTTGATTATTTTTCTCCTCTCCTTCTCTTCCACCATTTTTCCTCTTGGTTCACTTATTGGGGTTCTATCTTGGATGACCCCATGGTTAGTGGGTTGATTTTTTTATAGTTTTCATTGATGTTATATTGTGTGTATTGTCTCTTGGGTTTAATTTAGTCTTCTCCCATAGCATATTCTCATTATCACATTGTTGAGGTTGGTGTTTCAGTATATTTCCTTTATAGAATACTCTGCTTGATTATTGAGTATTAAAAATTGATTTATAAAAATTATTATCTTGAATTTTATGTGGTTTAATAGATATTTGTGGTATTTATAGGTTCTAAATTGGTGAAAATTGGATTAAAAAGGATTTCATTAATCATTCTAATACAAATGGGGACTCAAAGGTCTTGATAATGTGATAACTAGTATTTTAAAATGAGATGGGGTGCTTTGGATGATGTGGGACCATGGTTGGGTTTTGGTATCACGTTTTTAATGTTCTATTGTGATTTTTCTATTGGGTTTGATGCATATTATGGTTTTATGTATATATATAGATCATTTTGATAGGTTATAGTGTTACATGTGTTCATTAATTATAATACTTGGTTCTTTTATAGATTTCAATAAGTGTGCCAAAGGATATTGGAATATTAATATATTAATGGGATACACATATGGATTAGAACGAAAAGGACAATGGATTGTCGTAATTATTTTCATCTTAAAACGATATATTTCTAATTCATTCATTACATTATTCTCCTCATTCACACTATCCTCCAAATTGGTTTTCATAAAACATATATTATTTTTAATATGGATTATGGGTTTCCCATTTCATTAATGTGATGTGTCTAAATGTGTTTTCTAAATAATGGCTTCTTTGGTACCTTAAAACATGACCAGTAATTCCCATTAAATTAAAGGTCCATTTGGAACCATCTGAATATCGGTTAGGTTATCACCTTTATTTCAAAATTGGTTTTAGAAGAAAATTTAATCTCATTGGAAATGGTTTTAAATTCAAAATGTGAAGGTATAATTGGTAATTTCTAATGTTTTGGATTTTTTTTTGAAAAAAATTGTGGTTTAAACCTGGTTTTCACTTTGAATTGATCAAATTATATTGTTAACCCCTATATACATCCTCGCTGTAACACCCCAAGCTTACATGGTATGTTTCCCTTTGAATAATGAAGTAGCTTTCATTGCACACAACTTGGATTTCTAACACACCACAACCAATGAAATTAGCCATCATGAATAGTAATACACACTTTTTTAAATTTTATAAACTTTAATCTTCAAAATAGACTTCATTTTTAGATTCAGAATATAAAAATTAGCTTAAGTTGATTTTTTGGTATTTTTCTGAGAACATTCAATTTTTGATGAATAGTGAAAAACACATCGTTATGATTTAAAACCGACGTTTTATTTAAATAATTAGTTATTTTATTTTAATTTATTTTAGGTCAAAATAGATACATCATACATATATATTTTCAATGTAATTCAATGGAGTCATTTTACAATAAGTTTAGATATATCAAATTTTATTGAACTCTTTAACTTCTTTTACCCACCTTCTAGGAGCATTTAAAAATTTGCATAAAATGTATTTTTAGTACTTCTATGAGTTGAATTTCAAAAATCCAAGAAACACAGATGACATCAGTATATAAAATGTTGTTCAATAAGAATAAATTTTTGGGTTAATAGTAACTTTTGACTTTTATTTACCACGTTTAAAAGTAAATATGTTAATTAAGGCTTAAAATGATATTATAATAACCCTAACACATGTCATAATTCTACTGGATAAATGTAATTTGATCAAAAACAACCTTAGAAATAAAATATGATCCTTTTTTTCCACATTTAATAGATTAGGTCATTTAATATTATTTTATTTAAAGAAAAGTTCAAAGTGTTAAATTCAAATATTAATAACTAATTTTTTTTAATATAGTGTAACATACATTATATATTAGACTATTAATAATTATTTGAAATATATAAAGATTTCCTACATAATTAAATTTTATTTTTAATTTTTAAACATTAAAAAATTTAATTTATTTATGACACATCAATGATGTAGAAATTACCTTATTAAAGAAATAATAAAAGAATTGATATTATAAATATCCCAATAAATATAAATTGATACTTCTGACTAATTACACTAATTTTCTAGTTTAATATATCATGATAGGGTGGACTAAATTATTTTTTATCGAATTGATCATTCGGTTATGATTTTCACAAAAACCAAATACTAAATAGTGTCAAAATTGACATAATTGAGTTTTTAAAACAAATACTATATTATTAATTGATATAATATTCCAAAAAAAAATTGGTTCAGCCAAAGGACGTAGATAATTTTATATATATTAATAATTAACTACTTGGGGTTCTCTTGTCTTATTATAGTAATATTATTAACCATATAATATAAAAATACAAAGAGACATGGTAAATGTCAAACTATTTATCTAAGAGTTAAATCTAAAATATAAGGTTAATATGGTAACCTAAACCTATGAAAAACAGTTGTTTTAGAGGTTTTAGACCCATCCCCTGAATAGAATCTAAATAAATTGTTCGGGATCCATTAGAAACTGAAAATGATTTCATTATAAAATAATATTTCAAGCTGTTCCTAAAGTGACCCTCACCTCTTTTATAAAAGGGGTACATCCCCTTCTCTTAAATTCAAAACTCCAATTCCATTTGGATTATCCCACCCCCACCCAAATATCCTCCCAAATATCCTACATTTGACCTAGAATTCATAATTTTATCAGAAATCCATCCTATGGATCCATTTTTATCAACTCAAAAGGAAACACCCGAAGAAGAGGTAATAATTTCACCACCCTCTTTCAAGTTCTTTTTTTTATACCACTTCCACTTTCATTGTTGTTTCCATACCAAAATAATAAAACAAGTACCCTTTATAAACTATGATGTTATTATAAATATGGTACAACCATATTCATTATTCTATCCATCCTATAAATGACAAAGTCACCATACGTGCTTACATACGGCTTACCGTCTCCACATCATAGTGTAGTTTTTTTTTTCAAACACTTCATTATGTGGATGGGTATAATAATGATTATAACCCATATAAATAATAAATATAACATATTAATTATTCTATATATATGATATATCGTCCAATAACATACAATTTCCCCATCAATATAAAGATATAGTCGCTCGTGCATACATATGGGTTACTATCTCCACGAACGCGAGGAGATTCATTCCCCATCGTAATCATTCAAGAATAATTTTCATTATATGATTAAAAATAATGTTTACTAACATAATATCACTTGAAATATGAATCAAATACATCCTATACCTAACAAACATGGCTTATGTAAACAATTATATAAAGGAAAATGAATCAGTTAACACCCGAAATGATGATACTACGAAAATATAATTAACAATGAAATATTATAAGATCATAAATGATATCTTATTTATGTATATGGTTCTTGTATTATTAAATAACAATGTTTAAACTATTATAAAAGAGGTTAACATACCATAGACTAAGGAAAATTAAAATTTAAGGGTTAATTCTACAAACTATTTACTTATCTGAGGTTGTTAATATGTAAGTATCAACTGTGACCTCTTTATCATTAACATCTGTTTATTCATAAAAATGTAATTCAAAACATTCTTACTATTTACTGGACTATGGATTAAAGTTATTTATACACTTAGTTTACCATATATGTTTTTAAAAGAATCTTTCCATTGTTTTCCAAACAATGTAATCTATGACCTTGTTGACAAAATTTATGTAAGAATGTATTTTTTACTTATACGGTGGGTGCGGCTATTTTCCACTATTATAACATTGTTGTAGATTCGAATACATGGTTATTAGAATATTTTCATAATAAATGTTTTCTTTTATAATTATATAATTTTTAAATTATTTCAAAATAGAAAGATATATTTCTCTAAAAAATGTTGATTTCATCTATGTCAGCATCCTTTGATGGATTTGAAGCTTATTTGAAGTTGATTTATTATGATAAAAAACTTACATATTGTATTAAAGGTTTTGTGATATGTTTGACTATGGATGTGTTATTTTTACACCATTCAGGGTTATGGATAATGTATTGACAATTTGTAAGTAAATATTATTAAAAATGTTTATGTTATGTTTAAACCTTTTCATATGAAGAATGCATTGAACATAGTATGTTACGGGTGGATCCCTCTATAGCTCCTTGATGCATCTATAGGTCTAATGAGACATATTTGTAGTCTTGGCACAGGGCATTGACTATGTTTTTATGAAGTCTAGCATTATGCATTCTATCATTATGAAATTGGCTATTGATAATGCATGTGATTATTCGATGAGTTAAATATCCATGTGAATATGTAAATGGAATTATGTGTTTTATATTGGCCATATTATGTAGAATTTTATGTTTAAAAGGATAATGTTTTAGTCTTATGTGTTGCCTTAATTGTTTATTCATTTTTATGAAGGTTTCTACTATATTGTTATCCTTAATGAGCATTTGAGCTCACCCCTTTCTATGTTTTATTTTTTCTAGGATAGAAGAAATATTTTATAGTTGTCCTACAAGGATTGTATAAGGATATAAGTGTGGTCAATGGGAAAAAAACATAGTTGATGTTTTTATTTCATGATGTAAAGTAAAACATATGAATGTATCTAGTATATCTAAGGATACTAAATTGATCGGTCATTCAGGATTTGATCCCTTGTGATCATGCCAATGTTATGTAATAATGTACCAACTTTTTGTAACTGGTATCAGGGCGTTACGTTTCGTATTGGAGGATTTTTACTACAAACTGTGGAAGATTGATTTAAAAAAACTCTGATTAGAGAACATTACCTTAAGAGAGAATTTTAGGATTAGTATAGATGAACTTCCTAGAATTTTGGTAACGTAGAGATTTTGTGAGTTTTTGAAAACAATACATCACTTCCTAGATACGAGCAGGTAAAGGTACCTCTGGCACAGATGTACCTAGGGGTAAAACTTGAAAACACTGCTTTGAGCGACTCGAATGAGAACTGGTGCACGAGAATGGGCCTTATTGCACATTGGGTTACGAAAAACTTGGGGGATATGCTTAGGATAATTAAAATTTAGTTTAAAAACCATTATGAACGATTTATGAGTATATAAATCTTCAAAGTAAACATTTTTATCAGTATAGATTATATCCCTAAAAATTTCAATTTATGTTAAATTTTTTAAAAGTTGGGAATTATGTATAGTGATTCGTAAACGAATTCACTGTATGCCATTGTATAGAAATGGCACCTAGTGGAAGGAATGGAAACTGTATCATAGTACATAATCCATATAGAAATTTCCCTCCTACTCAAGATAATTATAGTGGAGCTAGTGATACAACTAAATCTTATTAGCTTATCACCATACTGAGAAAACTCACTTAGGTTATGAATAAAAACCTTACCCGTATGGAGAACCCTGATCAACAACGTGGAAGATCATTGTTAGATCACTTCATGAAGAAAAAACAACAAATATTCAATGGGATTACAAATCTATTAGTTGATGAGCATTTGAAAAATTCCTAAGATAAAATATTTCATGCTTTAGGGAGTAGCGAAAGGGAAAAAGTTGTCATGGAAGTTTATCGCCTCATAGGAGATGCAGATCAATAGTTGTCATTAATAAAAAACACAAAGGAAGATGAATAAGTACAAAAAATTTAATGGAGAGAGTTTAAAGTGATTTACTTAGAAAAATAATTTCCTCATGACCATCGAGCAGATATGGAAAGACAATTTCAGAGTCTGAGGAAAAAGGAGGATGATAATGTCGCAAATTATGAGGTTAACATTACAAGGTTAGCAAGGCATGGATTATATTTTATACGTAACCCAAGGAGTTAGATGGATCGATTATTTGATAGGTTAAAACAATTTTTCCATTGAGCATTAGTCTCACAATCCTTCACATTGTATGAAAATATAGTCTCATGCGCTATCAAGACAGAAAAGGAATTCTTATTGGCTTCTTTATTTAAAGAAAAGTAATATAAAATGGTGTTTTCTGAAAACTATGGAAATGGAAATAATAGGAATAAGGGAAAAGTTTAATATCTATCTTGTTATAAATGTGGGAAGAAACACACCAGTACTTGCATGAAGGGAATGGAAGATTGTTACATGTGGGGTGAAAAAGGCCACCAAGATCGTTATTGCAAGGGGAAGAAAGAGGTTGTCATGGTTGAATGCTAAAATTTTTGTGAAAAGGGGAATTATGCAAAGTAATTTCTTAAGTGAAAAGGTAACTTACCTCAGAAAAGGCCAAGGGAGCAATGCCAAGCCTATGCGGTCACTATTGCTGATGTTGAAGCTTCAAAAGAGGTGGTGGCGGGTAATTTAATGGTTTCCTCATGTTTAGCCAATGCTTTTTTTTCATTATGGATCATCAAATTATTTCCTATTTTCCTATTTTTCTATGAAAATTAGATATTTTCAATTTGACATAACTAGGGAGTTGTCAGTCAAAACACCTTTGGGTAGTATCATCGCAGTAATGTTTTGCGAATCAATTCCCATTATGGAATATAAATGTTATTTATCTACTGATATCATTGCCATACCCATGACTAAATTTGATATAATCCTTGGAATGGTTTGGCTTTTAGACCATCATGTGAAAATTTATTGTAAGATGAAGGAGGTTACAATTTTTGATGTTGATAAGGAGTAACTTTTCTTTTGAGCAGAAACATCACCACCTATTTCTTATCTAGATCCACCAACAGTAGCTCCACTAAATTCAATTATTGGGGAAGAATAGAATGAAATAACTATAGGCAAGGAAAATAATGTTCAAATAGAGGACATAACTACTGTGAATGAATATGTTGATCTGTTTCTAGAGGATTTACCTGGAGATCTTCCAGAATGAGAAATTGAGTTTTCCATTGATCTAATTCTTGGAAAAAGGACAATATCGAAGACCCCTTATAGAATGTCCACTATGAAATTAGTGGAACCAAAGAAAAAACTAGGGGAATTCAGTAATAAATGATTTATGTGTCCTAATGTTTCTCTATGGGGAGAACTTGTTCCTTTTGTTAAGAAGAAAGATGGATATATGATGTTGTGCATTGACTATAGGGATTTCAATGATATATAAATAAAGAACTTGTATCTCCTACACCGCATTGATGATTTATTAGATCAACTTCATGGAGCATAATATTTTTAAAATATTGACATTCGATCTGGATTCCATCAGTTATGTGTGAAGAAGGAAGACATTCTAAAGATGACATTTTGAACTAGGTACAGGCATTACGAGTTTACAGTAATGCCTTTTAGATTGACAAATGCACCCTATATCTTCATGGATCAAATAAATATAATTTTCAAGGAATATCATGATGAATTTGTAGTTGTATTTATTGGTGATAACTGGGTATACCTCAAAAATTAAAAATATCATGAAAATCACTAGGGCATTATTATAAAGACACATAGAAGAAACAAATTATATGGGACCTTTATCATGAGTGAATTCTGGCTTCAGGAGACTTATTTTCTTGGCCATATTGTCTTTAAGGATGGAATAATTTTGGTTCCTTCAAAGACTAAGACAATCCATGAATGTCTAGCACTGACAAGTATAACTGAGGAACACCGTTTTATTAGTTTAGAATGTTATTATCGATCTTTCGTCCAAATTTTTTCCAGGTTGGCTAACCCATTAACCAAGCTCACACATAAAGGGGTAAATTTTTTTTGGAGGAAAGAGTGTGGAGAATGTTTTGAAGAACTGAAGAGAATATTAGTCAATGATATTATCTTGAATCTACAATCAAATAATGATGGGTTTATTATTCATAATGGTTCTTCAAATAAAGGACATGGTTGTGTCCTTATGCAGAATGATAGGGTTATAGTCTATGCATCACGAAAACTAAAAATTATTGATCAAAACTATCCTACACATGATCTTGATTTAGCATCTGTATTCTTTGCACTAAAAATATGGAGACACTATATCTATGGTGAAATGTGAGATTTATTCTCATCATAAGAGTTTAAAGTATATTTTATCACTTAAAGAACTCAACATGTGGCAAAGACAATGGATTGAACTACTCAAGGATTATGATTTCACTATAAACTAACACCCAAGTAAGGCAAATAAGTTGGCTGAAGCTTTGAGTGTAAATGATCACGGAGTATTGAACAAGATAAGGGTTGAAAGGGATCCTATTTTCATGTATCTTTTAAATATCAATATGGTAATAACCATGGAAGGTGAAACAACAAAATTTTATGAAATGGTTCCCAAACCATCTTGACTAGAAAGGATAAAGAGTTCTCAGACTGAAGATGTGGAGTTTCAAAAGTTAATTAAAGCTGTTAATGATGGAAGATTGAGTATCAAGATGGAATTTTGAAATTTGAGAAGAAGCATTTTGTTCCTAATATTCCTTATCTAAAAAAGGAATTGTTGGATGATGATCATAACTCCAATTACTCTATACCCCATGGGAGCACCAAGATGTATATATATTTGAGGGAACACCTTTGGTGGGACAACATGAAGAGGGAGATTGATGGTTTTGGGTCAAGATGATTGGTTTGTCAACAAGTGAAATATGGAAGGCAACTGCCTAGAGGATTCATGAAACCCATTCCCACACTTGAGTGAAAATGGGATAATATAACGACAAACATTGTCATGCTGCTACTAAAGACTCTTATATGGAAAGATGGAATATGGGTCATTGTAGATCGTCTGACATAGTCACCACATTTTATTTCTATAAGAATATATTTAGCACTTGAACGTATAGGAAGACTGTATATTAATGAAGTTGTAAGACTTCATGGAATACCCTTATTGATTGTTTTTTATTATGATCCCTAGTTTATATCAAGATTCTAGAAAATTCTTTAGAAGGACATGGATACTGATCTTCGTTTGAGCACTGCCTACCACCCTCAAACTGATGGAAAATCAGAACGGACTATTAAAATCTATGATGACTTGTTGATATCTTGCTCACATGAATTTCAAGGTATGTGGGATCCATATTTACCTCTGGTAGAATTTTCCTATAACAATAGCTTCTATTCAAGTATTTAGATGGCATCATATGATGTGTTATATGGAAAGATATGTCACACACCAACTTGATGGGATGATGCTGGTGAAGGAAAACTCATGGGCCAAGAACATGTTGAGGAAACAATGGAAAAGTTGATGTTTTTCCAAACCCACATCAAAGAAGCCCAATGTAGGAAAATGAGTTGTACCGATAACCAAGGAAATGATTTGGAATTTCAAGTATGAGACCATATGTTCATGAAGGTATCTCCATGGAAGGGTGTCATATGTTTTGGTAAGAAGGGTAAATTGAGTCCCAGGTACATTGGACCTTTAGAAATTATAGAATGAATTGGAGTTGCAACTTTTCATTTGGAAATGCCTCCAAGTATCTCTAATGTTCATGATGAGTTCCACATTTCATTGTTGAGAAAATACATGCCTGCCCCAAAGCATGTATTCACCTATGAGGAAATTGAACTAGAACCTGATCTATCTAATTGTGAAGTGCCTGTAAAAATTCTTGACACAAGTGAATAAGAGCTTAGAAACCAGATGACTTATCTGATAGAAGTTCAATGGGGAAACCATAAGATGGAAGAGGTAATGTGGGAACCGGAGGAACTTATGGTGAAGAACCACCTGAATATTTTTATGCAGTAATATTCTAGAAATTTTTGGGACGAGATTATTTTATAGAGGGGAGAATGTAACACCCCAAGCATCCATGATAGGTTTCCGTTTGAATAATTCAGTAGCTTGCGTTGTACGCAACTTGGAGTTCTAACACACCACGACCAATGAAACAAGCCGTTATGAATATTAATACCCACATTTTGAAATTCTATAAATTTTAATTTTCAAAATGGACTTCATTTTTGGATTCAGAATATCAAAATAAGGATAGGGTAAATTTTTTGTATTTTTCTGAAAACATTCAATTTCTGATGAATAGTTAAAAACACTGCTTTATTGTTTAAAACCGACATTTTATATAATATTTAGTTATTTTATTATAAATTATTTTAGGTAAAAATAGATACATAATACCTATATATGTTCACTGTAATTCATTGGAGTTATTTTATAATATGTTTAGATATATAAAATTTTATTGTACTTCTTCCTCCCTTTTACCCACATTCTATGAGCATTTACTAATTTAAAAAAAACTTAATTTTACTGCTTCTGTGAGTTGAATTTCAAAAATATTCCAGAAATAGTTTACATCATTGAGTAAAATGTTCTTCAATAAGATGAAAATAATTTTTGGTGAATATGAACTTTTGACTTTTATTAACACGATTAAAAGTAAATATGGTAATTAAGGGTTAAAATGATATTATAATTACCCTAACACATGTCCTAATTCTATTGGATAAGTTTAATTCAACCAAAATCATCCTTTGGAATATAATATGATCCTTTTGGTCCACTTGGATTAGATTAGGACATTTATTATTATTTTATTTATAGAAGAGTTAAAAGTGTTAAATTCAATGTTTAATAACTAAACAATTATAATATAGAGTTACCCACAATATAAATTTAACTATAAATATTCATTAAAAATCTAAAATAGTTCCTACATAATGGTATTTTATTTATAAATTTTAGACATTAAATATTTTAATTTATTTATGACACAATGATGATGTTGTAATTGTCTTATTAATGAAATATTAAAATAATTGATATTGTAAATATCCCAATAAATATAAATTGAGAATATTTATGAATTTAAATATTTTTATAGTTTAATATGACATGTTAGGGTTTATCAAATATTTTATTTCAAAGTAATATTTCTGTTATGATTTTAAAAATTATCAAATACTAAATTTCTTAAAAAATGACATAATTGAGTTCTTAAAAAAATACTATATTATTAGTTGATATAATATTTCAAAAATTTTAATGTCCAGAAAAGGACATAGATAAAGTTATATATATTAAGAATGAACCACATGGGGTTCTCTTCACTTGTTATAATATGTTTATTAACCATATAATATAAAAATCTTAAGAGACATGGTTAATGTCAAAATATTTAACTAAGAGTCAAATCTAAAAGATAAGGTTAATATGGTGACCTAAACTGGTCTAAAACCTATTGGTTGAGAGGTTTTCGACCCATACCACCATATCCTCTAAATAAATAATTTTTGACCCATTAGAAACCAAAAATAATTTTATTATAAAATAATATTTCAAGCTTTACCTAAAGTGACCCTCACCACTCTTTTAAAAGGGGTACTTTCCCTTCTCTTAAATACACACCTCCAATGAAATTTGGCTCAGACAAACCCTGCCCAAATATCCTCCCAACCATCCTCCCATCTACCTAGAGGCCTTAAATTTTTCAGAAAGCCATCCTATGGTGCCCTTTTGATCAACAAAAAAAGAAACACCTGAAGAAGTGGTAATAATTTCACCACCATATTTCAAGTTGTTTTCTTCTTCCACATCCTCTTTCTTTATTGTTTCCATACCAAAATAATAAATCTCATAAATTCTACAAATTGGGATGTTGTTATAAATATGGTACAAGCATATTATTTATTCTATAAATCTTATAAATGACAAAGTTACCATAGGTGCGTACGTACGGCTTACCGTCTCCACGTCGTGGTGTAGTTTGTTATTCAAACACATCAATATTTGGATGGGTATAATAATGCATATAAATGACTCTTTTATAATTTAATAACAATTTTTTAACTATTATAAAGGAGGTTAAAAAACATTAGACTAAGGAAAAGTACTAGGAAAGGGTTAATTCTACAATATCTTTACTTATATGAGTTTGTGAATATGTTAGTATCTACTAGGACCTCTATATCATCCACATACAATTTTTCTTAAAAATTAAATTCAAAACCTTCTTAATATTTACTAGACTATGGGTTAAAGTAATTTATATAGTTATTTGATCATATATGTTTTGAAAGGAATATTTCAATCATTTTCCAAACAACGTACTTTATGACCTTTTCAACAAAACTAAGGTAAGAATGTATTTTTTTAACTTGTACAACGGGTGCAGAAATTTCCCATAGTTATAACATCGTCGTAGCTTCCAATACAAGCTTATATGAATATTTTCAAATTAAATGTATTCTTTTATAGTTATATAACTTTTAAATGATTTATAAATAAAAAGATATATTTCTCTAAAAAAGTTTTGATTTCATCTATTTCAACATCCTTTGATGGATTTTATGCTTATTGGTGTTGATTTATTAGGATACAAGACTTCCTTATTTTATTGAAGGTTATTTGATATGTATAACTATGGATTTGTAATTTTTACACCATTATTTGTTTATAGATAAAGTATTGAAATTTAGTATGCTAGTTTTAATACAAATTTTTATTTTATGTATAAACATTTTCATATGAGGAATGTTTTGGAGTTAGTAAGTGATATGTTGAGACCGCTATAACTCCTTGATTCATCGGTAGGTCTCATTAGTCAAACTAGTGTGTTGGAACAAGGCCTTGAAAAAATCTTATTTGTAGTTATGGAACAAGGCATTGACTATGTGTTAATGAAGTCTGGCATTTTTCATTCCATCATTATGAAATTGGAAATTGATATTGCATGTGATTATTTGACTAGTAGACTATTCAGGTGAATAAGTAAATGGAATTATTTGATTTATATTGGCTATATTATACAGAAGTTTATGTTTAAAAGGCTTATGTTTTAGTCTTATACATTTCCATAATTGTTTATGCTTATTTATGAAAGTTTCCACTATATTGTTATCCTTACTGAGAATATGAGCTCACCTTTTTCAAGGTTTTATTTTTCCTAGGATGTGAAGAAATATTTTATGGTTGAACTATAGGGATAGTGTAAGGATATAAGTGTGTTCAATGGAGACAAAATGCTATTGATGTTTTTATTTGATGATGTATTATAAAATGTATGATTGTATCTAGTACATCCAAGGCTACTAAACGGATTGGTCTTTTGGTATTTGATCCTTTGGGATCATGCCAATGTTATGTAATAATTCACAGACAAAAGGTAACTAGGGTTAGGGTGTTACACTTCTGATGGGAGGTCCATTTCATAGTTAATGTTGGGGATTGAGAAAGGTAGTCATTCTAGAATCCATTAGTTATGATTAGTGAAAATATGTGATTACTTCATAATTATACATTATACTATTATCATGATATTTCAATATTTCATGTATATGGTCATGTGAAGGTTAATATATAGTCCCATTAAGATAGATTAGAACTCCATTGATAGAGGATTTTCCATGTGGGATTTTCTTATGGTGAGGCTGGTTTAGAACAACCATATTATTTATTAACTATGCAGTTTCACTATATTCTATCAGGTGGGTAAAAACTGAGTATGTATACATATTTATTAATGGGATGTTAAATAAATGTCCTTGATTACATATCTCTATGATAATATTGTATTTTGTAGCAACTTGATAACTTTTTTATTAATTATCTTTATAAATTCTCTTATACTGTGACTTGTTTCTAGTTTTTTCATTTTATTTATTTCTTATTTGTTGTTTTGATTCCCCCTTAAAATATGTATTATAAGGTTTGTTCTTCAACAATGGTTTTTTCACCAAAATGGGGTTCCAAAAGAGAACCTGTTTGAAAATGAAAACCTTTTTTTTAAGAAGGTATTTTGGGAATGTGTTGTTGGTTGTTTTAATGTTAAAACCTATATTTTATAAATCAATTTAAAACTAGATTTTAGGGGTTTTTAGGGAAGTAAAATAAATGGATTAAATAGTGATTACCTAATAAGATGTTTTGTAACGCCCCAACCCCAGTTACCTAGAGTCGGTGAATTATTACATAACATTGGCATGATCACGAAAGATGATGTCTCGAAGGACTGATTAGTTTAGTAGCCATGGAAACACTAGATACATTCATAAGTATTACATTACATGATAAAGTGAAAAACTACAACAACATAGTCTCCATAGTTCACACTCATAACCCCTTAGACTATCCCTCCAGGTCAGTCATAATATACTTCTTTGCATCCTGGGAAAAATAAAACATAGAAAGGGGTGAGCTCGGATGCTCAGTAAGGATAACATTATAGAGGAAAATTTCATAAATAAGCATAAAAATTTAAGGTAGTTTATAATACTAAAAAAAAGCATTTTAAACTTCAACTTCAACATAATATGGCAAAGATAAAATAAAATAATTCCATTTACTTATTCATATGTATATTCTACTAGTCGAATAATCACATGCAATATCAATAACCACTTTCATAATGATGGAATGCAGAATTCCAGACTATCATAACCACATAGTCAAGGCTTTGTGCCAAGACTACAAATAATATTTTGTCAAGGCCTTGTGCCACGACACTTGTTTGTGTCATGAGACCTACCGATGCATCAAGGATCTATAGCGAGCCACACCCATCACTTACTAAGTAAAATGCATTCCTCATATGAAAATTTTGAAACATAACATAAACATCCGTATTGAAACTAGCATATGAAATGTCAATACTTTATCAACAAATGATGAATAGTATAAAAATAACACATCCACAGTCAAAAATAACTAATTCAATAGAATTTGGAAGATTTTATTGTAATAGATTAACCTCAATTTAGAATAATGAAGGATATTGACATAGATGAAAATAATCATCAAAACTATTTGAGAGAAATATCCCCCTTTTTATTGAAAACATTTAAAATTCACACTATTTTTCAAGAAGCTGTTTAAAATAGATTTTTGAATCAATGTTTCCCATACTAATTTGAAATTTTAAAAATTAATTTTGATTTTAAAACTTTAATGTCCATATAAATAAAACCTTAAAATCATTTTTAAAACATGAACATTAATGAGAAAGATTTTGAATAATAGATCCTAATAACATTTAAAATGATATTTTAGTTAGAGTTACTAACCAAAAGAGAGACACTTGAATACAATAAAAACATTATAATATCATTATAATAAAGGGATTCATGATATAATTTGTCAACGTACATTATATACCCCATATAAAAGAGAATTGGTGTATGACAATTTTAAAGTCTCAATGGAATGTAAATTGAGATGAAATATCTTATAAAGACCGTATCCTTAGGTTAAGGATAAAACAACGACATAATTATGTGTGAAAAATATAAACACACTCAATATGATTGGATATCAAGGGTAAATTAATCAGAGGACAATTACACATATTCTTGTGAAAACTACACCAATGAATTGGATATTTAACTCAACAAATGGAGATTGAGTTAAAATTACTCTTATCAAGTTCATATAGATGACTTGAGAATTTATCAATGGATTTATTATGTGTATCAAAATCATATAGATAGAAATGGGACTAGAAATAATGACATAAGAAAATGAATACTGATTCCACACATAATCTTGGAGTATAATAATCAATGAAGTATACGTAAAGCTGAATGAGTGGAAATTGAAATTTTAAATTCCCTTATCGATTTGGTAAATTAAAAAACATACACCCATGAAATAAGTATCATACAATGATGATGTAAATATACATTAATTATAGAATATTACATAATTAATACAATCATGGGCAGTACACACACCACATGCAATAAATAAGTTGTGAACAATGGAAATCTCAAGGAATTAAAAGTGAGATAAGAAAACCCTTACTTTGTACTTTTTCCTTGGTCGAGGGTAGTTTAAACTCCTATATAATGGTGAAATAATTGTTATTGAATTATAAAATAATTATATACATTAATATGATAACATATATGATCTTTTAACATTGATTTTTTAATAGTATCTTAGTATTATCGTCATTTCGGGTGTTAACAGATTCATTTTCCTTTATATTATTTGTTATGTGAGCCATATATGTTGTGGATGGGATGTATCTTATTCATATACATAATTATATCATGTCTCTAAAAAATATTTTTAATCATCAAATGAAATTTAGTCTTTAATGGAGAGGATGGGGAATCAATCTCATCACATTTGTGGAGACGGTAATCCGTACATACGCACGAGCAACAATATCACCCTTTTGATATTAAAATAATATATAATTGGATGGTATATCATATATACCTAATAATTATCATGTTATATTTATTATTTACATGAATTAAACATCATTATTATACCCATCCAAATAATAAAGTATTGAATAACAATTATACCACGACGTGGAGACGGTAATCTGTACGTACGCACGTATGGTGACATGTCCTTCAAAGGATGGATATAATAATGAATATTGATGTAAAATATTTATAATAACTTCAAAGAATTTAAATGATAATGGATTTATTATTTTAAAATGGAAATAACCAAAAAGAAGATGTGGAAGAAGAAAAGAACTTGAAAGAGGGTGGTGAAATTATTACCACTTCTTCATGTTCTTCATATTTATTTGATCAAAAGGGCTCCTTAAGATGGATTTATGACCAAAGGCGGGACTCTAGGATGAAGTGAGGAATGTTTATAGGATATTTGGGAAGGTGTTGTCCGAGCCAAAAGGATTTGATGATGTGAATTAGAGGGAAGGGGGAGTGCCCTTTTATAAGATGGGTAAGGGGCACCTTAGGAAAAGCTAGAAATATTATTTTATAATAAAATAATTTTAGTTTTATAATGGCTCAAAATTGGATTATTTAAAGGATGCATTGGGGATGGGTCTAAAAACACTCAACCAATAGGTTTTAGACAGATTTTGGTCACTATATTAACCTTGACTTTTAGATTTAACTCTTAGTTAAATAGTTTGACATTTACCATGTCTCTTTTTATTTTTATATTATATAGTTAATAAACATACTATATACTTCTAATAGACCCCAATGTGGTCCATTAATGATACACCTATCATTATATAAGTATTTTGTCTGAACCTTAAATTTTTAGAAATATAATATCAATTAATAATATAATATTTTTTTAAAAACTCATTTATGTCAATTTTGAAACTATTTAATAGTTAATTTTTGTTAAATAATAAAAACTTTATTAATTCAAACCAAATTCATTTAAGCAACCCTAAAATTCTATATTAACCAATAAAATTAGTTGATGTTATCAAAATATTCAAATAATATTTATATAAACATTTATAATACCAATTTTTTGATGCTTTCATTAATATGGAAAATAATTTATCATTATTGTGTCATAAATTAAAATATTTATTCAATGTATAAAAATTATAAATAAAATACCATTATGTAATAAATCTTTTTGTATTTAAAATTAATATTTATAGTCTAAAATATAACATATATAACCCTATGTAAAAATTATTTTTCTAAAAGATATATGCTTATTTCATTTTTGTATTTACTTTAACTTAATTAATATAAAGTGTCATTATCACTTACAAGTGGCTCCATGGTGTCCCAAAATCGACACAAAGATATACATGGTCAGAAATGTATTAACCAATAGGGTTAGGATATGTTTTAGTGTAATTTAATATTATATAATATAATTTTTTTACCCTTATTTACCAGATTTACCCTTTAACCATGGAAAAAAATATTTACCGAAATAATTATTCAAAATTTCTAAAAATAAAAGTTACCTATTTACACAATTTAGAACTCCTGATTCTAATTTTGGAATCCATTTTTCTAAATTCAAAACATATAAGTAGAAGAAATTAATTTAAAATTAATTCCCACTGTCAAAACAAAAAGAGTGTTTTTAAGAAATAATAACTATCAAAAGATTGACACTTACTTTTGTCCAGTTTAAATGTGAAATTATGTCCAATGACAAAAATTGGATTAAACAGTGAAAATTTAATTTAATTAAACTTTAAAATCAATCAAATTCATAATTTATCACTATTAATTATTTTGATTAAAAAAGTTGTTTTTAATTAAAATTTAGAAATTTTAACTATTTATCAAAATATGAATGTTATCAGAAAAGTACCAAAAATTTACCCTTTGCTAATTTAGATATTCCGAATCCAAAAATGAAGTCCATTTTGAATGAAAAAATTTATAATATTTTAAAAAGTTGGTATTACTATTCATAATGGCTATTTTGATTGGTTGTGGTGTGTTAGAACTCAAAGTTGTGTACAACACACGCTACTGTATTATTTCAAGAGAAGCGTACCATGGAAGCTTGGGGTGTTACATTCTCCCCTACGTCTATAAATTGTGTACATACAATTTTTAAAATTTGGCTTGGGAATATAATATAATGTCCCACATCGAAAAAATAGTCAATAAAAATATCACTTTAAAAAAAGAAAGAGAAGTACAAAGGTCACCCAAGATAACCCATACTAGGATTCCATGTAGGAAAACATGGATATGGAAGATAAACTAAGTTTCATGTTCTGATGGAGAGGGATATAAAACATGATCAGGAGAATGTTAACAATAAGAAAACCAAAAACGTTGGATGGGACAAATGGTCATTAGTCTCCCAGTAGTAAAAGTAAACGGACTACATTTTTTTGTTTTATGTTACATTTCATAAAGATGATGAATTAATTTATGAGATTGACTGAGAACATAAATAGATATACTTAATTTTTAAGTAGATTTTCATTTTTCAATAAATTTCTACCACTAAATAAATTTTTTAAATGATGAGTATTCAAGAAGGTATGGTCACACTAGAAGATATAGAATAATCTTCTATAGAATCACATGATTCATGAAGGCTAAGCTATATATTTACCTTGTCTTTAGATATTAATCAAAACCAAAATAGTTAGTATAAGATCTGATGATCCCCCAAAATGATATTCCATAAGAGAAAGAAACACTAATCTTAATTTCTAAAACTAAACCAACAGTACCCCAAAGTTGAATAAATACCATTCAATAAAAAATTGACCTTAAAATCCTTCAATATGATCCAAACTAATATTGAAACTCAATACGTAGAAGAATTTGGTTATGTAGTCTTCCATGTTAAATTGTATCTCCAAATGAAATAAACTACTCTTAAAGTTATATACTTAAAAGTAATTAACCTAATCACATATTCTCTATTATAAGTTAATCATTTCCATAAATAACCCAAATCACAATAAATCCAAAATAAAAAATGGATAAAAATCCACCATTACTCCTCAAATGAAATCTCGTAGTATTCTATTTATCTTAGGCATATAGTGTTCCCAATAGAGTGAACATCTTCCAAAATAACATTTATCATTTAATCACCAAATCATTTTTCTATACTAAGGGTATTCATTTGATAAGACATCAGATCCAAAATCAATATATTATTGATCAATAAAATCATTTAATTAAAAATAATTAGTCAAAGTAACCTAGGACTTCATGTAGTCCAGTGGAAGGCAATAAATCCCCATCGCACTTTTGTTGTGGGTTCGATTCCCACATCTTTTTCCAACAGGATGGTTTGTCACACGGTCTGTGTGTTTTCCTTTTTCAAAACTATATTTTATAAAATTACCAAAATGAGATAAATTCCTCAAAATAACCACAACATTATTTAACCCCAAATTTTTTCTCATACCTTGCATTTTCATCCCAAAATATAATAACTTGTAATTGCCTCAAACCTAATGATCATATAAAACTAAATGATTATTTATAAGTATATCCACAAGGAAAAATATAAGAATTACTCAAATATCATTCTCACATGGCAAACTACAGAGTTAAAAATACAAGAGAAAATTATTCAAATGTAATCCCATCAACAAGGAGCACAAATACTTTTAAAAATTTCTCCAATAATTTATTTCCACATTGCTTCTTCTTTGACCAAGAAAATATCCTATAGAAAAGGGCATTAACTCGGGTAATGGACACATCCCCTAAATTTACGGGAAATGAATATAAATGGATTCTTGGGACCATTTTTATTTTCTTCCATAATACTCTTCATTTTTCTTTGGAAATTCTTCACTTTATGTCCTTCTTTACCACACGTAAATAATTTCTTTGTTCCATTGAGACACTCTCCTAGGTGTCTCCTTCGACATTTCCCGCATGATGGAAATTGAGGATTCTTTTCTCTAGGGTCTCCACTGTTGGAGATCTTATCATTCATCACATTTCTCTTCTTTGTTGAGTCCAGGAGTTGGTTAATATATATGTTTTTGATCATATTTTAGGAAAAATGATTTTCCATAAACACAATATCTTTTACTCCTATCAATATCCCATTTTACTACTCATTTACACCATCGTTCCCACCTTTTACATCATTCTCAAAGTTACTATGACTTCCTTGGAATCTAAGCATTGATTAAAACCAAAAATCATTATGTGAGTAACAGTAGTCATAAAATCATTTAGAGAATATCATGACACCATATTTTTCATTTGAAACACATTAGGATTAACTAAGGTCATTTATTCTCATCTTATATTAAAATACTTCAAATCGTTTTGTAATGAAAATGTAAATTATCCTAAGAATATTACCCAGGAGTGTCGTAAGAAAGAGTGCAGCAGGGCCCATTGTCATGCACTAGTTCCCGTTCGAGTCTAGCTCAAAGTGGTGTTTTTGGGTTTTACCCCTACGTACATCTGTGCTAGATCTGCCTCTACCTGCTCATATCCAGACATGGATCTATTTCTTGGAAAACTCACAAAATATCTACAATACCAAAATTAGAGGATATTTTTCTATACTAATCCTCAAAGTACATCTTAGGTATATGTGCTCAAATTAGAGTTTATCTAAATCAGTTTCTAAGGTTTGAACTAAACTTCCTATGATACCAACTATAATGCCCCGACCCCAGTTACACAGAGTCGGTGCATTATTACATAACATTGGAATGACCATGAAAGATGATGTCTCAAAATACCGATTAGTTTAATAGCCTTGTAAAAACTAGATACATTAATAAGTATTACATTACATGATAAAGTGAAAAACTACAACAATATAGTCTCCGTAGTTCACAATCATAACTCCTCAGACTATCCCTACAGGTCAGTCATAATATACTTCTTTGCATCCTGGGAAAAATAAAATATAGAAAGGGGCGAGCTCAGATGCTCAGTAAGGATAACATTATAGAGGAAACATTCATAAATAAGCATAATAAATTAAGACAATATATAATACTAGAACAAAAGCCATTTAAACTTGAACTTCAGCATAATATAGTGAAGATAAAATCAAATAATTCAATTTAATTATTCACATGAATATCCTAATAGTCTAATAATCACATGAAATATCAATAACCACTTTCATAATGATGGAATGCATAATGCCAGACTATCATAACCACATAGTCAAGGCCTTGTGCCAAGAATACAAATAAGATTTTGTCAAGGACTTGTTCCAAGACACTAGTTTGTCTCATGAGACCTACTGATGCATCGAGGAGCTATAGCGGGCTACACCCATCACTTACTAAGTCCAATGAATTCCTCATATGAAAATTTTGAAACATAACATAAACATTCGTATTGAAAGTAGCATAAAAATTTCAATACTTTATCCACAAATGATGAATGGTATAAAAATAACACATCCACAGTCAAACATATGTCATTCAATAAAATATGGAAGATTGTATAGTAATAAATTAACCCCAATCGTGAATAATGAACGATATTGACATACATGAAAATAATCATCAAAACTATTTGAGCGAAATATCCCCCTTTTTCTTGAAAACAATTAAAAGTCACACTATTTATCAAGAAGCCATTTAAAATAGATTTTTGAATAAAATTGTCCCACACCACTATGAAACTTCTAAAAGGAATTTTAATTTTAATACTTGAATTTCCATATAAATAAATCCTTATAACCATTTTTAAAACATGGACATTAATGAGAAATATTTTGAATAATAAATATTTATAACATTTAAAATGATATTTTAGTTAGAGTTACTAACCAAAATAGAGATACTTGAATAAAATAATTGAGGTAATCAAAACATTATAATATCATGAGAATAAAGGGATTCAAGATATAATATGTCAAAGTAAATTATATACACCATATAAAAGAAAATTGGTGTATGACAATAATGAAGTCTCAATGGAATGTAAATTGAGATGAAATCTCTTATAAAGACCGTATCCATATGTTAAGGATAAAACAATGACATAATTATGTGTGAAAAATATAAATACACTCAATATTATAAGATATTCTGGGTAAATCAATCAGAGGACATTCACCCATATTCTTATAAAAACAACACCAAGGAATTGGATATTTAACTCAACAAATGGATATTGAGGTCAAATTACTCTTATCAAGTTCATATCGATGACTTGAGAATTTATAAATGGAGTGATTATGCATATCAAAAGTATATCCACAGAAAGGGGACTAAAAATTATGACATAAGAAAATGAATAGTAATTCCACACATAATCATGAAGTAAAATAATAAATGAAGTATGCGTAAAGCAGAATGAGTGGAAATTGAAATTTCAAATTACCTTATTGATTTTTTAACTTAAAAAAAATACACCCCTAGAATAAGGATCATAAAATGATGATGTGAATATCTATAAATTAAAGTGTATTACACAATTAATACAATCATGGGCAGTACACACACCACATGCAATAAATAAGTGATGAACAATGGAAATCTCACAGAATTAAATGTGAGATAAGAAACCCCTTACTTTTAATTTTACTTGGTCGAGGGTAGGTTAAACTCCTGTATAATGGTGAAATAATTTTTATTGACTTATTAAAGAATTATATACATTAATATTATATCATATATGATCTTTTAACATTGACTTGTTAACAATATCTTAGTGTTGTCATAGTTTCGGGTGTTAACAGATTCATTTTCCTTTATATTATTTATTATGTGAGCAATATTTGTTATGGATGGGATGTATATTATTCATATACAAAATGATATCATGTCTCTAAACATTATTTTTAATCATCAAATAAAATTTATACTTTAATGGATATGATGGGGAATGAATCTCATTGTGTTCGTGGAGACTGTAATCAGTACGTACGCACGAGTGACAATATAACTCTTTTGAAATTAAAATAATATATAATTGGATGGTATATCATATATAAATAATAATTATCATGTTATATTTGTTATTTACATGAATTAAACATCATTATTATAACCATCCAAATAATAAATAATTTAATAACAATTACACAACGACGTGGAGACGGTAATCCATACGTACACACGTATGGTGAAATGTCATTCAAAGGATTTATAGAATAATGAAGATCTATGTACCATATTTATAATAAATTCATAGTATATATATGATACTGGATTTATAATTTTATAATATAAATAACAAAAAAGAAGAAGTGGAAGAAGAAAAGAACTTGAAAGAGGGTGGTGAAATTATTACCTCTTCTTCTGGTTCTTCCTTTTGATTCGATCAAAAGGGATCCTTAAGTTGTATTTCTGAAAAAATTAGGGGCTTTAGAATTAAGTGAGGAAAGTTTAGACGATATTTGGGAAGGTTTTGGCCAATACAAAAGGCTTTTAAGGTGTTAATTAGAGGGAAGGGGAGTTTCTTTTTATTAGAGGGGTGAGGGGCACCTTAGGAAAAGCTAGAAATATTATTTTATAATAAAGTTTTTTTTATATAATGGATCCAAAGTAAATAATTTAAAATATAAGTTGGATATGGGTTGAAAACCACTCAAACAATAGGTTTTATACAGGTTTGGGTAACTATATTAACCTTGACTTTTAGATTTAACTCTTAGTTAAATAGTTTGACATTTACCCTGTCTCTTTGTATTTTTGTATTATATAGTAAATAAAATTACTATATACTTCCAAGAAACCCCCAAGTTGTCCATTAATTATAAAAATATAATTATATATGTTCTTCGGACGAACCTTATATTTTTAGGAATATAATATCAATTATTAATATAATATTTGTTTTAAAAACTCATTTATGTAAATTTTGACATTATTTAATAAATAATTATTGTTCAAGTCTTAACCACTTTTTTAATTAGAAAAAAATTAATTTAAGCAACCCTAACATGTAATATTAACCAATAAAATTCGTGTATGTCATCAAAACATTCAAAGTATATTTATTTTAACATTTATAATACTAATTATTTGATTCATTCATTAATAAGGAAAATATTGCATCATTATTGTGTCATAAATAAATTTAATTATTCAATGTCTAAAAATAATCAATAAAATACCATTATTTAGGAATTATTTTTATATTTGTAATGAATATTTATAGTCTAAAATATATAACATATAACCCTATGTAATAATTGTTTTTCTAGAAGATATATGCTTACGTCATTTTTGTATTTACTTTAACATAATTAATATAAAGTGTCATTGTCACTTACAAGTGGCTCCATGGGGTCCCAAAATTGACCCAAGGATGGAAATGTTCGGAAATGTATCAAAAAATAGGTTTAAGACATGTTTTAGTGTAATTTAATATTTTTATAATATTATTTTTTACCCATATTTACCGGATTTTCCCTTTAACCATGGTAAATAAAATATTTACCGAAGTAATTATTCAAAATGTCTAAAAATGAAATTTACCTATTTACACAATTTGGGCCTCCTTATTATAAATATGGAATCCATTTTTATAAATTCAAATCACATAAGTGGTAGAAATTAATTTAAAATTAATTTCCGTTGTCAAAACAAAAATCATGTTTTTAAGATATTATAACTATCAAGAGATTGACACTTGCTTATGTCCAGTTTAAATGTGAAATTATATCCAATGACAAACATTGGATTAAATGGTAAAAATATAATCTAATTATACTTGAAAAGAAGTCAAATTAATAATTTATCACAATTAATTATTTCGATTTAAAAAGTTATTTTTAATTAAAATTTAGAAATTTTCACTATTCGTCAAAATATGAAAGTGAACAGAAAAGTACCAAAAATTCACCCTAACCTAATTTTGATATTCTGAACCCAAAAATGAAGTCCATTTTGAATGAAAAAATGTATAATATTTCGAAAAGTGGGTATTACTATTCATAACGACTAGTTTGATTGGTTGTGGTGTGTTAGAACTCAAAGTAGCGTACAACACACACTACTATATTATTCTAAGAGAAGCGTACCATGGAATCTTGGGGTGTTACATGATTTATACTCACAAAATACTTGTAAAACTCATCATTATTTTACTTGAACTATATTAGATGTTTAGGTATGTTCAGGTTGCTCATTGAGCTTATTGGTCTTATGAATGATAGTGACCAATAGGTCAAATGGAGATCGAGTCATCCCAGTTGTTTTCAGTTTCCTTTTAGTAGTTCTATATTGTTTGGATATTGATGTATCTGGATATGTTATGTATTTATTGATATTTAGTTATTTTTGGTTCATGCTGTGTAATCTATTTGGTAATTTATATTTGTATATTATTGAGATAAAACATCACAATCTATATTATTTTGATGTTTGGCACTAGATTCCAGCCATTGATGATAAGGAATTTCTTTTGTTTCATGTTTTAGGATGATTTGGGTAACCATTTTTAGGTCAACCTCAGATGTATTATGAAAATAAGGCATCAGATGATCCCATCATTATTTGGGGAATCAGATTGTTTGGATATAGGAATTTTGAGATCAGGAGGTAGGTATTGGGAGAGAATCATGAAATATTTATCATTATGATTCCTAGGTTACTAGGGGTAGTCTAGGTTTTTAATATTGAATTTTGTATTTTTTGGGTTTCTATCATTGATACTTGTTTGGTTTTTTTGATTTGGTGAATGAAAATTTAAGTTAACTACTACTACACGGTGATGTTACATAGAGTAGAAATACATTTGAAGCCCAAGTGAATGGCTCAAAATACTTATAATGTTTATGTATCTCTCAAGGAATGGTATTATAAATTTTATGGAATGAATATACATGGACATTAGATCCCAATTTATAGAGTTTTGGTCTGATTTATAATTGGGATTTATTTTGGTCAGAGTGAATCAATTTTTAAAATAAAAGGGTTTTTTAGAAAAATGGTTTTCAAAAAAGGGATTATATTAGGGAATGATTTTATTTAGGAATCAGGATGTGGTGTTTGTGTTATAGTTTAAAATGAATTTTGGTATTTGTGGAATTTTCTTTCGGAGTAAAATGGCATGGATGTGAAAATTTAAATTAAAAATTATGAAAGATGATTTTTTAATGTGATATTTGGTTGTTGAGTTTTGTTTATTATCTTGAGACGTTCTTTTCATTGATTTTTTTTGGATTTTGATTAAATTATCTACTCTATTTTATTAGATTATGAAACCTAGATATATCCCAAGGGTTTCAAGTGAGTCTCAGCCAGTTTTTGGCCCGACCCAGACACCTTGTGTGGAGTTAGAGTCATGTTTCTCAACATAATTTCTAATTTTTCAGGCATAGTAGGATCTGTTAAGAGATATATAATTATATATGAATGTAAAATAGTTTTTTAGGTCTTTTTAACTCCTTTAAGTGTGAGGGTGAAAGATATTCTAGGATTATCTGAGGGATTGGGTTTGGATAAGTGGAAGGTGATTGTCCTATCATCATTGCATGTTGGAATGTCTTGGAAACCATTTAAGACAAATCTAATCAAATGGTTTACAACTAATGAATTGAAGGTGAGGTAAGAAGAATATTTCTAGGTCATTTATCATGGTTAGTGGATGATTAAATACTATTTCAACAACAATAATGATCGGTTTATTTTTCACCATAGATAGAATTAATGGATCTTTTGAATGGTCATATATTTTTCTAGGCTCTTTGTTCAGAAATTAAAGAGTGACTTTTCTCATTTGGGGATGTTCTATTTATGATGATTTTGGATGAGGAATTTCAATCATAGTTGATTCCCAGAGTGTATAAAATATAACTTTCTAATATTGATTCTCTTAACGCTCATGAGGGTTCCCCAACATGAGATAAGTGTTCACAAGAGGAGAAATTCCATGATAAGTCCCCATTTATTGGTCATAATTTTTTTCATTAGACAGTTCAATCAGGTGAATCATGTATGGTTGGTTCACGCATTCAATTCTATCTTTTTGTAATCCTCTAAAGGATTAATAAGGATGTGTTTGTTTAGTTCACATTGATATTTTTTCAAGAATTTATGTTAGAATGGGAAGTCAAAAGTGGAGTATGTCAGCTCTTTACTTTGTGGAATCAAATGAATCAATGAACTAGGGTTGTAACCATTGTCTCTATAGAGAGCCTCTTCACACAATCATGATTTTTTTGTGTGATGGGGGTTTTTATCCCATCTTTGGTATTCAGTGATGGATAAAATATGTTTTAAATTTACCCACAGTAGTTTTATAGAATTTCAATGTTTCCTCATGGTTTGTAAAAGACTTAGTTCTCTATTTTCTTGTAGTTTCATGGTTTTTATGTGTTTTGAGAAACCAGCCTTGGTATCCTTTTTTATTGATTTTTATTTTTTATTATTCTTGTTTGGAGATGTTTATTTTTTTGTGGAAAAAATGAATTTCCATTTGATCTGTTGATTGTTTTGAGTTACTTTTACCACAGACCCCCATGTTTCTGTGGCTTGGGTTGTGTTGGGATTCCCATTATGAGTTCCATCCTGTGGAATAGTTCATATGGTGTGGAGATCATTATTGCTTCCATATGGTTCTCCTTTAATTATTTTTCCCTAGATCCTGCTTGGTGCGACTTGTGGAGTTAAATGGTCACACCAAGGTTCATGGTTCAATTTTAACCCATTCAGTTTTGCACATGAGTTTTGTTCCTTGTTTGGATGGGTTAATTTATATGGGAATTGTAATTTTTTTTTATTTGGGATAATTATCCCATTCCAACCATGGGTTTTCATTTAGATTATTCTATTCTGGGGGGTTGTTATTTTTTTGAGGACCAGGCCATGTTCTCAGTGTGATGTAATGAGTATTCCAGGTATGGACTATGTTTTTCCCCAATACAGTGTTAGTGGGAGCAATTTACATGTAAAACATAAAGTTGGTTAATGTTTAGTGTATTTCTAGTATTGTTCTTTATTTGATAGTTTGTGTAGAATGGCATTAGTTTGGTCTTCTTCAAACCAGGAGAGACAATGGAGTAACCGCATGGCCTCTTTGTGGGGTCAAGGACAAGGAAAAGAATAACGCACTGTTAGGATTAATTGTGCAGATGGAATGAGAGAGGTTATTTAATTTGGAAAGAACCATGTTGAATAGTTGGTTCACATTTTATAAAACTATGTGTTCGTCCCATATGGATGCAATCCTCTTCCAGTAGTGTGTGCACTGTTGGGGCATGGTTTAGTAAACTATGTGGCCAAACTATGAAAGCTTCCCTAGTTTATTAAAAAAATTAATATTTTTTTTGCACTCTTATGTTGTTAAATCCAATTTACCCATATCAATATTTGATGATTTCAGTGAATGAAAGGGCTCCCAAACCCTCCTCTCATTATACCCACTCCTATCCTTGAATATACATCATGTTTCTTGGTTAGTATAATGTGATTACTGGTCATTATTATACTCTAATTCTCAGAATAATTTGTTCCACTTGTTACCCATGGTGTTGTAATCTCATCATTGAACCCTAGGGTTGAGGTTTGATGGTGTATAATATTTATTTGAAGTTATGTTGGGATGATAGTCTCTCGGGTTTAGTTATTCCTTCTCCCATAGTATCATTATATTAACAAGTAATTTAGGTAGCTGTTTCTATCTATTTCCTTGCTGAAATATTATATTTGATTATTGAGTATTTAAAATTGATTTTTAAATGTGATTTTCCTTCTTGGGAATTGGTTTATTTATATATATTTTTTGTATTTCAAAGTTTTCAATTTGTGAAAATGAGTTTTCCAAAGTATTTATTTAATTATTAATATATATATATAATTTGTTTTATAAAATTATAAATATTCTTTCAAAATGAAATTGTGTACATTTGATGATGTGAGACCTTGTTTGGGTTTTGATTATATAGTTTTTATTTGATATTGAGCTTTGAATTTGGGTTATGGTTCCTTTTATTTTTTTACATTTATGTGGCGATACTTTCAATAGTTTGCATGGTAACATGTGTTGCTTAATTAGAATCATTGGGGATTTTACGTTTTTTAAAAAGTGTTCCATTAGATATGGGAATAAAAATATGTGCCTGAGGTGTATATATGGATATGAAAAAAATGAAAATGTCTTTCTATAATGATTTTAACCTTAAAAACTAGGATTTTAAATTCTTTCTTTCCATTAATTATAAATTCCACTCTATCATACAAGTGATTTTTAATAATACTTTTAATGTTCTTGAAATTTATTCTTGGTTCCAAAATAAATTCATCTATAGCATCTAAATATATTTTCAAAATCTTTTCCATTTAGGTACCTTGAAACATGATTGGTAATATGATAATTTTGAAGGACTATTTTTCACCATCCGAGTATGAGTTAGTATATCAATGTGTTTTCAAAATGAATTTGAGAATAAAATTTAATATAGGTATAAATGATTATAAATAAGAAATCAGAATGCCTAGATGGTGAATTGAACTGTTTCAAAAATTTGTTTTGTAAACATAAGAGATTTAGGCCCCTTTATAAAATTGAATATATTGATATGTGAATGGAACCCCTATGATCATAATTTTGATGAGAGGTCATTCTCATATTTGGGGTTACGAATGGGAAAAGGCATGCACAATGGAATAAATGAGTTGAGTATAATTACATGTGTTTAATGGCCTTCTTATTCTCGATTGTACTATTATCATGGGATTCTAAGATGTAATCTAGTTGATTGAGTGATAGTTAATTTATAATCCTGATTAGAAGCATTTGAACCACCAAGATAGAGGATTTAACGGTAGTATTTTTCACTAGTGAGACTAGATTAGAGTATCCACGTTGGTTTCTTATGATGGAGTTGAACCATAAACCATAATGTGGGTCCAAAGTATTTATATCAAAGGATTTATTTTATGGATGTTTATAAAATTCATTTTATTATTTTTAAATATGCTCTGAATTTTTTTCAACTCATATATAATATAATTAATTAGAATTTGACTTCTTACACTTATAGGGCCTGTCATTTTCAATATTTTTTTATTTTATCTAGTACTTATTAATGTTTCTTATTCTCCCTTAATATATTTATTTTTTGGGGTTTTCATCTACATGGTTTTTAGTCTTCAAAATTAGTTTTTAAATGTGATTTTTTTTTAAACGGAATACAATTTTTTGTTTTCAATGTTGTATTTTTTGAAAGAAGTGTTAGTTGTTGTAATTTTAAAAACCATATTATCTTAAATTGATTTGAAACTAGCCTATATGGACTGTTTCAGAGAAACAAAATGTATGGATTATACAGTGCATACATACTGAGTTGTTTTATGCGGACACCCTACTTGTGCCACTCGACATTGGTAAACATTATCAATATTATAGGATTATATATTTTTAGGTTTATCATGGAGAGGGTTGGTCATATGGATTGTACTGACCATGTATTCACATGGATATTGATTCTGTAGAGACCCAAAGCTTGACGTACATGGACATTACATTACTTTTGTGAAATACTTAATACATGACACAAAAAAATTCCCTAACATCGTATTATTTTAGTGTCCTTGGAAACTCGGAACATAATCTTCTAATCATGGTGGAATATCTTCAACATCTCCCATAAAGATCGTCCCATTTTATTTCCTTACCTAAAACAATTCTTTAAATACTGGGGAAATGAAAAATTATAAAGGGTGATCTCAAATACTCAGTAAGGGTAAACATGGAGAACATAAAAAAACAGATACATTTGAAGTTCAAAACATGAATATAAAGTTTAAACATCAATATATTGAGTCATGAAATAAATATTTGCAGTACGTAAGGCATAGATCATAGAGGAACATTAATCATGATAAATAACATGGGAATAAAACATGTAATTGTGGAAAACCATTAATCACATGTTATGATTTCCATAGTAGCCATGGCATTACTGCCAAGACCATCATAGTGGATAAAGTCCATTACTGTACTGAATAAGGTTTACTTGTCATTTGAGCCCTATATTACTAGACCAGATTTTACTTGTCATTCCATCCATGTCTATCTCATGAGATATAAATTGTTACACAATGCATTTAAGGTATATATAGGTCCCACCAATCTCACAATGAAATCATTATTTCGCGTGCCGCCAAATAATCATAAATCATTGCTCATAACCAAAAGAATTATATGGGTTTCATAAACATCTTCCCATCATAACATAATCCATATAAAACAAATGGATATCATTTTATCATTAGAAAAATCAATCTATTTATGTAATAGATACAATATACTTGAAACATAAACATACTAAATAATGTCATCTTAGATGGAAAATATTTTTGATAAAACACTTGAAACGAATTCTTGAGGAAAATATCCTTTCTTCATAAAAATCATTTTCTTTTCACAAAATTCCATGTAATATTAAAAGAAAAATATTTTCGATAATGATTATCATGAAATATTGTAGAGGAATATTCATGAAAATAAGGCGTTATAAAACTGTTAAAATCTGTTTTTGCATTATTAGTTTAAAAAAACATTCTTCTTGTACTTTTGCTAGAAAAGTCAAAAAGTATCTCGTACGGTATACAAAAGAAATATTCCTTCCATACCTCATAGTAAAATTACAAAGGGGTAAACATGAATTTAGACATACATGGTAGAATAATATATACATTATGAATTTTTTTTATAAAACATGGAAATGGATGATAAATATATCCCCAGTAAGTACTTACTAATAAACAATCTCGGATAAGAACGAGATTGGAATAATTATCCTTTACCTTAGGTCTGATATTATTTTTACGTATCTGAACCTCCTGTATAATGATTTAAATAATTTCATTTACTTATTATAGAAACATATTCATTGTTATGATATCATATATGGTCATATTCTTATCTTCTTATTAGTAATATTTCATTTCAACTTGTTATTTAGGTGTTCATTGTTTTATGTTCTTATGCGTGTTTTGTTGAATAAATTCTTATTCCTATTTTTAGTTTATAGATACATAATTTACAGAATGGTATTATTGTAATATATATCATATTTATTCATTCAATGCATTTATATAATCATTGTTTAATGAAGATCATGTAGAATGAATCTCATCGCATCGTGGAGACGATAAGCCGTACGAATGCACGAGTGACGATATTGTTTCCATAATTATTGAATGGTATTGGAGTGGATGATAGAATATATATGAACTAGTACCATGTTATAAAAACCATATATAATTATTCCTTACACCATTATACCCATCAATGTAAGGTAGTGGTGGAAAACAGATTACACCACGATGTGGAGACGGTATTTCGTACGTACGCACACACAGTGATTTCATTTTCCGTAGGATGGATAGAAAGTGAAATGAGGTTATTTTACATTAATAATAACATATAATTATATGAGTGATACTGATGTTATTACTTTATAATTATACAAATAATGAAGCGGAAGTAGAAGAAGAAATAAATTTAAAAGAATGGGTAAAGGATATTACCTCTTCTTTGACGTGCCTCTTCTAAACCTCCTCTTAGGGCACCAATGTTGGTCCTTGAAGAATTAAATGACCTCTAGTATGTTTATAGGGAAGTTGAGAAGAGAAATGGACAGGGTTGGGCCGATCTTGAAGTCTCAAAATTGTGTGAGGAGGAGAGGAATGAGGTGCCCTTTTATAAGAGAAGAGAGCAACACTTTTGGAAACCTCAAAATTATTAATTAATAATAAAATCAAATCCCACATATTAACTTCCAAAGTGACTAAAATTAGAATATTATCTAAGATAGGGTTGTAATATAATCAACCAATCAAATTTAGGCATGTTGGGACATTATTTTAAACCTTAACAACTAGATTTAACCTTATTTAATCTATTTAATTTTATTTGTGGTAATAATGTTATAAATTTTAATTGTTATAAATAATTACTTATGTGTAGTGAATTTTCCATAATTAGATACTTTATGAAATTTTAAACAATATGAATTTAAATTTATAATTTTTTAATTTTTTTGTGATTTTCAAACAATTTAATAATATGTCATTTTTATAAAATAACAATAGTGTCAATTTTGACACTATTCATTTATTTGACTTTAAATAAAAAACAAATAGAAAATATATTCAAAACAAATATTTAATAGGTTACTAACATGTCATATTCATCTAAAAAATTTGTGTAGAATATTAATTAGTTCATATAATATTTATTTTAATATTTTTAAAACCATTTATTTGATATTCCTCTTAATAAAATAATTAGAACAAATCATTTGTATAATTATTTAATATACGTATCCTTTGCATAAAAATTAAAAATAAAATACTATAAGTAAGATAAATATAATATATTTCAATAGAATACTTTTAATCGAATTTATATTCTAAAACATCAACTTTTAAAATGTAATGTTTATTAAATTATGATGGTGAAAACTTTAACATCATTTAAAATAAAATAATACAAGTGTCATAATTGATTTTATAAGGATCCATATGGTTAAAAACTAGTAATTTGGATGATTATGGTTTTTATTTACATTTCCAATAAGTTTTGTTCAGGTATTTGGGACTTTTATCGGTATTATTAGTTAAATAAAAACTATATTATTGATATTTCACTAAATAAATAATTTCTGCATCATAAATGTATAAGATATTAAAGTAATTATATATTTCGTAAAAATTACAAATAAATTACCATGATAAAGAAAAACATTTTATCTTTCAAATGAGTATTTATAACCGAATTTATAGTCTGTATATCATTATATTAA
The DNA here is from genome assembly GCA_963277665.1 of Viscum album. Classification (NCBI taxonomy): domain Eukaryota; kingdom Viridiplantae; phylum Streptophyta; class Magnoliopsida; order Santalales; family Viscaceae; genus Viscum; species Viscum album. The sequence goes on from OY728140.1 coordinate 1,766,836,198, forward strand.
AAACAATTTAATTATTAAATTTTGGTTGAGACATATTTTAATTTCATTTAAAATAAATAAATTAAAGGAATTAATAAAATAAAAGTGGGTTCTAATAGATACCATCTCTACCAAAGTATAATTTAGGAAGAAATATAATCATCCAATTATATTAATACATGTGTTATGGTAATTGTATAATATTATTTTTACACTTAATTACCTAATTTGCCTTTAACTGTGGTAAATAAAATTTACCATAGTTACTATTCATAATGCCAAAAAATAAAAGTTATCTATTTACACAATTTGAACCTCCTGATTCCAAATATGGAATCCATTTTTACAAATTCAAAACACATAATATGTATTAATTGATTTAAAATTAATCATGTTGTCGGAAAAAATAGGTTTTGTTTAAAACATTGCAAAAGATTGAAATGATTTTACCTATGAATTCAATGTAAAATTAATGATAATGAAATTCATTAAATTAAATGCTAAAAATATCTTATATTTATACTTTAAAACAATTAAAAAATATAATTTAACCATATAAATTATCTTGATAAAAAAATTGGTTTTTAATTAAAATTTAGCGTATTTATACTATTCATCAAAATATGAAAGTTATTAGAAAATTATCCAAACTTTATCCAATGTAAATTTTTATATCCTGATTAACAAGAAGAAGTTTATTTTATAAAATTGAACTTATAAACTTTTAAAAACTATATTTAAAGTGGGAGTGCCCTCAAAAGCAGGCAAACCTGCATTTTTTGAAAAATAATTATTTTACCCAAAAAAATTATTTTTTTCTCATATCATGTTCTAGAATATGTGTAAGATAAATGATATTTTTATAAAATTCAAAATGTGTTTAATATTATTCATAATGGCTAGTTCATAATAATATTATTACAATATATCATTGTTTAGTGAAACTCAGTATTGCGTACAACACATGCTATTGAGGAAGGTCGCTCTTGCGTGCAACACAAGCCAAGAATAGTGTTTGCGTATACTACAAGCTAATACAATGTTGTGTATAGTGCAAGATAATCTTGGTGCAACATTAAACATAATAAATAAATGAAATTAAGAAGAATATTTCTCATAAAATCTCGTGGTGTTATATTCTACCCCCCTTAAAATGAATTTCTCCCTCGAAATTTGTCGGGGTTATAAATCATTTACTACATTAAAGTTTTTTTTATAGAAACCGACATCATAAAAAGGAATATTAAAACATAATTTTAAAAAAGGAATTTTATAAACATAATATTCACCCAATGTAACTCAACACTGGGTTTCCACATAAGAGAATATAGGTGAAATTGTGGATATGGAAGAGAAATCTAACCATCAACTTCTAATAAAGAGTGGTAGAGGACATGGCTATGAAAAATCCAACATTCAAAAATCCATAAATTTGTGATGATATAAGGTACCTTCTAATTAATCAGGTATGAGGGTACTAGGAAAACATTTTTGGTTTTCAAGATCACTTCCTTAAAGATGATGAGTTTTTGCATAAAGAGAAATACTTACTTGACTTCAGTGTAATATCATAGTAGGTCATTCGATGAAAATTTCCACTTTATCTCTTATTTAAAGAAATTAGATTTAAGTTTTCATTAGTGAAGTGTGAGAAAATCATGCAATAGAATAGTAGGTCATCCCATGTGTCTCAAACATAAGGTTAACAAATGTTATTAAATATATATAAGTACATATATGGTGATATTAATCACATATGGTTCAAAAAATGGACTTTTACTTCAACTATAGTACTGATTAACAAAATAAAACTAATTTCTACTAACCATGGACTTCATATAGGCCAGTGGTAGGTGATAAAGGCTTGTCAAACTTCGGTTGTAGGTTCAATTCGAGCATCCTAGTCCGACACAACGGGTTGTCTCCTGGCCTACGAGTTTTCCTTTTTCTAAAACTATACTATTATAAAATTTCAGAAATAATATCAAATGGTTATAGCCTTAAAGAATACTATCTAATGTCTAACTTAATCCATTACAATCATTACGCTTATCCAAAATACTTCTATCCAATCTCATAGTATAATGAAAAAGATTACTAGAGAAGTCATCTACCAAGCACGTGAATACCATCATTTATCCCCCATATATCATAAGATATATCTTTTTGGTCACATTCCAAACATGTGAATACCTTAATCAAGTATTATATTGAAACATGAATTTCCATAGAACCTTAGTGAAAACATGAATGTATTCAAAAGTTAACTCTTTCTACATACCAAAATACCAAAATTTCTATATACTCAAACCATGATATCACTTTGTCCTTATATCAGTCATGAGCTCATTAATAATATCAAACATATTATTATCTCCTTATACCTTAATTATACACATATCTTATGCTATCCAAAAATATTTCAATCACTTTTCATCGTTACAAGTACCATTCAACATATACTTAAGAATACTAAAGGAAAAACAATAGTGTAACAATCCTTAATTTTTTTTCATTATTCCATAGTACCATACATTGTTATTGATAAACATGAAATTATTCTACTACATTCTTAAACTGCAGACCGAGCTTCCTCAATTTATCCCTCTACACTTCTTTAATCTCATATATCATCTGTAGTCTCTTCATCATCATCAACATAAACACTACCCATACGACCATGATGATTCTCTTCATAAGATTTTCCCTTAGGGTATTGGTTTTCATAATGCCTATACATTCCACATTTAAAACATTTAACCATTGTTGATGTCTTAGCAATACCATTATCCTTGTCCATTGTGTTAACTGAACCTTTTCCTCTACAATTACTAGATTTGTCTCCTTTTTTTCCACACCCAATGCATCATCCAGTTCCTTTGAAACATTCTCCTTGATTCTTCTTCACAAAATATTTATATGAGAGAAATTTAACTTTCTTTCCTCTAGGATCATCATGAAACTCCATCATCCTTTTATTAGCCGTGTCAGGAAACTGACCAAAGTTGACATTATTGATAATATTAGGAGATTGCACATTAGGAATTATAATGATGTTTCACTATCCAAATACTGTTTCATTTGGTATCTCTTGAAGAATATCATTCCATTGTCCATCATATTCTCAATTAACATGAATCTTCCTATTTCTAGCTATTTTCTAAAACCCAAAAAGAATATTGTAAGAGGAAAAAATCATGCTGTCACGACCCGCCCTCGGGGTCCGTGCCGTGACTACCCCAAGCCCGCCTTCCATAGGCCAGGGGCTGGCAACTAGCACCAAGGCGTAAATCCCAACAAAAAGGGAAGGCATTGCCGTTGAAAAGTAAACAAGCACCACATAGTAAGCAAGCGGAAAGTAAACACTAAGTAAAAACAGAGTACAACTGAAGTGCGGAAAAGTAAATGGGACAGTATACAAACCCAAACTGAAAGTAAAGTACAAATCGAAAGGGAAAACAGCAACTGTAAAGTAAAAGCCGCTACACGGAGCTGTCCACTGGAAATCCCACCTGAAGGGTGGGTACAGATAGCTCCACTGCTCCACGGGTCCCGTCGTCCGCTCCAAACACGTCCCGCCTAGTGGTCCACCTCAAGGTACCGTCCTGCTCTGCAAGCCTCAGCCAAGATCAATGCTGTCCGTCGTCTGCAACCAACACAACGTAGAGCGGGCATAGCCCGTGCAGGGGTGAGTATAAGCTACTCAGTAGGGACCCCGAGACCCCTGAAGGTCTCTCAAAATCCACAAAGGATAAATCACAAAGAAAGGTACAATCATGAAGTAACAACCGACACTTCTTAGGTATATGCCCATACATATACCTAAGTCATCAATTTCAAATACACTCCAACCTCCGAGCCCAAGTACAACTCAGTCCACACAGGAAAGTAAACGTATTCCACACAGGAAAGCAAAACGTAATCCACACAGGATAGCACAACACAATCCACACAGGAAAGCAACAGGATTCAGCTCACACATGTATACTTCTTCGAAAGACGATAAAGATGATCTCTGATCCATCTAAGTCGTCGGACCCACGAAGGATCGATAGGTAACTAACCCCCACAAAAGACCCACACAGGATCGGGCCCACACAGGACCTGTAGGCGCTGGTTCACACAGGACCGCTGAGCGCAAAGACCCACACAGGATCGGGCCCACACAGGACCTGTAGCACTGATCCACGTAGGATCGCTGAGTGCTGTAGTCGTCGTCGAATCCACACAGGATCTCTGTACTGTCATCGTCGCAGTCACAGTAGCAGTAGCAGTGGCAGTAGCAGTAGCAGTAACAGTAACAGTCGCAGCCAGCACTAGGGTTCCCGCACACAGCAAGCTCGTTCAGGAGGGTCCGCTCCACGAGTCGAGAGGCTGCTACATCAACTGTCACAAAGTCCAGAGTTGATGTATCCAAAAGTTCCGTATCGTCAATAGGAACTCAACGCAATAGACGGCGCGTCGATCTGACGCCCGGTCTGAGAGTTATTGGCTTTTTCGTCCCAGGGGCCCGGTTGGTTTTTAAGGAAAAACCAACCCGCCCGTACTCCACCTGCGCCCAAACCTCGGGCGGAGTATGCCAAAAGATCTGTCTCACTAAGAGGAACACAACAAAGGTGACGACACGTCAATCGGACGTCCGTAGCTCAAGATATGAGCGTTTCCGCTCCGAGGGCCCGGTTGGTTTCGTGTACGAACCAACCCGGCCGAACACAAAGTATTCTGAAACTTTGAGTGCGATATACCGAATCGACCGTCTCGATCCAAGGATCACATTGCCACTGACGGTTCGTCAATCGGAGGTCCGTGGCTCAAGTTATAGCCAAAAGACCGAAATCGTCTCGAAAACAGGGGGTCCAGGTTCGGGCCGACCCGACCCGGGTCCGACCCGGTCCGGCGCGGCGGCGCGGTCCGGTGCGGCGGCGGCGTGTCCTGGCGCCGCTTGGGGCCACGCGCGGGGGGCTAAGCCCCCGCTGCTTCAATTTGGCGGCGCGGCTTTTAGCCGCGCCTTTTGGAGAACCGGCCCCCTTCGTGGGGGCCTGCTTGAGGAAAACAGGGGGGGGGCCGCCTGCCCCCCTTAATGAAACCGCCCCCCCTCGTAAATGGGGGGGAATTTGACCTGGCCGGGGGAATTTAATTCCCCCGGTATTTCACCTTCCGGCCGGCCCACCGGGCAGGCCGGTTTTTCTTCAACGGGACCGGAAAAGCCGGTCCCCTTCCGGTTTCCGACGCCGGCGGCCCGGCGAGCCGCCTGTCTTCCCGTCTCGCTGCGGCCCAGAACCGGCTGCGGTGTTCGTCGTCCGGCGCGGTGCGACGGCACCGCACCCCTCAGCCGCGGCCCCGCTCCGGCCGTGGCGCCTTCGATTCCCTTCGACGCGGCGCGACGGCGTCGCGTTCATGATAAACTTCCCGTGGCGCGGCGCGACGGCTTCACGTAAATACGCCGGGCGATTCCCGCGTGGTGCGACGGCACCACGCCTTCTCGTTCATCCACAAGATTATATAAATAACCAAGAACAAAGGAGGGGGAATTCGGCCGTGTTTGTGTTGTCCGACCCCCCTCTCGTTAGATGATAAGTCTTAAATATTTAATCACAAGATTATCATTCTAGAACCAAGAATGAGAGTAAAGAAATAAACCACAACAAACCCCTACCTCAGTTTCAAGATCGATGATCGTCAACGACCCGCGGAAGACAATGTCGCGGAGGTCGGGCGTTGCGGTAATCATTCGTCAAACCGTTGACGAAGAGGTACGTCCGAAGAGGTACGTCGTTGGCGAATCTTCGTAAGCCGACGAAGGAAGTCCGAGGTGGAAGCGGCGTTCCCTTTCGTTGACACGGAAGACGTCGTTGATCTTCGGAGACAACCAGCTACGAAGAAGAGAGGAGCGGCGTTCTTCGTCGGAGCTCGAAGGTTCTTCGCGTTCTTCGTCAAGCTTGAAGAAGAAGAAGAAGAAGAAGAAGAAGGAGAAAGCTTCAAATCTCCCAAGAGGCTAGAGAATTCTAACCAAATAAAATAAGCTAAGAGCTTATTTTATTTACTCAACCAAACCTTTTGAAATTCAAAGGTTTGAAAAAGATTAAACAACTCAACCCAATTAATAAGCTAAGTTATCAAGATCATTTAAAAGGGGAGTTAAGGGAGTTTTGAGAGGAGATGAAAAGTTGGGTTTCGTGTGGGCTCCACCACACTTAATCCTCCCAAGGGAGGTTAAGTGGATGTGGGTCCCACCTTTAACTTCCTTTGAGAGGAGTTATCCAACAAGTAAGAAAAATAAAAAGTGTTCCACATTTTTATTTAACTTCTTTTAATTCTCCTAAAAACTAACTTTTGTCCCGCAATAAACGCAACTTCGGAAAAGGTCTCCTTAAGCGAATATCGGCGCAGTGAGTTCATCGGTGTCCTCAGATTTCAATTTCGAGCACCGGATCAAAAGTTAGAAATTCCCACTCGTTCGTTCACTGAACGTACCCGAGCCAAACTTCGAAAATTGATTCCGGGCACTCCGGGCCTCGGAATCAGGTGCCGTCAGAAACCGCGCTCTTGTAAAATTCCATAGAAAATTAAGAAAAAAATTTCCCTTGAATTTTACGGGACTTTACATTACTCCCACCTCAGGGCTTTACGTCCCTATAAAGATACATCAAAACTAGGGAAACAAATGTGGGTACTGAGCACGCATCTGAGCCTCCCACTCCCATGTGCTTCTCCTGGAGGTTCCCGTGCTTCCATCTGATGCGCACAAGAGGAATCGATCACCCACGTAGGACCCGCTCCTGTCGATTCTCTATCTCCACCGGAACCTCCGTAAAAGTCGCCCCATCGTCGATGTCAAGCTCCCCATGGTCAATGATGTGCGTCGGGTCGTGCACGTATCTCCTCAGCTGAGATACGTGGAAGACGTCGTGCACCTGGTGCAACTGAGGTGGTAGAGCCAGGCGATAAGCCACCTCACCAACCCTGCTGAGGACCTAGAAGGGTCCGATGAAGCGCAGAGATAACTTGCTGCCTCGGCCAAATCTCCGAATACCACGTCGAGGTGAGACCCGCAAGAAGACGTGGTCGCCATCCTCGAACTCCACTGGCCTCCGCCTCCTGTCAGCGTATGACTTCTGCCGGCGCTGAGCTGCCCTCATCCGCTCCTGGATGACCTGGACCTTCTCTGTCATGGCCTGGACCATCTCCAGTCCCACCAGTGCTGACTCCCCAGGGTCTTTCCAGCACAAAGGAGATCTACAAGGTTGGCCGTACAACGCCTCGTACGGTGCCATCCTGATGGTGGAGTGGTAGCTGTTGTTGTACGCAAACTCCACCAAGGGTAGGTGGTCCTCCCAGCTACGACCAAAGTTGAGGACACATGCGCGGAGCATGTCCTCGAGAGTCTGAATGGTCCTCTCCGTCTGAACATCCGTCTGAGGATGAAAAGCTATGCTCAGACGTAGCTGTGTCCCGAATGCCTCCTGTAACCCCTTCCAAAGCCGGGAAGTAAAGCGAGCATCTCGATCGGAGATGATATATGATGGCACACCGTGGAGCCGCACAATCTCCTGAACATAGAGACGTCCCAAGCTCTCCACTGAGCCCTGCTCTCTGATGGGTAAGAAGTGTGCCGACTTGGTGAGTCGGTCAACAATCACCCAGATGGAGTCATGGCCTCTGGAAGTGTGTGGAAGTCCATTCACGAAGTCCATATATACGCCGTCCCACTTCCACTCCGGAACCTCCAAGGGTTGTACCAAGCCTGCTGGTACCTGATGCTCTGCCTTCACCTGCTGGTAGGTGGGGCATCGAGAAACGAACTCTACTACTGCCTTCTTCATGCCCGGCCACCAGTGCTGTCGTCTGAGGTCCTGGTACATCTTCGCCACTCAAGGATGTACCGCCAAAGGAGAAGTGTGAAACTCTCTCAGCACTTCCTCTCGCAAAGCGACTGGTACCATGGTACGTCCTTTGAAAAGGATGCCGTGCTCTGCTCCAAGGGAGAAACCATCAGGTGCCTGTCCCGAGGATATCAGTACACGCCGTGTCTCACAGTCAGCATCCTCACGCTGTGCCTCTCTGACCCGCTGTAGTAGTGGAGGGGTGACTGTGAGAGACTAGAGGAAGGATGCTCCATCTCTATCCACGAAGGATATCTGCAAAGAGGCTAGCTGCTCCGTCTCCTCCTCAAGTAGCTGAATGCCCGTCCTCCTGCTAAGGGAATCGGCTACTACGTTCCCCTTCCCAGGAGTATAGACTATCTCAAAGTCATAGTCCTGGAGGAACTCGAGCCATCGCCGCTGTCTCAGGTTCAGGTCCTTCTGCGAGAAGATATACCTGAGACTCTGATGATCAGAAAAGACTGTAAAGCGCTTGCCCATCAGGTAGTGTCGCCATGTCTTCAGAGCGAAGACCACTGCTGCTAACTCCAGGTCATGGGTAGCGTAGTTCGGCTCATGCGGTCTCAACTGACGTGATCCATAGGCGATCACTGCCCACTCCTGCATTAGAACACATCCGAGTCCGGTCCCTGATGCATCGCAGTAAACTACGTACCTTACTCCCTCCTCAGGCAACCTCAAGATAGGTGCGCTAGTCAATCTCTGCCTCAGCTCCTGGAAGCTCTGCTGACATCTTTCTGACCACACGAAGGGTTTCCCCTTCTTCTTCAAAGCTGTGAGTGGTTCCGCAACTCTATAGAAGTCTGGCACGAATCTCCGATAGTATCCAGCTAGTCCCAAGAAACTCCGAACCTCAGTCACGCTCCTGGGTGGCTCCCATGCTAACACAGCCTCGATCTTCGCAGGATCCACTGCAACTCCTGCCTCAGAGATAACGTGTCCCAAGAAGTGGACCTCACATATCCAGAACTGGCACTTCGAGAGTTTACCATAAAGCTGGTGCTCTCGGAGTGTGTCCAGTACAACTCGCAAGTGATAGGCGTGCTCCTCCTCAGTCGTAGAGTAAATCAGAATGTCGTCAATGAAGACTATGACAAACCGATCAAGGTATGGATGAAAGATCCTGTTTATGAGGGCCATGAACACTGCTGGAGCATTGTTTACGCCGAAAGGCTTAACCAAGAACTCATAATGGCCATACCGACATCTGAAGGCCATCTTCTGCACGTCTTCGTCTCTGACTCTGAGCTGATGATAGCCTGACCTAAGGTCTATCTTCGAGAACCACCGTACTCCCTTGAGCTGATCAAAGAGTTCATCAATCCTTGGTAGCGGATACTTGTTCAGCACTGTCACCTGGTTCAAGCAACGATAGTCAACACAAAGTCGCAAGCTCCCGTCCTCCTTCTTGGCGAACAATATCGGGGAAGCCCAGGGTGAAACACTGGGTCGGATGAACCCCTTGCCCCGCAAGTCCTCCAACTGTACCCGTAGCTCTCGAAGCTCGGCGGGGGCCATCCGATATGCTGGAGTGGATATCGGGGCTGTCCTGGGGTACAAGTCAATATAAAAGTCTACCTCTCTGCGAGGAGGTAGCCCTGGAACGTCGTCGGGAAAAATGTCCGCAAACTGATCCACCATTGCAGGAAAACCAGGACTCCGTACGTCAACTGCTCCAAGGATGAGGCTAGCTATCTGATGAGTGATGGGCTATCCTCTCCTCCGCGAAAGTCCATCCTGTGCTGCAAAGGCTCCCTTCTCGCCGGTGAAGGTGAACCTGCTCCCGTCGGTGCGTACACATCGCACCTTGCCCCTAAAACAGTCAATCTGCGCATGGACCGTAGATAGCCAATCCATGCCCAAGATGACGTCGTAAGGCCTTGACGCTGCTACAAGAAGATCCCAGCCGAAGATCTCGCCTCCTAGAGTAAGCTCACACTGCCGGCACCAGTGCGTAATCATCGAGTCTGCTCCTGTAGGAGTATCTAGCCGTAAGGATCGAGCCAACGGCTCTGTCGGAATCTCCGAGCTCCGAACAAGGGCAGCGGCTATGAAAGAGTGACTCGCTCTTTTGTCTATAAGAACTACAGCAAGGGTGGAATAGACACAGATAATACCTCAAATCATCTCGGGTGCGCCGTGGTCATAGGCCTCTGCTGCCTGGAGCTGTGCCTGTCTCTACCCGCCATCTCCCTGTGGTCGGGGTAGACCTCCTGGTGGTGGTGGTGGTAGAGCCTCCAAGCGTCGCCCACCACCGGCTGCTCATCCAGCTCCTCTGCCTTGTCCGCCTCCTCCCTGCGGACCGCCACAGTTGACCCTCTGCCTCTGCCTCGGTGGTCCCTCAACCGTCTGCTGCTCCTCGGCACGGCGGGTCGGGCAGTCACGAGCCATGTGGCCCTGCCCGCCGCACGAGTAGCACTGCCTGCCTCTCAAAAGACTGGCTCCTCGCTGTGTGCCCTGCACTGCTGAGCCAGTGTCTTGAGGTCGTCTGCCCGAAGTTCTGGTCTGCCTGAACCCCTGAGTCATCCGTCGACTGCCTGCTGCAGATGACTCTGCCACGTGCCGCCCTGCGGTGGGTCTCGGTGCTGGTGTAGACTCAGCAAGGAAGCTCTCGATCAAAAGGGCCCGCTCCAGTACTCCTGTCTGAGTCAGTATGCTGAGGGAGATCAGCGATGCCCTGATCTCGTGTCTCAAACCCTTCTCGAAGGTCCGGGCCCGAAAGAATGGGTCCCGTACCATGTCGGTCGAGTAGCGCGAGAGATCGGTAAATCTCGCCGAGTACTGAGCGACTGTCATGCTGCCCTGCCGCAGCTGGAGAAGCTCCTGGATACGCACCGCACGAAGGGTAGCTGGGACGAACTCCGAGTGGAAGAGGCACTCAAAGTCCGTCCAGAGAAGATATGCCTCATCGTGCACCTGGAGCATCAAGCTCCACCATCGTCCTGCTGCTGCGTGTAGTAGGCTTGCAGTGAGGATCACCATGAGGTCTGCTGGTGTCCTCACTAGCCTAAACACACGTACTACTGCCTCCAGCCAGTCCTCGACTGCCTGGGGATCCGTCTCCCCACGAAACCTGGGTGGTTCCTGGCGCTGAAACTCATGAAGTGCGCTGAGGCGACGTGCATCGTTAGCGGTTGGTGCTGGAAGTATCGGTGGCTCGACGAGTAGAGCTACCGCCGGTGCCACTGCTGACAAAGGGCCCTGCACCGAATCATCGTCGCTCGGTGGGCTGTCGTCACACTCGACTCTCGGAACCCTAGATGGCTGCTGTCGTGGGGCCATCCTGAAAAGGAAACAGGTGCGCCACGGTCAGAACAGTATACCTGGTGAGCTGATATAAGTAATCACAAAGAAAAATTTGAAACACACACGCAATCAATGTTTTCATGCATTAAGTCGGAAATCAGAAGTCAGGGTCCTGGTGTACGGATACGTCGGTCGCCGCACCAACACTGGACTCCCTGGACTGATAACCACACTCAATACGCTAAACATTATTGCTTCACATAGAAAAGATCAGAGTTCACGGTATAACCGAACTTCTTTGATACCAATTTGTCACGACCCGCCCTCGGGGTCCGTGCCGTGACTACCCCAAGCCCGCCTTCCATAGGCCAGGGGCTGGCGACTAGCACCAAGGCGTAAATCCCAACAAAAAGGGAAGGCCTTGCCTTTGAAAAGTAAACAAGCACCACATAGTAAGCAAGAGGAAAGTAAACACTAAGTAAAAACAGAGTACAACTGAAGTGCGGAAAAGTAAATGGGCCAGTATACAAACCCAAACTGAAAGTAAAGTACAACTCGAAAGGGAAAACAACAACTGTAAAGTAAAAGCGGCTACACGGAGCTGTCCACTGGAAATCCCACCTGAAGGGTGGGTACAGATAGCTCCACTGCTCCACGGGTCCCGTCGTCCACTCCAAACACGTCCCGCCTAGTGGTCCACCTCCAGGTACCGTCCTGCTCTGCAAGCCTCAGCCAAGATCAACGCTGTCCATCGTCTGCAACCAACACAACGTAGTGCGGGCATAGCCCGTGCAGGGGTGAGTATAAGCTACTCAGTAGGGACCCCGAGACCCCTGAAGGTCTCTCAAAATCCACAAAGGATAAATCACAAAGAAAGGTACAATCATGAAGTAACAACCGACACTGATTAGGTATATGCCCATACATATACCTAAGTCATCAATTTCAAATACGCTCCAACCTCCGAGCCCAAGTACAACTCAGTCCACACAGGAAAGTAAACGTATTCCACACAGGAAAGCAAAACGTAATCCACACAGGATAGCACAACACAATCCACACAGGAAAGCAACAGGATTTAGCTCACACAGGTATACTTCTTCTAAAGATGATAAAGATGATCTCTGATCCATCTAAGTCGTCGGACCCACGAAGGATCTATAGGTAACTAACCCCCACAAAAGACCCACACAGGATCGGGCCCACACAGGACCTGTAGGCGCTGGTTCACACAGGTCCGCTGAGGGAAAAGACGCACACAGGATCGGGCCCACACAGGACCTGTAGCACTGATCCACGTAGGATCACTGAGTGCTGTAGTCGTCGTCGAATCCACACAGGATCTCTGTACTGTCGTCGTCGCAGTCACAGTAGCAGTAGCAGTAGCAGTAGCAGTCACAGTAACAGTCGCAGCCAGCACTAGGGTTCCCGCACACAGCAAGCTCGTTCAGGAGGGTCCGCTCCACGAGTCGAGAGGCTGATACATCAACTGTCACAAAGTCCAGAGTTGATGTATCCAAAAGTTCCGTATCATCAACAGGAACTCAACGCAACAGACGACATGTCGATCGGACGCCCGGTCTGAGAGTTATTGGCTTTTTCGTCCTAGGGGCCCGGTTTGTTTTTAAGGCAAAACCAACCCGACCATACTCCACCGGCATCCAAACCTTGGGCGGAGTATGCCAAAAGATCCGTCTCACTAAGAGGAACACAAAAAAGCTGACAGCACGTCAATCGGACGTCCGTAGCTCAAGATATGAGCGTTTCCGCTCCGAGGGCCCGGTTGGTTTCGTGTACGAACCAACCCGGCCGAACTCAAATTATTCTGAAACTTTGAGTGCGATATACCAAATCGACCTTCTCGATCCAAGGATCGCATTACCGCTGACGGTTCGTCAATCAGAGGTCCGTGGCTCAAGTTATGGCCAAAAGACCGAAATCGTCTCGAAAACGGGGGGTCCGGGTTCGGGCCGACCCGGCCCGACCCCCCCTGGGTCGGCCCGAACCGGGTCGACCCGACCCGGGTCCGACCCGGTCCGGCCGGCGGCGGCGCGGCCTGGCGCCGCTTGGGGCCACGCGCGGGGGGCTAAGCCCCCGCTCGGTTTTTCTTCAATGGGACCGGCAAAGCCGGTCCCCTTCCGGTTTCCGACGCCGGTGGCCCGGCGAGCCGCCGGTCTTCCCGTCTCGCCGCGGCCCGGAACCGGCTGCGGTGTTCGTCGTCCGGCGCGGTGCGACGGCACCGCGCCCCTCCGCCGCGACCCCGCTCCGGCCGCGGCGCCTTCGATTCCCTTCGATGCGGCGCAACGGCGTCGCGTTCATGATAAACTTCCCGTGGCGCGGCGCGACGGCGTCGCGTAAATAAGCCGGGCGATTCCCGCGTGGTGCGACGGCACCACGCCTTCTCGTTCATCCACAATATTATATAAATAACCAAGAACAAAGGAGGGGGAATTCAGCCGTGTTTGTGCGGTCCGACCCCCCTCTCGTTAGATGATAACTCTTAAATATTTAATCACAAGATTATCATTCTAGAACCAAGAACGAGAGTAAAGAAATAAACCACAACAAACCCCTACCTTGGTTTCAAGATCGATGATCATCAACGACCCGCGGAAGACAACGTCGCGGAGGTCGGGCGTTGCGGTAATCGTTCGTCAAACCGTTGAAGAAGAGGTACGTCCGAAGAGGTACGTCGTTGGAGAATCTTCATAAGCCGACGAAGGAAGTCCGAGGTGGAAGCGACGTTCCCTTTCATTGACACGGAAGACGTTGTTGATCTTCGGAGACAACCGGCTACGAAGAAGAGAGGAGCAGCGTTCTTCGTCGGAGCTCGAAGGTTCTTCGCGTTCTTCGTCAAGCTTGAAGAAGAAGAAGAAGAAGAAGAAGAAGGAGAAAGATTCAAATCTCTCAAGAGGCTAGAGAATTCTAACCAAATAAAATAAGCTAAGATCTTATTTTATTTACTCAACCAAACCTTTTGAAATTCAAAGGTTTGAAAAAGATTAAACAACTCAACCTAATTAATAAGCTAAGTTGTCAAGATCATTTAAAAGGGGAGTTAAGGGAGTTTTGAGAGGAGATGAAAAGTTGGGTTTCGTGTGGGCTCCACCACACTTAATCCTCCCAAGGGAGGTTAAGTGGATGTGGGTCCCACCTTTAACTTCCTTTGAGAGGAGTTAACCAACAAGTAAGAAAAATAAAGTGTTCCACATTTTTATTTAACTTCTTTTAATTCTCCCAAAAACTAACTTTCGTCCCACAATAAACGCAACTTCGGAAAAGGTCTCCTTAAGAGAATATCGGCACTGCGAGTTCATCGGTGTCCTCGGATTTCAATTCCGAGCACCGGATCAAATGTTAGAAATTCCCGCTCGTTCGTTCACTGAACGTACCCGAGCAAAACTTCGGAAATTGATTCCGGGCACTCCGGGCCTCGGAATCAGGTACCGTCAGAAACCGCGCTCTTGTAAAATTCCAAAGAAAATTAAGAAAAAAATTTCCCTTGAATTTTACGGGTCTTTACACATGCTAGGAAAACAACATAATAAATAGGGAGTACCTTCAATATCGAACATTATAGGGTTAATTTTAAGATCATTACCATAATTCTTGGACTATAACCTATACTTATACTTAACCTTAATTACATCCCTAGAAATACCTTAGAAAATATCTCTAGGGATCTCACTAAAGTTTACGCATTTTAGTTTCCAATGTATAACTAAACCTTCCCTCTGATACCAACTATAGAGACCCAAAGTTTGATGTACATAGAAATTACATTACTTTTGAGGAATACTTAATACATGACACAAAAAAATTCCCAAAGACCGTATTAGTTTAGTGTCTTTGGAAACTCAAAACATAATCTTCTAATAATGATGGAGGATCTTCATCATCTCCCACAAAGATATTCCCTTTTTGTATTGTTAACTAAAATATTTCTTTAAATCATGGGGAAAAGAAAACATATAAAGGGTGATCTCAAATGCTCAGTAAGGGTAGACATGGAGAACATAAACAAAATATACTGTAACCCCCTAATATTATATGAGAAATATATATATATTTTTTGACTTATGTTATACGAAACACCAAATGATTCTTTCAATACACACAACACTGGCTTGGCGTGCATTACACGCAATCGCGGCCTTCCTCGATAGCGTGTGTAGTATGCAATACCGGGTTTCACTAAACAACGATATATTGTTATAAAATTATTATCGACTAGCCATTATGAATTTTATTTACTAAATTTTGAATTTTATAACATTATTATTCATCTAACACATTTTATAAAACATGGTATGTGAACAAAATAAAATTTTCGGGTAAAATAATTATTTTTTAAAAAATGCAGTTGTGTCCCCTTATGATAGCACACCCACGTTAAATATAGTATTTGAAATGTTTATAAGTTCAATTTGACAAAATAAAATTCTTCTTTGGAATCATGATATAAAAATTTACTTTGGAATTTTTTTTCATATTATTCTGAAAACTTTCATATTTTAATGAATTGTAAAAACACGCTATATTTTAATTAAAAACAACATTTTTCTTTGAAATAATTTATATAGTTACTTTATAATAATGAATGGTTTTAAAGAATAAATATACTATATTTTTACAATTTAATATAATGTATTCTATTACCATTAATTTTACAATGAATTCATATGTAAAAACATTTCAATCTTTGGCAATGTTTTAACTTTTAAAACCCGTTTCCTTAACAATAGGATTAATTTTAAATTAATTACTGAATATTTTTTCTTTTTAATTTAGAAAAATGGATTACATATTTTAATTCAATGGATCCAAATTATTTTAATTGGTTACTTTTATTTTTTTGATATTATGAATAGTAACTACGGTAATTTTTATTTACTACAGTTAAAGGTAAATCGGGCAACTAAGGTTAAAAATAAGTTTATAAAATTACCCAAACACCTGACAAAATTCTATTGGATGACTAAAAGTATACCCATATAACCTAAGGGTTATAATGGAATAATTTTATGGACTTTAGACAATGAATATAATTTAAGTTTTATTAAAACCATTGAAAGTGACAATATGTCACTCTCTTAAATCTAATAAGTATAATAATTTTAATTTAGTGATAAAATTCATGAAACATAAAAGATTAATAGTCTCCTGAAATATAATATAATTATATACATCATGTGAATTTATTTAGAGTTTTTAGGGATTAAATAATAATCATTAAAGGTGAAACAATAGTGATGTCGAAAATATTTTATTGAATGAAATATCAAATAAATGGTTTTAAAAACATTAAAATAAATATTATATGAACTATTTAATGTGATAAAATAATTTTATAGATAAATATGACATGTTATGAATCTATTAATTTGTTATAGTTCGAACGTATCTTCTGTGATGATTTTATTTAAATTCAAATAAATGAATAGTGTCAAAATTGACACTATTGTTATTTTATAAAAATAACATAATATAAAATTGTTTAAAAATAAAAAAAATATTTCAAAATTATAAATTAAAATTTATATTGTCTAAAATGTCATAAATTATCCAATTATGTACAATTAAAAACATATAATTAATTAATTATAACAATTTAAAATTTAGAATCTTATAACCACAAATAAAATTAAATAGATTAAAAATGGATAAATCATGTTCATAATGTTTAGAATAAATTCCCAACATGTTTAAATTGTATTTTTTGATGAGATTAAAACCCTATCTCATATAAACATTGTATTTTAGTCATTTTGGAAGTTTTTATGTGTAGTTTGAAATTATTATAAATTAATATTTTTGAGGTTTCCAAAGGTGCCTCTCTCCTCCCTTATAAAAGGGAACCCCTCCCTCTTCTATTTACCCAACATTGAGCCTTCAAGATCGTCCAACACCTACCCATTAATCTTCTCCACTTACCTAGTAATATTTTGGAGGTTCTGGTATTTTCGAAAGACCAACTCTAGTCCCTTAAGATGAATATTAAATGAGGCACATCGAGGAAGAGGTAATCTCTTCTACCGATTCATTAAAATTTCTTCCTTATTCTACTTCCTCTTATTTAGTTGTTTCATTATAAAGTAATAACATAATTATCACTCATATACTAATATGTTATTATAAATTTGAAACAACCCTATTTCATCTTTTATCCATCCTATGGAAAATGAAATCATCGCGCATGCGTACGTACAGAATACTGTCTCCACGCTGTGGTGTAATATGTTTTCCACCACCACCTTATTTTTATTGGTATAATGGTGTAAATAGATAACTATTTATGATTATTTTAATGTTATATTGATTCTGAAATATTATACATACACTTCAATAAAATTCCACTATCATTGCAATGATATCATCAGGCGTGCGTACGAACGGCCTACCGTCTCCATGATGTGATGCGACTCGTTGGACATGATCTTCATCGAATAATGATTATATAAATTAATTGAATAAATAAATATGATATATATTATACTAAAAACATCTTTTAAATGATATAACTTTAACCTAAAAATAAGAATAAGATTTTATTCGACAAAACACTCATAAGAAGAGAAAGCAATGGACACCCGAATAACGAGTAACAATGAAATATTACCAATAAGAATATAAGAATATGACCATATATGATATCATAACAATGAATATGATTCTGAAATATGTCAATGAAATTATTTAAATCATTATATAGGAGGTTCAAACATGTACAAATCATATTGGACCTAAGGTAAGGGAAAATCTCGAAATCTCAATTTTTATCCGAGATTGTTTATAATTCGGTATTTACTGGGGAATATTTATCATCCACATCCATGTTTCCACAATATATAATATTATTTATATCCTCCTACAATTTTTGAAATCCAATTTTTCATATTTGTGAATTTTTAATATAACATTTGAAAGGAATCTTTTGTCGTTTTTAGTATGAGATACTTTTTGTCTTTTCCAGCCAAAGTACGAGAAGAATGTTTTTTTAACTTATACAGCATGAATGGATTTTTATGATATCATAGAACATTATTTCCATGAAGTTTCCTTTACAAGTTTTCATGTATTATTTTTAATTACATATTTTAGTTTAAAATTGTATGACATATTAAGAATGGAAAAATGTTTTTGAAGTACAAAGGATATTTTCCTCAAGAATAGAGTTCAAGTATTTTATCAAAATTATTTTCCATCTAAGATAATATAGGGTTCTATTTATAACTCTATTTTAACATTGATTTGATTATGTTATGATGGAATTATGTCCTTTTATCTTATATGGTTGTTGACACTCCTTTCCGTCACAGAGTCTAACGAATGTAAAGAGAAATACCTTGAGCACAAAGTTATTCAATCTTTGAAGAAACATCAAAAATTGACAAAGGCATGAACATGGATTGCTTTAATCATGGGCCACGCAAGTTCCAATCTAGTCACGTAGGTATACATGCGTGCCATATCAGATTTTTGCCCAAGGTCTTCAAAAGCCTATAAATACCCCTTTTGGGCCCCCCATTTTGGGGACAAAAAATTCCAAAAGTCAAATTTATGCTCTCAGCACCCTAGAATCGTTTTGAAGACTTCTGATCACTTCTAAGGTAATTTCTTACCTAGAATGGAAGATATAAAGAAGAGGAATAAGGCCTAAGTGTTGAAAGTCATTAACACCTGCGCTCCTAAGTGTCCAACACATATGGGAAATGGTCAGACTTGGGCGCCACCTTATCCCTTCAACAGAACCTGCACGCCACCCTTTTGGAATCCTTTATAGATAATACTAAGGGCTTGAGAAAAGTCTCGCCCATGTATTACCCTATGGGTTTACCATCGTGCAAGTACACATGTGTCACGTAGGAATATGTGCGCGACTAGGACCTGCACGCCCAAATAGGACCTGCCCGCCTACCTTATTTTGGGTACCCCTCCTGCTTCTTCAATTCTTTTCTTCAAATCCACCTCTACTCATTAGAATTTAGCCATAAAAACCTTCTTCAAGGCCATTTTTGGCATGGTTCCTTTGTTGGATTCTTTATCTGAAAATAATTCTATGGAACATCTCTCAAAATCTAGTGATTTACATATCTTTATGTCACTAAGGTTAGATATTTCCTTCATTCAACCTCATCCTTTACAATGAGAAGTTCCATTAACTTGGGAATCTTCCTTAGGAGTAAGACCCAAATTCCAAATTCCCTTTACCTGGGCCTCCTTCTTAGGGATAAGCCACAGTTCTCAAGTTCCCTAACTTGGGCATCCTTTTTAGGAATAAGCCCCAGTCCAAGATCTTTAATCTGGGCATCCTCCTTAGTAGTAAGCCCTAAATTCTAAATTCCCCTTAACCTGGGACTCCTTCTCAGGATTAATCCCCAATCATAATTTCTCTTAACCAGCCTTAATTTCTTTTGATGTGGACTTCCTTCTCAGGAATAAAACCCAATCATATGTCCCCTCTAATTTGGGCATCCTTCTCAGGATTAAGTCCTAAGTTATGTATCCAAATCTCCATAAAGCACATATATCTTTATAGACCTTGTTCTCTGGTTCTTTCCCTGAATTAAATCTCAATCCTCATCTATCTTGGGCCGTCATACATACATAAGCCCCACATTATTTCTTATGATTGCATCTTTTGTGGAAAAATCATTAGGTTTTACTGATACCTATTCTTTCTCACACCGAGCATGACTCATGTGAGCTTAGAGCGTAAAATTAATTATGTCATATTTTATTTGGGCCATCAACCATGCATAAACTCTATACTCTTTTACTCTAACTACATGGGTTCTTATTCCTTTTCTAAACAATGATACGTAGGTAGCCCATCTGCGGGTATGATCCCAACTCTGAAATAATTCATGTCCTTCTGAATGACAATAAACTTCAAGTGCCCAACTGAGTGGATTTAAAACTTATATGGTTATCATAATGACCAAGATATTTCTATATAATGTGTTGAAGGATACCATTGAATAAGAATATATATCAAATAAATATGATTCTCTATCAATGAAGAACCTCAAATACATAAAAAATATTCCTTAAATCTCATACATATCAATCATTGATTATTATATCTAAAGGAAAGTTCATTTTCATACTTGGTAATTTAATAAGGATTCACGAACATAACTTAAATCTATAATGAGTGTCCCAAAGTAGACAATAATTCCCCCAAAAAAGGAGTGATGAGTCTGACCTCCCATCCTCTCGACCAATGCAAATTCTAAATCCTCATCGGTTCACAACTAATGAGAACCTACCTTTGGAATGTAGGTCCAAATGGATATAGAATCATTGGATGTTTCCAGTTATATGAACAAACCCGTTAGAAACTTATTGGAATGTTTTAACCTTAAATAAACAAGGTATTACCCATTTCCAGAGGAAAAAAAATGGTGAACCCGACGTGAATCCTTAACCAATTTAAAATGATGTTTTACTTATTTGTTAGGAACCTATTTAAACTTAATTAGAGGGACAAGAAAACAATCAATAACATATGTGCTCATCCAAAAGATTTAGTGGCCCAACCTATCTTGATTATGTCGGTTATATCAAACATGCACTCTTTTCCATGATCTTCTGCGTTACAAAAATGGATTTGCTAAATTTCAAACCTGTGAATGCATTTACTGCTACTCCTGCTAGATCCTCGTCGGCTCTGAGGACGACATCACCTACACAGCATCTTCAACGCTGGGTCTCAAATTCACTGGTTCAGGCATACCTTCATCATGGTACCATTCCAACTCTAGAGGCTTCTCGACAAGCCCTCCAAGTCAATAATTTACCCTGGTAGTCCGAACAGGGATGGCCAGTGATCAAGAAATAGGTGGTGGCAACCACCGTCTCCAACCGTTTCAGTTCATTACCCTGGAATGCAGTCATCTGTCCACCCCATATTATGAGGAGGTGAATGAGTAGGTCACTAAAGGCATAAATAATGGAGACAGGAGCCCTTCCCGAGGGCTCCCATCAATAATTGCTGCCAGACTCATGCGGAAGTGTGACCTCAACATGATGAGGGTATCACCTTTAGAGGATTAGATCAGGTTCCTCAGACCCAAGCATGCAAGAAAAACCACTAGAGGCATAATCTGGTCAACATGGAGCAAGTTCTTACTTCTTCCCCCTCTGGAGAAGTCCATCAAGCCAACTTGATGTCAAGCAACGAGCGAGCATATACACACGTACGTCCTGATGTTTCTACCCACCAGACTCGTTTGGTAGTAACACACCAATATCGCCAGGCAATTCTAGCAGAGTATTATAGGAAGGCATATACACATATTTATAACTGATCAGTTAGTCATCAGGATAGTCTGACTACAACTAAAGAAGCTCGCCAATCTGATATGGTGGCAACTGATAAGCAGAAACATACACCTGTTTACAATCAGCAATTCTGTCAGCAGTCTCATATGCCATTATTGAATAAAAGTCATCAATCATAATTGATGAAGAATACACATCAGGCACATACACTTGACAATGTTATTCAATCCTACCAACAGTATTGTTTGGTAGCACTCGAAGAAGTCCTTCAGAAAGCTCTGACAAAAAATTTGGAGCAGACTCAACTATCTGCCCCCACAGATGAGTATGTCAGAATTCACTGACAGAAAAAGGAGGATAGGAGCAAGAATACACACCTTCTTAGAGCATAGAATGGCTGTATATTCTTGTTCCGGCAGCTGAAGTCACCAAGAACATTCTAAAAATGGTGAAAGAACAGAAGAAAATCCCTACTCATATTTTGGATGCCTGTCAGAATATTATAATAGCTTCAGCAGCATCACAGGGAAATAAATTTAAATCTGTCCCTACCAGTGGAGTGACACATCAACATATAACTCTGGAACAGATACACACCTCTGTTCCAATCCAAGAGGGTTGTGGTGCATACTCCCCCATGTCATACGGACAATCAATTCTGGCACATACACCTGATTTGAATGGAGATAATGAGCCTAAGCTGACTATTTCTCCTGAGCGGGCACATACACCAGCCCATAGTAACCACATTCATCAATAAGTGGTTCCCAAAGTGAGTAAGAAGGCTTCTAAGAAAAACACTCTTCCAACAAAGTCAAGAAATCAAGGTCCAATCTGTAATAAGTCCTTACTCTATGTTGTAGTTCTTGATGCACTTAGACAATTATCTGTTGGAACTCAAGATTCTACTCTCTCATTTCCTAATAGCGAGGACATTAATTCCAAAGGACTGCATCAGACACTTTCTCATGAAGGCTTTCTTCGTGAAATTTTGGTCAATCTCAAAGTATTATCTTTAGATGAGAGTCATGATAACCCTCTTCATGGCCAGAAGATCAAGGAGAAAAAGGTTTCATTTTTTCTATAACCCACCATTGTGGTCCTCCCCATGATTATGAATTTATCTGCAAATGTACTCTCCGCAGTAGTAATTCGCATTGCTTGGAAAATTCATCAAAGGACAATGTAGTAATGAGAAATCCCTCTTATCATGAGGAACTTTCAAATATGAAGCCAGTCATGTATGATTCTTTACTGCTAGCAGGTGAAATACTTTCTCAGTCAGAAGATAGCCCAGGGTGGTGGTCATTCTCCGAACCACCATTGGGTCATTCAACTTCTAGTTTGATAAATAGAATTCTCAACCAATCTTTTTGAATTAGATGAAGAAATAGAGAAGCACCAGCTCTGGTCTAATCAGGTATAATAATCTTCATTGAATGATAAAGACGAAGTGCTGAATATGAGAAAACAACTAGTGAAAGGTGAAGTACCAATCATGTTTTGGCCTTTGGCGGACTCTCAGTATGACATTCCAGAAATGTTGTTAGAAGATTGTATTCACAACATTCTTCTCAACATATGGAAAACTCTTTGTCAATTGAAAAATAAAATATTATCATTTTATGAATATGAAAATCATGTCAAGATAATAGAAGGGTTACAACTCCAAATTGATTTTGCCTCTCTCTTAGTTTCTCGATATCGGAAGGCTGAAAATTAGCTAAGATCCCTTCAGCGTTCATTCCTTGGCGAACTAAAAATGTTTCGTCAGTTAATTTCCAATGCCCCATATGATATTCATACCAGGGGATGAGGTGTTTATGGAGCACTACATTTCACTGTACTCTCTAGTCAACATAGTCCATCATAGGTGGCCTCATGCAATGTTATTTCCTAGAACTGGCCACATCCAGTTGATTTTGTGCATAATCAAAGGCTTGCTCAAGAACAGTCCTCAACTAGTTCTTCTCAAAGTCAGGCATACAGATAACATTTTTTTGAATTACTCTTGCATTAGGAAAATGAGAATATCGAATAGTCTTCTCGGTTAGAGCGTGAACATCATCAAGTGACATAAATGTCAGAAATCATCCAACAGTCTTTTGAGACAGGTGATTTTAGTCGATGTTGGTTGATGCATCCAACCAATTTTTGGACTAAAGTCCACAAGATCATGAGATATTTTAAGAAAGTCTCAGATATAGCAACTCAATAACCATCCCAGCGTTCTAGACTGGGGACTCTTTTAGCCCAAACCTCATAATCTACAAATAGGATTCGAGGAGTTGAGCAGGAACAATAGGAATAGCCCGAGTCGATAGGACTGTGGACTTTTTCAAATCCTCAATCTCTTCCTTAGAGAAATTCAGTCTTCTATCGATTATAGATGAAGCAAAAATAAGAACAAAGAGCTGATTTATCAGGAGATTCCCTTCAAATTACGGTTCGTTAAGAAGTTCCTAAGGGATCAACTCAATTGAAGGCAGTGTCTCATCATGGACATGGAAAAAGATAGTATTGCAGAAATGCTGATAGAAGGGATGCAATGTGTTAGGCATCAATAAATGTCATCAATGTCATTGTTGATGATCCCCTAGAACTGAGGCTCACTCAGAGGGATCATATGAAGAAGTTACTACTCAAGAGGCTGTGCACACAAAGGAAAATGAAGAAGGTGTGCGTACACGAAACCAAAGGCTTACCTAGAATCTAGGTATTACTTCAAGAAACCAACTTCCCCCTCTCTGAAAAGTGTCCACCAAGGGGAAAGGAAAGAATTATGTTACATTCCACCCTCCCTCTAGTGATGGCCAATCACTATCACTAAAGAAAAGATTTTCACAATAGGAGGAAGAAATGAAGAAATTAAGGAGGTTGAATGTAGAACTACTTCAAGGTAGTCTTCCTTCTAAGCATGCTGGAGTCAGTCAGCGAAGAGAATTTGTTGCAGCTGTTGAGATGGATCAAGAGTATCCTCCTATATCAGTACACCCACAATGGTCTAGTACTATGGGTCATGTGCAACAACAATTGGTGGTGCTACCATCAGTTGAAGTACCAGCCACCACACCTGTCCAAGCTCCAGTTATTGCACCTGCTTAGGTCTAAGATCAATAGGATGTTTCTCAAAAGTTAATAACTACCATTGAGTCATTAACATCTAGGTTGGAAGCTATGGAGGGAAAACGTGCACAAATTCAACCCGAAAAGATAGCTTACCTTGAATGGGTTGATGCAATTCCTCCCCCATCAAATTTTGCAAGTTCCACATTCCCAATCATTAATGGTTCGGGAGACCCAGGGCAACACTTAACACATTTTGTTTCTCATTGTGATCCTATGATGGGAATCCCTCAGCAAAAAATAGCAGTTAAGCTTATGTGTTTTGTATAGCCATTACAAGGTCCTACTTTTGTCTAGTATAGAAGCTTGCAATCCTGGTCAATTACTGGGTGGGAGGATCTCCGTCAACGATTCCTTCTTTAATTCAGCTCAACTTTTCCAAAGACAACAATTTTTTATCTTACAAATTTTAAGCAAAGGGATAATGAAAGAGTTTCAGATTTCGTTGCTCGATGGAAGGGATTAACATATTCCCTAAGCATAGCACTCCCTCAAGAAGACTTGTTGCCAATATGTGTGGAAATTTTGTGTGATGAATTACACACACCATTGATCCCTGTGAAATACACAGGAGGTTTTCGAGACCTTACTTCGATCGCTCAACATATTGAAGACTCTCTTATGAAGAATAAGGATAAAACGCATGTAATTCCATCAGCTCCAAGAAGGAGAATGGGTAAAGCATAGACTACTACAGTTATGCTTAAACAAGCACATGTACCTACTTCTACTTCAAAACCTTTATCTTATCGAAGGGCTACACCTCATGAGCGTAAAAAACAGAGGCTGTTTCTTCGAGATTATCAAAGTGATCAAATACGGAAAAAATTTCAAGATCTGAAGAGTAAAGTTTTTTCATTCTGAAGTGAACAAGTTCCTTGTTACTTCATTTCATCTCTAGAAAATAATTTGGTTCAATTGCCAAGGCCCAAAAGGCCAAACAAGGAAGGAGATGAAGACCGTTCCAACTATTTCCCATTTCATCAAATGTTGGGACATCCCATTTAGGAGGGTTTTGTCTTCAAAGACCTCCTACAAAAGATGGTGGACTCAGGATAGGTAAAACTGAAAAGTTATTTAGCTCAGGTAGCATGTGCTACTACTACAAATCCAGAGGAAGAAGAAGAGTGGAAAAAAGTAAAAAGAAAAAATTTGTAGAAATATGATGATTGGATGTTCTGAAAAAAAATCAATCAAACTCATGCCATTTTAAAAATGAAATTGAACAAACCAATTGTGTCTTCTTCTATGAATGCCACAGAAAAACCCTCCTCATCAGAGGGAAAATCCTCAAAGAAATGACATAATTCAAAAAAAGAGGAACAGTCAGAAGAAGATGAGATCATGTCAAAGCCCAAGTTGTCTTTGACTTTGGATGATTTTAAGCCATCTACTTCAAAAACATGGGCACCACCCCACCAAACGGCACAACCTAAATTGGCTAATCAGGTAGAGTCTTCATCAGATGAAGAGTTGATCTTTGGTTCTGTTAACATGATTCACTTAACAGATCATTATGCCAGTCACAGTTTTGATCTCGATGAGCTTGAGTTCCCTGTATCCAACAAAGGAATTAGATGGATTTCCAGAGGTCTAGGATACAGAGGAAGATGTGGATATCCCAGAAACCAGTATTCCAATTCTACCCTTTCTAGAACTGTGTATGCAGTAGAGACTCGTGGTAGATCCCTTCAACAGGCTCAACAAGAGCAAAATAGTTCATCCACACACGGAAAATTCAGTCCTAGAAAAATTAATTTGTAGGATCTATTGGAGGTTAAACCTTAATCCTCTCAACAAGTAAATAGACCTAGTTGGTCTAATCATCCAAAGCCAAGAGTATTTCCAACTCCTACCCTGATACAAGAAGCCTCTACTTCCAAAGAATCAACTTCTAAGGCACCTACAAAACCACATGGTTTGTTTGGAAACACAAACCTTTGTATCAAAAATATGATGTCTCAAAACATTTGGCCCAAGTACTAGCCATGTTAAAAATTATGGATGCCTTGAATTTATCAAAGGATCTTTGGGAGTCACTCATTGAGGCTTTTTCAAGTCCTCAAGAATTCGCAACAAAAATTATTGTAGCTAGAGTCTACCATGTAGTGAATGATCCTGCAGAATGCCATGTAGTGATATATTTTACAGATGAAGATTAAGATGATGTCGTGCATGGACATATAAGGCCTCTGTACTTATCTGGAAATGTCAATGATGTAGACATTTGATGATCTTACATTGATAATGGTTCAGGATTCAACCTCATCCCCATTCGTACACTTCATCGATTGGGCATCACCGAATATGATTTATCTCCTTCTACTTTGATATTACAAGGATATGATAAAAATAACAATAAACTCTGTGCGAGATCACACATAGAACACAGTTTGATTCAGATTTCATGGTTGTTCGACATGACACAACCTTAAATATTTTTCTTGGAAGACCATGGCTACATCAACATGCGACTATCCCTTCATCATACCATCAATGTCTCAAATATTGCTTCAATGGTAAAATTGGGACATTGTATGGTGATAAGGACCCATTCAAAACATGTGAATCCCAATACATTGAGGTGGAATTCTATAAAATAGTGGGTCAAGAGAAATCCAAAAAAAAGGAGACTACCAAAGTTAATGCTCCATATGGTTTGGAAAAGATTCCAGTAAACCCATTCATACATGTGAGTACAGATTATGTGTTCCCTATCAGTCAAATTGGCAGGATAGACCCGAATCCAAATACTCTTATGGAAACTTCCATAATGTCAATTATGGAAATAAATCCAAACAACATGGGAGAAATTGGTGATTCACCAAGCAATGATGAAATCTCAAATGGAGATGTCTTCATTTCAACTGCTGAAATCCAGCCACTCTATACTTCTCAAACCTGGCCAGAAGAAGTTATAGCAAAGTCATAGGTGAACGATGATATCGATTATCAATCCATCATCTCCCCTTTATTACCCAAAGAAGACCCTTCACCGTCAATAGGGTCAGAAATGGAAGATTCTTCTTAAAAATGTTCATATTTTAACATCTCTTATGATCAAGTTAATTTTACTTCATCATCTACTATGCAAGTAGAAACAGAAGAAATAACACATGATGAAGAAGAAGAGGAAGATCTCAGAGATGCTCCTCCAGCTTTTGAAGAGGGTATCTCTAGCACTGTGGATGAACTCAGAGAAATAAATATGGGTACAAAAGAAGATCCATGACCCACTTTAATTAGTATGGCTATGAATCTTGAAGAGAAAGAAATGTATATTTCATTTTTAAAGAAAAATCGAGATATATTTTCTTGTAACTATACAGAATTTCCAGGGATTGATCCTGATGTCCCTAATCATCTTTTGGGTTTCCAGAAGAACATCGAGGATTCATGCAAGCCGCAAGAAGAACGCACCGAACTTATGTTTCCAAAATTTAAGCTGAAGTTGAAAATATTATCAAATATAATGACGTTAGAGAAGTTAAATATCCTAAATGGTTGGCTAATATTGTCTCTATGAAAAATAATAATGGAAAAATTAGAGTTTTCATTGATTTCATATATCTTAATTGGAATTGTCCGAAGGATGATTTTCCAGTTCTGATCACATAACTCTTAATTGATGCAACAGCTGGCTAGGAAGCACTTTCCTTCAAGGATGGATATTCCGGGTATAATAAAATTTGAATGGCTCTATAAGATGAAGAATATACAGCCTTCATATCCCATCAGGGTGTGTTTTGTTATCAGGTAATTCCCTTTGGCCTGATAAACATGGGCGCAACATATCAGTATGCCTTGCACCGTATCTTCAAACCATTTTTAGGGAAATTTGTTGAATGTTATGTGGAAGATTTGGTGGATAAATCCAAACAATTTTCTAATCACTTGGCTTATTTAGAAATAAAATTCCATAAACTTCGGCAACATAATTTCAAGATGAACCCCCTAAAATGTGCTTTTGGGGTAACCTAAAGAAAATTTATCGTCTTTTTTGTACGCCATTGTGGCATCGAAGTTTATCCAGAGAAGAAAAAGTCAGTCCTTGGTATCTCACCTCCTAAAAAATTGATAGAATTGAGAGAAATTCAAGGACACTTGGCCTATATTTGGCGTTTCATCACCGATTTGGTAGGAAAAATTTTACCCTTCAACAAATTGATGAAGAAGGGAGTCAATTACCAGTGGACTGAAGAATGTCAACAAGAATTCGATATTCTCAAGAAGTATCTCTTGAGGCCACTAGTATTAATTCCACCTGTTTAAGGAAGACTAGTTATTCTTTATGTGACAGCTTTAGAGCGATCATTGGGTGCTATCCATGCCCAGAAGAATGATGCTGGGAATGAAAAAAACCTTTACTATCTCAGTCAGACTATGCTTGAAGCAGAAACCTGATATTCAAGTATTGAAAAGTGCTTCCTAGCATTAATCATTGCAGTTTAGAAATTGAGACACTACCTGGGACATCATGATGACCAATTGGTATCTTGCAATAACCCGCTCAAATTCATCCTTAGTCATCCAATGCTTACAGGATGTCTGGCAAGGTGGGAAGTAATTTTTCAGCAGTTTGATATCAAATATGTGTCTCAAAAGAAAATAAAGGGCTAGCCTCTGGCTGATTTTTTTGCTGAACATCATTCAGTAGAAGATAAATCTTTAGATACTAAACTTCCTGATGAAGAAGTATTCTCTATTCAAGATAATATTCAGGCATGTGAAATGTACTTTGATGGTGCTTCTAGAAGTCCAACGAGGAATAAAATGGATGATCCTAAATTCAACAAAGTTGGTTTAGTAATTGTACTTATTTCCCTGGAAAAGGCAGTGCTACCCTATTCCTTCTTATTGTGGGAAGGCGGTACAAATAATAAAGCTGAATACCAAGCTCTCATCACAATATTGGATTTTGTGATTCAGGCAGAAGTGAATCACTAAAAGGTGAAAGGTGATTCAGACCTGGTAATCAAACAAGTAAATGGGGATTATGCCATCAGAGAAGATGGGTTATTCCCCTTGTATGATTACGTAAGAGAGTTAATGGAAGAATTTTCTTCGGAACCGACATTTTCTTATGTCCCGCGATCACAAAATTCCCAAGATGATGCACTGGATAATATAGCCACAACTCTGGAAGATCTAAATCGGGACAAGACAATCATCAGTATTGCCCACTGTCATAAAATTTCACCTTATGTTCAAACCAGACGGGAGGAAATCAATGAAATTAGTCCCATTTCTAAATCATATGGTCATACTATGGGATGGATGACACCTATTAGGGAATATCTTTAAAATTGAACACTCCCACCTGATAGAGACGGGAAAAAACAAGTCTGGCAATGTGCGGTCAATTTTAGTCTTTATGATAACCCATATAACCTAGAGAAAATCATCAACAAAAGAATTTTTTATGGAGTTATCTTTAGATGCATTGATGGTGTAGAGACAATGGCTCTCTTGAAAGAAGTGCATGCAGGATTCTGGGGTGCCCATCAGTCTGGATATAGACTATCTGATCAAATTCGAAGCCTTGGATACTTATGGCCTTCAATTATACAAGATTGTGTTGATATCACTAAAAAGTGTCAATCTTTCCAAGTATATTCCAAATTCATTTATCAACCCCTAGAGTTTCTTCATACACCTAAATACTCATGGCCATTTTCCACATGGGGAATGGAGGTAGTAGGACCTTACCCTTCAGCTATATCCAAGCAGTTTAAGTATATTCTTACCGCTACATAATTCTTTTCCAAATGGAAGGAAGAAATACCTCTCAAATAAGTTAGTTGTAATGTCATTGTTTGCTTCATAAAGTCTAACATCATTACTAGATTTGGTGTCCCTCATACCATATTGACGGACAATGGAACCAACTTCTATTTATCCGAGGTAAGGAAGTTATATCAAGAATACAACATAAAATCAAATCATTCATCTCGGTATTATGCAGTGGCCAATGGCCAAATAGAAGCCTTCAACAGTAATCTTTCAAAAATACTGCAAAATATGCTAGATAAAGATAAGAAATCATGGCCTGATAAACTCCATCATGCTTTATGGGCTTATTAGACCACTAACCACACTGCAATGCGGTCAACACCATATTCATTGGTATATGGAAAGGAAGCAGTCTTTCCCATTTAGGATCAATTACCCTTGCTTAGAGTAGCCATTTTTTACTAGTCATCTACAGATGAACAATATAAAAAGTGATTGGTTGAATTGGAATGATTATATGAAAAAAGAGTGTGCACCCTGCACCACTTAGAAGTTTATCAGAATCAAATAGCGTAAGCTTTCAACAAAAAAGTTCGTCTTTGTTCATTCATTCTGGGAGAATTTTGGTATTGGTTCTCAGAAATCCAATGATACCAGGAATGAAACATCCCAAGGTTGAGCCAAAAAGGCAAGGACCTTACTCAATACATAAGGACTACTCCAATGGAGCTTATTCTTTAATCTCCATGGATGTAGAACTCATCCCAACTCCAACCAATGTCGAATTTCTGAATTAGTATTTTGTATAACACAAATACGTCACTCGGGTCTATGCATATGACCATAAAATATTCGCACCATCATCCAACATTATGTTAAACTGAATTGTTTCCCTTTCTTCCAACATGATGTTAAACTGTGCCATCATCCAACATGACCTTAAACTATTTTGTCCCTCTTACGTCCTAGCAACATGACGCTAAACTGTACAACACCCCAACATCCCACATAACATTAAACTGTGTTGTCCAAGATATACGACGTTAAACTGTGCACCTCTTCGTCCCTCATGACATTAAACTGTGAAAAAGTCCCTAATACGTCCAACATGATGTTAACCTGTGTCCCCATTGTCCTCACTGCTTGACATTAAACTGCATAGCCATACGTCCAAGATACATGACACTAAATTGTACACCACCCATCCTTGCTATATGATGTTAAACTATACTACCCCCTTTTTTTCCTTAATACATGACATTAAACTGCACAATCCCTTCTTCGTCCAACATGACATTAAACTGTGCATCGTTATGGTTGTCAATACGTCTTGTTTCTCACACCGAGTATGACTCACGTGAGTTTAGAGTAAACTTCAACTATAACACTCTCTCTCGGACACTAACCATGTGTATTTCCTGACACCATTATTTAGGTCGTTGTCCTCACGAACAACTTGATTAACAATTCATTCTATAATCTAACTACGCAGACCTTCATCCTTGCCTTCTAGGATGGGTACGTAGGCAATCTCCTGAGGTTCAAGCCCAAAACAAATCTCTTCACATCAGTTCACTTCCATCTCATACAATGTAGATTCGTGAAGCTACCCCTAGAACAAATATTTTTTACATTGGTTCACCATCGTCATTGTTACATGACGTTAAACTATTCACACTTTTTGTCTTGTATGATAATAAACTAAAACATTATTTGACACCCACACCTTAGAGGGAATCATTGTTTAAATTGATCTCCAATAATGTTATATTCTAAAGACTATGTGAATACATGGAAATACTCGAACTTTAAATCTTGGGTCAAACCATCATTGCACTAAAGTCCTCTTTCACCCTTCACTTGTACGAACCAAATATTTACATAGGGTATTTCAAGAACTACGTATGGCTTGATTACCATACTTACACGATATGTAGGAACATTCAAGAAACCCTCTATTCTAGCCCCAAGTCTTTGAGCCTAACCCCAAATTACACATTCAGTCCCTTAGCTAAATAGTCCCCCTGTGAAAACATGAATGTGGCATGAAAACCCTAGTCTTCATTCACATCATGTTTATAACAAACACACAACGTGTATTCCTCATTATGGTCTGAGCTCTATGACCCTAAACTAAGATCTTCTACACTCTCATCCCACATGACGTTAAACAGTATTTCAAGAAATATGTATGGATTGATTCCCATCCTTATGGGATACGTAGTGAAGTCCAACACCTCAATTCAGGACCTAGCCACAACATGATTATGGTTAGCATTGGTCTGCATATCTCCTAAATGCATTGGACAATGCCCATTTTGATGTATCATAGTCCTAACCTTAAATACTTCTAGATATCCATAACCATTTTTCTGACTACTAGTCACAAAATATCTGATACCTGAGAGTTCTTTTGCCTGACTATGAATCATATGCCCTGAGGCGGCCTTGCATAAACAATCTACGTAACAAAATTTTCATCCAAAAGATAAAATTATTTGACTTTGCAGCCAATTCCCTTAGGTGGCCCTGCATAATTCAACCCCCTAACAGGTTTGTTAAAAATGGTAACTTCATTCTTGGGAAGAAAACCTTTTTTGTCCTTATTTGTCTTAACGACAATATGTAGGGATCCAAAAAAATATCCATCCTTAACATATTTGTCCCATTCTCTTTTTCATTATCTGAAAGTATTCAAGTCTATGGTTTATATGTCCCTTCCTTACGTTTGGGTCAAACCATCGTAGGAGAGACATTCATCCAATTCTTTGATAATCTTGATTAAAAATATCCTCTCTATATTAAAGTACCTATCTCCATACAACAGAATCTATGCTTTGGAAAATTTGAATCTCTATAAACATTCACTGGATTTTTAGAAATAAAAAAGTAATATTTCTAAGATTTCTTTTTCCTGAATATGAAACACGTGCCCTTAGGTTGCCTTGCATAAATAGTCTACAAAACAGACCTATCAGCCAACAGATGCTATTATTTGACTATGAATCCAATGCCCTTAAGTGGCCCTGCATAATTCAACCCCCTAAAGGGTTAGTTAAATAGTGGTAACTTCATTCTTGGGAAATACTTCTCTTAATTCCTTTTATCCCTTTTTTGATATCATTCCTCAGATTCAAAATTTCTAAAGTCCTAGTTTAATTTTTTTTCACTCATTCTTGAATATGGTAATATTTTTTTTGATAAAGTTTCATGGAATTGAGTCAATTTTAATTCATTCGGTCAAAGATATTTCTACCTTAAACATTAGCCTTTTTATGTATGAAGTACATGTCATTAAACTGCCCACAAAAGAAAAGGGAACTCTGAACAAAAGTCAAGTCCCATCTCACTAAACATACATTTTTTATGATTTAGGAAATATTGAGCAATAAAAAGATTAAAAGTTTGTAGGGTTATTTTTTTAACAATCCTAGAAAAAATCAAACTATGAGTAAAGATGGATGTTTTTTCCATTTGATGCAGAAAAGTTATAAGGACATCCACAGACTGGAGTCTCTTCTCTTTTTTCAGGGATTACATCATACTTTCAACATAAATCTTCATTTGATTTACGTCATCCTAAGCTTCATCAGCAACCAAATGGAATTAATTTATTCAACTGGATAAAATAAGATATGTTGTGATACCATCTCTTCTTGGAACAATTGTAAAGGAATGTTCTTGAGTGCGGTTTGAGAAAATTTTTTGCTGATAAAACAATGACTCTGTTTCTGTCCAAGAGACATGAAACATGGATACATGGATTTGAGAATGGAGCATTGGAAGTAAAGATCCATTTGGAGAGAGTACTCTTTTCAGATATTGTTTTAAATGCCATGATAGTCTTTTCTCCACCAATTAGCAGTAGAAAACATTTCAGCCCATGGGTTTTCCATTTTCATATCTACAAAGAAATTACATGGAGGAAAAATTTGAATGTTTACACCACTATTGCTTCTCTTAATGCACAACATAACCAAAATAGAGGAGTAATAGTCCAACTGCATATCGAGCATATAGTTCTTTGCATCTGGAATGTTGAATTCTTGCAGATGACCATGCCCATACAGAGGCAATTAGAAGCTCTGTGGAAAATTAATATGATACTTCTTCAAGTACTTGGCCAAATCTAGGAAAGTGTTGTCACAGAAATCATAGTAATAATGGCAAAAAATGTTCATCTTATCATCAATTCTCTTTCCCTCCTGTTCATCAGTCACTCCAATTCTTCTAGGAGCCCTTTAATATGCACAATGGTCGATGAATTAACTCTTAACTAAGCTTAGTATTCATAAAATTAGTGAAGAAAAGTGAAAAAAATGGCTAAGGCACTAAGGCGTGTAAGCCCAATGTTGGAGCGCGAGTGTAACTGGGACGCGCAAGTTTTGGCGTGCAGGTATCACCGCGAAAGTCCAAATACGTCTGCAAAAGCGCGACATGAACAAAAGTAATGAACAGTGGAAAACTAGTCACTTGCACGATGAGAGAAACCTGTGTGGTGAGAGCTCAGAAGTGTTCAAATTCTGGTTCTTTTCACGAGAATTGGGCACATATTTATAGTCAATGCCGCCCCCTATGCACCGAAGCCTGTGTTCCGCTACTAGTGCGCTCAAAACCTGTGCCCTGCCCTTCCTTGGTTTTCTACTTTACCTCAGAGTCAAATCCTCCTTCCTTTCAGATCCAAATCTGAGGGGGGACTTTTGTTGATTCTCCTTTCCATCACAGAGTCTAACAAATGAAAAGAGAAATACCTTGAGCACAAAGTGATTCATCCTTTGAAGAAACATAAAAAATTGAAAAAGGCATGAACATGGATTGCTTTAATCATGAGCCACACAAGTTCCAAGCTATTCGTGCAGGTATACCTAGGTGCCCTATTTTATTTTCTCCCAAGGTCTTCAAAATCCTATAAATACCCCTTGTGGTCCCCCCATTTCTGGGAAGAAAAATTCCAAAAGTCATATTTACGCTCTCGGCGCCCTAGTTTCTACTTGAAGTCTTCTGATCACTTCTAAGGTAATTTCTTACTTAAAATGGAAGATCTAAAAATTAGGTATAAGGCCTATGTGTTGAAAGTCATCCACACCTACGTGCCTAAGTGTCCAACCCTTATGGGAAATGGTCACACTTGCGCACCACCTTATCCCTTCAACAGAACCTGCGTTCCACCCTTTTGGAAGCCTTTAGAGAAAATTCTAAGGGCTTGAGCAAAGTACTGCCAAAGTATTACCCTATTGGTTGATCGTCGTGCAAGTACACATGTATCGTGTAGGTAAACTTATGCGACCAGGACTTTCATGCCCAAACAGGACCTGAGAACCTACCTCCTTTTGGGTGCCCATCCTGCTTATTCAATTCTTTTCTTCAAATCCACCTCTTATATTAAGGATTTATCCTTCAAAACCCTCTTCAAGGCCATTTTTGTGATGGTTATTTTGTTGGCTTCCTTATATAAAGGTAATTTTATGGAACCTCTCTCAAAACCTAGTGATTTACATATCGTTATGTCACTATGGTTAGAGATTTCATTCATCCATCCTCATACATTAAGATGAGAAGTTCCCTTAACTTAGTCATCCTCCTTAAGAGTAAGCCCCAAATTCCAAATTCTCATATCTTGGGCCTCCTTCTTAGGGATAATCCCCAGTTCTCATGTTCCCTAACCTAGGCCTCCTTTTCAGGAATAAGCCCCAGTCCAAGATCTTTAACCTGGCTATCCTCCTTATGAGTAAGCCCCAAATTCTAAATTCTCCTTAACCTAGACCTCCTTCTCAGGAATAATCCCCAGTCATAATTTCTATTAACTAGTCTTAATTTCTTTTGATTTGGACTTCCTTCTCAAGAATAAAACCCAATCGTACATCCCCTCTAATTTGGGCATCCTTCTCAGGATTATGTCCTAAGATAAGTATCCAAATCTCCATAAAGCACATATACCATTATGGACCTTGTTCCTGGGTTCCTTACCTAAAGTAAATTCCAATCCTCATCTATCTTGGGTAGTCATCCATACATAAGCCCCACATTATTTCTTATGATTGCATCTTTTGTGGCACAATCATCTAGTTTTTCTGATACCTCTTGTTTCTCACACCGAACATTACTCACATGAGCTTAGAGCGTAAAAGTAATTATGACATCTTTTCTTTGGGCCATAAACCATGCATAAACTCCATACTATTTTACTTGAACTATGTGGGTTCTGATTCCTTTTCTAAAAAAGTATATGTAGGTAGTCCATCTGCGGGTACGATCCCAACATTGAAATAATTCATGTCCTTCTGAATGACAATAAAATTCAACTTCCCTACTAGGTGACATTAAAACTAGTATGGTTATCATAATGAACATGAGATACTAATATAATGTGTTTAAGGATACCATTTACTAAGAATCTCTAACAAATACAGATGATTCTCTATCAATGAAGAACCTCAAATACATATAAAATATTCTCTAAATCTCATACATATCAATCATTCATTGTTAGATCTAAAAGAAATATCATTTTCATACTTGGTAATTTAAAAAGGATTCACGAACATAACTTAAATCTATAAAGAGATTCCGGGAGTAGACAGTAATTCCCCCCAAAAAGTTGTGATGAGTCTGACCTCCCATCCTCTAAACCTTTAAAAATTCTTAAGCCTCATCGGTTCACAACTAATGAGGACCTACCTTTGGAAAGTAGGTGCAAATGGATATAGAATCATTGGATATTTTTGGTTCTATGAACAAAGCTATTAGAAACCTATTGGAATGTTTTAACCTTAAATAAGAAAGTTCATCCCCATTTCTGGAGGAAACAATGGTTTATGTTATGATGGAATGATGTTTAAGAATCCCATTTTTATTACATGGGATATGCTATGATATATGATTTATGATTTTGTGGCACACATAAGAATGGTTTCATTATGAGATGGGTGGGACCTATATCTCCCTCCAATGAAATGCGTAA
This sequence comes from Viscum album, assembly GCA_963277665.1. Taxonomy (NCBI): domain Eukaryota; kingdom Viridiplantae; phylum Streptophyta; class Magnoliopsida; order Santalales; family Viscaceae; genus Viscum; species Viscum album. Next base: position 1,766,873,413 of record OY728140.1, read on the forward strand.
AAATTTATATCTTTTGATATAGACATGGATAGAATGACAAGTAAATATGGTTCAGTGATACATGATTGGAACGAGCAGTGAAATCAGTTCAGAAATGGACTTTGTCCACTATGATAGTCTTGGAAATGAGTCTTGACTAATATGAAATTATTTTCTATGATTCTGTGTGTATGCCACAAAGTTTCATGTTTTATTTTATGATTATTGGGATAACATTACACTGCTTTGATTTATCCTTTTTTATGATATTATGATCTCTTTTGCAGGTTAAGATTTTCAAAATGTTATGTTCTTATGAATATGATATTTCCTTTGATTACCCTTACAGAGCATTTGAGCCCACCCTTTTTATTGTTTTCTTTTCCCCTAGTTAGGAAGAAGGGTATTAAGTAGGATATGCCAAAAGGGACTCTAGATATGATGAAATAAACGGGAGACAATGCAAATTCTTTGTGAACCAGTTTTTTATGATTCCCAGTTTCTAAAGTCACTATACTTATATGATCCTTCCATTGTATTGTTATATGTTGTAATAAGTATGCTTCAATTCTGAAGTAATAACAATGTATGTAAAGTATGGGTTGTAAAAGTTGGTATAAGAAGAAAGGTATAGTCATCTTTTGGAAACTAGGATGTGAAAGCCTTAGTAAGAACCCTAAGGATATGTCTAAGAATAAAACACAATATTAGTGTTTTAGGAATGGCCATGAATAAATTATGATAAGTTATTAAGTGTAAAATTTTATTCCTGATTATGTGCTTTTCCTATTATGATTATTTTTTCTCACACTATGCTTATTGGGTTATTCAATGGATGGAACCTGAAGGAATCGTGTAAATGCTGAATGTGATGAGAAATGCTATGATTTCCCCCCCTGAGCAACCAACCGTTATGGGATCTGGAATGCAAAATCTTGTAGCCATGCTCACACAACTTTCTCAAGCTGTGAATCATGCAGGACTTCAAAACAAGTAAAGGAAGGAGCAAAATTCTGTTGAATCCTTTATGAGGTAGCGTCCACCCTCATTTAGCGGGTCTACTGATCCATTAGTGGCTAAAAAATGGATCAGTACTGCTGAAAAGATATTTTCAATTCTTAAATGTTCTGAACATGATAAAGTTATCTTAGTAGTATATTATTTGGAAGGTGATTCTGATCAATGGTGGAATCTTATCAAGAATATGAGGCAATGATACGAAATTGAGTCCATGGAATGGGATGAGTTCAAGAACATATTTTTCAATATGTACTTCCCTTGTATTCTTAGAACAAAGGTGGAGAAGAAGTTTCTTGAACTAAAGAAAAAGGATGATGAATCTGTTGGTACCTACGAAGAAAATTTTACAAGACTTGCAAGATATGCTTCTAGAATTATTATCCAACCTGAGAGTAAGATCGATCGATTCTTTATTTTCTTAAAGCTATGTTTTTGAAGGGCGTTAGCCATAAGGGACTTCAATAGTTACAAGGAAATTTTTTGATGTGCTCTTAAGGTTGAGATGGATATTGGAGTAACCCATCAGTAATATGTGTTTGATAAGAAGAGGAAAATGGAATTCAAAGGTAAATATAAAGACCACACTAAAAAGAAGATGAGTTTTCCCTTATGATCAATGTTTGGAAAGAAACATGGAGGGAATTGCCTTAAAGGGACAAGTAAATGTTTCCAATGTGGACAAGAAGGTTATCGGGCATTTGAATTCTGCAATGATGGGAAAAAGATGTCTAGTGATGCGAACAAAGAAAATACTATAAAGAATACACCTCCTACACTACGATGTTACATGTGCAAGGAAATGGGGCATTATGCTAATCAATGCCGTAATCCAAGGGTTGTTGATGATGATCAACATCAACAAACTCTTAAGGAAAAAGATAACAGAAAGTCACATGCAATTTCTATCGGCGATGTAGAGTATGACAATGAAGTGATGAAAGGTACACTTACCATCCACTCTAAAGTATAAAATGTTTTATATGAATTTGGATCCCCCCACTGTTTTATTTCTGACGAATTTTCCAAGGGTATTGCCGTACTACCTCAACAATTACCTATTGAGTTAGCTGTGACAACTCTTAATGGCACAATGATGGCATCAAAAGTTTATAATTCTTCTCCAATTAACGATTGTGGTAAATTTCTTCCTTCAAATCTTGTGATCCTTCATATAGTGGAATTTGATGTGATTATTGGCATGGATTGGCTTTACTAATATGGAGCTCTTATCGATTTCCAAAGAAGGGAAGTCACATTTCATATTCCCAATCAATCTATTATCGTCTATCGATGCAAGGGTGAATTAACCCTCCAGTGGAAATCTCTTCCATATTATGGGTCTTGATTCCAATAAATGATGGTTATTTATCTCAAATGGTTGGAGAGAAACTCAAGATTAAGAATATTCCCATTGTACGGGATTTTGATGATGTCTTTCCGGAGGAATTTTCAGGTCTTCAACCAAATTGTGAAGTTGGCCTTTCAATATAACTCATATCGGGTGCTTTACCTATTTCAAAGACACCTTATAGAATGGCCCCAATTGAGTTGCAGGAATTGAAGAAGAAACTCCAAGAGAATATTGATAAGGGATTCATACGCCCTAGTCCATCACCTTGAGTAGCACCTGTTCTATTTGTTATGAAGAAAGATGGATCAATGAGGCTCTGCATTGATTATCGAGAACTTAACAATATCACTATCAAGAAAAAATATCCTCTCCCGCACATTGATGACTTATTTGACCAACTACGTGGAGCTCAATACTTTTCCATGATTTATTTTCATTCAAGGTATCATCAATTAAGGGTAGAAAAAGAGGATATACCAAATTCGGCTTTCCGTACAAGGTATGGAAACTATGAATTTATAGTTATTCCATTTAGTCTTACTAATGCCCCTACTATCTTCATGGATCTAATGAATAGTGTCTTTAGAGATTATCTTGATCAGTTTTTGGTAGTCTTTATAGATGATATTATTGTCTATTCAATGATCAAGGAAGGACATGAAGATCAATTAAGAATTTTATTAAAGATCCTCAGAAAGGAGAAGCTTTATGCCAAATTTACCAAGTGTGAGTTTTGGATTAAAAAAGTTTCATTTTTGGGTCACATAATCTCAAAAGAGGGGATATCTGTGGATCTAGTAAAAATAGAGGTTATCGAAAGATGGTCGAGACCAACAACAGTAACTGTGATCCGAAGTTTTATTGGTTTGGCTGGATATTATCGACGTTTTGTGGAAGTTTTTTCACAATTATCTAATCCACTACCCAGGTTGACTTGAAAAGGAGTTAAGTTCATGTGGACAGAGGAGTGTGAATATAATTTCAAGGAGTTGAAAAGAAGGTTATCCAGTGCACCTGTACTCACACTTCCTTGTAGTGGAGAAAGGTTTGTGATCTACAGTGATGCATCAAAGAAAGGACTCGTGTGTGTTCTCATGAAAAATGATATGGTGATATATTTTACCTCATGAGAGTTAAAAATTCATGAGCAAAATTACCCAACTCGTGATTTTGAGTTAGCTGCGTTAATCTTTGCATTAAAGATTTAGAGGCATTATATTTATGGCGAAAGGTGTGATATTTATACTGATCATAAAGGTTTAAAGTATATTTTCACACAAAAGGAGCTGAATATGCGTCAAAGAAGATGGTTTGAGATGATTAAGGATTACAACTTCTTAATTCATTATCACCCTGGGAAATCAAACAAGGTGGCAGACACATTAAGTCTACAAGACCATGCTATATTATCCATGATGAGGATCACAAAAGATCCAATATTTATGGATTTACAAAGGATGGATCTTGGTATTATAATGGAAGGGGAAAAATCTTATCTTTCTTAAATGAATGGTCAACCATCTATACATGTGATGATTAAAGAGGCACATAAAGAAGATGTAGAGTTACAAAAGAAGGTGAGAAATGTTCCTGAATTTCACAATAATTGTGATGAAATAATAAGGTTAAGGAATCAGGTTTTTGTTCCTCCCATCCCAGAATTAAAGAAGGAAATATTTCATGAAGCTAATAGTTCATCATTATCTATTCACCCTAGAAGCACGAAGATGTATAGGGACATAAAATATTACTTCTGGTGGTACAACATGAAAAGAGATGTTGCTGAATATATCTCTCGATTCTTGGTTTGTTAGCAAGTTAAAGCTAAGAGATAGAATTATAAGGGGATGTTACAACCATAACCCATACTAGAATGGAAATGGGAAAACATCACTTTGGACCTTGTCACTAGAATTCTTAAAAAAACCAAACGCAATAATGCTATATGGGTTATAGTTGATCGTCTTTTGAAGTTAGCACACTTCATTGATATTAGAGAAGATTTCTCTCTTTATCAGCTTGCCAGGATATATGTGAAGGATGTGGTAAGATAGCATGGAGTACCACTTTCTATTTTATCTGATAGGGATCTGAGGATGACCTCAAATTTTTGGCGAAGTCTTCAGCATGCTCTAGATATAGAGTTGAGTTTCAACACTTCTTATCATCCTCAGGCAGACGGACAGTCTAAGAGGACAATTCAATCTATAGAAGACATGTTGAGAGCTTTCTCTATGGATTTCAAAGGTGGTTGGGATCAACACCTACCTTTGGTGTAATTTTCTTATAATAATAGGTTTCACTACAGTATTCTGATGTCTCCTTTTGAAGCACTATATGGAAAGAAATGCAGAGCTCCAACTTGCTAGGATGAAGTTGGGGAAAGAAAACTATTTGGACCCGATATTGTTGATGACATAGAAGAAAACGTAAGATATATTCAACAACACATAAGAGCAGCTTAGAGTTGACAAAAAATTTATTCTGACAACCGAATAAAAGACCTAGAGTTTGAAGTGGGTGATAAAGTGTTCTTACGAATATATCCTTGGAAGAGAGTAATGAAATTTGGAAAGAAGGCAAGATGAGCCATAGGTATATTGGTCCTTTTGAGATACTGGATCATGTTGGGAAGGTAGCTTACCTATTGGAGCTTCCACCAAATCTCTGTCATGTTCATGATGTATTCCATGTATCTCTCCTGAGAAAGTACATACCTAATCCTTCACATGTACTAAGCTCAGAAGTTGTACCGCTAGAGCAAGATCTTTATTATGAAGAACAACCAATAGAGATTATGGATCGTAGTGAAAAAGTTCTACAAAACAAGACCAGTCTCTTGGTTAATGTTTTTTGGAGGAACCAGCAATTAGAAGAAGCTACGTGGGAACTTGGGGGTATGATGAGGGAGAGGTATCCTCATCTATTTGTTACGAAGTGACAAATTTCGAAGGAGAAATTATTTTCAAGTGGGGTAGAATATAACAACCTGAGATTTTATGAGAAATATATATTTGTTTATTTCTTATATTATACGCAACACCAAATTAATCTTTCACTACACACAACACTGGCTTGGCTTGCGTTACACGTAATCGCGACCTTCCTCGATAGTGTGTGTAGTACGCAATACCGGGTTTCACTAAACAATGATATATTGTTATAATATTATTATGGAATACCCATTATGGATTTTATTAACTAAATTTTGAATTTTATAACATTATTATTCATCTTACACATTTTCTAAAGCATGGTATGTGTGTAAAATAATTTTTTCGGGTAAAATAAGTATTTTTAAAAAACTGCAGTTTTCTCACCTTTTGATGGAGCACCCACTTTAATTCTAGTTTTTGAAAGGTTTATAAGTTCAATTTGAAAAAATAAAATTCTTATTTGGAATCAGGATATAAAAATTTACTTTGGATAAATTTTTCGTATTATTCTGATAACTTTCATATTTTAATGAATTGTAAAAACATGCTATATTTTAATTAAAAACAACTTTTTTCATCACCCTAATTTATATGGTTAAATTATAATATTGAATGGTTTTAAAGTATAAATGGAATATATATTTACCATTTAATATAATGCATGTCATTACCATTAATTTTACATTGAATTCATAGGTAAAAACATTTCAATCTTTGGCTATGTTTCAACTTATAAAACCCATTTTCTTAATAACAGGATTAATTTTAAATTAATTACTAAAACTTTTGTGTTTTTAATTTTGAAAAATGGATTTCATATTTGAATTTAGTGGGTATTTTTTTTTAATAGGTTACTTTTATTTTTTTGATATTATGAATAGTAACTAAGGTAATTTTTATTTACTGCAGTTAAAGGTAAATCGGGTAATTAAGGGTAAAAATAAGATTATAAAATTACCCTAACACCTTTCAAAATTCTATTGGATGACTAAATGTCGACCCATATCACCTAAGGGTCGTAATATATTAATTTTATGGATTTTTTACCATGAGACTAATTTTATTATTATTAAAACCAAAGAAAGTGACAACATTTCACTCTCTTAAATCTTATTAGTATAATAATTTTAATTTAGTGATAAACATCATGAAACATCTAACATGAATAGTCTCCATAAAGATAATAAAATTATATACATCATGTAAATATATTTATAATATTTAGGTATTAAATAATTATCGTTAAAGGTGACACAATATTGATATCGAAATTATTTTATTGATTGAAATATCAAATAAATGGTTTTAAAAATATTAAAATAAATATTATATGAACTATTTAATGTGATCCACTAATTTTCTAGATAAATATGACATGTTATGAATCTATTAAATATTTTATATCAAACATATCTTCTGTGAGGATTTTATTTAAATTCAAATAAGTGAATAGTGTCAAAATTCATAATATTGTTATTTTATAAAAATAACATAATATAAAATTGTTTTAAAATCACAAATATATTTAAAAATTAAAAATTAAAATTTATATGTTAAAATATTTAATAAATTATCCAATTATGGAAAATTAAAAACACATAAGTTATTATATATAACAATTTAAAATTTAGAATCTTATTTCCACATATAAAATTAAATAGATTAAATAAGGATAAATCTAGTTGAGGATGTTTAAAATAAATTCCAAACGTTTCGAAATTTTATTTTTTCATGATATTACAACCCTATATCATCTAAGCTTCTAATTTGAGTCATTTTGAAAGTTTTTATGCGGATTTTGAACTTATGATAAATTAATATTTTTCAGGTTTCCAAAGGTGCCCCTCTCCTCCCTTATAAAAGGGCACCTCCTCCCTCCCCTATTTACCCAACATTGAGCCTTAAATTTCGGCCAAACACTTACCATTAAATTTATCAAATTCCCTAGTAATAATTTGGAGGTTCTGGTCCTCTCAAAAGACCAACTCTAGTCCCATAAAAGGATGTTTAAAGGAGGCACGTCGAGGAAGAGGTAATCTTTTCTACCGAATCTTTCAAGTTTCTTCCTTATTATACTTCCTCTTATTTAGATGTTTCATTATAAAGTAACAACATCAGTATAAATAATATACTGATATTTTATTAAAAATATGAAACAACCCTATTTCATCTTCTATCCATCCTACGGAAAACAAAATCACCACGCGTGCGTACTTACGAAATACTGCCTCCACGCCGTGGTGTAATCTATTTTCCACCACCAACATACTTGGATGGGTATAATGGTGTAAATAGATAACTATATATGATTATTTTAATGTTATATTGATTCTGAAATATTATACATACACTTCAATACAATTCTATGATCATGGGAATGATATCATCGCTCGTGCATACGTACGACCTACCGTCTCCATGATGTGATGCGACTCGTTCGACAGGATCTTCATTGAATAATGATTATATAAATGAATTTAATTAATAAATATGATATATATTATACTGAAAACATTATGTAAATGATATATCTATAACCTAAAAATAATAATAACAATTTATTCGACAAAACATGCATAAGAACAGAAAGTAGTGAACACCCGAATAACGAGTAACAAGGAAATATTACCAATAAGAAGATAACAATATGACCATATATGATATCATAACAATGACTATGATTCTGTAATATGTCAATTACATTATTTAAATCATTATACGAGAGGTTTGGACATGTACAAAGCATATCAGACCTAAGGTAAGGGAAAATCTCAAAATCTCAATTTTTATCCGAGATTGTTTATACTTCGGTATTTACGGGGGAATATTTATCATCCAAATTCATGTTTACTCAATATAAAATATTTTTTCTATCCTACTAAAATTTTTTAAATCCAATTTTACCTATTGGTGAATTTTTATTAAAAGATATGAAATGAATATTTTTTCATTTTCAGTACGAGATACTTTTTAACTTTTCCGGACAAAGTACGAGAAAATGTTTTTTTAACTTATATGGAATGAATGGATTTTTATGATTTCATAGAACATTATTTCCCTGAATATTCCTTTAAATGTTTTCAAGTTTTATTTTTAATTAACTAATTTTAGTTTAAAATTGTATGACATATTACGAAAGGAAAAATGTTTTTGAAGTAGAAAGGATATTTTGCTCAGGAATGGTGTTCAAGTGCTTTATCAAAATTATTTTCCATCTAAGATAATATAGGGTTTTGTTTTTATCCTTATTTTTTCATTTACTTGATTAGGTTATGATGGAATTATGTCCTTTTATCTTATATAATTTATGTTATGATGGCATGATGTTTAATAATCCCATTTTTTATTACATGGGTTATGCTATGATATATGCTTCATGATTTTGTGGCACACATAAGAATGGTTTCATTATGAGATGGGTGGGAAATATATCTACCTCCAATGAATTGGGTAAAGATTTATATCTCATGATATAGACATGGCTGAAACGACAAGTTAATCCGGTTCAGTGATACAGGACTGGAACAATGAGTGAACTCGATTCAAAAATGGACTTTGTCCACTATGATAGTCTTGGCAATGAGTCTTGACTAATAAGAAATAATTTTCTATTATTATGTGTGTATACAAAAAAGTTTCATGTTTTATGTTATGATTATTGGGATTACATTTCACTACTATGATTTATCTCATGTTATGACATTTTGATCTCTATTGCAGGTTAAGATTTTCGAAATGTTATGTTCTTATGAATATGATATTTTCTTTGTATACCCTTACTTAGAATTTGAGGTCACCCTTTTTTAGGTTTTATTTTCCCTAGGTCAGGAAGTAGGGTATTAAGTAGGATATGCCAAATGGGACTCTAGATATGATGAAATAAATGGGAGACAATGTAGATGATTTGTGAACCAGTTGTTTATGTTTCCCAGTTTCTAAAGAAACTATACCTATACAGTCCTACCATGGTTTTGTTATATGTTGTAATATGTATGCTTCAATTCTAAAGTAATAAAAATTTATTTAAGGTATGGGTCATTATATATATATATATATATATATATATATTTTAATTTCAAAACATGAACATAAAGTTTAAACATCAAAATATTGAGTTGTGAAATAAATCTTAGCAGCATGTAAGGCATAGATCATAAAGGAACATTAATCATGATAAATAACATGGGAATAAAAAATTTAATTGTGGAAAACCATTATGAAAATGTTATGATTTCTATATTTTCCAAGGCATTGCTCCCAAGACCATCATAGTGGACAAAGTCCATTACTGAACCCGGGTTACTTGCCGTTCCAACCCTGTATTACTGAACCAGATTTTACTTGTCGTTCCATCCATGTATATCTCATGAGATATAAATCTTTACCCAATTAATTATAGGGAGATATAGGTCCCAACCATCTCATAATGAAATCATTATTTCGTGTTCCACAAAACAATCATAAATCATTCATCAGAACCCAAAGAATAATATGGGGTTTAAAAATATCATCCCATCATAACATAATCCATATAAACAAATTGATATAATTTTATAATAAGAAAAATCATACTATGTAAATAACATAGCTAACATACTTGAAACATAAAAATACTAAATAATTTCATCTTTTATGGAAAATAGTTTTGATAAAACACTTGAAATGAATTCTTGAGAAAAATATCATTTCTTCTTAAAAATAATTTTCTTTTCACAAAATTAATTGTAATCTTAAAAGAAAAATATTTTTGATGAATATAATCATGAAATATTGAATTGGAAGCTTCATGGGAATAAGGTGTTATGAAATCATTTAAATATGTTCATGCCTTATTAGTTTAAAAAACATTCTTCTCATACTTTTGCGGGAAAAGTCAAAATGTATCTCGTATGGTATACAAAAGAAATATTCTATCCATACCTCATAGAAAATGTCCAAAGGGGTAAACACGAATTTAAAAATACATGGAATAATAGTAAATACTTTATTAAAACATTTTTATAAAACATGGAAATTGATGATAAATATAACCCAGTAAATAGTTATGAATAAACAATCTCGGATAAGAACGAGATTGGAATAATTATCCATTACCTTAGGTTCGATATGATTTTTATGTATCCGAACCTCCTGTATAACAATTTAAATAATGTCATTGAATTATTCCAGAATTATATTCATTGTTATGATATCATATATGGTTATATTATTATCTTCTTGTTAGTAATATTTCATTGCTACTTGTTATTCGGGTGTTCATTGCTTTATGTTCTTATGCATGTTTTGTCGAATAAATTCTTATTCCTATTTTTAGGTTATAGATAAATCATTTAAAGATTTATATTAGTGTAATATATATCATATTTATTTATTAAATTCGTTTATATAATCATGGATTAATTAAGATCATGTAGAATGAATCTCATCGCACCGTGGAGACGGTAAGCCGTACATACGCACGAGTGACGATATCGTTCCCATAATTATTAAATGGTATTAGAGTGGATGATAGAATATCTCAGAATTAGTATCATGTTATAATAACTATATATAGTTATTATTCACACCATTATACACATCCATATATGGTGGTGGTGGAAAACATATTACACCATGACGTGGAGACGGTATTCCGTACGTACACTCGCGTGGTGATTACGTTTTCCGTAGGATGGATAGAAAGTGAAATGGGGATGTTTCATATTTTATAATAAAATATCAGTATATGAGTGATACTGATGTTATTACTTTATAATGAAACAAATAAAGAAGATTAATTAGAAGAAGAAATAAATTTGAATGAATAGGTAAAGGATATTACCTCTTCTTTGATGCAACACTTCTAAAACTCCTCTTTGGGCACTAAAGTTGGTCTTTGAACAAGACCAGGACCTCAAGTATGTTTCTAGCAAAGTAGAGAAGATAAATGGATAGGGATTGGCTGATCTTGAAGGCTCAAAATTGTGTTAAGAGGAGAGGGATGATGTGACATTTTATAAGAGAAGAGGGGGGAACTTTTGGAAACCTCAAAAATATTAATTAATAATAAAATCAAACCCCACTTAAAAACATCAATAGTGACTCAAATTAATATATGAGGAAATATAGGGTTGTAATCTCATCATCCAAACAAATTTATACATGTTGGGAAATTATTTTAAACCTTATCAACTTGATTTAACCTTATTTAATCTATTTAACTTTATTTGTGGTAATAATATTATAAATTTTAAATTGTTATAAATAATTACTTATGTGTTGTTAATTGTCTATAATTGGATACTTTATAAAGTTTTAGAGCATAAAAATTTCAATTTATAATTTATAATTATTTTTGTTATTTTTAATCAATTTTATAATATGTCATTTTTATAAAATAACAATAGTGTCTATTTTGAAACAATTCATTTATTTGAGTTTAAATAAAATACACATAGAGAATATATTCAAATTTTTTTTAATAAATTCATAACATGTCATATTAATCAAAACAATTCGTGGAGAATATTAATTAGTACGTATAATATTTATTTAAAATTTTTTAAAACCATTTATTTAATATTTATCTTAATAAAATAATTACTACAAAAGTTTTGTTTAATTATTTAATATAGTTATATTTTGCATAAAAATTAAAAATAATATAATATAAAGAAGATACATTTATATATTTTATAAGAATAATTTTAATAGAATTTATCTTCTAAAATAGAAAACTTTTAAAATGTTATGTTTATTAAATTATGAAGGTGACAATTTGACATCATTTAAAATAAAATAATATAAGTGTTATAATCGCTTTTATAAGGATCTAAATAGTAAAAAATTAGACATTTGATGCTTATGGTTTATATTTACATGCCAATAAGTTTTGGTCTGGTATTTGGGCCTTTTATTGGTATTATTAGTTTAATAAAAACTATATTATTGATTTTTCAATAAATAAATAATTTCTACATCATTAATGTATAAGCTATTAAAATAATTATATATTTCTTAAAAATTACAAATATATTACCATGATGAATAAAATCATTTTAGATTTCAAATGAGTATCTATAAAGGAATTTATATTCTGTATAACATTATATTAAACACAATTTAATTATTAAAGTTTGAGTGAGACATATTTCATTTTAATTTAAAAAAAAATAAATTAAATGTCTTAATCACATAAAAGTGGGTTCTAATAGATACCATTTCGACCCAAGTATAATTTAGGACGAAATATAATCATCAAATTATATTAAGACATGTGTAAAGGTAATTTTATAATAATATTTTTATCCTTAATTACATAATTTACCTTTAACTGTGGTAAATAAAATTTACTGTAGTTACTATTCATAATGCCCAAAAATAAAATTTATCTATTTAAAAAATTTTAACCTCCTGATTCAAAATATGGAATATATTTTTACAAATTCAAAACACATAAGATTTATTAATTAATTTAATTTTTTTCCCGTAGTTGGAAAAAACGGGTTTTTTTAAAAACATTGCAAAAGATTGAAATGATTTTACATATGAATTCATTGTAAATTTAATCATAATGAAATTCATTAAATTAAATGGTATATTTATCTTATATTTATACTTTAAAACAATTCAACATTATAATTTAACCATATAAATTATCATGATGAAAAAATTTGTTTTTTATTAAAATTTAGGATATTTTTATTATTCATCAAAATATGAATGTTATCAGAAAAATATAAAAATATTATCCAATGTAAATTTTTATATAATAGTTCAAAAGAAGGAGTTTATTTTATAAATTTGAACTTATAAAATTGTTAAAAACTAGATTTAATGTGGGTTTTCCATCAAAAGGCGGCAAAACTGCATTTTTTGAAAAATATATATTTTACCAGAAAAATTCATTTTGTTCTCATACCATGTTCTAGAATATGTGTAAGATGAATGATATTACTATAAAATTCAAAATGTGTTTAATAATATTCATAATTCCAAGTTCATAATAATATTTTAACAATATATCATTGTTTTGTGAAACTCGGTATTGCGTACAACAAAACTAATTGAAGAAAGTCACTCTTGCATGCAACACAAGCCAAGAATAGTGTTTGTGTATACTACAAGATAATACAGTGTTGTGTATAGCTCAATCTAATACTGGTTTAGCATAAAACATAAGAAATCAAAGAAATTAAAATGAATATTTCTCATAAAATCTCGGGGTGTTACATAGTCATCCCAATTGGTTTCGGTTTTGTTTTAGTTGTCCCATTTTTTGTTGATGCTATTGTATCTTTATATATAATGTATTTGTTTATATTAAATTATTTTTTGTTCATTTTTCATATCCTCTTAGGGTTTTTATATCTATTTTTATTGATTTAATCATTCCCATCTAGAATATTTTGATTCCTCGCACTAGTTTCCAGCATAGGAGGATCGGTAATGCCTCTTGGGACTTATTTACTGTCGGGTTAGGTGCCCAGTTCGGGGTCGACTCGGGTTGGTTCCTAAGAATACATGGATCCAAAAATAAATAATAATGGAGGAGTGGCTTAACGTTATCAGGAACTAGTTCCACCAAAAAAATAAATGTACTTTTATAATTTTATTCCATAGATTAAATGTTTCCCTATATAACTATTTTGTTTTTTATTAAGTTTTAAAATTTTATATCCAACGTAATATATCACTTGATATTAAATTAATGTGAAAATTATGACACAATGTATAAAAATTTATTCTAAAAAATGATATCTAATTTATAAAAAAATCATATATGTGTTGGAAATTAAATATAATAGAATCACTTGTAATGTGCACAAACATTTTATGAACCCTAACAACACTAACAATGTTTTTATAATTTAGTGGTAAATAAGTTCAATATAAAATGTAAATTGGTACTTTAATTGAAAAAAATTTATATTTATTAATAATTACAAATAACATAGAAATTTAATTTATTTTTAATAATCATTAATTGTTTAATACATTATAATTTATTATAATATATCATTAATGTCAATTTTAACATTATATAATTCATGTGAATTTTAAAATATATATACAACAAAAAATTTGAATATATTAATTTCAGAAATTCGTAACATGTTGTATTCATCTGAAAATTTAATGTTAGTAAATAATTCATTCAATTTACTCCAATTTTAATATTTTTAATACCATTTATTTTAGTTAATTTTTAACTAAATAATTTTTTTATTGGCCTTTCATAAAAATATTAAGCGATTAATTAGTCTCTATAAAATAAATATACATTATTTTGGTAAAAGTAAATTATTTTGATTTAAAAAGAATTTATATAACCAAACAAATGTTATTTGTTACAATTATAATGCTCTATATAAATTAAAAGGATGAATGGTGAATTTTGTTTTGGGTTTTTCTTTCCATAACTAATTATATATGTCAAATTCATGGAAATGTGTCACAAAAATAAATAAAATAAGTTTATAAAGGAATATTTATCTAAATATGTCAATATAAATAGGCGTGGACTCGTTTTTGGGTCATTAATACTCCATAAGAAATCTCTTGTTTTCTTTATTTATTATAATTACTTTAAATTATTTCCACAAATAAACTTGGTTGAAAAATTAGTTTATTTTATAAAGAATTGTAAATTATTTTTATTTGAAATGAGGAATCCAATTTTTCAAATTCCAAAAATATAAGTGGAAAAAATTAATTTAAAATTAATCCATTAGAAATGGTGATAAAGTGATTTTGTAAAATGGAAACAATCAAATGTTCACAATGTTTTTATATAAATATTTATTATGAAAGTTATTTAAATAACCTAATTGAATTACTATATATATTATTGAAAAATTTATAATACAAAGAAAATTTAATATATATAATAATATAAAAAATTATTTAAATGAAATGGATGTTTTCAATTAAAATTCAATGTTTTTCAATATTCATCAATAAATGAATGTTCACATTAAAACACAAAATAATCATCCTAAGGTGATTTCTATATTCTAATTTCAAATGTGATAATTTTTTAAATATATTTTATAAAATTGATAAATTTTAATTTTATATTTTTTCTACAATCATGATTAGCCCAACTCTTTGAAAACAAACTATTTTCAAAGAATATTATTTTTCTTTTAAATTATTATTATTTTATTTCTAATAAATATATAAATAATTAAGATGTGACAACTATATATTTTCATTGACTAGTTAATCATATACAGCCCCACCATTCCAACACTTATGTGATAACATTAATACTAAATAAAAACATTAATAGTATATTGTTATTTAGTAAAATTATTTATTTTGTGGAACATAAGAAAATCATAGTATTGTGTGTATTGTAAGATAAACTCATTATTTATTATTGGTGTATCTTAACTTGTGGTTTCAATAAATATTTCTTAAAATGGTTCAGTGTGAAACATAAGTCATCAAAAAAAGTAATTTATTCTAAAAAAATTAATTTGTAACAACATGAGGTGTTGGAATTAAGTTAATATATTGACCCTAAAACCATTAATCTCCCTTGGTATTTTCATTAAGTAAAATTAAAAAGTAAATCTTGAATTTTTTGGACCATTACATCCATGATGTAACATGATTCCTTTTATTTCAACAACATGCCAAGATGGTCATAATAAGGAATTTAATATAGAATTATGATATTTATGACTTATTTTATATTGTGAATGATAAATTATATTACTCCTCTGACCAAATCATTGAAAAATGATATCTAATACATGCATATGTGTGTACTACCACCTATATGGAAAGATTTATTTCTATTTTTATATTCATAACCTCATTTCATGGTGGGTATTAAGGATGGGATTAATGGATACATATGATTTTATGATTTCATTAGTTTTTTGAGCTGAATAATTGGATAACCCATTATGTATATAATGAACAAACAATTGTGGTTAATTCAATTATTTAAAAAGAGTGAACTTAGAGGAAAATGGTCTTTTATTTGTAGCTAATTACTTTATAGAATTTAAAATCTCTATCTAAAACATTCATATTATGATATAAAACACTAATACAAACTAAATAATGTAATTTTTATTTTGGTTTATAATATTGAAATTAACACACTAAATTTTCACCCATTAATCATGGTACAATCATGTTTGGTAATGTTTAAACACCTAATTGAACATTACTATTCATGTTTCTCATGGATGGCTACGAGTACATATTTTATAATAAAATTATTTTTAATTATTTATATATATTTTTATTATCATATGATTATATGAACATTTATCCCATTAATTGATAATTAATTATTCCATTATTATGAAACATTGAAACTTGTTCTCCACTTATGTCAACATAATGAATCATAACAAAAACTATTGTGAAATGAAATTATAGAATTAGAAAATATCATCCAAAATTTATTCATGTACCATTAGTTTTAATTTTATTATGAACATTGTAGAAGTATTTAATATATAATATTTTTTTTATAGAAAACCCTTTCAATGGGATAAATATTACCTATACTCTGTATAAAAAATTGCTAAAACCTGAAATATATACAAATATTTACATAGTGATTATAAATTATTATTATAAATGTTTATTGTTATTAATACTTTTATTAATTATATATTTAATGATATTAATTTACATCTTTTAGACATTTGGTGAAATTCATGAATGAATATGAACTGATGTAATGGATTTCTCCTCAAATTTTTATCTTTCAGACATGTTATCTTTTATGAAATTAATTTTATATGCATAGTTTTTATATACCCAATTTGATATTTTTTATCTTGATTTATATTTTACTCGTGGTATTTTATGTTCAATTACAATATGAATCATTCATGTGGTTTTTTTATTAAAGTGTTACTCAAGCAGTTGGTGTTTTCTTTGCCTCAGTTATATTTCTTTATGACATGGTGCATGTTGTGTAGTGCATTTACCTTATATAATGTCATGATTATTTAGCATCCCGTGAATTTTCAAAGCATTACATCATTGTAATTAATCGGATAAAATACTAATAATAATTTTATTTTCTTCAAATTTCTTTTGATTCTAGTGTTACCCTAATCATAAGAGTTTTTGGTAACTCGTGATTCATTCATTGAATTAATATCGTTCAATATAACATAATTTATACAATTTTGGTAAATTATACCACTTTATATTATTATATGGTATTCAATATATTTAAACATTTTTACAATATAATGCACTTTAAAAATTTTTAATTCTTCATGTAGTATGTTTACCATAATGGATATTCATAAATGAAATCTCATTGTTGGAGTTATAACATTTTGTCTTTTACATATATTTTCCATGTACAGGTTCTACCACCCAAATACTCAATTTCAGGGAATTTTAAAAAAACTCTTTGGGGAAAATGGAATTATTATAAATAATTGATTTTTTAATATTTTTAGAATGTTTTTTAGAAATGCTACGTTGAGAATAATAAAAACGGGGTTTCCTTTCATGCTCACTAAATTTTTTATCCCATAATCATTTATATAACTTACACATTACTTCATTTAAAGGATACATTATTAGAGATTATTTTTACAGTTAATTTCTATTAAACTCTTTCTCATATCCTTTTCAAAATTTATCTTTGGAATCAAAGAGATAATTTTTACATTACATTAATGTTAATTTCATTTATCCAAATGCACTATTTTGTTATCAATTGTATTTCCCTTATCATTCTCAAAAGTGTTTACCATAATGGAATTTATTTATGATGTTTTATACTATAATATATATATGTATATCATAATTTGGGGGGTTAGAAAATCATATCACACAAACGAATTATAGATCCCTTATTTTGTGATCCTTTTAATTAAAATAGTGTTTTTTCGTTTATGTCCAAACACTTTTATGTTTACTTTGTTTCACTATAAATATATTCTATTGAAAAAAAATTAAATTTCATTCTCATGTTTGTTTATAATCCTCATATCCATTTTATCAACATGGTGAAATGTATTGATAACCTTGATGATTACTGAATGGTAAGTAAGGTTATTTTTAATGACATTTTATATCATTCGTTATGTAGATAACCATATTTTTATTCCGTATGTGGTTCCATATAGAATGGTAATAAAATTAATGTTTAATATTATGGATAATGTATTGTAAATAATCATGTGATGAGTGTTTATTTGATATTATAGTCACTCGATTCATCAAGAGGTCTCATGAGACAAAATACATTTGGTTTTAGTTCATATATCCCCCCATAATAGGATAGTTTCATATATAAATCCCTTAAAAACCAATTTTTTGTTTAGAATTATTCATTCCATCATAATGATATCATTATTATCTATGTATATACATTCATTTATTATAATAGATATTGAAATCTTTCAGTTTTATATGGATTATGGTTTTTTTTGTTTACCAATTCTTGTCGCAATATATGTTCCATGTTATCACACGATTTCCCAAGTTTTATGTTTTTTGTTACCAACATTTCAACCTCACCCTTTATTATATTATCATTCCATAAGTTATGATGAAAATATATTCACATGACATGTTTACAAGGATAATATTTGTGAAATAATGTATGGGATATGTTGAAGTGTCATTATGGATTAATTTGTTTTGTATATAATAAAAAACATGTTTTTTCAATACAAATACCACAGACTATGTTAGTTATTGTTTTTTATCAATTAATCATAGTTATTTTATCAAAAATATACATATGATATAGTATATTGAATAAAATTTATTGCTTTTTTAATAAATATGTTTACTTAAATACATTTACATCTAATATCAAAATGGCTATGTAAAGTTTGTTTTTATGGAACCAGATATGGGATTATGGGTCCAGGGTAACAAATATTGTTAAAAGGAAAGGTTTAGATAAAATTAGATATTTGTTTTCTTATTATAGAAATTATATTTGATAACAACATAAGGATTATCAAAATTTAAATGCTATAGATAACACTTTGTGAAAGTATATGATTTAACCTTAAGGTATTAATGATAATATAATTAAAAGATTAAAATGAAATAAATTTAGTGAAAATAATTTGAATAATTATAAGTATAGAATGAAATCCTGATGTTATGTTAAATTCTTTAGTATATTAGTTTCTTAATAATTACATCCCAATCTAGATACTAGAATTTAGAAACAATTTTTACACAGATGATCCTAGGGGTAGTCACCCCAAAAATGGTAGGTCGATAATTAACTTGATCATAACATTGATGTATGATGGGGTGGAGGCTATGGAGGAACACCTAGTCAGACACACCGATGAGATATTATTTGTATAATCACATTATCATTATGAACCATTATGAATTATTTTATAAATAAGTTAACTTATTAAGATAGAGATGATAACAAAAAAATGAACATGGATAACCATGGTTTTAAAAAAGTGACACATTCATGGATATGAAATATTATATGTTTAAAAAATAGTTGTCATATGGGACGATATATTCATACAGATATTTTCATATTCATATTTTTAATATTATCATAACCATTTCAGTTTTAGTATTTGGTTGAGATAGGATGCTGGAAATGAATCTCTATATGACAAGTACCTATAAACCAATATGTTGAATAAACTAATAGGTGAGATTATATAAATATTAAATAATTATAGTATATGCCTACAATGATAGAAAATGTGAGTTTCTAAGTCTTACCAATATTAGTGAGTTTGATAATATAATATAAAATAATTATGGATACTCTTATCTATTTTAATTAGTGAAGTTATATTTATATATTCCATTTTGAAATATTATTAATGTTATAAAGGATTATGTACAAAATATATCAATTGTTCATAAATAGTTATTATATAAAAATTTGGAATCTTATTCTAAATGGTAACAATAAAATTGATAAGTTTTGTTTATAGAAATATTATATTTTTAGAGATATCTATTGAATAAAACATGTTTGAGGGATGGATAAGAATTAGGTTTAGTATAGATTTAATGTCAAAATAAAAAATTGTTATTTGAATATGAAAATGTAAGTTATGTAATATAAATATCTATGGGATTAAATATAAATTATTTAAAATTATTATCTAATTTTATTTTTAATATTTAAAATGACTAGTATGTGGTATTATGAGGTAGTGTTTTGAAACATTTGATAGTTAAATATATAGTTAATTCCTTTGAGAAATGTATAATTGTTTTCTTTTATTGACCAAGAGAATCAATTTTCATTAGGGAAGGAATTTTATGGAGAATATATAACTATGTTATATACCTACATGGGTATATGATTCTGTGAATTTATAAAGTTTATTGGAGTCATATAAGTAAAATGATATAGCCTATGAGACTATGGTTGATGTCGTATTAGAGGTTATTCCTGAATGATGAGTATGTTAATAATACCCACAACTAGTTTATTTAATGAATAATAGTTAAAATTTTGGGTACCCAATTAATTTAGGGGTGTATAATTTAACTCCATGATTTTTTTAATTTATGATTATGTTAAAATTAGTCAACGTATTTGATAGTTTCCCATTTATGCAATACTAAAATAAATTGAAACTGATATATGTTTTGGCCATAAAAACCTAAAAATTAAATTAGAATTAATTTTTAGGAGTAAAATTGATATAAAATATTCATTGAAATAAACTAAAGGCTACTCTAAATGTGAATGGAATTAAATTTATATAGCTGAAATTACTAACACGATCATTTTTCCCTAGAAATGTAATTATAGAAATATTTCATTTTTATGAGATATACATTTTTATTAAGAAAAAAAATACTTATGATAAAATATATTTCATATGAATAATTTTATAATACAAATTTAATTATAAAATATAAATAAATATTAATGAAAATGGTTAATATTCTAGAAAAGTTATTTTCCTATAAAATCATTCTTCCATTATATATGAAAAATTCATTTAAAATACTAATAACAAAATTTTTAATTTAAAATTAAAAAATGAAGTTTTATTAATATTAATTCTAATAATATAATAAATAGAATGAATTTTTTTAAAAAAATAATTATTTTTCAGTGAATAGAGGAAAATATAGTTTTTTAAATCTCAATACTTTTATGAAATAATTATTATTTTTGAGTGAATTTTAAATTCATGAAGAATTTTTATAAAACAAAATAAGAATTTTATTTTTATATTTATAATTTTTAGAATCTTAGTTTTAATTTCCAAGCCAAAATTTGATTTTTTAGAACATAATTATTATTTTTTTAAAACAATTAGACATTATATATTTATATATTTAATTAATTTATAAATTTATGAAAATTAAATGGATTTAAAATTTTAAATCACTAGTTCCAAATTTTATAATCAGTTCTACTTTCACCGTGGGAATAAAATACTTGCTTCCTAAGGTAATAATTATATATAAAAAATAACTGTAATGGTAAAAATAAAGAATCATAGAGTAAAATACCTCAAATATGTTTGAAAAATCCAAGAGAATTTTTATATTAGGCCTTGATAAACTTTATTACATCTATTAACCATTATTCACCACTTTTGGAGAAACATTCATTGAGAATTAATTCCCATTATTTATAAGATTTTAGTATTTTCAAAAATACCACCCCTTTTCTCTTGTAAACGGGGCAATCCTCTCCCAAACTCCCCTTACAGAAATACAAAATTATAAATGAAAAAATACCAATACTATCCTACACACTCCTTGATATATTATTGATGTTTTTATGTTCTAATATTCCACCCCTAAAAGGCTTTACACCCATTTCTTTTGAGATGATCATAGAAGTGAGGTATAAATTTATAAATTATTCGTTCTATTTCTATTTATTTAGGTGGAATTATTCTTCATTAAATTTCCTTAAAATATATTTAAAAGAAAAATACTATGTATATATTATACTTGTATGTTATTATAATTATATGACAAGAATTATTTATCCTCATCATTTCCGTTTAGAAAAACAAAACAGTGAATCAAGATTTTTTCTGACTACTACCTCCACAACCCAACATGATTTGTTTTCCATCCCCAAAATACAAGGATGTTCCAAATAGGTAATTTCAAAAATAATATTTATAAATAATAAATATTCTAAAATAATAAATAAAATAACATATTAATGATCCCTCCAATTCTATGGTATAAATAAATCCACCTCCATGTATACATGTTGACTAACACATCCACTACTCATTTGATTTCCATTTTATTATTTTATTAATGAATTTTATAAAAGGTTATAAGGTTGATTTTAAATTTTAAATGTGTTTTTTAATATATAATTAGGTTTCTCGGAAGAAAAATTGTTTAACATTTCAATGATATGATGAAAAAGTGATTATTATTAATGAATTAGTTTAAATAAGAAAAATAAAAGGGAAAAGATCTATACATTCTATGTAATAAAATTATATAAATTATATTTAATTTATAATTTAGAAAATTTTTAATATAAAAAACTTAGAAGAAGTTTTTTTGATTATTATAGTATTGAAATAATGATATTTCGAATGAGAAACTTGAAATGCACCATTTATCATGGTATGTTAATGTTTTTGTAGGTTTAACAACCTAAAAGAAAAATAATATTAGTGTATATCGTGGTTGAATATTAGAAATTATATACTCATATAATATTATATGAATATTTATAGAATGTTTTTGGGTATGGTTATGTGAATATTTAACTTAGTTTTTATGAAATCAACATTCATTTGTTATGAAACACCAAAACATTCTCATCGTTTATTTCAACCTCATTGATGAAACTAGAAATAACATGAAATGAAATCATAGCTTAAATGAATATCCTATAATATATTTTTCAATAGAATTAATTATCATGTAATGATTAACTATTTATAAAATAATAATACAGACACCGTTTTTATTAATCCAATTCAATGCGGAAAAAATTACTTACACCTAGTGTTTAAAATTAGTAAAATCTAAAACACACACTCAAATATATATAGTGATAATAAATTCAATCTATAAGTTTTTATTATTGGGAATATGTTTATTAATTATGTATATAATTCGGTTAATTTATATATTCTGTACATTTGGTACAATTAACTAACGAATCATGAATATGGTAATTGTGTTCATCTCATATTACTCTCCATAAGAAATATTTGGTTTTATGAACCTATTTTAATTTATTTTGAGTATATAATTACTATTTGAGATATCATATATTAAATTAACTTTTTATAATTTAACTTTATGTTAAATTATAATCCCACTCTTTCATGGGATTTTGATTGACATAATTCTCAATATTTAATGGTTTTCTCTATTACAATTCTGATTTCAAGAGACATGATACATGTTATAATATTTCTTTTATATAGGGTTAAATTAATTTATTATTACTTGAATATTATATGAATATAATTACTAATTATTCATGGTATAAACAATTCCATATGAGGTTCTTTTCTTTAAATTCATTTTCATTCAATAGTTACTCCTCTATTATAAGTTTTTTTGTAACTCAAATATGGACCAGTGAGTTATGATTATTCATTGGAAGTTATTTCATATAATTTTGGAAAGTCCAAATATTTTATTGTATTATGTCATATTCTCTCTTTTTTTTATTTTCATCGCATAAAACCCATTGAAAATGATTCAATAATTATAGTGCATGTTTTCTGTATGGTCTATTGATAAATCAAATATAACTTCATTGAGTAATAATGTTTCATCCTTATTTTTCCCCATTTTGGGGCTCTATCACCCAAATAAATTATTATATAGTATTTTATAATCCTAATTTTTATGCCAAAATTATCAAACAAATTATTTTTTTTAATCATTCTATGATGTTATTTCTGAACAATGGTGTTTTTACAATAATAGAAATAGTATTCATGCACTTTATAATGTTTTTTATTCCACTTATCATTTCTAAAACATATAAAATATTTCTTTTTAAGGATCCACTATTGAATTTTAATTTTAGAATTAATTTTTTTCAAAATATTTTATGTCACCTTTGAAAAATTTATATTTTAATAGGATATGTAAATTTTTATTTTACATCAAGGTTAGAAATATTTTCATAATGATATTTCATGTTTTTTATTCGATTAGAATTATCATTAAGAAAAGGATTTTCATTAATGAGTTTTCCGATTCTTGAATTATCAATTAATATATAAATATTTCTGTTATAATTTTTAGGATTTAAATTTTGGTATCAAGTAATTCAATTCATTATCCATTCATTTTTGATACCATATAAAGAATTATTTTCATGAGGGTGTTTTTTATTTATGTCAATATACTATTTTGATTACATTGATGCAATGTGGATATATTATTTTTCAATTATATACATTCCATATCTGTTGGGGTTATGATCTTATGAACCATTTTATTGACTTAGGGAAAATTATATATAGTCTTCAGGACTATTGATTGCTAACATGGGTTTATTATGTATTTCTAATTTGTATCATTCATTAAATTGATAGCCAGGTTTTTATTCAATAAAAGGTTTCACATGGAATGGTACAAAAAATCCCCATTGAATCTTATGGTTAATTAATTATACATAATCATGTGGTGAGTGGGGATAAGAATATTATATCCCCTCTATCCATCAATAGGAATCATGAGAAAAAATATGTTGAGTTTTGATGTATACCTATCCTTATAATAGGACAATGTCCTGGAATAGGGACTTGAATATTTGTGTTTTATGTCCCACATTATTCATTTCATTTTTAATAGAACATTATTTTTTTATCCATGTTTTAATTTATTGTAATGGATATGTAAATATTTTAATTTTTAGTTGATTGTTTATATATGTTGTTTATGTATTCCCTCTATAATATTTATGATGTGTTTATGCCATGATTTACTTAGTTGAATATTTCCCTTTATAAATCATCTTATCACACCCATTCTAATGATTCCATTCACCATATTATAAAAAATAAATACACGTGAAAGGTTTAGAAGGACATCATGATTTAAATAATTTATTAGAGATGATGCAGACTTTTAATCTATTAACTACATTCATATATGATAGAAAAAGGTTATTTTGATATGAAGAACAAGGGCATTGTTAATTATTTTTTTTCCAAATTCAATTAATCTTTAAACATGAATATATTACTGGGTTGTAAGTGAAAATATATCATTATTTTTTTAGTTAGGGATTTTTATATATAGGATTTTATATATTTTATCAAAATTATTATGTAATGTTTGTTTATATGTAACTGAATCCATTATTGTGGGTATGGGTACTCATAGGATTTTGAACATGATATTAAATGTTATGTGTTGACACCCAACGATTAATAAATTTTCAAATATGGGAACATCAAACTAGTCAATTATTTTGGTTCTTATGAGTGAATTCTTCTTGAACATATAATTTCCTTGAAATTTCATTTTGTGGGGCATTACTTCTTTATTTTAACCCATGTGATAGAGGGTTGAGACTGGAATGACGTTGATTCCAAATTAATTTTCAATTAAGGCTTGTTGGAAATAGATATCCCTGAGTTTTACATATATATAATGGCATAGTGTTCCAATGTATGAATTATTATAGTTATTATATTTAACAAAAATTAACATGTAACATTGTACAAGACCAGTTTCCATATCATATGCATCATCCATCAAGACATACTTATCAATAATATGTGGTCATAAGAGGGCCTTAGAATTTGCATACAAGACTGCTATAATGAATTTCAATGCATCCTGAATATACATTTTGTTTAGAATAACCGAATAATTCATCAAGATGTAATTTTATTGGACCAAAGTCATTCATATACTATCTTATGGTTGTTTTAGGGCTTTAAGTTTTTATGTCACTATAGGATGTGTCAACAACACCTTCCACTGTCCAATAAATGCGTGTTTTTATATTATATGAATTTATCATAACATGATTACCAATATATTGAATTTGACTATATGAATACACAAATAATGTAGATACTATAGTAAAATGGGTTTCAAAAAATCCATTGATTAATCCTGATTTGATCATTTCTCTTGATAAGATCATATAAAGTCTTATCTTTAGGCCTTCACAATATATATAACATCAGAAGAAACAATAAAAAATATTGAGGGACCTACGGTCCTCACCTTCCATTATCACTATAGACTGTAAATCATTTTCCCTTTCCTCCACAATTACAGGTGGTAAAATCACATTCATATGATTCTTCTTCATCAATGAAGTGTTTCATCTATGAATCACATTAGCTAAATGGTATTATTATTATTCATCTGTTGAGGATATCAATGGGATTGGTGGTTCCCATTTCTAATTTTGTGGGATAGTTATCATCCTACCAATGACAGGGGATGTAATTCCAAATGATTATTGAATGGATTGGGTTTCAGTGAAAATTCCTCCCCTAATATTTTTTAAGATATGATTATGAAGAACATTGTAGGATAAACATGATAAAGATGTTAGTCCTCATAGTACATGGGGATATGTGACTATTATTGTCAATTTTATTTATTCCCTATACATGGATTGAACATTATGGATTAATTCCATTATCATATATTTTTCATTTTTTTATTTTATTTGGACATAAAAACATTCTCCATCTTCTTTTTGAGGATATCTAAAAACATGGGCGTATTGTTCGTAGGGATTTACTAATTTGACATACATAATATTTATCATCATTGATAGTATATCTGTGAAAATTAATATTTCTTAGATGTTTTTCCTTAAAAACAATTAAAATGGGATATAATTCTAGTAGTCATTTTGACTAACTTTGTTATGATTGCAAGCCACTATCATTTATTTCATGCTATTCATTATATCTAAAAATAATAACCTTGAAAAATTTATATTTCAAAATAAATAAAATATATTCCTCTAATCCCATTATAGAGGATACCTATAATCCTTATTTAAATATAGATAATGTACTATTGTTTTGTATATCATTCAGGTAGATACTATATATAATATTGTATTGGATTTATTTATATTGATGTTGGATTTAACATTAGGTTTTTGGACACTACACTATTACGATTACTCCTAGAGATAACATGAAATGGTAATGAAATAATGTCAGAAAATAGAATACCATTTACCCAGTTTTATTCTATAACTATAATATTAATAAATTTATAGGGTTATTTACAAGAAATTGGTGTTATTTTCAGTTTATCATAGATATTTTCTATGAAAGTCTCTAAAATATAATAATTATGTCTTTTCATGTTTTTTGAATAGTTATTTCACATATATATGGAGATAAATTCAATGATGATCTTTATTTTATTATATTTTTTGAACAAGTGGACAAGTATAATTGTCTCCTTCACTATAGAGATGAATTAGTTAAAGGACTATCTGCACATCTCATTTTTTTATATATTGTTCTGGTTGATTGTCATACTAGTTATATATTGAATCTTATGTAGTCTTGAACACCCATATAAGAATTTTTACCTCTTTTCACAACACTAATCCAATTATAAGACTACATTGACACAAAAAGTGTGCATAGTGTTTCTAGTGGTCTACCATTATACAAATAATAGGTAAATATGTTTTTTAAATATTTGATAGGGATGATTATAGTTGACCAAATAAGGGTATGAATTTCTCATTCATTCTACTAGTGTTATTCTGGAATTTATAACTTCCATTTAGGTAGTGAGGGAATCGATTAAATAAATGATATCTATTGGAAACATCATTATTTTGGGCACATTAAAATATCCAAGGGTTGAACCTAAAACAATCATTACCCCCACACCAAAAATAATTATATTTTATTTTATAAGGTATTTGAAATCATACCTATAAAGACCCAGCCTTAAACATTTCAAAATATTGAATTAAATGGATAATTCACATTGAGGATCTTTTCAGGTTTATAGTTTTAGAGAATTAGGCCATAACTATTACATTACAACATGAATATTACACATATACACTACTACTCAGTGTCCATTTTTTTCATAAAATAAAAACACTTAAAAAGAAACATGTCTAGTTCCATGTTTTAGATAGCATGACTATTCCTTGATCCATTCCTTGACCCTATTCATCTTTATATCCTGTGAAAAACATTTCAAAAACATGGGATGAGCATAAAAAGCTTAGTAAGGGTTATAAAATAAAGAAAGAAAACATTATCCCATCAATAATTACAAATCAATAAAACCAATACTTTTTAATCATAACATACCTTACAAAATCATAAGATTTATGAATAACACATAGAAATCATAAATCATAAAGGTAAATTATGGAATTCATTACATACTTACATTGTAGCTATCACAACTACATAGGGAGTCACATTTGGAATACCCATCATAGTATATTCCCTAAATATATTAGGAGAAACATTCACGTTTACCTCCGTCATGCTACCCAATGCATTGGAGAGCTATCTCTGGCTGACCCGCCCTAGGTTTATAACATAACCTCCCGTATACGTAAACAATGCCTAATAACCATAACATAACACATAAAACAGAAATAAAGGAAAGATAACATTTCCACATACTAATCACAATATATCATATCAATATATTGAAATAAACAATGCTTTATCAAACTATTTTCATAACCATTTAAAACATTTAATAAATATATTTTTGAATCAAAGTGTCCCATACCACTTGGAAGATTTTAAAGAAATTAACATTTTAAAACATTAATGTCCATATAAATAAATCCCAATTTTTTTTGAAAACATGGACATTGATGATAAATATTTAGAAGAATAAATGGATTCATGATATAATATGTAAAAGTAATGTATATACACCATATAAGAGTGAATTAGTGCATAAAAATAATGAAGTCTCAATGGAATGTAAATTGATATGCACTCCTTTATAAAGACGGTATCCTTAGATTAAGGATAAATCAATGACATAATTTATGTGTGAAAAATATAAATACACCCAATATAAAAGGATATTAAATGTAAAACTATTAGAGTTCATTCACACATATTTATAGCACTACATAATCAACAATTAGAAGTTTAACCCAATGAATTGCGATTAGGTCATGAAGTCCCTTTACAAAAATTATACAGCCTAACGGTGTCACTTTAAAATTAAGAAAATGATTTTATTAGATAAATAGGGTATCTCATCACATGGACATAAAATTTACATCAATAAGGATATATAATAACATATCCCAACATAAGAATATGTAAATTAAAAGACATAACAAAAAGAAGTATTTTAAAAAGAGGAGGTTGAAAGGTTCCCTTACTGATTTGGTAACTTTCGAAACATACACCACATGAAATAAGGATCATAAAATTAAGATTTAATTACCCATAAATTAAAGGATATTACATAGGGAATACATTAATGGTCATTACATACACCACATTCAATAAATAAGTGGCGAATAATGGAAATCTCACAGATTTGAAATTGAGATAAGAAATCCCTTATGAAAATTTGGCAGCCTAACGGCGCCACATAAAAATTCTTATAATGAAATGATGAGAGAAATAGGGGGTATCAAATCACGTGAAAATAAAAATTACCATATGGTTAATATAAAATAACATCCTCCAACATAATAACATGGAGCATAGAAGAAATGACATAAAAGAGAGTACTTGAAAATAAAGAGAGAGGTCGGATCCCTTACCTTGTGTCCGACTTGACTCGATCTTTCTTTAATCTCCTGAATAATAAACTAAAGTTAATTTCTAATTGCTTAAGAACCTTTTTAAAGTTTATTATTTCTTTTATATAACTTATTACCATGTTATAAACATTATTTAATCATTTAAGTTAATAACGTTAATTTTGTCGATATTTGGTACATGAGTCAAAAATGAACACCTTATATATACAAGTTGTCCATGTGGTCAAAGGTTCATTATATCCAGAATTATATTCATGATTTGGATATGATATATATCTTATATATCCAGTATATACATGTTTTTATAATAGTACATAACTTTTAGAGGTAAGAAATGAAATGCACCGTTCATGGAGACGGTAAGCCGTACGTACGCATGAACGCTACTTTAATTTCTATTTTTTATAGAAATAAAACATAATTATACAAAGTTATATTATAATTCCAGTATAATATCAAATATAATATCACTAACTCCATCATTTATACATCCCACATAAGGCATTAATGAATCAAATCACTTTGAGGGGCCGGTAGTCCGCACTTCCTCAAATGAGATTATCGTATTTACCCACTATGGAAACCATAAAGTCTTGATATAATTGGGAAGTACAGAAGCATAATGAAATCATAAAAATAATATATATCATATATAAATATAGTTCCATCATAATGGCCACCATGAGAGGAGGTAAGATGTAATTGAAAAATCATCATTTCGTGGGGCCTTAGTTTTCCATCCACAGAAACATTATGTTCTTCATCCATTAGATGGAGGTGTGTGTAAGTGTAGTTCAAATACATCTCATAACAACATACTAGTATATTGAGGATACTGGTTTTTTACAAAATAAAGTAATAAAAAATATTTTAGTGGTTGGATAAGTAATATAAAAGAAAACAATTTAAGAGAAATTGTTACCTTTAACTTGGGTAACTTCCTTTGGTTTAAACCAATGGACTTCTTGAAGTGACTTTTTCCTAAGGTATGGCTTCTAAGAGGAGGATATGTATGTTGAGAGATTAATTGGGTGGAGTTTGTACGAGCCAAATGGCTTGAGAGGTTTGAGGAATTGGTTAGAAGTGGTCTCTTTTTATAAGGGGGAGGAGGGGCTCTTTAGGAAAGAGTGAAAGTATTATTTTATAATATAATGATATTTGGTTTCTAATGGTCCACAAATCATTATAGTCGAATATAAGATGATTAATGGTAGAAATAAAATCATAAAATTATAATTGGACATGTTTTGGATAATATTTTTAGCATTATAATCTTATTTATTTAAATCATTTATTAATGAGGTAAAACTTGCATCATTATTATGTCATAAATAATTTAATTTATTTGTTGTCTACAAATTTTAAAAAAAACCATGATGTAGAAAATATTTTTATCTCTCCAATTTATATTTATATTCAAAAATATTCTTTATATAACACCATATAAAAATTAATTACTAAAAGATATTTGTTTATGTCTATTTTGCCTTTACATTAAATTAATTAGTCTAAATTGTCATTATCACTACCAAGTGGCTCAAAGGGGTCCCAAAATAGACCCAAAGATTCCCATTTTCGTTATTGACTCAGAAAATAAGTTTTGGACAAGTTTTAATGTAATTTTAAATTATTATAATATTCTTTTAACCTTGAATTACCTTATTTACCTTTAATTGCGGTAAATAAAATTCAAAAGTTATTATTCACCAAAAATTATTTTTATCTTAATGAACCAAATTTTACTTCATGATAAAAACCATGTATGCCTTATTTTTTAAATTCAATTCACAGAAGTTGTAAAATTTAATTTAAATGAAAAATTCAGTTTTTTAACTACCACTAAGTGGTGTCACTATTCATCAAAAATTGAAGTTTTTCAGAAAAATACCAAAAATTCATCCTAAGAATTATTTGATATTGCGAATTCAAAATTGATATCTATTTTTCCAAATTAAAAACATAGAAGTGGAAGTAATTAATTTAAAAATTAATTCATGTCGTTAAAACAAATAGCGTGTTTTTAAGAAACAATAACTATCAAAAGGTCGACACTGATTAAGTCCAATTTTGAAGTGAAATTAATTCTAATGACCAACATTGGATTAAATTGTAAAAATATATTTCAATTTCAATTTAAAACCAATTAAAAGGATAATCTAACCATATAAATAAATTATATTAAAAGGCACTTTTGATTTAAAATACAATATTTTTCAATATTCATTACAAATGTACTTTATCAGAAAAATTCCAAAAATTTACACAAAGTAAATTTTGATGTACCCATTATAAAGAAAGATTTTATTTGTTCAATTAGAATGTATTAAAGTGACAAAAAATATATTTAGAGAGGGTTCTCCATTAAAAGGCGATAAATCGGCCTATTAATGTAAATTATGCTTAAAATTAAATTTATTCACATTTTATGCCTCTAACTTTTTTTGGATAAATGTAAATACATTTAACAAATATTTATAATAATATTATAGTTAGTTTAATTCATTCCCTCCAATATAACGGCTAGGATTTAAATACCATTTAAAATAATAATATTATATTATTAGTGTGCAACGTAAGATTTCAAAGAAACCTGTTGTTGCGAATCGGGTATGCTTTCGAACACAGCAACCCTTTTTAAAGTAAAATTAATATTTAATTAAAAAGTTAATAAATATGAAAAAGTCATAGTCTTTATTTACCTGGGATGTTACATCCTTCCACTCTTTTGGGAATTGTGTCCTCATAATTTTAAAATTTTGGCTTGGAAACTTTATGGAAAGTCCCATATTGGAAAAAGAGTTAGTAAAACTACCACTCTAAAAGAAAGAAAGAGAAGCACAAAGGTCACCCGAGTAAACCCATACTAATATTCAATGAAAACATGGATATGGAGGAGAAAACAAAGGGTCATGTTCTGGTGGAGAGTGTTAGGAAACATATTTAGGAGAATGTTAACCACCAGAAAATCACAAACTTGTGATGGGTTTAACAGTCTTTGATTCCCAATAGGAAAAGTTAATGGAAATGTTTTTGTTTAATGTTAATTTTATTTGAGGAATTTTTTTATGAGCTTAACCAAAAACATAAGGAAACATACTTACTTGTCATGTATAGTTTCATCCTTTAATAAAATTATACCACAAAATCATCTTTTCTCCAGTCGATGAATATTCAAGATGACTTGCTCACATTAAAAGTGCTATAATAATTGTCTAGAGAATTAAATAATCCACAAAAGATGAACTATAAATTTCCCTTGTCTTTAGATAGTAACCAAAACCAAAATTTCTAGTACAAGATCAGATAATCCCCAAAAGGATAATCCTTTTTAAAAAGAAAAATTACTCTTAATCTACAAAATTCAACAAAAAAATCCAAGGTTCAAGAAACACCATTAAATAAACTAATATCCCTAAAATTATCTAATGTAATCAAAACTAAGATTTAAACCCAAATATCTGAAGGATTTAATCACATAGTCTTCCAAGGTAAATCTTAACATTTATCTCCAAATAACCCCAGTTACTCTAAAAGTATCATACTGAAAATTAATTAACCTAATCACATATCCTCCATGATAGGTTAATAATTTCCATAGATAACTCAAAATCAAATTATTATTGATTCATAAGATCATCTAACTAAAAATAATTATTCATATTAAATAGGGACTTCATGTAGTCCAGTGGTAGGCAATAAATACCAGTCGCACTTTGGTAGTGGGTTCGATTCAGAGTGCCTTGCCGGATGCGATGGGTTTTCACCCATCCTACAGGTTTTGTTTTTTATAAAGCTCAAAAATAACCCTAACATTTTTTTAACCTCAATGGTTTCCTTATAACTCTCATTTTCATCCAAATTCATTATGATCTAAACATCTTAATTCTTGAAGTCTTATTTCACCACCAAATGATAAAATAAAATAGTCCCCAAAATGAAGAACATCATACCTTGATCATGGTGTCCATTTGGTTTCATCTTCATCTTGTTCATGTAGGTAGAAGGTCCATGCATCACAAAAATGATTTATAGATCCTTAAAAATCATTTTCTTCCTCCATCCAAATACACGTTGTACAACATGGGTCATATTGGTGTTCACAGAAAAACAGTTTTGGAAAATAATCATGTATGACATATAATTTCAAAACATCTGATAAAACATGATTTATATAAAACAGTCGAATCGAATTTGAGTTGAAACATTCAATTAACGGTCCTTTTAAAATACCATAAGTATGTGATGAGAGACTATATTTTAAATTGAAATATAAATAGGTTGCGCAAGGGTCTCCTCCTTCAGTACCTTTTTTAAAATTATAATATGCTTAAAATTCTTGTGATAAGGTAAAATATTTGAAAATTCCTTGATAATATTTACC
Organism: Viscum album; assembly: GCA_963277665.1. NCBI lineage: Eukaryota > Viridiplantae > Streptophyta > Magnoliopsida > Santalales > Viscaceae > Viscum > Viscum album. The sequence continues at coordinate 1,766,907,747 of OY728140.1, forward strand.
TTTCTTGAAAATATGATAATATTGTAAAATTAAGATTTTATTAAATACAACCCATGACCCACGATGATAAAGAGGTATATTGGAGGTGATTTATATCTCAAACAACTTCTTGCAAGTGAGTTGTATGCTTGAAAAAGTTTCACAATCATCCGAACATGAATTTGCAATAATTATTGCAAGCATGTCATCAGGAAGAGATAGAGATGTCATTTGAGATCCTCCTCCTTCCATTTTTAACTTTCCTTCCTTGATCTGAAATAGTTATAAAACAAGGATTTAACTGAAATAATAGATAGGGACCAACCATATGTCTAACAAAAATTCATAATCCCTAAAGTTGTCTAAACTGACCTCTAATACCAACTATAATGACTCGGCCTTAAACATTACATAATATCGAATTAAATGGATAATTCACATTGAGGATATTTTCAGGTTTAGAGTTTTAGAGAATTAGGCCATAAATATTACATTACAACTTGAATATTACATGTAGACACTACTACTCAGTATCCATTTTTTCATAAAATAAAAACACTTAAAAAGAAACATGTCTAGTTCCATGTTTTAGATAGCATGCATATTCTTTGATCCATTCCTTGACCCTATTCATCTTTATGTCCTGTAAAAAACATTTGAGAAACATGGGATGAACATAAAAAGATCAGTAAGGGTTATAAAAAAAATAAAGAAAACATTATCCCATCAATAATTACAGATCAATGAAACCAATACTTTTTAATCATAACATACATTACAAAATCATAAGATTTATGAATAACACATAGAAATCATAAATAATAAAGGTAACTTATGGCATTCATAACATACATACATTGTAGCTATCATATCTACATAGAGAGTCACATTTGGAATACCCATCATAGTATATTCCCTAAATCTCTTAGAAGAAACATTCACATTTACCTCCGTCAAGTTACCCAATGCATTGGAGAGCTATCTCGGGCTCACCTGCCCTAGGTTTATTACGGAACGACCCGTATACGTAAAAAATTCACAATAACCATAACATAACACATAAAACCAGCATAAAATAAATATAATGTTTCCACATTCCAATCACAATATATCATATCAAGATATTGAAATAAACAATGCTTTATCAAACCATTTTCATAACCATTTAAAAAATCTAATAAATAGATTTTTGAATCAAAGTGTCCCATACCACTTTGAAGATTTTAAAGAAATTATCATTTTAAAACATTAATTTCCATATAAATAAATACCAAAATCATTTTGAAAACATGTACATTGATGATAAATATTTAGAATAATAAATCTTTAAAACATTTAAAACGATATTTTAGTTAAAGAGTTTTTAACAAAATGAGAGATGCATGAATACAAATAATTGAGGAATAAAATTTAATAATAACATTATAATATCATGAGAATAAAAGGATTCATGATATAATATTTCAAAGGACAGTATATACACCATATAGGAGTTAATTGGAGCATAAAAATAATGAAGTCTCAATGGAATGTAAATTGAGACGCACTCCCTTATAAAGACGGTATCATTAGATTAAGGATAAATCAGTGACATAATTTATGTGTGAAAAATATAAATAAACCCAATATAAAAGGATATTAAGTGTAAAAAAATCATAGTTCATTCACACATATTTATAGCACTACATAATCAACAAGTAGAAGTTTAACCCAAAGAATTGAAATTGGGTTAAGAAGTCCCTTTACAAAAATTCGACAGCCTAACGACGTCACTTTAAAATTTAGAAAATGAGTTTATTAGATAAAAATGGTATCTCATAAAATGGACATAAAATTTACATAAATAAGGATATATAATAACATATCCCAACATAATATGATGTAAATTGAAAGACATAACAAAAATAAGTCTTTTAAAAAGAGGAGGGTGAAAGGTTCCCTTACCGATTTGGTAACGTTCGAAACATACACCAAATGAAAGAAGGATAACAAAATGAAGATGTAATTACCCATAAATTATAGTTTATTACATAGGTAATACATTAAGGGGCATTAAATACACCACATTCAATAAATAAGTGACGAATAAATGGAAATCTCACGGATTTGAAAGTGAGATAAGAAATCCCTTACGAAAATTTGGCTGCCTAACAGCACCACATAAAAATTATTAAAATGAATTGATGAGAGTAAGAGGGGGTATCTCATCATGTGAAAATACAAGTTAATGTATGTTTAATATAAAATAAAACCCTCCAACATAAGAACATGGATCATAGAAGAAATGACTTAAAAGAGAGTACTTGAAAAGAAAGAGAGAGGTCGGATCCCTTACCTCACGTCCGACTTGACTCGATCATTTTTTAATCTCCTAAATAATAAACTAAAGTTAATTTCTACTTTCTTAAGAACCTTTTACATGTTTATTATTCATTATATATAACTTATTACGAATTTATAAATGTTATGTAATCATTTAAGTTAATAACGTTAATTTTGTCGATATTTGGTACTTGAGTAAAAAACGAACACCTTATATTTACAAGTTGTCCATGTGGTCAAAGACTCATTATATATAGAATTATATTCATTATTTGGATGTCATATATATCTTATATATCCACTGTATACATGTTTTTATAATAGTGCATAACATTTAGAGGTAAGAAATGAAATGCACCGTTGATGGAGACGGTAAGCCGTACGTACGCATGAACGCTACTTTCATTTATATTTCTTATTTTAATGGAAATAAAACATAATTATACAAAGTTATATTATAATTATAGTATAATATCACCTATAATATCACTAACTACATACTTTATACATCCCACATAAGGAATTAACGAATCAAATCACTTTGAGGGGGCGGTAGTCCGCACTTCCTCAAATGAGATTATCGTATTTACCCACTATGGAAACCATAAAGGCTTGATATAATTGGGAAGTATAGAAGAATAATGAAATCATAAAAATAATATATATCATATATAAATACAGTTCCATCATAATGGCCACCATGAGAGGCGGTAAGATGTAATTGAAAAATCATCGTTTTGTGAGGCCTTAGTTTGCCATCCTGAGAAACATTATGTTCTTCATCCATTAGATGGAGGTGTGTGTAAGTGTAGTTATAATAATTCTCATAAAAACATCCTAGTATATTTATTATACTGGTTTTGTTACAAAATAATGTAATAAAAATGATTTTAGGGGTTAGAGAAGTAAAATAAAAGAAAATAATTTAAGAGAAACTGTTACCATTAATTTGGGTAACTTCTTTAGGTTTAAACCAAAGGACTTCTTAAAGTGCCTTTTTCCTAAGGTAAGGCCTCTAAAAAGAGGAGAGGGATGTTGAGAGATTAATTGGACAGAGGTTGGACGAGCCAAATGTCTTGATAAGTGTGAGGAATTGGTTAGAAGTTGTCTCCTTTTATAAGGAGAGGATGGGCTCTTTAGGAAAGCGTGAAAGTATTATTTTATAATATAATGATATTCGGTTTCTAATGGTAAAAAAATCATTATAGTCAGATATAAGATGATTCATGGTCGAAATAAAATCATGAAATCAGAATTGGACATGTTTTGGATAATATGTTAAGCATTATAATCTTATTTATTTAAATCATTTATTAATGAGGTAAAACATGCCTCATAATTATGTCATAAATAATTTAATTTATTTTTGTCTAAAAATTATAAAAAAATACCATGATGTAGGAAATCATTTTATCTTTCCAATTAATATTTGTATAAAAAATATATTGCTTATATAACACCATATAATAATTAATTACTAATTTTTTTTTTGTTTATGTCTATTTTGCCTTTACATTAAATTAATTTGTCTAAATTTTCATTATCACTGCCAAGTGTCTCAATGGGATCCCACAATCGACCCAAATATGCCCATTGTCTTTAATGACTCAACCAATAAGGTTTGGACAAGTGTTAAGGTAATTTTTAATTATTATAATATTCTTTTATCCTTGAATTACCTTATTTACCTTTAACCGCGGTAAATAAGTCAAAAGTTACTATTCCCAAAAAAATATTTTCATCATAATGAACCAAATTTTACTTTTTATAAAAAACCTGTATGTCATATTTTTGAAATTCAATTCACAGAAGTGGTAAATTTTCATTTAAATGAAAAAGTCAGTTTTTTAAACTACCATTAAGTGGTGTCACTATCATCAAAAATTGAAGTTTTTCAGAAAAATACCAAAAATTAAGCCTAAGAATTATTTGATATTCAGAATTCAAAATTGATGTCTATTTTTCCAAATTCATAACATAGAAGTTTCAGTAATTAAGTTAAAAATTAATTCTCATTGTTAAAACAAATAGCGCGTTTTTAAGAAACAATAACTATCAAAAGATCGACACTTGATTAAGTCCAATTTTGAAGTGAAATTAATTCTAATGACCAACATTGGATTAAATGGTAAAAATATATTTCAATTTAACTTTAAAACCAATTAAAAGGATAATCTAACCATATAAATAAATTATATTAAAAGGAACTTTTGAATTAAAATACAACATTTTTCACTATTCATTAAAAAATGAACTTTATCGGAAAAATTTCATAAATTTACAGAAAGTAAATTTTGATGTCCCCATTATAAAGAAAGACTTTATTTGTTCAATTAGAATGTATTAAAGTGACAAAAACTATATTTAGAGAGTTTTCACCATTAAAAGGCGATAAATCAGCCGTTTAATGTAAATTATTCTTAAAATTAGATTTATTCACATTTTAAGCCTCTAACTTTTATTAGATAAATGTAAATACATTTAATAAATATGTATAATCATATTATAGTTAGTTTAATTCATTCCCACCAATAAAATGGCTAGGAGTTAACTTCCATTTAAAATAAATATATTATATTATTAGTGTGCAACATAAGATTTCAAAGAAATATATTGTTGCGTATCGGGTATGCTATCGAACATAGCAACCCTTTTTAAAGTAAAATTAATATTTAATTAAAAAATTAATAAATATGAAAAATTTATATCCTTTATTTACCTGAGATTTTACATCCTTCCCCCCTTTTGGGAATTACATCCTCACAATTTTAAAATTTGGGCTCGGAAACTTTATTGAAAGTCCCATATCGGAAAAAGAGTTAGTAAAACTATCACTCTAAAAGAAAGAAAGAGAAACACAAAGGTCACCCTAGTTAAACCATACTAAGATTCCATGAAAACATGGATATAGAGGAGAAAACAAGGGGTCATGTTTTGGTGGAGAGTGTTAGGAAACATATTTAGGAGAATGTTAACCACCAGAAAATCACAAACTTGTGATGGGTTAAACAGTCTTTGATTCAGAGTAGGAAAAGTTAATGGAAAAGGTTTTTCTTTAATGTTACTTTTATTTGAGGAATTTTTTTATTAGCATAATAGAAAACATAAGGAAATATACTTACTTGTCATGTATAGTTTCATCCTTTAATAAAATTATACCACAAACTCATCTTTTCTCCAGTCGATGAATATTCAAGATGACTTGTTCACATTAAAAGCGCTATAATAAATGTCTATAGAATTACATAATCCACAAAAATGAACTATAAATTTCCATTGTATTTAGACATTAACCAAAACCAAAATTTCTAGTACAAGATCAGATAATCTCCAAAAGTATAATCCTTTATAAAAAGAAAAATTACTCTTAATCTCCAAAATTAAACAAAAAGAACCCAAGGTTAAAGAAACACCATTAAATAAACTACTATCCATAAAATTATCCAATGTAATCCAAACTAAGATTGAAACCCAAATATCTGAAGTATTTAATCACATAGTCTTCCAAGGTAAATCTTAACATTTATCTCCAAATAACATCAGTTACTCCAAAAGTATCATACTGAAATTTAATTAACCTAATCACATATCCTCCATGATAGGTTTATCATTTCCATAGATACCCCAAATCAACTTATTCCTGATTCATAAGATCATCTAACTAAAAATAATTAGTCATACTAACCAGGGACTTCATGTAGTCTAGTGGTAGGCGATAGATACCAGTCGCACTTTGGTTGTGGGTTCGATTCCGACAGCCTTGCTGGATGCGACGGGTTGTCACCCATCCTACGGGTTTCCCTTTTTTTAAAACTCAAAAATAACCCTATCATTTTTTAACCTCATTGTTTTCCTTATAAATCTCATTTTCATCCAAATTCATTTTGATCTCAACATATTAATTTTTGAAGTCTTATAAGTAATGTGATCTTTATGATGACGTGGTATACTGAATTGAATTTGAGGGATTCACAAAGCTATTTTGTTCTGTGATGGCAGGGGGCTTCACAAAGGAATGTGGTTTGAGAAAGAGCATCGCAAAAGGAAGTTTTGAATATCTACTTTTTTAATGAATAGTGAATTTAGTGTGCATCCACTCAGGTATATGGTGAAAGAATATTTTTATGGTAGACATGGAAATTTATATTAATGTTAATTCATTGAAGTGGAATTCAATTTGATATAATTAGTTATAATTCATTCAAAGTAGTGAGCTAGGAGGGGTTGACAGAAGTGTTTCGAGGGTAGTAGTGATCAATGTCCAAAATATTGTAAAGGTATTGTTCTTAGAAATGAGTGAATGTGACAAAAAATATATATTCCACATATTGTGAAGAATATATGTTTTTGGAATGACCCACAAACTATCATTATATTCTCCCTATACAATCCCCTTAGGGAGAACATAGTAATTTTGATGTATTTTCATTCTACTTGTGAATGTATTAATTTCATCACCTTACCTTCCAGATGGTTTAACTCGTTCCTACCAACATGGGAAAACGATCTATCACCTAAAAATAATAGGTGTATATCATCATTCACCCCTCCCCACTAAGGGTGTTCCGAGATCTTTTAGGTGGTATCATAGTGTAAAGATTTGTGCTGTTAAATCTATCCTTCTTTAATATATTGTAAAATGTTGTTAATTTTAGGGGAGTCCCACACTTTGATGGAAGTATGTTTGATATATGTAATAACAAGATGATATCTTGTCTAAGATATATTGGAATGGATTTACTATTTTCCACTGTATAAGGAGTATGGGTCACTGATCCAATAACGCAGTCTATGATAGATACAGATAGAAAAATGCTTGATGGAGATGTAAAAACATATAATTCCCTCACAACAGCTCATTCTAATCAAATCTATCTAATGTTGATGAGTTATATTTCATAAAAAACAACATGTAAATAACTATAGAATATATTTTAATGATACAAAACTGTGAAGGGGGAAAATCTTCATGTCTAACAAGAAAGGTTTTATGACATCAAAATTCATCCTGATGAATATGAAGATAATTTTTTTATCATATTTTGGAAGCTTTTCAATCTATTTGGGGACTTGGTGAGGAAATAAAATAATGTGGAATTGTGGAGAAAGTCATGAGAAGGATTCCACCTCTCTACAAAGTAATGGTTTCATCACTTGCGGAATGGGATATATGAAAACATTTTCTGGATAATCTTTTGAGTAGTCTATTGGCATATGAAATGAGAGTAAAACCAAAAGATCAGAATAATAGAGTAAGAATAGAAATGGATTTCAAATCAATGAAAAACTTTGAGGTTTCTGGAGATATAGTTGATGAATATAATGTGTAAGATGAAATTATTTCTCTTCATTCTATGAAATTGAATATAGGCACATTGAGATTTATGGAATGATTCTATTGTGTTTTTTTTGTAGAGCTTGACATATTTCAACCCAGTGCTCAAGGAAGATCGAAGATGGAGAAGCTGAAGTAAAAAAATCACACAATCCACAGCAATGATTTTATCAAAATGGAGACATCAAATATAGAAATAATTTATATAAGATTACTTGTTATATAAATAAGAAGATGATAAAAATGAATTATTTGAGGAAGAAGAACCAGAGTTAAAATCTGGAACCCAAACAAATATGATGAATATAGTTTTAAATTTTGAATAATAAAAAGATAAATCTTGTGATAATCATTTGGTTGCGAGAAATGATCTCATGTTACTACTTAATGATGCCCTTATAAATCTTTATAATAAATGTAAAAAATGAAAAAGTGGATGGATGTTGTGGAATAATCATCTGAATAGGTTGATCATCTATATGGTGAAATTAAATAACTAAAATATATAGTGAAAGAGTAATCGAAAGCTGATGAAAATAAAGAACATTTAGTGGATCTGAAGCACATATATGAAGAATAGTTAAAGATCATTAATTTCCTTACAACCAAACTAGATTATAAATCCAACACTTTTGAAGGTCTTCATGAAGAAGAGTTTACTCTTAGGAGTAAACTTGAAAGTGAATCAAATTCAATGAAACAAAATTAGAAAATAAATCAAGTAATATTCTCAGATGTTGAGCTAATAGAGGGTGATCCAAGAATGGTTCTAAAGGGGTAGAGAAGGCTTTGGATGATAAAGGATCCACGCCCAAAAGAAATGTTGGAATTGGTTGTGATGATGAATCTTCGATGGTTGGAAACAAGATGAACCAAAATAATGGGATGATGAATTTTGCACTTATCACAAAATTTATTGAAGTATTAACCAATAAATCACAATATAAAAATAAAATGTATAACTAAAATGGTCCATAATTTCCATAAATGATTATTTGTCAAATAATTTCCCATTAGAAGGTGAAATGGAGTGAAATATGAGGGAGAATACATTCCCTCTTATCAAATTTATGTTCTACGGATATCTGGGCCAGACCTTGTCATACTCTGAAGAGGTAGGGAGCAATTTAAATGGTTATGATATAGGAATTAAAAAAAGGATAATCAATCCATATCCTACTTTTTATAGAAGAAATAATTTATATGCATATTATTTTCATTATTGTAAATTTTTACAGAAATTAGATTATTGACGGAAGAGGAAAGACATGAACAATTCATATAAAACTCAGAGAGAAGACAACACTTGTCAACCAGACAGTTCTCTTTAAAATATATTTTCCCCTTTAAAAGAAGAGTATGGGTATGATTAAAATGTGCCCATGGAAAATATATTTGAAATTCCATCTTCATCCTTCACTCAATGTAATATTTAGTGGAAGTAAAGTAAGAAGATTTAGAAATCCAATCAAGAAGAAGTCACTCTCAAAGATACAAATTATAGTAGCACCTAGATTATTGATACTGGATGATAATCCCATTGGCCAAAAATGAATATATATTGATGAATGTAAAGAAAATGTTCTATGGAATAACTAGGTTCAGTAATGATGGTTCTTTGAAGATCAATAGAAGTGGGAGTGCAAAACTGGAAAGTGATGAGATTAAGTGGACCAAATTTCTTTTTTGTGTATGGTTTGAATCATAATACCCTGATTGTGATCAAAATATGAGACCCAGATCTTACAGTAACATTCAATAAAAATGGGGAACTATTGATGGAAGGACATGGAATTCTCTAATTTAAGGATGTGAAACATATAAAATCATATATCAAGCTGATATTAAAGAAAAAATTTGTTACATGATTTTTAATTTAGTGAACATCAGGTGGCACTGAATATTAGGTCACATTAATCAATGAGACATAGAAAAGATATATAAAAAAATTAAGGTCATGAATATCCATATTCTGAAGTGTGAATAGGAGTCGACTTTTGTTTCCTGCATACGACGAAATATAGTATGTATTTTATATCAACCAAATAAGAAAAGTGTATCAAATCACCTTAATCTCATCCAAAAATTTGTATTTGGACCAATAAATGTGGCTAGAACATATAGAGAGAGGTAATTCAATTTTTTTTTGATGATTTTAGTTGATATTCTTATGTTATAGTTATACATAGGAAATGAGAAGTTCTTGATTTCTTGAAAACATATCATAGAATAGTCTATAATGATACAACACAGACAATCAATGGTATGAGGTATGACAATGGTGGATAATAGGCATCCATTGTATTTGAAAATTTCTTTGAGAAACATGTAATAATACCTGACATAGATTATGTGAGAGATCCAAAATAAAATGGTGTTATTTAGTATTGGAATCAAGTGGTGAACAATATGGCCAAAACTATTCTAATTGAGAGTTTTATCCCTTAATAATACTTGATAGAGGCTCTTTAAGATGCAGTGTATTCTCAAAATTATAAAATTCATTATATGGGAGAAAAGAAGACACCATATGAGTTCAAGAATGGAAGGAATCCATCCTAGATGAATTTTCATGTTTTTGAAAGTTAATGTCTAATCTGAAATAAAGAATGGAATCAATGGATGTATGGTGATCTTACAGACAAGGTAATATTCATCAAATATTTAATAAAGAGAAATGCCTATAAATGTTTCAATAATCAGCTTAGAGAAATTTTTTAATACAAGGATGTGATGATAATTAAGGATAAGAACAAAAATTCCTTAAGGAGTTATTATTATGAAATTATAGAGGATGATGAATAATTTGGATAATAAAAAAAATTCAAATTTAGATGTATAAGAAAATTTTCCAAACATCCAATGGTCAAAATTCAATTTTTATTTGGATGAAGAATCAGAATAAGAAAATGTAGCTGAAGAAAATTATTATGAACCTAATATGAGAAATAGAAGAGTGGATATTGATCAATAAAACATTATTGGGTTTTAGATAACACCCCTATAGACATGGATAATGTGGAATTATGAAAAATAATCCATCATAAATTTTGTAGAACCATCCTCATTTTAGAAAGCAGCAAAGGATGAATCATTTGTTAAATCAATGAATGAGGAGATAGATTGTATTGACAAGAACTATACATGGGATTGTGTTATGAGACCCAAAAGACACAATGTGATTAGTATGATGTGGTACTTTATTAATAACTTCTATTAAAAAGGTAATTTTATTTTAAATATGGTGTGATCCATGTGTAAAAGATATTCACATATTAAAGATGTTGATGTTGAAAAAACATTTCCCCCAGTGGTGAGACTATAGTCAATTAGGATAATTCAATCCATGGAAATTAAAATAGGCTACAAAGTCTATCAAATGGATTTCAAAAAATCTTTCTTGAATTGGGTTTGTGAAGAAGAAGACTACATTAAACAACTAGTGGTTTTTATACATGGTAATGATGAAATGATGGTTTGAAGATTAATGAAAGAAATATATGATCTGGAATAGGAACATATGGTTTTGTACTTCCATATTTATTCTTATACTGTGAAGCTAAAATTTTTAATAGGTGGAGTTGATCAGAATCTCTACGTGAAGGATTATCAGAAAGATCATTTCATGGTACTGGTGTTCTAAGACGATATTATATTTTGTGGATGTAGGAAGGTATAAGTGTATGAATTCTCTAATCACATGAAATCATAATTTAAAATGTATATGATTTGTGAAATCAATTAATTCTTATGGCTATAATTGATTTGGATGAAATACTATGATTTTATTTAGCAGGAAATGTAAGCAATAGATTTTCAGAAGAAATTAAAAATTCATGATTCCAAACCACTGTTGACTTTGATTTCATATGAGATAGAACAGGGAAAGCATGATGATTGGTCATTTGTAGATCCTCCAATGTTGTAATGAATCATTGAATCTAATTGTACATGAATGCGACACAAACATAGATTATCATTAAAACAAGCATAATGGACCGCTTTCAAATTAATTGGAAGGAAGAACACATGGTAGCAGACAAAAAAAAATGATATACATTGAAGGTACTCAAAATTAGGCCATAAACATTGCTGCAGGGAGAGATGGAGAATTGTGAACATTTTCTGATGCTGACAGGGATGGAGATGTTTTTGATAGAAATTCCAAAAGATGTGGATCATTCTTTATAGTAATGAAATGTGTGGGATGGTTGAGTAAGAAATATAAAACGACATATATTATTTCCACTAAATATGGGTATATTTCCAATACAATGGATTTCACTCATCTAGTTTGGATGAAGAAACAATTGACTTATATGGGTGATGAGGTTAAACAACCAATGATGATTTACGATGATAATAAAATTGTAATTGATCTTATGAAGATTACTATTAAACATTCTCATACTAAACACATTAAAGGAAGATATTACTTCATCAGATAAATAAATGAACAAGTCATTATTAAAATGGATCATGTTGGAGAAGATGGCCATGTCGCTATCATTATGACGAAGACCTTGTAAGCACACGTGTTTTAAAGCTTTGGTTGAGCCTCGTTGTTAGATAACATACCAGTGCATGAGGATGTTACAATGGTTCCATTATCCCCATTTAATTAATTTGATATAATCTATTTGTTGAAGTGATGAAATTTTATGGGGGATATACGATCCATAAGGACTATGTTTTGAGATCTAAAAGTCAAATTTTGATTGTTTAGGTTTATTACTAATGTGGTAGAATGGATAAATTTAATGGTACAATTGTAAATATTTGGTGAATGAAATGTTTTTCATGTTGTAGAAGAACAGATAATGGATAATGGAGAAATTTTATGAGTTGAAAAGTGTAAAATGAGAATTTTTTGTTATAAGAAAATAGTTTAGGGCATGTTATTATTCTATGAAATAGTGAGAATTCAGTGACATGAGGAAACTATTCAGGGCGTGTAATGGTTCTATGAAAACATCATATAATATCTTGGACATCATTAGATATTACAAAACATGGGAACCCAGATAATGATTCCCCTCTTGTTTGTTAAACTTATCTTCTCTCAGGTATACATAGAGTGTTGGATGAGTTTTTTATTTCATATTAGGTTTTGATAGTGGCGGGTGCTTCATCGAATTTATATTCATATTTCAAAAGGGGGATATTATTAGATCCAATGTAGTTATTTTCAAGACCTGGAATTTCGATTGTGTCCATTGTCATTCCTCAACACGAATGATTATGGAGTACTTATAAGATCCTAGAGTTTAAGGTAAAAGAGATCTTACAGTTCATGCTGACAATAGTATTGAAGGTGTCATCGTTTCCTAGTCATTGAAAAAAAATTTGAGACAAAAATTTTAAAAATAGATGGCATCGTGAAAAGTTTGTTTTCTTGAACACCATATAAAAAAATGGAAATGTCATGAGTTTAGAGAAGAAGGTATTTTTGAATTGAGTCTGTTGAAGGATCAAATAAAAGTGATGATTATCATCATGATTACGTTAATTGGAGCCTCATGACAACAAGAAGGTTTTCACAGAGAGATTCATGGTTACAACTGGCATCGTGAATAGAAAATTTACATGGGGAATCATGACATGAGAAGCACTACGAAGATAATTTGGATTGAATGGAAAAAACTACATAGAGTTGGTGGATCATTGAAAACTTCGAGCATATAAATATAAGGCTACCCATTTCCACTTCTCAAAAATATCAAGGAAAATCTAGAATCTCATTGATGTCGTGATGCTATGGGAGCTTTAGGAATCGTGTTTTCTATTCAATCATTAGCATCATGAAAAACATTATTTAGGCATGACTAATTCCAATGTTTAGGATTAAATTTAACTTCCCAATTATGGTGTATACAATGTTGACCTAAGGATATTTGGAATGATGGATTGTTCTGTGATGGCAGGGGTGCTTTTAAGAGGAGTGTGCTTTACGAAAGAGTTTCATGAAAGTTAGTTATGAATATTAGTTTTTTAGTGAACCTAGATCTTAGTGTTCATCAAATATGGTCTAAAATTCTTGAATAGTCTCATGTTAGACATGGAAAAAGTTTTTAATTTCAATTCACTAAAGCTACCATTAAGTTGATAAACTAAGATAGACTTCTCTCAAATTTTTGAGCGAGTGAGATTTTACATAACTGTTCCGAGGGATTTAGTGACATATCCATAACATATTGTAAAGTTTTTTTCCTAGAAAATAGTGAATATGGATGAAATATATTATTCCACTTCATGTGGACAATTGTGGATTTAGTTACGACCGACAAACTATCGACATATGCTCCCTGGGCTAGCTAGCCCTTAGTGGTGAATTAAATAAAATTGATATGTTTATTGATACTTGTGGATGTTTTAATTTCTTGACATTACCATAAAACATGTTTAATAGGTTCTAACAAATTTGGTGGAAAGATATATCACTTTATAAGAAATGTGTGACACACTAATTCAACCCTCCCCTCTAAGGGTGTTCTAGGGTCCTTAAATTAAAACCTACCTTATAGAAGTGAAATTGAGATGAAATCCCATTCCTTGAATCCTGCCATTCTATGTAAGAAATTTAACTATAATATAATAACTATATATTATTTATTTAAATTACTAATTACCTGTTTCAGGATTAATTACTTTTCATTTATCCATTTATTATTTTTTAATCGCATATTTAATTACATAATCTGTTTTTTCCAATGTGGGTTTTTTTTTATGATTTTTAGTTCATAATTTCCAAACGAATTTGGTATGCTAACCATAGTTAATGTTTAAATGGTTCCATCACATATATAATATTAATCCTGACATAATAATCATTTTTATAAATCTATTTTAGTGTCCCAAACCTCAATCCACGAAGAGTTTCCATGTGGTAGTTGGCCACATAACCTCAAACACACCTCCACACACACTATTTTCTTCCAACTAGAAGTAAGCGTTTCTGATGTTACGAAGGGGAGAAAATACCCACCTGATCAGATGAATCCAAAATGGTGATTAATAATGATATGTATAATAAATACAATAAATTACTACAAATGGAATAATAATAAATAAACCATATGTAACAAACAGAAGAAATCTTTGACAGTATCCTATAAAAAATGATGATCATGTCATGGTGATATAAAGAAATAATCACATGGGATACATGGTTACATGAATATAAAAAATTCTAATAAAAAATATATGAAGGACAAAATCTTCCTTCATTCTCATCTTGAGCATAGGCTTGGCCCACTTCTTCACCACTTAATCCATGTAATGAATAAGAAACATTGGAAGCTAACCACTTACCTTTATCTATAATTGTAACCATATTATGTATTAGGGTACTATAAGTGACTCGAAAAGGATGTGATATGTGCTTAGTAGGCCACCAAAAACAGTGTATAGAGAAATCCAGTCTGTTCATATAAAATGAGCGGTGTATAGGTAAATAATAAGTATAATGTAATAAATAAATAAGCCACATCATATCAGATTTATCTTGTGATTCTTGACCAACACTAGATCCTTCATCCTATATCGACATCTATGAACCATGATCAGCATGTACATATATGACAATGGGGTATAAATGGTTTTCAGAAATAGTTATCAAGAATTGACCGAACCCAAGCATGTTATTTATCTTAGTAGACACATATTTTGTTTAATATATTCATAATCATAGTCTTCAATATAAATTACATTGTTAGAGTTTGATATATGGAATTCTAATACAATGTGAGAAAATATATTAAGAGGACCCTTTTGTCACACTAGGGGATCAATAAATACCCATAAAAATATATGTATGACTATGAAAATACTTATAATGAAACTTATGTCTCACTCTTGGTATGGTGTAAAATATTAAATTTAGAGACCATCAAAGGCATACTATATATGAGACTACATCTGGATCATGGAATTGAATAACCATAGTTTGCACTGAGCCTGTTTAAGGTAACTACCCTAGGGAAATGTGAATGGTCACGTGTAAGTAAAATCTTTTTTTTTATGATCTCACCCAAGGGGATCCATAAAATGGAACACATGTATCACAACTGATGTATTTTTTATTTAATTAAAAATATAATTTTAACAAATAATGAGCTATTCTAAGCAATCCTTGAGTCAGTACACTAGCATTATCTTCATATTAATATAAATTTTCTGTTTATCTATCATGAACTCGTACCATTTATTATGAAATTCATAAAATCAAATTAATATGGATAGAATATTCCATTATTTCATATAGATAACTCTATTGAAGAAATAAATATCACATAAAAATGTGTCATGGTATCGCCTTTAGGTCAATTTATATTTCATTACATTTATTATATGTTGATTCACATATCTGAGATAAATGTAAAAATTTTTGACTATTCATAATTTATGGAAGGCATACCCAAGGGGTTTCATGTGTCAATGTAATGACCCAACAATGTTTATATGCATGTATCATGGGATACATTAGGAATAGGAAAACATTCAATTAGTTTATATAACATTTTGGAAAAATATCTGGGGAATTTCTTTGTGTTCCCCAACATCACAAAATAAAACTCCATAATACATTATGGTAAACGAACTAGATCAACTACCATATTATAATAGTATTATCCTTATCCTATATCGATGTTTGAAATGAGTTATAATGGGAGAAATCTAAAATAAAGGAATAATCCCTAAAATTTGGGTATATGATCTTGGAGAAATATATTGAAAGATAAGTCAATACAAAGAAAAAAAGGAAGGAATAGGAAAATGGGTCTAATAATTTTGGATCCAACGTGACGAATATAGAAGAAAACCTATCTAAAAAATGAAGATATCCCAAATCCAATGATATGTGGGGAAAGGGTACCTAACACATCTCCTACTAGAGAAAATTAATTCTTCTATCAAAATGATCTCATATCACAATTTTAAAAAAGATTTCTGATAATAACACGATCTTCAAATTTTACAAGTCATGTAATGATCAGGGTTTTCCCTCCTAAAGAAAATACAATTCATGAATAACAATGAGGCTATCCAACCCATTACATATCATGTATTGAAATAAACATCATTTATTTTTAATAAAAATCATGTTCTTAATGAATAACATGTACTTTGATGGCATCTATCATTAAGCTGACATTCTACATTATTCTCAGAAGAAAACTATCTGACCTAAAGCATAGGTCACCAGGGGCTATGAAAAAAAAGAACTCAATGAATTTTAGACCGTTATTTTTGAAAAAAATATTCCACCCTGAAAGGATGGCAAGTTACAATCACCCCTCCTAAAAATCATCCTTAAAATTTTCATTCTAGGGGTGGTAAAAAGTTAGATGAGAAATGTTCTAGCCACTGAGCATTAACATTAGCCTCTCTCTCCCTAGTTTCATCTAATACATGTTGATGCTCTTATATAACTCACACTTGAAGAACATACCATCCCTAAAAATCCTACATGATCCAATCAACGATGTGTATATTATTTTGTTCAAAAGATGCATCTATATAAAACTCAGTGCCCCCAAGATTGAACTAATGAGATGGGTTAGACTAATAATGGATACGTTTAAATGCATTGATGTTTTCATAAATGACAGCGTACCTTTGAGGTAACTACCACTGATAGGTTATTTTCTTGACTCTCTACAAATTTATAGAGGGATGATGTTATGCGGTGATAGTTTTCTATATATTTAACTCCATCTATGAAAAAATTTAAGGGAAACTCGTAGAAAGACCCTATGTCCCACATTGATCTCTAGAGTTCTACAGTAATGTTCAGTATAAGAATTTTGGTTGGATTGAGAAGTATCTATACATTTCTAAATCTGTTGTACCTATAATCAATTTCCTTAATGAAGCAGGGATCCCATTACTATGCGTCAGCTACCTCTAACAATAATAGGGGTGAACAATATATCTTAATTTAAAGGTTATCATAAGTATCCATATGAATAGATTCCTGAAAACTGTTATTATATGAAAAGTCAATCAGAGGAAGGTGTCTCTCTTATGTACTTGAAAAAATCAATGGTGCATTCTCAAATCATCTCCTCTAGCTAACATATCATCCTTATGGAAAACCCATCAGTCTATGGGTGTTATGATGTTCTCAAGAAAACCTACAAGTATATTTTTTTCAACATTTTCTAGAAAAATGATGTAAAATGAGCATCTCTATCAGAAATGATTGTACTAGAAACACAATGAAGGTGCATAATCCACTGGATATAAATATTTCTTAGCTCATAAACTAATATTGTCTCTCGTATTGATAAAAATAGTTCAACATTAGTAAACCTATCCTAAATCACCCACAACATATCATTTTCTTTATGGGTTCTCAGTAATGTCATCACGAAATCCAAAGTGATGTCATACCATCTCCACTCAAGAATGGACAAAGGGTAAAAAAATCTTGTAGTTCACTAGACCTAAACATTCACATGCTGACAGGTGGAGGAAAATGTGATAAAAATTTTAATATTCTTATTCACACATTTTCCACCTATATTGGTGATGTACATATAGATAAATATTTGCAATACCATGGTGAACATCAAAAAAGGAGGCATGAGATTCCAATATAAATAATTCTTGTATATCTAAAGGAACACTGATACCTCAATGGATGCGAGTAATATCATCCTCTTTAATTAAAAAAATAGGAGGTGGGTCCTCACCTAAAATACTATCCCTTAAGAATATGTTGTTTGGATTATAATGTACACTCATCGAAACCCATTTTAGAAAGTTTGATTTCACTACCAAATCTACAATAATAGTCTTTCTATGATACTGCTGGACCTCAAGGTGCATCTTAGAAAATAGATCCCTCAACATTAAATCACTTTTCGGATATTCAATAGCCTATTTCGGAGTCATCCTGCATGGGGCCTCCACCACATCATTTCCATTTTTGGTGTATAAGGAAGATCAAAATCAAAAGACTATAAGTATTATACAAACCTGTGTTGTTTGATATTCAATTCATTATATGTGAAAATGTCATTGAGACTTTTGTGATCTATGAAAATGAATAAATGTTATCCTAATAAAAAATTCCACCAATAATGTAAAACATGAACCATAACTTCCAACTTAAAGATGTATGTAGGGTGATTCCATTCATGAGGTCTCAAATAGTGTGACTCATACACTATAACTCGATCACCGCACATCATAACTAGTCAAATCCCAATTCCCATTGCATAACAATAAACTATAACGCTTCAAATCGACACTGGTAAAATCAAGATTGGTGCTTTAGCCAGTCACTCTTTGAAATCCTAAAAGTCTACCTCATAGGCTTTATAACTACAATCTTCACACCATTCATAGTCAATCCAATTAGAGAAACTACTAGGAAAAATAATTCATAAATTAAATGCCTACACTATCCAGTCAACTTCATAGAATTGTGTATTTCGAAGATATTATTGGGATTCACCCATGAAACTATGACATAAATCTTTTTAATGAAATAGACAGTCTGTCCTCTATAAAGATATGACCTATGAACTTATCCTTATCATTCCAAAAGTGGAATTTTGTTATCTTAGACTACATATGATGATATCTCAATGTATTGAACATGATCTCAAGATATTTTAAAGTTTAATTGGAGTATAAAAATATTCTATGATGTCATACACAAAGACTACCAAAATGAATCTAGATATATGTGAGAAAATCAATTTATAAAGGCCTTAAAAAGTACTATAATTTTTATAATTCTAGGTAATATAAATTGACACTCAAGAAGGCCATGTATTCTCTGTAATTTTTTATAGGGTACTTCCAGTGGCCTCACATGTACCTATGGTATCTTATCTCAAAATTGATCATATAGAGAAGAATTTCTAAATGGATTTTGATGAATATTTCATCTATATGATGAAATAGATATTAGTTATTAACCATAAGCTGGTTCAACTATTGGCGATCCACCCACAATCTGAGGGTACAGTCCGCCTTTATGAAAAAAGGGTTACTGAACCCCATAGAGATTTATTGGATCATATAAAAACCATTCCTTCAAAATATTCTATATTTTTCTCGAGTTCTTAGAATCTTATCGGTTCCATCCTATAATGAAAAATAGACTCATGTGTCTATCCTTGAACTAGATCAATGGAGAACTCAAAGTCCATCCAATAATGAAATCTATAGATGTCTTTTGAGAATACATTAGGGAATAAATCCACCATTGGAGGAAATTCAATATGGTGTGTTCCCAGATCACTCATAAAGAGACTATACAACTGAGTTTTAAATATAACAAATCCATGATGCTATTATCTACTAAAAAATTCCTAGAAATACATTTCTCATTTATTATTATAAGTACTTATATCTGGTGATGTAAAGGGAACCCTCTGATGACAGAAATCAATAAGCTAATTGTATAGAACAAACAAGTGCATCATGAGACTGATGTGGAATATTTTATTCCCAAGGGTAAAAATCTTTCAGAAGAATAGATACATTCCCACCTCAAGAGGGAGATAAATTCATCAGCATATACTATTAGGTATAACCCTTATCGGTGTGTCAAGAGTCATCACACAACAAAATATTCCATTTCTAGCCCAGGGATCACCAAATTTTATATATAAATTAAAGAGTTCAGTGGACTTGTATCAAACAAAGAGTATTATAATGTAGAGGCTATGAGGAGTGTACATAGAACAATATAAGTCCACTAAATCACCACTCATGGATTAGGAAACTCTTTATAGATATATCCAAATATATAGACTTGAGATGAAACCAGTCTAACCAGAGCAGGTCCACTCTTCTGGTGCTACAACTATAACGTATAACTATCATTTCCCCAACCACCACCTCCACTTGATCAGTCATAACTAGTCCATGTCCCATCCTAATGAGGAAAAGCCGATCCTATACCTAAATGTTGTGTTAGTAGAGATCCCTTCTCACAAGGTACTAGAGGGAATGTTCGGTAGAAATAGTGACGATGACCCATCCTGCCATAATATTGAAACTCCATTACGTTCCTCATGTTGTAACAGTGGGTCCCCAAGACCCAACATGAATAGTACAATTGATTATCATATCGGGTATACAATAAGATATTTATGATGTTCCCATGCAATTATTGTGTAGATATTTATTCGTACACTATTTAATGGTAATCTATATTGATTAATTATCACATCAAAAAATCTATAAAAAATCCCATGCTATAATGAGAACATTGAGATACTATGAAATTAATCATAATTAAAGGTCATATTCTCTAAATACATCACACTAACTAGACACAGTTGATGTAGTACTATCAGAATCTGGGGGACCATAAGCATTGATTCTTCTACTAATAAAGTTCACATGTTTTATATATATAGTAGTTACGACATGTGGACAAACATGTCCACAGGAACACAACATGTTTCATGTTTTATTGGTTTTCCCTATCTATTGACATGTGTATTGGTCTCCTTACATGATATCCTTATCTTTGAGTTCCATTTTATCATGTATATTGATGAAAAGAAAAAAATGATAATTATATCATTGGTAGGTAACATGTATTGGGATAACCATTGGTGGTTTGAAATAAGATTAATAGTTATATTGGATTTTTCACATAATGGTTGTGGAAGTTATTTCTAAATATATGTTGATTAGGATGGTACTATCTTCATAAGTCTTTAGCCAAAGAAGTCAAAAACAAAATTCATCTAGTTAGATCAACGAACAAAAAATCAATGAAAGAAAATGGTAGAAGTGTGAATCCATATTTTTAATATATGTAATGATAATGAGATTGTATTACACATTACATATAATTAGGTTGGATTTTATGTCTTTGAATATCCTTATATCTTGAGGGGCCTTAATGAGTTTCTAGACTAATCTCTATGTCTGTAAATATTAGCCACTCTTATCGAGATATGGGTATAGAGGGTCACACACAATATAGTATTCAATAATTCTCTCTATTAAGTTGAATATATAAATTGGATGTGGTGTGCCCCACCACGGGGTCTGACTATTTTCAATGTTATAGATCCCTGATAAATAAATAATATCATTATTATTAATGTTATGAAGAATTAATTTGTAATTATTTATTATATTTATTTCCAAATATGGTAAATATGGGAATTAATACTAATCCAATTACAATTATTTTAATATTTCAAGTTCGTTTAATATTTAGAGAGAATTATGAGTCGAGTTAATGACTCTGGTCTATCACATAATATATTTTATTTATAGTATAGTTATGTGATAAAATGTTAATAATATTTAATGCGTAGTTTTGTTCCACAAGATTAATAATTCAGTGGACATTAGATAAATGGGTGTGGGGAACCCTACCCAGTACTTTGATCACCCACTATAAATTA
Organism: Viscum album; assembly: GCA_963277665.1. Taxonomy (NCBI): domain Eukaryota; kingdom Viridiplantae; phylum Streptophyta; class Magnoliopsida; order Santalales; family Viscaceae; genus Viscum; species Viscum album. Next base: position 1,766,929,776 of record OY728140.1, read on the forward strand.
TCGAGATATGCATTGGTAGGTGGAAAAATCAATAAGAATTAGTCAGAGGCCCTCTATCCTCCCCCACATCAAAGGGAGAGAAACTCCATATCCAGGACATCCGATTGATTTCTCCCCCACGCATCTTATGATCAATGATGTTGTGATCATTGGGTAATCAAAGACATCACCATATCTGTACTCTAGAACATGGGATTTGACGATTAACACTCAAGAATATTTTTGAAGAACATGTGGAAGATTTTGAGGGATACAAGTTTGGATCCTTTAAGAAATGACCATCCATTAAAAGTATATTTTAAGAGTGAAATTAGATCAAAAAAGGTATATTTTATGTTTATATTTATCTGATCCTTTAATTTATCTGAGATCATTGATACCGTATCAGGTCACAAATTTTCAGAGAAGAGAACTCCCATCAATTCAGTGATTAAAAAATTTAAATTCCATGTCCCACAAGCTTATGATGAGTTCCCCATTAACTGAATTTTTTATCAGAGTAATCACATAGATTTTTTGAACCGTTAAAAATTAATATTTTTGAATTTTATGTACTGGGTTTTAAAATATGTTCTAACAGATCCAACCATAATTCGATTCGAGTTCATATGGCCAACCTACCAAATCATATTTTTTTCAGATTTATTTATGGTTTACCGATATTAAAATTAGATGAACATATATTGTTATATATGTTATTTTTTTAATGGAGAGTGTTTTTCTAAATGTCTATTAACACCAGTGAGCGGAATAGTTTTTTCTGATAGACATATTTTTTTCAATTGAAAATATTTTCACTGTTTTATGTAATTTTAATTGTAAAAAGAATAATAATTATTTTATTATAAAAAAATTTCTATTATTATAATAAAAGGATAATTCATAGCCTGTATAATTTTTTCAAGGATATGTGGTTTTCTTCACACAAAACAATAACCTAATGGGTGGGTGGGTGTTTGTTTCTTCATTTAACCACAAAAAAAAGGATGCAAGAGTTTGTGGGGCCCCCTTTTGTTCCCTCACATAGACAAGAGAACATCCAACCACCTCTCAGTGGAGCCTCCCTAATGTCATGGTACCCTACCCTCAGTATAAAATAACACATTTGTGGCCTCCCCATAAATGTTGAACCACCATTATGTAGACACCACCCACCTTTTATCTAATGCACATGATCCTGATTTCCCTTCATCACTATTAAGCAGCCTGAGCCACGAAATCCTTCACACACAACTCCAACATTCTTCATATCTGACGTTACCTCTGCTCGATCACAAACTATATCATGTTTGTGATTACCCAAGCCCCCAAACTAGCTAGTCCACCTAACTATGATATGATATGCCACCGTGACCATCCAGGCTAGCCGGTGTCGGACACCATGGGCTACACTCGTCCAACCACCCCTTTAATGAGTATGTTCCTCCCCTTGCATGAACCCAATAATTTCTCTCTTCCATGTTCTCTATCAGCTGTTTTCACTAACTAATGATGTCTAGAGGACCACCTATAGTGGGAACACCATATCCTACGAGCTCTCTCAGACCAAGATGATCCCAGTTGAGCCCACCACCTTGGGCCATTCTAATGTTGTCAATATCAATTTGTTCCACCCTAAAATTGTTAATGAAACTCCTTCCCATGACCTCCTACTCAAGGGATAGATTTAAGAGTCATATGGCCGCCGCTGATTACTCCCAAAATTCCTCACCACCACAAGGTACACTTGTAATGGGTTATACCGGACCCAAATCACTACAAACCTAGCTCGAGTGGGTTTTCCCAACCAGTAAAGGGTCTGGTCAGATCCTCCTTGTTGAAAATATCCATAAAAGGTGTTTTCCCTACCTGAAATGGGATGTCACGGGTTTTTCCTGACCCACACAGGCCATGAGTGGAGTTTCACGGCCCATAATAGTCAAAATTAATTTAATTTAGTGTAAAATAAAATAAATTATTTTATTAATTTAGTCTTCAATGTATATTTTTAATACACATAGATAATTTTTTTTTAATTTTGTTATTAAATTATATTAAAAAAATAAAATAATTTTTATTTTTTAAATTAAATAAAAAATAGGACCGAATATAAATTCAATAAATTATTTAAAATTTAAATTTATTAAATTTATTTAATATCCGTTGTATTTAAATTATTGAAATTTTATTTTTTTCGTGGTTAAATTAATAACGACCGGTCTCGAGCACTTGAAACTACCTCTATATGTTTTATTTATGTTAATTAATTATTTAACTACGATTGATATTTGAAAATTAATTAATTAATTTAGGGGGTCTGTGCAATGTCTTATTTGGTCAATATGTATAAGTACATGTGTGACCTATTTTACCTCATGTAAATTACACTCTTGAGTCCTCCTCCCCTGCACGTGTGTACTTTTCTACTTGGTCAGCCATAACTGAGGGTGACACTTACAATTGGTGAGTTCTTGTAACATTCCAATATTTCATAGTACATTATTTCTTCAAAGTTATTAAATAACTTGCACTACATGCAACATCAAGTTCTAGCACACCATGACTTACCAAACAAGACATTCAAAAGATGTTATGAATAGTATTAACTGAATTTTGAACATTATATAATCCTTATAATTTTAGAAACCATATTATGAGTTTGTTAGACATAATGTATGAACAAATACATTTTTCAGATAAAAGAAGTATTTTTTAAAAAAATGAAATTTTACTACCTTTTAATGGTGAGGCCTTTTTAAATCCAATACTTAAAGCTTTTATATATTCTATTTGACAAAATAAACATCTTCTATAGAATAGGGACATAATAATTTAGTTTCAATAATGTTTTGGTGTTTTTCTTATAACTTTCATATTTGGGTGAATAGTGAAAAATACTATATTTTAACTGAAAACAACTTTTTAATTTATAATAAATTATATTGTTAAATTATACATTTTAATGGTTTGTAAGTATAAATAGATTATATTTTTACCATTTATTCCAATTATGGTTATTGTAAGTAATTTGAATTTGAAATTGGACATGAACAAGTGTCAAACTTTTGGTAGTTATCATTTCATAAAAATACGCCTTTTGGTTTTGACAGCGGGAATTAATTTTAAATGAATAAATGAAAATTATATGTTTTTAATTTGGTAAAATAGACTTCATTATTTAATTCAGAATATCAAAATTATCTTAGGGTAAATTTTTGGTATTTTTCTGAAAACTTTTAATTATTGATGAATAGTGAAAAAGACTGAGTTATAGATTAAAACTGAATTTTTATTTGAATAAATATTTATTTTATTTAAATTTATTTTGTGTCAAAATCGATAAATAATACCTATATAAGTTAAATGTAATTAATTGGAGTTAGTTTATAATAATTTTAGATATATAAAAATTTTATTGAACTTTTCACCGTCTTTTACCCACCTCCGAAGAGAATTTGAAAATTCACATAAAACTTAATTTTACCGCTTCTGTGAGTGGAATTTCAAAATTACAAAAGACACAGTTAATATCAAGTAGAAAAATGTGGTTCAATAAGAAAAAAATATTTTTTTTTGTGAATAATATATTTTTACTTTTATTTACCACAGTAAAAAGTAAATAGGATAATTAAGGGTAAAAATGATATTATTATTACACTAACACATGTCCTAATTCTATTTTCTAAGTACAATTTGACCCAAAACAACCTTAGGAATAAAATATGATCCTATTTGGTCCACTTGGATTAGATTAGGACATTTATTATTATTTTAATAAAAGAAGAGTTAAAAGAGTTAAAATAAAATTTTAATAACTAAAACATTTTTAATATATGGTAATACATAAAATAAATTCAATTATAAATAATAATTAGAAAGATAAAAATATTTCCTACATAATGGTATTTTATTTATAATTTTAGACATTAAATAATTTAATTTATTTGTGACACAATGATGATGCAGTAATTACCTTATTAGTAAAATATTAAAATAATTGATATTATAAATACCCAAATAAATATAATTTTAGACTTTTAATGAATTCCACGAATTTTATTAGTTAATATGACGTATTAGGATTTATTAAATGAATTTTCTTTGAATTAATTATGTTATTAATACTTTAACAATAATAATTTATTAAATAGTGTCAAAATTGAAATAAAGGAGTTTTTAAAACAATTATTATATTATTAATTGATATAATATTATTAAAAATCTAAGGATTGGCCAAAGAACTTATATGATGATAGGTATGTCATTAATGAACCACCTGGGGTTCTCTTGGCAGTTTATAGTAAGTTAATTAACAATATAATTTAAAAATACAAAGAGATGTGGTAAATGTCTAACTATTTAACTAAGAGTTTAATCTAAAAGATAAGGGTAAAATAGTCACCCAAACTTTTCTAAAACATATTGGTTGAGTGGTGTTCGACCAATCCCAAACTTATAATTTAAATAATACAGTTTGGAGCAATTATAAACAGAATATGAATTTATTATAAAATAATACATTAAGTTTTTCCTAAAGATCCCCTCCTCCTCCTTATAAAAGGACACAACTTCTAACCAATTACTCACACCTCTCAAGAATTTTGGCTCATCAAACCTCTGCCCAATTAACCTCCCTACATCACTATCCTCCTACTAGAAGCCTTACCTTAGGCAGAAGGCACTTCAAGAATTTTTTTGGGTTCAAACCAAAGGGAGTTACCCAAATTAAAGGTAATGATTTCCCTTAGCATCTTTTCTTTTATTTTACTTCTCCAACACCTAAACTCTTCTTATTAATTTATTTTGTAATAACACCAGTATAATAAATATACTAGGATATTTTTATGAGAAGTATTTGAACTACACTTACACACACCTCCGTATAATGGGAGAAGAGCATAATGTTTCTGTGGATGGCAACCAAACGCCTCACGAAACGATGATTGTTAAATTATCTTCTACCACCTCTCATGGTGGACATTATGATGGAACTATAATTAAATATGATATTAATGATATTTATTTCATATATAATATTCTGTAATTCAATTTTATATAATACCATTATTAGTTTCATGTTGTATATATATACGATAATTTCATTTGAGGAAGTGCGGACCACCGCCCCCTCAAAGTGATATGACTCGTTTATACCATACATGGAACGTATAAATGACGGTGTTAATGAACTTAAGTAACAAATATAAGATATTATATTATACAGTAATAAAAATATACCTATATATCATTTGGTTTTCAATCCTTTTAAAATGGAAAATGAAATGGAAGTAGCGTTTGTGCGTACGTACGGACTACCGTCTCCACGAACGTGATGAGATTCATTACCCATCATATCCATTCAAGTATAATTCTCATTTTATGAATAAAAATAATGTTTAAGGACTTGATATCATTCTTTATATGAATAATATATAATCTATCCATAACAAACACGGCTTATGTAAAAAAACATATAAAATAAAACGAGTAAGTTAACACCAGGAACGACGATAATACCAAGATATTATTAACAAAGCAATGTTAAAAGATCATATATGATATCATATTAACGTATATGATTCTTTTATAATTTAAAAACAATTATTTCACCATTATATAGGAGGTTAAACTACCCTCATCCAAGGAAAAATACAAGGTAAGGGGTTTTCATCTCACTCCTTATTCCCATGAGATTCATGCTATATAGGCACTATTACCTTTTGTGTTGTGTATGTACTGCCCATAATTGTACACTTTTTAATACACTTTAATTTATGTGTATTTACATATTCATTTTATGATACCTCTTTCATTGGGTGTATGTTTCATAAGTTACCAAATTGGTAAGGGTCAATTTCACAATCTCTTCATTATCCGAGAATGTTTATACGTAATTATATACTGGGACCTATTTATCATCCACATCCAGGTTTCAAAAAAATGTTATTCAAAATATTCTTAATATTTTACAGCCTATGGGTTAAAGTAATTTATAAACTTTTTTGACATTTTATAAGATTTTATAAAGGAATCCTTCCATCATTTTCCAAACAAAGTCCCTTTTAACCTTTTAAACAGAATTAAGGTAAGAATGTCTTTTTTAACTTATACGGTGAGTACGGCTATTTTCCACCATTATTAAATTGTCGAATCTTACCTTACAAGCTTATAAGGATATTTTCAAAGTAAATGTTCTATTTTATAATTATGTGACTTTTAAATGATTTCAAAAAAAGAGATATTTCTCTCAAATAGTTTTGATTTCATCTATGTCAACATCCTTTGATGAATTTTAAGCTTATTTGAAGTTGATTTATTATGATAAAAATCTTACATATAGTATTGAAGGTTTTGTGATATGTTTTTCTGTTGATGTATTATTTTTATACCATTCATGGTTTATGGAGAAATTATTGACATTTCGTATGCTAGTTTCAATACAAATGTTTATTTTATGTTTAAACCTGTTCATTTGAGGAATGAATTAGACTTAATAAGTGATGGGTGGAGCCCACTATAGATCCTCAATGCATCGGTAGGTCTCATGTGACAAACTAGTGTCTTGGAACAAGGCCTTGTCAAAAACTTATTTGTTGTCTTGGCACAAGGCCTTGACTATGTGGTTATGATAGTATGACATTATGCATTCCATCATTATGAATGTGGTTATTTATATTTGATGTGATTATTTGACTAGTAGAATATTCATTTGAATAAGTAAATGGAATTATTTCATTTTATTTTTTCCATATTACGCTGAAGTTAAATTTGAAAAGGCTTTTGTTTTAGTTATACATTGCCTTAAACGTTTCTGATTATTTATGAAAGTTTCCTCTATATTGTTATCCTTACTGAGCATCTGAGCTCACCAATTTCTATGTTTTATTTATCCCAGGATGTGAAGAAAAATATTTTATGACTGAACTGTAGGGATAGTCTGAAGGGGATAAGAGTGTGGACCATAGAAACTATATTATTGTAGTTTTTCACATTATGATGTAATGTAACATTTATTAATGTTACTAGTGATTCCAAGGCTACTAAACTAATCGGTCTTTCGAGACTTGATATTTTGTGATCATAACAATGATATTTAACAATGCACTGACTCTGGGTAACTAGCTTCGGGGCATTACAGTTGGAATCAGAGGATGTTTAGTAAAAACCTTGGAAACTAGATTTTGATAAACTCTGATTAGAGCACATAGACCTAATATGGACTTTGAGGATTAGTATAGAAGAACTTCCTAGAATTTTGGTATTGTAGATATTTTATGAGTGTTCTAAGCAATACATCCCTCTCTGGATACGAGCTGGTAGAGGCAGCTCTGGCACAGATGTACCTAAGGGTAAGACCTGAAAACACAGCTTTGAGATAGACTTGATTGGGAACTGGTGCACGACAATGGGACTTGCTGCACTCTTGGTTATGACACTCCTGGGGGATATGATTAGGATAATTGTCATTTTCTTTACAAATCATTATAAAGGGTTTATGAGTATATACGTTATCAATGAAAACATCTTTATGATTATGGATTATATCCATAAACCTTTCAATTTACATTAGGTATTTTACAAGTATGGAAATACTCATTACAATTCATAAACTAACCTAGTTTATGCTATTATATATAAATTGAGCCCAGTAGAGAGAATGTATACTCCAACAATACATATGATCCAAAGATTAAGAAGGATCATATCTTTCATAGTATTAAGCCAATATTTAGAAGGGAAATAGCCCCCCCATGTATTCTCAACATATGAAGAAATAGTATCATGTGTTAATAATATAAGTAAATAATTCTCCGAGTCCTATGGCTTTGAAGGGAAGCAAGAGAAGAAAAGGATGGAAGAGAGAAAGATAGATAAAGGGAAGAGGAAAAAGAAGAATTTTCCCATATGTGATAACTATGGGAAGAAACACCCCAAAACGTGCATGAAGGGAATTGGAGTTTGTTATATGTGTGGAGAAAAAGGACACCATGTACGTGACTGCAAGGGTATGAAAAAGGTTTCAAATGTACAATGCTTTATCTTTAAGGAGTCGAGACACTACACGGACCAATGTCCAAATCATCAGAGTATGCCACAAATGATGCTATTGGATAATAATCAAGTTATTATACTACCACAGATGAGGAGGAATGATTAGAGTTCTTATGTTTTTATTGGTGAATTATGTCATTTGATTGTTGTATCAACAATGTACTGGTTATAATAATTTTGGAGTATATAAGGATTGTAACGTAGTACTTTTTCATTAAGGACTTGAGATTGTGTGGAATCAAGAAATGTGACTCAATAGTAGGTTAAATTTTTGGAAGATATATGGTTAAGAGAAAGATAAACCATAATATAGTTCTGATACCGAGGTAGTGATTTTGGAATAATACATGATTGATTTTGATAAATTATATTGGGTATTCTTGACTACCTTGAAACTTATTAAGGATTTGTATATTGCATCATTATTGGATTTTACAATATTTTTGGTATAGAAGGAATATATCCAGTATTCTATAAGGAATAATGGACCATGAATGTAATCAATAAGTTTTTATGGTAATTCGGGATGTTGTAGTGTTTTAAAAGAATACATAATGAAGGAATTCACATGTTATTATGCGACAAAAAGGATCTTCATTGTAAATTTTGGACTGTGAGTTTGGATAGAGGTATTTTGGATACGTTTGGTATGATATTTTTTTTGGATTGCCATAAAAAGGATAACCCGGGGGTTAGGCAGCAACCTATCATGTCTGGCAAGGCCGTGAGACTTGAACCCGGAACCGAAGGGCGACAAGGGTGTATCACCTACCACACACCCACGTGATGCCCTAGATTGAATAATGTAGTATTTTTTTTAAAGAAACTCTGGTAGATGAATTATAAATTCATTTTTTAAACCCTATATGAATAGGATAAATAGAATATTATTTTTATGTTCTATTATCTTTTAGAGTGAAATATGAGTTTGTGGTAGAAATTAGTTATAGGATGGGACTACACTTTTCAAGTAAATATTTTTATTATTTTCTTATTATATGAAGAAATTAATTATTATACTTTAGTGAAGTGATCTTAAAGAGAAAAATGTGTTATCTTAATACCATATGTTTTGTTGAACCGATGGTATTTTATATCATCATAGATTGATGTATTTAAGGCCCTCATTTTTATACATGTTTGTGATTGATGACCTCAATCACTACCTATAAATATTTATTTTTTTCCTCTAATTATATGTCCTTAATTTCCACCGATGATCTCCTAATCGAGATCATAATTTGGTGGTGACCCTTTCATTTCCCTTTTCCACTTATTAAGACTAAATTTTGTTACCCTAATTTCCGATTGGGTTTTCCAAAATGTATTTTCTATTATCAACCTTTTATTTTCAAAAAATAATTTTCAAATTGTGATGATGAAATTTATTGAAGGCGGGAAGAATGTAACACCCCATGATTTCATAGTACGTTATTTCTTCAATGTAATTCAATAACTTGCACCACACGCAATACCGAGTTCTAGTGTACCATGACATACCAAACAAGCTATTCAAAAGTAGTTATGAATAGTATTAACTGAATTTTAATCTTTATATAATCCTTATAATTTTAGAATCCATATTATGAGTTTCTTAGACATAATGTAAGAACAAATACATTTTTTCAGATAATAGAAGTATTTTTCAAAAAATGCAATTTTACAGCCTTTTAATGGAGAAGATTTTTTAAATCCAATATTTGAAACTTTTATATATACAATTTGACAAAATAAAATTCTTCTTTAGAATTGGACCTAAGAATATAGTTTCAATTATGTTTTGGTGTTTTTCTGATAACTTTCATATTTGTGTGAATAGTGAAAAATACTATATTTTAACTGAAAACAACTTTTTAAATCAAAATAATTTATATTGTTAAATTATAAATTTTAATGGTTTGGAAGTATAAATAGATTATATTTTTACCATTTAATACAATTATGGTCATTGTATGTAATTTAAATTTTAAATTGGACATAAACAAGTGTCAAACTTTTGGTAGTTATTATTTCTTAAAAACACAACTTTTGGTTTTGACAGCGGGAATTAATTTTAAATTAATAAATGCAACTTATATGTTTTAAATTTGGTAAAATAGACTTCATTATAGAAATCAAAATTAGCTTAGGGTAAAGTTTAGGTATTTTTCAGAAAACTTTTAATTTTTGATGAATATTGAAAAACACTAGGTTATAGTTTAAAACTAAATTTTTATTCAAATAATTACTTATTTTATTTAAATTTATTTTATGTCAAAATAGATACATAATACTTATATATGTTAAATTTAATTAATTGGAGTCTGTTTATAATAATTTTAGATATATGAAAATTTTATTGAACTTTTCACTATCGTTTACCCACCTCCTAGGAGAACCTGCAAATTCACTAAAAAATTAATTTCACTGCTTCTATGAGTGGAATTTCAAAAATCTAAGAGACATGGTTAATATCAAAGATTAAAATTTTCTTTGATAAGATAAAAATAATTTTTTATGAATAGTATATTTTTCTTTTTTTACCACGGTAACAATTAAATATGATAATTAAGGGTAAAAATGATATTATTATTATCCTATCACATGTTCTAATTCTATTGGATAAGTATAATTCGATAAAAAAACCTTATGAATAAAATATGAACCTCTTTGGTCCACTTGGATTAGATCAAGACATTTCTTATTATTTAATTCAAAGAAGAGTTAAAAGAGTTAAGATCAAAGTTTAATAACTAAAACACTTTTTAATATAGGGTTATACATAAGATAAATTCAATTGTAAATATTCATTAGAAATTGAAATAGATTTCCTAAATAATGGTGTTTCTTTTATAATTCTTAGACATTAACAAATTTAATTTATTTATGACACAATGATGATGCAATAATTACCTTATTAGTGAAATATTAAAATAATTGATATTATGAATACCCAAATAAATATAATTTTAGACTTTTAATGAATTAAAAGAATTTTATTAGTTAATATGACATGTTAGTATTTATTAAATGAATTTTTTTAATTAATAAAGTTATTATGACTTTAAAAAAATCAATTATTAAATAGTGTCAAAATTGACATAAAAGAGTTTTTAAAACAAATATTATATTATTAATTGATATATAATTCATAAAAATCTATGGTTCAACCAAAAAACATATATGATGATAGTTATGTCATTAATGAACCACTTGGGGTTCACTTGGTAGTTTATAGTATGTTTATTAACCATATAATATAAATATACAAAGAGACATGGTAAATGTCAAACTATTTAACTTGGAGTTAAATCTAAAAGATAAGGGTAAATAGTGATCCTAACTTATCTAAAACCTATTGGTTGAGTGGTGTTCGACCCATACCCACCTTATACTTTAAATAATTTTTTTTGGAGCCATTATAAACCGAATATGATTTTATTATAAAATAATACTTTATGTTTTTGCTAAAGAGCCCCTCCTCCCCCTTATAAAAGGACACCACTTCTAACCAATTTATCACACCTCTCAAGATTTTTGTCTCAACAAACCTCTGCCCAATTAACCTCCATACACCCCTATCCTCCTCCTATAAGCCTCACTTTAGGCAGAAGGCACTTCAAGATTCCTTTTTTGCAAACCAAAGTGAGTTACCCAAATTAAAGGTAACGATTTCTCTTATCTTATTTTCTTTTATTTAAATTCTACAACCCATAAAATCTTCTTATTATTTTATTTTGTAATAACACCAGTATAATAAATATACTAGGATATTGTTATTAGATTTATTTTAACTACACTTACACACACATCAATATAATTGGTGAAGAACACAATGTTTCTTTGGATGGCAACTAAACACCTCACGAAACAATGATTGTTCAATTATCTTCTACCATGTCTCATGGTGGACATTATGATTGCACTATAATTAAATATGATATTAATGATATTTATTTTACATATAAGATTCTGTAATTCCATTTTATATCATACCATTATTCATTTCATGTTGTATATATATATTCGATAATTTCATTTGGGGAAGTACAGACTACCGCCCCCTCAATGTGATATGACTCGTTCATACCATACATGGAACATATAAAGGACGGTGTTAATGAACATAAGTAACACATATAAGATATTATATTATACTGTAATAATAAAATACCTATATATCATTGTTTTTATTCCTTTTAAAATGAAAAATGAAAAATGAAATGGAAGTAGCGTTTGTGTGTACGTACGGACTACCGTCACCACGAACGTGACGAGATTCATTCCCCATCATATCCATTCAAGTATAATCCTCATTTTATGATTAAAAATAATTTTTAAGGACTTGATATTGTTCTGGATATGAAAAATATACAACCTATCCATAACAAACATGACTTATGTAAAAAATCATATAAAATAAAACGAGTAAGTTAACACCCAAAACGACGATAATACTAAGATATTATTAACAAAGCAATGTTAAAAGATCATATATGATATCATATTAACGTATATTATTATTTTATAATTTAATAACAATTATTTCACCATTATATCAGAGGTTAAACTAACCTCATCCCTAGAAAAGTAAAAGGTAAGGGGTTTTCATCTCACTCCTAATTCCAGTGAGATTCATGCCATTTTTCTACTATTAAAATTTGTGTGCTGTATGTACTGACCTTAATTGTATTCTTTTTGTTGTACACTTTAATTTATGTGTATTTACATATTAATTGTATGATACCTCTTTCATAGGGTGTATGTTTCGTAAGTTACCAAATTTGTAAGGGTTAATTTCACAATCTCTTCATTATCTGAGATTGTTTATACATAATTATCTACTGGGACCTCTTTATCATCCACATCCATGTTTATTAAAAATGTATTTCAAAACATTCTTACTATTTTACAGACTATGGGTTAAAGTCATTTATACCCATTTTTGACTTTTTATGAGATGTTTATAAAGTAATTATTCTGTCATTTTCCATACAAGTTCCTTTTTAACCTTTTCGACAGAATTAAGGTAAGAATGTATTATTATAACTTATACGGCGGGTGCGGCTGTTTTCTGCCGTTATAAAATTTTCAAAGCTTCCCTTACAATATTATAAAGATATTGTCAATGTAAATGTTTTATTTTATAGTTATTTCACTTTTAAATGATTTCAAAAAAAGAGATATTTCTCTCAAATAGTTTTGATTTCATCTATGTCAGCATCCTTTGATGGATTTTAAGCTTATTTGAAGTTGATTTATTATGATACAAAACATCCATATAGTATTGAAGGTTTTTTGATATGTTTGACTATGGATGTGTTATTTTTATAACATTCATGGTTTATGGAAAAGTATTTACATTTCATATTCTAGTTTTAATAAAAATGCTTATGTTATGTTTAAACCTGTTCACATGAGGAATGCATTGGACTTAATAAGTGATGGGTGGAGCCCGCTATAGCTCCTCGATGCATCGGTAGGTCTCATGAGACAAACTAGTGTCTTGGCACAATTACTTGACAGAAACTTATTTGTAGTCTTGGCACAAGGCCTTGACTATGTGGTTATGATAGTCTGGCATTATGCATTCCATCATTATGAAAGTGGTTATTGATTTTGAATGAGATTATTTGACTAGTATAATATAAATCTGAATATGTAAATAGAATTATTTGATTTTATTTTTTCCATATTATTCTGATGTTCATTCTTAAAAGGCTTTTGTTTTAGGTATACATTTCCTGAAACGTTTAGGATTATTTATGAATGTTTCCGCTATATTGTTGTCTTTATTGAGCATCTGAGCTCACCCATTTCTTTGTTTTATTTTTCCCAGGATGTGAAGAAAAATATTTTATGACTGACATGCAGGGATAGTCTGAAGGGGATATGAGTGTGGACCATGGACACTATATTATTGTAGTTTTTCACTTTATGATGTAATGTAACATTTATGAATGTATCTAGTGATTCCAAGGATACTAATATAATTGGTTTTTTGAGACACGATCTTTTGTGATCATGCCAATGATATGTAATAATGCACCGACTCTGGGTAACTGGGGTCGGGGTGTTATAGTTCTTTTGAGAACTATGGGATGCTATAAATAAAATTGTAGTAAGGATTACACATAGCTAACTTTCTAGGAATATAGAGTAATGTATTGAGTGAATAATGTTTATGATTATGAGAAGCTAGGACTTCACTAAACAAATCAAGGAGACACAAGTTAATGCAGTTTTCCAATCAAATGCGAACCTTGAAATCTTTGAGTAGTGGAGTCGACATTGCTTGTAGACTATGAGGGGTGGCTTAAGGATCGTTTCCACTATAATAAACAAGAAACATATTATTCTAATTGTAGTACAAAGGCTTATTAGAATTTGATAAAATAAAGGGAGACATTTAATTATTTAAATAATTAATCAACAATTTCTAAATCAATAATAAATATAAAACAAAAAATCCCCTTAATTTTATTTTTGTAGAATATGTCCAGAAATGAAAAAAGATAAATTAAGATATTATTGGAAAATGTAAATGTAAAAACAATAATGAATTTAAAAGTGTAATATAGATGCTTTCACACATTACTACAATATAATAAATTCATGGTTCTGGTGTCCTTAAACATGTGGAACTCATTCTAAAGAATTGATGTTATAATATTTCATACATGAAGTCCATGTATGAAGCATGTGATAGTTATTTCATAATATTATCACCCTCATTTGAGGTTTTTTGAGTTAAAATAAATGGATGTGGATTAATACACATATTGTTGATTCTTTAGTAATATTATATGGAGAAAGTGAAGCGAAATATAAATTAGTGATAAATTACACTAGATTTGTGTAAATATGAAAAACAAATCACCATATTTCATGGTATCCAACTCTTACACCCAATTAAACCAGTAACATTTGAGGTTACAAAAAGAATATAATAGAGTAAACATAGCATTAACTTTTCAGTAATGGTTTTTAAGTAAATAATAACTTAAATAATGATTAATATTTAATTATTTTGGTGAAAAAATTTAAATTCACGGTGAAAAAGATAATGGAATGTGCAACAAAAAAATTACATAATCTACATCATTTAATCAAATGTGTTTGGTTAATAAATATGAGGTTATTTGATTCACATGTGATGAAATAAATTTATATAAGTTTAATCACATTAAACTAAACTAAATAAGCAAGTTAGCATTTCTTATTCAGCTATATTCATCAATATAAAATGTAATTTTTCTATAATACTTCATGGTTATTAAATAAAATAGATTTTTTATATTTTTTTATTGAAATAAAGTAACCAAGTAAGTAATAGAAACATTATAAGAAGTCTGGTGTATTTTCCAATAAGATGAGAAAGGATGATTTCTATGTAATTAGTGAGAAACACATAACTTCTGATTTAAAATTTAATGATTTATGTCAAATTATTATTGAGTAAAAAAAAATTAACTGACATATTTTTTAGACCTAATGAGGCATTATTCCAAGTTCATGAATGAATATTTTTATGGTGCTTCACACTCAACCAATAGATTAGTAGTACTTGAATCATGTGAAATATGTGATGAATATATTTTGTAATACTTTTACCCTGTTAGGTAATGTTAATTCATTATCAAGAAACAATAAAAGTGAAAGTCGTGAATATACAGAGTATAGAATTTAGGCTCAGTAGATATAAACTCCTTCGTTATTATCAAGATATTTAATTTTAGATATATAGACCATTATAAATAATAATGTTACACAATGATTTTGGAATTAGTTTAGTTGGTGGGAATAAACTATTCTTCAAGATAGATAGTTGTAAATATACCTGATACTATTCCTTTATGTGTGTTTTGGAATAAGTGAAGAATAATATAAGAATGGTCTGAATGACCCCAGAATACCCTGAGAGGGGAGGTGTGAATCAGGGTGTCAAATTTTTCATCTCAAGTAATGGATCTTTTTCCTAATTTGGTAGGTACATTTCAAAATTCTCTAATTGTAATGTGTTGTAATTAAAACATTCAAAATAAGAAACAAAAAACAAAAAGTTTACAAGGTTCGCCACAAAGGGATAGTCCATGGAGAAGACACAGATAGTGTGTCTGTCATACATAAATCCATTAAGCTTCAAAACATGCATAATACAAAAGTTTTAATATAGGAACACTGACATTAAATTTTTTTAGGGATACAACACTGTAAGCTTATGAACACTTACATTTAATCACTCTATCTCACTATTTTGAGAGAATTGTATCTCAGTTTTCTGACATGAAGGTTCACACAATGAATTAACATTTAAGACTTTGTCACTATCTCGAATGTGACTCTTCTTGCAACACAGACATGAATTGATTCACTACTGAATCATATTTTACATAAAAAATGTTGTTGGACACTTCCTTTCATAAATCTCAATATCATTACAACGATCCTTAGTTTGGTGTAACAAAATGACTTCGCAAAGCACCCCTACATTTATGGGAAAACTCTAACACAAAGATCACTGAGTCAACGTGGAAGACACTATTATCATGAATCACCCTTTAATAAAATCATTTGGAATCATTCATTAAATATATATATTTGGCGATGCTCAATATTGCATAGAAATCTATATTCATGAAGCTCCCTTAGCTTCATGAAATAAATGATTATCCTGATTTTCCTTTAATACTTCTTCTATGAGAAGGGGTTGAATCATATTTATAGGCTCGAGTATTCATGATCTCCACTACCTCTTATAATATTTTTCGGATCATTTAAAATAACCTTTGTGTATCTCCATCTATTATTGTGTTCTATAGAAATTCAATATTCATAAATCTTGTAGTAATAATACATCATTCCGTTATGACCCTCCATAGTGTTCATTGTAATCATAGAGATTTCATCACCCACCATGATGCTCCAATTCCTCATCATTTTTTATCCTTATCACTATCTCATAGATCACCATCAACAAATTTTTGTTCCTTCACAAAAAAATCACTCATGAAGCCCATCTTCATGAAATACCTTCCTTTTCCATATTTTCATAATTCCTTCAAATAAATCCACTTTTCAGAATGAAATGATTCCATTAAATTTTGGACCCCAAAATTTTGAAACATTGGTGAATGATGCCACTATCAACACTATTATCATCTTAAATTATAAAATCCATTAATTTGATAACTATGCGATAATACATTTGAGGATTGATAACAAACACAAACCATACTCCACTTCCATCAATGAAAACCCTTGGTTCCAACAATCTTCCCCTTTTGGATTGTTGGAAATATGTAGAGAAATTCAATGAAGCACCAATTGTTTCAAAACCTGATATGTGAGAAACAAAACACCAAAAAAACGTAGTTTATATAAGTAAATTTCATTGTATAAAACAAGAGAGAAATCATGAATTGGGTTATCATTTTTAATAATGCCTGGAGATGTATATTCTAAGCTATGATTATTTCCTCATAAAACTGAATTGAATTATCCTTTATCATTCCATCATTATCTCTTTTGTAACTCACATTCTAATTTTATTTCTTTATTTCACATTCTCCCCATTATAAATTATACATATGAACATTATGTTAACTTTTAAAAAAGAAAACATACTCCCACTAGATCATATCTCCCCCGAAAACCAGACTGACAATAACTAATAGACCAAAATAGTTAATTCAACTGGGAGAGGGGAATACTAGTAACCTGACCATGTAGTAGGAGGAAGATAAACACAAAGGATAAACCAATGTTTCTCAAACACACGTGTTGATAATGGCTTGGTCATAATGTCATCCACTTGATCATCATTTCCAACATGATCCATTTTAATAATGCCCTGTTCAAATTTTTTACATGATGATTGATATCTGATTTTGATGTCTTTCCTACTAGAATGTTGAAACAGATTCTTAGTATGATTAATCACACTCTTCTTGTCATAGTGAATCATAATTATCTATTTCACCTCATCACCAATATTAATCAGTTATTTCTTCATCCAAATTAGCTAAAGGTGGGACTCTATAGTTGCGATATACTCATCCTCATTAGTACTTAGAGAAGAACGTTCATATTTCTTACTCAACCAGTCCTTATATTTATTTCCAAAAAAGAAATCTTCACCACAATTATAATTTCAATCAAAAAATTATTCAGCATATTAAGCATCCAGAAATTCTAATAGTTCACTACTTCTTCTTGAAAAAATTTTTAATCCATAATTTTGAGTACCTTTAATATACCTCATGATTCGTATTCATACAGAAATATTTTATTCCTTTCGATTACATTTACCACGGGCCTCTAGGAATTATGAAAATACATTATCTAGAAGTGTCTTTGAAAGGTACAATAAGCATCTAATTATTCTTCAGTACATTGTGGGTTCTATTGATGTCCAATCCTCAAGACTTCCCATTTTTTCCTAACCACGATTGAATTCTACATTGGTTTATAATCAATCATATTGAATTTCTTTATAAACTCGCTTGTATATTTTTCCTTAGAAAAAAATGTAGTCTTTCCTTTGAATCACTTGAAGCCCTAATAAGTATGTGAGTTCATCGTCATAGACATATCAAATTCTGATTTCATGTTATTGGAAATTTATTCCACTGATATATTCATAATTCTACCAAATACAATATCATCCACTTACACAAACATCATAAATTGATCTTACTTTGAGTTATTCACATAGATATTGTGATCGACTCCACCTCTTTTAAATTCGAGCATCATTAAATAAAAATCCAGTTGACAGTACCTCACATGTGGTGCATGTTTCATAGTATATAGTCCCCTCTTCAATCTAAAAGCCTTCATTTCATCCTTACTAAGTTGAAAACCCACCTTTTATTAAATTATAACTTATTGTTCAATAAAACAATTCATGAAATATATTTTGAGATAAATTTGATATATTTTGTATCCTCTTGGAATTTACATGGAAATAAAAAGCATGATCGAATCTATTCTCACCAACAGAGAAAATGTTTCTTCAACAAAAAATCCTTCAATAATTTAATATACTTCACACACCAATCTAATTCTATTTCTAATCACATTAGGTTTCTTATCAAATTTATTCTTAATGATCCACTTTGAAGAAGTCACATTGCAAATTTTAGTTCTCATTAAAAGATCTCATGTATGGTTATTTTAAATATAATCTAACTCATTATTCATGGCTTGCACTAAAGATTCAACCATTACAGCTTCCTCAAATGAGGATAGTTCCATAACTAATAGCAAGGTTTATGGTTCATTATTCCTTCTTCTCTCTATAGTTGTGGGGGCTTTACAATCCCTAATGATTTTATACTAATCAATCTACACTATTTGATTTATCCTATGAGGTTTAGAATAATTTTTTTCATCCATGGTTTCATCTTTTGATTCTTCTTCTGAATCAACATAAAATTTTTAGCCCTAGATGTTTTGAACGTATTCCTTTACATTTGTATTTGTAGATGATCCATGTCCACATTATTACTCACTTTATATCAGATCATCATAAGAATTCCCTAACCCAATTTTTTATTATAGTCAATGATCTTCACATCAATGATATCCCTAATTTTTCAAGAATGATTATAAAAGAATTTACAAGATTTTTACTCTATTTAACATTTAAGGAATATTCCATCATTTTCTGAATCACCGTACTTCTCATGATTTCCAAATTATTTTGTATGAAACCTTTACTTTTAAATAAAATAAAATTCTTTAAAGAGGTCCTCATTCTATGCCCCAACTCATATGATGGCTTCATTTCTATTATATAAAGTCCTATTTTATTTTGAGTAAACACTATAGCTTTAACAACCTCTTTTGAGTAATGATGAGAGATATGACTCTTAATCATCATTTTTCTACACGTATTTTTCACCTGTTGATTCCTTCACTCAACAAATCCATTTTGTTGTAGAGTTCACATGGTATCAACCGCTGGTTTTATTACATGTTTCTCCAGGAAATTTTCAAATTAAAGGGTTGTGTATTACCCTCTATTGTCAGAACATAGAACATTTATTGTCCATCTAGTATAATTCTCATCTATTCAAAGAAAAGTTTTCCTGAAATCAAGCAGTTGTCATTTCTTGTGTAAAACCATCACGAAATCCATTCTACGAAAATATTCAATTAAAAAATGATGCACTACTCTGCATATTTTCCAACCACATTTATTGGTCTATATAAATTTACGTGGATGAGATCAAGGTTATTCGATGCCCTTTTCATCTTTTGGATTATATGAATTGCTGACCAGTGTTCCTCATGTGTAAGAATCACAAGTATTCTCTTAATGAAACATCAATTTAGGGATATCCATGATAATATTATGTTTATAAATCTTTTCCATTTCATGTTGATTATGGTTACTAAACCTCTAGTTCCATGATATGTTCTCTTCTTTAATAATCAGGTATCAAATAGTATCTTTACTATCAACATGATATATGTTACCCCCTATTATATGTCCTTTCCTTAGATAATTCCTTATCATTGATTTTAAAGTACACCCATTTGATTGGATGTTTCTATAATTCCTAATTCAAATAGTTGACTCACACAAAAAAGATTATGATGAAAAACATCCACATAAAAACATTGGTTTTCTTAAGCTCACCACTTTCCAATTCAGTACTCTTACTGCCTTCAATCTTTAAAACACCATTGTTACTGATCCTAATACATCCATCAACCATTTTCTTTATAATATTTAATAAATCTTTATTTTCCATATTATGGGATGAGCATATTCTATCAATAATCCAGGATCAATTATTAACTGTAGCATTAATAGAGACTTCAAAAAGATCGGATTTCACAATATTATTCATTTCCTACCATGAAATAGTAGATTTAGTGAGGAATAAAGATGTCCTTTGAAATATCATCTCCATTTGAAATGGTTCATCATAATCATACTCTTCCTCTTGAAGATAAATTTTTTTTGAAGACAAACACCATCTTTTTTACAAGTATTGGCTTTTCTCTGAGTTCTAAATGAATATTTAAGGCCTCTCCTCTACCTAAAATAAATATAATTATTTCTAAAATAATAATAATGAAAAAAATATCAATAAAAATTATTTCTTATATAATAATTAATATTTGAATTAATTTTCCTTTATTACTTCATGTCTCTTCTCTATTCAAAAATCTCCTTGCCTCATCATAGTATGACATGTTATGACCCAAATAGCAACAAAATTTTAATTTCATAAGAGGAAATGTTTTCTCTCTTTTGTTTCTCTCCAGGTTTCCTTAGAAATAGTTTTTGATTGAGGATAATTTTGTAAAATTTGTGGATATTTTTATTTTCTATTTTTATTTTTATTTGAGGTTTATTCATTACCACTACAGGAAAATTTTTGATCTATCCCAATTTCATAATCCCTTTATTTTGGTTCATCTTGTTTTATTGTATCTTTGTTTTAGCATCATAAAAAATCATCTTTTTCCTATGCATGTCGATCATTGATCATCCATGTCCTTCTCTAATCTTTTAGAACCGTGCTTGGCATTCTCTACCAACTTTGCACAGGAAAATCATCCAAACTATATTTTCATCACTGTTTCCTATGAGTTTGATTCACATTCAAGATTACTCATAAGATTAAAATATTCTTCTTCAATACCCTAAATAGTCTTCAACTTCAACTCCAGTACAGATGTATGTTCATAGACAAAACTTCAACATTCATAAATATTTTGCTTTAGTTCAACTGCATCATTATTAAATTTAATTGTTGTTGACTATTATTTCACTATATTTTCTAGTTGTTTAATTTCCCCTTCATGATAATAAACATATTATGATGATTATTCCTCCACTTCTCTCTAAATTTTCAACTATTAATTTGATTCTCATGAATTATAATAGAATCCTAAAGTTGAAACTTTATATCATTATTTGTAATCAATGGATTACCTCTAGCTTTATCTTTTTTTTTGATTTCGAAATTGAAAATATAGAAATCATGGATATTTGGATTCCATATTTAATCTCTACTTCCTTTTCCTCAAATAATTCACTTTCATCATCTTTATGTTTACATGAAAAACCCTTCCTAGGTACATTCAATTTAGTCTTGACGTCTCGCTTTTGATAAAACCTTTTCTGAGGCTTCTAAAAATTTTAAACTTCACATAATTTATCACTGAGCATCCTTGAGAACCAAGAGGTAATGTTCCCAACTCTAGCACAATGAGAACATGCCAAGGTAAGCATTCTTTAAAATCTCCATTTTCCTCTCCTAAATTTATTTACAGTAAATGAAGTAATTTCATCTTCCTTATTATCTTAATCTACTATTAATCTATAAAACTCAACTTTATTCATGGAATTGAAAGATATTTCCATAATTACATGAGTCATATCATGTTCATGTTTGGCTCTTATTTTATATACATTCAAAATACCCATAAAATAATTTAGAAGAACTTTATATAGATTTTGATTCTCAATGGCTGACACCATTGTGTTGTAGAGAGGTGGAATCCTTCTCAAAAATTTATTCACAATGTAAAAAACTTTGATTTATTCATCATGTCCACGTATAGCTCTAAAAACATTAGTAATTCTATAAAAAACGATATCCTTATTTTCATCGGGATGAATTTTCGAGTAATCTAACCTATTGTGCAGTACTTGATGATTTTTCTCCATCACATTATTGTCTTATTCTTAAATGTTCTCCGGTTTTCCCCATTTATACTTTTCTGAGTGAAAAATCATCATCATTAGAAATATTTTATCAAAATGAGCTACATTTATGAAATTTGGTTCTTTAGCATCTACAACAGAATTTTCCTATATGTATTCGTCATATACTATCATGTTAGATCGTTGACATGTATTCCATATGAAACTGCAAAGAGAACTTCAACTATATGAGATATTATATGATATCCTATAATGTTTTTCCTTATCTTAAAGTGACTTCTATAAAATATGGGGAATCCCATGAATTTAAATGACTTGTACATGCCAGTAAAGAAGGATAGATTTAACACTAGAGACCTAAATCTAATACCAAGTGAAGGACCCTAGAACACCCTAGAGGGGAGGAGTGAATGAAGGTGTTGAAATTTTCTTCTAAAGTTATATATTTTCCTCACACTGTTAATAACCTATTAAACATAACTGATGGAAATTTGAAATAATAAAAACATTCACAAGAATCAGTACAACACAATAATTTTACTTGGTTCACCTATGATGGCTAGTCCATGTAGAATTTTCTGATAGTGTGTCATTCTTACATAAATCCACTAATCTTCAATAGAGTATGAATACATATGTCCTAATACAGTCACTATATACCAAGAACACAACCATTAAAAATTTTTATTGATAGAAATCTATATCCATCAGAAAATATCCTTCAACTCCCCTATGATTACTAATTAGTTTGATGTATAACATAGTTTATTTACATGAAGCTCACTTCAATGAATTAACAATATAATCTATGTATTGGTCAAGCATAAGACTCTGCTTTCACCACAGGCTTGAATTACTACACTCTATAATCATTATTCATTGAAAAACTGATTTTCATCCCTGACTTTCATGATGCTCCTTCACAAAACTCACTACCTTCATGAAGATCCCTTAAATTGTGGAACAAACATCATTCTCAAAGCACCCATGACTACGTAGGCCAAAATCCTTTTTAAATCACACTGAATCAATATGGAATCCCCTATCATCACGAAGTACCCATTAATCAAAATTGTTGGAATCAGTCTTGAATTATAGTCTTTTCATGATTCTCAGTCTCTTATCAATCCATATTACAAAATACACTTAGCTTCATGAAATAAATGATTTTTTTGGATTTTCCATGAAAAAATAATTCTGTGTGAAGTGGGTAGCCTCATATATGTAGGTTAGGCTATTCACAATGCTTATCCACCTCTTAGCAGATTTTACAGATCATCCAGAAACATCTTCATGTAGATCCTCTTTTTAAAAGGACCTATTGAAATTCACAGTTTGTGATGCTTGTTGTAAACATGGAGATTATCATTAAGATCCTTCCCGATTCTCATCGTAATCATAGAGCTATCCTTTACTGACCACGATGCTCTAATTCTTCATCGTTCACGATACCCATCACTATCAGAAAGATCAACATCAAAAAAATTTAAACTTTATAAAACTCTAATCGTGAATCCCATTTTTAAAAAACACATTCCTTTTCCATATATTCATAAACCCTTAAACTAAATACACTTTTCACAATGAAATCCAAACTTCATATTTTGGACCCCAAAATTATGGAAACCATTTATAAATGATGCCACCTTAAATAATATTTCTTACATGAACTGTTAAATCCCTAACTTTGTGATATCCTTGATCCTTCATGTGAGTATTGAAAAAAAACCCATAGTATAATCGACTTAGAGAAAATATCATCCTTGTTTCCAACATGTTCATAAGATATGAGTATATTTTGGTAGACATGTAAAAGGAAATTTTTACAAAGAATTCATCAATAATCATAATGTAGCATAGAGTAAATCATAAACACACATTACCTTATCTTAATCATAGTATATATATTAATAAGGATGATAGATAATTATTATTACATGATAAAATTGAAAAAAAGTTATGGTGGATCAATTCCTAAATGCACATTTTATACATCGGGGTCATAACATAATTAATATGTATGACTGAACTTACTGAAACATTCATTATATTTTATAACATGCTTTGAAAATAATGTAAGAACCTAGTAATTATTTGAAAATGATCATGACAAATGGATATAATATGAATCATTTTATGATACCAATCCTTCATTTGATATGGAAATGTTTTAATGATGCCTTCAATTTGTTGGGATATAAAAAAACATGCATCAAGCTAAATGAATTTTGTATCAATGTAATTATCGCAATAGTTACTTCAGATATTATATAAATACCTATGAAATAACAGTGGTAGTCAAGTTATACACTTATGTTTTATAAAATTGTGAACATATCTTTTATGGATAGTGGGATCCATATTGACTTGGGTATAGACCATGCTACAGATTCCCATATAGTTGGAATTGGAACAAGTTACACAAGTCATGTATGAAGAGAAATATTCTAATGGCACATAATGAGTAGTAAGGTTATAACCATAGTGATGGATTTATATTCATCATGGGTGATGATAAATTAATCACTATGAATAAAAAATCCTAGAAGTTACCATTATTTCAATATTAGAAAATAATGATAAGTTTAATTAAAAAATCAATAATGTATTCTATTCATCAATGTGAAAGGATGTTTTTTTTAGAATGATATTATTATTATTCAAGTGTGTCGATTCATGGGTGGTATAAGTATGGTATTAGTAAGGATATTTTATTATTCCATGTTTTTTTGCCTAAACCCATTAGAATTTTACTTGTCATAGAAAATTTCTAAAATCATTTAATTTGATATTGTATATAAAGACCAACATTATTGGAAGCTGTCTATAAGATGCAATAATAGAGGGATGGTGACACCATCAGATTTCAATAAGGCTCACGTGATACAGAAATATAGTTCATGATTAATGTAGGAAAAATGATATTATAACATTCATTTAGATGAATCTTTTCCATGTGTATTCTACTGGTTATTTGGAGTGACATTTTTTTCAGGTGAAATAGTTTCTATAACACATGGAAAATAGTTATTAGTCTTAAAATTAATTAAAATAAGGGAAAAAGTAATTCTTTAGTGGTTGACATAGAGTATGAACACATGTTCAAGTAATATGATATACTTAGGTATATTTAATGGTTACTAGGACCCATTCAATCATACATATAGTGACATGGTATTAATAAATACATGTTGGAACAATTTGGGGGAGAATTTCTTCTAGTGTAAGAGGGAAAAATCCCTCCACGAAAACATGCATGGGTATATGAGGATATAAAAGTGGTGAGTTGAGTTCTATATGATTTATCTATAGATCTATTACATATACACTGATTTGTACTCAATATGATATTCCTAGTACATAGTTTATAATATGGAAATATCAGTTATATTGTGGATAACATGATGTAAATAATTCAATAACATCTAATTGTACTTAGACATGTACAAACGATACTGGTATATGGAGTGGAAGGGATACTGGTTTTGGTGGTGCACAAACTACTTTTCCTTTGATTCAATTTGATATAGTATCAAATTTACTCTAAGTTTGATGAGTTAGAAAATATCATAAAATCCTTTAGTAGCCACACCTATAAAAAATGAGTTTGGTTAATATTTTTATATAGTTATGAATATGTTATTAAATGAAAATATTAGTTATTATTCATTTAATTTCATCTACCAAGATATGTTTTATCATAATGATAATTTTTTTACTGGTACATTCCATGATGTCATGTTATGATAGTGTAAAAAAGGAATATACTCAGGGATTCCATCACATGAGAGGTTTTATTCATGGTGATGAGTAACATATAACGTAATATTCATGTAGTAGAAATGTGGTAGACCCAACAATTAAATATGTTACTTGATAGGAACATGATCATTATCCTGTGATAGCTAATAGGGATCAATAAATAATAATCTCCAATGCAAGTGGGACTATTGTAATAGTGGGTTCCCTAGACCCAAATTGAACAATAATTTTGATTCCCATATAGTGTATATATCTATATATACTTGATTTTAGCATACCATTATAGTGTAGATATATCTATGTCCACTATTTAATGGTAATATCCGATGATTAATTGTTGTATCAAAAGGATATAGTAGGTCTATGCTTATAATGAGAAACTTGAGATACTAGGACATTAATCATAATCAATGGTCATATGATCTAGATACTTTGTACTAACTGGAAATAATTTATGTTTGATAATCAAGTGTTGGGGTATCACAAGCAACGATACTTCTTCACACGAAGTTCACACATGGCGATCTCTATTAGCGAGATTGTTAGGATTGACCTACCAATAAGAACACCACATATTTTAGATTTCATTGGTTATTTATTTCTATGGACATGGGTGTTGGCATCCAGACATGAGATTATTACCAATATTTTCTATTTGTTAATACAAATTTATGTGAGAAAAAACCATTATAATGAAATCATGTTGTGGTAGCTTATCTGGGGTGTAACATCGGTGGTATGATATTTGGTAAATGGTAAACATAATATTATTCACTTTTAGGTTGTGAAATTCATATCACAGGATGATTATTCAGGATGGTATTACCTTTATTATTCTTTTGGAAAATATTTTGAAATGTAAATCCATCTAGTTAGACGAAAATTCAATAATTTAAGGAAGGATTATGAAACAAGTGTGTGACCTTCTTTATGAGATATATAAAGAAAAAGATATTATATTACACAACTTCTATTTGTTTGGTGGATATCACTGTTATTAATGTTTCTATATCATTAGGGGACTTCATGGGATTCCTTACTTTTCAATTGGTCTATTTATATTATTCCCTACTATTGAGATAGGGGCATATAGTGTCACACACAATATCATATTCGAGAATCCTACATATCTAATTAAATTGGTAAAGTGGACATGGTTGGTCCTTCCATTTTTCCTACTGTTTTCCAACTTATCGATCATTGATAGATAAATTAATTCATTATTTTTCATTTAATAAATGATTGTTTTGAATTTATTTATTAAATTTTTATACATGTTATGTAAATATGTTATGTAATATTAAACGAATGAGTATTATTTTAATATTTCAGGTTCATTTAATATTAAGTGGGAATTATGAGTCAAGATAATTACTCATTGTTATCATGTAATAATATATATATATATATTATAGGTTTTTTGAAAATATAATAACAATATATATGACATATAGTATTTTTTCTTGAATTAATATTTAGATGACGTTAAATAAACGGGGTCAGGGAACCCTAGTTAGTAATTTGAGAATCTACTATAAACTAAAGAGATAAGATTTAGCATGTGGAATAATCATAAAGAATTATTTATAGACTCTATATCCTCTCCTGATTTCTAGAGAGAAGAAATATAGAACCTGTAATCAGATTAATTTCTACCTCTCTAATCGCATTATCGACAATAAAGTGATCATCAAGGGTGTTGAAGGTGTCATCATATCTCTGTGTTAGCACCTGAAATTTGATTATGGATTATCCAACAAATTCATGAAGTGCATTTGGATGATCAATAAGGATCTATCTTTGGATCCTTCATGTAGATATCATCAATGAAAAGAATGTGTTATTATTTAATTCAAATCGAAAAAGGTATGTTTTTTATTTATGTTTATGTGCTCCTTTAATTTATGCGAGATCCTTGGGACCAATTTGGGGTGTGAATTTTCAGAAATGACAAGTCTCAGCACTCAAACTATGAAAATTTTAAAATTCCCAGACCCACCATCTTCTACTGAGCACCCGGGTTCCTACAAATCATATATTGGGGAATCTTATGGCTTGTCCAACCACGTAGATGACAGAAAACATAAATGTTGATTCACATCATCTACCTAAAATTTACCCCATGAGAAGTCTTTAAGTGGAGTTTCCTACTTCTAGAATATCTTCTTACCCAACTATATGACATTCCACACTTACTCAAACAATCGTATTCCCTTAGGTTATGCCGAATGATGAAGGGTTGGGTTATAATCTCTGAAATTGTTGTTAGTCAGAAATAATTAACATTCAATCACATGGCGTATGCAATCCCATCCCTAAACAATCATGTAGTATTCAACCCATCAATAGTGAGTTCTATTGAAAAAATATGAGGCTCATTGAAATTATATGAATACTTAATTATAGGCATATCTCTTAGATTTTGGTACATTAACTCTCTATCATGGTCTTCCCTTACTATTTCTGGAAATAATTAATCATATAAAAAAATATATAAGTCCTCCTACACCATACCCTAATGAATTTCTTCTAAATATATGAAATCCCACGAATTCATGGTATGGTTATGAAGCATATTGGGGGATATATTGACCCTCATCTATAGATTCATCTCTATATGCCTGGGGATTGATTACATGGCATTTAGGAATGACTAAGTAGCATGAGGTCTGCTATCCCTCATGATAGTAATAAAATGATACAACTAGAATTCATGCACCAACATTGACATAGTTGGGACATGTCCTAGAGGTCCCAATAAATATTTCATGAAGGGAAAGAAACTATCTCCAAATTGAGAATTAGATCTAAGTGGAGGAAGAACATGTGGTGATTCTAGTGCCACTCTAGAAGGATATACTAGTGGTTCAAAGCCATCCACCTTTGGAGCATGGTGGCCACCTCCATCCTATCACATGACTAAATTATTTCATGGTGGAATAACTATACAATCAAAAAACAACATCCTATGATAAGATTTAACTATAGATAAAATTTACATCAAGAGAAAAGTACAGGTAAAAATCTTACACATAAATGAGTCACACCTCTCTTCCTAATCATAAATCTTAATCTTGGTGATAATAAAGCATATATAAGATCAGAAGAGAGACTCCATAATTCCCAATACTATTGTTTGCTCAATATCATGGTCTCACATAACATAATAGTGGTTTAGATATATAGAGTTTCAATTGAAATTTATAGAAGGAAAAACATTTACATTACAATTGGAATACCAGTTTATCATTATCAATTGAATTTAAATGTTTCAATTTTATTTAATTTATTAATATTTATGTACATATTAGTATCAAATTCTTATTATACATTTCACCATTCCAAATTTATAAAGTATTATACTCATTATAAATTTCTAGTGGTACATCATGTAACTGTGAACTATGTTTTATGTTAGGTATCAGGATGTAATAAGGCTTGGATAATTTTATTATTTAATGAACTACCATTCCTAATTTATATAAATACATGCTTTATATATTACATTTAATTTCAAAAAATCGCATCTACTAGTGTTTTATCCTATATAACCATCGGTTCATGGCTCAAATGTGCAATAATTGATTAATTAAGGTTCCATCATAAATATATATGGGATAAAGATCTCTATATTGATGTGAAAACATTAATTAATCCAATTATGATACCCTTTCCAAAACCATTATCACATTTCCATATATATAAATCAATTAACCCATTTAAAAAATAATAAATATAATAAATGAAAGCATTAATTTAATTATGGAATCGAATAATGAAAGTCATTTGAATCCCAATATTCCTAATATGAAGCATTTGATGATTTATCCTTTTTGTACTAGTACAAGTAAAATTTAACTCCTAGTAATAATGTAAAAAATAATTTCACAAAACATGTTCATCACCTAATGGTGAAGTTAGTACAACCATAACAAACACAATACACAAAATTAATTACTATCCCTGGGTAATTGGGAAGCCCTTGCATGTGAAATAGATACTCCAAAAATAGGATAAATACAAAAATATAAAAATTCCTAATCTCTAAACAAATACACTTTTAATAGGATAGATTGAAAATAATCCTCTGATAGTAGTCAATAGAATCCCAACTCAAAATCCAACAAGTTTTTCTCCAAGTCAAGATGTCCAAAAAATCTTAAACATGCCACCATATACACTAGGGGATGATGATAAGTTGTGAGGTTCTGTGATGGTATTTTGTGGAGAATATACCCTCATTATCAATGCATTACACAATGATAAATAATAATGATAAGTAACAGGACTGTAATACACAATGAGTGGTGGAATAATAATATATCATCCAAACATAACAGACATGTGGAACCTGAATCAGTATCATTACAAATAATGATGATTATATAATGATTTTATAAAAAAATAAAGAAAACAAGATAAAGGTGTACAATAATATAACACATGATAATAAAAAAGATAAAAATTCCAAAATATATCTACACTAGAATCACATGCATAGGTTTGATTATCTACATCAACACATCATACTGGTAATAAAAATGAAACATTAGAAGATGGTCACATTCATTAATCTATACCAGCATGCATGAAATATATTTGGGTACCATTGGTGTCCCAATTAGGGAATGAGATATACTATATAGGCCATGAATAATAGTGTTTAGAACATTCTACTATGAACATCTAAAATGAGCGGTGTGTAGGTAAATAATAATTGTAAGAAAAAGAATAGTATTGGGTTCCTTTTGTGATACTCGATTTGACACAACATACTTAGAACTAATCATGTATATCTAAACCATGGTTAAACTATACATATATGAATGGGGTGTTTAAATTTTCATAAAAATTATGTATCAATAATGGATCAAATAGACGCATGTTATTTGTCTTGGTGAATGCATCCTTAGTTTAATAGTTTTACATTCTGAGTATTTAATATAAAATATATCCATAGATTTTGACATATGGGATCTGGAGATGCGCCATGTGATCCAAAAATTTTGAACTCAAATATCTCTCTAGGATCACTGTAAATACCCAACATAACAACAATCTATCCAATCAGATCTATATAATGAATCCTAATTATCACTCTCAAAATGGTGTAATGTATAACAAAATGAGACAATAACTATTATACCATATAGGGGAAGAATAATCACTCATGGAATGGTAAAACCATAGTACACAATGAGTACATCAATATTAACTCCCCTATGGAACTATTATCGATCATGGGTAAATAAAATAACCACTCGGTGGGCCCGTCTAAGGAGATCCATAAAAAGTAACCGTGTTATAATTCACAGTGTATTAAAAATTATTTTTATTTCTAATTGTAATGATTTATTATCCCATCTCTGGAATCTTTATGTTAGGAACCTAATGGGTTTCTCAACATAATATAAAGTTATTGTTTAGCTTTTACAAACTCAAACCATTTAATAGTGAATTAAATCAACAAAATTATTAATGTTTAAAATTTAATTTAATTAACATAAATAATGAAAAGGAATAAATAACAAGGTCGAAACACATGGTTTATTATCCCCTTTATGAAATTGAATATATCATTACATCTATTAAAAGAAAATTCACACATCAATGATTAATGAAATTAAATTTGGATCTTAATACTTTAAGGAAGAACTACCAAGGAGGAACATTTCAATGTAACAACCCCAAAATTTTGATTTGTGTATATATTGGGATACATTAGGCATTGGAACCCATTTGATTATTTTAAAAAACATTTTGGAGGCATATATTGATAAATACGGTGCACTAATCTACAACATATAATAAAATACAACAATACATTTACGTAAAATTACTAGAACACCTAACATATTCCTATGGTACTTTCCTTATCCAGTTTTGGCCCTTTAATTGTCATTGAATTTGAAAAATTTTCAATACAGAAAAAATTCGTAATTGTACTATAACATCCCTTCTCATTATTTCATAATGAAACATGTTTTATTATATAAAATCTTCACTTGATACAATATTGATGATCGATAGGCCTAGTGTCTTTGGTTATTAGTAACATTTTCTAAAAACTTAAAACTTGAAATGCACTTCTTTATGGAAATCGTTTTTACCTGACCACACATATTCTTTCGTACTTAGCATTACATTGGATAACTGGAGGACATTAATAAGAAAAGGGTGAGATATAAAGCCCAATAAATGAGAAAACAAGGCATAAAATGAAGAATACAGTGCATTATAGGCAATGAGTTTATCAATGGAGCATGATTGAAACATGAATATAAAGGAATGATATAGCATGATTTTCAAAAAAAGGAAATGTGACATCAATATTTAATATAATATTTACACGAGACAAGGATAATTGCAGAATGAGCATGAATAAACCCTCATTCTAGTTGAATTATAATGATAAACCCTCAATACACTTGACATATCAGGACATTAATTGATACCCAATGCATTGGATCACTAAAAGGGTTCACCCTTCTTAATCATTTCATTTCATGCATAAATGTGCCACATAGATCATAGAACATGGGTTCATTAAACATCTTCATTTATTTCATGATAATGTAACTAGAATTAAAACATGAAACTCTATAATCAATATGTAAATGTGCAGAAAGGTGAATACCCTTAATAGAGAAATTTTCATGCTATTCACTATACAATGACTTTGGCTTGATGAATTGCAGTGCAATTTCAATAGCATAATGATGAGACAGAAGAATTAATAAATTTTTTTGATGATAGTGAAAGGGGTGTATCATAATATGTACATGAAATGGAAATTAATGGGGTCATATATATACATGTCCCAACATATGTAATTGAATATAGAATCATAATACAAAAGAATTTCTTGAATGTAAATGAGAAGAGAGAAATTATTTACAGAATTTAGACATGGTAATAGGTGTAAATAAGAGACATTAATGATAGAGTAAGAGGTCTCCCATCATGAAAACATAAGGAGGGATGTATGGGGGAGGTGAGAAATCGTACCCAAACATTATTAATTGAAAAAAATTGTATAACAACATAATTAAACTTGAACACAAATGAGAAAGAAATAAATCCATTACTTGGAAGTGTGATTCAAAAGGCCTGGGAGAGGCTTGAGAGAGGAATTTTGGGAGCTTGGGGCACCTTGGGAGGATAAAAGAGGAAGGATGGAAGATTTGGTATGCGATCCATGGTTTTTGAGTGAAGAGAAGTGGGATCTTGGGTGGGTTTGTTTAGGAAAAGAGTGGGAATTCAATATTATTTATGCTTTAGATACCACACATTAAACTAATCAAAACCACAATCCAACCCATGGTTTTTTCCATGGTTTTATAAAAAGGGGAGTGGGAGCTATTATTTTATTTAAAAAATGGATGAAAATATTAAATTATTAATCATTCATATGTGGATGTGATTCACATATTGAAGGAAATCATTTTAAATGATAAAATGTTTTATAAGTATTGGATGGTCCACTACGGCACCAAAAAATTATTCAATAAAATATATAATCATATTATTTTAAAATAAAAACATATATTGGCTGAACATCCAATTTATTGTATTTTATTACATCATTATTCAGTAATTATGATGTCATAAAACACATTATATAATTATACATTATTTAGTTTTTACCCAAAGATTCGTCTCTCTTGGAAAATTTTGAAAAATTCCCCATTTTATAATTTAGATGTTATAATTACAAAATTAATATTGATTTAATCGAAATAATTTTATAAATATGTGAATTTTTTCTTTTAATATAAAAACTGACATTTATAAAAAATTCATGGGTTTTCCCAAAAAACAGGTTTCACACATTAATAAAAATTTCAAATGTATTCATAAACATTATATGATAATTTATATTTAATAAAAAGTAATTTAGTATTAATATTTCATTAAAATATTATTTAATTCAAGAAAAACATTAATTCCTCAAAATAGATTTATTAATTGAATATTAACTAAATATATTAATTATTCATTAAAAACAATTAACAATATTAACAATATTAAAATCAATGTATATTCTCTCTACAAAAATAATTTATATAATCATAGTTGTTTGGTTTTGTTACATAACTCCTTATAACACATCCATAAGACTAAAGGGTATTGTGTGCGATGGTGAATGAATCTTGAGGAGGCTCAGATAACATCACCCATGTGGTAATCTCTGTTAACGTACACTTCTCCTGTAGGAGGTTCCACTCAAGCTTAACTTGTTCAAGCTCGGCTTGTGCTTGGTCAATAATGATTCCCCATGATACCACCTCCTTTTCAAGCTCTAAAAATGGTATTTGTATGGAGAAATTATATTAGATAACGCCATCGCTTCAATTGACAAAATAAATTGGATTTTCTAAAGCCCTATATTTATACTAATTAGGTGATCACTATTCAATGAAAATATTAGAAATGGTCACAATTATTAATGGTATATTAAAAACCAAAAACACAAATCTAAGGAAGTGCATATGTTATATAATAATACATTTAATTAGATCAATATGGATTTTCATTAATTAATGTCTGGGTTGTTGCAATCTTCCCCCTTTTGAAATTAAATCCTTGGTATTTCCTTTTACCACACTAAAACAAATGCAGGTAACTCTACTTCATCCCTTCCTCTGATTCCCATGTTCCTTCTTCAAACTCGTGGTTTCATCACAACACCTTGACGAGGGGAATTGTCTTATTTCATAGAAATTTTCCCTATGATCTATGATCTTGATCAGCTTCTCTTCAAATGATAGGTCATTCTCTTATGGTACCATCTCTAGATTGAGTATATGCGATGGGTTAGGTATGTACTTTCTCAAGAGTGATACATGGTATACATCCTGTACTTGTGATAGTTTCAGTGTGAGTTCTAGTCGATAAGACACTGCTCCAATGCTATCAAAAATATCAAAATGGCCAATATAACTTGAACTAAGCTTTCCCTTCATCCCAAATCTCATAACTCTCTTACAAAGTGATATATAGAGAAATAAAATGTCTCCGACCTGAAACTCTAATAATCTTCAATGATTATTAGCATAACTCTTATATTGACTCTGAGAATAATTAATGTGATGTTGGATGGTCTTAACCTTCTACATCATTTCATTGACAATTTATGGACCAAGGAGTTTTCTCTCCCCAATTTCTTCCCAACACATCTCCATTATGCACCTCTTCCCATAAACAGCTTCATAAGGATCCATTTGGATTCTTGTGTGGAAACTGTTATTGTAAGATAACTCCACCAGAGGAGGACGATGATCCCATACTCTTTTGATGTCCATTGATCATGATCTCAATATTTCCTCATATGTTTTGATAGTCTTCTCAGATTGACAATCAGTTTGAGGATAATTAGTTGTACTGAAGTTTAGATATAAATTCAGAGCTTGTTAAATACTCTTGAAAAACATAGAGGTGAATCATGTATCTCTATCGGATACAATAGATAGTGGTACTCCATACAGACTTACCACTTCGCCAATATATATATATATATTCCATTTGATCCAATTAGAACTCCTCTTGAATTTCTATAAAGTGTGTAGTCTTTTTAAGTCGATCCACAACAACCCCAATTTTATTTTTTCCTTTCATTTTTTTGGATATTCGGTGAAAAGGTCCATGATGATGTTATCCCATTTCAATGATGGTATGGTTGATGGTTTCATCATCCCTATAGACAGCTGTCTCTTAACCTTAAATTTCTAAAATACCAAGCAATTTTATCTATATTCAACGATATTTTATTCATGTTTTATTACTAATAATTCTCTAAGAGATGTCAATAAATAATTGTGTTCCCTAGGAGAATAGGGAAATTCTAAGTATGTGAATCATCAAAAATCTCATTCTTTAACACTGGATTTCCCAAAACCTATAGTCTGGTCCTAAATCTCACAATCTCTTCTTCATTAACAATGATATTAGTGGGTTTTTGTTTTCAGTTAGTTTCCACTTTTTTCTTACCTCCCACATCATCCTTTTTATCATCCTTTAACCATTCCAAAGAGATAGTTGAGAAACAATATGTGAAAGTATTGATGATGTAAACTTCTTTATGAATCCCATTTCCATCTTCATCAAATCTATGAATATTAAATCCTTTTAAATTCTCATCAATGATAGAATCGCTGGGTCCTTTCTACTTAGAGAATCTGCCTCTTAGTTCGTATTCCTAGGGGGTAATGGATTGAGTAGAAATAGTCATGGATCTACTCTAACCATCTTCATTGGTTCATATTAAACTCTTTCTGTGTGAATATGTATTTTTATCTTTTTTGATTAGTATATATTTCACAATTCTCCCCAAAGAGATAGTGTCATCAAATTTTCAAAGTAATGATTACTATAGCCAACTCCAGATCATGTGTTGGATAGTGTTGCTCAAGAACTTTCAATTTCCTTGGGTAATAGGCAATTACTTTGTAATTTTTTCATCAACACATAGCCCATTCCATTCTTCAAAGAATCAATGAATAACACAAAATGTTTTCCACTTGTGGGTTTGTGAGCACACGCCCAGTGATAAGACTCTATTTCAACTCCTTGAAGATCACTTATCATTCATCACATCAAGCAAACATTACTCCCTTTCATGTTAGCTTGGTAATAGGGATGGGAAATTGTGAGAAATTTCTCACAAATCAGAGATAATATACTGCTAACCCCAAGAAGCTATGGATATATGTTACTGATGTTGGCCTCAGTGATCCCTCAATTACATTTGTATTGGAGGGATCAAAATATATCCCATTGCTTGTGATGATATGACGCAATAATGAGATCTGCTTCAAATATAACTCACACATTATATACAATCCATTGAGATTCTACTTTTTGATGTTCCCTAGTATAGTGGTTTGATTCTCCCCATGGTCCTCCTTGGTTTTGGAGTATATTAGAATATCATCTATAAAGACTACCACAAATTTTTCAAGGAAATATATAAATACTATATTCATAATTTCCATGATATTTCTAGAGAATTAGTTAGTCCAAAAGGCATTAAAATGAATTCATAGTTCCCATACATTGTACGAAAAGCTATCTTGGGGATATCCTCCTTCTTCACCATTACATGGTTATATCCAGATTGCAAATCCACTTTGAATAAGTATTGTGCGCCACATATCTGATCATAATATTCATCAATTTGGGGAAGAAAATACTTTTTATTTTTCATGATTTTGTTGAGATCATGATTATCAATGAAATGGTGCATTGACCCATCCATCTTATTGATGAAGAGGACTGGTGCACCCCATGGTGAAGCACATGGGTGTATAACCCCTTTATCTAGAATCTCAAGTAGTTATTTCTTCATCTCCTCATGTTCCGCAATATCCATTCTATATGGAGTCTTAGATATTAGAAATGCCCCAGGTATAAGATCAATTGAGAGTTCAACATCTCTTCTTATAGGAAACAAGAAAATTCAGTGGGAAACACTCTAGGTAATTATCTCACAATAGGCATGTCTTCATGGTTAGTTTCTTTCTATGGACCAATCATCTAAGAAAGATATGTGTTTTTATAGTGTACTAATATTCACTCTTGAGATGATTGTGCTAAATAAGATTCATCCTCCACATTTCACTAGTACATAATCATGGGTATATTCTCTATATGAAGAGTGATTTCCATCTCATAAAAATGAACGTTGGCTTTATATAGGGAAATCCAATACATACAATGAATTTCATCAAATTCCACCAGAGGAAGTATGACTAGGTTCTCCAGGAAGTTCAATCCAAAAAATTGACAGAGGATGGATTATAATCTTGGGTTACCATGATTTCCCTATTTTCCGTTCTCACTGAAATATTTACTTCCATGACTTTTTGTGGTGTTGGGATTGTTCTACTGAATATTCGGGATATAAAATAATGCGTAAAAGCAGAATAAAAAAGTATATTCACTATTCTTGAATGAATAACTAGTGTACCTATCACCACTTCGGTGTTGGGGTATACTTCAACTGTAGTGATGGAAAAATCATATCCCAAATGCCTTGGAAGTTATTGGTTGCCTCCGAAAACACTTGGATAGGGGCACTGGTTTGAAATGTGCCTTTGTTCATTGCAGTTGAATTAATGAACAATGCATCAAATGTCGATTGGAATGTTACTCTCCTCAGTCATGGCCGTAGGTTTTTCATGGCGGCAGTTAATGGAAATGTTCCCTTCTCTTCTACACCTAAAGCATTTCCTCATACACTTCAGAAAATTTCTAGGGTGCTTCTATTCTCTCATTTTGCAAGGGGGGTGCTATATTTTCTTTTGACTATTGGATTTATCTATCATACCACTAGAATTAATGTCAACCATATGCTTATAATCCCAATGATACCACTGAGATTTTCTGATCACCATTTTGACTATGAGGTCACATCGGACAATTCCCTCATAGCTCTCGAAGCCACATATCACTAGGTATTTTTGTAGGTTTGGTTTTAGAATAATAAAAAAGTGTCCAAAATCTCATTTTGGGGTAACAAAAATACTAGAGGCATATCGTGCAATCCTTGTGAAGTTTTCTATCTAAGATCCGATGGATTTGTCTTCTTTTTTCATGAGGGAAAGGATATACCTTTCCATAATTTTTTAGAGGGTGCATGGAAAATATTTATAAAAAAACATTTTCTAGAAATACATCAATTCCAATGACTCAATCTCTTCCTTATGCATCATATTTTTTAACTATGTCCACCATTGATCATCTTAACCCTCCATAGGAAAAGCATTGAGAAAAACCTTTTCTTATTTGTAATATTGATGGATGGAGAATATCTTCTCAATATAGTTGATCCACTCTTCTGTGGTTGAGGGATTAGATGATTCTTTTAACGTAAGAGGCCTTGGTCTTATTAAGGTCTAAATTGTGACTTGTTCTTTCTTAGGGGGTTTTGAACATTCCACTTGACCCATGTTTGTATTCTAAACCTGAGATAACTGAGATAGTATCATGAAAAAGTTTTTGATTGTTTCCCCCATTAGATTGGGAATCTAATTGGAACAGTCATCACACTGATCTTCACATCGGTTGTCTACCCGAGTCCTACTATTACCAACCATTAGTTAGAAGAAAATGAAAGATAGGAGTAACACATCAAAGGGGAATTTAGTGAAAAAAGGGATAACTTATAAATTACATTTATTTGCTTCACTTATGAATTTAAAGGCTTTGATCAATGATATCCATTATCTAATTTCAAAAATATATTCATAGGGGGAATCGTTTCCCTCAATAATGGTTCATAATAAGATTAGGAATTTACCAAAGAGTATGTCTTGAGAGTATCGTAACCATGATTATATCAAGGCACATTTTTGGGAACCAGTTCTCATTCGAGTCTAGCTC
The DNA here is from genome assembly GCA_963277665.1 of Viscum album. Classification (NCBI taxonomy): domain Eukaryota; kingdom Viridiplantae; phylum Streptophyta; class Magnoliopsida; order Santalales; family Viscaceae; genus Viscum; species Viscum album. Next base: position 1,766,969,623 of record OY728140.1, read on the forward strand.
CTAGCAGTGTTTTCGGGTTTTACCCATAGATACATCTGTGCTAGAGCCTCCTCTACCTAGTTGTATCCATAATGTGATGTATTTGGTTGATAAAACACATAAACATTACTCTTTAAAATTTAGGGATGTTTTTATTATAATTAGTCTTATCACTAAGTCTTCTACTAGGGTTTTTTAATCCTAATCCCAAACATAACTAAACATATCATCTGATACCAACTATAACAAACAATACTCTTTATTTCAATCATAAACATATTTTATTACATAAAATATTAACTTGATACAACATAGAAGATAGAGTGATCTAGTGTATTTTGGGATTAGGAAAATTAAATAATAATTTGAAACATGAAATACACAACTATATTGAAAACATCTTATACATGACTACACACATTCCTTCGTAATTAGTATTTCATTGGATAACCAAAGGAAACTCATAATAAAAGGGCGATATATAAATCCCAATAAGGGATTAAAGATGGAAAAACATTAAAAATATTGTACTTGTTAGGGAATAGGCCTATCAATGGAGCATAAAAGAAACGTGAATATAAATGCATGATATAGAATTATTATCGTAACATGGAAATGTGGCATCAATAATTAACATGATATTAGCATAAGCTAGGGATTATTGGACATGGTGTAGGAGTAAACCCTCATAGAACTTGAATTATCATGAGTAAACTCACATTGCACTTGATGTGTCATGATACTAATCTTTACCCAATGCATTGCATCGCAATTAGGGAACACCCTTCTTAATCATTTCATTTCATGCATATGTCTACCACATTGATCATACAACATGGATTAGTTATACATCATAACATATTCCCAGATAATAGAATGTGGAATTAATACATGGAACTCTATAACAAAAATGTAAATGTGTATAATGATGAATACCCTTGATAGGGAAATGGGCATTGGTATTCACTACATAATGACTTTGGCTTCAAAAATCATAGTGCAATTTTGGGAGCATAACAACATGACATAAGAATTCAAAAAAATTGTTGATGATAGAGAAATGGGGGTACAATAATATTTAAATGAAATTGAAAGTAATGGGGTCAGATATATACATGTCCCAAAATATGTACTATAATGTAGATTCATAATATGAATGAATTTTTTGAATGTAAATGAGAAGAGAGAAATTCCTTATAGAATATCGACATGGTAATGGGTGTACATGGGAGGAATTAATGATATATAAAGTTTCATCTTATCATTAAAAAATATTTAGGGATGTATGGGGGAGAAATCATCCCCCAACATTTTCATTTGAAAAAATGGTATAATAATATAATGAAATTTTGACAAAAATGAGAAAAGAAGAAATCCCTTACATGGATGTGTGATCTGAAAGGCCTGATAGAGTCTCGAGAGAGGCTTAATAGATTCATTAGGTGCCTTGGGAGGATACTAGAGAGAAGTGGGTAGAGTAGGGATGTTCTCAATGGGTTTTGAGTGAAGATAATTTGGTGTTTGGGTGGGTTTGTATTGGAAAAGAGAGGTAATTCATTATTATTTAGGGTATGGAAACTACACATTAAACTAATAAAAAACTCAAAACAACACAAGTATTTTACAAAAGGCGAGTGGAAGTAATTATTTTATATGTACAAGGGCTGAAATTATTAAAATATTAGGCTTTCATATGTATAGGTGAGTCACACTCTCAAAGAAATCATTTTAAAATTTAAAATGTTTTATAAGTCTGGGAGGGTCTACTAAGGCACCATAAAAATATTCTAAAAACATCTAAAATACCAAAATTTTAAAGATAAAACATATATTGGCCGAAAATTACATTCATTGTATTTGATTAAATCTCAATTGGGTCATTACAATTTCATAAAACACATTATATAATTTAATGGTATTTAATTTTTACCCTAAAATTTGATGGCCTCATAAAATTAAGAAAAAATCACCGTTGGATAATTTCTACATACTAAGTCCAAAAAATGATATAAATATTATCTAAATAATTTTCAGAAGATGATAATTTTTAATTTTAAAATAAAAACCGACATTTATAAAAAATTCACGGGTTTTGACAATAACACCTTTCAAACCAAAATGAATATTACAATTTTTTTAGAAAAAATATAATATAATTCATATTTAATAGAAATTAATTTAATAAAAATATTTCATTAAGATATTATTTAATTCAACAATCCATCAATTAATCAAAAAATATTTCCTAATTAAATGTAATCAGAAAATATTATTTTTTCATTAAAAATTATTTACAATGTAACCGTAATAAAATGATTGTATATTCACTATAAAAAAAATAATGTACATAATAATAGTTCCAGGGTCTTGTTACATAACCTTTTATAACACTTGAAAAAGACTAAAGGGTAAGGTGTGTGATGGTGAAAAACTCTGGGGAAGCATCAGTAACATCGCTCGGGTGGCAATCTCTATTAAGATCCACTTCTCTTGTAGGATATTTCGCTCAAGCTAAACATGTTAAAGCTCGACATGGTCTTGGTCAAGAAAAAATCCTAGTGATGAAACCTCTATTCCAAGCTCCTAAAATGGGCTTCGTACGAATCAATTCTACTGGATGAGGACATAGATTCCTTTGTCTGAGTATGTTGGATTTGTTAAAGCCCTATATTTATATTAATATTTTGATAACTGTTCAATGACTATATTAGTAACAGTCGCAATTCTTAATGGTATATTAAAATCCAAAAACATAATACTACAGAAGTGCATCTTTATATAAGAAGAAATTTAATTAGATCCAGAGGGTTTTTCATTAATAATAGTAAGGATAATTAAAAATAAGGCACATGAGATCATATCAAAATTTCACAAGAGATAGTGAGATAAAATATTAATTGAAGGAAGAGGAGTATAGAGCTACCATTACAGATCCAATGTGACCAATAGTGGTGAAAATGGAATTATAACGATGAAGGCATCCAAAATACTAGGTTCTGTGTGGAGAATCTCCCTTGCTTGGATACTCCTTTTTTGAAGAAGGGATTCTTTTAAAATGATACTCTAACATTAAAAATATAACCGAGGATATTTAAATAGCGTGTTAATTTTACACCATGTGTAAAGATCATGTTCTTCTCTATTCGGGTAACCCAATTATTGATATAAAAAAAATCTAGAAATCCCAATACATGGCATGTATTAAAATTCATGTTTTGTATTTAAAACATTCTATTTATTTGTCCTACAATCATCTTCAGTCCCTCCAACTACATTTTTCTTAATGACAAACCATACTACTTAAAGGCACAATCACTGGGGTCTAAGACCAAAATAACTCAAAGCGGGTTGCATATATATTTTTTTTAAAAAAACTATAAAACTATAAATATTAAAGATGTAAGATTAGTTACACATTTAAAAATTGTAAAGAAATATAATTATAGAAAATAAATTATCTTACAATCATGGAGATTGTCGGTCATATGTATGCTTGAGTAATGATTCCATTTTTCAACATACATGATAAAAAAAATTAAGTATAATTTTAAATTTAAATATAAATTATTATATCATAAATATAAATTTATTTCATGAATTTTACTTATATATAGTATCCATGTGATGTGGTCTGGAAATAAAAATCGCGTTGATATGTGGAAGTGGTAATATGCACATACACACAAACAACATTATAATTTTTAAATGAATGGGAATGTAAGGAAAATGGTGGTATATTATCATTACATACTGATAATTATTTCATTGATATATATATATATATATATATATATATATATATATATTCTTAATCAAATAGTATAACTATTTGTTGGAGGCTTTGATAAAATATCAATTACCGTGGTTCGTGAGGCTGTAGTCTTCCATTAACACAAATTACAATTTTGTTCCACATTAGAAAGAAGAAGGTGATGTAATAAAGAAATTCCATTCATATAACCACATATAATTAAATGGGGTGTTTTTTTATTATTTTATCATGTTTTAGAAAGATTTATTAGAGTTACAAAGAGAAGAAAAATTAAAATTATCTGTTAAAAAATATGTCTTTTTTAGATAACCTCTTTATGTTCAAACCTAAAGCCTTCCCAGGATGATTTTATAACAAAAAATATTCCTCTAGGATGTGTATAAATATTTTATCAGGGTATATGATTATTTATCCGCTAAACCAAAATGATCTTGATGTTCGGAGAGTGGAGGAGAGAGAGTTTGACTTTATAAGTGTGGGTGATTACACATTTAAATTTATTGAAAACATTAAAATATATTAATGTATTTCTCAATAAAAATGTCTCAAAAATGGAACAAACCTAACTATAAAAATATAAATTGTCAAAACATGACAATTTAATAGGGTTTATACAAGTTTATAGGTCCCATTAACCCTTATCTTTTTAGTTTAAATCCATAGTAAACTAGTATTAACTTTTAATGTGAGGGTATATTTTATTATTTTTCTACAATTAATATTGAAAAAAATAAATTATCTTTATTAATTAATATTAAATATTCTTATTCAAAATTTGGAAACTATTTTGACATCTTCAATTCCTATATTTGGAATAATTTAATTTAAAACAAAACCCTATAATGTGATGAAATTCAAAGTATAAAAATGGTTTTATACCAAATTCAACAATAAATATCATTAAAAATATCATGATTGGTATGTTAATAATATAAGAAAACTAATTTTACAAATAATCCATTTTATAACAAAAATTATATTTATCAAATCTTCAAATGAAAATAAAGTTGTAAAAAAATTATTATTTTTCACTATTCTCTAGAAAATAAATGTATTATAAATTATTCAAAAAAATAAACCTAATATTATTTTGATATGATAATTTAAAAATTTATATCCTTTATATTAAATATTGCATATAATATTTCAAAAAAATAATTTTAATATTCATCAAAAAAGTTTTAAAAATCATTTTTTGGAGACCTTTTTAATGAAAAAAATTCCATTACTGAAAATTGAGATATTATTTCTTAAGTATTAATATATAAATTTGTTATAGGTAGGTATTATACATATATATAATAATTACTTTAATATTATTCATACACTCTAAATCATTGGTTATGATTGATTAATAATATTAAAATATTAATATTTCATGGATCGTTTTGGATCGATGTTTCGTGTTGTATTTTTTTATCAAAATAATTTTTCCTATAAAAAAGAACAAGGTTTTATATTCTCCCCACTACCTTAAAAAATTAAATTAAGAAAATATTATTTTCATCTTATTAAAAACTTTTTTTAATTTTAAAATACCTATTTTGAAAAGCCAAATCGTACAAATAGATAATAAAACATTCTCTTGGGTTGTGGGAAAAAGAAATATAAAGGTCATCTAGAATACCTCATATATTGATTATAAAATAGAATAACCTCCATGGGATGCAAAAATATGTTCACTAAATAGATATTGACATATAACATTGATCTTAGGATGTTAAATGATCAATAGATTTTTAATTAATACAAAAAAAAAATTAACGAGGTGTGTAAATGACAATTGATAAATTATAAATAAAGAGGAGATGATAATATTTTTTCAAGTTCTTTTCATATATTTTAGTAATTACTTTTCCATCTAAACTATGAAAATAAGTAAATGTACATACTAAAAAATTATAATTTCATGCTTTAATCCATTTCTACTATATAATCCAATTTTCTACAAATAGTGGGTATTGAAGATTAATTTTTCATTATGATGCACTCGAAAATACTCTTAATGTATCTCATAATCCAAAAAATTATAACAATATATTCCTCATGTCCTTAGATATTAACTAAAAACAAAATTTTTAGAATAAGTTCAGAAAAAATTCAAATTTTATAAACCATTATATGAAGAATTAATACATAAATCTCAAAACACTCTGAATATCAACAATGTTTCTTCATTAATCATTACATATAGATATCCAAATATCCAAAATAAAAATAAAATTAAATAATATACTAACATAAAAGGGTTTCTCAATGATTTCAGCTTATATCCCCAAAATTGTAATAACCCATCTTGTTAAAAGGATGGGTTACTTATACCTCAAACCAATGTATCATCTTCCAAAATACCATTAATCACCATGATAAATCACTTTATAATATTACAATGTAGTAAAATTCTATAAAATATCATTATAAAATTTAGATAATATCTTTAAAATTAATCCCTATCATGACCATAAATAACTCTAAAAATATCACCTTGTTAATGATTCCCTTCTCAATAATAAATATTTTTCATATCAAACTATCCACTAAACTATAATAACATAAAATAAATTCATATTGTAAAGAAATGGGTTATTTAAACAAAATTTGTGTATTATTTCTAGACCTTGTAAAAGTTTCATATCACGTTAAAATCCCATCACCAAAAAAATCAAAAGGGGTTTTAATTTAATTAAGATTATTATTATTATAATAATTTTATAACCATGTTGGTATAGATAAATACTATGTTAACCTCACATGAAACATCATAATCATCAATTTTATCTATACCCTAATCTAATTACATCTATAATAACCATAAACCTGTACTCATGGATATTATGTTTTAATCATAAGCATTGCATTTATATCTTTGATATAGATATATGTGACCCAATGTTTTCCATCCAAAACTCATAACATCAAATAAGATATTGTCTTACAAAAAAATAAATAAGGATTTTTTAGATTAATTTTCAAATAATTAGGAAAATCTATTCATTAATAATACCCATGTAATTGTGTGAGTATTTTCCCCATTGTTAATGACTATTAGTATTTCTATATCAAGTCTTCAAAATCTCATAAAGTTTGTTTTTACCAATAGATTATTTCATTAAAAATTTAATTTAACATCAATATTCATATCCTTAGGAAATGGAAAACCATAAAATTGTGAGTTCAAATTTAAAACAAAAGTAAATATGAGAATTATAAATTTAGTTATATTATTGAGTAAATTATAAATATAAAGGTATGATTACATGGTCAATGTTCATGATCATGACATAGGAGAATCTATTCCCATCAAACCAAATATCATAAAACATGAGAAATGGAATAAATAATTAACATAAAACAAGGGTCATATAAGAATATAGTTATGAGAGATGTGAAGACGATGTATAAAAAATATCATTTGGAACATGATTCAAGCATTAAGAAAACATATTTATAACATAGAAGAACAATTTCATATCACTATTATAGTCACTCTAATAAATGTAATAACAACTCAAAATATTCCAATAATCTCTTAATAGAATCCAATAACCATTTATCTTTTTCCATTTACTCAATGATTTGGAGAGAAACATTAGGATTACCCATCAGTAGAATGTATATTAGGGAAAATCTTCATAAAAAATTCAAATAAACAAAACATTATCCTAACACATGAAAGATTTAATTTTTCGATATAACAACAATCGTTTCTTATTCATAGCTTCATTTTCCCATAGGAAAGAAATGGGTTAAATGAAAATATATTTGAAATAATGATAATACATATTGAAATATATAATTACATTATCATTATAATATATTAATAGTGGATAATAATTTTATAAAAGGGTTTGTAATGATGATGTATATTAATACATTAAAAAGGTAATTAAAAACATGCTTGTATACAATAAATTTTTTAATTTAAAACTAACAATTGAAAAAATTTAAAAAAATACTCTGAATGTCATTTTGTTTTAAAATGAAAATGTAAACTAAAAAATTTGGAATAAACAAATTATAATGTAGAATACAATAGGATAAACCATTTATTTTGTAAGTTTTAAACATATAAATTCTTTTTAAACATCTATATAAGTGTCAAAAGTGTCCCAACTAGAAAACTATAAAAGAAATTAAAAAATTAAAAAATAAGATAAAATATAATTTAAAATATAATTTGGAAATATTTTATTTTATAAAGGGATATTCTTGAAATTATTTTTAAAAACATAGATTACTTATGAAATTATTTTTACTGTAAAAATATATAAGACTAATAACACATAAAACAAATATATTCTACTATCATGAATCAATTAAGAATGAAATGAAAAATAAAAATATAGACCACATAAATTATAATATGAGAATAAAATATATTTATCTCTAAGAAATATGACCATATTATTCCCCCCATTTTTAATTATCACAAATAATCTTGAAAACAATGAAACTTTTAACAAAAATGATTTTCTACTTTGGACAAATTCGAATCAATATTTATTGGAAGAATAATATTTATTTTTATCTATAAATACCCTTTGTTAAATTGTGTATCATTTAGAAACTCATTCATTAAGAACTATATACACAATAGAAGGAAATCAAGGTGCATTACATGAATTATATCTTCATAAAATAACATTGGGTCAAATAAAACCATTTTAAGGGTAAAAAATTTAGAAGTGTTAGTTAGTCTATAAATTGACATATAAAAATATATAAATATGTTTAAAACATGTGGAAATGTATAATAATAATATTATATATCAATTAACAGATAATAATTCCATTAAAAATAAATTAAGTTGAATATTAACCCAATGAATTGAAATTGAGTTGAGAAATACCTTACAATATGGTAACAATCATATCAATTAACTAGGGATTAAATAATTTTAATTTAAAAATGAAATATTATAAATAATTAATCAATCATTACATAAAATTTTTAAGGTTAATAATATAAACCATATGTACTATATTTTTAGTATACAATTAAATCAATCCTCATTGAATTGAAATTAAGACGAAATCCCTTATCTCACTTACAGACTTTCAATGTATTCCCTTTAACTAATGTATAATAAAAATATAATAATTATTAATTTATTTAATAATGTTTAAAATTTTACTTAATTTTCATTAAACAATTTATTTCATTTGTTTTAATGAAATATTTAATTACATAATCGATAAATACCATTTTAGGTGTTTTGGGGATGTTCAGATCATAATTTCAAAACAACATTTGATGTTGATGGTAGTCAAAGAGTACATTGTTACTTCATATTTAATAATATAATAATTATAATTTTTATACATAAAATATAACTTTAAAACCAACCATTAAATATAAATATGAAAAATTATTTACATTACATTCATGGAGGATAGTGGTCAAATGTACGTCTGAGTAATATTTAAATTTTTCAGTGAACGGGTTTCAAAGAAGGTAACCATCATTTTTTACATTATAAAATGATTACAATATCATATATATATATATATATATAATATTATTTATTTAAATTATATGATATATATAATCCATGTGATGTGGTCATGAAAAACAAATCAGATCACTTTATAGTGGTGGCAATTCACACGTATGGACGGACGATACTACACATTTTAAATTGACAGAAAGGTAAGAAAATATTTGATTTGTTATATTTAAATATGGATAAATATTTCTTTATTATATATATATATATATATTAATTAAATCATTATAACTACAGGTAAGATGTGATGGTGAAATATAAATTATATTGGTTTGAGAGGTGGTAGTCTGTCGTACACAGAAACGGTGGATTTGTTTCCCATTTACAAAAAGGGGGAACTTGATATCTATTATGAAATTCATATAAAAAATCTAATATATTTTAACAAAATTTATTTATTTTATCATGTTTGAAGAATATTTTAAGGAATAAGTAGACGAAGTAAAACAAAAACACATAGTTATAAACAATACCTCATCTTTAGACATCCTCTTTTTGTTTATATCTAAATCCATCCAAGGATATATTTTTGATGAAACTTTTATATATGAAATGATTATATATTTTAGGAAGGTATTTTTTTAGTTATTTTTCAATATAAATGACTCTTTATTTGTGGATATTAAAGGACAGATGATGTCCTTTTTAAGTGGGGTAGACGTCACATTAAGAATTTTAAAAATGACTAGAATATATTAATGATTAAATCATGAAAGATTCATTAAAAATGGAAAATTTAAAAATATTTTGTGATTAAGTGTAAAACATTTCTAGAAAAATTCTATTTATATATCTTTTTAGGTTATTTTATGCCTTATACACTTAGTTTAACACCGGGTAGAAATGTTTTAACCTAAACCATGGTAATAATTATTAATATTATTAATATTAATAAAGACCAAAAAATAATTTGAAATTATTAAATATTAATAATTATTCTATAAAAATATATGGAATCCATTTTATCATATCGAATTCACTAAATTGGTAGAATATAATTTAAAATTAAACCCATCAATAGTGATAAATATGATTTAAAAAAATCCATTTATGTATGAAATCTTTTTTATACATATTTCTATTATAAAATATATTCGGAATAAATTAACAAGAACATTAATAATATAAATACTATAATTTTAATTTTAATACATTTTAAAAAAATTAACTTTTTAGATTCTTGAAAAAAATACAGTTTTCAATAAAAAGAATTAATTTTTACATTTAGCTATAAAATAAATCATTTCTAAAAAAAATTAAACCAAAACTATTTTTTTGTAGAATGAGTTGAAAACATATATGATTTTATTAATTATAATTTATATCATTTACAATAAATTACAATAATATTCCCTCTCAAAAATCAACAAAAATCCTTTTCAAAGAAAACATATTTTTGTAAGAATAAAATGTCTAACAATAATTTATTACTTAATTCAAATTTATATGTAAATAAATTTTTGATTTTTAGGTACATTATATATAATTAATAATTTATTTAACCATTTTTATACCCAATAATTAAATTTTTTTGGTATAGTGATGATATTTAAATATCAATATTTCATTGTTCATTTTCGATCACTACTTCATGTTGTATACGTTATCGAACAATGTGATCTTTAACAAAATATCATGGTGATACATAATCTCATATGTAATATGTACCTTCTCAAGAATATGAGGAACCATAGGGAATATATACTATTGAGAAATGAATTGTGGATTAAACCTACTTAGATTCCTTAATATGTCATTCATCTATTCAATGGATTAATAGATAATAATGTGGGAATTGGATCAGGGGGAATATTTATCTGTAATTAATAGACTATGTTTTATACTTTTTTGGATTTCTAGTGTTTAGGAATAATTAATATAGATTCATCCCATGTATATTAAGGAATTATTAATACCAAAAAATCATTGGGAATTTTTTTGGGGTATACACTTGAGGAGATGGCCCATTACCCTCATGGAACATTGAGTAGACCAAGTGGACCAACACAAAACCTTTATATCTAAGATGGGATTCCCAAGATATGTGGTTCCACATGGGTATCCCTAGGAACAAAATTACCATTATAAAGTGGATTCATCAACAAGAATACATATTGGGTTCTAATAGCATAAGATGAAACCCTAGGAGAATCTCACTACCACGGGAATAATTGATAGATGGGGAAAATCATTTGTGTTTGACCCAATCATAAAAATTCCCTGGTTTTTGTGGATATAATGATAATTGTTCCCATGTAGGTGATCAATGTGATGGAATAAAACATTAATAAAATTAGGTTTTACAAGGTTCTCTAGTCTCATAGCAGATATATTTGGACCAAATTTTGCGAGGAGGTTTACCCTTGAATTAAGAATAAATAAGGATTCTCCATAGTTTAAGGATGTGAAATGGGTATTACACTATTTTGGGAAAGAATAATTAATTTCACATGTTTATTATTGGTATATATATTTCTCCCAATCATAGGTAGGGTGATTGTTTTTCCAAGTTAATGGTTATATAAGGAGTATCACCCATGATGATGTTTAAAAAAAGAGTCAAACCTTATTTGAGAGTATGGTGAAGAGGTTCAAACTAATTTGATATTAGAGAAAATAGGATCAAACTATTTGTGTTCCCATGAAGTACTAACCATTTTTTTTATTGTATGTGGATTTGATTATCCAATATATAATGTCCTTGTAAGTGACTTGGTCATGTTATACCATACTATGTTTCTCTATAAAGGGGTAGAGGGCACAATTATCTAGTATTAAAAAAATTAGTTCCTTCACTGAGGTCTAGAAAAATTAGTGATATATTTTCCTTTCCTAATAATCATGTGATTAGATGACTTAATTTCCAATTTTTTAATTGATTACTGTTGATTTTATGCTTTATATATTTTCTAAAGAATAAAAATGGTACATGATTGAAGGGTGTTCCAAGTGTATCATTGTCTTCCCAAAGGTTGACCATATAGGTTCTAAATAATTAAATTTGTATAAAATCATGGCACTAATGTTCAGGGGATGTAATAGGATAATTTAGTTAAATCATGTAAATAAGTGAACAATATAGAGGAACATTGGTGGTTCACACATGTCATCTAAGGCATGAGAAATTGGGTTAATTTATAATGACCTGGGTAGAAAGACATGGCTTCCCACCAAAGGTCATGGAAAAAATGATATATTACTTTACATGGACCCATTATTATCACATTTAATATAATTTATTTAATAAAATGATTTCATGAACCCATATTATAAATATGACACTGTCGAAGTGAAAATATAATGCATGATGAAATAAACAGATGTATCCAATTGAGACTCTCATCTTATCTCGCTAGTTTCATCCATAAAAAATTTAAATATTGATATAATACACTAACACCAAATTATATTGATAATTTTAAATATGAAATATCCCTTTGTAACTATGTAATCAAGGATAGACATATTTTCAAATATTATCTTATCATAGATTCCATGTTATTATACCATATGCACACTTCGTAATAACCCCATTAAAATGCATGAATCCTTTTTTTTAATTTTTGAATTTATGGATCTATATATTATAGTCTAGAGTGAGTGTAATATCATAACCTAATTTATAGAGATAATTTATTAATATAAGTGTTTAATTTTATATTTTTTTCATTGTATGATTTTTTAGAAGTTATGTAAGGACAAGTAGAATACTAAAACCTAAAATATATAGGATAAAGAGGTTCAAATCATGAGGTGGGATTCCATGAGAAAAAACAAACTTATAGGGAAAATAAATTTTCTATCTAAAACAATTAATTCTATGATTTTTTTTTCATTAAAAGATATTTTTAGGGGAAGTACCTTTCACATTTTTAATATGGAGTCACAATATGAATAGGCCTTTCTTGGTTTTTCTAAAAGTGTATTTTTAGAATATTTATAATGTAAATATTTTAATATTTTATGGGACTATATATCTACTCATATGATGCCTCTATCCCCCAATGATCCAATCACCATGTTTTGACTCTTCCCCTAATAGTGAATCAATGGCTTCCATCATGATTTGAGTTTATTTATTCTAGGTAACCTTTTTCACCCTTTTCTCCTTCCATTTTCTTGTTTTAATATCATATTTCATCACTAAATTAGTTATTGATACCTAATTTTTTATTTATAAAGAATCTAATTTTATGAGTTTTTGGAATTCTGGGTTCTTAAAGGTTCACATGTTTCCTTCAGACCCTCTTGGGTCTCAGTGAGATAATTTAACACTACTAGTTGTAAACCAAATAAGATTATAAACAGGTGATATGTGAAATTTATCTATAAATTTTAAACTATTATTCCTCATTAGTTTAAATCCATGTTTTATATTTATTTATAATTATACTAATCATAATATAGAATTTTAAAAAAAAATTCACATTGATTTTACACAATTTTTCTTATGTTTGACATTGTTTCTCATGAATTAAGTTTCTTTCAGAAATCAATTTTTATATAGTTTATACCAAGATGATTGATTAGATATTTAGTTTTAATAGTGTAACAATAATGTGTTTTTTTCAAAAAATTCATTATGGACCAGTTTTATTATAAATTTACATTTTTTATAATCCATTTCATCTAAATAGTTTCTTTAGAAAAAGAAACTCCTTGAAATAATCCATAAATAATTGGAAAATAATTTTTTTTGTGTTATGTGTGTGATGGTGATCAGTGAATGGGATTTTGTGTTTATATGTGTGATATTGATCGAAATGTGTATATTTTAATAAGATATAGGTGGGGATGGAATGAATATTCCTTAAACTATATTATTTATATAATGTTATTTATTGATTGGATTATCCTACATTTAATAATCAATGGAATCCATAAGTAGCTGTTGGATTTCCTGAGGAACATCCTACATATTTCATGATAATTCACTATATAGTGACTCTATGAGAGTTTAAATTATTCATTGGTGATTGATCCAGCACGTTAGAGAAGTGTGGGTGATTACGAGTGTTAGAATGGAATTTTTGTTATCTAATACTTGTCTTACTATATATTATTTACATTTAGCTCTATCCAAGGATTAATCTATTTTATCAGGATCTTTTTATCACTATTTGTGTGTGTTTTTTAGTTTTCACTTATAACATAAATTTAAAAATGGATTCCGAGGTTTTTTTACCACTATAAAAATTAATTGATTGTAACATTGTATATATTTTTTAAATTGTTTCATAACATTCTATTCTTAAGAAGTTATCATTTTCAAGAAGGAATGGAAATGGTCTAGAATTTCAATATCATTCTACAAGTTTTAAAAATAAATGAAAATAATAATTTAATATTTATAATTTCAAACTAGAATGAAATAATAATACATTAATGGGTATTCATGGGTCAAAGGTTAGTTTCTTAATGGTTTTTTTCACATGTCTATCATCATTATAGGTTTCAATTGTTTACAACATTATAGAGGATGAAATTTGGTTTCTAATTCTGGTTTTGTATAGTAGTTAGTGAAAATATTCTACTCGAATCATGGAGGATATTACTATTGTAATACTTAATTATTTTATTTTAACACCCATGGTGTATCCGGAATATAGGGGTTTTCCAATATTTATTATAATATTGTATATTTTAGTGAGTTTTATATCTTGCGTTGTTTTTTATTTTTTGGCCTTATTTAATGTCATTATTTTTTTACCTCTTATTTCTATTTATATTGATTTTAGTTTTGTACTATATATTTCTCAGGTGTACTTTTCATGTTTTTAGAATACTCATGATGGGTTTATAAGTGTAAATACCTTTGATTTATGTTTTTTCATTGGGAAAATCATTCTTAACAAACTCTACACAATAAATTGGAACATGTCACCATCCAAGGTGGATTTATAATTCCCCTCAAGTGTTTCATATTCTATCTTGGGTTCCAAATTTTGTAATTTCCTTGTTTAGTTAATGATAAAATTATGTCAGGTCTAATGTTTATAAATGGTCATAGGTTCTAGGGTCTGCCTTGTTATTTGGGGTTTTTTATGAAGGATACAATGTAATTAGAACTCATGTGGTTATCCATGATTAAGGTTCATAATCACCACTCTTAGCATTAAAATTTAGTTACTAATGATGTTTAATAATAGTATATTATGTTTTTTTTTATCATTTTTCACGTTTGTTTTTGGGATAGATTTTTCTTATTTTAGTGTTTATGCATTTTTTATGATTCATGAGTTATTTTATGATGCTTGAAATAATTTTTTGAGATTTAAAAGGAATTAAATCGATGCACTGTTATTGGGAATGTTTTATTAAATATTTCACATACCATGTAGGACCTTTTGTAAAACTCTCAAGGAGAATTTCATTATTGGACAAAGGTCTACCAAACTGTGAATCCAAACATTGCCCAATTTTTATATATTATAGATTTCATTTATTTTTTATTTTTTATGGCATGAATTTATTTTCTCTTTCCTGTAATATGATTAGGGTAGTTTTGAATTCTAATATGGTATTTTTATTATATTATTCCCATTTTGATTTTATTTTCAAATTAAAAATGAGGGTTTTCATGAAAATCGAAGGGTATTTAGTAGTGTTTGTAAGATTTTTTAAAAATTTTGATGAATCAGAATGATATGGAGATTTATGGATTCATAATTTAAAAATACAATTTTTATTTAAACTACACATTTTATATTAATATTTTAAAAAAAAAATATTTTAAGAAACCCATTTAATGATTCTAAAATAACTCTGACTCTGATAAATTTTTAGAAACTAATTATTGATGTGATTTCAAAGGAATGTGTTCTAATTTTCATGTTACATAAAATTTTTATGGATGAGTGTTATTTTTATTCTTGAATTGTTGTTTTTTGATTTCCAATTTTTACATATATAGTTTTGTGGAATTGTAAACTTTGAGGGTTGTTAAAATTTATATTTGATATTATTACGAAAACTTTTAAACTAATATGTGTGGATTGATCTTTAGGTGTGTTTTGAATATGATTTCTATTTATATATTCTTTAATAAACTCCTATTTGGTTTTAGTGGACTCATAATTGGTATTTGTGGGAGGTTCTCCATAAGAAATCACTCTGGTTGATAATTTTACGTACATTTTATTTTTTGCATATACTGCAACTATAGAGTTTTGTGAACATCCTATTCATATTGAAAATAAGGATTTCTTTTGAGTGTTCTGGAGTTAGAATCCTCCTCATTTACCTAGGCAACTAAATATATTTATAATTGAGTGATGGTTGTGTATTATTGAAAATATATTCATCTCACATGAACTCTTAATGTATCTTAACCGTAAGTTTGCTAAATTTATGCTATAGGGTCCATCTTTAATGTTGGGGAAGACCACTATTCAAGATAAAAGATATAAGTATCACCTATAGAAATTATTAAAATATGTTTTAATTATGATTTACATACGTTCATCCATGAAATTACTGAGGGCGATGGAATTGTCTTACCTACACCAAGAGTATAGATCGTTATTGGAATCCTCCAGTCATTACAATATGATA
The DNA here is from genome assembly GCA_963277665.1 of Viscum album. NCBI lineage: Eukaryota > Viridiplantae > Streptophyta > Magnoliopsida > Santalales > Viscaceae > Viscum > Viscum album. Next base: position 1,766,986,435 of record OY728140.1, read on the forward strand.
GAGACATAAAATCCTAGCCCAATGGTAATTGGTCCTTTTTAAGCATTGATATTTCAAGGTAGGTACCCTAATAAAACATTTTTCATCGATGTATCCATTTTTACACAATAATAATGATGGTATTGAGATGTAGGACATGAGAATTGATGTCCATGTGGTGGGAATACTAGAAGAACTAGACGGTTCACCAATTCCAGGGACCTGTAGAAGAAGAACTGGTATGGGGAGAGAGAAATAAATGTTTAGGATAATTTTTTAGAGATATGAATGGAAAATCATGTCTATGTAACCTTGGCTATTTTTAAAGAATTTCATGGGTGATACTTTTGTTCATCAAGGTATTGAATTAGAAGTCCCAATTCTAGGAGACTCCCAATACCAATATCTATTGTAGACCTTCACTGTGTTGTCATTACACATCAAATTTATTATGTTTTTTAGGTTGATATATAGTCTAGGTAATACCCTGGGTCATATCTCAAGGATCATTGGTGGGTTTAGAGTGTCTGTTTCTACTATGATGTAATAAAATAGGGGTGGTTTTGAAAATAGGTTTTGGATGAAATTACTCAATTGAATGTTTAAAATTTCAGAAAACAAATGGTTTTCAAGAAATATTAGACAAAAGTGTTCTTTTGGAGGTCACTAAACACTTTCAAGTTCAATATTCTTGGAGATTAATTTAGGTTTGGAGTAATTCATTGGTTGAATTGAATCTGAATCCTGACTAATTCCTAAGGCGTTATTTTTTTTTGCTTTAAGAACCAAACCTTGACATAATAATCATATTATCTATTTCCAGAACTTATGCCTAGAATAAGATAATCTAGAAAATATTGAAATCTCAAGAAATTGGGTAAGAGAGGGATTCTTGTTTTACCCAATCAGAACAACACAAGTTATGAACTCAAAACCTCATGCCGATAGGATAGAAATTAAGAGCATCTCATTCACATGCATCCAAACAAGAATTCAAATATGAACGTATGTATGATACAAGGAAAAATGTTTTAAAAACAAAATTACTCCAAACCAGTAGTGAAAATATGTTTTGGAACCCCCTTTACATGTTTTTATCTCCCTCACAACAAACTCCCACCTATTAGTTCGACAATGGGTGGAGAAGGAATCTTGGGAGAAAGTACTTCATCATTTTCAATCCCTCTATGTGGATATAGGACTCCAAAAATTCAAAGATGAGGAGATTACTCATATGGAACTCCAAATTGGAAGCATGTAACTCTTTGGCCTAACTCACAAATGAGGTGCCCATGGATCCTTTTTATAGCCAAAATGGGACATGGTTTTGGGCACCCTATTTTTCTGACACCAATTTTGTCTCAATTTTCGAATAGTATAAAGCCATATCAAGACTTGAAAAAAAGATAAGAGTTGTCTCTCAGCCTTCTAAATTACTCCATGGTAAATTTAGGGACCTTTAGACAAATGGATTATGGTATATGGTCATGAGACCGAAAGAAGCATTTGAATTCAGGTAGATTCTATCCCCTTGACATAATGGTTCGGATGGGCCACCAGATGGCTGGATTCGGCTTCGGTTCATTATTTTTAGTGTTAGACCATGATATCTTGGAGATTATAATAATGTTTAATCATATTTGGATGAACATATTTCACATACATTTCAAAACAGTGGACACATGTCCATGGGAATCCATGTAGTTTGGACCATTTTTCTTCTAGATGATCTCTGGGCCTCCAAATCACCTCCACCTTCAATGAAGATATAAAAACAAGTATAATTTCCATTGTTAATTGTAAATAACATTATTTAATTGAATAAAAAATAAAGTAATATTTTGATATTATATTTCGAATATTCATGGAAAATATATTTTAAAACAGCGGTGTAAGGGTAGAATTGAATAGTCAATCGCTATGAGATCACTCCCCCAAACCTAAACATTTTTACTCATGCGTAATGTCACATATCCAAAGAAAACAATGCATATATATATTCTCAACATAATGAATAATTAAAATTTGAGGAAATTTAAATTCATTAATGTAATGTGATCAATGCACGATCCACACCAAGGAGTTCTTCCTAGTTAGGTAAGAATGGACATAGGGCATTAATTTTTTTATTTTTGATAATCCACCTTTAAATGGGTGAGGTGGAACCCTTACAATACCTGAAGTTTTAGAGAAAAATACATGACTCATAGTTCTTTGAGGGAATCGCCCAAACCAGAAAACTTGGAACTACTCCTCCCCACCATATGTCATGAAATCAGCACTCCACCTTCACAGGGATAGTCAACTAGTTGTCCTATGCAAAGATACATAAGCCTAGTACAGATGGAAAAGCCATACCCTCGCATTCTTTCAATCCTGGTTAGCTCTGCTCCAATGAATACACATTCCTGAAATCCTCTTCTGAATCCTTATTCCCTGTAGTCTGACTGGTACTTCTTCATTCATGTGGCCTGAATGCCTTGGAGTATCCCTAAGGATTTAAGGTGTCCTGAAGGCCTTGAGAAACAATTGGTCTGAACACCTTGGGTGGCACGAAATCCTTATAGGACCCGAGGACCAAACCGGTGGGACAAATGACCATATGTATGAATAGTTCCAACTTCCATAGTATCGAAGAGTGACTGCTACAGTACCTGCTACAATACTACTACATTACTGCTAGAGTACCCCTAGAAATTCACCTCCACCCAGATTTGATATCGGGTCTCTTGGATGCACTTGCTGAGTCCTCAGCAACCGGTCATAGTCTTCTTTGTTCTTCCTAGTGAAAATGAAAAAATATGTCACATAAATAATATCGCAAGGAAATTCAAATAGATTCATGACACCAAATTGAGAAAGGAATTCAAAATTAAACCATTTAAATAACTCCCCATGTGTGTGTGTGAAACCAATTCCATTATATTCTTTCCACTTTTCATCCAATAAATATAGATTATTTTATCATGATTCATCTTTAAATGATTTTTTCCACAGAAACTTCCCTAAATCCTTTGAAATCATATTTCAAGACCCACTCACTTAAGAATTCCCAGAATTCTAACCATACGATCCTTACCTAGATATCCCCATATGTTGCACATTTCATCACTACCCTCAATTATTATTTTGGTTTCATTAGAAGAAGAATCTAGATCAAATCTCAAACTCTTATGTTAAACCATGTTTGATCTCCTCGTGACACTTATTTCAATAGTTAGAATAAGATCAATGGTTGAGGAGGACTTTTTTTGGACCTACCCAAGTCAAAAACCGATTTTTTTAGGACGTACAACAGTCGAACATTAGTCACACAGGAATATGTCAATCTGGTATAGTAATGAAACAGACCGGATAAGGAAATAACTTATGGAAATATCAATTAAAGCTAAAAAATTACTAAACTAACATATATTTACGTTATATTAAGTATGAAATATTCACACTTTGTGGTTTGGAGAAAAAAATGTGTAGAGATATTAGTAACACATTTTTTCCATAAACTACTCACATAAGGGGCATTAATCATCTCAATTTTTTCACAGCGATACATCCATTTATATCATTGATAGAATTCCAATTCACTAAAAATCACTACTTGATGTTAAATAAATACAAAAATTCAATCCAAAATAGGGAAGGTTTTTTTTATCAAATGTAAAATCAATATGGAATCAAAAATTACAACATGAATTTTTTTGTAAATTCCAGTATTTGGTGACTTTATGGGGGGAAGTAAAAATACCATAAATAAGGCGAAAAAAATAAAAGAAATAAGAATGTGAAGAAAATTCCTAATGAACCCAGAATGATTGGGAAAAGTGAAAATACCATAAAGAATGTGAAAAAGAAAAGGAAGAAGAAAGACAATGAAAATCCTAATGAACCTAGAAAGATGGGGAAAAGTAAAAATACCATAAAGAATTTGAAAAAGAGAAGAAAGAATAAAGACAATGAAAATCCTAATGAACCCAGAGTGATGGGGAAAAGTGAAATTACTGCTGAGTCAATAAGGTTTTCCTTATGAATTTTCCATTCCTTCTTGTTTTGAAAATCACAAACACCTTATCTTAAGGAAAGTTGCTTTTCTAAGAAAAGTTTCTTTTATAAGAAAAGTTGATTTTATAAGAAAAATTGCTTTTATAAGGAAAATCGCTTTTGTAAGAAAAATTATCCTTATCATATTTTTCATTCATATTTTTCTTAAGTATAAGATTCGGATTCATTTCTGTTTTCTCAGAATTGCTTAAAACCTCGATATGAAGTATTCTGTTTTAGGATCCGAATTCTGGATAACAAACTTTGATAAAATTTTAATCCGAACTCTGGATACGAATTCTGACTAAGTTCGATTCCAGATTCAGGATACGAATCCTTATGAAGTTCGACAAAGAATTATCATTACAAATCTTAATGATGAATTCTCATAACAAATTCTGATGACAAATTCCCATTCCGAATTCTTATTCCGAATTCACCTATTAAACCGAATCTGAATATCTTTGTTTTATACACTCTAAATTTATCTAAGACTCCAAAAATTATTTTTGGTTAGACTACGAACTTTCATTTTTCTTATGCCTTTATATTTTGACTACTCTTTATTATTGTTCCTTACACTCCGAACCTTCACTCCGAAGTTTTCTTTCCGAAATTTTGAGTTAGATTTAAAACGATGTCGTACATTCTGTTACACTTGTTTTGTTATAAAAACGATGCCTTCTATTGTGTTATAAACTAACCGTTGTCTAAGTGACACGTGTACAGGTCCCTCCGATCTTTAAGGAAAATATGACCATTGGGAAGGAGGCCGACCTTACCTATAAATAGGAGCTCATTTGAAAGAGCTCGGTGCTGAAAGGCAGACAGATCTTCTACTCATGTGATTACATGCTTGAAGTGATTTTTAGAGAGAGAGGCTCTTATTTACTCTCAAAGCTTCGTGTGACTCCGAATGTTGGTGATTACATTCGAGGGCTTCTGGGGATATGAAGACAGAGGTACCGACTACCTTGAAGTTCGAGGGCTTCCTTGCTGAGGAAGGCAGAGGTTTCCAACTACCTTGAAGTTGAGGGATTGCGGGGATAGCAAGACAGAGACTACGATTTTCGTATCGAGGGCTTACCTTGGTGTGGGTAAGACAGACTTGCTTGAAAGTATAAATCAAGGGACCTTTATCCAAGGTTGTTGGATACCCTTCTCTTTGGGTTAAAAGACTTATATCTTGTTTCTAGTAGTTCTACTACTTGTTTATATTCCGCTGCATTTTGTAAGGAAAGTATAACTTTCTTATACTTACTTACTTGTACTCTGATTCATTTAGATCCTATACACTTTAAGGTAGAATCTCATATTGTAATCTTTTGTTTAAGTTTCAATTTCCAGAACCATATTTCCGGAACATACATTCAGAATCTCTTTTCAAGTTTTCATTTGGTGTTAGAGGTGTTGCGAATTTTCTTAGTTTAACTTTGTTAAACATAGCCCTTTCCTTTGCTTAAGGAAACCATAGTTATTCTTAACTAACTTTAAAGGTTTCAAAGGAATTTTTAAAGTGTACAATTCACCCCCCCTCTTGTAAATTGAGCTTCTACATCACTATTTTGATCCTACAATTGGTATCAACGGAGGTTTCTGAAATACTTATACTTACGAATAAGTTTTTCTTGCTCACTTTGTCATTCCGAACTTTCTCATTCAGAACTTTGTTATTACAAAACTTTTGCTACTAACAAGTTTGTGTATCAAAGGTTATTCTTAATATGGAAGGAATTAATGTTGGATCAATTGATAATCTGAATCCTACAAGACCACCAATCTTTGATGGTAATGATTATGAATACTGGAGAGATCGAATGAAGACTTTTGTTATTAATACTGGAGTAGACAACTTTGTTATGCTTACTGGTGATTATAAAATTCCTGACAAGGAAGTTAGAACTTTTACTAACCAGGAAAAGCAAGAATATCAACTAAATTATACGGTACGAAATACTATACTATGTTCAATGACTAGAAATATATATATCCAAATTTCTTCTTATGAAGCAGCTAACTGTATCTAGAAGAAGTTTGAGGTTACACACTTTGGAACTTCTAAGGTGATTGAGAATAGAAGAGATATGCTTAGAGCTGAATATCATGACTTCAATTTTCCTTATGGAGAACCTATCTGTAAAGTTCAACAGAGATTCATGACTATAGTCAACAGTCTACAATCTATGGGAGAAAAAGGTCTAGATGATGAAGCTCTTGTGGACAAGATAATTGATATTATGCCCAATGAGTGGGAGTCCAAGAGAACAGCTATAGATGAGAACAGGAAGGTTACTCAAATTACTCTTGATGAGATTTTTGGAACTCTTCTATAACATGAAACAAGAATAAAGAGAGATGCAGACAACATCAAGAAGAAGAATGGAAATGGTACTGTTGCTTTTACAACAACTTCAAATCAGATGAAAGCTAAGACTCCTGAGAGAGTAACCAGATTGAAGTCTAAGAAAGTTATTTTACAATCCGAATCTAGTGAGAGTGAAGTCATTGAAAATGAACTAGAAAATCATGCTCGAAGGATGAACAAGATAGCCGGTCAGAGAAATTTTCAATCTAAGTTTAAGAAAAAGGAAAATAAAGATAAGAAAGATGGAGAAGTTACTTGTTATGAATGCAAGAGATCTGGACATATTAGACCAGATTTCCCTCTGCTCAAAAAGAAAGAAAGAAAGGAAAGGCATTCAGAAAGGAACGGAAAGAAATATTATAAATCCAAAGCTAAGAAAGTCCTGAAAGCTAATGACACCTGGAGTGCCAGTGGTGGTGACTCTTCAGATGGATCTTCTGATTATGAATCGCCAGAACAGAAGAATATTGGTCTCATAGCCAGATTACCTATCAATAATCATTGTTTTATGGCTAAGGTACGAAATTCTGAATCATTGACCAATGTTTCTTTAAATTCTAATGATCGTAAGTATTATAACTCTTCTGTTGAAGAATCTTCGTCTGATGAAGAAAATACTTTACCTACTTATGAAGAAGTCTCTAGGTTTGCTGAACTTCTTGAAATTGAGAATTCCAAACTCAACAAGAAACCGGATAAGGAAAACTCTAGGAATTCTATTCATACAAAAGAGATATCAGATCTTTATAAGGACCTTGATAGAAAAAATGTTGATTTTGAAAGTATTTCAAAAAATCTTGAGGATGTAAGTTCTGAGAAGAACAAAATTTCTAAAGAATTATAAAAAGTAATTTCTAAGAAAAATGTTTTCGAACCTAACTCTACTTCAAAAACCAATGATTTTGAGGATAAAAACTTGGTTGTAAAACTCAAGTCTGAAATATTTTCCTTAAAGAAGTGTTTATCAAACTTTACCCATGGTAAGGACAATTTTGATAAAATGTATTCTCAAATACAACCTTTAAGAAATAAATCCGGATTTGGTTATACCCATGCAAAACCAATTTTCAGTAACAATTATTTTGTTCCTCAAAGTGCCCCATTTTGTACCAAGTGTCAATGTGGTGGTCACTGGGCAAAGAATTGTTCATTAAACAAAACCCAATCTCCAGGATTTCACAAAGCTTACTTTTCTAAGAACATGTGGGTACCTAAAATTTTATTGTCTGGAAATCTCGGATCCAAACAAGTTTGGATTCCGAAAGTCTAATTTTATTCTTGATTTCAGGAAGATAAAGAGAGTACCGACAACAATACATGGTACATGGATAGTGGATGTTCCCGGCACATGACTGGTAAGAAAAGCTATTTTGAAAAGATTATCAAAACGAAAGGAGGAAAGGTAACTTTCAGAGATAATGCTAAGGGAGAGATTGTTGGTATTGGTAATATTGTTCTTCTTGGTAAAACCTTTTTTGCAAATGTTCTTTTTGTTAAGGGTCTTAAGCAGAACCTCATTAGCATAAGTCAGTTATGTGATGAAGGTTACCTTGTGAATTTTAGGAATGATAAGTGTTTAGTTCACAATTCCAAGGAAGAATTTATTCTCTCATCCAAGAGTCAAGAGAATGTTTACACTCTAAACATAGAAGACCTTAGAAGCCAAGATTTACCTTGTCTAAGTGCAATGGAAGATCACTCCTGGTTATGGAATAGAAGATTAGGACACTGTAATCTTAGAAACCTATGTAAACTCTCTAAGAAGAAACTAGTTAAGGATCTACCAGAGCTTAGATTTGATTCTTCTAAAGTTTGTGATCCTTGTAAATATGGAAAGCAATATAAATCTAGTTTTAATTCAATCAGTGAAGTCTCAACAACCGATGCATTACAGTTAGTGCACATGGATCTTTTTGGTCCAACACAAACTAGAAGTATTGGAGGCAAATAATATGTGTTTTTTCTAGTTGATGATTACACTATATTTACTTGGGTCTATTTTCTAGCAAAGAAATCTAATGCTTTTTCTTATTTCAAAATTTTTAGAGCTCAAGTTAAAAATAATAAAAACCTTCCATTGAACACTATTCATAGTGATCATGGAGGAGAATTTCAAAATTATGATTTTGAAACATTTTGTAGTAAGAAAGGTATTACTCACAATTTTTCAGCACCTAGAACTCCTCAACAGAATGGTGTAGTTGAAAGAAGAAATAGAATTCTTCAAGAGATAACTAGAACCTTGTTGAGTGAATATTCTATTTCTAGACATTTCTGGGATGAAGCTGTAAGTACTTCTTGCTATACAATAAATCGAGTTTTAATTAGACCTTTTCTTAATAAAACTCATTATGAGATATGGAATGGTAGAAAACCAAGATTATCTTACTTCAAGGTTTTTGGTTGCAATGTATTCATTTTGAATACTAAAGATAACCTACATAAATATGCACCAAAATCTGATGAAGGGATTTTCTTAGGATATTCCACAACCTCTAAGGATTATAGAGTTTTTAATAAAAATACTTGTACTGTTGAAGAAACAGTACATGTAAAATTTGATGAGTCAGATCCTTTTGTTTTTAAACCATCCCAGCCTACATCATCAGATGTGTTTTCAAAAACTGATTATCAACCTTTGATAGAAGAACCTTCTGATAAGGAAATTGTTCAAGAAGATACTTCTGAAACATTTACCCAAGAAGACTTTCTACCATATATTGATGAAAAGGTTTTACAAAACCTAAATCAGGGGTTTCTTAAGAATCATCCCAGTGATAGCATCATTGGTGATGTAAATCAACCTGTAAGGACTAGAAGTTCTTTAAGAAATGAAGTAGAAAATCTAGAATTTATTTCCCAATTAGAACCTAAAAGCACTGATGAAGCTTTAGGCGATGATGATTGGATCAAAGCAATGCAAGATGAACTAAATGAATTCGAAAGGAATAAAGTCTGGAACTTGGTTGAAAGACCTAAGGAAACATCTGTTATTGGAGTAAAATGGGTTTTCAGAAATAAATGTGATGAAAATAAAGTCATAGTAATAAATAAAGCTAGACTTGTTGCTAAAAGCTATAATTAGCAAGAAGGAATAGACTATGAAGAAACCCATGCTCCAGTAGCTAGACTTGAATCTATCCATATTCTACATGCCTTTGCAGCATTCTTTAATTTCAAAAATTTTCAAATGGATGTGAAATGTGATTTTTCTTAACGGTTATGTTCATGAAGAAGTTTTTGTTGAACAACCTCCTAGATTTGATGATACAAAACATCCTGATCATGTTTTTAGACTTACCAAAGCTTTGTATGGCCTTAAACAAGCCCCACGAGCATGGTATGATAGACTCACTGGATTTTTGCTTCAAAATAACTATGTTAAGGGAAATGCAGATCCAAATCTTTTTATAAATAAAGATTAGAAAAATGTTTTGATTGTTCAAATTTATGTTGATGACATTATATTTGGTTCAACTCAGCAATCTTTGACTGAATCTTTTGCAAATCTAATGAAATCTGAGTTTGAAATGAGTATGATGGGTGAGTTAAATTTTTTCCTTGGTTTTCAAATTTCTCAAAAACCAGAAGGAACCTACATATGTCAACATAAGTATATTAAAGATCTTCTTAAAAAGTATGGTTATGACAACACTAATAGTATAAGTACTCCCATTGGTAACTCAAACTCTTTAGATCTTGATGAAACTGGGAAACCAGTAGATCAAACATCTTTTTGAGGTATGATAGGAAGTCTACTATACTTAATAGCTAGTCGACCAGACTTAATGTTTTCAGTATGCTTATATGCAAGATATCAATCCAATCCTAAGGAATCTCACTTAAAGGCAGTAAAAATAATTTTTCGCTACCTTAAGGGAACCATGGATCTAGGATTATTTTATACTTCTGGAAATGATTTTGTTCTAAAAATCTTTTCTGATGATGACTTTGGTGGATGTAGAATGGATAGAAAAAGTACATCCGGAACTTGTCATTTCTTAGGAGATTCATTAGTTTCTTGATCCTGCAAGAAGAAACATTCCGTAGCACTTTCCACTGCTGAAGCTGAATATGTAGCAGCTGGAAGTTGTTGTGCTCAAGTGTTGTGGATGCAAGACACACTCACAGACTATGGCTTGAGTTTTACTAAAACTCAAATTTTGTGTGATAACACAAGTGCCATTTCCCTCAGTAAGAACCCTGCACATCACTCCCGTGCAAAACACATAGATATTAGGCATCACTTTCTTAGGGATCACACACTTAAATGAGATATTATTCTTCAGTTTATTGGAACGCAAGATCAACTTGCTGATATTTTCACAAAATCCTTGACTTCTAATAGATTTGAGTACATTAAACAGAAGTTAGGGATGATAACCGTAAGGTAATCCTCCTTAATTAACTTTCTGTTGAAAAAAAGTCTCCTTAAAGAAATAAACTCCTTTTCATAGGGGGAGTACATTTGATTGTTAGTTTAACAAATTTTTTCAAAGTTTGTTTTCAAACATTTCGGAACGAAGATTTCCAGAATAGGACTTCCGGAACTAAAGTTTTTCAGAATGGACATGTTCGTACAGAACACTTCTGAAATGGAAGTGTTCGTATTGAAAATTTCCAGAATGGAAAATTTTGTACTGGTATTTTCATAACGGGATTTTCGTACCGAATCCTTCATAATTTTTTTTAAAAATTCAGTACTAAGTTTTTTTTATTTTTCGTACTGAGTTTTTCGTAATGTATTTTTCTTACTGAGTTTGTTTTCCGTAGTAAAGTTTTTGCGAACATTGTCTTTTCATAATAAAGTTTTTTTAATCATTTTTATATTACCCATTACGAATAATCCTCCTAAGCCAATCCGAAAGGTAAAATTTCCTTACTCAAGTTTTCGTAGTCATTTTTTTTACTTGCTGGCATTTTCTTGAATTATGTTTTCGGATTATATTTTTTCTTAATTATTTGTTTTAATAAAAACCTCAAAAAGATCAGATTCAAGTTTTCAATAGTTAGATCTGATCTCAGCTTATCCCAACAGTTAGATCAACCGAGGAAGTTGAACCGTGGTCCCATTGACTATATAAAGGGGACTCAAATACTCGTCCCACATCGATTTCAAGCTCTCGCATCCCGAATCTCTGCCTCTCTGTTTTAAAGCCGTTCCGAACTTCAGATTTCTCCATTCCGAACATCTCAGAGGACTTCTAATCCGAATGTCTAGGAGTTACCGTCTCAAGAGATGTCATCCACCAAACCTATTTCACAATGGTTAGTTTACAGAGAAAGGCTAGTCTATCCAGATTTCTTCAATAACTATGATTCTCTTATTTCGAAGAACATTAAGTTGAATGGATGGGAAGATATTGTTATATCCAAACCGGGGACTCAAGACGATGTTTTTACGGAGTTACTTATTGAGTTCTATGAAACAGTTTCCTTCTTTCAGGAAGATAATAGAGAGAAGTTTTCTTTTAAGTCTTATGGAAAGACTTACAAGCTTTCTTATACTAAGGATGCAAGCTTGGTAGGCCTTTCTGATGAAGGAGAAGCCGAGTTTATATCTCACGTTTTTCCGGATTCTAAGGGTAGCTTTGACAAGGAAAAATCCTTGAAAACTCTCGGACTCTCAGAAGACAATGCTCCGAAGATTGCTATTTTGCCTACAAACTTCCAGATTCTAGAGTTGTGGGTACAAGGGCTTATCGTACCGAGGAAAGGTGATAAAGAAAGTTTAAATAAGAGTGAGATCTATATCTTAGATTTCCTGATAAATCTAAGGAAGTTTAATTTCATGAGGCATATTCTTATAACCATTGACAATCTTAAGAAAGGAAATCTCAGAGCCCAGATCGTAATGTACCCAGCGATTTTATCAAGATTAAAAGTTCGGTGCCTTGAATATTTCAAGGAAGCTTGCAAATCTAAGCCAAGGGTATGCCAAATTTTGTTGGTCAGTGATGATACCCTTAAGAGGATGGATGTGTCTTTCAACAAGGAGATTTGTGAGTTCGTCGATTTGCCTAATCAAGAAGAAGCGGCTCCGAAGGATGCTGAACCGGAATAATCTAATCCAGTTAAGAAAAGAAAATTGAAAGAAGTTGCAGCTGAAGTACAGGATCCTAAGTCTAAGGAAGTTCAAACAGAACCTCCCAAACCAAAGAAGAAGAAGGCCTATCCTGATGAGGTTGTTGCGAAGTGGAGAGCAGATAAAGAGAAAAGGAAATAAGGGGATCCGCAGTTCGGATTGGACCCTGCGGAGGTAAAGGCCTTGAAGGAGAAAACTGCTGATGAGATTGAAAAACAAGTAATGGAAAAGAAGCTCAAGAAGAAGATGTCAGAAGCTGAGGCTGTCCAAGAACTATTGAAATTTAATGAGATGGTATCCAGAAGCATTCCGGTTTCGAGATCTTTCTCCTTGGAATCTCTACCTGAGACTCCAGGAAGAAACCTTGATTTTCCGGAAGAGATTACAACTGAACATGTTGAGCAACTCGAGCAGATTCAGCAAGTGGAAGAGGAAGAAGTAGTTGCTGAAGGAAGTGGTGAAACATGAGATCTTTTGAAGCAACTAGATGATTATAAAGGATCACATTCGGAACATTTATCACTCCGAAATTCAGAGTCTGAATCCTCTAAGTTAGTAACTCCAGAGAAGGATAAGAATGAGGAAGATGTTGTTCAAAAAGTTGTTGATGATATTATTCAAGTGTCTACTGGTGAGCAGAAAACTCCTGATCAAGAATCGATTCCGAAAAAGGACAAGGGAAAGAAACTCCTTGTTGAGACTCCGAAATCAGTGTCCAGCAAGAAAATAGAATTTGGTGATTCATCTAAAAGGAAGTTGGAGCTTATTGAGGAAGAAAATTCTCCAATTAAAGTTTCAGATTCGGAGTCATCCTCGTTGGGGCATGACTTTATTGTTCAGTCCTTAAAGAAGTTGGTGGGAACCATTCCGACCTTCTCAAGTATTGACTCAAGGTTCCAAATGCTCCAACATGCTTTAAATCAGAAAACAGACTCCGTATCTATGGTTATGGATAAGTGTGTTGAAATAGAGGCTCAGTTCAAAACATTTTTTGTTGGCTATGAAGCTCATAGAAGATCTTGCAAGAGGATGACGAGCTGGTCGAGGAAGACTGTGGAAGAGATGAGGATATTTGATGAGTTTCAAGACAATGTTAAAGATGCCTTTGAGACCGAGGACAAGAAGATAAATGAGTTAACTTCATCCTTTGTAGAGAAGCTGACAAAAGAAAAGAACTTCCGGATTCAAGAAGTGAGAGATATGAAAGGGAAGCTGAATTCTGTTTCTTAAAACTGGAAGTTTGAAAGGGATCATCGAATTGAATTTGAAGAAATGATGAAGGCCCAGGAAGAAAAGATCAAAGCTCAGGAAGAAAAGCTGAAAGCCCAGGAAGGAAAAATTGAAGCTCAATCTGCAAGAATAGTTGTCTTAGAGAAGCAAGCTGAAGAATATCATAAAGACCTGAAGAAGATCAAGACTATTCTAAAGGGGCTCATGTCGAAGGAAAAAGATCCGAAATAACAAAATCCGATCTTTTTGTTGTATTTTTTTGTTGCCGAGATTTCAAACTTAATGAAATTCGTGCTTGTCGTTTCTATTGTTGTAATTACTAATTTTTCAGGTACTTTGTTATTTTTTTCCATTCCCTCCAATTCTTTTTGAAAATCACAAAGGGGGAGAAGGAAAAGATCCTTAAGAAATAGAAGAACTCTAATAAGAATTTATCAAAGGGGGAGAAGGAAAAGATCCTTAAAAAAAACTCTAATAAGAGTTTGTTTAAGGGGGAGTTTTTCATTAAAGAATACCTTCTTATTTGTAATGATTTATCACTCCGGAAATCTGAATACGATCCTTATAGTTTCAAAGCCTAAGGGGGAGTTAGTCGTATTCATCAATATACTTAAAGCAAAGGGAGATAAGCCATAATGTTTTTCTTTATTCTTAGAATTTCTTTTTCATAAGGATGTTTGTGCTTTCCAAAAAGGGGGAGGTTGTTGAGTCAATAAGGTTTTCCTTATGAATTTTCCATTCCTTCTTGTTTTGAAAATCACAAACACCTTATCTTAAGGAAAGTTACTTTTATAAGAAATGTTGCTTTTATAAGAAAAGTTTCTTTTATAAGAAAAATTGCTTTTATAAGGAAAATCGGTTTTGTAAGAAAAATTATCCTTATCATATTTTTCATTCATATTTTTCTTAAGTATAAGATTCGGATTCATTTCTGTTTTCTCGGAATTTCTTAAAACCTCGATATGAAGTATTCTGTTTTAGGATCCGAATTCTGGATAACGAACTTTGATAAAATTTTAATCCGAACTCCAGATACAAATTCTAACTAAGTTCGATTCCAGATTCAGGATATGAATCCTTATGAAGTTCAACAAAGAATTCTCATTACGAATCTTAATGATGAATTCTCATAACGAATTCTGATGACAAATTCCCATTCCGAATTCTCATTCCGAATTCACCCATTAAACAGAATCTGATTATCTTTGTTTTAAACACTCCGAATTTATCTAAGACTCTGAAAATTATTTTTGGTTAGACTCCGAACTTTCATTTTACTTATGCCTTTATATTTTGACTACTCTTTATTATTGTTCCTTACACTCCGAACCTTCACTCCGAAGTTTTCTTTCTGAACTTTTGAGTTTGATTTAAAATGATGTCGTACATTCTGTTACACTTGTTTTGTTATAAAAACGATGTCTTCTATTTTGTTATAAACTAACCGTTGTCTAAGTGACACGTGTACTGGTCCCTTCGATCTTTAATGAAAATATGACCATTGGGAAGGAGGCCGACCTTACCTATAAATAGGAGCTCATTTGAAAGAGCTTGGTGCTGAATGGATGACAGATCTTCTACTCATGTGATTACATGCTTGAAGTGATTTCTAGAGAGAGAGGCTCTTATTAACTCTCAAAGATTCGTGTGACTCCGAATGTTAGTGATTACATTTGAGGGCTTCCGGGGATAGGAAGACAGAGGTGCCAACTACCTTGAAGTTCGAAGGCTTCCTTGCTGAGGAAGACAGAGGTTTCCAACTACCTTGAAGTTGAGGGCTTGCGGGGATAGCAAGACAGAGACTCCGATTTTCGTATCGAGGGCTTACCCTGGTTAGGGTAAGACAGACTTGCTAGAATGTATAAATCAAGGGACCTTTATCCAAGGTTGTTGGATACCCTTCTCTTTGGGTTAAAAGACTTATATCTTGTTTCTAGTAGTTCTACTACTTGTTTATATTCCGCTGCATTTTGTAAGGAAAGTATAAATTTCTTATACTTTGTTACTTGTACTCTGATTCATTTAGATTCTATACGCTTTAAGGTAGAATCTCATATTGTAATCTTTTGTTTAAGTTTCAATTTCTAGAACCATATTTCCGGAACTTACTTTCGGAATCTCCTTCCAAGTTTTCATTCGGTGTTAGAGGTGTTGTGAATTTTCTTAGTTTAACTTTGTTAAACTTAGTCCTTTCCTTTACTTAAGGAAACCATAGTTATTCTTAACTAACTTTAAAGGTTCCAAAGGAATTTTTAAAGTGTACAATTCACCCCCTCTCTTGTAAATTGAGCATCTACATCACTATTTCAATCCGACAATTATCATAATAAATGTGAAAAATAAATGAAAGAAGAAATAAAATGTAAATCATAATGAACCCTGAATGATGGGGAATTCTGAAAATACCATAAATAAGGTGAAAAAGAGAAGAAAGAAAAAACTTGATTCAAATTCCTAACAAAACAAAGAATGTACCCATCCCCCACACCTATAATTTGATGTTTCCTTACCACAATAAATTAGAATGTGATAAGGAAGGATAAAACAGGTTGTCTTTCCCTGTTATGTTGCTTTATGAACATTGAGTTCCTTCATTGGGAACTCTAGAATATCTTTGTGTAAGTGCTTTAGCCACTACCCATAGACAATGAAAGATTTCATGGTTTCATCCTTTTGAAACAGAAAAAACCGAACAGAGATACATTAATAAAAATGTTAGTGCTAAACTATTGGGAATGATGCTTAACTGGAAGAAACATCACCCTTGAATTATAAAGGAGGAACTTATGTCTAATGTGGAACTGATGATGAAGTATAAGAAGGTCATGGGTAGCCTTAGTTCACTATTTATAGATCTTGGTGTTTTCACATTATTCTCTTCTTATTTCCTCTAACTCTTGAATATGTAACTTACTTTGAGAACATGCACCTAAAAGATTATAATTTCATTATTTCATGGCTTAGTAGGCCCGATGATCAATCTCAACATTTAGGTTACAACTTGTTCCAAACACATGATGATATGGTGACATTCCAATTGGAGTTTTGAAAGCAGTTCGATAGGCCCATAATTAATCATCAAGTCAAAGACTCCAATATTTTCAATTGGGTGGAACCTTTTTTTCAAGAATCTATTTTACCTATCTATTTGACACCTCATCTTGACCATTGGTCTGTGGGTGATATACAGTAGAGACTCTATGAATGAAACCATACCGACACAAATGTGATTTCATTTTTTGGTCGAAAAAATGAGATCCCAGGACACTAATAATGAACCTAAGTAATCCAAAAATACAAAAGATATGAGTTCTCAAAAGTTACACAATGGTTTTTGAATGATCATTCCTTGTGGCTTGGACCTTTACAAATTTTGACACACAATCATCCACAAGAAGAATGTATAAGTTCCCAAAGGAATTGGGAAATGGACACAGAAATTCAATGCCCCAAACATTAAAAATTTCATGAAAGAGAAACTGTTGTGGGATAATTTCATTTCTATTAGAGACATTTCCCATTCATTGACATTAAGGACATGATATACAAAAATCATTGGCATCCTGAAAAAGTGTTGGCCAAAAGAGGCCAGAATCAAGGACCTTGCAAGCATTCCACTGAAATCCAAAGTGGCCCCCACAAGCAAGAGTGTGAAAGAATCTAAGGATAGACTGAAACTCACTCTCAGGAACACAACAATTTAGGACATGATCAATACATGTGCGCCAATGTTAGGGATCATCCCAAATTTACCAACGATACTCATGTTTTAGATGATTGGCTTGGTTTTTATTTAAATTAGTAGAAATTTTAGATTCTACCAAATAATTTAGAATTTCAGCATACCACGGAATAACATCTTTCACTCGATACAATTTCTCATCAGTAAAAATATTATATATATGAATACAGGGGGATGATTCAATGTCTAAGGTAGGGGGAATCCTATTAATATGGACAAACACCATATTATCTATTACTTTTTTATTTCTAATGTCTAAATTGAATTCTTGAAGTAATATTATACAAAGAATGAGACATGGTTTGGCTTCCAGTTTCATAAGGAGATACTAGAGGGCTGAATGCTCTGATAAAACAATGACTTTAGACCCTTAAATATATGACATAACATTTTCCAATGAAAAGACAACGGAAAATAATTATTTTTAAGTTGTGGTGTAGTTCTCTTGGGAAGGGCCTAGTGTACATGAGGCATAAGCAATTACATGTGGAGCTTGATCGACCCTTTGTGATAAGACTGCCCCAACTGTATAGTTAGAGGCGTCACGAATGAGCTCAAATGGAAAATCCCACCGATGTGGTTGGATTACCGGGGGTGACATGAGACTCAATTTTAAATTATTAATAGCTTCTTCCAAATCATTATCAAAAACATATTCTTTTTCTTTTTGGAGTTATCGATAGAGGGGGAGTTAAATTTTATAAAATTAATGAATGAAATGATGGTAAAATCTAGCATGACCTAAAAAATACCACACATCCAGTACATTTTTGGGGAATGGTAGGGAAGAAATGATATCCACTTTTCATTTATCTACTTGGATACCATCCATTGA
Source organism: Viscum album (assembly GCA_963277665.1). NCBI lineage: Eukaryota > Viridiplantae > Streptophyta > Magnoliopsida > Santalales > Viscaceae > Viscum > Viscum album. The sequence continues at coordinate 1,767,004,709 of OY728140.1, forward strand.
AATGACATGTCCCAATAATATACCTTTCCTCACCATAAAATGGTATTTCTCATAATTTAATACAAGATAAATTTCAATACACTGACATAGGACTGAACTAGGACTACATAAACATTCATCAAAATATGATCCATAAATAGTGAAATCATCCATGGAAACTTCAATGAAATTCTCCAGGTAATCTGAAAAAATACGAATTATGCATCACTGGAAAGTACCTAGATCATTGAATAGACCTAATGGCATCCTCATATATGAAAATGTGCCAAAGGGGCAAGTGATTTCTGTCTTTTCCTAATCCTTGATAGCAATATGGATCTAAATGTAACCAGAATCCACATCATTGACACAGTAGTGGGACTTCCCCACTAGCCTATCTAGCATTGAGTCAATGAATGGAAAAGGGAAATAGTCCTTCCTAATGTGTTGGTTTAGTCGGTGATTGTCTTTACAGACATGAAAACTATTCATCACATGAGTTGAAACCAATTCATTGTCATCATTTTTGATTATTGTCAGGCATGTTTTTTTAGGAACTACATGAATAGGACTAACCCATTGGCCGTCAGAGATGGGGTAAGTGATTCCTATAACCAATAGTTTTGTGACCTACTTTTTCACACCTTCTAGGAGTTTTGGGTTCAGTCAATGTTGTGGCTGCCCCACTGGTTTAGCCTCATTATTTAATAAATTATGGTGTCCAAAAATTTATGTGCTAATACCAGGAATGTAAGTAAGTGTCCATCCCAAATCATGTTTATACTCCCTCAAAAGTTCATGCAGTCACATTTCAGGCTCAGGAGGGAGTGATCTAGCAATGATGACGGGAAACTTGTTGCCATTCTTAAGATATTAATATTTTAAATCTTGAACCAGTTTTTTCAGTTCCAATTCTTGTTGATTTTGGATTCATCGGAGTATGTGTAAAATTGATAGGTCACTGCTCTCATCAAACTACTCAATGGTATCATACATAGATGAATAATGAGATTTTACAGGCTTAGCGGTATCATCAATGATCCTTGGATCCCCAGTGTTCAAGAAATCATCAATTAATGAACATCCATGACACTTTTCTGGACCACTAAAACAATCAATGCATGAATCATTTCTTAGAATTTTGATCAATGGAAAAAACTAATAAATGGTATTAGGGGAATGAAATAATGATTTGACAATGTAAGGGAGTACATCTATAGAATTAATAGAGAGAGATGAATGTTCTTCTAAGTGCTGCTTAATGACATCAAGGATATTGAAGTGCACAGTGTCACCACCAGATTCTTAGATAATGTACCATTGTGGAAAATAATTATGGTTTTCGTTGTTTTCAAGAAGGTTCTACCCAATATAATCAGAAAATTTCAATTCATCCTATCATCCTCCTTTTAATGAAGATAAAATTAAGCAGGAAGAAATAAATTTTGAACCCACACAATAACATCCACTAACACACCAGAGGGGTGTGCGGTACTTCTGTTATCTATTTGAACAGAAAATCTAATGGGATTCAGTTCCCCGGCTTGTAATATATAGTATACAAAGTGAGGCACCACATTTATATAAACACCTAAATCAAGCATAGCATTATAAAAAGAATACTTCCCTATGATACCTGGAATTTAGAATGTTATGAGATCATTGCACTTGGTTGGAACTGATGGATATATCAATGCTGAAAAACTCCTCCCCAAACTCACTTTCTCAGTACCTCTAAGTGGCCTTTAGTGTGTAAACATATTCTTTAGAAACATGGAATACCATGGAATTTTCTTCATTGCATCAATCAAGGAAATGTTAACTTGCACTTTCTTTAATGTTTCCAATATTTCCTTATCGAGTTCAGTTTTATTTAGTTTTCTAGGTTGGGTGGACCTTTGGGTAAATGGAAGAACAATGGTTAGGCTAGGTGACTTAGAAAAAGACACACTCATTCCTTAGGAAAGGCTATTCAAAACACAAGTATTTTCAATATTTGTAAAATTTTTAGGGGTTGGGATGGAGTTTTCCTTAAATGGTGATGACACAAATGGAGGATTCATCTGTTTTCCACTCCTAAGGGTGATGGTACCAACATTTCCTTTATCTCTAGGGTTGAATAATTGTTGAGATGGTAGTTTACCCAACCCGGGACTTTGACTTTCCCCAACCGATTTATCTAGTTCGTCTAATTGGGGTTTTAGGACTTGTATGGCTGTTGGGTGGTTTTTTGTAATTGGAGATTGTTGGCATCCATTTGTTTCATCATATCATCGAGGCTAGGTTCGAGTTTTGGAGGGGGAAGTTTGAAAGGCCTTTCGGTGGTTGAGGATTTCTAGGTGGTGGTGGTGGATGACTACTCTAACCATGTTGGTTCCATGGTTGATGTGGCTAGTTTGAATACCCACTTGCCTATATGCTTGGTTTTCTTTCCACCAAGAGGTGTGTGGATAGTATGTTTCTTCCCAAAATGGTTGGTTATAGTGGAAGTTTGGAATTATTGCCTCAAAAATCTAATAGTATTCCCTTAATTGGGGGACTTGGTCAGAATAATGTGTTTCATAAGAGAAGATTACCCAATGTATGGGAGGAGAAGATTGAGATTTCCCTTAAGAGATAGCAAGTTGTCAAAAAAGGGTACTTACCTCTTCAAACATCCGGTCCACCTTCTTCCCAAGTTCAGTACATTTCACCTCATGGACTCCTATAATGGGTACAATAGACCTTGTACCAAATTGATGAGTGTTATGTTCCATGTTATCAATCATGGTCCTTGCATCAATTGGGGGTTTATCCACTAGTGCACCACCTGTAGCAGCATCAATCATGTTACGATCAATTGGAATTAATCCTTCATAAAAATATTGAATAAAATGTTTATCTCTTATTTGGTGGTGTAGAAAACATGAAAAAAATCTTTTTTAGCTTTCCCAATATTGATGAAGTTTTTTCCCTTGAGATTGTCTTATCTCATAAATTTTATTCCTTATTGTTGTAGTTCAAGAGGTTGGGAAAAGTTTTTCTTGAAAATGGTATTTCATGTCCTCCCGACCTCTTATTGGTGAATTAAAATAATAAAACTAGTCATTCATATGTGTTCTAATGAAGATAGAAATACCCTAAGATTTACTTATTATTCATCCAAATTTGCAAGTTTTAATGTTGAACACACAATATGAAATTAATTTAAATTTATTTTTGGGTCTTATCCTTTAAGTCTATGAAATCATTGACACAAGTGAATTAGACCATATTCTAATTCTGAATTGGGTTTATCACCTTTAATTTGAATATATAAGGGTTTCATGTAAACATCTGCTGAGGATAGTTCTTTTAGTGTTGATTGTTTTCAGTAATTTTATACTCATTAATTTTAGGTTCTAATTTTCATGTAGAAGAAGATGGGTTTAGAAAAGTCTCAAATTGTGGTGTGTCCTCCTTTAATGAGTTTTCCTGTGTGTCATAGGGCCGCTGATGTAAGATCCTCTCCGGTTTGGGTTCAAAAGGTCATAAATCACCCAGACTAGAATGATTCATGCACAAACCCTACACATAAAATAAATCATAACACAAAGATATAGGTAAATGTATAAGATAAAACAAATAATTATTCACAAAATTTAAAAAAATCATGTAAATAACACGCACTAAAAACCAAAGCGCTCCCCAGTAACGGTGCCAAAATGTCTCTGTTTTGTAATGAAATTAAAAATTGATTATGTTTTAAGGTTTATTTATATTCTAGTTCATAACATAGATCATTTTTCAAGGAGTATTGGTGGGTTTAGAGTGTGTGTTTTTACTAAGAAGTACTAAAATATGGGTGCTTTTGATAATATTGTTAGGAAGAAATTACTCAATTGAATATTTAAAAGTTGAGAAACCAAATGGGTAATGAAAATTATGAGATAAACGGGTTAATTATGAGTTCACTAAAAAATTTCAATTTCATCATTGTTAGAGATTAATTTATATTTGGAGTAAATCCTTATTTAAAATTTATTTGAATCCTGATTAATTTTAATCCTTTAGTTTATTGCTTGATGAACCAAACCGAGACATAACAATTTTATTGTCATGGTCCAGAACAAATTCATTGAATAAGAGCATCCAATGCATATTTAAATATCAAGTATGTGGGTAAAAAAGGATTCCTGTGTTACCCAATCGGAACCACAGAAGTCGCGCACTCAAAATCTCATGTCGATCGGTTAGAAATTAAGAGTATCTCATTCACATGCATCAAAACAAGAATTAAAATTTTAAAGTATGTAAGATACATGGAATTAAATGTTTTAACACCAATATTACTCCAAACATGTCACTAATATATTCATTGTAACTCCCTTGACATGTGTGTAGGTCCCTCCCAACTAACTCCCTTCTATTAGCTCGACATTGGGTGGAGGAGAAGCTCGGGTGGAAGTCCTTCTTCATTATCGATCCCCTTATTAGGATAGGGGCCTCAAAAACATAAATGATGTGGATATGAATCCTATGAAACTCGAAATTGGCAGAACTTCACTCCTTGTCTGAACACAGAAATGAGGTGCCCATGGTGACTTTGTATAGCCAAAATGGGACATGGTTATGGGCACCCTGTTTTTGTGACACTAATTTTTGTCTCAGTCTTGGAAACAGATAAAGCGATATCACAACTTGAAAAAATGGGAAGAGTTGTTTTCCGGAATCTTTAATGCATCCTTGTTGAATTTGGAGGCCATTAGACCAATAGATTAAGGGATATGGTTATAAGAATGAAACAAACATTTGAATTTTGGAAGATTTTATCCCCTGGACAGAATGGTTCTGATGGACCACCTGATGGTCGGTTTCAGCTTTAGTTTCGTAATAAGAGTTGTATACGATGATTTTTTAGAGTGGATCACATAGTTTCTGCCCATTTTGATTCACATAATTATTCGTATTATTCAAAAGAGTGGACATATGTCCATGGGATGCCATGAAGGTTCCCCATTTTTCTTCTAGATATTATTCGGGCCTCCAAATCACATCCACCTTCAATGAAAATATCAAACCAAGTAAAATTCACCTTTTTAACAGTAACAAACATTAATTCATTGAATAAAACATGATGTGGGATTTATTATTATATTTTTAATATTAATTACAAAAGTATTTTTAAACAGCAGTGTAAGGGTGGAATTGAATAGTGAATCACAACATGACCAGACTTCTACGACATTTTAGGAGATTATATGGAGTCATTTCTCATAAATGATGTTAAACCAAATTTTCCCTTTATAATATCCCTAGGTCCAACTTTCATAAAATGTTTTTTTTAAAACATCTTGTACATAATTTCATTTTTTAAATTGTTATTTGTTTTTCTATATAGTTTTATGATTATTGGGATTATGGTGATTTTGGTTTTATATGAATCTATTTATAATGGACTATTCTTCTGGTAAATTATAATTTTTTTTGACTATTTTTTGTAAATTTTATTCATGTTTCATAGTGGTTTCTCTATTTAGAATGTCCTACTTTTAATTTTTGGGAATTATTTGGATTCATGGACATGTTCCTCTTTTTATGGTTATAGTGAAATGAAAATAAAAGATATGGTGGTTATTATAACATAGAATAATATATTTTCAATTACATTGAGAGGTTTATCTTGTTTATCACTTTTGATAATGTGGTATTTATTGGGTGGGTAAATACTTTTTCTCACATAACCTTGCACTATTTTCTCTATTTGGATTTCTTTAGTCATGGATTTTTTTGAATATGATTCTAGATTTCAATGAATAATATAATAGGGTGAATTTTAATATGTATTCTTGAGCTAAATTAGTTCATTTTTTTCATTTATAATGGGGTCAACTGTTCCACTTTATATGTCATTACATCTCTTTTCATGAATCATTTATTTTATCAAATGTTTATTATTCTTGATATTTAATGCCCTGACCCCAGTTACCCAGAGTTGGTGCATTATTACATAACATTAGAATGATCTTAAAAGATCATGTCTCGAAAGACATATTAGTTTAGTAGCCTTGGAATAACTAGATACATTCATAATGTTTACATTACATTATAAAGTGAAAACTACAACAACATATTGTCTCCCCACTCATATCTCCTTATACTATCCCTATAGGTCATTCATAAAATAATTCTTCACATCCTGAAAAAAATAAAACATAGAAAGGGGTGAGCTCAAATTCCCATTAAGGATAAAAATATAGCTGGAACTTTTATAAATAAGCATTACCATTTAAGGAAATGTATAACTTAAAAAACCCTTTTAAACTAGAACTTCCACATAATATGGTAGAAATAAAATAATTCCATTTACTTATTCACATGGATATTCTACTAGTTGAATAATCACAAGCAATATCAAGAACCACTTTCATAATGATGGAATACATAATTCCAGACTATCATAACCACATAGCCAAGGCCTCGTGCCAAGAATACAAATAATATTTTGTCAAGGAATCTTTCCAAGAAACTAGTTTGTCTCATGAGACCTACCGATGCATCAAAGAGCTATATCAGGCTCTGCCCATCACTTACTAAGTCCAATGCATTCCTCATATGAACAAGTTTAAACATAATATAGACATTCGTATAAAAACTAGCATACGAAATGTAAATACATTCTCCATAAACCATGAATGGGGTAAAAACATCACATCCATAGTCAAACATATCAAAAAACCTTCAATATAATATAGAAGTTTTATATCATAATAAATCAACGACAAATAAGATTAAAATCCATCAAAGGATGTTGACATAGATGAAATCAAAACTATTTGAGAGAAATATCTATTTTATTTGAATTCATTTAAAAGTCACATAATTATAAAATAAAACATTTACTTTGAAAATATTCTTATATTCTTGTAAGGGAAGCTTCAAAGATTTTACAATGGTAGAAAATAGCCGCACCCACTATTTAAGTTAAAAAAAGGCATTCTTAACTTAATTTTGTCGAAAAGGTAAAAAAGGACCTTGTTTAGAAAATGATGTAAATATTCCTCTATAAACTTCTTATAAAAAGTAAAATAAGGGTATAAATTACTTTAACCCATATTCTGTAAAATAGTAATAATTTTTTGAAATACATTTTTAAGAAACATGGATGTGGATGATAAAGAGGTCCCAGTAGATAATTACGTATAAACAACCTTGGATAATGAAGAGATTTTGAAATAAACCCTTAACTTGTACTTTTCCTTATTCCATGGTATGTAAACCTCCTGTATAATAGTTGAACCATTTTTATTAAATTATAAAAGAACCATATACATAATTATGATATCATATATGATCTTTTAACATTTCTTTTTTTAATAATATCTTAGTATTATCGTCGTTTCGGGAGTTAACTTACTTGTTTTATTTAATATTTTTTGTTAAATAAGTCGTGTTTGTTATGGATAGGTTGTATCTTATTCATATAAATATTGATAACAAGTCCATAAACATTATTTTAAATCATCAAATAAAATTTATTCTTGAATGGATATGATGAGGAATGAATCTCATCGCGTTCGTGGAGACGGTAATCTGTACGTACGCACGGGCGACAATATCATTCTTCTGATATTAAAATAATATATAATTGGATGTTATATCATATATACAGAATCATTATCATGTTATATTTATTATTTACATTAATTACACATCATTATTATACCCATCAAAGTAATAATGTATTGAATAACAATTACACCACGACGTGGAGACGGTAGGCCGTACGTATGCACGTATTGTGACATGTCATTCATAGGATGGATAGAATACTGAATATGGTTATAACATATTTATAATAACATCATAGTATATATTATATACTGGATTTATTATTTTTTAATGGAAATAACAAAGAAAGAAGATGTGGAAGAAGAACGGAACTTGAACGTGGTTGGGGAAAACATTACCTCTTCTTCAGGTTCTTTCTTTTGATTTGATCAAAAGGCCTACTTAGGATGGCTTTATAAATAAAGGAAGGCCTATAGGATTAAGGGAGAATATTTGAGAGGGTATTTGGGCAGATTTTTTCCAAACCAAAAGGCTTTAGAGGTGTGAGGAATTGCTTAGAAGTGGTGTCCTTTTTTTAGGGGGAGGAGGGGCTCTTTAGAAAAAACATAAAGTATTAATTTATAATGAAATCATATTCGGTTTCTAATGGCTCCAAAGTGGATTATTCAAAGTATAAGTTGGTTATGGGTCTAAAACCACTCATCCAATAGATTTTAGACAGGTTTGGCTCACTATAGTAACCTTATTTTTTAGATTTAACTCTTAGTTAAATAGTTTGACATTTACCATGTCTCTTTGTATTTTTATATTATATCGTTAATAAACATACTATATACTTCCAAGAGACCCCCCAAGTGGACCATTAATGATACAACTATCATTATATATGTCCGTTGGCTGATCATTAGATTTTTAGGAATATAATATTAATTAATATCATAATTTTTGTTTTATAAACTCTTTTATGTCAATTTTTACACTATTGGGTATTTTGTTTCTGATAAATTTATAACAGCATTATTACTTCGAATAAAATTCATATAAACAATAATAAAATTTCATATTAATCTAGAAAATTATTGGAATTCATAAAAATTTTCAAATTATATTTATTTGGATGTTTATAATATCAATTATTTTAATATTTCATTAATTAGGTAATTACTACATCACCATTAAATTATTTAATGTCTAAAAATTATAAATAAAATACAATTATGTAGGAAATATTTTTAGATTTCTAAAGAATATTTATAATTGAATTTATCTTATCTATAACCCTATATAAAAAATAATTTAGTTATTAAACGTTCATTTTAACTGTTTTAACTCTTCTTTGAATTAAATAATAATAAATGTCCTAATCTAATCCAAGTGGACCAAAGAGGTTCATATTTTATTCCTAAGGTTTTTTGGGTCAAATGATACTTATCCAATCAAATTAGGACATCTGTTAGGGTAATAATAATTTCATTTTTACCATTCATTAACCTATTTACTTTTTACCGTGGTAAATAAAAGTAAAAAGTTACTATTCACCAAAAATTATTTTTATCTTAATGAACCACATTTTACTCTTTGATATTAAACATGTCTCTTGGATTTTTGAAATTACACTCACAGAAGTGGTAAAATTATGTTTAATGTGAATTTGAAAATTCTCCTAGGAGATGGGTAAAAGACGGTGAAAAGTTCAATACAATTTTTATATCTCTAAAATTATTATAAACTGACTCCAATGAATTACATTGAACTTATATAGGTATTAATTTACTATTTTGACCTAAAATATATTTAAATAAAATAAATAATTATTTAAATAAAAAGTCAGTTTTAACCAATAGCTCAGTGTTTTTCACTATTCATCAAAAATTTAAAGTTTTCAGAAAAATACCAAAAAATCACCCTCATCTAATTTTGATAATCCGAATCCAAAAATGAAGTCCATTTGGAAAGATAAAATTTATAAAATTTAAAAAAGTTTTTATTACTATTCATAACGGCTAGTTTGATTGGTCACGGTGTGTTAGAATCTCGAAATTGCGTACAATGAAAGCTATTGCATTATTCAAAAGGAAATGTACCATGGAAGCTTGGGGTGTTACGTGGTATAATAAATAGTTTATTTGTTATTAATCTATTTCATGACGGATAATTTTTTATTTCTATTTTTATTTTTCTATTATGTATTGTCTTCGCTAGGTGAGATATTACTGATGTTATTTTCCAAATGGAGAAAAAATAATTTGGATGTTTCTTAAGTAAATTTTTTTATAGTGTGTGGAATTTTTACTCTAAAAAATGGTTAATTTGATAATTTATTTAATATTTTTTATTTCTATTTCTTTTTCATGGATTTTTATCGAGTTTTGGATGGTTGTATGAATTTTATAGATTAAGATTTATAGTCTATATTGTATCATTCCATGAAAAAAGATTCATGTCATGTACCACACCTCTAGAGAATCTATATATTATATTTGATGTTATTCAGGACATAACATGAGTATCACCCTATGCAATTTTTATGTTTATATACATCCACACCATGAATAGTGTTTCACACCTTGGATGAGTCTTTCTATTTTTTAATGATTATTTTTTCCTTCTATCTATAGTATATGCTATGAATTTTAGGATTCCTTATTTTTCCATTAAAACAATTTAATTTAAAATTAATAATGTAGTGTAAATATAAAATATATAAAGGGAAATAAAACATTACTAGAGTAAGTAATTCCAAATATAATTGACAATAAAATTTTAAAAATGAAAAAAATTATATACTATGGTGGAAAAATGTATTTCTAAAATTAAATAAAAGTATTAAATTAATGTATCAATGTGAAAAAATGTAAATAACAACCTAAGGTTGAATATAATATTTTAATGGTGTTTTTGAATGAAATATATAATTACCCATGAAGTAAAAAACTATTATTAATGGACATCAATGTTTTAATATTCAAAACATTGTTACATAAAAAGAGATATATTAAGATGTACATATAACTTTTATAAAACTATATTATTTCAAGATCAAAACATTTTGATCAGAATGTTTTGAAAGAAATTTTTCAACATATATATTCATTTAACATGTTTGGAATATATGTACATACCCCAAGACATAATTGATCAGTGTATTGATATCAGAAGGTAAAATCCCCAAATCATTTATGATGAAGTGTGATATGGTTAATAAATTTTACCAGTGAAATTGATTAGTGAATTTAAAATTATCCTTAATATGAAGGGAAGAAAAAATGTCCACACTAAAAAACTAAACAAAATTGATGAAAGATATAACTCATTATCAGTAATTGATTGATATATTTGCAGTTCAATAGATCTATTTAATTATGTTGTGATACACTATTTTTTAGAGTGAGTTGTAACAAAATCCTTAAGAATACCAAGAATCCATCTATCACATTAATTACTAGTGCTGAATTCAAGAAAAAAATTCATATATTCCAAATTAAGATATTGTATGTTTAATTTATAAAAGGATATTGATTATAAATAAAATATATTTGATTTTTTTTAATATAAATATACCATAAACAATCCCTCATATATATATTTGGTAGATTTGAGTGTATTATAATTTTTCAAAACTAGCATCCTATAAAAAATCATTTTCAAAAATGGATCAATGGTCTCTCCCATTTTTCTAATCATAAGGAATAATAATAATATATTGTGAATTTAGGATATTAATGAAGATGGAAATTTCACAATCAATTTTTCTTTGAAATATGTCCCCAATGAATATATATTTTAAAAATATCTCCTCTCAGAGAATGAATCATATCAACTTAATATTTTTCCCAATTTGGACATTGAAAAGGTAAAATTTAAAATAAATATTCTTATAACATATATTAATATTTATAACAATCTATCCATGTTTTTTTCATTAACTGAAAATGAAAAATAAAATATAGTAGTAATTATGGATTTTTTTTTGAGAATTATCAAAACACTTGAGTATTTTCATTAATCATCTTCTCTCTCACTTAGTATTATGGGTTTAGATAATAAATTTCATCATAAAAAGAATAATTTCTTTATTATAGATGTAAGTAGTTATTTTTCAATCGTTTATCACGTGTTTAATTTATTTTTGGTATACTATTAAAAATCATTGATCCATATGTTTTCACAATATTGATCATCTGAATGTTGTAAAATTTTTTAGTTTTATTTGAATGATTTTATATCATATTAAATTTTATGAATTATAAATTCCTATATTCCTTATAAAATAATTATCATTTCATAATTATATTATATAATATTTTAAAAAATAACATTCGTTCTGCTATAATATTTACATTTTCTCATTCAATTGACATGCTTTATTTGCTATTCAATATATTTTGGAAAATTGACTAGCCTAGATAAAAAAATTCATGATTTTTAATTATGTATCATTATAAAATACATTTTTAATATAATTTTCAATTCATTATATTCATATTATAATAATAATAAAATTATTATTAATATTTCACCTCTTATAATCCATCATATTTCAGACTCCTAATTTTCTACACTTTTGAATATGTTATTTAATCATCATTTATAAAGGAATTATTTATTCTTTTCATATATCCAAATAATTATTATAACTCAATCCTAGAAAAACTAATATCCCAACCTATTAGGATTACAATACTAATATTACATTCTATGCTACCCTAAATAGTTTTCCATTCCATATTTATTAACAAGTACTCATCATTATTTTTTATCAAATTAGGTATCATTCAATGAGGATGATAATGATATATTGGTTTAACATATTTGATAATGTGAAAGTGTTAGATTTAATTAAATGAATTCTATTTCATTTTTTAGTGTATCCGTTTAACACTTTTTTTGTTGAATAATTTTCTAGATGAGGTTTTAATATATTTTTATTTTAAAACTACATCTCTATTTACACATGAGGTTGTCAAATTAGAGGCATTCTTTCTTTTAATTCATCTTAATCCCAAACTATTTTTTTAATTTAATATGGATTATTTGGGGTTTTAATTAATTGTTCAAATAAATATCTATCCTTTTTGTCCTAAAATTGTAGTGTCTCACTCAACTTTTATCCTTTATTCATATACACTTCACTACATATCCTTAGTCATGATCAAGCCATATTCTACTTTTGAATTTTATTTCTAATCCATTTTTTTGTAATTCAACATTAATAATTTAAATATTATGAAACTATTAACCTTTAATATGTTTTTTCTTTCTATATACATCAAGAAAACATTCATAATCATTTATGTAAAATATTTTAGATCCATTTTAATTTTTTGAAATTTTTTCTACATATACATCATTATCTAAATAACTAATTTATCATCCTTATAATACATTTATTCAGGTGAATCCATTACTTTTAAATATATAACCTTTTACATTTCCTTATGAATATGTATTTCCACCAAAATATTTCTTTTTATATGTCCCCTCTATAAAAAAGAAGTATACTTTTCTTCACTATCATAAGACTAATGTTTCTAGTGATGGATCCATTGAATCCTTTATAATCATATTATCAAATTTTTTGGTAGATCCATTTATTCATCATTGGGTAGAAATATATTATTTTTTAAATGAATATTTTCTCTATCTTTTTATAATATAGATTTATCATAGTGATTGTTTCTATTAACAATACATACCTCTTCAAATTGAAAAGTTCTCCAATGATTAGTCATCAAATTTATCAATTATTTATTATTTTTAAAGGAATAATTAAAATGAATATAGTTCTTTCTAAATGTGCTTCTATGTAGTCCAACATAAACATAGAAATATTTTAAGGATACAGAGAAAATGTAAATATAAAAACAGATATTGTAAACTTCATTAGTTTGATTATTACACATTTATGGTATTAGTTACTAAAAATAATATTTAAAATTGATTATTTTATCTACTCCAAGCCCTATAAATATTTATATTTTTATAATATATCGAAATATTTTTACCATAAATTAATTTATTTAAATGGATCTATGTTGAAATAGTGGGTTCCCGCAACCCAACTAAATAGTACCTTTTGAATACAATACGATGTATATAGTGAGTTACACATGATGTACAGTTTCCATTATATTGTTGATATTTATCCATCTACAATTTAAGTGGTAATGTCTATAGATTAAGTTTTGTATAGAAATGTTATAAAAATTAACAAGATATAAAGATAACATAGAGATGCTATGATGTTAATCAAAAAATATAAGTTTTATGGTGTAGATACATCATAATGACTGGACATAGTTGATGCCTAACTGTCTTGTGTTTTTGTATAATAAGTATTGAAACTTCTTCTAATGAAGTTCAAACTTTGTGATCTATAGTAGTTAATAATAACATAATAGAACTGACAGTTTTAATGTCACATGTTTAAGTTGTTATTACTTGTTACTATCTACAAACATGTATATTGGTCTCTTTAATTAAGATCATTATCAATGTGTTCCATTTGATCTCATGCATTGATAAACTGAAAAAACCATGAAATTGAATTCAAGGAAAGGTATCTTGTTTTTAGTGGATCAGTGGTGGTATGATATTAGTTGAATGATCAGGATTGAATTTGTCCCATCCAATTTGAAGAAGGGATATTTCAAACCTATTTTATAAGGATTATAGAACATTTATAAATCTATGTACATGGTAGTCGAATGTATGTCCATCTAGGTTGGACAAAAAATAATAATGAAAGTAATGATGATTACAAAGAGGAAATATTACAATGAGGTAATATTACAAGGTGTATGTGCATTTAATCGTTGTCATTTCTAGGAAAATTAATTATCAATTTAGGGTCCTTGATGAGTTACTAGATTCTAATCTTTATATTTTAATACTATTTACATCTATTGAGATAATTCCCTCGAGGGTCACACATAATAGTGTATTAAAGATTCCTCCTTATTCAGGGGAATATGTATATAGGAAATAGTGGATTCTTGGGGTTTTAGATTTTTCCTTGTTTTAAAAATATCTAAAAAATAAATAAAATCATTATTATTCATGTATAGAATAATTAAGGTGAATTTATTAATTAGAAGTATTTACATGTGTTTATGTAAATACATAGAATAATTTTATATTAATTTTTTTAATTTTAATATAAAAGTTTCATTTAATAATAATAGGAATTTTGATTTGAGTTAATGTCTCAAGTGTTATCAACAAATATATATAATATTTATTACATGTATCTAAAAAAATATAAATAATATTTATGATAATGTCTGTTCATCATAATTATTTAATTTTTAATCGTTTATTTTATGTTATATATATAGGGTTGGAAACCCTGTACTTGTACTTTGTACACCCACTATATATGAAGTTGATAGAATATATTTTAGAGACTATTCATTACAATAAAATGAGATCATCTCTCACTTCCAACATTCTTCTGAGTGAATATCTCTCTCTGAGTGATTAATCCATGAATGTATTCGAATGATTGATGAATCATGATTGGGATGGTTTTTTAGACATCAATGAAATCATCAAAGCATTTCTCTAGAACATAACATTCAACAAAAAATGAATAGATTCTAGAAGATTGTATGGACAATCGACAGTAGTTCAACATCATATCCTTCATCCTAAGGATGCACGAGAAATTTTACAGATAAAAAATCATCAATTTTAACGAGGTACTATTTATTTTTTAATTTTTTTAATTTTATTAATTCACACAAGATCCATATAAATCTACTTGGACTCAAATCATCAGAGATGATGTTGTTTCATCACATTGGTGAAGAAAAAGATTAATTCTTGGACCCACTACATTCCATTATGCACCCTGGTACCATCAATTTATATAATAGGGATTACATGATTTCATTATGAACAAATAAAAAGTAATTATCATTATATTTTACTAAAAGGTTTTAATTTTTTTCAAAATTGATTGAACCACACATTCAAATGATATCAGATTTCCAATTTAAGGCCATAAAAAAATTATAAATAAAAATTTGTATTTTAATGGTATTATAATTTGAAAAACATATAGTTTATATATGTTATTTTTTCTAGCCAATTTGAAGTAGAGATTCTTGTGATCTCCCATACTCTAGACAATATCCACAAAGATTATGGTCACTGAAAATGTACTGTTCGGTGGCCATTATTCCACATATGTTTGGAAATTCATTATTTTAAAAAATCATACTTTAGGTTCATTAAAACATTTGTATAAAATAAAATATAAAAAAGGATGTTTAATATTTTTTCCATCCCTTGGACCATCTATATTACAAATAGAAAATTAATAAATGGGAAAGGGATATGGTCTGGTGGGTCAACAAGTATCAAAAAAATTATGTATAATCCTTTGTAAGATATTATGTATATTCATACACCTCCTTGGACCACCAAGAATCCAAAAACCCCTACCTCCCATGTATCATTTACCACCACTACACCACCCTCCCAGATCGATCGAATGCCTTGCGGCCTTCCCTAACCTCACTATCACCACTAGATAGAGGACCCCACCACCACCGTTCAACGCATTTGAATGTTTTTTTCATTCCAATCAACCATGCATGTCTTCATCATCATGTTTTTACTTATTACCCCAAAATAAGATAACCTAATGCATTGAAAGGCCTCATTTAGGTATACCTCATTCCACTGAGCGACGACCCTTACCACGATAGACCATAATGACCCCACCCTATGTTTAATTGACCACCACACAAGGCTCCAACCAAACATCAACCCCGGTTCCACTATACATGGGTTCTTCATCACTAAATTGAACACCCCTGCAAAAGGAATCCAATTGAGGACCCCAGTCGCATGGTGAGCCACCCCACCCACCTTAGTATTCATTGGCTCATGTTAGACCCAATACATCTTGCAATTGGTCTGGGTGGATCATGCCAAAGTGAAATGGGTCCAGGAGATCCTTCCAGGTCTAAAAAATCCAAACAAACAGACTTCCTGACCTTTAACGGGCTTGCAGGTTTATGACTTATCCCACAATGGTCAAGAGAGGGTTTCGGGGGCTTGAGAATATTTTATACAATAGAAAATTAATTTAAATAATTTTTCTTTTAAAAAAATCATATTTTAATAATTCAAAAAAACTATCTTTCATATTTGGATAAAAATTAATTAAATAATTAATTGATTTTTATAATTAAAACAAAATTAATATCGATACTGAATTAAATTAAAATATTTGAATTTATTTTATTCATTTATTTTATATAATTTTTTCCATACATTATATTTATTTGAAATTAATTTTAACATGCTATTATTTTACCCGTTTAATGGTATTGATTACCATACAAACTTTTTTATGTCAAGGATAAATTATGAATATATTTATTACTAATACATGTATACTTTTGAATATGTAGTTCATTTTATTACAATATATGGGTCATCTTTATTTCATTCAATATGTATGTGGTCGTGCTCATCGAATTTGTCAATATATGTTTTTTTATTCATGAGAACTCGTCAATATTGTGCATGTATACTTATACATTTGATGAAGATAATTTATGGAATGAAATATAAAAAGACGAGGTGGAACCCTTGATAAGAATTGAATACACATGAGAAGGGCGCAAGCTGTGATATGAGAGAGGACTTGACATAAGTATGATAACCCATTGAACATGATAAATTCATTATGTATAAAATGGATCAACAAAAATTATATGATTAAAACCATTTCAGAATTTTTTTCCTTTATGAATTGTTTCTTATTTAATTTATTTTCATGTTTATATCATGTGCATATAAAATAATCAACAGAAAAAATGAAAAAAATATGGATTTTTTATATTAATGAATTTTCAATTTTCAGTGGAAGACATCGAATGAATATATTTAATAGAAATGGTTTACATTCACAACGATATATTAATAAAACTAAAATAGTTATTATGTCACAAATGCCATCTATTTTTTGAATTTGAACAAAACTGGGAGTATGGGGTGGTCCTCGGCCAATTTTGATGATCCCTCCTACTATCAATGAGTTCATATAAGATTGATAGGTTGAGTTGAATAAATATGGTAAAAGAAGTACCTAATTATATCATATTGAGAAAAAAGATGAAATTATGGAAGAAATTTTTTTTATAGCTTTAGAAGCGATTATATCACACAACTGATCAAGGAGCCATGAGTTAATGAAAGTTTTTAGCGTGATTTCTACCTAGATAAAATCCTCGTAGTGGTGTATCCAATGATTATAGAATATGATGAGAGGATTTTTGGTGCCTTTATACAAAAATAACCAACTTATGTACTATATTTATTCCATTCTAAATGGTTTCTATATTTTGATAAAATTGTGGGAGGAATTTAAGGATTATAAAAAATAGTAATTTCTATTTTGAAATAAGGATAAAATTTCAAATAGGGTTTATTTTTTTAGAAAATGGAGAGAAATAAAACAATTACAATGCAATATATATTTCAAAAAGATAGTTTTTAATCTATAAATAGTATCCAAAGAGTAATACCCAAACATTCAAAAAGTATAACGAACTATGAAATACATCATGATGGTGTAATGTCCCTACCTAGGTGCCACCCAATGATTCCCCGAGCTGGTCCACTATTTGACCTCAAGCATGTCTCCACATATTCCAGTGGATATAAACTAGGATCATGGGATTGATATCTACCATGGGGATACTATAAAAACATTTTCATAGTAAAACAACAACAGAGAATAAATAAACAATAACAAAATATATTACTATAAATTGACAGATTCAAATATCACATGGAGAACAAAAAACAATATGATAAATGAAGAATAGTTATTCCATGGTAATGTACATGTCATGTTTCAAACTTAATACACAAAAATAAAGACACTAAAAACTCTTAAGAGGGTGGTTCCCTTATATATGCACCAACACAACTTAATTATATAACAAAGGCACATTTCTGTTATCCTAGCTGGTAACCATGAAATTTTTTTTGGCATCGATTAAGAAGCCCTATTATTGTGTGAGTAAAACATAGTAGGTCATCAATAGTAAATTATTAAACAATATCCAATAAAATTATAGTGTATAAAGATGTATAAATAATAAATAACAATTCATAAACAAAGATTAATCAAATTATTATCTATTCTTTATTGAACCACATTTACCCCTTGGGTTCTCATGGAAAAACCAATATCTCAATACCTACCTTGGCATGTGTTGGAGTATGAATTATCCCCAAGGGATATACTATCATAGAATAGGATTATTACAATTATTTAATTCATACATGAATTCTCATGCTACTAATCATACATTATAAAATTAAATGGTAAGGTTATAGTTCATTAATTAATACATTATAAACCTTAATGACCATGTTACCATTATTTAATTCAAACATTAATTCTTATTTTACCATTCACAGTATATAAAATTTAATAACCTTGTTACCATCTATAATTTTATAATTTAATTTCCTTATTATCATAAAAAAGTTCATTTTAAAATCAACAAGTTAACACCCATAAACTCAACCCATATTTCAATGAAAATGTTACAATTCATCAAACATAATTAATAAACAAATTAATTATCCCTATAAATTTCATTACTAATTCAAAAATTAGTTGATCATAACGTTCCATTAAATTAATTTTCTTATTAATTATTCATCTCAATATCATTACTAAAAGAGTAATTCGTCATCACATAATTCCACTTAATTAATACTAAAACCAATTAAACACATAAATCCATTTAATTAACTCAATAGTTAATTAACCACAGGACCATATTAAATTCCACAATTAATTATATCAATTAACAATATCAAAGTCTTATAATTAATTTATTCATTAATAATCCCAAATAAACAATCTCAATATATCAAAATTAATTGATCAATTAATCATTCAATTCACAAATCCCAGTATCTCATAATTAATTCCAAAATTAATTATCCCAAATCACATTTAAATATCCCTATTTCAATTTTACATTAATTAATTAATTCATCAAATTAATTAATTTAGTGAAGAACCCAATTGATAATGATATAAATGAAATTATACCAATAAATATACATAATTCTAATCAATACTGTTCGATATGAATTATTACCCACATACCTCAATTTTTTGAAAAACGATCGCCCATAAAAATTTCCAAATTTAAATGTAATATTGATGTAACTCAAGATCTAGATCTAATATGTCAATCCATGACTGAAAAAATAAATATATCTTATTTTAAGATCAATATTCACAATTCTTGATCTATATTAATCAAATATATATCATTATCCTTCAATGTAGAGGATAATAAAGCACCAAAATAATGGGAGAAGAATGAAAGAACAATCAAGAAGTAACCATATACGAGAAGAGATACTAATATTCCAACAGGGACTTGAATCACCTAGAACAGATGTTGAACGGCCTTATAATACCTATGGGAGACTCTTTCATTTAGATAAATTAGTTATGGTTCAATCATAGGTTCTTGGGTATATAATATGGGGGTTCATGATTTTTTTAATAGCTTTTACGGGATTAAATCCCTATATGAACAGTTTGTTGCTCGGGGCATACAATTTATCTAAGATGTGCTCTTTAACATGAAAATATTCTAGGGTGTTGTAGTGTTTCTACTAATAGAGTGTATGATTTGAAAAAATGTGTACCAGCCATGAAAATCTCAACTATCCATTGTTACATGGTTTTCTTGGACAGGGTGCATGGTTAGAAAAAACTGTATGCCCACTATGTGCTGCCCTCTTTCATCCATTGTTTTCTCAATTTCTACCCAAACACACCCCAATTTAAAACCAAAAGGAAAATTAACCAATAATAGAAAAATTATTACATATAAATGAGCCCAATATGCCTCTTTAAAATTTTAGGATCTTATAATCCCCCACCTTATAACAGCTCATGCTTGAGTTGTACTCCAAAGAATATCTAAGATTCCGAATATAAAAATTGATTAATTGGTCCCTCCTATCAACATCCCTCTCATAATTTTCCTCTAACACACATCCATGTTTCTGCAAGACAAGAACTATCTACATGTTATTTCCACTAAATACATTATCACAATGATCCCACACATTTATCTGATGATCCTTAATGGACTCATATATCTCATGCACAAAATAATCAACATTGATCAGATGAGATGTGTCTGAGGGATATCGTTGAAGTTGTGACACATGAAAAACGTCATGGATAGAACTTGATCTCTATCCTAGAGCCAATATGTATGCCACCAAGATGATTCTCCTAACCACCTCAAATGGACTAATGAACCAAGGTGCCAACATGACCTACTTTTTATATTATGGTGACCCAATATTAGTGACAGCCAATGGAATACATGATCACCCACTGTAAACTCTAGGGGAGATGATGTTTATTAACATAAAACGTTTTTTTGGTCTTATCTATTTCCATATGATTTCAAATAATCGTTACCATCTATGATATCTCATATGAAAGACTTCATCCCAACAACTATGAATCACCTTCCTCCATATAAGAAAAAGGTGATCTAAATGGGCTACCATAAAGAACAACATATGGATTCATATATAATATTTTCGGATAGCTATTTTTATAGGAAAACTCTACAAAATCTAAGTGATTCTCCCAAGTCCCACCAATATCTTGGTCACATGATCATAGCATATCCTCAAGTACCTGAATAGTATGATCAGACTTCCCATTTGTTTGTGGGTTGAAGTCCATACTCAACAAAACTTCTATTCCTAGCACCTTTTTAAGAAATTACTAATTCATGAAGTAAATCATGATTAATAGTGTGAAACTATTGTCTATAGAACTATGTGAAAATAGATTATCTCCCGAACATATAGTTCCACCAACTCCTCCAGTGAGAAGGTTTCTCTTATAGTCATGAAATGTGATACCTTCTTCAGTTTGCTTAAAAAAATTTGACCCACTAAAAAGTTCATAGTAACCTCATCCCACTGTTATTCTATAATGGGAATCAAAGGTAAAAAAACATCTTGGTTGATGATGCTCAAACATCACCAGTTGACATGTGTTGAATCATTTCACGGACCATGCTCTCTCCTTTTAAATGTTTGGACTCTAAAACTATTGAGGTAGTTCATAGCTGATTTTGATCACACCTAGATGTAATAACCACTTCAAGGCATGAAATTACTACATCAAATCCTCTCACATTCTTATAAGAACTATATAATTATTATTGACATATATGATCTCATCCTCCTCTGTGGTCCAATCTGAAGGTGACTCCCCACCTTTTAGGATTTCCCGCAAGGTCAAGCACTCTAGACCCTCATACTATATGTGTCTGAACCATCAAAAGATTGTATACTCCAATGAAACTCAAATGAGATTCATCCACATTTGAATCTTTGAAACCAAAACATTCATCTCATCCAGAAATGTAATAATCTTTCACATAACACTTGACTCTTGAACCACCAATGTTTGAATTTTTCATACTCAAATAATCATTTTCATAGTTCCCCTTTCATGATATCTATGATATATAGTGATCAAATAAATTCAAATACACAACCATAATCCGCTACCCAAGATTCAAATCATGTTGTGAAAAGATATACATTAAGCTCTTATGATCCACATACTAGGTAAACTTTTTTCCCAACATATAATTCCACCAACACATCAAATATAAACCACTATAACCAATATGAGGTATTGAGTAGGATAGTTCTATTCTTGTGGTATCAACCCCCAATACCCATACACTACAAATCGATCTGCCTTCATCAACAACGCTCCAAGGACTATCACAAAAGCACCAAAATACACCTTATACTCCTCACTCTGCTCAGGTAGGATCAATATCGGTACAAATGTCAAGTTATTTTTCAGATCATATAAATAATTCACACATGATCCAGATCCATAAAACATTATAACTATTTGTCAAGCCTGAAAGTGGAACTACAAAATGGAAAAAGACATGAATGATCCACTAATGAAATACAGGTAACCCCATGAAGCATCAACTATCTAACAAGATTATGGGATGATCCAAAGATAAAACTTCCTAAACATTCTCTAGGTAAAATGAAACAAATTACTATGAGATCATGTGTCCCAAGATGTGTACTCGATCAATCCAAAACATTAAATTAGATAACTTGGTATATATATGATTCTCTCTCAATGTAATCATTAGGATTTCAATATATGGGTCATGATTTTAAGGAGTCTTAGAGTACACTATCATGTCACCCAAAGAAACTACAACAAATTGATCCATGTATGGATGAAGGATATTTTGCATCAAGGACATAAGAATTATTTGTAACACCCTGACCCCAAAAGCCCAGAGTTGGTGCTTTATTACATAACATTGTCATGATCAGAAGGGATCAAATCCTGAAATACTGACTAGTTTAGTAGCCTTGGATGTACTAGATACATTCATAAGTTTTACATTAAATTATAAAATGAAAAAAACAACACTATCTCCATTGACCACATTCTTTCCCTTCGACTATCCCTATAGGTCAGTCATAATATACAACTTCACATCCAGGGAAAAGTAAAACATAGAATGTAGTGAGCTCAGATGCTCAGTAAGGATAACAATAAAGAGAAAACATTCAAGAATATGAATAAAAATTAAAGTCCATGTATAAGACTAAAACACAAGCCTTTTAATATTAAAATTCATCAAAATATAGAGAATATAAATCAAATAATTTCATTTACTTATTCACAGGGATATTATACTAGTCAAATAATCACATGTAATATCAATTTCCAATTTCATAATGTTGGAATGCATAATTCCAGAATTCATAACCACATAGTCAAGGCCTTGTTCCAATACTAAAAGTAAGATTTTTTTCAAGGCCTTATTCCAAGACACTAGATTGTCTCTTGAGACATACCGATGTATCGAGGAGCTATAGTGGGCTTGACCCATCACTTACTATGTTTAATGCGTTCCTCATATGAAAAAGTTTAAACATAAAATAAACATTCTTAATAAAACTACCATACGAAATGTCAATACTTTATACATAAACCATGAATGGTGTAAAAATATCACATCCACAGTCAAACATATCCCAAAATCATAGATACAATATGGATGATTTTTATCATAATGAATCAACTTGAAACAAGTATAAAATCCATTGAAGGATGTTACCATAGATGAAATGGAAATAATTTGAGAGGAATAAATCTTTAAATTTTGAAATAATTTAAAAGAAATGTAATTATAAAAGACAAAATATATTTTAAAAAAATTATTATAAGATTGTAAGGGAAGCTTCAAAGGATTAATAATGGTGGATAATAACCTCACACACTGTATAAGTTAAAAAAATACATTCTTACCATAATTTTTTCAAAAAAGACATAAAGTACCTAGTTTGGAAAATGACAATAAGATTTCATTCAAAACATATAAGGTCAAATAAGGGTATAAATGACTGTATACCATAGTCTAGTAATTATTAAAAAGTTTTGAAATAAATTTATATGGAAACCCATATGTATATGATAAAGAGGTCATAGTAGATACTTATGTAAATACAACCTCAGATAATAAAGAGTTTGTCAAATTAACCCTTACCTTGTGCTTTTCCAGAGTCGAGGGTACATTAAACTCTTGTATAATAGTTAAATCATTTTTATTAAAATATACAAGAATCATATATATAAATATGATATCATATATGATCTTTTCATATTTCTTTGTTAATAATATTTTCGTAGTATCATCGTTTTGGGTGCTAACTGATTCATTTTCTATTATATGCATGGTTATGTATGCAATGTTTGTTAGGAATAAAATGTATTTGATTCATATGCGGAATGATATTAAATTCATAAAATTTATTTTTAATTATAAAATGAAAATTATTCTTGAAGGATTATGATAGGGAATTAATCTAATTGTGTTCGTGGAGACGGTAATCTGTACGTACACACGAGAGACAATATCATTATATTGATGGTGAAATAGTATGTAATTTTATGTTATATCATATATACATAATAATTAACATGATATATTTATTATTTAAATCAGTTATTCTCATTATTATACCCATCCAAATAATGAAGCGTTTGAATAACAAACTACACCAAGATGCGTAGACAGTAAGCTGTACGTACGCATGTATGGTGACTTTGTCATTTATAGGATGGATAAAATAACGAATATGGTGGTACCATATTTATAATAAAATCAATGAATGTATAAGGTATGATATTTATCATTTTTTTATAGAAACAACAAGTAAAGAGGAAGTGGAAGAAGAAATAATCTTGAAAGAGGGTGGTGAAATTATTACCTCTTCTTCGGGTGTTTCCTTTTGAGATGATCAAAATGGATCCTTAGTTTGAATTTATGATAAATGTAAGGACTCTAGGTTAAATTGATGGAAGTTGGGAAGGTATTTGGGATGGGTTTGGCAGATCCAAATCTCTTTGGATGTGTGAAATTAAGAGAAGAGGATGTTACATTTTATAAGAGAGGTGAGGGGCACCTTAAGAAATGCTTGAAATATTATTTTATAATAAAATAATTTTCAGTTTTTAGTGGATCCAAAAGGATTTATTTCAAATATAGTGTGGGGGTGGGTCGAAATCCCCTCATAAAATAGGTTTTAGACATGTTTAGGTCAAAATATTAACCCTATCATTTATATTTTTCTCTATGATAAAAAGATTAACTTTTAAAATGTCTTCTTGTATTACTATAATAAATGGTTAATAAAAATAATATAAAATGCCAAGAGAAACCCAAGTTGTTCATTAAATAAAAATATATTATTATATATGTCCTTTGGTTGAACCCTATATTTATAGGAATATTATATAAATTAATAATATAGTATTTTTTAAACTCATTTATGTCAATTTTGACACTATATGGTTTTTGGTTTTTTTCTGTGAAAGTCAGAAAAACATTATCCCTTAAAAAAATACATTATATCAGTACTAACATTTCATATTAACTTATATAATTATTGTATGGAATCAAAAAATTCAAATTATATTTATTTTAATATATACAATATCATTTATTTGATTCTTTTATTAATAAGGAAAATATTCCATCATTATTGTGTCATAAATAAATATATTTAATTTATGTCTCAAAAATATAAATAAAATATTATCATGTTGGAATCCATTTTATATTTAAAAGGAATATTTATAGTTTAATGGATCGACTATATAAACACATATAAAAATGTATTACTATAAGATACATGCTTTTGTTATTTTGTCTTTACTTTAGATTAATTAATATAAAATGTCATTATCACATCCATGTGTCTCAATGGTGTCCTAAAATCGACCCAAAGAATCCCATGGTCTGAATTTTTTCATCAAATAGAGTTATGACACGTGTTAGGGTAATTTAATATTATTATAATATAATTTTTAACCCATATTTACCAGATTTATACTTTACACATGGTTAATAAAATATTTCCCGTAGTAATTATTTGAAATGTCTAAAAATAAAAGTTACAAATTTACATAATAGGGGCATCCTGATTCGAAATATGGAATCTATTTTTCAGAATTCAAAACACATATGTGGCAGAAATTAATTTAATATTAATTCCTCTTGTCCAAAGAAAAAGCATGTTTTTAAGAAATAATAACTATCATAATATTGACACTTGTTTATGTCTAGTTTAAATCTAAAATTACATCCAATGTCCTAAATTTTATTAAATGATAAAAATATAATTTGCTGATACATAGAAACCATTCAAATTTATTATTTAAAATTGTAAATAATTGCGATTAAAAAAGTTGTCTGTAATAAAAATTTAGTATTTTTCACTATTCATCAAAATATGAAGGTTATGAAAAATTCACCCTAAGCTAATTTTGATATTCCAAATCCAAAAATGAATTCCATAAAATTTATAAAATTTCAAAAAGTTGGTATTACTATTCATAATAGCTAGTTTGATTGGTCTTGGTGTGTTAAAACTCCAAGTGGCGTACAACGCAATCTACTACATTATTCAAAGGGAAACATACTGTGGAAGCTTGGAGTGTCACATTATCCCCTCTTTAAAATAATTTAATCCTCAAAATTTCTAGAATATTATAGTATAAAAATATTTGGGTGGTTTTTCATCATATGTTCCTCTGGTTCCCATGTTGCCTCTTCCATCTACTGATTTCTCCATACAATTTTACCCGACAAGTCGTCTAGTTTCTCAGCACTTATTCTCTGGTATCATGAATTCTGATAGGCTCTTCATAATAAGAAATATTGGATTACAATTCTAATTCTTCATATATGAGTACATGTGTTTGGTCAGGATTGTATTTTCTCACCAGTGATACGTGGAATACATCATGAACTTTGGAGAGACATGGATGCATTTCCTAACGATAAGAAACAAATACAATTCTTTCTAGAATTTTAAAAAGCTCTTATGTACCTGGGACTCAATTTACTCTTCTTACCTAAATGAATAACACCCTTACTTAGTGATACCTTCATGAAAACATGGTCTCCAACTTCAATATACAAATCCTTCCTTCGGTTATCAGCATAGATCTTTTCCATACATTGGGATTCTTTAATGTGGGTTTTGATAATCATCAAATTTTACATTGTTTCCTCAACATGTTCTGTGCCTATGAGTTTTCTTTCACCAATATCATCCCAACAAGTTGGTATGTGAAATCTCTTTCCATATAAGGCTTTATATGGTTCTATCTGAATACTTGAATGGAAGCTATTGTTATAGGAAAATTATACCAGAGGTAAATATTGATCTCATGTACCTTGAATGTCAAGTGAGCAAGATCTCAACATGTCTTCTAAGTTTTAAACAATTTGTTCTGGTAGTCCAACAGTTTGGTTGTGCTAGGAAGTACTCAAACGATGTTCAGTATCCAAGGCCTTCTGATGACTTTTCTATAATCTAAATGTAAAACGTGGATCGCAATCAGCAACAATCGATAGAGGTAAAGCATGAAGTCTTACAATATCATTTATATATAGTCTTGCGAGATGTTTAAGTGGTAAATCTTCACTTATAGAAAAGAAAATGCGATGACTAGGTAATATGATCAATAATGACCCATATTGTATCATTCCTTCTAGGATCCTTTGGTAGCTCCATGACAAAGTCCAACATAATATTATTCCATTTCCACTCAGGTATGGGAAGAGGTTACATAACTCCTCTTGGGTGTTGTCTTCTAGTTTTCAATTGTTGGAAAACCATACATCTCAACACAAAATCAGTAATATATCTCTTCATTCTTTCCCACCAATAATGTTTATTCAAATCCATATACATCATAGTGTTATAAGGGTGAATATATTAATTGGATATATAAGCATAATACAAAAATTATCTTTTTAGATCTGGTATGTTAGGAACACAATGTCTCTTCCCAAAATACCAAATTCCATCTTCATATATTAATTCACTCAATCTATAATCATTAACTACATTAATCATCTTTTGAAACTCATAATCATCAGTTTGAGAACTCTTTCTACTTTCTAGTAAAGATGGTTTGGCAACCATTAGAAAAAGTATTTATGTTTCACATTCTATGGTTATTACCATATCCATCTTTACTAGATCCATGAAAATAGGATACCTTTCAACTCTCATCTAGTTCAAAACTCCATGATCCTTTAAAAAAAAGCATCTTCCAACTTATATCCCTTCCCCGGGTGGTATTGTATTGTGCAATCATAATACACGAGTTGTTGAATCCATCATCTTCGACTCATGTTGAGTTCTTTCTATGAGAAAATATACTTCAAACTCTTTTGATCAGTATAAATCTCACATTTTCACCATAGATGTAGTGTCTCCATATTTTCAGAGAAATGATTATAGCTTCTAACTCAAGATCATGAGTATGATAGTTTTGTTCATGATTTTTTTGTCGTGATTCATAGGTAATGACTCTATCATTCTGCATTTGGAAACAACCAAGTCCTTTCTATGAAGCATCACTATAAATTATATACCCATCATTTTTTTATGGTAGAGTCAAGATTGGAGCATTGAATTATATTCTCTTGAGTTCTTTAAAACACTCTTCACAATCTTTTCTCCAAACAAATTTAACCCTTTTACATGTGAGCTTGGTAAAAGGGTTATCCAATCAGGCAACATTCTGGATAGAACTCCAAATAAAACTAGCTACACCAAAAAAAACTATGTACCTCAGTTATACTCATCGGTGCTATCCATTCTAGGATTCCCTTTTTCTTATAAGTATAAATATAGAATTCATAATTAGAGACAATATGGCCAAGAAATCAAATCTCATACAGCCATAATTGAAATTTTCTTAACATCCCATATAATTCATTTCATCTAGAGTCCTTAGGATAATGTGCCAGTGATTTTCATGATCTTCGTAGCTTTTATAGTATACCCAAATATCATCAATAAATACCACTGCAAATCCATCAATATATTCCTTGAAAACTATGTTCATTAGATCCATGAAATAAAATGGCGCATTAGTCAACCCAAAAGGCATTACTGTAAACTCTTAATTCCCATACATGGTTTGAAATGCTGTCTTAAGAATGTCTTCATTCTTCATGCATAATTGATGGTTTCTAGAACAAAGTTCAATCTTTAAAATTTATTGAGATCTATGAAGTTGATGAAATAATTTCTCAATGCAAGGTAGGGGATACTTTTTCATTATTATTATAGCAATTATATCCCTGTTGTTAATGAAAAACCCCATAGATCCGTCTTTCTTCTTAATAAAATTTACAGGGGTTCCCCAAAGATAAACAACAGAGAGAATAAATATCTTCTTACTCAATTCCTCTTGTTGTTTATTTAGTTCCTCTAATTCTACAATGTCCATTCTATAAGTGTTCTTTGATATTGGCCTTGAACGAGTAATTAAATCATTGGGAAACTCAATTTCACATTCTCTAGGATGAACACGTAAATCCTCTGGAAACACATCAACATATTCTTGAACAATAGGTACGCCCACTATTCAAACAATCTTTTCCTCCCCCATAATTATTTCATTCTTTTCCTCCCTAATAATTGAGTTTTGTATTGATATTGGGGGAGGATCTTGATAAGAACCATGTGGTGACGTTTATGCTCTAAAGATAAGGTTCTCTTTGTCATCAAAGAAAATTGTAACCTCCTTCTTATACAATAAATTTTTGATTCATGGTCCAAAATCCAATCAATTCCAAGGATTATATCAAGTTCAATCATGGCTGTGATGATGATATTAGCAGATAAAAACATTTATATTCATTAATGGGAACTAATTCACATAACTTTATTGTGATGATTCTTCCCTTAGAAGTTATGGGAGAAAACACCCCTGTTTAGTAAAATTTAAAATATCTAATTTTCTGAGCAATCTGTATAGATATGAAACAATGCAATGATCTAGAATCAAATAAACCATTGACTAATCCTGAGGCTACTGTTAAATTCCCTTCCACCACATCTTTTAGAGCTTCAACCTCAACAGTAGTGATCAAATAAGCTTGGCCTTTATCCCATGGAATTTTCTGAGATATATTCCCTTGGCTCATAAGACATTATTTTGAAAAATTCCCATATTCTCTAAAATTATTTCATTCAAAATTGATATCATCTTTCATTCCTTAACAATCATGGGCATGGTGGCCTTTTTCACAACAATTGTAACTAACTCCAATTCCCTTCAGGAAAGTACTGGGGGTGTTTCTTCCCACATTTACTATAGGATGGATATTCAACATTTCCCTTCTTCCCCTTATTTATATTTCTAGAGTCTTTAGTAGATCTCTTAATTTATTTATTTTCCTTAAAGTCATAAGACTTAGTGAATTAAATTTCTATACTGATATCACATGAGACAATATATTTGTACGATGAGAAGGATTGTGAGACAAATGTTTGATGGATAAATGGTTTTAACCCATAAAATAATCGATCAACCTTACTTCTTGGGTTGCAATATATAATCTAATGCATTACTTTCTCACCTTTTAATGTTATCATTATACATTGCGACATTCACATCCACTTTTTTCCTCAGACTCAAAAATTGTCATTCCATATCCGCTCGATGGTTATGCAGAAATTATTTTTCTAATAAAATATCTTTAAAATCCCTCCATTAAATGTTTTATACTTATTCATATTCCTTTGTGTTTTGGATTAATAAACACCATTGATCATAATCTCCCGTGAGCCGATAATCTGCCATGACAACTTTTTCCCTTTCGCTAAACCCAAAAGCATGAAATATTTTTTCTAAGAAACTTATCCATTGCTCAGCTACCAATAGATTTGTACTCCCATTGAATGTTGGCTTTTGTTTCCCCATGAAGCGGTCTAGCATTGATCTTCCACGTTGTGGATCAGGGTGCTCCATACGAGTATGGTTGTTATTCATAACTTGAGTGAGTTATCCAAGTATGGTGATATGCAGATTAACACTAGTTTCATCACCAGCTCTACAACAATTAGCTTGAGTTAGAGGTCAATCCATACATGGATTATGTGGAATGATATGATTCACATTCTTTCCACTAGGCTTCATTTATTAAAAAATTACATACAATAGAAATGTTTATGAATCTTAAAACAAAATTCCAAAATTGTACAAAACTTAACATAAATTGAACAATTTATGGATATAATCCATAATAATAATAAAAAATGTTTTCGTTGAGGGGGTATGTACTCATAAATCTTTCATAATGGTTTATAATGAAAATGTGAATTATCCTAATCATATCCCTCGGGAGTGTTGTAACCAAGAGTGCAGCAATGCCCCTTGTCGTGTACCATGATACCTCGGGTCAAGCCCGAAACTCCTTATCAAAGTTTTCACTCCTAGAGACATCTGTGCCAGAGCCGGCACTACCTGTATGTATCTTCATAGGGATGTATATCTTGAAAGATAAACAAAATCCCAACATTACCCATATTCTAGGAAGTTTTTGATACCAATCCTCAAAGTCTATCTTAGGGTAATGTGCTCTAATTAGATTTTATCTACATCTAGTTTCCAAGGTTTGTACTAAACTTCATTTGATACAATATGTAATTCCACAAACCTAGAAGCCCAGAGTTGGTTCATTATTTCATAACATTTGCACGATCACAAGGGATAAAATCATGAATGACTGATCTGTTTATTTTCATGGGAGGTACTAGATACATTCATAAGTCTTATATTACATAATAAAATGAAAAAAATAGCATTGTCTCTATTGACCATATTAATCCCTTAGAATATCCCTATAGGTGTGTCATAATATACTTCTTTGCGTCCCGGGAAAAATAAAACAATGAAATGGGTGAGCTTAGATGCTCAATAAGGATAACAATATATCGAAAACTTTCAAGAATAAGAGAAAACATTTAAGGTAATGTATATGACTAAAACACAAGCCTTTTAAACATAAAATTCATAATAATATGGAAAATATAACATAAATAATGCCATTTAATTATTCACATGAATATTCTACTGGTCGAATAATCACATGTAATATCAATAGCCAATATCATAATGTTAGAATGCATAATTCCAGACTTCATAACCAATAGTCAAGGCCTTATGCCAACACTATAAAAACGATTTTGTAAATGCCTTTTACAAAGACACTAGTTTGTCTAATGAGACCTACTGATGAATTGAGGAGCTATAGTGGACTCTATCTATCACTTACTATGTCCAATAAATTCCTCATAAGAAAATTTTTAAACATAACATAAAAATTCGTATTAAAACTAGCATACAAAATGTCAATACTATATCCATAAACCATGAATAGTGTAAGAAAAACACATCCACAGTCAAACATATCACGAAACCTTCAGTACGATATAGAAGATTCTTTATCATAATGAATCAACATGAAACAAGTGATAAATCCATCAATGAATGTTGACATAGATGAAATAAAAATTATTTGAGAGGAATATCTCTTTCTATTTTGAAATCATTTAAATGTCATGTAATTTTAAAATAAAACATTTATTTTGATAATATTCTTATAATTTTGTAAGGGATGTGTCAAATGTGTAATAATGATAGATAATAATGGCACCCGCCGTATAAGTTATAAAAAGACATTCATTCCTTAATTTTGTCAAAAAGGTCATAAAGTACCTTGTTTGGAAAATGGAAAGATTATTATAAAAACATATAATTTCAAATACGGGAATAAATTACTTTATCCCATAGTCTAGTAAATATTAAAAACATTTTGAAACACATTTTTCAGAAAACACAATTGTGGATAATGAAGAGGTCCCAGTAGATACATACGTAAAAACATCCTTGGAATATAAAGTGATTGTGAAATTAACCATTACCTTGTAATTTTTCTTGGTAGAGGGTGCATTAAACTCATGTATAATAGTTAAATAATTATTATTAAATTATATATGAATAATATACATAAATATTATATCATATATTATCTTCTAATATTGCTTTGTTAATAATATTTTAGTAGTATAATCATTTTAGGTGTTAACTGATTCATTTTACATTATATGATTAGTTATGTAAGCCTTGTGTGTTATGAATATGATGTATTTGATTCATATTAAGAATGATATTAAGTTATTAAACATTATTTTTAATTATAAAATGAAAATTATACTTGAATGTTTATAATGGGGAATGAATCACATCGTGTTCGGAGAGACAGTAATCCATACATACGCACGAGCGACAATATCATTATATTGATGGTGAAATAGTTTGTAATTGGATGGTATATCATATATACAGAATCATTAACCTGTTTTTTTTATATACATCAGTTATACTCATTATTATACCCATCCAAATAACGAAGTGTTTAAATAACAAACTACACCATGACGTGGAGACCGTAAGCCGTACGTACGCAAGTTTGGTGACTTTGTCATTTATACGATATATAGAATAAAAAACATGGTTGTAAAAATTTTATAATAACCTCAGAGCATGTTTCAAGTATTGGATTTATTATTTTGGTATGAAAATAACAAATAATTAGGATGTGAAAAAACAGATGAACTTGGAAGAGGGTGGTGAAATTATTACATCTTCTTCATGTGTTTCCTTTTGAGTTGATCAAAAGGGATCATAAGGTTGGATTTATAATAAAATTAAGGACTCAACGATGAATTTAGGGATGTTTGGAATGTATTTGGGCTGGTTTTGGAAAAGAAAAATGGCTTTGCAGGTGTGAAATTAAGAGAAGGGTAAGTGCCCTTTTACCAGAGAGGTGAAGGGCACCTTAGGAAAAGATTAAAATATTATTTTATAATAAAATAATTTTGGTATCTAATCACTTAAAAAGGATTAATTTAAAGTATAAGGTTAATATGGGTCGATATCCTCTCAACCAATAAGTTTTATACATGTTTATTTCACCATATTAACACTATATTTTAATTTGAGTTTTAAGATAAAAAGAATAACTTTTACCATGTCCTCTTGTATTACTATAATAATTGGTTAATTAACGTACTATAAAATTCCAAGTGAACCCCAGGAGTTTCATTAATGATATATATATTATTATATTAGTCTTTTGAAAGAACCTAAGATTTTTTTAATATTAAATCAATTAATAATATAGTATTTGTTTTAAAAACACATTCATGTCAATTTTGACAGTATTTGGTATTTTTTTTGTGATAGTCAATTAAACTTTATGACTTCGAACATAAAACATTATATCAATACTAACATGTCATGTTCACCTATAAAATTATTTTATTTCATAAAAACATTCTAATTATATTTATTTTAATATTTACAATGTAATTTATTTGATTATTTTATTAATAATGAAAATACTGCATCATTATTGTGTAATAAATAAATATATGTATATTATGTCTAATAATTATAAATAAACTATCATCAAGTAGGAAAAATTTTTAGATTCCAAATGAATATTTATAGTTAAAGAGGTAAATTATATAACCCCATATAAAATGTTTTACTAAAAGATACATGTTTTTGTTATTTTTGTCTTTACTTTATATTAATTAACATAAAATGTCATTATCACTCCCAAGTGGCTCCATGGGGTCCTAAAATCTACCCAAGGATTCCAATGGTCATACATGAATCATCAAAAAGGTTTAGAACACGTTTTATGAAAATTTAATGTTATTATAATATTATTTTTTACCCATATATACCAGATTTACCCTTTAACCATGGTAAATAAATTAATTACTAAAATAATTATTCATATTGTCTAAAATAAATTATTAATATTTACAAAAATTTTACCTCATAATTCAAAATATGGAATCCATTTTTCCAAATTCAATACACAGAAGTGGTAGAAATTAATTTTAAATTAATTACCATTGTCAAAACAAAAAATATTGATTTTAAGAAATAATAACTATCAAAAGATTGACACTTGTTTATATCTAGTTTAAATGTAAAATTATTTCCAATGTACTAAATTATAATAAATGATAAAAAATATAATCTAATAAAACTTAAAAACAATTCAAATTTATAATTATAAACTATAAATTATTTGTATTAAAAAATTTGTTTTAAATTAAAATTTAGTATTTTTAACTATTATTCAAAATATTAAAGTTACCAATAATTCCCCCTAAGATAATTTTGATATTCCAAATACAAAAAAAGTCCATAAAGTTTATAAAATTTCAAAAATTTGGTATTAATATTAATAACAGCTAGTTCGATTAGTCATGGTGTGTTGATACTCCACGTTTGTATAATGCAATCTACTACTTTATTTAAAGGGAAACAAACCATGGAATCTTGGGGTGTTACATTATTGGTTCATTTTTCAACCCAAACTACATTACAATGAACTCATATATGCCATACCTTTATCTAAAAGAAGTTATCAATATATCCAAACTCTGAAATTTAAATTTATTATACTGTAATCTCAAATATATCCATGAAAACACATTATATTCTCTCACATAGTAAAATATATCATTGATATGTGGAAGAGGTTACCAGTTACTCATGGTCTTCAAGTTTAACTTTTGGAAATTGACACATAAGTGAAAAATATATAAATATTTTTATAAAATAATATTTTTGAACCCCAATGCGATGTACTATGATGAATAAATACCTTAACCTCCAACTTATATTGCTGAGTTTTGAGTTATTTAAGCTCTGTCGTTGGGATTCTGTATGGTGGAATAGAAACTCGATCAACCCCCAACATGAGATCAAAAGTGAATTCTACATCTCTCTCTAGTGGTATACCTAAGAAGTATTCAAGAAACACATCCTGAAATGAGTCCAATATAGGTGAACATACCTCCTACATTACACCTCTATAATCCAGTAATATACTATAAACTATGGAATGATCTCTCCCAATTTCAAAGTGATCGAACCAACTCAGACTACCTTGATATCCCACTCTCCATGATGAATATAGCTACCACCTTTAGTTATATAAAAGTCATTGTCCTATGGTAACAATATATGCGGTCTTGTAATGCTACAAGAATGTCAGTACCAAAAAATAGGTCATAATGTGACTTGTTTTGGTTGTAAGGATACCGCATAATACAATACTCTCCATCCTCAAGAGAAAATACGCTGCACAAATTCATGTCACTAGATCGTGTTCCTAGAGGTGTGTCTATCATCGACACCCTCTCACAAACTCTGCCACTGGGATGAAACCATTAACAAGTTATTCAATAATAAATGAATTAGAGGCACTAATGTCAAATAATGCACTAGATATTATAGAATCTACAAAAATAGTACCTCACATTTTCGATTGTCTAGCCTCACAATCCAAAATTGTAAGATGAACCGTATGCAATGATCCTAGCCCTATTTGTTGATGTATTTTTCCTACCCTGAGATGCACCTCCTTGCTGATATGGGTGATCTTTACTAGAAGCCTGTCATCCACCACCTCAACCACCAAATCGATTAAAAATCATGCTTCCATCCTAATATGGTGTTTAGTATTCTGTTCCTATACCCTGATTCTGAATAGCTACACCATCACTCCCTGTCTATTACTTGGACCTACAAGAATTTATTTAGATTTCAAAATATTCCAAAATATCAAAATTCTACTAGTATCTTGAAAATGTGTCTATGATAATGTCCTTGGCAACATCACTCATGAATTATCACATCAGTAAGGACCTATACAGCCTACCCTCCTATATTTCCACTCATATTTACACTAATATAGCTAAAAAACTCATATATATGCTTCCTTATCTTCAAAACTATAGATCCTAACAATCCATTAAAAACTATCTTTCCAAAACTATGAGCCTACATTAGGTTACCCTCAGCAATGATATAATGATCCACTACCACAAGAAACATCTTTTACAGAAAGTGGTTATCGTAGGACATAATCATACATTTCATTCCATCATGGAAATGTCTCATTGTAGCTATCTCATAATCTTCCAACGCATGAGAAAATTGTTGATTATATATTAAGAATCCAACATAGTACATCAAAGGCATACTTCCTTGAGTAAATCTCCTGAACTCATCTGGTCTCTCTTGCATCAGATTCTCTAAATTGAAGTACTCCATGAACAAATCGAATATGTCCTTACCATCATATTATCAGCAAGTCTAGTCCATGCCTAAATTTCCCACCAGTGCATTGTGCATCCTCATAGAATATAAGTGTCTAATTTTAATCACTTTGTATCATGAGTCTCCATATGTTCATGTAGAGTATGGATAGAATCAATATAAAATCTATCTCCCTTAGGTCTACCCTCTCTAGTAAAAGTCAAAGGGGATACAATTGAAACTCCTACATAAGGTCAGACATGATTTTAAAAAGAATTCCTCGATATATTTTCATTAGAAGCATGATGTGGGAAAATTTCTGTCCGAAATTCTACCTGACTTCCTCACCTAGCACGATCACTACGTCTGCTTCCACAATAGTAAGATCATTACTAGTTTAGTCCTCTTGTCATTCTTTCAAGAATCATTATCATGGAGGAACACACTCTATAATACCACACAAGCATCTCATAGCATATAACATAACACTAACTTGTTCGGTAAGTGTAAAAACATAAAAATATACAAACATTAAATTCCCCAAACCTCTCCACATCTTAAAAACTGAGGCGACATCATTACCCTTATCCATCCTACACATAATTCTTGGAAAAAAGGGTAATCATATTCTCATTATTCATGTTTATAATTTCTAATATAATTTTTTCTCATCTTTCATATTTTTATAATCTTTATAAATGTCATGTTTGGCATCATTTTCAGTTCAATTTCACATGGGATGTAAAATAGTTCAAGTTCAACACCTTATCCATATCCCATTTTCCCATGAATTCCTAAAATGATGAATGTTACATAATTATCTATAGTCCCTAAAATGATGCATGAAAACTACGAACTTGTTATATACATGGACATGATTCAAATCTTATAGAATATCAACAATAATTATCACATCAAACCACAAGTGTGGAACCTGAGGTGAAATAACATTCAACTATAACAATTAAAATAAATAACAACTATACTACCCTGGAAACATGGGTTCCCTCTCATACAATGGTTACTTACTCCCAGACACAAGCTCATAACCAAAGCCTGAATCTTTATAGTATCCTATATTCCATCCCAAAATAGCACGACAAAAGAAAAATAAATGAAAACTCTTCTCTGATACCAGTTTGTAAAATCACGAAATGAGTGCCACATAATAGTGCCCCATTCTAGTCCAGCACTTGACATCAATCATCTCTCATCGTACAACAAAGTTTACCAACTAGCATTAAGGGTCTAATATTTTCCTTGGGGACACTACACCATCTTTGTTAGAGTAAAACTAAAATGGGAAATAATTAACAATAACCAAATATAAAACCCTAACTAGAAGGATGCCAATATCAAATGATGACAAAAATTAGAAATGAAATATCCATAATAAATAAAACATATTACATGATTGTATATGTGTCAAGCATTAATATGATAACTGAAAAGTAATGACACTAGAAACTACCAAGTAGGCCCCAAACCGTGTTTGGTTTCCTCATTCATGATCTTACCCAATCCATCCATCTAATAGATGATCTTTTTCTATTATTATCTCCTACAACCATGAAATTAATTTGGGTATAGATTAGGCAGTCTGAGTTGGGTTTGTTTAAAACAATGTAGTCCACCACCAATGACATCTAAAACAATATTTGCTCAAATTTCTATGTATGAAATTGTATAAATAATAATGGTCAATGCATAAAGAAATTGTTGTCATATTATCAACTATACATTATATAAACACTTACATTCATGGGTTCCCATGAACACCCATATAACATTACCTAATTCACCCTGTGATGGAGTATGAACAACCCCCATGTGATATCATATCTTAGAATTCCATTTTGACTATATATAAATTCATACTGTAAATCCCATGTTATAATTTATACTCTATATAATTGAATGGCCATGTTACCATTTTTAGTTCGAACATTATATAATTTTATTAACATGTTACCATTAATTAATTCATACTTAAATACCCATGTCATCATTCCCACATTATTCAATTTAATGACCATGATAACATTAATAATTTTATAATTCAATGACCATGTTACCATTTATAATTTTATAATTGAATTCCCAAATTATGATTCATAATCTCAACTCAAATATGAATCACCGTGATAACATTCATCAATAAAAAATTAATCAATAATTAATTATCATCATAAAATTATTTATTAATTCAACAATTAGATAATCATTGAAATCCTATTAATTAATCAAATAATCAAATAATCATCTCAATCTCATTACTAATTCAATAATTAGATGTCACATAATTTACCAGAACTAATTCCAAATCAATTAGTCACATCAGACCCATTAATTAACTGAACCGTTAATTAATCACTTTCCCATAATTAATTCTACAATTAATTATCTCAACTCCAAATCAAAATATATCATAATTTATTCTTTAATTAATTATACCTAAGGAACAATCTCAATATCTCATAATTAATTCATTAATTAATCATTCAGTTCAAGAATCTCAACATCACATAATTAATTCATTAATTAAATATCTCAAACAAGAATAAAATATTCAAATAATTAACTCAATAATTCATTATTCCTATATCAACAATCTAAATTCTTTAATAAATAATTCAACAATTAATTATGCATGATCTACAATATTAATATCACAATTTCACATTTATCCATAATTAATTAATTCTCCAAAGTAATTATTTTAATAAAGAACTCAATTTATAGACATATAATAGAACTTATACAATTAAATACAAATAACTACAATTAATATTATTGGATTTAAATTATAGACCACTAACCTCAATCCATTTACAATTGATCGCACAATCCGAATCCCCAATTTGAATTGAATAACAACATAACATGAGATTTAGATCTAAAACCTAAATATACGATTGAAAAAATCAAGATCTATTTTTTCAAGATCTAGATACACAATCCTAGATCTATATTTATCAAATCAACATATACATCCAATAAAAATTAGGATAACAACCCACTAAAAGAAGGGTATAATAACAGGATATCGATAAACAAGAAACCATATACCTAAAAGGATACATATCCACCAACCAGGCATCGATTCACCAATAATGGAGGTTATACAGCCTTGTAATCCCTCTTGGAGGATAATAAATTGATAAAAATTGGTTATGGGATGATCTAGGGAATTATCTAGGTATAATTCCGTGATATTTTATTTTATTAATTATTTCCAAAGGATTAAAATGTTTTACTCATAGTATACTATTTTCAGATTAGGATTTCTCCTAATAATTCCCCTAATAATGCACTTATTCTAGGGAATATGGGTGCATAGTTTGAAAAAAAGTGCATTAGTTAAGAAAATCACCACTATCTAGGGTTCCACTTTTTGTTGGGCTAGGGAAAACAGTTAGGGAAAACTATGAGAAAATAGTGAAATGCACACTTTCTTCTATTTTTTTCTCAATTATTATCCAAACACTCAAAAAAGTAAAACCTGAATGACATGGACTCAAAATTAAAAAAATAGTACCAATTAACATGCCTGATACTTCTCTATAAAGGGACGTGATCTTAAATAAATATAATTCATGAGTTTTTATGCGGAATAGTTTCAATGACATTGTAAAAAGGCCAATAGAGACTGTGACATCAAAAGCACCTTCACAAAATCCTTTAAAGAAATAGGTATTAAACAATATGTTATTTTCTTCAAATATTATGAAATTAAATCTATAGAAATTAAAATGATGTAAACTAAATTAAATAAGAAAGTAATTAATTCATCTTCATGTATATACATTAATTGTATGTAATTATTCATCCCTAGTTCGTGGGTTTTAAATATGATATTACTATCACATTTATTAATTGGAAAAAATAATCATGTAAGTATATAAACGATACAATAAGTAAGTTGTTTTATCAAGGAGGTATGGAAAGGTTGGTTCCTATTTAGCAATGAGAAATACACAAATTCTAATTTCTAGGTAAATATATAATGTTTAAGAATGGAAATAAATTACAAAAACATTTCTCTCACATGAAAACTGGATACAAGGAGCCATTATTCTAGTTTAGAATGAATATTGTTTATGGGGTTTAATACTAAACTTATAGTCCAATAATTCCTAATTCATTGGAAATACTAGATGAATATATATTGTATGATATATATACCTAGTTCAGGAAAGATAATAATTTTTCAAGAAAAACTATATTTCAATCATGGAAATACCATATATAGTTTTAGTCTATTTTGTGTTAAAAACCTTAGAAATTATTGACACACCTATGTACTTATTGTGGACAATTAAACCATTAGAAATTATGGTACGCCAAAAAGTATTTATAATTAGTTAATCTAGAGGGTATAGACAATTACAAAAAGGGAATATAATGATTAATAAACTTCATAAGATTCCATTAAGTGTTCATGGAATATTAAAATTAAGTATTTTATATGCATTGTTAGAAGATATGAGTGGCTTCAAGATAGTGTGCAGAAGAATATATTGACCATGAATTCATCGATCATTATAATATAGATGGAGTAATTCATAAATTCAAATTATCTTATACACACTAAAGTTATGATGCTAATAATAATAATCACCAATGTGTCGTACATGTAACATTAATCTATAAATATAGCGTGGAAAAAATACTAAATTCACATTTTCTTATATACATCAAAAACATGATGTAAGTATAATAATACTCAATGTATATAAATATATGCATTACAAAATCATCAATTATTTTTAATGAAGGGCATAATAAATAACAAGGTTATATCACAATG
This sequence comes from Viscum album, assembly GCA_963277665.1. Classification (NCBI taxonomy): domain Eukaryota; kingdom Viridiplantae; phylum Streptophyta; class Magnoliopsida; order Santalales; family Viscaceae; genus Viscum; species Viscum album. The sequence goes on from OY728140.1 coordinate 1,767,046,624, forward strand.
ATATTCCCACTATAATGACAAAATGAATATCGTATAAGTTATTGTTTGATGTAAAACAATTATTTCATAAGAACATGTGTTTTGAAGAAATGTGTTTGTTTAGTATAAAAAAAATCATCACAAAAAACAAAATGTGCATCTAAAGTAACCATCCCAATGTTTTATAATGATATTATATAAAATTTTATTACAAAAAAGTTATAGTCAAAGTAATGGACATAATTTATAAATATGGATGAACATATCTATTTTCAATAGTGGGATCAAGATTTAATTTGGTTCTGTCATCACCAAATATGAAAAAATAGCAAACATAGTAACATGTTCCATGTGACTCAATGGAAAAGGAATTTTCCAATGACACATACTGCATATGAATGATGAAACATTAGTGATGGTTTTATATTCTACATATTTATTGATACATAAATTATTGTGAATAATGAATACTACACGAAATAAGTATATGGAAGTAATCTAGTATTGACAAGATCAATTAAAATTAAATAATAGAAAAAATGTATCAAAGTATTGGGGATTTTAATTTTCAATAAATTGGTGGGTATTCAAATTAAATTATACATATATTGTAAAAGTTTTATACCAATATGACTCAATTTGTAATAACGCTGACCCCATCAACCATGATCAACTCTTTTCTTTATTTAATTCGTATAATATACAAGGAATCACATTTTAGATGACTGAATAAATTAGTAGTCTTAGTAAACTAGATACAAACTCAAGTAAAATTTGACCATAAAAATACAATTTACATCCTATTGTTTTCTTGATAATTTCATTATTCCCCTTATAATATTCCTCATTTCTATCATAAAATACTTACTTGTATCTGGGGGAAAATAATTCAAAATAATGGGGTAAGCTCTGTTTCTTAGTAAGGGTAAGTGTACAATGGAGGAAATGAATAAATAAGGCATAATCAATATGTAAATGTAAGAAAGTAGAACATGAAACATTTATTCAATATCATTGGAATAATGTGGCAGGAAGAAATGATGAGAAAATAATTCCATATAAATAATCATGTGACCATGAAATATAACCATAGATATTATAACTAATCGAATAGTTGAATGGTAAATGAATAACTGAATTTATTGTGATGAAATTCATAATTATGGGAATCTAAAACATACCATATAGGACACTTTCCTTGAAAAATAATATGAGAAATTCCGCATTCCCAGGAATCTAATGCTATCATGGACTACTTCAAATACATCTCTATAAATGGGTAAAGTTTCATCAAAAACAATATTTAGCTTGACTCATGTGACCTGCTAATGCAATGAGGGAAAATACTAGGACCCACCCATCATTTACAAGGTCTAATGCATTCCCCATATGAAAGAGGTGGAAAATAATTCACATAAACATCTGTATCCAACCTATAATATAAAATGAAAATACTCTCCCTAGTCATTAAACCTAATCATAGACCCTCTATAGTATGGTGATGGAATCAAAATAGTGATTTCATAGTCAAACTGATCATAAACCATCCGAATAAATAATTTGGATAGTATAATTATAATATATACACTTTTTATTATGTTTTAATTATTTTTTTCATTGATGAATAAAAATAACCTAAAAATACTATTAACAATATTATTAAGGATAATATCTTTTTCAACATAGAATATTTTGAAAATCCTTTTCCTTTTAAATCAATTTTAAAAACTAATAATTTCCCAAATATTTTGAAAAGGTATTCTTTAATAATAACCTTGTATCCCTTTAAAATAACCATCAAATAAATTATGATAATGATGGGGGTTGAGTTCATCAATTATGTACATGTACAAGGGATATTTCTTTATTTCATGTTAAAAGGGATAAAAAAATTTCTTTTTCAGAAAATGATGGGAAGATTATTTTGAATTTTTTTTTAAAATATACATAATTGGAAAAAAGTTATTTTAAAAATAATTCTAAAAAGTTTAATAAAATTTTTTAAAACATTTTTGAAAATATTTTTTTGGAATAATACATATTTCCAATCGAAGAGGGAAATAAAGGTTTGTATTCCTAAAAACATTTTCTCAATTATTTTTTGGAAATAATGATATATAAAATTATTCTATTAATTGAAAATATCATGAATAAATATAGTATAAGTAAATGAATATTTTTATAATTAATTTTTCCTGTATTTTCATTCAATTGAATTCCTATAATAAACAATGTCAATTTGAATGACATTGTTCGATAAACCCTTAGAATCATCATATAATTGAAGTGATAATTAATTAATTAATGGATTAAGTGTTTTAACTATAACTCCAAATAAAAGTAGTTGTAGTATGACATATGGTAATAAAAATTCATTATACACATAATTTTTTTATATCAAGGACAACAATGAAGTAATGTCAAATATTAAAATAAATTTAGTTATAAAATTAATTACCAATTGGTAAATTTCATGTCAAATGTACATGGATGAAATAATAAAATTTGAAACATAAAACTCCATTAATTATTAATTAATGAATATTTAACATGTCAAATAGGTAGTATATACACCATTTAAAATAAATTTGATACTTAACATTTTAATATGCTTCAATGATATGAAATTGATATTAAATACCATACATCATGATTAAATTTGATTTATTGTTATTGAAACTGTTGTATATGGGTTTAGACATGTTTTTACCATAAAACATAATCATTTTAATATTTATAATATCATATATACCACTTTTATGGCATATTATAACTTTATAATTACAAATCATTCATTATTTTAATTTTTCAAGTGTCAATTTCATTTTTTCACTTTCAGGTTTTATCATTATTGATTCTACTATTTCAAATATTGCATAGTTTAGTTATATTAAAAAAATCAGGACATTATTATCATATTAATAAATAAATTATTATTTTATGTCCAATAACGAATGTTGATTTTGAGAAATTAAGTGTGTTAGGATCAGGTAGATGAGAGGCAGTACCTGTGTATAAGTAATATTTACATTATCGAATCATCATCATGGAAGGAAATTAAGCATTATGTTATATTTAAATATTTATTATTATATCATATATACCATATTATTTATTTAAATATACTTATATATAACTTCAATTTAGTGTGATGATGAAAAGTGAGTCACATCATTTCATGAAAACCGTAGTCCACACATACACGAATGACCATATTATCAATCATCGAGTGAAATGTAATGAACAAAAATGGTATATATTATATTTTTTGAAGGATTTATGTGTAATATATATGATTATAATTTCATTTATATCTCATAAACAATATGTTTTTCATTATCACCATCTATATAGAGAATTATTGAAGACGATTCACATTTCTTCACATGGTGGTCGTCCAGCGTACATAGGAGGAAATATTTTCATCTCCAATGGAAATTAAACTAATAATATATATTTATATTATTTAAAAACTAAATATTTATAATTAAGTTATAAATATCATATATATAGTTTATATCTATCATCATAACCAAATTTTAATTTTTGTAATAGAAAAACAAATAGTATCAGTTCGTTACTCGGTAGTCTACAGTACACATCAATGATAATTTCAAAAACCTTTAGTTGGATGTGGGGGTGGATCTAGGTAATATCATTAAACTAAATAAATATTTATATATAATATAATGATTTTTTTATATAATAATAAGTTATTAGTAATTACAGTAGGTTTTGGAATAAATAAAATAAAAACACTCTTTGATGAACAATACATCTTCTTCGGGTATCCTCCTTAGGTTTTAACCAAAACCCTTCCATGGATATATTTATATGTAAAAAGGCATTATATGATATTAAGAATAAATTTTTATTTATATTATAGTAGTTATTTATGGACCCTAAGTGGTTTGAAGGTGTAAATAATAGCGCAGATCATGTAACCTTTTTTATGTGAGTAGAGTTCCACGCATGTAAATTTTCAAAACAATTCAATCATACTAACATTGTTTCATGTCACAAGTATAAAAAATTGGACACTATAGAACCTAGAATACATTAGGTTTTATTATTTCAATAAAATGGATATTTTATCATGTTTAATGTTATTTTAACCCTAATATTCTTTATTCAAAACCATAGTAAATCCATTATTACCATTACCACGGTAATTAATTTTCATTATTTCAATATTATTTTTGGTAAAAAAGTATGTCAGACATATTATATATTTTATATAATTATTATTACCAATATTTATTACATTTTTTAAAATTCAATTCATTCAATTAGAACATACATTTTAAAATTAAAGCTAAATGCATGATAATAAATCCAGTTTTTTAAAAAAAATTGTTTAAATGATTACAATTTTTTTATACAAAATTTTAATATTAAAATGAATAAAATGACCAAAAATTTATTAATTGATTTATTATTTTCCAAATTTTACTTTAAAAATTTAAAAATATAATATATCATTAGCATTCATTTAAACTAAAATCTAGTTTTGAATTAAAATTCAGTAATTTTAAAAATTCATCAAAAAATGAAATAAATTTGAAAAATTAAAAAAATAACCATAAAATAAAATTTTGATATATGGATTTAGAAAAATTAGGATTTTTTATATAAATATTTATCTAATTTTGATAATATTTAATTTAATTTATGTGTGTAAATCACAACTGAACCATCTTTTAGAAAAACTACCATTTTTAAAATACATTTATTTTTATTCTAAATGATTATTATTCTATTCATATCCAATATCTAACCAATAAATGTGTTTAAACTATATATTTTTATATTTTATTTAATCATTTTATTACCCACCATTCTAATGGCTAGGAAGTATATTAAATTATAATGATAATATTATATTTTGATTTTTTAAAATATGATCGTCTATGTAATGTTTGTTATCAAAGAGATTGAATTTATTTGAAAATAATAATATTATAAACTATTGAGGAGTTATATTTTATCATATTAATTGTGTTTTGTGTCATCTACACTATTAAATACAATTCTCTTTTATTATAATTTGATTTTCTAAATTCTATCCATCTTCAATAAATTATTCACTCATAATTCAAACATGACATTGATAATCAGGGGTTTGATATTTGGAAAAAACATTTTTGAAAACCCAACATCATAATAAGGTTAATAAAAATATCTTAATATGATAAAAAGGGAAGTCAAAAATTTCATATAGAATGACACATAACTATGTTTCTATATTGGGGAACATTGGTATAAGGTGAAGATATCCATAAGAAAGAAATGCATAAATAATTATATATGCTGATTGGGGTCATTAAATATAAAATATTGATTGATAAAGGGAAATATAAGGTCTTTAAAACCATAAATCCGTGATGATTTAAATTTGCATCCAATTTATCAAATTTTAATTTAATAAGATGAAATTTGTTTCTAGAACCTTTTCATAAGGGTGAGGAATTATTTTACCATATAATAATATTAGGAAATAATCATACTTTATATGTTTCTAATTAAAATAAAAAATTTCATCCTTTTGATTCACTTGAAAAAATTGGCAATTAATTTCTTACTCAAAGAAATAAATTTCCAAAAATGATTTATTTATTCCAGAAGCACAAAAATTCACTTTTAACATATCATATGATCTATAAAATAGTTAAAAATATTTATATTTGTCTCTAAATATTTTTCAAAACCAAAATCATTAGCACACGTAGTCCAATAACTTTAAAAGTTAATCACAATCACTTCCTTATATAGTTAACATGAATAAAAATCAAGAATATTTCTGTTTTAAATCAATGTCAAAAAAAATTCATAGATGGTCAGTAAATCGACATTATAATCCCTAGAGAATATAATGTGTCTCTTAATGTCATATTTCAAATATTTGATTTCCTATAACATGTATATTCTTGAAATATGTTAGAAACCAAAATTACCATAACAATATATTGAAAATATTCATTCTCCATTATTCCTTAAATATAACACATATTATTTTTAATATTTACTAAATTAAAAAAAATTGGAAAATCATACCATGATAGCATAAAAACATTTTAATAAAGTCATTAATCTTTCAATGGTAGTTAATACTCTTCAATTTACTTTATATATATCAATTATCTATTTTCCCCACATCATTATCCCAATATCATGAACATATTAAGGGATATCATTCCCTTAATATTGTGTTTTCCCTAATGTTCAACTCTATACTGAATCAATTTTCTAATTTGTTGGTATCATCTAACATAATTCCTTAAATACATAATGAAAAATAACTATAGTGAAATACTTAAAAATTAAATAATTCTTATAACAATAATATCACTAATAAAATACTCAGATGAAATTATTCTTGAATAAAAAACAACAGAACAATAATCATTCCTCTTTAACTATGGTAATAACCCAATCTTAACCCTGATTTTTTAGCTCCATTTGAGGAATATTCCCCCAATACATGTGGAAATATATTGTATAGGGGCCCATATCCTTGCAGCTGATTCATTTTACATTACAAAATTATTTCTTTCCCATGAAAACACGAACATGGTGGTATTATACTCTACAATTTGAGGAAACTAATTTTACATTTATGCATGTACCATGATGTTTCCTTCCACAAGTATCACATGATGGGAAATAAATATTTACATTTTTACTATTACCAACCTTTCCATAATCCATCTGATTCTTCTCTTATATCCCTTCAAGGTTATAATATATGAATATTTATTCTCTATCTTTATAGCACAAAATTTTGTATCCTCAAATGAAATAATGTTTTAGATACTAGTTTCCTTAAAAATATTTTCTTATTCCAATAAAATAAATGGACAATAATTCTATTTAGATTATGTATATAGTAGAAAACATACAATTCTAACTGTATAAAGTTGTATTTTTATTTAGAAACATACTCTTATTCATTTTATCTCAGTCTTAAAAATTGTTTTTTCATATACTGTCATTTTTAATGATGAAAATAATTTTTGCAAAATATTATCTTAAAATCTATCAAAATTATGCTTTCTATTTCCTCCCCATTTATAGGGTCTTGAATCAATTACCACCATTAATATGCATCTATTGATAGATGATAAAGTTACATGAAGACTCTATCCCTTTAAATATTTCCTAGAGAAAAAAATATCTTCTCTAATGAATTTATCCATGTGTAAGAACCCAGATATTCGTTTTAGGTATTTTTTTCCTTTTCTGGTCGTTTTTGAAAAAAAGAGGAAAATCTGGAAATTTTCAAAATACACACCGTGTAATTTGTAAGTACATGCCATGTACATTGATGTCGCGCAAGGCCGTGTTCTGGCTGTGTCTGGGCCACACACAGGGTGTGTAGGGGCGATGTGGAGGCCACTGAAAGCGGTGTACGGAAAGGCCAAGTACATGCCGTGTACCCCAAAAGTACACGCCTTGTAGTTTTTTTTCATTAAACGGACTGAGGGCACACCTAATCGACAGAAACACCTTCTTCTCTAGTTTATTCGACCGAGAGTGTGTGTACGTCCAAAAATATCCTCTGAGCCCCTGAGCCTCCATCTATTTGACAAATTGACTGCTGTCGATTGTGTGGTAACCACAACGGTGAGCTCTTCTTTCTTCTTGAGTCTCATTCCATGATTCTCCTTCTTTCTGAAGATATTGTGGGTTGAAAATTTTGTGCGTTTTTGTAGATCTACGCCATTATAAGGAGAATCAAGCCTCTTGGTCCAAGTATATTGATCTCCTAGCATCAAGTTAGGTGGTTTGTGCCTCAACTTTCTATGTATTTGAGTTTTATGTGAATATTCCACCAATACCCGTGAACATGGTTTTGTGTGTTTACCTTTTTGACCCTGTGGTTTTCCTGCCTTGCTTTTATTCTTGTGTAGATGTAATTTGATCATAGTTGTAGATAATTACTACACTTGGATATTCTACCCATGCCCTTGTTCTTGTAATGACCTTTGTGTCTTTTTAGCCTTTCGCCGTTATACATGTTTTCCATACCATGTGACTGTAGGATGGAATTATATTATTGACCTACTAGTTCGGCTGTAGACTGGTTGGACAAGTAGATTTGTAGGTGTACTTTGTCCTTATAGAATTATTATGCACTGACGGGCATGGGACCCTGAGAACCTGGTGCTATAGACTATAAGGGATAGACCCAGTGAGCTTCCTAGAGAGTCTTGGATATTATAGACTCCAAGAGGGTATACTGAGTGAGATTCCTCAGAGAGTCTTGGACATTATAGCCTACATGGGATAAACCGAGTAAGATTCCTAGAGAGTCTTGGATATTATAGACTACAAGAGGGTAGACCTAGTAAGATTCCTTAGAGATTCTTTACTTTGTTTTAATTTCATTAAATCCATTTCAGGTTAGAGAAGGAATTGAATAAATGAGCTTCTATAGAGAGTTTGTGATAGACCTGAGACTATAGGAGGAATTGACCGAGCGAGCTTCCACAGAGAGTTTATAGACCTTGGGGCTATAAGAGGGTTAGACCACGTGATTTTCCATAGAGAGTCCCTGACTACCCTAGACTATAAGGGGAATTTACCGAGTGAGATTTCCCATAGATTCTTATAATTTCATATGACGAAACCAGAGGGGTTAGGCTGAGTGCACTGGATAAACGTTTGTTGGTACTTCTTGGACACGACCAGAGGGGTTGGCAGTGAGTACTTCCCAGAGGGGTTCATATTGGGTTTAACTGCTTGCTTCACTACTGTTTGTTGTTCTGTGGATAGATTACTGATGTATATCATCCTGCTACTATTTATTTTTTTACTACATGTTGTTTACTGTTACTGTTTACTTCTTATTATACTACTACCTTCCATAGACTCACTGACTATTTGGCATAGATCTTCGGGTGGTTGCCTACTGGGATTTTAGTCTCACAACCTGAGGAGTTTCTTATCTGTTTACTTTTCTTTGTACTTTGGTTTAGTATTGTATTTGGCATTGTGACTTGTTTGGATGCTTTCCTAAACATATATATCATGCATCATTTCATATATACATGTGTGCCCCAGCTGTTTATTGTTTTAGTCTTCCACTTTTTATTGTTCTTGGATATTTATAGCTTCTGCTATTTTCCTTTGTTTACTTTTCTTGTGTACTCTTCCATTGAGGGCATAGCTTCCCCAATATCACACACAAGTCCCTCACTGCTAGTCGGCAGCCTATGGCGTATGGGGAAATGTGCTTGAGGCCATGTGACCAACCTGGTATGGGGCGCCTCTTGGTGGATTCCAGAATAAGGACGTTACAAAGTGGTATCAGATGAATTCTTTTATCTTGATTTACTGTTTGGATCCTTATCCAGAGATTGGATGCATTTGGTACATGGTAATAAGTTATGGCTAGGAGTTCCTAACCCGTGTACAAGGAAAATCCAATCTACCTTGTTTATTGCAGTTTTCTGGTTTTGAAATTTACAGTTGATACGATTTCACCTTGAGTGAATCACATGATTTGTGTTGTTATGGTTGTTCCTATTTCAGTTCTATGCCCATCACAACCAGATGATATGAGGGTATACCATCTCATGCATCATATAGGAACTTTTTAGAAATCAAATTCCATGCATTCTTTTAATGCAATTTAGGGTTCATTAGTGATGCATGTTATTGTGATAGACGTTGTGTAGATTCTTTATACTGTTATGATAGATGCTTTGATAGAATCCCTGCAGTTTGATAGAGAAATTTTTTGTGTTTTACTTTACATAAATTAGAGCCAAATTTTTAATCTTGAGGTTTTATGGGCCCTCATGAATTAGAGTTTTGTGGATCATTGACTTGTTTCTCTTTATATGATATGTAGGAGATTCCAAGATTTGATTCGCGGGGAGTATGGGTACTCAAGGATTGGAATTTGGCACCTCCATGTTTGTTTTTCAATGTTCTCTGGGCTTCGGTGCTGTTTGTAAGCTACTCCCTAGAAAAACCCAGAATACACGACATGTACTTGACTACACTTCGTGAAGTGTTAAACTATGTCACTGACTATGTGAGTAGAAAGGCGGGGTGGTGAAAAAGTTTATAGGAACATGCCATGTACGGTCGTTACACGCCTTGTAGTAGTGAGCCATGTACCCAGTCGTGTCACTAACAACATGGGTCAGGGAAGCTCCTGTAGTAGACACTGTGTTTTGTATGAACACATGATGTAGCCTTGTTCTGGGTACCCGGCCATGTCACTAACAATACGGGATAGTGTTATCCTCTTCTATACACGTCGTGTTTGTTCGGAACACACCATGTAAGGATCATCGGTGTAGTCAGCCGTGTGACTAGCAACACAGTTGCTGAAACATTGTCAATTACACTCCGCGTACTTAGTGAACATGTCGTGTAGTCTATGGTTAAGAGGACCGTGTGAGTTAGCCATGTAAAGAGACTCAGGTAGGGGAATGGAGTTCACGTACAAGCCATGTGTTCGGACAACACGCAGTGTAGTCTGTGGTGTTACATGACCAGTTGTTGTAGAAGTACAGACCCATGTGAATGGATTTAAGGAACACACCATGTAGTTTTATCTATGTCTTGCACTCATGTTGGATAAAACATGAGTTTTTATTTCTCCTGTTCCCTTTTTGTACTCTTACGTTCTCTATCTTTGCCGATCTTAATCTAAGGTGTGATTTTGATCTTTCATAGCTATGCCTCCACGACGTACTCCAGTTGTACGTCAGCTGCCAGATGGTGATTAGACACTGGATATTGCCGATCAGGGATCTCATACAGATCCTCCAGCAGATCCTCCTATTGTGATATCCTTTGCCCCAATAGTTATACCTATCAAAGGCGCTGATGTGCAGTTCATGGAGGACTTCTGTAGGATAATGCATACCTTTCAGGGAGCACCGCCTCCTGCCCCGTCAATGGCTGAATTGATGCGGGTTTTCCAATAGCAGCATCCTCCTACTTTCTCTGGGGATGGAGGACCCAAGGCTTTATAGTCATGGCTAGATGCCACACTGATGATCATCGAGCACCTGGAGATACCTCCAAAGAAAAGGGTAAAGCTGGCTACTTATATACTTCGAGACACCGCCAAGAGGTGGTGGGAGGTGATATCACAGTCAGGGCGCCAGTAGAGTCTGACTTGGGATGAGTTTCAGTGGATCTTCTATGATTACATCTACCTAGAGACCTTGAGGGCCGATCAAGCCCATGAGTTAATGTGTCTGGAGCAGTGTACCCTTTTTGTTATGAAGTACTCGTATAGATTTACCGAGCTGCAGCGCTTCACGCCAAATCTAGAAGGTGATGAGTTATTATTTTCTCGGAAGTTTGAGTATGGTCTCAGTCAATATATCAATTCTCAGGTGAATATATTTAGGTTGAATTCAATATCATCTATCATCAACCAGGTGCAGATCAATGAGTTCAATATGAGAGATTCTAGAGTAGTGAGCAAGGGTGGTTTAACATCTAGAGTTAGTGTTCCTCCTACTAATAGCTGGAAGCACTATAGGGAGTCTGCTCGAGGAGAGAAGTGTAGGTGGAATGTATCTTTGAGCGGTCAGGTAGTATGGTACCGTTGTGGTAGGAGGTGGAATACTAGGCCTTAGTGTTAGAGACACCCGATGGAGTGCCGATCTTGTGGCAAGATGGGCCATCTTCAGCATTTTTGTCAGATCAACATGCCTACAGCTGGTGGTTGGGGTTCTTCTATGATCCCACGTATAGGTGATGTATCAATAGTTTCTCACCAGTCTGGGAACTTGAGTTCATCCGGCCGTTTGGGATGAGGTGGAGGTTGCAGTCTTGGTGTTTAGTCACCAGTTTACCAACGACAACAGAGTGGATCAGCTCAGAGTGGTCATCCAGGGGCATAGGGCCACGGTACAGTCTAGACATCCACCATGGAGCAAACCTACCAGGATCAAGATCCCGACCCTTTCACAGTTCGAGGTATGATCTTAATAGCCTCAGTTTTATCCTCAACCCTTTTCGATACTTGTACTTTGCATAGTTTTATCTCTGTTGCTGTTGTGGAGAGCCTTGGGCTCTGTATCTTTCCGTCTGCCGACATGTTGACTCTAGATACACCGTTGGGGATGAGAAAATCCAGTTTACATCAGTTCAGAGAGTGACCTCTTGAGGTTTCACGGTGTCACTTCTTATGGGACCTCTATGTCCTTGAGATGATAGGCTATGATTTTATTTTTGGTATGGACTGGTTAGTTCTCTTCCAGGTATTCGTCGATTGCTATCACCACAGGATGAGTTTTGTATCACCAGAAGATGATCTTTTCTTCATAGAGGTGAGTGGTATGTCCATGGGGTAGAGCTAGACCAGAGCATCATGGCATTGGAGGAGTTACAACCCAAATTTCTAGTCTTTTATATGGATCACCAGGGGACTACACAGTTAGACATTCATCCAGTGGTAGACCATTTTAGGGATGTCTTTCCGGAGTACTTTTCATATTTTTCTCCATAACATGATTTAGACTTATCGATTGAGCTCGTGCCCAAAGCGGAACCAGTGTCCATTCCTCCTTATATGATGGCAACACCTGAGTTGTAGGAGCTCACGAAGCAGTTGGAGGATTTGCTGGAAAAGGGTTTCATCCGACCCAGTACATCTCCTTGGGGTTTGCCTGTCCTATTTGCCAAGAAGCCAGACTGCTCCCTTAGGCTTTGCGTGGATTATCGGAAGCTGAACCAGTTGACGGTCAAAAACCGATATCCCTTCCTGAGGTTCGATGACCTCTTTGATCAACTTCGAGGAGCCTGAGTGTTCTCGAAGATTGATTTGAGGTCTAGATATCATCATTTTCTCATTATACCATCAGATATACCACTTATAGCCTTTAGGAGTAGGTATTTTCTATACGAGTATAGGGTCATCACATTCGGTCTCATGAATGAACTAGTAGTTTTTATGGAATTAAAGAACCAAGTGTTCCATACATACTTGGATTCCTTCGTGGTGGTTTTCGTGGATGACATCTTGGTGTAATCTCACACTCGACACGACCATGCTATCCATCTTGAGATCATTCTGAGTACACTAAGATAGAATCAGTTATATTCTAAGATCTCAAAATGACACTTTTGTATGGATCAGATTCACTTCATGGGTAACATTATCTCAGAGACCGGAGTGTCAGTAGACCTAGAGAATGTGAGAGCTATTGTTTCCTTGGAGTATCCGAAGAATGTCTTTGAGGTGTGGTGTTTTCTAGTGCTGGTTGTATACTACAAGCATTTCATACAAGAATTTTCATGCCTTCTAGCACCAATGACAGGTCTGACCAAGAAGGTTGTGATGTTCTTATGGTAAGATTCCTGTGAGTCAGCCATTCAAGAGCTGAAAGGAAGGTTGATTTCAGCGCTGATACTAGACTTTCCAGAGCCGGGAAAGAGCTATACAGTATATTGTGATGCTTCAGGTGTAGTATTAGGAGTTGTTCTTATGTAGGGAGTTGGAGTCATTGCATACGAATCTCGGCAGTTGAGGCCACATGAGTGAAACTACCTGATGCATGACTAGGAGTTGGCAGCGGTTGTTCATGCCTTACACTATTAGAGACATTACCTTTTGGGAGAGCACTTTTTGGTTTTCACTGATCATAAGAGTCTCATGTGCATCTTCACTTAGTATGATCTAAATCTGAGACAGTGCAGGTGGGTCAAGTATCTCCGGTCCTTCAACTTTGAGCTTTCCTATATGATGGGAAATAGCAACGCAGTGGATGATGCATTGAGCAGGAGAACATAGGTTATGGTAGTTCATGAGGCCAGCAGTGAGTGGTAGCTTATGACATTGTTCTCTGAGATGCATTTGGTGGTGCAGGACAAACATGGGAAGACTTTTCTATCTTCTGTAGTTGTTACCACTACCCTTCTTGACCAGGTGCAGATGAGGCAACTATCAGACTCAGAAGGGCTACTTATACAAGAGAGTGTGTCAGGAGAGGACCCTCTTCCTGGATGAACAGTGGGCGAGCATGAGATCTTGCATTTCCAGGGATGTGTATGGGTGCGAGTAGACATACGCGAGGAACAGATGCAGGATTTTAATTCTTCAGTTTGGGTAGTTCATCCTAGCATCACCAAGATGTATTATGATTTACACTGCTAGTACTTGTGGCCAGGTATAAATAGGGATGTTTCTAGGTTCATCATGAGATGTTCTACATGTTAGCAGGTGAAAGCAGAGCATCAGAGACCAGAAAGACTTTTATAGTTGTTACCCATTCTTGAGTGGAATTGGAATGAAGTCGCGATGGACTTCGTGACCGGGTAATCGAGGTAACCTCGAGGGTGTGATGTTTTTTGGGTTGTTGTCGACAGGCTTACAAAGGTTTCTCACTTATTTCCGATCAAGGATACTTTTAGCATTGATGAGATGGGGAAGTTGTACATCCGAGAGATTGTGTGTCTTCATGGAGTTCCACATTCCATTGATTCAGACAGGGATGCATGTTTTATTTCTCAGTTTTGGAAGGACCTTCAGAAGGTTTTGGGTATACAAGTACTTTTGAGTACAACATACCATCCTTAGAAAGATGGCCAGTCTGCACGTATGATCCATGTGCTTGAGGATATGCTCCGAGCTTTCATTATAGACTTTATAGGTTCTAGTAAAAGCTTATCCCTCTTGTGGAGTTTTCTGATAACAATAGTTTTCAGGCGACTATTTGGATGACACCTTATGAGGATTAATATGGTAGGCCATGTTGATTACCGTCGTGCTGGCTGGAGGTAGGAGAGGCAGCTTTGCTGGGACCTCGTCTTATTCAGGAGACCTCAGAGAAAATAGAGTTGATTAGGAAGAGGATGGATACAACACAGTCTCGATAGAAGTCTTATGCTGATCAGCAAAGACGACCTCTGGAGTTCAAGGTTAGGGATCAGGTTTTCATATGTGTCGCACCGAGGTTGGGACACAAGAGGATTCAAAGATAGGGTAAGCTTTCACCGAAGTATGTCGGCCCGTTTGAGGTGTTGGAGAGAGTTGGGCCGTTTGCGTATCAATTTCGGTTACCTCAGAGGTATCGGGTCGTGCACGGCGTCTACCATGTCTCTCAGCTCCGACGTCACTTTTTAGTCCTGTCTCATGTCTTTCAGCCCGAGGAGGTTGAGCTCGAAGCAGATGCATCATTCAAGGAGAATCCTATCTGGATTGTTGATCGCAGTATGAAGGTTCTCCATGGCCAATCTGTTCCTCTGGTATGAGTTCTATGGTAGCACTGGCGAGTACAGGACGAGACCCGGGAGAGCGAGGATGATGTACAATCACAGTGGCCTAAGCTGTTCGGGGTTTTTTCTTCTACGCCTCGCTAGGGAAATTCAGGGACAAATTTATTTAAGGGGGAATTTGTTAAGAACCTATATCTTCATTTCATGTATGTTTTCTTCTTTTTTAGTCATTTTTTAGAAAAAGAGGAAAATATGGATGTTTTCAAAATACACATAATGAACTTTATAAGTACATGTCGGGTACTTTGATGCAGCGCAAGGCCGTGTGCAGGCCATGTCTGGGCCACACACACAGTGTGTAGGGGAGATGCGGAGGCTACATAAAGCGGAGTACAGAAATTCCATGTACACGCTGTGTACCCCAGAAGTACACACCATGTAGTTTATTTTTTTTTTCATTAAATGGGCTGGGGTCACACCTAATCGAGAGAAACACATTCTTCTCCAGGTTCATCGACCGAGAGCACCCGTACGGCTGTGAACATCATCCAAGCCCCCAACCCTCTATCTGTTTTCTGAATTAACCACCGTCCATTGTGTTGGAACCACAACGGTGAGTTCTTATTTCTTCTTGAGTCTCATTCCATGATTCTCTTTCTTTCTGATGATATCATGGGTTGAACGTTTTGTGAGTTTTTATA
This sequence comes from Viscum album, assembly GCA_963277665.1. NCBI lineage: Eukaryota > Viridiplantae > Streptophyta > Magnoliopsida > Santalales > Viscaceae > Viscum > Viscum album. The sequence continues at coordinate 1,767,062,496 of OY728140.1, forward strand.
TATCTATGTCATTCTATGGAGAATCAAGCCTCTTGGTTCCAGTATATTGATCTCCTAGCATCAAGGTAGGTGATTTGTGCCTTACCTTTCCATGTCTTTGAGTTTTATGGGCAAATTACACCAATACCCGTGAACGGGGTATTGCGTGTTTACCTTTTTGAACCTGTTGTTTTCCTACCTTCCTTGAATACTTGTGTAGAGGTAATTTGATCATAGTTGTGGATAATTGCTATGCTTGGATGTTTTTCCCATGACCTTGTTCTTGATAAGACCTTTGGGTCTTGTTAGACTTTGCCCGTTATAACTGTTTTCTATACCTTGTGACAGTAGGATGGAATGATATTCTTGACCTATTTGTTTTATTGTAGACTGGTTATCCAAGTAGCTTCGTAGGTGTACTTTGTGCTTATATACCATTATTATGCACTGACTGACATGTGAACATGAGAACCTGGTGCTATAGACTATAATGGATAAACCTAGTGAGCTTCCCAGAGAGTTTGGGATTTTATAGACTACTGGAGGGTAGACTGAGTAAGCTTCCTCAGAGAGTCTTGGACATTATAGACTATAGAGGATAGACCGAGTGAGTTTCCCAGAGAGTCATGGGTATGATAGGGTATAGGAGGGTAGAACGAGTGAGACTCCTCAAAGAGTCTTTACTTTGTTAGAATTTCTTTAAAACCATTGCAGGCTAGGGAAGAAATTGACTGAATGAGCTTCCTTGGAGATTCTGTGATAGAACTGAGACTATAAGAGGAATTGACCGAGCAGGATTCCTCAGTGAGTTTATATAACTTGGGGATAGAAGAGAGTTAGACCACGTGATCTGACTCAGAGAGTCTTGACTACCCTAGACTATAAGGGTAATTGACCGAGCGAGCTTTCCCATAGAGTCCTATAATTTCATATAACCAAACCAGTGGGGTTAGGCTGAGTGCACTGCCCATAGGGGTGTTGGAACTTCCTGGATAGGACCAGAGGGGTTGGCTGTGAGTACATCCCAGAGGGGTTCCTATTGTGTTTAGCTTCTTGTTTCACTATTGTTTATTGTTTTTTGGATTGATTACTGCTGTATATCATCCTGCTACTATTTACTATTTACTGCCTGTTGTCTATGATTACCGTTTACTGCTTACTATACTATTATCTACCAAATACTCACTGACTATTAGGCACAGATCTTCGGGTGGTTTCCTACTGGGATTTTAGTCTCACACCCTGTTTGGGCCATTATCGTGGTCCCAAATAGACAATTTATTTGTAGGTATAGACAAGGGAAAGCACCCTTCGACTTCTGGTACATGATTGCTTTGGAGTAGGAGAGCATGGGACCAAGCTGAGGCTTGTGATGCTGAGGAGTTGCACATCTGTTTACTTTTCTTTGTACATTGGATTAGTATTGTATTCTGCATTGTTACTTGTTTGGATGCTTTCCTAGACATATGTTTCTTGCCTCATTTCATATATACATGTGTTCCCCACCTATTTATTGTTTTAGTCTTCCACTGTTTATTGTTCTTGGATATTTACTCCTGCTATTTGTCTGCTTTGATTACATGCATTGTATACTCTTCTAACGAGGGAACAATTTCCACACTATCACACCCAAGGACCTCATGTCTAGTTGGCAACCTCTTCTATTTGGGGAAATGAGCTTGATTCCATGTGACCAACCGGGTACGAGGGGCCTATGGGTGGGTTCTGAAACAGGGATGTTACTCCGTGGATCGGCTAAAAATGGATTTTCTGTACTATTGGGTAATATATGTTGTTGAAGCATGAATTGGATTGATAATGATATACCTCATGGGGGATAAACAAGATTCTCCATATAGGAATGGTTATTACTGATAACCAGAGTCAGCTTCCCCAATGTGTTTATAATTGGATTTGTTTGTGATACATCTCCAACTCCAGCTTCATTATCTTTCCTATGATGTGAATATTTACAAGGAATATATTAAATGATATAATTTCCATTTTATCCATTATTAACCATTTCTAAACAATGTAATATAGTAGATTAGATTATAACACTATGAAAAAAATATATGATTGTAAAAAATAGTGAAACACCTAACATGAATTTAAAAATATGTTTCAGAGATAATATTATAATGATAAATATTGTTTCTTTTGGGATATAATTATTTTAAAATCATATATAATTCTTTGTAAATAAAATATGATTTATCATTAAAATATCACATAGGTGTGTGAAACTACGTAAAAAATAAGGCTTATTTTCATGCTCCATGTGATGATTTGGTCAAGCCCAAAGCACCCTTTTTAGATTTATTACCCCTAAGAACATCACTTCCATATTCACATACACTAGTAGTAACTATAATGGGATTAATTCCAAGGAAATCCACATAATCTACACCCTAACAAAAAAACAAGATGTTATTCAATACTTATCATCAAATTATACCATAGAATTTTATTCCCAAATCTATATTTTTTCTTAATCTAGTTCCTAAGAATTATATTAAACTACTTATGATACCAACTATAATAACCCCAAACCCAAAAAATTGGAATAATACTACTTTATTACATTTTTATAAGACACAACTAATCACATCCGGATGGAACAAATTGATAACAGAATTAGTATATGAGAAACATACATAAATCAAATTAATATTTAAAAATATAAAATGAAACAATTTTTATTCTTGATAAATCCATTATTCCCCTTATAATATACTCACATATAAATCATAAAATACTTTTGGGAGTATTGGGAAAAATAAAACATAAGAAATGAGTGATATCATAATCTCATTATGGTTATCCCTACAATCAAAGCTGTGAAAAATAAGGAATAAAAAATATGGAAGGGTAAATAACTAAAACAAAATTCATTCAATCAATTAATTTATAATAATAAGGTTAGAAAAAATGATGATTAAAAAATTACATAAAAAATCATGTGAAAGTGTATCATAATAGTGTATATTATAACTAATTGAATAATCACATTGAATATCAGTAAATTATTTCATAATAATGGAATTTATAATTAGGGACATATAAAATTTTTTATAAAGGCCTTGTGAAAATATATCTAATATCGTTGAGGCCTTATGATAAGATATATAATGCCATCGATGCCTTATTCCATTAAATATATATAAATGGGTAATTACTTGGACAAAAAACTATGTAGATTGTCTCTTGAGATTGACTAATTCATTAAGGGGCTATAGTAGTCCCCTCCAATACAATACAATGTCCAATGGAATTTATTATGTGAAAGGGGTGACATATAATTCACATAACATTCATATTTAATATAGTAGTTGAAATGTAGATACTCTCCCTAATCTATAAACTTAATCATAAAACACCCATTATAAATTGAATGGTATCAAAATTGTACATCCCTTGACAAACTAATAATATCCCATCCAAATAAATAGTATGTATGGGATCATTGAAACATATAAACATAAGATAAAGTGTAAATTTTTTTCTTTGATTTTGAAAAAATTACAATAAAATTCTCATTAAAAAAATTCTTGTGGAAAATATTCTTTTCAAAAAAAGAACACATGGAAAATTATTTCCCTTGGAAATAATTTTTAAATTATATTAATTTTTAGAATAGTACTAGAAACATATCATTAAAAATAACCTTGTATACAAGAAATTATATCTTTATAGAAATTATGGTAATGTTTGTGGTAAATTTTGTATAAGTCAAATAAGTTAAAAGAAACATTCTTTTTTACAATAAAAAATGATTTAAAATATACTTATTTAGAGATCTAAGAGAAGATTACATTGGAAAAAATTTCAAAATAAAATGGGTAAAAATTACTTTAATAAATTATTTTGAAAAGTATACAAACATATATGAAAATATTTTTGGAAAAATTATTTTTGAAGAAAACAGTTTTCTGTACAAAGAGAGAAATAATGTCAGGGAGTCATTAAAATATTTTATCAATTACGTTATATATTAAAGAGTTATAAAATTGTAATATTACATGGAATGAAATTTATTAACAATATGAGAGAAAAAAAATTTAAAAGGAAATTATCAAATAATTTTTTCTATATAAATTCAAGAATAAATAATCTCTTTTAGATTTATATTTTGAGATAAACCCTTATAATGTTCATATTGTTGATGTGATAATTAATCAGTGAATATATATTCTCTATCAATTTTAAATAAAAAAACTAGTGTAATTAAAACAAAATATAAAAAAATGTTTTAATACTCAAAATCTCATAATATTAGGGCTAATAGTGAATTTATCATACCCAATGAAATGAATTTGAGTTATCAAATTATTTGAAACATTTAAATTTTCAAGACAAATTTTGTCACTAAGTAGCCCAGTTACCCATGTATCATGAAAACTATGTTGGCCTTGAAATATCCCCAAGGGAGTTCCCTTTCCCCACATGTTGGTGTCTAGCACTTGGAATCACACAACATGCAAGTGGACTGATATTTCCACTAACAATGAATAAGTAAAATAAGTAAGAAAATATGAATATAAAAAGGAAATTCCCCAAAGAGTAAAGTTCCTGAAGTCAACAAGGGATAAACCATAAAAAAGAACTACATTCAAAGTAATGTAATAGTAAAAAAAACCCATGGTCCCTACAAACACAACTCACTATGACCAAATATCAATAATTGGATCCACCTCAAAAAGATCCCTTCCCTTTTCTCGAACCTGGATGAAGAAAGTCTACAAACACCAGAATGAAAAAGTATGGTGTGAGACGAAGCCCAATAGGATAGAACTAATTATTCCATAACAGATTTCTAATATAGAATATCCAAATAAACTCATTCAATTATTTAATGATAAACATGTTTGGAAATTAAAAATAAAATTTAAACAAAACATGCTATACATTTTCAAAATGATAGAAAAATTCTTTATGAAAAAGCTTTACAAATTATGGAATATTTATTAAACAATAGACGAAATAAAAGTGTTTATGTAAATTTAGAAGGCATGTAAAATAGTTCAAAATCATTGGGAAACATTTTTACCTCCAGTATAATTAAAAAACAAGAAACATGGTCATCTTCCAAATAGGTATGATAATATTTATGGATATATGACTCTACACTCTCTAAGTGATCATGAAAATATATGTACACATACTTCTTGTATATACTGGTCAGAGATGGCTTCTCACCATTGCCTAAGGGATGTTACCTTTTACTTGTAAGATTTTGAATGCTTTAATAGTGTAGAGTGTGTCCAAATTACTCACCAAATACCTAAGGATTGCATGTAATCTTACACAATAAATGTTGGGAAATTTATTTTAAGAATTCTTCAAATACAACTAACTCCCATACTTTCATTAAAATTCAAATTTTGTATTTTAAACCAAGACATGTCTTAATAAAAAACATGCCTCTATAAAAAGATAAAACCAGTGGGTTTTAATCAATACATTTCAATACATTTCCACATTTTAACCAATTCCAACTATTTCAACACAAGACCCCAATTAACTAGAATTAGGGATTTCATGAAAATACTCCATCATATTTATTTCCACAATTAAATTATATAATTAAATTGATTCTATTTCCATAAAAAATAGAATTTCAATTCATACTATTTAAGTCTCACCTATTCGATTTTACATTCCATGAACCCATTTTCTTAAAAGACACCAATTAACTAGAATTGGGTTTTTCCAACAAATAAACTGAAAGCTATAATATTCATATTTAAACAATTGAATTTGAATTTAAATAATTGTAACATATATATATCAATTAGGGTTACTTTTAATTAGGCACTCTGAAGGAACCACCAACATAAAAATTTAGGAAGACCACCTTTTGGATTTTTTATCATCAAAGGGGACACGTGAATGTCTCAATTTATCATCACACCAATGATTTTGTTGTTTCAAGAGTTACCTAGAACCAAAAAGTTATTACTATTTTAATATGTAATAAATTACTACATATGATATTACTTTCCCTTTTCCTGAATAATCTCTCGATTATCGTTTTATGTCAATCGATGCAATCACAAGAGTTAACCCCAAAATAAATATAAACCCCATTCGATAATAATATACCAAAATTAATTTGAGATATCAGGTGAGATTCTTAGTAATTAGTTTTTCAAATATATATATATATCCATCAATAATGAAATATATTTTTAATAAATATTTTCATTTATCTAGTGAAAGATTCTGTAATAACTAAACATTGATAATTTCAATAAATTATCATTTTCTAAAACATTATAATTAATATTCTACCATTATCACGCAATTTTTTTTTAATATTTTAATAGAATTTCTCTTGATAAATTTGGTTATATCATTATTTACTTTTTTTAACATTAAATCAAAAAAATGAGAAAAAGGAAGAAAAATAAGGAGGAGAGAAAAATAATAATAATAAAATAAATAAATAAAATAAACTATGATTCTTGAACAAAAATGTGCAATGTGAGGAAGATGAGTGATAGGGCACCGGTAGATCTAACCTAAAAGATCAATTATGGAAGTAAAAAAACATCTTGGTAGTTCAAGTTCCCTTGAACATGAAGTGAATATCCCAAATAAAATAATCTAGATCATATATTATTTCAATCCCTTGTGCATTAAAAATTTTAATAACCTCAAAACATCATTTAAACATATACTCAATTTGATGATTAACTATTTATGGTTTAAAATCATCTTATTAGATTGTTGGTGCTTGAAAAACATTAAAACGGATGGAAATCGATTGTTTTGAAAAATATCCACATAAAACTGGTGTTCCAATGCGATACAACAAGTATTTTGGGTGATTAAATAGTGCACCATTTTTTTTAATAATTAGGTTTCTTTAATATAATTATGTATTTAATGTAATTATCTAAAACTTTAATTAATCAGTGATGTTACCAAATTCCTATTTCTGATCAATGTTATGTCGCTCCATGGGTAAACACCCCATTACATACCCAAAGGAGGTCTCATATTTCTCAAAAGATGTCTCTTTTGAGAGGTATTAATGATTTATTAATAAAAAATATTTAATGAATAATTAATTAAAATGAAACATTGTTTTTTTGTGAGTGAGGATTCTAAACGCTCGACACATACAAATGATCTTCACCATCAATGGTAAACCCCTGATTATGGACCCATTAGTGGAACCATATTTCACATATGTCACACAATTTGAAATATATTTAATTATTTTTAATAAATAATATATTAAATTTTATTTAATAACTTTATATCAGGAGAGATATATCCAAATGTCTGACGCCTTCGTATGTTATAACCCTCATAGGTTAAAGACCATATTTCATACATAACAGTGGTATCAAATTAATCATACAATGCCCTATTTGGGTTTTATTAAATTATTTTGAACAAAAAGTACGTGATTAATATATTATAATTAATAATTTTATTTAGTATTTGTCGAGGCTTTACGGGCCTCAAAACATCACAATAACACAGGGCTGAACTAAAAAAATATTTAATTGAACATTCCATAATGATAACAAAGAATTTATGATCTTTAACACAATTATAAAAAATTCATTGATAAATAATTTCTTCCTGATTAATATATTAATAATTTAAACCAATTGGGTTTAGGAATGCTTTAAATAGTAATGGGTTTTTATGACCTCCCCACCATGTAAACATTCATTCCCAAGAAATAATTAAATGAAAAATCCACGTCAATAAGATGTGGCCACTTCTCTCTCATCGATGCCTCCCTCTACCATATCTCGTGAGAATCAGAGACATGCTTCCATAACACACAGAATAGAGGTATCTTCCTCTCTAGAAGTACCCTAGTTTCAGAATCAACATCCCTGACCGGTCGTTCACTCAAAGATAAATATGGTTCAATTTCAAGATCACTTGAGCTCAAAATGTGAGATTGATCTGAGAGATACATTCACAACTGTGAAACATGTAACACGATATCTATCGATGTAAGCGAAGGTGGTATTGGAAAACGGTAAGAAACTTTTCACACATGATCAATAACTTCGAAAGTTCACACAAAATGATGATAATGCTTCCCTTGCCTCCCTATATATGGATGACCCAACTGAGGAGAACACTTTTAGAACACAAGGTAACCATATGGGAACTCACAAGGTTTACAACGATGATCAGCATAAGGCGTGTACCAAATCTGTGCAATTAACATTCTATAATTAATCAACAGAATCATAAAATGCCATCTCTTGGAATAAACTCAGTCCAACCAAGGAGCATTCACTAACTTCCAACCAACACAATAGTGATTTATAAGGATGACTATAAAAGGAATCAAAAGGAACCATTCTAATCGTGGAATGGTAATTGTTGTTATAAGAAAACTCAACTGGTCGGAGGTAATCAAACCTAGCCCCAGCAATGTCTAGAACAGAAGAGTGAAACATATACTCAAGGATTTTAATATCCCTCTTTGTGTGGCCATCTGACTATGGATGACAAGTCATGAACAATCATACCCTATATCCTAGTGCCTCCTAGAGGCCTTTCCAAAGTCCAGATGTAAACTGAGGATCACTATTAGATACTATTACATAAAGAGAAATGTGAAAACAAACAATCTATTTCACATAGAGGATTCTCAACACCTCAACATTGGATGAATCTAAAATTGTTATAAATTGAGATAACTTGGTTACCCTATCAATCAAAACCCCATATAACATTCTTATTCCTTTGGGTATGAGTAAACCCAACCACAAAGTCCATAGATATTTAATCACATTTCCATGTAGGTACTATAATTGGATGAAACCAACATGAAGGTTTCTGGTGTTCAGTTTTCACTTATTGTAAAGTGTAGCAACGAGAGACAAAATCAATAATGCCACATCTCATACCATGCCACCACAATTTTCACCTCATTTCATAGAACATATTAGTGTTTCTTGGGTGCACAACCCACTAGGAATTATAACTATCTCCCATTACAAATTTCCTTGTCTCAAAAGGTACAATGTAACAGTTCCGATAACAGAGATCACCCTCTTTAGAGAACAACCATTGGTCATCAATCTCCCCCCTCAATGAGTGTATCTAATGCTATGAAATTATTCCCCAAGATATTGTTCATGATATATTATATTGAGAATAATAGATTTCAACTGAACGTTGGATAAAGAAACTTTAGCTTCTTCCATCTAAAATCCAATATGCAACTAAGAAAAAAGATCCATCACACTCAATTCTTCTGAAGATTCCTCCATGGATTGTGTTGGAAGATTCATGATTAATTCATCTATAATGAAATTATTTTTACCTGGGTTATAAGAGATATCAATGTCAAAATATTTCATGTAATCAACCAAAAGGATCAGGAGGATATTCAAATATTTTTGATAGAAGATATATCCCAAGCTCTTGGGGTCTGAATACACAATAAATCATTCTCTGAAAAGATATGGTTTCCAATATTTATGTTTGTGCATTGAAGCTACATGTTCAAGATCATGCGTAGGATAGTTCTTCTTTTGAGTCGTAAATGATGCTATCGAAAATTACCAACATGATTTCCTTGCATAAGAACACAACCCAATCCTAAACCTGACACATCAGAGAACACCAAAAAACCTCTCCCAGCCTCAAGAAGAGTTAACATTGGCATAGTAGTTATAATATGCATCATGTATTAAAAATAACTCAAACATTTATCCATCTAGGAAAACATCACACCCATTCGAGTTAGACTCATCATCATAGATGCCAATTATGAGAATTCTTTTATTAAAATGCGATAATATCCAACTAATCCAAAGAATACCTGAATCTCAAAAACATTTTGTGGTAGGTCCGAAGTCATAAAATCCATTACCATTTTAAGATCATTAGATATTCCTTATTCTTTTACTACGTGCCCCAAATATTTCACTTCCTAAATCAAAAACTCACACATTGAAAACTTGGCATAAATTTGGTTATTTCTTAGTAGACTCAAACTGTTCATAGGTGATGCACATGATCGTCCTTAGATAGGGAGTAGACAATAATTTCTTCCAAAAATACTACCACAAAGGTAACAAGATATTCATTGAAAATATAGTTCCTCAAATCAATGAAAACTACAGGAGCATTTTCTAGGAAAAAGGTAATAATAAGTCACTCATAATGGTCATACATGATCTAAAAAGCTGTATTATGAATGTATGATTCTTTTATACTCAACTGATGGTAACCAGATTAGAGAAAGATATTTGAAAACCACATAAACCCATTAAACTGATCAAAAATATCATAAGTCCATGGAAACATATATTTTTAATTTAATTTATCTCTATTGAGTATTCAATAATCAACACATATGTGAAGTGAACAATCATCTTTCCCGGGGAAGAGAACTGATGCCACCCAGGGAGACACACTCATGAGTATAAATCCTTTCTCAAAAAGATATTCTGAAAATGACTTCAGTTCATTCAGTTTAACTAGAGCCATTTGAAATGAGGGCATATAAACCGGCTGAGTTCCAAGAAATTAGTTGAAAGAAAACAAAACCCCCCTTACTTGTGGGAAACCAGAGAAGTCATATTGAAAAAAATCTGAAAACTCAAAGACATATGGAGGTAGATCACCAATCAAATATTCCCACTCTAGAAAAAATTAATACACTAATATTACATTCCCCAAATCTGGATAAGATGTTCTAACTCTACTAGAACTTGGGTCCCAATATTCTTTAAGGAGAAGAGACACACCGCTGGGTGTAGTAAGGTAGAACTATAGAAGAAAATAATCGATCTGGGATTTATTAGCAATGATCCAGTCTATCTCAAATATGATATCAAGAGATAACATGTTGAGAACCAGATAAATCATAGCAAGCTTGACATCTCATAGAGAGATGAAACAAGCGGGACAATGTGGTCCCTTCTCTCTTTTCATTCCAAGGGGTGTAGTAAAATCCATCACACAAGATAAAATATCCATAGGATGATTAAGAAGATTTACAATACGGTGTGAAATAAATGGGTGAGATGCATTGGTATCAAATAAATCAGTCACTAAATATGTAGCTGTAGTTATGTTTCCTCTCGAGGTTTCCAGAGGCATATCAGCTTCACCAAGAGAATCTTACACTACATGAAGAAGCTTCATTTCAGATGCAAGTAGATGGAAAATGAATCTACATACAGAATATGACATCCCTTCAGTTTTTGGAGGTGATGATGATCTGGTCCCACTTCCCTAAGTGAAAAATTTGTGGCATATTTTCTACAAGTTCCTTAAACATATATAGGAGCCACAGTTCTTGGGTGCCTCAGTGTAGACCCTATTTGAATGCCCAGGTAGACTACACTGGTATAATATCAAATGTCTTCTACTAAGAACTACGAGAAGACGAAAATGACCATGTTCGTGAGAACCACTATGATGGTAATCATGATTTCTATTTCAATTTACAAAACTCATGCTATCACTAGGAGAAAATGAAACCCCCATCAACCTTGAATTTCCAACCAAGTTCATCTCAACCATCATTGCCCGATCCAGTACATTAGTGTAAGTGGACAGCTTTATCAGGAATTTCTGAGAATGGATATATAATTGAATCCCCAACTCGAACTATCGAGCCTTTAGACTCTCATTATATACAATATTAAGAAAAAACTGCACCGACTCTGCAAATCCACTCAAATATTCAATCACTAGTCTATTAGCTTGCTCATTCTTGGAAAACTCCAGAGCCATGGACATTACAAATGATTCTGGATAGAACATATTGGTGAATAGAACCTTGATGTCCTTCAACATTAATCCATCATGAATCCTTGTAGTCACCATCACATCCCACCATATCATACATGTTCCCTCTAGCATGAAGGTGGTACAAATCACTTTGATCTTGTCTTGTGTCTCCATGAACTCAAACATATGTTTTATCATGGAGAACTATTCATCAGCTTGTCAAGAATCAGTGGAAACTTCTAAAATAAGTGTTCTCTAGAAAAGGAACTTTTGAGAATGATTTTGAAGAACATTCCCATGAGGATCTATAGCTAGATCCTGAATGGGGAATGGAGGTGGTGTTGTTCCCAAAGCATGGATGGTATTCATGATCACCTCAACTACAGTTGGATCCACAACAGGATTTTATTGTTGTAGTTCACCTAAAGCCTCTTCCTAGGTAAGATTTATATGTCTTCATAGAGGTATGATTCTATATAACATAATTAGAATAAATGAAGATATTATTTTATCATATAGACTGAGTAACAAGAGTAATTATTCTCAATATAAGGATTAAACATGTTTTGGATTCCACTATATCCAAATCGTAATAGGGAATGGACTAGAACTAAATCACAATATGTTTTTCCCTAACCACCACTGGTGGATTATGGTTCATTGCTATGAGAGCTGGCCAGACACTTAATTGCAACTACTTATGATGTCTGGATAAGATTTCACAAATGCATACTGACATGAAGACAAAATCTAAACATTCCTATGATTCTATTTATTCATGAACCATCCTAGATACCCTGGTAACCTGATAACCGAGACTATTGTAACATAGCCCGAAGGGCATTCACGATACCCATGGATTTCTGACTAGAACTAGGAATCATACAATATACAAGTTGTATTGTTCTTTTCATTAACATTTCAGAAGTAAAATATGAAGATAATATGCATATAAAGAGAAAATATCACTAATATTAAAGTACCAGAAGTCAACAAGGCATAAAACTACCAAAAGAACTACATCCATTATACTAAAATAGGAAAAAAAACCCCAACATCTCTAAGGACAGAACTCACTAACTCTAAATCACAACAACAAGATCCACCTCCAAGAGATCCCTTCCCTTTCCACGAACCACAAAGAAGAAATTCTACAAACACCCGAAGGAAAAAAGTAGGGTTTGAGCCTATTCCTAGTAGGATACCACCAAAAATTCCCTAACAGATGAAAAATATATTCTATCTAAAGAGAATATTTTATTTTTATTTGATAAAAAACTTTACAAATTTAAAATCAAATTTAAACAAACATTATATGCATTTTTAAAATGATGGAAAATATGTTAAACTAAGGAATTACAAATGATAGAATATTTATTAAACAATGGCATAAATGAAGCAGTTACATAAAATAGTATATGTAAATTCAACAGGCATATAATGTTGTTCAAAATAACTAGAAATAATTTATATCTCAAATATTTATAAATAAACGAGCTACATGGTCATATTCCAAAAAGGTATGATAATATTTCTGGATTTTGGAATCCATCCTCTCTAAGTGATCACAGAAATATGTGTACACATACGTCCTCTGCACACTGGGAAGAGGACTCATCACCATCGTCTATGAGATATGAAATTCTACTTGTATGTTTTAGAATGGTGTAATAGTTTAGATTGTATCAAATTAACTCACCAAATACCAATATCTTGCATGTTCCCTTACAGAACCAATTATGGGACACTTATTTTATGGCTTTATAAAATTCAATTATGTGTCGTACATACATTTAAATTCTATTTTCCAATTTTTAACCAAAAAACATATTAATAAATAAAATTTCTCTAACAAGATAAAACCATTGGGTTTAAATCATCACATTTTAATCCATTTGTCACATTTTAACAAATTACAACAATTTCAACACAAGAACCCAACCAACTAGAATTAGTGTTTTCAAAAAATCTTCCATCAAATTAATTTCTACAGTTTAATTCAACAATTTAATTTCTTCTATTTTCATCAAAACCATAATTTAAATTATTACAATTTAAATATCAACAGTTATAATTTTCATTCATAGAACCTATTTTCTTCAAAAACCCTAATTCAATGGAATTGGGTTTTTCCAATAAATCAATTGAAAGATATAAGATTCATATTTAAACAATTCCATTTCAATTCAGATAATAGTAACTTAAACAGTGAAATTTAGGTTAACCTAAATTAGGAGCCCTAATGGAACCACCGACCTCAAAATTCAGGATGACCTCTATGTGGTTTTATTATCATCAAAGGAGACACATCCATGTCTCCAATTGTCTGCACATCGATGATTAAGGTTTATCAATTGTTCCATAGAACCAAAAATTATATTTTATTTTAATATGGAATAAAATATTTCATGTGTTGTTATATTCTCTTTCTATAATAATCTACAGGTTACCGTTTTTTTGACAATGTACGAGATCACAAGAATTAACCCCAAGAATAAATATAAACCTCATTCGATAATTATATCCCAAAATTAATTTGAGAACAGAGGTTGTATTCTGAGTTATTATTTTTTAAATATATGTATATATATAACCATGTATAATTAAATTCTTGTTAAATAAATCTTTTCATTTACCATGTGAAAAATTCTTTTATAACTAATCATTGATAATTTCAAACAATAATCATTTTATAAAACTTCAAAATTACCATTCCAATGTTATCACACAATTAATATTTATTAATCATGTAATATAATATCTCTTGATAACTTCGGTTCCATCATTATATAATTTCATTTATAATTAATTTAAAAAAATGAGAATAATGAATACAAATTAGTGGGATGAGATAGAAATAAAAATAATATAATAAATAAATAAAATAAACTTAGAACCCAAAAATAATTCAAAGCATGAGGGAGAGGAAGGAAATCACTTCAATAGATCTACCCAAAATGATCAAAGAGGCAACCAAAAAACATCATGGTAGTCTAAGGTCCCTTGAACACGAGGAGAATAATCCAAATAAAATAAGTCGGATAGTTGTTTATTTAAAACCCTTTTCCTTTACAAAAAATAATAACCACACAACCTCATTTATATATCCTCTCAACTAGAAGAATAACTATAGTGGGTTTTAAATCATCCCATTATACTATTTGTGTTTGCTATGGTTATAAATGGGTTGAAATCAATGGCATTGAAAACCTTCATCATTAAAAATGTAGTGCCAGCATGATGCCTCATGTTTTTAGGGGTGATTGACATGTTTTAAATTTTTTAGTAATAATTAAATTAATGTAATATAATTATGTATTTAATGTAATTATTTAATATTTCATGTAATTAGTGATGTGACCAAAATACCATTTCTGAAGGAAGTTATTCCCTTCCTAGAGTAAACACCCCGTTACGAAACCAATGGTGGTAAAAAATTTCTCAAATGATGAACTGGTTGAGAGATATTTTTTATTAATAAAAGTAGTAATCATTGATTAATTATGATAAAATGGATATTTTTTGTGAGTGAGGGGTGAAAAATCTAGATGAATACCAATTTTAAACCCAATATAGGCTGAACCCCTCATTCTGGACCCATCATTGTTGTCAAATATTGCATAAGTTTCACAGTTTGGGAGATATTTATTTATTTTTAAAAAATAATATATTAAATATTATTTAAAATCTTTATCTGCAAAGAGAGGAATCCAAATGTTTTTATATTTCGAATGTTATAACCCTCATTGGGTAAAAAATATATTTTACACATAACATTGGTCTCGAATTTCTAATATGACGGACCATTTTGGAGTGATTCCATTATTTTTAGCAAAAAGTGAGTGCTTAATATAATATAATGAATATTTTTATTTATTCTTCATCGCAGATTTTTGGGCCCAATAACACCTAAATAAAATAATGTCGAACCAAAAAGAATATTTAAATGAATATTCCATATTGTTAACTAGCATTTATGGTCTTTTTCACATTTATAAAAAAATCACTAATATATCATTTTTTCCACTTAAGATATTAATATTTTAAAACAAGTGGGTTTAGGAATACCTGAAACAATAACGGTTTTTTACAAATCCCCTAATATGAAACAATTCAATTTGAAATTATAAAACACCATGAATTATTAATTATTCATTATATAACATTTAGTTTTGGTTATATATACACTATATTGATGAAATTAAGTCCATAAAATTTCAATTTGCCTCAATGAAATGAAATTTAGATGAAATCCATTACATCGTGCTTAATTTTGATTGAACTTTCTTCAAAATCATATATAGTTATATATAAAAGTAATTAACCAAAATAAGATCCATATAAATATTTAAAATATCATATAAGATCCTTTCATAACATCTCATCACCGACTCATTTAAAATCATTCATCATTTTCATTGTTTGGGGTGACAATTTCTCTATTATATCTGGCATTTTTTGTCAATAATGATGTTTTCATGTATATATTACATAACTTCATCATCTAAAGATTAATAATAATGACATAATTATAAATATTTTAAATCAAATATACATTTATAATAAATTTGGAAATATTTTTTTGATACATGAGGTGTGTTATGATCATAGAGACGGTAGGTCGTATATACAAATGGGTAACATTTCCATTTTCCAAAGATCATTATGGAATTAAGGTATGTAGTTTATAATCATTAATTAATTATCATTGTATCATATATACCATATCTATTATTTAAATATACTTATATATATTATAAATGTTTTGTGAGTAGGGAATGTGGGTCACATCATTTCATTAAGGTGGTTGTCCAAACGTACCCAAATGATATAATCTTATTCGAATGAGTGAAAATATAAGATCTAAAATTTTATATATATTTTTTTGAATTAAAATTATTTAACATATATCTCATATAATTAATAACATTATCTTTATGAGCATCCACTTACAACATTAGTGAAAGATAAATCACAACGACGTGAAAGGTGGTAGTCCGCCACACACATGAGTGACATTATTGTGCCTCTCATGGAATGAAAATTAATAAGTTATATATGATATAATTAAAAATTAGATATAATTATGTTATAAATATTATATATATATATATATATATATATATTATATTCATCCTCATTCCAATCTATGAAAATATGTAATAAAAAAACAAATGACATCGGTTCGTGAGATGGTAGTTTTTCATACCCCCCAAAGATGGTTTCCTAATCAATTTGATGGATGTGTAGGTGGTTTATGTCATAAAATTAAAATATATACATTATATAATGTGTATTATAATTAGGATACTACATCATCATGTTTAAATAATAATTTAATAAGGTGAAGGTGGAAATAAAACAAAATCTCTCTTTAATGAATGTTACCTCTTATTCAGGAGTCCTACTATGGATTTCACAAAAATATTTAAAAGGTTAAATGTATACCACAAATATGGCATATATGATGATTTGAATGAATTTGTGCAGTTATTTTTTAAGTTAATAGAAATAAAAAATTGGTCTGCAAGTGTTATTAATAGAGGATAGTGGTGGCCTTTTATAAGTTATGTGAGTGGAAAACTTGTAATATTATGAAAAGATTCAATCATACCCACGTTTTTGTAATTAAATCCTACCAAAATGGGGAATTATTTATTGTAGGGGATATGAGATCAATATATTGTAAGAAATTATGTGTTTCATATTATAGAGGTCATTTTTAACCCTTATCATCATTGTATATACCTTGATAAATCCATTCTTACCATAATTATGGTAACTAATGTTTATATTTTTGACAACTTATTTTGGTCAAAATTTATGTTGAGAATATTATAAATAATATAAGATTTTGATTCAAAATATTTCATCTATTATTATAAATTCAATTCATATAAAAGGAAATTTTTAACTGAAAATTAAGTCCATAGATCTGATAAAATTGCATGTTTTTTAAATTGAAAATAATAAAACAATTAACAAATTTTTTATAACAAAATTCAAGATTAAAATGATTCCAATGATATAATTTTTATTAATATTTATAAAATTTAACTAATTTTACTTGAAAAACAATTTAGAACATAATTTGAAATTATAAAAAATTTAACTGAAAAGAAAATTTTCATTTAAAATTCAGTATTTTTCACCAGTGATCGAGAAAATGGTATGTTTTAAAAAAATAATAAATTATCATCACAATATAATATTAAAATAAAAATTTAAAATATTTATTCTAAATATTTTAAATGAATGTTTTACAAATGGTAAAAATTAATATTAAATTATGTGCCCAAAGCCTCACTAAACCATCTTTTACAAATATAATATTTTTCAGAATATAATATTTTTCATTTAAATTATTATTAGATTATATATAATATTTTGATAATTATAGAATGTCTGTAAAATTTTTATTTCCATGAAAAATATAATCATATTCATCCCCTCCATTCCAAATACTTTGCAATATATTAACTAATAATGTCAATAGTATATTATTTTTTTGTATAACTCGGTATTTTGTGCAACAAAAGCTATTGAAGATATTGAATTTATTTAAACATAATCTTCTTTTCAACTATTAGGGTGATATATTTTATTCATTGATTTTTATTTCATGTCATATATTCTATCAAATACAATGTTCTTGTTTTATAATTTTTTGGTGTTACACAATTGGTAATACCATGTCATTATGCCTAAATGCATTAGAATTTTATTTGTAAAAGATACTTTCTATGGTCATTTTATTATGATTTAGTTTTTAGAAAAAAATGATCATAAAAGTTTTCTATAAGCTTAAAATAAAAATCATTTTTAAAATATTTAATTCCAATAAGAGGGAAAATTTAGTTATATGAATTTTTGAATTAAAATTAAGAAACAAGATCTGAGAATATTAATTTGGAAGGAAATTTTATAATGGGCCTACTAGACGGTAGTGGGTGCATCCCTATTTTATACATAAAAAATGATTGAAAACATATGGAAAACAATTATTTATATAATAGTTTTTTGAGACCAGAATAAAAGAAATTTACTAGATATAGACTTAATGTTGGAACCATTGTTTATGGGAAAATATATTCTAAGGTAGATCTAATGGTTTTATAAACCATGAACATAGTACATATACTAACAATGTGTTAAAAAATATACTAGTTGGGAAATTTTGAGAGTGAAATTTCACTAATGTCAAATGGAATATATCTCTTGAAGGATACATGAATGTGAATAAGAGGGGATAAATTATGTGAGTTGAATTTTATATGCTTCATAGATGGATAAATCACATATGTCATGACATTTACATGAAATGGTATTTCTAACAAATTTTTTATGGTGGGAATATTTTAGTAATGTATTATGGAACTACATGGGAAGAATTCATAACTATTAAATTGTAAATGAGTAAGTATAGACGGTATATACCATGTTTGTGGAGAGGAAGAGATACTTGTTTTTATAAAAAAAAGACTCGTCCTTTTGATCGATAGTGTCTTATATCATTGTTCGGCTCTGGAAATTCGTGAGACAAGCCCATTCATGACATTGGTATCAATAACTAAATATATGAGATCATATCAGATTATTTATAAATTAGAGAAGAATTATATGTTATGGAATGATATTTTCAAGTTCTTTGTATCACACCAACAAGGTAATGTGCTATCATAATGTAAATTATTATAATTCTCATAATATAAAAATCAAATACGCCATGTATTGATTGTGTAAAATGGATATTCATCAGCATATAATCACTTAAAAATTATTACTCAAATAGGAAATGTTGTAGACATCATAATATCCACACAATAATGATTTGTAATTCCCTATGACTAAAGGATTAACTTAGTAGAAACATTATCTTTTCATGTGAGAGATAACAAGTATAGTTAGAATGTTGGATCTAGTGTAAGTGGGTGTATTATAAGGGTGGGTTCTATGTACCCAACTAAATAGTACCATTCATTTAGCATACCATGTATACTATGAGTTTTACAGGATTTACAACAACCATTTTAGTGTTTATACATATTAATTCAATATTTAAATGGTAATTTCCATAAATTATATGTCGTGTAGAAATGTTAAGAAAATTATAGAGCTATAATGAGAACCCTGAGGTACTGTGACATTAATCATAAACTTATGTCTGATGGGATATATACATCATAATTACTGGACACATTTGTTGTCTTACTGTTATGTTCTAGGTGATAAAATAATTGATAATCCATCTCATGAAGTTTCCACATATTGATCTCTCATAGGAGGGATCATGAGGAAATACAACTAATTGGAATAAGACGTGTTTGAGGGTATATTGGTTGTTCCTATACAAATTCTTGTGTAATATTCTCCTGAAATGAGATGATTATAAATGTGGGCTATTAGATCATGTACATTGATGCATGAAAAACCATTACATTAAATTCTTGGTGATATTGCTTGTGTTGGGAGTGTCATTGGCTATTTGTAATTTGTTGAATGATAATGATATAATTTTTCAATTCAATATTGAGGAAGGGGGATCTTGATCCTGGTTGATGAGGATGGTAGTACAGTCATAAATCTGTGGTCCAGGTAGTCGATAGTAAGTTCATCCTGGTAGATCAAGAAATAATAATGAAAGTGTGGATAATGACACAAGTGTGCAACCTGATTTATGATATATCAAATAATAAATATATAATATTAAATTGATTATGTTTATATAATGATTTTCATTACATTTACTATTCTTTATCTCATTAGGAGCCTTGATTTTTTGCTACAGTCATCTCTTGGTCTGAGAATATTATTCTCTACTATTGAGATAAGGTCATAGAGGGTCACAAATAATAGAACATTAAATATTTTTACATATTTTGGTGAATAAGAATATAGGACTTGATGATCCCCACCATATTGTTTAAGAATTTTCAATGTTTTAATTATTACTAAGGAATATAATTATTCATTATTACTAGAGTGTAAAATAATTGAGTTTATTTTAATTATTAATTCTTTTTACTAGTGTTCATGTTAATATATTGAATAATATTATATGAATGAATATTATTTTAGTATTCCGTTTTTTAATATTAGTAGGAATTACAAGTCAATTTAATAACACATTTTCTATCATAGAATATATTCAATTTAATAACTATTATATGATTAAATATGAACAATATTTACGAAATAGTTAGTTCATCATAATTATTTATTAATTATATATTTAGTTGTTGTCAAATATATAGGGGTTAGGGAATGTTATCTAGAAATTTGTAACAATGATTATTTAAGTAAAAGAAAGTATCTATTCCTGATACCATTATTTTTTATGGAATGAGACCCTCAATCTTCTCCAATTTCAAAAGATAGAATGTATCTCTCCAAGAGACTGATCTCACAAAGCCTTTCACTAATCGGAGGCACTTAGTCGATATGATCATCACTAAATTGATGGAATTAGCATAAGACAGTGATAAACTGGAAATTATTTTATTGAAATACACATATTTTTTTATGTGTGTGTGGATGATCTATAGATTTTTGGACTTTGATCCTTCAATAAATTATTTCTAGTAACTTGTGAAAAATTTATTTGCCTTAATTCGAATGAGGTACTCATTCAGTTAAATTTTTTTTTATCTTATTAATTCAGGTGAGATACAAAGAACTCTACTAGGTCTCGGATCATACAATATGTGGTAGTTTCGTCACTTAGATGCTGAAAAAGTTTAAATTTCAAGACCAATGGCTTCCACATCGTTCCCAAGTACCTTAAATATGGACTCTTTTAGATACATTTATTTGAACCAACATCACATCATCATTAACTTATAACACAACAAAATCAACAAAATATTTGAAAATAAGGTTTATTTTATGTCCATATATTATAATCATTTCAATTTTTAAATCATGAATATTTTCATAAGCGAGGTTTTGTTATAATAAATTCCCAAGAGTAGTATAATATGAATTTTACATAAACAATAAATGAGTAATAACATCTAATATTTAATTCTAGAAAATCCAATTCTATAAATACTTATTGTTTATATAGAATTCACGAATTATTATTATTCCATTAAAAATTTCCATGGAAGTCACATATACCATTTTATTACATTTAAGAACATGAATTGAGTATATGTTTAAACAAATAGAAGAAAATATCAGTAGTTGAGTGATCAGGATCTAAATAATCATCACATAAATAATATATATTTATTATAATCTACTTTTTGAACTAACACAACAGTTTTATTGATTTAAAAATGAGTAGGTGTTAACTAACATTATATATTGGGAAGAAAAAATATATATTGAGAATTGATTTTAAATTATATGGATTATTAAATCATCTTAGGATACAAAATTAATTTAGTTTCAAACACAAATATTGAATTTCAAGATAGGTTTACTACATCATAGGATATTAATTTAAAAAAATGTGGAATATAAAATGGGTTAACTTATTTTGATGTTTTGGAATAAAAAATGTATTAAATATTTAATCAAATAATAATTCAATTGAAATTAAAAATTAATTCATGGAGGAGGAAATTTCTATGATGGATGTAGTTTTGTAGACCTATATTTTTGAAATTTCTATGGTGAAGGGATCCCTATTATATTGGATATGAGGATAATGAGGCATGATTTAAAATTATGAACATTTTACCACATTTCTCTCTATGCAGTTTAATTTGATTCAACAATATTAGATTATTTATAATAAGCTAAATGAAAACCTGTTTAGTTGGTTATCGGTTTCAATAAAAAATTCTGATCCCTCCTCTGTCCAAATTTGAAATTCATCCATACATGTCATGAAGATAAATGATTCATAGACATTATATAGTTTAATAGTTGGCTAGATAGTCATTTTAAGATTCATTTTGTGTTGTCTTCGCTTACCTTAGTTTTTAGTTTTCTTGTTCATTTAGACACCATTATGATCAATTACATTAGTATGTCCCAATCCATTAGCAACTCATGTCCAATCTAGTACTATATTTTTTAAATATAAATAAACAATGATGATGTAGAAAAAATCAGGTAAATTATATAAAACATATATCTTATTCCATTTTTGTGTATTTATCCAGTGCTCAGAGAATATATAAATAATATAGAATGTGATCATTTAAAAATTATAATTGAATTCAGTTTTTTTAAAACATGAATCATTTTGATTATAGTGGTTTAATAAATAAATTAATTTTTTATTTGAATAAATTAGTTATATTTTCCCCTTTATATTCATGATCATAAATGAAGTTGGGTGATAGATTTTCAATTTTGACTATATGTGATGTGTTAGATCATTATTTCATTAAATATAGAAAATATAATTTCATAAATTATATTATTATGTTATATTAATTAAAATATATGTTAGTGTCAGATTCATTTAAAACAATTGGAGAAACAATATATTACTACTATAGTTTTCACTGTAATATGGTAAAGTGAAATTGAATGTTTTTCATAATGGAAAAAAACTAAAGACATTCATAGTATTTGAAAACTACATGATTGTAAGAACCCAGATCTTTGTTTTAGGTATGCATTTTCTTTTCTGGTCTTTTTTGTGAAAAATATGAATATCTGGAAATTTTCTAAGTACACGCCATGTACTTTATAAGTACACGCTGTGTACTTTATAAGTACACACTGTTTACTTTATAAGTACATGTCATGTACTTTGATACAGCACCAGGCTGTGTGCTGGCCGTGTCCAAGCCACACACACGGTGTGTAGGGGCGATGTGGAGGCCGCTTAAAGTGGATTATAGAAAGGATAAGTACACGCCTTGTACCCTAGAAGTACATGTCATTTACTTTCTTTTTTCATTAAACGGGTCGGGGTCATGCCTGACGGACAAAACTTGCATCTTCTTCATGTTCTTCATCTGAGAGAACCAGTATGGTCACGAAACTTCTCTGAGCCCCTAAGCCTCTGTCCATTCTCCAAATCAACCATTGTCGATTGCTTTGGAACCGCAACGGTAAGCCCTTCCTTCTCCTAGAGATTTTTTTTTCCAATTCCTCCTTTTTCTCTAGATATCATGGTTGAGTGTTTTGTGTTTTTTCGTAGATCTACGCCATTCTATGGAGAATAAATCATCATGGTTCTGGTATATCGATATCCTAGGATCAAGTTATGTGGTTTGTTACTTTTAGTAGGAAGAATTTGAATATTTTGTTCAATTCCACCAATTACATTGAACGTAGTATTGTGTGTTTCCTATTTTTGCCCTGTTGTTTTCCTGCATTGCTTGACTTCTTGAGTAGAGGTCGATGCTTGTGAATAGGGTAATCTTTACTGTGCTCTGGATGTTTTTTCATGCATGTTTTTCCTGTTAGTCATTTTCCCAGCTGCCATGCCTTACTGTAGGATAGCCAAAATGTTGTACTGTTATACTGTTGTGCATTAGAATGATTACCAAGTAGTTCTTGAGGTTTACTTGGGGCGATACAAGCGCTATGCATGTTTGTTTTACATAGGGCTGTGAGTACCTTGTGTAGTAGACCATAGGGAGAATGGATGTAAGGGCTTCTCCAGAGTGTCTTTAATTTATGATGCGAGACCATAGGGGGAATTGAAGTTGAGTGCTTCCTCAGAGAGTCTGTAGTTCCTCGACGCGGGCCACAGGGGGAATGAGACGTTGAGTGCTTCCCCTAGAGAGACTTTAGTATGATATGAGGCTATATGGGGAATTGACGGTGAGTGCTTCCTCAGAGAGTCTATTTTATTTTTACTATAGCTGAACCAGAGGGGTGAGACTGTGTGTACCTCCCAGAGGGTTGCTAGTACTTGTAGGTTGAACCGTAGGAGTTTGGATGTGAGAACTATCTAGAGGTTACCTTCCTATTCTACTTGCTTGAGTGGCTGTTTCAAGTATATAAACTATATGCTAGAAATTTTGGACTATAGCTGTTGTGTATTATCATGTTTACTGCTTACTGTTTACTGCTTACTGTTTACTGCTTAATGTACTTCATATGCTATATATTCAATGAATGTTAGGAACAACTCTTTGGGTGGTTGCGTACTAGGACTTTGTCTCACACCCTGTTTGGGCCATGCTTTTAAACCCAAACAGATTATATTGTTGCGGGAATAGATAAGGGAAAGCTCCCTTCTACTTTAGGTTCTTGATTGCTGTGGAGCGGGAAAGCATGGGACCAAGCCGAGGCTTGCGATGCTGAGGAGTCGCTCATCTGTTTTTATTTTGTACTTCAGTTTAGTACTGTTTTTAGCATTGTGACTTTTTTGGCTATTTTCCTAGACATATATATATATATATATATATCATGCATCATTATTATAAATGTGTGCTCCAGTTTTCTTCTTTCAGTATTCTTCTGTTTATTTCTGTATGGATTATTATTACTTACACCGTTGTATGTTGTATACTTATAATGTGCACTCTACAAATGAGGGCATAGTTTCCCCACTATCACACCCAAGGCCCTCACTACTAGTTAGTATCCTCTGGCGTTTGGGGAAATGTGCTTGATGCCATGTGATAAACCAGGTACGGGGTGCCTCTGGGTGGCTTTCGGAACTGGGACATTACAAAGTGGTATCAAAGGGGTTTCTTTTCTCTTGATTTACTGTTTAGAGCCTTAGGCAGGGATAGGATGGATTCTTTACTTGGTATTAAGATGTGCTTGAAAGTAGCTAACCCGTGTACAGGGAAAATCCAATCTACCCCAATTATTACCGTTTTTTGGTTTGGCTATGTTACAGTTTATCTGATTTCACCTAGAGTGATTAAAATGCTTTGTGTTGTTATTGGTGTTGATATTGTGGTTCTATTTATGTCAAAACCTAATGAGATGAGGGTATTCCATCTCATGAATCATATAGGCACTTGATAGAAATCACATCCCCCACACATTATTTCCATGCCATCTAGGGTGCATTAGCAATTTCATGTTGTTGTGATATATGTTTTGTAGATTATGCATGCTGTTGTGATAGATGCGTTGATAAAATCCATGTAGTTTGATAGGTAGGTTGTTTGTATTGTACCTTGCTTTAATGAACACAAAATTTTGGTTCCTGAGGTGTTATGGGCCCTCATGAATCGAAACATGGTGGATCATAGACTTTTTTCCCTTATATACGATATGTAAGAGATGCCACGCTTTGATTCACGGGGAGTATGGGCCCTCACAGATCGGAATTTGGCACCTTCATACATGGTTTTCAGTTTTTTATGGGCTTCGGTGTAGTTTCAGTGCTACTACCTGAAAAAACACAGAATACATGGCGTGCACTTTATATATACATGTCATGTAGTTTTAAAACTGTGTCACTGACTATGTGAGCAGAAACACGGGTTGTGAAAAATCTCTAGGAACACGTCGTGTATGGTATATACTCGTTGTGTATTAGTTAGCCATGTACCCGGATGTGTCACTAACAACATAGGTCAGCGAAGCTCGTGTAATACAAGCCTTGTTTTGTATGAACTCGCCGTGTAGCCTTGTTCTAGGTACCCGGTTGTGTCACGAACAACACGAGATGGTGTTATCTACTCCTATAAATGACGTGTTTGTTCGGAAAACATAGTGTAAGGGTCAGCCGTGTACCCGACCATGTCACCAACAACACGGGTTGGGAAAAATACTCAAGTACATGCTGTGTTTATTCGGAACACACCGTGTAGTCTCTTCCATGTAACAGACTGTGTAACTAACAACACGGGTCATTGAAACCTTCTCTATTACATGCCGTGTCCATAGGGAACACGTTGTGTAGTATCAGTTTAAGAAGACTGTGTGGGTTAGCCATGGATGGAGACTCGGGTAGGGGAATAGAGTTAAGTACACGCTGTGTAGAGTTTATTCACACCGTGTAGTGATGTTTTGTAAAACTTGAGTGTTTCCTTCTCCTGTTTCCACTTTGTAATCCTTTGTTCTCTATCCTTGATATTCCTGATCTAAGGTATGATTTTGATCTTTCAGAGCTATGCCTCCGAGACATCCTCCGGTTGTACGTTAGTTGTAGGATAGTGATCAGATGCCAGATATGGCTGATCAGGGACTTCCTACTGATCCTCCAATTGTGCCAGCCTTGGCACTGGTTGTTTTACCAGTTACAGGCGCTGATGCGTAGTTTAGGGAAGGATTTATGAGGATGATGCAGACCTTTTAGGGAGCACTGACTCTTGCGATGACTATGGGAGACTTGACGCAGGTTTTCTAGCAGTATGATCTTCTTACTTTCTTGGGGGAAGGAGGACCACATGCTGTAGAGTCATGGCTGGAAGCCATGCTGACAATCATTGAGCATCTGGAAATGCCTCCAAAGAGGCGGGTCATGCTCGCTGCCTATATACTATGAGACTCCACCAAGTGGTGGTGGGACGTGATCTCACAGGGGGGGGGGTCCTCAGTAGGTTATGGCTTGGGAGTAGTTCCATCATGTGTTTTACGACTACTTCTACCCGGGGACCCTGAGGGATGATCGAGCCCGGGAGTTCCGTAGTCTAGAGCAGGGTAATCTTTCTGTTATGCAATATTCATCTTGTTTCATTGAGCTATAGTGTTTCACACCCCTCCAAAGTGGATATAGGATGTTCTTAGCAAGGATGTTTGAGGATGGTCTCTGGAAGGAGATCCATTCACAGGTGAATATCTTTCAGTTGACTTCCATCACATCCATTTTCAACCATGCACTAATTGCGGAGTGAAATATGAGAGACTCCAGAGCTGCGAGCCAGGGCGGTTCTGCTTCCACAGCTAGTATTCCTCCAGTTGACAGCAGGAAGCACTATAGAGAGTCTACGCATGGTGATTCTAGGAGGAGAGATATATCTTCAGGTATCTAGGTAGTATGCTACCAGTGTGGAAGTGAAGAGCACACGAGGCCATAGTTCCAGAGAGACCCAGTGGATTACCGATCTTGAGGAAAGATGGGTCACCTTTATCATTTTTTCCATATTTTCTCACCAGTAGCTGGTGATGAGGGTTCCTCCATGACTCCTCGTTTAGGAGCAACACCACCAGTTTCTCAACAGTCAAGGAACTGGAGTTTTCTCGGCTATTCAAGATGAGGTGGAGGTTGAGGCCATGGCAGTCAGTCACCAGTCTTTCAGCGTCAACAGGGAGGATCAGCTCAGAGTGTTCAGGCAGGGTCACATTGCTGTGGGGCAGGCCAGACTTTTGCGTTGGAGTCGACCTATCAGGAGCAGGATCCCAGACCTTATATAGTTCAAGGTACGATCTTAGTAGCCTCAGTTTTATCTTCAGCTCTTTTCGATACTGGTGCTACGTATAGCTTTATCTCTGTTGCTGTTGTGGAGATCCTTGGGCTCTGTATGTTTTCTACTGCCGACTTTTTGACACTATACACACCTTTAGGGATGATAAAATCTAGTGTACGTCAGTGTCGAGAGTGCCCTCATGAGGTTGTAGGGTATCGTTTTTTATGGGATCTCTATGTCCTAGAGATGACAGGCTATGATGTCATTCTTGGGATGGACTGGTTGGTTCCCTTCCAAGTAGTCGTTGACTATTATTTTCGCAGGGTGAATTTCATTTCACCAGATGGTGAATCTTTTCTTCATAAAGGTGAATGGGATGTTCGGGAGAGTTGAGCAAGACTCGAGCATCATGGGCTAAGAAGGGTTAAAGTCCAGATTGCTAGTCATTGTCTGGATGATCAGGGGACTTCACAGTTGGACTTTCCTCCAGTGGTGGATCCTTTCAAATATGTCTCTTCAGAGGATTTCATAGGTTTTCCTCGAGAGTGTGAGGTAGAATTCCTTATTGAGCTTGTGCCAAGAGCAGCACTGGTGTACATTCCTCCCTATAGGATGGCTACACCTGAGTTGCAGGAACTCAAGAAGCAGTTAGAGGAGTTGCAGGAAAATGTATTCATCCGATGCAGTACTTCTCCATGGGGTTCACCTATCCTATTTGCAAAGAAGGAAGACAGTACCCTTAGTCTCTATGTGGATTATCAGAAGCTGAACCAGTTGACGGTCATGAACCGATATCCCTTACTGAGGATTAATGATCTTTTCGATTAGCTTCGAGGAGCCTAGATGTTCTCGAAGATCGATTTGAGGTCCGATTATCATCAGTTGCACGTTAGTCCATCAGATATACCTATGACAGATTTCCAGAGAAGGTATGGTCTCTATGAGTATATTGTTATGCCATTCGGTCTCACGAATGCCCTGATAGTTTTCATGTCACTGATGAACCAAGTGTTCCATCCGTACATGGATTCCTTCTTCGTGGTCTTCATGGATGATATCTTGGTGTACTCTCACACTCGACATGACCATGATACTCCTCTTGAGATCATTCTGAATACACAGAGAGAGCATCGAATTTATGCTAAAATCTCAAAGTTCCACTTTTGGATGGATCCTATTCACTTCTTTGGTCACGTCATCTCATAGCCATGAGTATCTGTGGACCAAGAGAAAGTGAGAGATGTAGTTTCCAGGGAGCAGCTGAAGAACATTTTTTAGGTATGGAGTTTCCTAGGGCTTACTAGATACTACAGACGCTTCATTTAGAAATTTTCACACATAACATTACCATTGACGGGTTTGACCAATATGGGGGCGAAGTTCTTGTGGTCAAATTCTTGTTAGTTAGCCTTTCAGAAGCTAAAGGTTAGTTTGATTTCAGCACTGATACTAGTCTTGCCCGAGCTAAGAAAGAGATATACTATTTATTGTGATGCTTCAGGTTTCATAATGGGCACTGTGTTTATACAGGGAGATGGAGTTGTTGCGTATGGGTCTCGGCAGTTGAGGCCACATGAGAGGAACTACCCGACACATGATCTGGAGTTGGCAGTTGTTGTTCATTCATTGCGCTGTTGGAGACATTACCTTCAGGGAGAACACATTGTGGTTTTCACCGACCACAAGAGTCTCAAGTATATCTTCACTCAGTGTGATCTGAATCTGAGACAGCGTAGGTAGGTCGAGTATCTTCAGTCTTTTGATTTTGAGCTTGCCTATACGCCGGGAAAGGGAAACGTAGTGGCAGATGCGTTGAGCAGAAGAACTCAGATTCAGGCAGTTCAGGAGGCCAGCAGTGAGTGGTAGATTATGGATCTATTCTCTGAGATGCATTTGGAAGTGCATGACAGACAGGGACAGACTTACCTATCTTCAATAGCTGTTACCTATACACTTCATGATCGGGTACAGATGATGTAGCTATCAGACTCAGAAGGTTTAGTCCTGCGGGAGAGTGTGTCAGGAGAGGACCCTCTTCCTATATATACAGTGCTCGAGGATGAGATCTTGTGTTTCCAGGGATGCGTATGGGTGCCAGCAGACATGTGTAAGGAGATGATGCATGATTCTAATTCCTCAGTTTTGGAAGTTTATCATGGTGTCACCAAGTTGTATCGGGATCTTCATCGCTTGTACTGGTGGCCAGGTATGAAGAGAGATGTTTTTGGTTTCGTCTTGAGGTGTTCTACTTGTCAGCAGGTGAAGGTGGAGAATTAGCGACCTGCAGGCCTTTTACAGCAGTTAACCATTCCGAATTGGAAGTGGAATAATTTCGTGATGGACTTCGTGGCCAGATTGTCGAGGTCGCTTCAAGGGAACGATGTTTTTTTGGTTTTCATCAACAGGCTTATGATGTTTTAAAACGTTTTATCGATGAAGGATACATTCAGTGTTGATGATCTGGGATGACTATACATGCGAGTGATTGTACGTCTGCATGGAGTTCCACACTCCATTTTTTTAGACAGGGATGCACACTTTACTTCTCGGTTCTGGAAGGGGCTTCAGAGGGCTTTGTGTACACATCTACTTTTTAGTACATCATTCCATCCCCAGATAGATGTCTTTTCCGAGCGTATGATCTAGGATCTTGAGGATATGCTATGAGCTTGCATTCTAGACTTTGGTGGTTCTTGGGAGAAACATATACATCTTGTGGAGTTCGCCTAAAAAAACAGTTTTCAGGTGACTATTAAGATGTCACCTTATGAGGCTTTGTACAGTATGCCATACTGATCACCATTATACTGGTTGGAGGCAGGATATGCAGCTTTACTGGGACCTCATCTTGTTCAGGAGACCTCAGAGCAGATAGAGTTGATTCGGAAGAGGATGACTACCGCACAGTCTTGACATAAGTCTTATGTTGATTAGCGGAGACGACCTCTGGAGTTCGAGGTTGGAGATCAGGTTTTCCTATGTGTCGCACCAATGTTGTGACACAATAGGATTTTGAGACAAGGTTAGATTTCATTGCTGTATGTCAGTCCATTTGAGGAATTGGAGAGAGTTGGGTCGGTTGCCTATCGGTTGCAGTTACCTTAGAGGTACCGAGCTATGCACGACGTCTTCCACATCTCTCAACTCCGATGTTACTTCTCAGACCTATCTCATTTCTTTCAACCTGAGGAGGTTGATCTTGAAGAAGTTATGTCATCTTAGGATCATTCTAACCATATTTTTCATCACAATACAAAGGTTCTCCGTAACCGGTCTATTTTTCTGGTATGGGTGCTATAGAGGCATGGGAGAATACAGAACGAGACCTAGGAGAGGAAGGCTGATGGATGATCACAGTGTCCAAAGCTGTACGAGGTTTCTTCTTCTTCACCTTGCTATGGAAATTCATGGAAGAATTTATTTAAGGGTATAAGTTTGTATGAACCCAGGTCATCGTTTCAGGTATGTTTTTCCTTTTCTATTACTTTTTGAGAAAAAGAGGAAAATTTGGAAATTTTCTAAGCACACACCGTGTACCCCAGAAGAAAACGATGTGTTTTTTTTTTCATTAAACGGACTGGGGTCATGCCTAATAGATAGAACTCGCTTCTTCTTTAAGTTCTTCATCTGAGAGAACCCGTATGGCCGCAAGAACTTCTCCGAGCCCCCGAGCCTCCGCCGATTCTCTGAATCGACCGCCGTAAATTACGTTGGAACCACAGCAGTAAGCCCTTCCTTATCCTGGATATTTTTTTCGAAATATTCTTCTTTCTGAAGATATCATGGGTTGAACATTTTATGTGTTTCCATTGATCTACACCATTATAAAGAGAATCCATCATCGTGGTTCAAGTATATCGATTTCTTAGGATCGAGGTAGGTGGTTTGTGCATTTCTGTAGGAAGTCTTTGAATATTTCGTTAAATTGCACCAATTCCCTTGAACGGGGTATTGTGTGTTTTCTATTTTTTCCCTGTTGTTTGCCTGCTTTTCTCGATTACTTGAGTAGAGGTCGATGCTTGTGAATAGGGTAATCTTTACCATGATATGGAGGTTTTTCCATGCATGTTTTTCCTGTTAGGAATTTTTCTAGTTTCCATGACTAGTGGTAGGATAGTGGAACTGCTATACTATTATGCTGTTATGTCATAGAATCATATCCAAGTAGTTCTTGAGGTTTTCTTGGGGTGATACACGTGCTATGCATGTTTATTTTACAAAGGGATATGAGAACCTAGTGTAGTAGACCATAGGGAGAATGGACGTAAGGGATTCTCCAGAGTGTCTTTAATTTACAATATGAGATAACTTGGGGAATTGATGTTGAGTGGTTCCTCAGAGAGTCTGTATTTCCTCGACATGGTCCATAGGGGGAATAAGACAGTGAGTTCTTCTCCATAGATTATTTATTATGATAAGACACTATAGGGGGAATTGACTATGAGTTCTTCCTCAATGAGCCTATTTTATTTTTTACATTAGGTGAACTAGAGGTGTGAGACTGTGTGTACCTCCCAGAGGGTTTCTAGTACTTGTAGGTTGAACCGTAGGGGTTTGGCTTTGAGAACTACCAAGAGGTTACCTTCTTGTTCTACATGCTTCAGTGGCTATTTCTTGTTTGAAAAATATATGTTAGAAATTGTAGACTATTACTACTATATATTATCCTATTTACTTCTTATGGTTTACTTCTTACTATTTAATGATTACTGTACTTCACTTTCCATATGTTCACTGACTGTTAGGCATAGATCTTTGGGTGGTTGCCTAATGGGACTTTTTCTCACACCCTGTTTGGGCCTTGATTTTTGGCCTAAATAGATAATATTGTTGCAGGAATAGATAAGGGAAAACAACCTTCTACTTCAGGTTCTTGATTTTTATGGAGCTGGAGAGCATGGGACCAAGCCGAGGCTTGAGATGCTGAGGAGTTTCTCATCTGTTTTTCTTTTTTACTTAGGTTTAGTACAGTTTTCATCATTGTGACTTTTTTGGCTGTTTTCCACGACACATATATATATCATGCATAATTATTGTATATGTGTGCTCTAGTTTTCTTCTTTCAGTCTTCTACAGTTTATTTCTGTATGGATTATTATTACTTCTGCTATTGTATGTTGTTTACATCCGATGTATACTCTACCAATGAGGGCATAGTTTCCCCACTATCACACCCAAGGCTCTCACTACTAGTCGGTAGCCTCTAAAGTTTGGGGATATTCGCTTGAGGCCATGTGACCAACTAGGTACGGGGCGCCTCTGGGTGGTTTCTAGAACAGGGACATTACAATGATGTACAATTTTTAACTCACCCATAACATCAGATATATATAACAATGTAGTGGCCTGGAAAAAAAATTTAAACATATAGATAATTTAATGTTCATGACTTCACATTAGATAAAAAAATATAATTTTTTTTATTTTATGTGGTATTATTTAATTTTATCATGAAATATAACACATAAAAAATCAATGACATTACCTTTTTTATATTAATAGCTAATAAATGTAAACTTCTTATCATCCCTCTATAATGATTTTGATATACCAATTTTTCAAATTCATGAAAATTTTATTTACACAGGGATCATAATAGATTACCAAAAATTGTGAATTTTCCAAAGAAATTTTGTCGACTAAATCTATGACAATCTTATGTGAATAATAAATTATTGATTTTACATTGTAACACATTGGTATACCATGAGTGAATGTATGTTAACACATATTACTCATTTCATATTATCATTTCCAAAATTTGAATAATCTTTTTACAATTTATTATTTGGTGTATTCAAATATTATGTCATGAAAATATATTTGAATGATTACAGTTGACTTAGATACATTCTTTATATAATGATCAATATTATTCTATTATTAGAAAAATAATTTTCAATGTAAATCTATATAATCTATCATATTAGGTTCTCATGTCACATTTTAGTCTATATAGTGCCTTTATATATTTATAATCTTTTAAAAAACATTAGTTTTATAACCAGTGGGTTTTTACGATATAAACACCCCTATAAAAATATTCAACAAGGAAGAAAAATATTATATATTTCATATATTATAAATGTATAATATAAAATTTATAGATTTAAATCTAGTTTCTAAATAAAATTTTTCTGAATCATTTTTTCTAAATTTCCTTTGACGGCCACTCTAGATAGATATTATAGAGAGGCATTTCTCATATTAAACTATAGTGATATTTAGTTGATATAAAATAATTGCATCTAATTTATGGTAGAATATAAAACCATAATTAATGTTATATTGAAATTATCATTGAAAACACATACTATTTGTCTCTGATACTATAAGTTTTGGATGTACAAAAATGATCAATATACACTTGTTGAAGTTATTTGGGTGATGAGATTTATAATATTGGTTTAAAACTGTACTTATGATTATTTTAATATTATCATGGTTAAATTAGATATATAATATTTATAATAATTTTAAATGACTATTTTGAATTTTTTACTCAATCATTGTTGTGTTACAACCCTCTATGACAATGCCACAACAAATAATTAATTGTAGTATGGAATGGAATGTTCTAATGAATAAAGTCTTCTTAGTAATGTTTGTAAACAATATCATGTTGGTTCATATATAATATCTGATATCCTTACAAAAAATGGTGGTGAATTTATCATATAAAATTCATATATACTAACCATAATCATAGATTTTATTATTTAAATTGAGTTAGTGAATTTGAACTAAAAGATAAAATTTTAAATTAGGTTCTCTACATAGTTGTTTGGATCACTTATACCCCTAATTTAAAACCATTCATTGACTCCAAAATTAATATATCCAACATCAACTGTTTCCAATTAATATATGTAATAATTGCTTCCTATTATATATGAGGAGAATTTGTTTCAATGTATAACATATTCTTCTCAAATATACTTTTTAAATTATTATAAATAATATGAAACCAAATATTTGGTTTTAAAAAATGATTGGGGATTTAAAATGTTATCAAATAAGAAAAATACTCCCCATACACAAACTCATTATTCTGATGCTAAAAACACAAACATTATACATAGGCTCTCATACCATGTGAGATATACTGAATTAAACATAAATTTATTTTATACTATTTCCATAATTTATCCATTAGATCTCAAAAAAATATCAAAATTCCATGAATGTAATTT
This sequence comes from Viscum album, assembly GCA_963277665.1. Classification (NCBI taxonomy): domain Eukaryota; kingdom Viridiplantae; phylum Streptophyta; class Magnoliopsida; order Santalales; family Viscaceae; genus Viscum; species Viscum album. The sequence goes on from OY728140.1 coordinate 1,767,097,633, forward strand.
TTTTGTCATTCAGTATCAATCTATATAACCTACTAATTTTTATATACTTGTGAAAATTTATTTCTAATTTTTCCACACTAGATTCGCTTATTGAGTTGTTAAAATATATACTAAAATTCAAAACTATGGGGATAAAAACATAAGATATTAGTGAGCTTAAATGGTCAGTATGGGAAAAAATATCATCATTTTGTCATGGGTTAGATCAGAAGAATTTGAAACACAAGTCCATGGGACCAATTTCTTATTAAAACTACCATTTATCTATAAAATATTTCCACACACCAAGATAGAAGGACATGAAATCTCAAATGACTTGACATATAAAATGGTATAATATAATGATATAATAAACATTACCCAAGAATTATAACCATAGGTACAAGACATATAAATATTGAATGTAATGGAAAATTATGATGATGTTGAATTATGGCACAAAAAAAGCATAGAGTATCATAACATAGTGAGAAAATTCAATAATTCTGAAATATAATATTATGAAGAAAAAAAATACTCACCCTTATTGTTGGGAAAAAATAAAATGTCAATTCCTAACATCATTACCTCATGAGATATAAACCTTAACTTATAAAATAGTGGGAGAAATATGACCCCTCTAATAAAAATTATCAAAATCCTACATATTGTTTCCACACATATTATAAAAACATGTATCATGTCATCATATAATAATTAATATATATGTAATAAATAGATTTTAAGATAATTTCCTTAAAATATAATCAATGTAATCCATACATAGAAATATGGTGGATGGTATTGTAATAAAATATCCAATTATTAACTTAAGTAGTGATAAAGTATTTTGATATTACTATAAAAATAAATGTTTTAATATTGTTTTGTAATTCAGTTTTAAATAAAAGATTAAAACCCTTTTCTAAAATTCAATAATACTCTATAATGTTTTTCATTTAAAAATTAATTTTACCTTCATTATGAATTTTATAAATTCCCCCATTAAACAAACGAAATGGTTTTTTGAAAATAAATATTATAATATAATGACTTTTCAAAGACAATATTTATAGATACATAATAATAAAGAAAAAATATATCTTGTAAACTGGTGCTTTTAAAATTCCCTTATAAATGTAAATAATTTCTTCTTAAAATTTTGAATAATTATTTTTTAATGATATTACAATATTTTATTTTCAAATTGGATTCATTAAAAATCATATGGAAAATCAATCACAAATATTAAAATGAATATATTCATATAAAAATTCTATAAACCAATAATTAATTTATTAAGATTATAAATGGTATATGTGGTTTATTGTGTTGAAAAGATACATGTGTAAAATGATAAATCATTATTTTAAACTTATATTAGTGAAATTAATTTAGTAAAAAATTACTATAATCAATTAATAATGTATATATTAGTAAATACTAATAATGATTTATCATATAGAGGTGGAGGATTTATGACCATTAATAATATGTGGTAATCTGTTTCACTCAATGACATTCAATCACATAAATTATTAACAAAAAAAATGAAAATTGGGATAGAGAAAAATAAATTCTATATAATAATTAAAGTTGATGAAAATAATTAGGGTTATATATTAATAATTCTATATTTTTTTTAAAATAAAAAAATTTAATTGTAAACATGTTTTGGATATTCCATATGTCTCAATGAAGTAATATTTATATAAGAAACCCCATAAATTGAATTCATTCTTAGTCAAACATGATCAATCAACTTTTATACCAAACATATCTATGAAAGTAACTTATTTCTAAAACTTTATTCATGTAATTTTCTATTTATACATTCGAATTATAATTATTAATTATAATTTACTAGATATAATATATTTTCATAATCAAATGTTTTTTATATTCATTTATCTTCCACAAGATTTGTAATTCGGATGTAATTCAATGTTCATTAAAGGAGTTTTCATAATTAATATATTATTTAAGTTAAAATAAATCATGTTTTATAATTATTTATACTTTTATAATTTCATAATTTGATTGTTTTATTTATGGTTATTTGAGTTAAAATTGGTGGAATGTAATTTTTATAAATTTTTAATAAACAATGGGTGTTATGTTATTAATAAGATATATATTTTTATAGTAACTACATAGACATATAGGAAAAATTATTTTATATATTATTTCTATTAATTACATTTCTTATGTTTCTATAGTCATCATTGATACATGTTTTATAATTTTTCATGTATATTTTTAAATCAACCCAAACAACAACATAATAGAATCAATGGGTGTGTATGGTAAAAACAAATTTAACATAGTAAATATTATTCTTATATAAAAAATTAATTTTTTTATGCCTTTAATATGGTGAATGATTTTTTGAGTGTTATATAGAAGAAAAGGTTATAATTGTCCATGAAAATGAAGCTTTTAACTTCACGGTAGATGAGGTATGCACATACACAGAGATGATGATTTCATATTAAAATGAATTTGAGAATGGTTTAAAATGGTTTATAATTATTTAAAATTAATAATGATAAAATTATTATATAAATTCATTATATAATCTTCTATAAATATCCATGTAATGTGGTGAAGAACAATGTAACACATTGGTCCATTGAAGTCGTAGTATGTATGTATTCACAGATGAATTTTTTATTTTTCATAGAACCCAAGAGAGGTATAAAATTGATTTTCATTTAATAATATTAAAAAAATCATAAATTACATATTAAATAAATAAAATCTTTTAAATAATATTCAATTTACATGGGTTTTGAAAAAAAATATTTTTTACTTCAATAAGGTGGTAATCTCCACCTACGCCCAAATGGAATTCCAATTTTTCAAATAGAAAACGGTATAATATATGTGATTCATTAACATAATAAATTATTATTTAATAATTAATATATATATAAATAATTATCAGAAAAATAATTTTTTTGGAGAATGAATGAGATGAAAATCATTAAAATGTGGTTAGAAATATTATTGATAGTTTGATCCTCTTTTTGATAACCTTTAGTAAATGAATTATTTAGGTATTTTACATTCATAAAAGGGCCTCAAAACATTATAAGATATTCTAGGAGAAGTATAGAGGTAATATATTAGTGGGGAAATTAAATTACAAGGTGTTATTGAAATGGTAGTGGATGGGTCCTTTTGTAAGTGTTGGGAATAATTTTTTTAAATATAACCTCTTAATATAAAGTTACCACATGTTTCACTTAGAAATTGGAATTAATTATAGAAAATAAAGAAGTGTATATGTGTTTTGGTCATGTTTTACATAAGTCCTTGGTGTAAATAAGTGCTCATATTATCTTTGAGAATGATTTATTAATGATTGTGGGAGGGTTTAAAATTCCATCTGGCTTCTGAATTCGGGTTCATATGGTCAGAATCCCTCCAAAGGATAAATTTAGATGAGGAATGGGGGTAATACATTATGCCAATAGATTTAGAGAGAACTATATGAATTCTAGGGTTTTGTGGTGGCCTTATGAGAATCTTGGTAGCCCTGTTTGGCTTAATGGATAGCTGGTGGGGCAGTATGGGCTAGCTGATTCCTCCCTACTGTGTTATATATATATATATAATTAAAAATAGAATGTTTTAATCTATATTCATAAAAAACCTGACACATGCTTACTCAATAATTGTTTCCAATATACACCCTTTCATAGCACATCCCTCTCCCCATACCAAATAATAATCTTCCTTCGTCCTTAGTCATTGTAATCATCATTTCTTAGCTTTAAGAGTTCATATTGATTATATGATTCCACATCCCTCTAATTTAGAATAGGTTCACTATCAGATGGTGTTCCTCTTAGTTTATGAAATGTGAAATATTTTTTAAAAAATATCCTTGTTTTTTATTAATTTTTTACAAGATGAACATGTGGTTAATATTATAGAAGTGCCATTTCTAATTAATGACATAGTTGGTCACTTTAATTCAACCCATATTCATTCTTATTTACCCATGTTCATAGACTGTTTGGTAATATTGTCTTTTAAAGCATCAAACTAAATTAAATTTTATGTTCTAAAGTATCATTATTTTGGTTAGATCCCCATTTTTCATTCCTTAAACATTATAAATGATAATTCCTAGTGGATCCCAACAGAAATAAGTTTCCCATGAAATTGGCTATGAACATGGTATTCTTATATATAGATAAATTATTATAATATGTTAAATGGATAATTATATTTGAATTAGTTAAAATTATCTCCCCATTAATTTTATGGTTGTCACATGGAATCTTATAACCATATATTTGTTATTGTAATTGGAAGACTAAATGGATAAATTATTTTTTAAATGGTAAGGACCATTTTATGAAATGTGATAAAGGTTTAAAAATGGAATATCCATTTGATATGAGTTTTTTTAATTTATAAAAAGTGAAATTGATAATTATTATATGGGGTTGGATGTTTTTTTTGAATTTATTGGTTTAGAATAAGTTGGTAATATCTATCATATAATTTATATTGCTTCTAAAATGTGTTAATTTATTATTAATGGTGGGATTGTTAAATCTAAATTATAAAATCGTGATGTATGATTTTATGGGATTCCTTATAATGTGAATTGATGATTCAAATTATAAAATAAAAATGATAGTCAATTATTTTTCTGTATTATTATTATGAATGATGATATTATCACCTTGTTTTACATATGTTTCATGCTACTAGGGAAATCTCAGCTGAGTTCCCATTTTTAATATCATATATAATGCTTTGGAATGATATGTTGAGTACTCAGATTCCATGAAATGAAAAATTAACTCATAAGGAAACTATAATTCCAAAACCAATATAATTCTAGATGATTATGAACTTCTGGATGAAAACATTGATTTCATGCAATTGACATGATAAGATTCTAGATTTGATATGATAACTGAGGACACAGAAATTTCTAGAGGAGATATAATATTCCATTGGAAAACTGGGATGGGCACTCAAATCCCATGTGATACAATAGATATTGGGAATTCAAGGATAAATCTTGGATTTCATGTTGTTAATTATGGTTTGAATGGTCCATGTGACATGCTTACAAACACAATGAAACTTTTGTAATAAGTATTGGTTAACTGTGGATGCATAAATAATTATCTAAAATGATATATCTAATGTCTGGTGTTATCATGATTCTGTTATATCGATGTATATTTTTTAAATTTATATAAATAAATTACTAATTGTTAAAAAATTTACATTTACCCCTCAGTATGAAATTTTATAACTAACATGTAGTTTTAGGGGTGTCATCAGTGGTCACCTATTAATTTATAATCACATCATTCATGTCTCTCAATGAAACTTAGATACACATGGATAAACAATTATTAATAACAGATACATGTATAGATCATGTTTATGTATAGATGATAGTTGGTGTGGTATGTCATTATTGGAATATATGATGGGAATGTTATGGACTCGAGACTTGTTTGGGATAATCCTTCAATGGGTTTTAATTTGGTCTTTTATTACTCTTATAAATGATCCACCCATGGGGGAACCTTAAAATAAATAGAATACCAATTATTATGTGATTTTTTTATAGTAGATATTTTTTTTGGAAATTGAACTGTTTTATTTGTTATGGTTATCTGGCTTGATTTATATTCATACTATTATATTCAGTATTATAACTTCTCTAGGATTAGTTAATACTCTCATCACAGTAACCCTATAGTCCCTCACCACTATTCAAAATCGCGAGTAATTTATTGAAGTACACCTAAGGCCTTGTGTCATGAAAGCACAAGGAAATGGTTTACATTCTTTTAGGAAGGGGAATTAAAAATTTGTATAAGTTTTTGTTTCTTTTTGTTGAAAATTTTATCATAGTATAATGAATTCTAGTAGGGTGTTGGAACTTTATAATGATAATTTTCTGGGAATGATAATCACAAGCATGGGTGGAAAATATTTTTCAAAGAATGGGACTTGTTATACCTTATTTCAAACATTACATTTTTATTTGAGTTTCATAAAAGTTGTGGATGATGGTTTTATATGTTATTGGATTATATTATTTTTTTCATTTAACCTCTTTCCATGGAATGGAATGATGGTGTGGGTCAGTTCAGGAATCATTTCTGGTATGAGGGGATTCTAATGACATACATCTTTATATAGGAATGTGTTTTATATGTGGATTTCTTACTACTGTGAAATATATTAACATGTAATTATATTTATCATATTATATATTATTTTTTTATGTTTTCCTATAGTCAATTAGTTACTGTAATCAAAGGAATGGAATTTAAAATTACCATAGTGTCATATATGATATTTTTCTTATTAGTATATGGTGGAATCTTACCTACCATATACCTAATATAATTTTAGATATATATGCAGTTGTAATTGGATTAATGATGTCTTGGATTAAATAATGTTCTATTATGAATCGTCAGTGTTTTTTCCATCATATATTTTTAAGTAAACTATATTTACTCAAATAATGGTTATTTTGGACACATGGTATAGCTTGGAAAAAATAAATATCACCCTTAAAATGAAAATGAATCACTATTGACTTATACAAACGGTTTTGGCCAAATCGTTGGTATAGTTCATTAATTATGGACCTATACCAACGGTATTGGACAAACCGTTGGTATAGAGGGTACCTATACCAAAAGTTTGGCCAAACCATTGGTATAGGTCTATTATAAAGATCCTATACCAACGGTTTGGCCAAACTGTTGGTATAGGTCCCCCTTATACCAAAGGTTTGTCCAAAATCGTTGGTATAGGTCCTTTGCTTTTTTATCAAAACTTATTACAGAGAACATTATATAGATCAAAATTTAAAATATTTATGATAATACATATATATATTTATGAAATTATGTTCACAAAATTTATGTTAGGTTAGTGGCTAGGTTGTTCAATTATAAACTAGAGGTCGTGGGATCATATCCCACCGATTTTTTTTTAAGTACATATATCAATAGTTTTATGGAACCGTTGGTATAGATTTTCATATTACTTATACTAACAGTTTTCAAAACCGATGGTATAGGTCTATACCAATGTTTTTCCCAAAACCATTGGTATAGACATAGCCCCGTGGCTTATTTGGCCACGATCCTCCAAACCGTTGGTATAGGGTATTTTTTCAGCAGTGAATGTAAATTCTTGGAACAAATTTAACAAATTTAAATACAAATAAAGCATCAAGTCTTTTTCTTTGATAATAATCATTAATCCCCTAAAAATTGTGTAATTTATATTTGTCTTTAATTATTTGGATGCTTTATGTGTTTCATTCAACATAGCATATGGGTTCATGGACCTCTGTGAGTTCTAGAGTTGTAAGGTTCATATTTTGAGGTTTTTTAATAAGTATTGATAACCTTTTTAAGGGTAACTGGGTCCATAAATAGATCCTGGTTCATAAGAACAATGTGTTGTTTTTTACATTTTGAACGGTGTGTGTCCTTAATATGAAGATTTGTTATATCCGAGTTGTGGTTACCCTTGTGAGGATTGGTTAGTAGTGGGGTGTTAGGACCTATGACCCATGAGAAAGACTCGGTCTAGTGAGTGAGTGCATTGTGAACATTAATGGTAACCCATGAGATGTGTTTACTGATTGTCTATATGAATTAGTGGTATAAAGAAGGAGTTTATTAATTGGTTATGTGTTATTTTCATGTTTCGTGATCCTAAGTGTGGATCAATTATGGATGAGATATTTTGGTGTTGGAGCCTCATGTTTAGATAAGTTTTCATAAGTAGGATTGTTCAAATCTATGACCCTTGCAGTTGTATGAATGATTTGGTTTGTTTTAGTATCATTGGTGTGTTATTGGGGGATTTCAAAGAGACACCCAAGTTGACAATGGGTTATGCCCATGGCTTGGATGTGTTAATAGAGTCAGGCATGTTGTAAGACAGAATATGGGATGCATGTTGTTAGTGGTAGAAAAATATAGAGAGATAGGTCCATTTTTAGATTTGGCACATCAGACAAAGACAAAATATTCCTGACTCATGGGATGATTAGTTGGGTTATGAAATCATTTCATTGTGGAGTTGGTCCATTGGATCTTGAAGATTCAGAAGCTATAAATTTGAGAACCCATTTTTTAGAAGAAATCATTGTTGCGTACTTGGGGATAGTATTATTGTACATTAGGTGAGAACAAGTATATTCCAAATCCATGGTGGTGCCTGAAATGGATTCTAATGTGAATGAAATAGTGGATCTAGTTCTATGGAAATCATAAGGTTATATGAAAGGATTGATCAAGTGTCGAGCCTCGTTGAGTTCAGGGTATAATTCTAGTACATTGGAAATAGAAACATTGCACTCTATATATTTTGGAATAATTCTAGTGGCTTTTTTCATGTCATGAGCAGTGGAATAAGTGGTGTTCCCAATTTTTTATAGGTGTTATGTAGATACGTTAGATTATGTAAGGGTGATATGTGTATGATCATGTTCTATGTTTTAGAAATGCATGCCTGGATTGGATATAAAATGACTCATGGGAGTATGAAATTGTATCTGTGATTTGGTGGTACGATAGTGTGAAAAATTCATAGTTTTAGGGAATAAACCCATATACATTGTTATGTGTGTTTCACAACATGTTTTTGGTCTCCCCAAAGTTGTATTTTATATTAGGTCTGAGGACCATAAAGAATCATTACACAAAGAAGTACCATATGTATGGATGGAAATGGAAAAGAACCTCAGTTGGGAATGTGGGAATTGGTTTGGATAAATTAAATTTTACATAGTCAATCTTGTATATCTATATTGTACTTATTTTGATGTGATTATGGCATGGATCAGGAGGATGAAGTCATTTATTGTAAATATGGGACACATTTTAGACAGTACACAAGGAGATGTGTAAGTAATGAAATATAGTTGGGATTCCATCATACATCATGGAGGGTGTGTTCCTCACTTAAAATGAAATTTAGTGAGTACTAAGAATGTAGTTCCATCAATTAAAAAAACAGTGTTTGATGGTTGGAATCACACTTGGATGTGATAATTTATAACTATGCCCAAACTTTATGTTTAGTGTAAGATGATATATGGGGTTTTATATCATGTATTTTACCTAGTGGGGAAATGAAAAAAAACCTCAATGGTGGAGTTTTTTTGTTAGTCAAGGGTATATGATCCATATAAAAGAGGGGTGGATGATCTACAAGACTATTACTTTAATGGATTTGATGTCACCAGATGATAGTGCAAGTGTTATTTAGATGTAGTAGGTATTTATATGTAAATTCCATAGGTTAATCCCAGTTTATATTGAGTGGATGATTCATGACCTTCAAATGAAATTAGGAGTTAGTCTTGATCTATGATGTTTTGGATTGGGTGGGATTGGGATTCCTCAATAGATAGGAATCAATAACTAATAGTGAGATAGAATATTGTTTGTATCCGTGATTTTGAGGAAAGTAGGCCATATAATGTTTGCATTATGATATCATTTGATGTGGTATGTGAAGATTTGAAAACCTCATTGAGTCTATCATTCTGGATGCAATAGTTTTGTTTTAGGAGTTGACTGAGGATTTTGAAGAATAAATCAGCATATTTGGGATATTGTTGGATGATATAAGAAATATTTTTGGGTGAAATTTGGAAATAAGAAAAGAACTTATGTTGGGTTATGGTCTCAAGAATACTGAGGTATGGATCTTTGGGAATGGTGCTAATAGTGTTGGAGGAACATTTGGAACATTCCACATTATTAAAATTATAACAGAATGATATGTTGAAGTTCACAATAAACCTTATGAATTTTGTTAGACAATAGGGAATACAATAGTTCAGATAATCATCTTGACAATGAAATGATAGTTTCTAGTTGCATAAAAAAAATTGGGGTGTCGTCTGTGTGTTATAATATAATAATAGTGTTAGATATGTGTTGGGGGCCTTCATTCTTATGTTTGGAGTTACATTTTTTGGGATGGTTAGTTTCCATTACTAGAATGCAGCTATATGAATAGGATTTGATAACAAAAGTACATCTCACGATGCAGTTGGATGATCTCTATGAATTACAAGGAATGATTAGTTTTATAGTGGGGTGTTTTTAATGAACATGTGTATTGGTAAGATGGATTCTTTGTGAGAATTTGGAATTTCTAATTTATGGCGGGGTTAGGATTTCATCTGACTATTGAATTCATGTTTTGAGGTTTATATCCCTTATAAAGATTAGCATATTATGTGATGTAGGGAAAGGTGTAAGGAGAATAGTTCAATTGACATCTAGGATAGATTGAGGCTGTGTGGGAAGCTGTAGCATCCACTGAAAATACTACATCCTTTCACGAATACAAGCATCCCTCAAGTTCTCCACGACTAGCTGGTGGCCATATTCCATCTATTTTATGGCACATATGAGGGGTTTTAATGGGAAATGATATTTTTCTTTTAGTCTCATAAAACAACTTAACTAGGTTTCCTCTTAACTTTTGGTTAGTAGACCACCATTTCAGTCCCCTTATTCCCTTGTTAACCCATTAAAGGATATCCTTATATACACGTATGTTTTAAGAATCATCACTTTTGATCAGGATCCCATATTGAGTGCTTCACACTACTTCCCACTATTTTGGATTTCATTTTATATCGTTTGATGTTCCTCTTGGTTTAGCTAATATTTCATATTTTCAATTTCATTGTCTGGTCCCCTATTTATTTATGATAAAATATAAATCGATAATCTATATTGGATTAGTGGGATTCACTATGAATGAGGTTTTAAGTCCCCTTAAATAAACCCAAAATATTTCTTATTTATCCACGATCTCCGGTTATATTGTTATGTCACATTTCCATGAGTTGACTTATGTTTAATAGAATGTTCTAAAGTATTATTTCAATGGTTAAACAATTAAATATTTATTCAATGAATAGAGCTAATTATATTTCTCTATATATCCCCTTAATAACATGTTGGACATGTAATTTGAATGATAAATTTTAATTTTTTCTATGCAAAAGTATATTATGTTTGTTAAAGGTACAATAATTATTGAATTATTGAAAAATTAATTGTGGAGAAACTCAACAGTTGTGAAATTGAATCCTACAACCAATAATGGTGTAATGGGTTTATAAATTTTGTTGAGCCCTCTGGGAAAATTAGTTGAACTTATATTTTGATAATCCCAACTATGCCCAATCATATTTTAATTATGCTAAATTATATTTTGACAATCTCAATTATGTTCAAGTATAGTTTGATAGTTCCTATATTAATTAATGATTAATTACTTATTTCAGTATTTATGTACACCATGCACATATTCATACATTATAATGTTTATATTATCTTCAGAGAATTCCGTTACTAAATGGATATATATTCTAACTTGACCCTTTCTTCAAATAGAATTCTTAAACAGACAAGTGGTCACTGTTACAGAACAAGGCTACCGATATGTAAAGGTTATCGATATGCAAAGCCTACCGATACCTAAAGGATAAAGATACATAAAGGTTACCGATATGCAATGCCTACTGATACATAAAGGCTACCGATACGTGAAGGTGGCCGATATGTGAAGCCTACTGATATGTGAAAGTCACCGATACAGACAAGTCACTGGTACGTCAAGCCTACCGATACAGACAAGCCTACCGATACAGACAAGTTACTAATCAAGTCTACCGATAGACATGATGTCTACCGATACAAAGCCTACCGTTACTCAATGCTACCGATATCCAAAGCAACCGTTCCAGAGAATCCGACGCTGCCTTAATTTCTTTATCTTTATTTATTCTAAACAACGGTCACATTAGGTATATTTTAATGATCTGTCATTTATTTAATGAAGGTTCTTGGATGTCAGGGAACCGTACCTTGTACCTGCAAAATGAAATCATTCCTTTTGCCGGAGCTCCTTCCATAAATAGAAGAAGTCCCTGTTGCTACAAAAAAGGAGAAATATACACACATACCGAATACACAAGGAATATACACAAGATAGAAGCATACATGAAGAAGAACATACAATAAGTGCTCAGAGAGATATACATTCACGATCAAGAAGACACATAAGCTCATACACATTCACGAGGATTTTGAAGAACTTCATCTACTAAATTTCACTATCTCTGAACCTGGATTTCAAGCATACGACACTCTGTTTTCCAGACATAAACTAGAAGAGGACTCAAAACCATTTCTGATCAAATCCGAAGGAGTCCAGAGCTACACTGCAATCACTAGAGCCATTCTAAACTGTTTATCTTGCTCAGTGATTTAATATTTACATTACGAGCAGTGTGTGTCATCAGTTTTAATTTACACATACACTGTCTCCGGAACCTTAACTGGAGGATCTGTAAATCCTCATTCAAACTCCGTTAATCTTCTATTTCCCACTGTGGATAATGGTAGAGGTTGTGTGAGACCTGGACAGCTGTATTTACTGTTGTTTTAGTTTCCCATGAAGAATTGTGGTAGAGGTCTTTTACTTGGACAGTTGTAAACTATTGTGAACCCCGATCCAGGGTGTGGATCAAATTTATATAAATTGTTGAGAGGACTAAGTCTCGGCTTGAGACTGAACCTCTTGGTTATATCTGCTGTGCTTTATTTAGTTTTATCTAAAACCTTTTATTCCACTGCTAAGTGCTTTAAAACCGAAACCGTTTTTCAAAGTTACTATGGAAATTAAATTATCAAGTGTTTGCATTAGTTGTAAATAATTAGGTTAGTTTCAAAATATGATCTGATCTTCTGATTAGATTAACTGGGAATTAATCAATCCCTTGAGAACCTAACTGAAAGTTTACTTTAGTTCAAATTCACTATAATTCAATTAGTTTTTTTTAAATTGGGGGATTTTATTAAAGGATTTTCTAAACAGAAATTTTCATTGGAACTCAATTCACCCCCTCTTGAGTATCCACTATGACCAACATTTGGTATCAGATGGCTAAAATATAGTCTGAAGTACTCTGTTTTTCAACAGTGATTTTAGATGTATTTTAATGTTCTTAAAATTTCTGTTATTTAAATTTTTATCTCTTTAAAATTTTTGTTTCAACCTAGTTATCATGGACAACAGACTTGAAGGTGTTACTACTAATAGACCACCATTTTCAATGGAAACAACTATGCTCAGTGGAATATTAGGATGAAAATTCATTTAGAGAGAATGGGTTTTTATATTTGGACTGCCATAGAATCTGAATATAAAATTCCCACTACTGTTAGATCTACATGGAATGAAGCCACTAAGACAGCTCACAATAATAATTGTAAAGCTATGAATGATCTGTATTGTGCTTTAGGTGATGAGGAATTTAATATAATATCTGATTGTAAGACTGCATATGAAATTTGGGATACTTTAGGTGTTTCTCATGAAGGAAAAACTAATGTTAAGGAAATGAGATTGAATAACTATATTATTAAATATGATAATTTTAAGATGAAGCCTGATGAACCCTTTTCTGATATGTAACTCAGGTTTAACGAAATTGTCAATACAATGATCTCACTGGGAAAGGATGTTTCATCAAAGGAGCAGATCGTGAGAATTTTGAGATGCCTACATGACAGATGGAGGGGCACTTCTGTTTCAATCAGAGAATCTTGTGATATAGGTAAACTGCCAGTTAAGGAACTTATTGGTAAGTTAATGATGTACGAAGAAGAACTTAAGGTAAACAAATAAGAAGAAGATGAACCAAAAAGGAAGTCAGTTGCCTTCAAGACATCTACTTCAAAGAATAAGGATAAAGAGAAAATTCAGACCATAAGTGATAGCTCAAGCTATGAAGAAAGTGAAAGTGCATCTGACAGTGATGCAGAAATGGATCACATAGCCAGAAGATTAAAGATGTTTTATAGGAAAAAGAAGTTTTTCAGAAAATCAAATTACAAAGGTAAGTATGACAATAAGGGACACTGGAAAAAGGACTGGAAGAAATCTGAAAAATTTGATGAAGTTGTCTGCTATGAATGGAAAAGAAAAGGACATAAAAAACCAGACTGTCCAAAGCTGAAATACAAGAAGAAGTATGAGTATAAGGACAATAAGTATAAGAAATCCATGAAGGATACTTGGAGTGCTTCTGAGGATAGCTCCAGTGAATCTGAAGCTTCTGAGACTGAAAACAGAAATAAGTTAAAGATGTGTTTTATGACAAACACTTCTGAGGTAACATCTGTAACTCCTGCTTAATTTTTTTATTATTCTGGAGATGATTCTGATTCTGAAAATATGTCAAAATCTAAACTGTTTCAATACTGTGATATGTTGTAAGAAACCTGTAATGATCATAAAGGAAAATACAAAGGTTTAAAGAAACAATATGCTTTAACTATTAAACATAAATCAGATATTGACATAGAAATGGAAAAGAATGCTCAGATGCTTAAAGAAAACACTGAACTGAAATTGTCAAATGAGAAACTTAGGAAGGATTTAGAAAACTATACAAATGGAAAAGACACTCTTACTCAAATTCTAGGTAAGCAGATTGCACCTAGATATAGTAATGGTATAGGATACCAACCTGGACAAAGAAAAATTACCAAAACTAGATTTATTCCTAAATTTGGACAGAATGTGGTTAGTTATAGTTCTGGAAGATCGTATGTTTCAACTATTTATATTCATAGTTACGGTTCTAATAAAGTTTATATTTCCAAATCTATTGATTCTACAAATTTTATGAGACCCATAAGACAAATTTGGGTACCTAAAGGTTTGTTGGCTAACCAGTCTGGACCCAAGCAAATCTGGGTACCAAAATCATTTCCTATCTAAATCTATTTTGTAGGGAACCTACTTAAAGAGCTCCAGTAAAAAGACTTGGTACTTGGACAGTGGATGCTCAAGACATATGTCAGGAGACATCTCATGTTTTAAAAGCTTAGCCAGAATTGATGGAGAGTTTGTCACTTTTGGTGATAATTCTAAAGGGAAAATCATCAGTTTAGGCCAGATTGGTAACACTAACACAGTATTAATTTCTAATGTTCTATTGGTTGATGGACTAAATTATAATTTACTAAGTATTTCTCAGTTATGTGATGATGGATTCAATGTTAAATTTGAAAATGATTATTGCAATGTTTTTATTTCTAAAAATGCTTTTGTATTTTCTACTTTGTGAAATGAAAATGTTTATGCTATTGATTTAAATTCTTTAGCTATGCAAAATATTACTTGTTTAAATTATTTTCATAAAGAGTCTTGGCTTTGGCACAGATGATTAGGACACTGCAATGTACATTCACTTAGAAAACATACTAAGAAGAACTTAGTTAGAGACCTACTAAAACTTTAATTCCTAGCAAATAAGGTTTGTAATCCCTGTCAAAAGGGAAAGTAACATAAAGTTTCTTTCAAATCAAATAAAGAAGTGTCAACTTCTCAACCTCTCGAGTTGGTTCAAATTGATTTGTTTGGACCTTCTAGAGTTTCGAGTTTAAATGAGATGCACTATGTCTATGTTCTAGTAGATGACTATTCTCAATATACTTGGCTATATTTTCTAGCTCAAAAAAGTGATTCTTGTTCTTACTTTGTTAAATATTCCAAGTCTGTATAGAACCTTATTGGACTTACGATTAAATCCTTTAGAAGTGATCATGGCCGTGAGTTTGAAAATCATGAGTTTGAATCCTACTGCTCACACAGTGGCTGTAGTCACAATTTCTCTGCCCCTCGGACACCTCAGCAAAATGGTGTAGTAGAAAAGAGGAGTAGAACCATTCAAGAAATTTCTAGAACCATGCTCAATGAGTATGAACTACCTGTTTATTTTTGGGCTGAATCTGTCAATACAACTTGTTATATTATCAATAGAGACTTGATCAGACCTCTTCTTAAGCGGACCCCTTATGAGTTGTGGAACCATAAGAAACCTAATGTTAACTACTTCAGAGTTTTTGGTTGCAACGTATTTATTCTTAATACCAAAAATAATATTGAAAAGTTTGAATCCAAGAGTGATGAAGGAATTTTCCTAGGTTAATCTATTTCCAGTAAATCCTATAGGGTTTTCAATAAGAGAACCAAATGTGTGGAGGAATTTGTTCACATCAAATTTGATGAAACTGATCAACATGATCCTAAGAACTCTCTTGAAAATCATGAATATGATCTCTCTGTTTTGGACCTTAATGATAAAAATAGTGGACCTATAGTTAAAAAATAAAGTTCCGTAAATTTTCTAGAACCTACTTCTATTGATTACCAACCTGTTGATGAACCTGAAATCTCTAGCCTTACCTTTTCAAGACTAATTAGGATTCTAAAGAACCATCCTTTAGATGCTGTTGTAGGTAATATAGAGAGAGGAACACAGACTAGAGATTCTCTAAGAAATCAGGTTGAACATCAAGATTTTCTTTCACAGTTAGAACCTAATAATATCAATGATTCTATCAATGATGAATTTTGGGTAATAGTTATGCAAGAAGAACTAAATAAATTAGAAAGAAATAAAGTCTGGGAACTAGTAGAAAGACCTAAAGACACTTTGACCATAGGCACAAAATGGGTGTTTAGAAACAAAGTTGATAAATCTGGAAACATCATTATAAACAAAGCTAGACTAGTTGCACAAGGTTACAATCAAGAAGAAGTAATTGACAATGAGGAAACCTTTGCACCTGTATCTAGATTAGAGGTAATTAGGATATTACTTGCCTTTTCATCACATCTGAATTTCAAATTATATCAAATGGATGTGAAAAGTCCTTTTCTAAATGGTTTTATTATTGATGATGTTTTTGTAGAACAACCACCTAGTTTTTCAAATCCTCACTTTCAAAATCATGTTTTTAAACTTTCTAAATCTTTATATGGTTTAAAACAATCTCCAAGAGCTTGGTATAAAAGACTTACAAATTTTCTTATTTCAAAAGGATTTACAAAATGAATTGCTAATCCCACTCTTTTTATAAAAATAATTTCAAAAGATGTTTTAATAGTATATATATATGTTGATGAT
Organism: Viscum album; assembly: GCA_963277665.1. Taxonomy (NCBI): domain Eukaryota; kingdom Viridiplantae; phylum Streptophyta; class Magnoliopsida; order Santalales; family Viscaceae; genus Viscum; species Viscum album. The sequence continues at coordinate 1,767,114,647 of OY728140.1, forward strand.
ATTATTTTTGGATCTTCTAAAAATTCTCTATCTACTGATTTTTCAAAGGTTATGAAAAATGAGTTTGAAATGAGATTAATGGGAGAGCTTAAGTACTTTCTTGGATTTAAAATATTTCAAACTAAAGATGGTATTATTTTGAATCAGAGTAAATATAATAAGGATTTATCAAAACGTTTTGGTTTGGATAGTATTAAGGGAAGTGATACACTTATGAGTACCGTCTGTAAATTGGATACAAATGAAACTAGGAAACCAGTGGATCAAACTAATTAGAGAGGTATGATTGGGAGTTTACTTTATCTTACTACTAGTCGACCTGATATTATGTTTACTGTATGTATGTGTGCTAGATTTCAAGCTAACCCCTAAAGAGTCACACTTACTTGTTGTCAAAAGGATTTTCAAATATCTTAAAAATACTGCTAATTTGGGATTGTTTTACCCAAAAGGACAATTGTTTGATTTAATAAGTTATTCAGATGATGACTTTGCTGGATGCAAGTTAGATAGATAGAGCACATCTAGAACATGTCATTTACTTGAAAAGTCCCTAGTATCATGGTGTAGTAAGAAACAGAACTCAATTGCATTATCTACTGCTGAAGCAGAATATATAGCTGTTGGTAGTTGCTGTGCACAGATTCTGTGGATAAAACACACATTATTGGACTATGGATTTGATTTTAAACGTGTTTCAATTAACTGGGATAACACTAGTGCCATCAACATATCTAAGAACCCTATGTCTAACTCTAGAGCCAAACACATTGATGTTAGACATCACTTTCTAAGAGATCATTATCAAAGAGGTCATATAACTCTTGAATTTATAGGCACTGAACTCCAATAAGCTGATATTTTCACTAAGACTTTAAGTTCAGAAAGATTAAGTTTCATTAGACACGAGTTAGGAATGATAAATTACTCATAAACTGTTAGATAAACCTCACCGTTAGATAAACCTCACCATTAGATAAACCTCACCATTAGATAAACCTCACCATTAGATAAACCTCACCATTATAGAAACCTCACTGTTAGGAGATACCTCAATGTTTGATGAACCTCACTGTTTAAGGACACCTCACCGGTACATCTCTCATGCTGTTTTAAATTTTCATATTAAGGCCGAGTCTTTAAGTTTATTTTTAATATAAGATTTATTTTATATTTGAATCCTAAATGATATTAAACCCGACTCTAGACATCACTCAATCACCGTGAACCCGTCAGTTTGAATCCCTCCTACCTAAACCTCTCAAGCTCACAAAACCCTAAACCTCAGAATCTGAAATTGCCCATGTGAGGCGGCCCTCAGTGGATGAAGGGAGTGATGCGCCGCAAGCTAAGAAGCATAAAGTAACCAATGCTGGTGCTAGTGGAAGCAGTAGAGATGCTGTTCGAAGGAATCCTATAAATCCGCATTTATCGAAGCGAGAAATTATAGTGGAAAATGAGTTATGTGCGGAATGGCTACTGGGAAGCAAGTCCTTGATTATGAAGATCTTACAAGAGAAAGGATGGGTCGAATGTTTCATGAACAATAATGGACCGTACTATCCTGCTCTGGTAAAATAGTTTTATGAGTTTGTCTGTTTTTAGACATCAGAAGAGGAGAACAGTATGATTTCCTACGTAAATGGTCAAAAGATTTTGTTTTTATCTGTTGAATGGGCTGAGAACCATAGAGTTCCTCATGAAGGTGATTATAGATTTTATTCAAAATCCATACGTACTGCTAGTGAATTTTTCAATTATGAGGATGCCTTGTTAGAGTTGACAGGAAATGGAACTCCTAGAAGGGTCATTGCTACAGAGATGGGAGGGGAGGATAAACTGCATTTCATGTTCATTCAGCATGTGATTAGTCCAAGGAGAGGAGATTTTTCTACCCTCATATTTCAAGATATTTATTTGTTGTATCTGTTAAAACATGGAGAAAAGGTGAACTTGTACCGATTGATTATGATTCAGATAAATAGATTACTAGACCGAAGTCTAAGTCCAATGCACCTTTCTTTTCGAAGTTAATTTCTATTATGTTGAAGGCAAAGGAGATAGCTGGACCTCAAGATGGAACTGTTGTGGTTAAGGATATCTTTTTCCTCACCAGTACTGTGTGTAAGTTTATGAAAGTAAGCTGGAACCCTTGGAAGAAATCATGGGTTAATGATGATGGTGAAGTTTATGACAAGTACACACCTGTTGATCATCCTTATAGACCAAAGGATATGGGGGATCCTGGTCTTGGACCAGAGGAGCCAGAACCGGTCTAAAATGATAATGAAGTTGAAGCTGAGGAGGAAGAGACATCAGTTGAGGAAGGAGGAGACCCTGATTTACCTCCTAGTCCTATGCCCCAAAACATTTCCTATGGAGCAGCTAGCCCCCCAAAAGAACTACCAAGGAGAGAATCTGTTTTGAAGGAAAATGATACTGAGACCACAAAAGAAGAAGAAGAAGCATATTAGTATGTTGTTAGGGACACCTCTGAAGAGGATGAGGCAACCGAATCAGATCATCTTGCTCATGAAGAAAAGGAGGCTGATGTTGAAGCAGATGATGAGGAAAATGAAGAAGAAGATCTCAGTTTGAGCCCTTTGATAGACAGTACAATCAAGATAGTGCCTGATCAGGAAGCAGAAGTAGCATCTGTTGATGAGAGAGTCTTTGAGCCCTCAAAGAAAATGGTTATTGAATTTTCTGTAGTTGCAGAGGAAGTTATAGAATTACCTCAAGCAGAACAGTTGGAGGAGATTCCTCAGGTGAATTCTCTAAGTGAGGGGGAGCATCTTGGTTCAGTATCTGTTTTGTATGACATTGAAGGTTGGTCATCAGATCTAGGATATATGGTTCTTGTAATTTCCAATGGAGATTCAGATGAGGAAGACCAGCCCCAGAAGGAATCTGTTACCCTACCTGCAGTGGATGAAAATGTGGCAACCAAGGAGGACCTTGAGTCTTTAAAGGCTGAATTGAAAGAAGCACTGAGAGAGTCAGTGGCAGATTTGAAGAAAAGTCTGGTTGAAGAGATGAGGAATGTGGAGCAATCCCTGGAGCTATCTCTAGGATGTTCTGTTTCTAGTCCAGTAAAGGAAATGATGGATGACGTTAAGGTGTGCCATAATCAAATTAAGGGTTGGACAGGAGCTGTGGTTTCTCTCAAACAATCAATTGCTTCATTGACTGATTTGAACAGTTCTCAAACCCAAGTGAATACTGATATCAGATATATCAAAGAGGTAGTCAAACAGTTTGTGGAAGTGTTTGAGGCTTTTAGGAAATCAGTCAAATAACATCTGCACAGTCAAGATGAACTTGTTTAGAAGGTGGTTAGTAATTTGACACAATCTTTCAAGGAGACAGTATATTTTTCAGTGAAATATCTTCCCTCATCCAGCTCCACTGTGAGCCTTGACCAGATCAGATCTGTTATTCAGGAAGAGTTGTATAAGGCCAGTCTCAGTGGTGCCTCAGGCACTCAGATCCTTGCTACCACTAGGGAAGTTAGTAGTTTTGTTCGTGATCACCTACGAGCTGCTACTCATTCTCAAGAGGCAATTAAAAATAAGGTGGATGCTTACTTTGATAAAGTCTACACCAAGCATCAAATGACCATCCATTTCAATCTTTTGATGGAGAATCTGAAGTTGCCTCCAATAACTCAAGCTTTCAAAGAACAGGTTAGTAAGCTCAGGGAGCTTACTCCTGCCTTGGACAAATTCATTGAAAATCGAGATGATTTTGTGTCAGCAATGGAGAAAGGAGGTAGTATTATTGTGGATTTCTGGAACATGTTACTATCATTCTTGCATGTGGATGCCAGACCTGTGATGGTACCTTCTGCCCTTCCTACCTCTTCCTCTTGAAGTACACCTCAGTTGACTCCAGTTCAGGCTATTCGAAGCTTAACACCTATGATCCCACATAAGAGCACCGATTTCATATCCGGAACAGTTTCAGTGGCTGACCCTCCAGTTGTTCTTTCAGCTATTACCAAGCCCTCAAATCAATCTGAACCTACACCCTCTTCTGACCCTAAGGGAAATAATTCTATTCAAGAAGAATATTTAGTGATTCTGTATGTTTTTTGGGATTCGGTTGTATTTATTTTTGTAATACTAGAATTTTCAGTTTTTACATTTTGTACATTAATAGACATTTAGTCTTACATTCTCCACTTTACTGTGTTTATGTTTCCTTGCCTTCTGATCTTTCTCTAACTCTACCCTTCTTTTTGTTAATCACAAAGGGGGAGAAATTACAGCAAAGGTGAAAAATGGGGGAGAAAATGAAACTAGAAAATCAAACTAATGAGAACTGGGAGTGCAATTGAAAGGGGGATAAAAATGAGAACATTGTTTTAATGTTTTTTTAAATGAGAATTTTGTTTTAAAGTTTTTTTTGGTGATTTTTCCTCTAAAACTATCTTAATTTTCTTAATACTTTGGAATAAGTTGTACTAGGTTGTGATTATCAAAAAGGGGGAGATTGTTGAGCCCTCTGGGAAAATTAGTTGAACTTATATTATGATAATCCCAATTATGCTCAATCATATTTTAATTATGCTCAATTATATTTTGATAATCTCAATTATGTTCAATTATAGTTTGATCGTTCCTATATTAATTAATGATTAATTACTTATTTAAGTATTTATATACACCATGCACATATTCATACATTGTAATGTTTATATTATCTTCAGAGAATTCGGTTACTAAATTAATATATATATATTCTAACTTTACCCTTTCTGTCAATAGAATGATTAAACAGACAAGTGTTCACCGTTACATAACAAGGCTACCAAAACGTAAAGGTTACCGATATACAAAGCCTACCGATACGTAAAGGCTACCAATACGTAAAGGTTACCGATATACAAATCCTACAGATACGTAAAGGCTACCGATACGTGAAGGTCACCGATATGCGAAGCCTACCAATATGTGAAAGTCACCGATACAGACAAGTCACCAGTACATCAAGCCTACCGATATAGACAAGCCTACCGATACAGACAAGCCTACCGATACAGACAAGTTACCAATCAAGTCTACCGACAAACATGATGTCTACCGATACAAAGCCTACCATTACTCAAGGCTACCGATATCCAAAGCTACCGTTCCAGATAATCCGACGCTGCCTTAATTTCTTTATCTTTATTTAATCTAACCAATGGTCATATTAGGTATATTTTAATGCTCTGTCATTTATTTAATGAAGGTTGTTGGATGTCAGGGAATCGTACCTCATACCTGCAAAAAGAAATCATTTCTTTTTCCAGAGCTCGTGCCATAAATAGAATAAGTCCCTGTTGCTACAAAAAAGGAGAGATATACACACATGCATAATACACAAGGAATATACACAAGATAGAAGCATACATGGAGAATAACATACAAGAAGAGCTCAGAGAGATATACATGCACGATCAAGAAGACACAGAAGCTCATACACATTCAAGAGGATTTTGAAGCACTTCATCTACTACATTTCACTGTCTCTGAACCTCGATGTCAAGCATACGACACTCTGTTTTCCATAGAGAAACCAGAAGAGGACTCAAGATCATTTCTGATCAAATCCGAAGGATTCCAGAGCTACATTGCAATCACTAGAGCCATTATAAACCATATATCTTGCTTAGTGATTTATTATTTACATTACGAGCAGTGTGTGTCATCAATTTTAATTTACACATACACTGTCTCCTGAACCTTAACTGGATGATCTATAAATCCTCATTCAAACTCCTTTCATTTTCTATTTCCCACTGTGGATAATGGTAGAGGTCGTGTGAGACCTGGACAACTTTATTTTCTGTTGTTTTAGTTTCCCACGAAGAACTGTGGTAGAGGTCTTTGACCAGGATAGTTTTAATCTGTTGTGAACCCCGATCCAGGGTGTGGATCAAATTTATATAAATTGTCTAGAGGAGTAAATCTCGGATTGAGACTGAACCTCTTGGTTATATCTGCTGTTCTTTATTTAGTTTTATGTAAAACCCTATATTCTGTTGCTAAGTGCTTTAAAACTTAAACAATTTTTCAAAGTTACTCTGATAATTGAATTAGCAAGTGTTTGCATTAGTTGTAAATAATTAGGTTAGTTTCAAAAGCTGATCTGATCTTCTGATTAGATTAACATGGAATTAATCAATCCCTTGAGAAACTAACTAAAAGTTTTCTTTAGTTCAAATTCACTACAATTCAATTAGTTTTTTAAATTGGGGGATTTTAGTAAAGGATTTTCTAAACAGAAATTTTAATTGGAACTCAATTCACCCCCTCTTGAGTATCCACTCCGACAAACAAATTTAAATATCCAAATGAGGTTGTATATGTAAATGACTATTTAATGAAATGGTATTTGTTTTCTAAATGGTTTTCCATTTGGTGAAGTTTTTTTCAAATATTTAAAATTAGAATGTGATAAATATTCTATGTATTGGTATTAGGATATTATATATCTAGGTTTGTTAATATTTTCATGTATTCCATGTATTTTTTGTGGTTATTAAAATTAAAATGGTGATTATGGATAATAATTATTTGTTAAAATCCAAATTAATAAACCATTGATAATGATTTAAAGGGATTACATGTATTGATAATTTACGATCCAAATTTTCTAATGAAAATTATTAATTGATATTTCCATGCTTGATGATAGGGAATCCTTGGATGAGATCCTTTGATTCTATATGATATATAATAGTTGTTAGTTATTGGTTGAGTTCCCAGATTTCCTATGAATATCGATGCTTGTAAATTTTGAGAAAAAAATAATATTCTATTGTTATAATATTGATTGGGGTTGGCCAAGAGGAATTTCAAGATCCATATGATTCCCTATGATTTATAGAGATGAGATGGTAGGTCAGATTCCATGGGATTTCTAGGATGAATTTTTAGAATCCATGTGATTTCCAAGAACCACAACATGATTAAGGTACATAAAGAATGTAGAAAACAATCATTATTTCTTTCACAATATGATTAATCAAAGGAAAATATATAGTTTACTTGTATTGTACATTGAAACATAATTACATCATGGACAAGAAAATTGTTCCAAAAAAATCTCATTTAGACAATCATCATCATTTAGGAGAAAGAATTTGAATGGTACCACTACAAAATATCCCTAATAGAATATAAGAAATAAAGTGGGTTGTAGAAATTGATGAATTTGAATGCCATTTAAATATCAATAAATACACATTTAACAAAATAACCATTTCATTTTAAAATTTTACTAAAAATTCAAAAGAAAATTAAAAATTTCATTTACTTAGAAAACAATCATGTAACCATAAAATGGAATTTTTATAAATAATTTAAAAATAATGTAGAAAATAACACTTCCATTTGGAAAAACAATTTTGGAAACATAAATATTTTTTAAAATACATTTATTTTAATGTAAACTTCAAAAATGTAAAGGAAACATAAAATAAAATAATTTTCTTGATAGTTGAAATTCTTTTCATTCCATACATCTTAAATTAATGATACCAATCACATTTTCAGTTAAATATAAACGTGAACTATTTAGAAAAAGTGATGAAGATTAAATTCAATAAAATTTATAAAATGAAAAGATGGGTAACAAATTATTTTATTAATCAGTTAAATAATTATAAAAAAAATTAAAACATTTAAATAGAAAATCGTTTTTGAAGAAAAAAATTTTCAATCGAAAAGATAAACAAAGATGGTTTTTCATAGATACATAATTTCAATTATTTTAAGTAAAATATTGTTGAAAATGAAAATATTAAATGAAAATAGGATTAATAATTATATAAGAATTATGGTTTTTAGAATCCTTGAGAGGTATATCATAATAGTTCAATATTCGATACATAATGATAATCAATCTAGTTAAATTATGAAAATATAACATAAAAATCATAAAATATTTTTATCTATGAATCATAATACCCATGATAGGATAACATTAAATTAATATTTCAATTTAATGAAAATAAATATGTTCATGTTATTACATGTCAAACACGATTTACATACACCTTATAAAAAAATACAATTGGATAAGATGACATATGTGTCAAAGATGGAAAATTAAGACAAAATTATTCTAAATCATTAGTAATATTATGAATTATTATCCCCAATAACATCAAATAAAAAATTATATATCCTAAAAATAATTTTATTGATGATATAAAAATTCAATGGTTCACTACATACACTACATAAAAGAACCAAATCGTGAATTTTTATACATATCCCCAAAACATTAGGGAGACTAGAGATCCATTACCCCACACATAATTTTGATTGAATACGATTTGACATCATATATTGGGGTTTTAAACTTTTTATTAACTTCATACATAACCATATTAATAGTTATAATATAATAAATTATCCTTTTCTAATATCATATTATCCATCCATTATTAAACATTAACAGTTTTAATATTTACTTGTTATAATTTCCTTGTTTTCTCATTCATGTTTATTCATGAATGTTCTAGTTCTTGTGAATAATATGTGGATTTATAATATATATAATAATAATAATTAAATAAATATTATATTTATACTTAAATTATACCTTTAGGACCAATAAATATATTTGGTTCTAAAATATGTTGTTTGTTATAATCAATGAGACAGTAGTTCGTACGTACTCGTGAGTACCACTTCCATTATTCAATGAACATTATGAAAAAGAGTTGATTAATATTTCCTATTTTCAGAATTACCATAATATATTATATAAAATATAATTTATTTAAATTTAATAACATATATCATTCATTATTTGTGGTGATGAAAAGAGTGTCATGTCATTTTGTGAAGGAAGTAGGTGACACATTCACGAACGATATTATCATTCCTAGATTAAAAATATACATATATTATCATTTATTATGATAAATATTACACTAAAAAATTAATTATTTCATTTATATGACATATATTCATTATATTTATCCTTATTACATTCTATGTAAAATGTTAGTGAAAGACGAATCACATCGCTTCACGAGGCAGTGGTCTTCCGTACACACGAGTGACATTTTCGTATCCCATACACAATATTAATTAAAAGTTATATATGATATAATTCCCCCTAAATTATAATTTTACTACAAATATAATTCAATAACTTTTCATCCATCATAATACCCATCCATGAGAGGTTGTAATGTGAAAAACCATAACATCGATTTAAGATGTGTTAGTCCTCTGTACGGAAGAATGATGATTTATTAAACCATTTGATGGAAGAGGGAAATGATTTAGGTTATTCCAATAACATTATGAAATTTCATTATATGGAATATATTATTTATTTTATATAATAATGATTTAATAATAATTTTTCGATGTTCATAAATAAATAAAATAATAACGCTCATTGAAGAACATTACAACTTTTATGGAAACATCATTTTTTTAACAAAGGCCTTCTTTAGAAAGACTTATACAGAAATAAATGAGTATATGATTATATAAGGGAATTAGAGAACATATTTTGGTATTTTTAGGCAAAAAATTTGTTTTTTATGGTTTGAATAACGGTTGATTGGTAGTGACCTTGTATAAGTGAGGTGAGTGGAACACTAGAAATTTTTGAAAATAATGAAACATTTCCACATTGTTTTCATGTTACATGGATCCAATAATGGAAAATTTTAAACAATATAAATTATTATATAAACCAATATCCACATAATAAATTTTATAAAAACTATATGTGGAATTTTTAAAATTATATTTTTAGTTTAACCCCATGATAAACTCATTTATACATTAACCGCGATATGTAATTTTTAATGATTCCACAATGATTTTTTGTTAAAAATAATGTTTATCTAATTGGATAATATAATTTATTCTGATTCAAATATGGAATCCATTTTTCCATATTCAATTAACTTATGTATTGAAATTTAATTTAAAATTAATCCCATAATGGTGATGAGAATGATGGTTTTCAAAGAGAAAATATTCCAAATTCTAAAAGTTTTCTATATCGAATTAATATATTAAATTTATTTTCATTTACATAATTAGAATAATTGATATATAATTGGAAAAATTTTACCTTAAAAATAATTTAAAATAAAATTTTTAATTAAAAATTCTTTAAACGAAATGTTATTTTTTAATTAAAATTTAAACATTTTCATTATACATTAAAAAATATTATTTTATAAAATTATAAAAAATTAATAGTAGTAAAATATTGGAATTATTGTTTAAAAATAAAAATATAAATTATTTTAAGAAAAATTATATAATTTTCCAAAAAAATATTATAAAAAAACCCATGACCAAGATGTAAATAATCTTGTCTAAGTAGTGTATTTATCAAGAACAAGATGATTTAATATTAACTCCATACATAATAACTAATATTGTATGAATATTAATTAAAAATTATAAACATATGAAAATAAATTTTCATTTAAAAAATTCCTAATTAATTTTTATTCTTATTATTTCATATAGGTAAACATTATTCCCTTTAATGCAATTTCCATAAAAAAATTTAATCCTAAAAAAATATATAATAAAATCCAATATAAAGAATATTCAAAATAAATTATTTTGATTAAATTTAAATAAATAATAATTATGTAACCTTAAAACAAAATGGGGAATTAAAATTTCTTATATTATAGAAAATAATTGATATTTTTATAAATATTGATATTTTTCATTATTGACAAAAAACTGTTTCTTTGATAAAAAATCACAAAATATTAATCAAATTAAATTTTGATATTCTAATTTTAGAACTGAAGTAAATTTTCTAAAATTTATAATAAATGATTATAAATTTGTTTAATGAAAATCAATTAAAATACATTATGAAGATTTTTTTTAATTAAACCACTATACCTGAAATTTAGTCATTATTTACTAAACATTTATCAAGTATTAATATTGCATGCGACATATTTATATATATGATAAAGTATTTATAATTATTAATACCCTCCAATTTAATTGAATGGATATAATTGTTATATATATAATGGGTCATTTTATCATGTTGTTGCGTGTTGAATATGTTATCAAACTTAAAAAGCCTTCGGTTGTTTGTAGAAAAAGCTATTGGAGATATTAAATTTATTTAAAATGAAATAAATCATAACTTCCAAAGGTGTTAAATTATATTCTGTGATAATTTTTTCTTGTTATTTTTTCAATCAGACATATTTCTCTAATTTAAAAATATTAGGGTGAAATATCCTCTTGCATTTTAATTAATTTCATGGGTTCAATTTAATCATTTTTTGGTCAATCAAGGGATGTATATTTGATAATAATTTTTTAAAACCCACATCATAAAAAATGAGTAAGGAAACATCATTTTGAAAAAAATTTAAAGGGAATTATGATGAAAATATTTTAAAATACTTATTTGGTTTCCAAATAGTATAATAGAGCAGAGAATCATTTATTTAGACATGGTATACATGTGTAATGTACAAATAATGATAAAGAGTTATATAGATAATTGGCCACAAAAAGTGAATGATCAATAGAGATCTAACCTCAAGACCATAAACTAATGTGGTTTGAAAATGGTCATTTATATCAAGAGAAGTGATGGAAATATGAAAATATATTATTTCCATATCTTTTTCCTAGAGTTGATAAATTAATTTTACATCTAAAAACTGATCATTATTAAATATACTTATATGATGAGTAGAATTTGTTTCTTTTTTTTCAATTTCAACCATAATATTATCCTTTTGTCTAAACCATGAGTATTCTGTGGTAATTATTTATGAAGAAATCACAACAATAATCTTTTTGAGACCACCTAACATTAATTTGGATAAGAATTTTTTTCATGAGTCTTTATTCATTTACAAAAAACGTTTTCATAACATAAGATAATTCCCATAACTAATAATCCATCATATTATAAATTGATATTCAAAATTCAATTGTAACATGAAAAAAATAATCAAAAAATAAAAAACCCTATATCCCAAAAAAACCAATAAAAATCAATATTAAAGTATGGTAAACCACAAAGTTCTCTCAAACCTTTCCACATAAAAATCACATAAATATAGTGGTATCATTAATATTTTAATAGCCAAATAAATTTTTAATACCATGAGTATATATACAATAAAACATGTTTTACCACAATTACTTTAATATTCAATATAATATAATCCTCAAATTTTAGAAATAACAAAAAATTTACTTCCACAAAAATATAAATGAAAAAATCATGTTAAAAAAAATCCTCACACATATTTCATAATAATATATCATCTGCTAAAATGACATTATTCACATTAATATCTCCTTGATTAAAACCTTAATGGGAAACCTAAAACATTGAACTTATGTTCATCCTTAATCAAATAGACTCATGAATGTATGCATAACACTTAATATAACCTCTTATGTAACAAATATGAATATTAAAAATTATCTAATTACTCTTATAATAACAATATAAAAGTATAGAACCTATACCCATACATTTTATTCTGAAAGCAGAAACATTACAATTTTGGCTTTTACATTGATAATTGTGAACAAATTGGTTTTCGAGCCAATATTTACAATATCAAATGTAATAATTATAACTCAAACATTCTATAGGAACTTTTGGGATTAATTTTTTAGAGAATTAGGGAAAACTTGTACATAAATAATACCCCTGATGTTAAATTATCAATTGTCTCACTTTACCCACATTTTATTATTCTACATTAATCTATCATCAAAATACATATGAAGTCCATTCTAGCGATAATTTTTTCAACCTCCTTCTATATAACTTTGGAAAGAGGATACATAAGAAGGGTGAGATCGATTTCATAGTAAGGAGAGACATAGAAATTATAAATTTAATGTCATAAATGAGTATAAGGAGTGCATTAGGGAATTATTACATAACTACAGTGAATGGGAAAATCATAAAAGAACTCATACACATCAATACCAGAATCATTAATCATGAAACATGAAATATAGACGTAAAAAAAAGGAAGGAGTCATAAAAATACATAATTAGGATGTATTTGATATCAATCTTGATCAAATAAAAATTATAAAACAATTGAAAGGATATATGAACTTATTTAGTATCATGAAGCATCGTGATCATAGAACACATATAGAACCCTAATAAGGCCCTTACAAATGGAATTAACATATGGTTGAATTCCAATAAAATTATCTTGACAACATAATCATTACAAAATGAATTATAGAATTATCTAGGCACACCTATAATATAAGTTGTATAGGGAACTCTCATTTCTATATGGGTGCACCAATCATATATAATATCCAATAACAACAACAAAAATTTGGTATATATAGCTCATATAAAAACATTCTTTTCTCCTTTCAAAACATGATTTTCTATGGAAATAAAATGGGTTCTAGGTCAATCACATTGAAACAATATTAACTTATATAAATGAAATTACAAAAATAATAATATATGGAAAAACAATGTTACACACCTATATTTTTTTTTAAATATATATATATTAAATAATTTGATTTCTTTAATGTTTTGTTTTACACGCAGCACTGAGTTTCTACGAATCTTCATTTTATTAATGTAATTATTTGAAAAAGAAAATTATAACATAACCTTTTGAATATATGGTATGAACATGATTAATTAAATATTAATAATATGGTTTATACATGTATATATAATTTATTAATTAATACCAATAAATTTTAAATTAAAATAAAAACCATTATAAAATAATAGAAAATGTTTTTCTGACAAAAAATAATTTAATATGAAATAAAGTGTTTTATACCAATAAATAATCAAAACACACTTGTTGGATTATATTAATTAAATATATATTCAATATAATTATGAAAATCCATCTTATCTAATTTATAGAGGTCATATAAGAACAGATCCAATTTTATACATAAAAGATGTATTTTTTTAAAAAGGCAGTTTCCCACATTTTGATAGAACTCTTGTTTTAAGATGAATTTATTACACGTTAATATATTCTATTTGAAAAATTAAAATTATTTTTAATTGTTTATATTTTTCTCACAAGATTACTATTTGTATGAATATTGGAAAATGCTTAATTTTAACTGAAAATGGATTTTCATATAATTAATTTATATTGTTAAAATATATTTTTGATTGGTTTAAATGTATAATTATTAATTATTAATATCATTTAATCCAATTTATGTCATTTGAATGAAATTTACAATGAAAATGTAAATAATAACATTCAATACATTTTAAATTTTTTTACATTAAAAACTCATTGTTTCTTCCCATATACCGGAATAATTTTATATTAATTTATTCAAATTATGTGTTAAAATCCTGAAAAATTGATTCTGTATTGGTTATAAAAAGCTGAAAATTTATTAAATAACTCACTTATATTTTTTAGACACCATGAATAGTATCTTTATTAATTTTTATTAACATAGTTATGCATAAAAAGGTAATTAAGGGTAAAATTAATTTTATAAACATAACAAAATTACCCTAACAGTGGTGAAGAAATATATTGGGTGAATTTTGGTATACCTTTAAAAATAAGTTCAGATATATATTTATTTAATGGACACTTTTTCATGAAAATTATTTATATATTTTTAAAATCAAAGAGAGTGACAAAAATGTCAGAGTCAAACATTAAATAATTATAATGTTTTTAATAAGGGGACAACGATTAGATATTATTTACTATATATCTTATTATAATATTTAAAATGTTTATCAACATCTTGGTAATTTATTTTTAACTTTTTTAATAGAAATTATTCATAAATTATTACACTATGGTGACATAATAATTATTCGGTTACTAAAAACTCAATAAAGTAATATTATAAAAATTAAAAGGGATATAATTTCAATTAATTAAGGTTATAAATAAATTTAATTTGTTAATATAAAATATTAGTGGTTTATTGAATGTTTTTTTTTGATTTTATCTTTCTGTATTTATTTTCTTAATGTTAGTGTAATGAATAGCTTAAAAATCGACACAAATGATATTTTCTGAAAATAATATTTTATTAAATTATTGAAAAAATATAAAAATAATAAATTAGGGAAATTGAGATTAATTATGTTCTAAAATATAAAAAATGTACCATTTTTTATTTTACTGCTTATATATAAATATGACAACCTTTTAATATTGAAACAGTTGGTAGTGTAGTTGAAATTAAAATATGTTAAATAATGGTTAAACTAAATGATAAGGTATATAATTACATAATAACATGTATAAATTAAAATTTATGATGGTTTTCCATGCTATCACACACTATATTTGAATCCTATTTTGTTTTGAGGTGTATTGACAAATATTTAACTTATTTTAAATAAATATTTTGAGAACATCCAATAGTTCACCTGACCTTCGCTATAAAAGAACACCACCACCCTCATCTAATTTCACCAAAAAAAGTTTTCATTAAAAAAACTAAAAAATATCTTATAAAAATCCCTATACAGATTAAATATGTGTTGGACTTCCAAAAATCCAAACTCTAGAGTCTTTTAGAGGATATCTAAAGGATTTATTTCGAAGATTAGGTAATCACTCTAACAAACCACTCCCTTTTATAATATTATTTACCTCGTATAAATATATTATATATTTCATAGAATAATAAATTAATAATCCCAATTATGATGAAATTTTACTATGATATTAAATTATCATTATGCATCCCTTTTCCCATTGAACATGAAGTGAATGTATCACTCTTGCGTATGTAGGACTTACCATTTCCACGTAATGATACAATAATTTTTCCATCACTATATTTTACGAGTGATAATTTTTATGGGTTTAATGTTTATATATAATATTTATGACATAACTATAATTCAGTAATAGTTATATCACACATAGGTTCATGCATTCAATTTTGTGTGAATATGATAACATCGTTCAAGTGTACGGCAGACTAGCACCTTGTGAACCGATGTGAATCATTCACACATTATATAAAATGTATTAAGAATGGTTGTAATAATAATATTTGATATTCATGAAATAAAATTAAATATGTAAAGATAATATATAGTATATTCTTTTCCTTTTAAAATGACATGAAAATGGAAATGTCGTTCATGGGTACGTACAACCTACCATCTATATGAACAATTTATTTTCTTTTATAATTTTGAATTCTTTGAATCACTATAAATAAATTTTTACTGAATATATTTATGATTTTTATATAAAGTATTTAATAATGTTGATGATGAAATCATTATCTATGTAAGTGGACCAATTGTAACAATTCAAAACATGTACAAAAAATAAAAGGTTACTATTAACATGGATTTTTTATTGGGGGAGTAATAAAATATCATAAGTAAATACTATATGGTATTAAACATTTGAATAAACTGTTTTGGTTTATTTATAAAAAACATATATTAATTCTATATGAAGTTTTAATTTATATGAAGTTAATGAAGACTTATTGTAAGGGGATTTCAACTCACACTTTTATTTCTATGAGACTGATTCCATATTCACCCATCATTTATTTTGTGTAGTGTATAAAATACCTTTAAATTTATTATATTATCCTTATACTTAAAATTTTGGGTATTTACATACCCATTTTATTATCTTTATTTCATGGGGTTTATAGTTGAAAACATACCAAACTAGTAAGCTAATTTTTCTTCAATTTTCTTTCTTTTATACACATGTTATGTTATACCACTTTATTCATTTACAAGGCGTGTGTACTGATATTTTCCGTGTTTTTTCATGAATGTAATTGTTTTCATGATATTCTAATTTTCATTTATTGATATTCTCCCTTAGGATGGAATATTATTTTATTTAATTACAATGTTAAAAAAAAACAGATTAATAATTTATAGGGAAATGGATATCAATGAAGTTTAAAGTAGTTTAAAAAGTATAATTTTTTTTCAAGGTTATTGAAATGAAAATGTCTTCATAAATGATTTATGATTTAAAGATCATTTGTTTTCAACGAGGATATGATATTTTCCTCGTGAAATGTTTCTAAATATATCATTTAAAATTAGGCTTCCATATATGATGAAATATATTGGGGTCACCCATTATTTACTAGTATATGATCTGAGGATATCATTAATATGATTTAAGTTAATTTTTTATGTTTTGGAGTCATGATATTTATGAATTTCATTAATTTTCAATGAGATATTGTTTGATGAAATTTTTATGAAGTCATTTCATTTATTAATTTCTAATGCGATTAATGATTTATGAGCTTTTGGAACATATATATATGACTTAATTATCTAATTTTTGGGACCTATATCTCCCTCCAATGGATTTGGTAATGATTTCTATCTCATGAGATTGAAATTGCTGAAATGTGGAGTGAAATTAGATTAGTATAGAAATTTGCATTCTAAGATTGTATTTTGAGTAAACCTTGACTTCTATGATGGACTTGGGAGAGGATAATTATTACTAAAACTGTTTCGGGGGTGAACCCATTCCACTAAGATGATCTTGGTAGTAAACATTGACTACAATGGAAATCATTTCTTATATTTATGTTTCTACCACAATTTCATGTCTTATTTCTATGTTATGATTTTAATATTATTATATTTAATCCCTTATTATTCATGTATTATGAACTTACAATAATTATTCCATGACTCTTGTATATGATCTGTGACATGTATAGTATGATTATGATTTTTTCTTTTCTTCTCATACCATTGTTTTCATGTTATTCTTATGTATCTTCCTTATTTACCCTTACTGAGCATATGTGATGACCCAATATTGATATTATTTCCCCCAGGATATGATGAATTGTATTAAGTATGATATTTCAATAGTGGTTCTATTTGTGATTAAATATTTTTGTGAAAAGCTAATGAAGAAGTTAAAAGAGATTCCATAAAAGTGTTTTTAATGCTCAAGTGCTTCACCATGGGGTGCACTAGTCCTATTTATCATGAATAATCTATTATCAATGAACCTATGTATTGATTATCACATACTCAAAAAAAATATTAATAAAATTTACCCCTAATTATAACTAGGCTACATATTACATCAATTATGTGGAGCCCATTCTCTCTCTTTGGAGGACAATAATTTGGGATACAACCAATTAATGGTGAAGAAAGAAGATATTACGAATACTACCTTTAAAATAAATTATGAACAATATCCTTTTATAATGATTCATTTTGACCTCACTAATGATATCATAATATTAATGGAATTAATTATTATATTCTTTAAGGATTACATGTTAATTTTTTTTATAGTTATTATAGATGATATATATATTTACACAAAAATCAAAGAGATTCATGTAAGTAATTTTAATAATGAGATAAGGTAATTGATAAAGGAGAATCTATATGCAGTGTATAATAAATATAATCTATATATGAAGTATATACAATTATTGGTTTCACACCCATTTTTTCATTTCATAGTTTTGATCAAATATTTGGACAATCGTGATCCCTTTAATGGGTTTTTGGTGTGATGAAACTTTTTATAAGTTCCATCTACGTCTAATAATTCTACCATGGTCACAATGTTCTCTATGGGATTTTTGAGAAAAATGGTCGTTACTTCATGATTTGGGCAAAACCGCGACCCCATTTTCATATTTAAAAACAAAATTTATTTACTTTATAATTCCATCTTTTTTTAACATTTTTAACCCATTAAACATCCCTCTTGGCCTCCCCTGACATAATAAAATCACCATAACCATTTTTACCCTGTATGAATTCATAATCATGGGGGATTGGGGTTATTTATTTTGTAATTGAGTCATCCTATGTTTCAATTTCCAATTTTAAATATTTTATATGTTTTATATAATGTTCATTTTTTAATATTTTTCAGTAAATCCACCTATTAATTGAGACCAAAAAGTATAGGCTCACCCCCATGTTATATTTTCCTCTTTGGATCTCCTATTTATTTGGGATTAGGGAAATCATCTTAATGGCTTCTCAAATTGTCCAGATTTGAAAAGGTAATTTGTTTCATTCATAAACCATTCATTTCTTTTCTCTTTTCCCCAAAATCATCTTTCCCCGGTTCTTACAGAACTAAGGCAACTCTCCGTTTATTTCAAATCCCTTCCCTATCTTCTAATGGTGTGGATATAAGGGTTGATGAAGTGTTCTCTAGTTATTAAGGTGACTTTCCTTCTCTTTTCTCCTCTTTCCCTGACCACCTTCCAATTCTTCATGGATATGTCTTCTCCCCAGCTCATGACTGACCTAGTGTTATGTAATCCAATGAAATGTTATGGGATGGTTTTTTCTCATTTGGGGATGGAATTCAAAGGTTTTGGGTTTATAAACCCTCATCAGGTGTTATCATGGGTGCACATCCGTTCCAACTTGGTTTTGTTGAAGGGTCTCCCAAGCAATGAATTTATATTTTAAGATTCATCAATTTATTTTTTTTCACCATATATGTATTCCAGAATTTTTTTTCCACCCATTGGATTAATTATTTACAGGGCAAGATGGGTAGTTTATGCCTTGTATTTTGTTTGAAAATTGGGTTGTTTTCATTAATGTGTGAACACTAAGTGTTAATTTAAATGATCCATTTTCTTTAAAACTTGGATTATAATTTTTAGACCCTATTTTATCTATTTAAATATATTTTTGTAATTCAAATTTGGTTTTATAAATTTTTTAGTCTTAAATAGTGTTTGTTTTATTATTTTTTGCATGCCACGTTTTTTTGGGAAACTTCCATATTGGCTATTATGTGCTCTTGGTGATATAAAATGATTATTTAGAATTATAAAAAATATTGGCAGCATATAAATCATTATTTTTTGTTTCCTTATGTGGGTTCTAATATTGTTTTAGGTTTTATAATGAAGTGATTCTCGGTTTTAGGGTGTTCTTTCATGCCTTCTCGGTAAATGGCCCATTGGGAACCTTTATTGAAATGGATTGGTTTTTAATGTGAATCCAATGTTTTTTAGGGGTTTAAGTAAATATTATATTGATTCAAATGGTTGGTTTACACCTGTTTAAGAATATTGGAATTATTTCTTTTGAAAAATGTTGTTTTTTTAAGAAAACGTAATGTATTTTGGAAATTTTCATGTAAAATTTGTTTTCATGTGTACATCATGTTGTATCATTTGTAGCCATTTTATTGTCTATGAAATAGATTTATTAATTTTTTTGGGATTTAAAATTAGTTTTGATATGGGAATGGTGGTTGTTTGTCAATAAAAAAAATATTTGAATGCATTTTATGTGCGAAGCCTCGTTATACTTCTTGAAATTGTTTTATGAAAATTTTAAGTGGTTTATTGATCCATGAAATAAATGCGAAACATGATTTTTGGATATCTATGTGTGTATGATTTGGGACTTATATTTTCAGGTTTAAAGTTTATTTGATAATATGTTTAACTTGATAGAGCACTAAAGGTAATCTCAGGTATCTATGTGGGCATACGTGTTCTAATATGCTTGTGACCCGGAGTGGTTTCTTCCCTATTTCACCTAGAAAGTTTGATGATGAAATCAATAACTAGACTATGATAATGTGGTTGGGGGCCACTAGGTTATGAAATGTTTTTACCTAATAGTATCTCGTGCTTGAGAACTAATATTTTTTATGGATACTTTTACACTACTATATGAGGGACCTGGCACCCACAACGAACTTGTTCCTAGGGGTGTTCCTGGGACTTGTGCTCATTATCTATTCTGTACTCACTGTCATAATATAGTGTGTTTGGTTCATCAATTCAGTAGTGTATGTGTTTTATTTAAAAGTGTTCATTCTTTAAAGTAGTCCTCTTGAAAATTGTTTTTATTTCTAATTTTAAACTCTTTGAAATTGGTTACTACCATTTCATTGTTATGTAAACTTGAAATCATTTTATTGTAACACCCCAATCTTCCACGGTACACTTCTCTTTGAATTATACAATAGCGTGTGTTGTACACAACACTGAGTTCAAGCGCACCACGACTTACCAAACTAGCCGATAAAAAGAGGTTATGAATAGTATTAAATGAATTTTAAATATTATATAATCCTTATAATTTTAATCCATATTATTAGTTTCTAAGACATGATTTATGAACAAATTCATTTTTTCAGATAAAAGAAGTATTTAAAAAAAATAAAATTTTACCGCCTTTTAATGGAAAAGCCTTTTTAAAACCAATATTTGAAACTTTTATATATTCAATTTGACAAAATTAAATTATCCATTAGAATCTGGACATAAGAATTTAGTATCAATAATGTTTTGGTGTCTTTCTGATAACTTTCATATTTTGATGAATAGTGAAAAATACTATATTTTAACTAAAAACAACTTTTTTAATCAAAATAATTTATATTGTTAAATTAAACATTTTAATGGTTTGGAATTATAAATATATTATATTTTTACTATTTAATCTAAGTATGGTCATTTTATGTAGTTTCACCTAGAAATTAGACATAAACATGTGTCAAACGTTTGATAGTTATTATTTCTTAAAAATACGCCTTTTGGTTCGAATGCAGGAATCAATTTTAAATTAATAATTGCAACTTTTATGTTTCTATTTTGGTAAAATAGACTTCATTTTTGGATTTGGAATAATGAAATTATCCTAGGGTGAAATTTTGGTACTTTTCGGATAACTTTTATATTTTGATGAATAGTGAAAATTACTAAATTTTAATTAAAAACAACTTTTTTAATCGAAATAATTAATATTGATAAATTATGATTTTTAGTTGTTTTAAAGTATTTTAAGAATATATTTTTACCATTTAATTTAATTTTTGTCATTGGACATAATTTCACACTTAAACCAGACATAAACAAGTGTCAATCTTTTGATAGTTATTATCTCTTAAAAACACGCTTTTTGTTTTAACAATAGGAATTATTTTTAAATTAATTTCTACCACTTATGTGTATTGAATTTGGAAAAATGGATCCCATATTTGTAATCAGGATGTTCAAATTGTGTAAATAGGTAACTTTTATTTTTATACATTTTGAATAATTACTGCGGTAAATATTTTATTTACCATGGTTAAGGGTAAATCTGGTAAATAAGGGTTAAAAAATATATTATAATACTAAATTACCATAGAACGTGTCTTAACCCTATTGGATGATACATGGTCGACCATGGGCATCTTTGGGTCAATTTTGGGACCTCATGGGTCCACTTGTATGTGATAATGACGATTTATTTTAATTAAGTTAAAATGAATACAAAAATGACACAAGCATATATCTTTTAGAAAAACAATTTTTACATAAGGTTATATATGTTTTATTTTCGACTAAAAATATTCATTAGAAAGATAAAACGATTTCCTACATAATGATATTTTATTTTTAATTTTTAGACATTAAATAACTTAATTTATTTATGACACAATGATTATGCAGTAATTACTATAATAG
This sequence comes from Viscum album, assembly GCA_963277665.1. NCBI lineage: Eukaryota > Viridiplantae > Streptophyta > Magnoliopsida > Santalales > Viscaceae > Viscum > Viscum album. The sequence continues at coordinate 1,767,137,113 of OY728140.1, forward strand.
TGAAAAATTAAAATAATTGATATTATAAATACCCAAATAAAAATAATTTGAAACTTTTAATTAATTAAACTAATTTTATAGGATAATATGACATATTAGGATTGATTTAATTTACTTTTTTCGAAGTAATAAATCTTTTATGAGTTTCAAAAAAATGAACTTTTGAATAGTGTCAAAATTGACATAAAAGAGTTTTTAAAACAAATATTATATTATTAATTGATATTAAATTTCTAAAAATCTAAGGTTTGGACAAGAGACTTATAGCATGATAGGTGTCTCATTAATGGACAACTTGGGGGTCTCTTGGATGTATATAGTAAGTATATTAACTATATAATATAAAAATACAAAGTGACATGGTAAATGTCAAACTAGTTAACTAAGAGTTAAAAATAAAAGATAAGGTTAATATAATAACCCAAACCTATCTAAATTATATTGGTTGAATGGTTTTTGACCTATACCCACCTTAACGTTTAAATAATACACTTTGGAGCCATTAAAAATTGAATATGAATTTATTATAAATTAATATTTCTAGCTTTTCCAAAGGTTACCCTCACCGCTCTTATAAAAGGGAACTCTTATTTCTCATTTCTTCACACCTTCAAAGCCTTTTGGTTCGGAAAACCTCTGCCCAAATACTCTACCAAATTCCCCCACTACAACATAGAAGCCTTATTTTGATCAGGAAGCCATCCTAAGGAGCCCTTTTGATCAAATCAAAAGGAAGAACCCGAAGAAGAGGTAATGTTTTCACCACCCATTTTAAAGTTTCTTTCTTCTTCCACTTCTTATTTATTTGTTATTACCATTTTAAAATAATAAATCCAGTATCTTATATATACTATTATGATATTATAAACATGGTACAACCATAGTTCAGTATTCTATCCATCCTCTTAATGACATGTCACCATACGTGCGTACGTACGGCTTACCGTCTCCACGTCATGGTGTAATTGTTATTCAAAACATTATTATTTGGATGGGTATAATAATGATGTATAATTCATGTAAATAATTAATATAACATGATAATTATTATTTATATATAATATAACATCCAATTATATATTATTTAAATATGAAAAGAATGATATTGTCGCTCGTGTGTACGTACGAACAACCGTCTCCACGAACGCGATGAGATTTGTTCTCCATCATATCCATTCAAGTATAATTATCATTTGATGATTTAAAAATAATATTTATGGACTTCATATCATTCTGGATATGAATAAAATACAACCAATCCATGACAAACATGGATTATGTAACAAAACATATAAAAGAAAATGAGTAAGTTAACACCCGAAACGACGATAAATCTAAGATATTATTAACAAATAAATGTTAAAAGATCATATATTATATCATATGAATGTATATGATTATTGTATAATTTAATAACAACTATTTAACTATTATACAGGAGGTTAACCTACCCCCCAACAAAGGAATAGTACAAGGTAAGTGGTTTCTTAACTCACTCTTAATTTCGTGAGAATTCCATTGTTCACCACTTAATTATTGCATGTGGTGTACATATACTGCCCATGATTATATTCATTGTGTGATATACTTTAATATATGGGTATATACATCATCATGGTATGATTCTTCCTTCATGGGTGTATGTTTCGTAAGTTACCTAATCGATAAGGGAATTTGAAATTTCAATTTCCACTCATTTGGCTTTACGCATATTTCATTGATTATATTACCCCAAGATTATGTGTGGAATCACTATTCATTTGATTATGTCATAATTTCCACTCCCCTTCCTGTGTATATACTTTTGATACACATAATCACTCCATTGATAATTTCCCAAGTCATTGATATGAATTTGATAAGAGTAATTTTAACTCATTCTCCATTTGTTGAGTAAAACATCCAATTCGTTGGTGTTGTTTTTACAAGAATATGTGTGAATGTACTTTGATTGTTTTACACTGAATATACAATCATATTTAGTGTATTTATATATGTCACATATAATTGTGTTGTTGATTTATCTTTAACCTAAGGATACGACCTTTATGAGAGATTTCATCTCAACTTAAATTCCATTGAGACTCTTTGTTGTTATACACCAAATCACTTTTATGTGGTGTATATAATGTACTTTGACATAGTATATCAGGAATCCATTTATTCTCATGAAATTACAAAGTTTTTATTACCTCTATTATTTGTATTCAAGTGTCTCTCTTTTGGTTAGAATATCTAACTAAAATACCATTTTTAAATGTTTTAAAGACTTGTTCATCTAAATATTTCTCATTAATGTCCATGTTTTAAAAATGTTTTTAAGGATTTATTTATATGGACATTAAAGATTTAAAATTAAAACTCCTTTTAAAATGTTTCAAAGTGGTTTGGGACACTTTGATTCAAAAATCTATTTTTAAATAGCTTCTTGACAAATAGTGTGACTTTTAAATGTTTTCAAGAAAAGGGGGATATTTCTCTCAAATAGTATTGATGGTTATTTTCATTTATGTCAACATCCTTTATTATTCATGATTGCGGTTAATGTGATACAATAAAATCTTCCATATCGTATCGAATGAGTATGTTTGACTGTGGATGTGCTATTTTTATACCATTCATGGTTTGTGGTAAAAGTATTGAAATTTCATATGCTAGTTTTAATACAAATGTTTATGTTATGTTTAAACCTGTTCATATGAGGAATGCATTGGACATAATAAGTGACGGGTGGAGCCCGCTATAGCTCCTCGATGCATCGGTAGGTCTCATGAGACAAACTAGTGTCTTGGAACAAGGCCTTGGAAAAATCTTATTTGTAGTCTTGGCACGAGGCCTTGGTTATGTGGTTATGATAGTCTGGAATTATGCATTCCATCATTATGAAAGTGGTTATTGATATTGCATGGGACTGTTCGACTAGTAGAATATCCATGTGAATAAGTAAATGGAATTATTTCATTTTATCTTTCCCATATTATGCAGAAGTTCATGTTTAAAAGGATTTTGTTTTAATTATAAATTTCCTTAAGTGTTTATGCTTATCTATGAAAGCTTCTGCTATAATTTTATCCTTACTGAGCATCTGAGCTCACCCTTTAAATGTTTTATTTTTCCCAGGATTATGAAGAAGTAAATTATGAATGACCTGTAGGGATAGTATGAGTGTGGACTATGGAGACTATGTTGTTGTTGTTTTCAGTTTTTTATGTAATGTAAACTTTAGTAATGTATCTAGTTACTCCAAGGCTACTAAACTAATCGGTCTTTCGAGACTTGATCTTTCTTGTTATCATGCCAATGTTATGTAATAATGCACCGACTCTGGTTAACTGGGTTCGGGGCGTTACAGTTGGTTTAAGAGGAAGTTTAATACAAACATTGGAAGCTAGATTTAGATAAACTATGATTAGAGCACGTAGACCTAAGATGAACTTTGAGGATTAGTATAGAAGAACTTCCTAAAATTTTGGTATTGTAGAGATTTTGTGAGTTTTCCGAGCAATACATCCTCGTCTGGATACGAGCAGGTAGAGGCGGCTCTGGCACAGATGTACCTAGGGGTAAAACCTGAAAACACCGCTTTGAGCTAGACTCGAACGGGAATTGGTGCACCACAACAGGCCTTACTGCACTCTTGGTTACGACACTCCCAGGGGATATGCTTAGGATAATTTACATTTTCTTTATAAACCGATTTAAGTAATATATATAAGATGAGAGTAAATGACCTTGGTTAATCCTAATATGTTTCAAATTGAGAATATGGTGACATGTTAATCTCTAAATGATTTTAAGACTACTGTTACTCACACAATGCTTTCTGGTTTTAGTCAATGGCTGGATTCCAAGGAAGTCATAGCGACTTTTTGAATGATGTACAAGGTGGGAACAATGGTGGCAATGAGCAACAAAATGGAATATTGATAGGCATAAAATATATCATCTTTATGCCAAATCAGTTTTCCAAAAATATGATCAACAACATATATATTAACCAACTCACAGACTCAATAAGGGAGAGAAAGGTGATGAATGATAAGAGCTCCAGTAGTGGAGACCATGGAGAAAAGAACCCCCAATTTTCATCATGCATGAAATGTGGAAGGAGACACCCAAGAATGTGTCTCAATGGGACAATGAAATTCTTTACGTGTGGGAATGAAGGACATAAAGTGAATAATTGCCAAAGAAAAATGAAGAGTACTATGGAAGAAGATAAAAATGGTCCCAAGAGTCCATTTATAGTCATTTGCCGTAAATGTAGTGGACCTGGCCATTAACCGAGTGAATGGTCTATTCTATAGAATATTTTCTTGGTCAAAGAAGAAGCTACGTGGAAATAAATGGTTGGAGAAATGTTTAAAAAAGTATTAGTGCTCCTTGTTGATGGGTTTACTTTGGAATAATTTTCTCTTGTATTTGTAACCCTGCAGTTTTCCATGTGAGAATGATATTTGAAGAAGAATTGTCTCTTCTCTTGTGGATATAGGTATAAATAACCATTTGGTTATATATGATCATTGGGGTTTGAGATAATTATAAGTTATTATAATTTGGGATGAAAATGCAATCTATGATATAACATTTGTGGTTAAATTATGTTATTTTGAGGAATTTATCTCATTTTGGTAATATTATAAAATATAGTTATTGAAAAAGGACAACACGTAGACCGTGTGACAACACGTCGCGTCGGACAAAGCTGTGGGAATCGAACCCACAACCAAAGTGCGATTGGGATTTATCACCTACCACTGGACTACATGAAGTCCCTGGTTTGTGTAACTATTTTTTTAGTTAAATGATTTTATTGATCAATAATATGTTGATTTGGGTTCTTATGTCTTATCAAATGAATACCTTTAGTATAGGAAAATGATTTGGTGATTAAGTGATAAATTTTATTTTGGAAGATGTTCACTTAATTGGGAACACTATATGTCCAAGGAAAATATAATACTATAGGATTTCATTAGAGGATTAATGGTGGATTTTTATCTATGTTTTTATTGTGATATATAGTGATTTGGGTTATTTATGGAAATGATTAACCTATAATAAAGAATATGTGATTAGGTTAATTACTTTTAAGTATGTTACTTTAAGAGTAGATGATGTCATTTGGAGATACAATTTAATGTGGAAGACTACATTCTTATATGTTTTAGGTTTCAATATTAGTTTGGATTATATTGAAGGATTTTAAGGAAAATTTATTATTGAATGGTATTTATTTAACTTTGGGGTATTGTTGGTTTAATTTTAGAAATTAAGATTAGTATTTTTTTTCTCTAATGGAATATACATTTGGGGGATCATCAGATCTTATACTAACCATTTTGGTTTTGATTAATCTCTAAAGACAATGTAAATATATAGTTCATCCTTCATGGATCATGTGATTCTATAGAAGTTTATTCTAGATCTTCCAGTGTGACCAAGTCTTCCTGAATACTCATCATTTAAAAAAATGAGTTAGTGGTGACAATTTATTAATGAATGAATCTCTACTTAAAAAGTAAGTATATATCTTTATTTTCTTAAGTCAATATCATAAATGAATTCCGCATCCTTATGTAATGTAACTTAAAACAAAAAATGTTGTCTGTTTACTTTCCTACTAGGAGACTAATGACCGTTTGTCCCAACAGAAGTTTGTGGTTTTCTTATTGTTAACTTTCACCCGATCATGATTTCTATCCCTCTCCATTAGAACTTGACACTTAGTTTATCATCCATATCCATGTTTTTTTACATGGAATCCGAGTATGGGTTACCTTGGTTGAACTTTATACCTCTCTTTCTTTCTTTTAATGTGATAGTTTTATTGACTCTTTTTCCGGTGTGGGACTTTCCATTATATTCCCAAGCACAATTTTAAAAAATTGCGAGGATGCAATTTTATTGAAGGAGGGGAGAATGTATCACCCCAATCTTCCACGGTACACTTCTCTATGAATAATACAATAGCGTGTGTTGTACGCAACACTGAGTTCAAGCGCACCACGACTTACCAAACTAGCCGATCAAAAGAGGTTATTAATAGTATTAACTGAATTTTAAATATTATATTATCCTTATAATTTTAATCCATATTATTAGTTTTAAGACCTGATTTATGAACAAATTCATTTTTTCAGATAAAATAAGTATTTTTAAAAAAATAAATCTTTACCGCATTTTAATGGCAATGACTTTTTAAAACCAATATTTGAAACTTTTATATATTCAATTTGACAAAATGAAATTCTCCTTTAGAATATGGACAGAAGAATTTAGTATCAATAATGTTTTGGTGTCTTTCTGATAACTTTCATATTTGGGTGAATAGTGAAAAATACTATATTTTAACTGAAAACAACTTTTTTAATCAAAATAATTTATATTGTTAAATTATACATTTTAATGGTTTGGAAGTATAAATATATTATATTTTTACTATTTAATCCAATGATGGTCATTTAATGTAATTTCACCTAGAAATTGGACATAAACAAGTGTCAAACTTTTGATAGTTATTATTTCTTAAAAATACGCCTTTTGGTTTCGAATGTGGGAATCAATTTTAAATTAATAAATGCAAATTTTATGTTTCGATTTTGGTAAAATAGACTTCATTTTTGGATTTTGAATAACGAAATTTTCCTAGGGTGAAATTTTGGTACTTTTCGGATAACTTTTATATTTTGATGAATAGCGAAAATTACTAAATTTTAATTAAAAACAACTTTTTTAATCGAAATAATTTATATTGATAAATTATGAATTTGAGTTGTTTTAAAGTATATTTAGAATATATTTTTACCATTTAATTTAATGTTTGTCATTGGACATAATTTCACAATTAAACTAGACATAAACAAGTGCCAATCTTTTGATATTTATTATCTCTTAAAAACACGCTTTTTGTTTTAACAACTGGAATTATTTTTAAATTAATTTCATCCACTTCTGTGTTTTGAATTTGGAAAAATGGATCCCATATTTGTAATCAGGATGTTCCTATTGTGTAAATAGGGTACTTTTATTTTTAGAAATTTTGAATAATTACTGCGGTAAATATTTTATTTACCATGGTTAAGGGTAAATCTGTTAAATAAGGTTTAAAAAAAATATTATAATACTAAATTACCCTAAAACGTGTCTTAAACCTATTGGTTGATACATGGTCAACCATGGGCATAATTGGGTTAATTTTGGGACCTCATGGATCCACTTGTAAGTGATAATGACACTTTATTTTAATTAAGTTAAAATGAATACAAAAATGACACAAACATATATATTTTTGAAAAACGATTTTTACATAAGGTTATATATGTTTTATATTCAACTAAAAATATTCATTAGAAAGATAAAACGATTTAATACATAATGATAGTTTATTTTTAATTTTTAGAAATTAAATAATTTAATTTATTTATGACACAATGATGATGGAGTAATTACTATAATAGTGAAAAATTAAAATAATTGATATTATAAATACCGAAATAAATATAATTTGAAACTTTTAATGAATTAAAATAATTTTCTAGGATAATATGACATATTAGGATTAATTTAATTGACTTTTTTCAAAGTAATAAATCTGTTATGAGTTTCACAAAAATCAACTATTGAATAGTGTCAAAATTGACATAAAAGAGTTTTTAAAACAAATATTATATTATTAATTGATATTAAATTCTTAAAAATCTAAGGATTGGCCAAGAGACTTATATCATGATAGGTGTCTCATTAATGGACCACTTGGGGGTCTCTTTGATGTATATAGTATGTTTATTAACTATATAATATAAAAATAAAAAGTGACATGGTAAATTTCAAACTAGTTAACTAAGAGTTAAAACTAAAAGGTAAGGTTAATATAATTACCCAAACCTATATAAATTCTATTTTTTGAATGTTTTTCGACCTATACCCACCTTAAAATTTAAATAATACACTTTTTAGCCATTATAAACCGAATATGAATTTATTATAAATTAATATTTCTAGCTTTTCCAAAGGTGCCACTCACCCCTCTTATAAAAGGGAACTCTTCTTTCTCATTTCTTCACACCTTCAAAGCCTTTTGGTTCGGAAAAACTCTGCCCAAATACTCTCCCAACTTCCTTAAATACAACCTAGAGGCCTTAGTTTTATCATAAAGTCAACCTAAGGATCCCTTTTGATCAAATCCAAAGGAAGAACCGGAAGAAGAGGTAATGTTTTCACCACCCATTTTCATGTATCTTTCTTCTTACACTTCTTCTTTCATTGTTATTACCATTATAAAATAATAACTTCAGTATCTTATACATAATATGATGTTATTATAAACATGGTACAACCATATTTCAGTATTCTATCCATCCTCTTAATGACATGTCACCATACGTGCGTACGTACTGCTTACCGTCTCCACGTCATGGTGTAATTGTTATTCAAAACATTATTATTTGGGTGGGTATAATAATGATGTATAATTCATATAAACAATTAATATAAAATGATTATTATTCTTTATATATAATGTACCATCCAATTATATATTATTTAAATATCAAAAGAATGATATTGTTGCTCGTGCGTACGTACGGACAACCGTCTCCATGAACGCGATGAGATTTATTCTCCATCGTATCCATTCAAGGATAACTATCATTTGATGATTTAAGAATAATATTTAAGGACTTCATATCATTCTGGATATGAATAAGATTCAACCAATCCATGACAAACATGGATTATGTAACAAAACTTATAAAAGCAAATGAGTAAGTTAACACCCGAAATGATGATAAATCTAAGATATTATTAACAAAGCAATGTTAAAAGATAATATATGATATTATATGAATGTATATGATACTTTTATAATTTAATAACAAATATTTCACTATTATACAGGAGGTTAACCTACCGCCCAACCAATGAAAAGTACTAGGGAAGGGGTTTCTTAACTCACTGTTAATTTCGTGAGAATTCCATTGTTCACCACTTAATTATTGCATTTGGTGTATGTGTACTGCCCATGATTGTATTCATTGTGTAATATACTTTAATTTATGGGTATCTACATCATCATGGTATGATCCTTCCTTCATGGGTGTATGTTTCATAAGTTACCTAATCGTTAAGGGAATTTGAAATTTCAATTTCCTCTCATTTGGCCTTACGCATATTTCATTGATTATATTACCCCAAGATTATGTGTGGAATCACTATTCATTTGATGATGTCATAATTTCTGCTCCCCTTCCTGTGGATATACTTTTGATACACATAATCACTCCATTGATAATTTCTCAATTCATTGATAAGAATTTGATAAGAGTAATTTTAACTCATTCTCCATTTGTTGAGTAAAACATCCAATTCATTGGTGTTGTTTTTACATGAATATGTGTGAGTGTCCTTTAATTATTTTACACTGAATATCCAATCATATTTAGTGTATTTATATTTGTCACACATAATTGTGTTGTTGATTTATCCTTAACCTAAGGATACGACCTTTATGAGAGATTTCATCTCAACTTAAATTCCATTGAGACTTCTTTGTTGTTATACACCAAATCACTTTTATGTGGTGTATATAATGTACTTTGACATAGTATATCATGAACCCCTTTATTCTCATGATATTACAATGTTTTGATTACCTCTATTATTTTTATTCAAGTGTCTCTTTTTTGGTTAGAATCTCTAACTAAAATACAATTTTTAAATGTTTTAAAGACTTGTTCATCTAAATATTTCTCATTAATGTCCATGTTTTAAAAATGGTTTAAGGATTTATTTATATGGACATTAAAGTTTTAAAATTAAAACTCCTTTTAAAATGTTTCAAAGTGGTATGGGACACTTTGATTCAAAAATCTATTTTTAAATGACTTCTTGGCAAATAGTTTGACTTTTAAATGTTTTCACGAAAAGGGGGATATTTCTCTCAAATAGTCTTGATGATTACTTTCATTTATGTCAACATCCTTCATTATTCGTGATTGAGGTTAATGTGATACAATACAATCTTCCATATCATATAAAATGAGTATGTTTGACTATGGATGTGCTATTTTTATACCATTCATGGTTTGTGGTAAAAGTATTGAAATTTCATATTCTAGTTTTAATATGAATGTTTATGTTATGTTTAAACCTGTTCATATGAGGAATGCATTGGACTTAATAAGTGACGGGTGGAGCCCGATATATCTCCTCGATGCATCGGTAGGTCTCATGAGACAAACTAGTGTCTTGTCACAAGGCCTTGATAAATCTTATTTGTAGTCTTGGCACGAGGCCTTGGCTATGTGGTTATGATAGTCTGGCATTATGCATTCCATCATTATGAAAGTGGTTATTGATATTTCATGGGATTGTTCGACTAGTAGAATATCAATGTGAATAAGTAAATGGAGTTATTTCATTTTATCTTTGCCATCTTATGCTGAAGTTCAAGTTTAAAAGGCTATTGTTTTAATTATAAATTGTTTTAAGTGTTTATGCTTATCTATGAAAGCTTCTGCTGTAATTTTATCCTTACTGAGCATCTGAGCTCACCACTTTCAATGTTTTATTTTTCCCAGGATTGTGAAGAAGTAAATTATGAATGACCTATTGGGATAGTATGAGTGTGGACTATGGAGGCTATGTTGTTGTTGTTTTCTGTTTTTGATGTAATGTAAAATTTACTAATGTATCTAGTTATTCCAAGGCTACTAAACTAATAGGTCTTTCGAGACTTTATCTTTCTTATGATCATGCCAATGTTATGTAATAATGCACCGACTCTGGTTAACTGGGGTCAGGGCATTACATTTATATTATAATGATTATAGCATGGAAAAAAGTTGTCAGAACATACATTCATATGTTTTATATCAAACTCATAATTTATGTGTCTTTTATTTCAAATGATGTGCACTGGGGATAGAATTTCGGGCTATCCAACATAGTTTTAATTCTCATGCCTGTAGTCTTATTCTATTTTTAGACCTTGTGCAGGTTTCATCTTGAGTTTGATCGCCTTGGATGATGGGTGATCATTGTGATAGAGAGTGACCATAGGAGTAACATGGAGATAGTTAGTGGTTAGGTTTGTTCAGTTGAGTTATTCGGTTTAGTTGTACATTCACTTACATGAGCATCTAATATTCAGTTCACCTATTATATAAATTTGTATTGTGTTATCTATTTCATTATGATGGTTGTTTAATTGTTCATATTTGGGAAAAAGCATTCCATTTGCACTATATTGACTCCCATAATTCTTATCTCCTTCTCTGGAGGGTCATGAACGCCTTTTGGGACTTGTTGTGGATGGCATGGGTAACCGGTTCAGGGTCAAATCAGGGTATTTAATGACTAAATAGTATCAACAGAGGTTGGCCCTCAACAGACCTTTGTTTTTATAGTGTCATTATTATTTTTGTTGATGTTAATGATGATGGTGTAGGATTGTTTGGAGTTGAGTAAGTGCAGAAAGAAGGTCGCGAACTCTTGCTTATTCTGATCCTCGAGTTTCCATGGGAAGTCTGATTTTATTAGTGGCCTTTGTTCTTGTTGATTGTTTGGTATTGGGATATGAAAAGGGGAGTTTGAATAATGGTTTCCATGATCTGACAGGGCCATTAAAGCCTTTTAGAGCTGGGTAACGGTCCTGAGAAGGCTCTTTGTATTGGTGCTGTGTTTGGCATGTGGCCACCAACCATATGGTCAAGTCGCCCACTGACAGTAGTTACCTTTTGTGGGTATCTTGGACCACTCTTGAATACATCAATTATTTTGAAAATCCTTGTGTGAGAATTGTGGATATTGTTTTTCCAAATTTAATATAATAATGGTTTTGGAAATGTATGTTTTTTGAAATAAATAGTTGGAATAAAGTGAAAATGATTTAACAGGATTGTATTTTCCCAAATCTAAATTTTTGGTTTGTTGAAATAAATGTATTTAATGTGTGGATAATTTAAAAGTGATTTTGAAATTTGGTTTTAATTGGAGTGTTTTGGGCAGTTGAAAACTGTTTGAGTCTGAGTAATTAGTTTTGAAAATTTGATTTTAGTGGTTCAGTTTTTCTTAGAAAGTGTCTTCATCTCTATGGACATCAGATTTTGAAAAGATACCTTTCTGAATTTTTAAAAATTGGTAGGGGATACTTTGATTCTCATGGTCATTTTGAATGATGATAAATAGTAAAATGGGTAGGATTTTATGAAAATAGTTCTTGATGATATGTGATTTTTTTTGAAACCATAAAAGGGTTTTTGACTTGGTGGTAACTGTGACATTGATGCAACTTTTTTTAGAATGATGTTGTTGTGTTCTATTCTTTAGTGATTTAATGGGTTCTCACTTGCATGGTTTTATGGATATCTAGATGGATGGCCGGTATGGCATGTTTTTAGGGTACTATGGTGTCATGGAAATGTGAATTTGAGTGAGACTTGATGAAATACAATTGGTCAAAGTTGAAATCCCCCAGGTCAGTTTTTTTCAAAAGTGTTTTCAGCTCAAATATTGTGGCATTTTTCTCTAAAACAATTTTTATGTGGCTGGTTTTCCCTACATCTTAGAAGTGTTGTATATACAGTATGCTTCCTTGTGATTTGGAAGTCATACTCTTGTTGTGTCTTGAGATGGGATTTTGTCGGTGGGTCTGTTTTGGAGTAATGTTTAGTAGGTTTCTAATGATTTGTTTGGATGTTGTGATGTGTCCATAGATGGTTCCTTATTGGAAAAAATTCAATTTGATCAGACTAAGGATTCATTTCAAGGGTTAAATCCACCATTTATAAAGATGCCTCATCCCGTTTGCTGGAATAAACAGTTGTTTGGGATATAATAAAATCACCTTCCTTATATGGTTATTCTCTCAGTTATGGTAGTTTTACTTGATGATATTGATGGGATTCACTGTGTTTGTTGTTCAATCTACTTTACATTCAGAGTGAGAGAGAATGGTGATGTGTATCGTCTAAATCTTTTTTTGGGTATGGGTGTTTTGTTTGATCTAGTGGAATTCATCGAGTGTTGTGATCCTTAACTCTTGACTGTGATGTAGTCTTTGCTTAATCCATCAGAGCTCTAGCCATATGTCTCGAAGTGACGTTGATGTGTAGTTAGGAATTCATGTGGTGGTGGGAGTATGGTTATGTTTGTGCCTCCACCATTGCAGTGAGGTGGTTTTGAAATTTCAATTGTGGTTTCTCATCATTGTAAATTTCTTTTTTCATCAAAGGGAATGTTGGTCTAACAACTCTTGTAGTGCCTATGGTTATACCATCATTGATGAAATCCTTCAGTTAGTGTTCTTGTGTGGACCTCCCATGGGAATTGGGTGTGATCTTGGTTTTTAAATATCCATAGGTGACGAGTCATGGGTGGTTTTAGTCTTTGGTTTTAGCGGTCAAACCATTGGGCCCCTTCCCACCCCTCCTAGTGTGGTGGTGTTTTTTGGCCTATGCGATATGTTTTGGTTATGTTATAGTCCCCTCCAATAGGGATCAGGTAGTTTAAATGATCATGTTGTGTTTTTCTGGGACTAGGTTGGTAATTTGTTGTAAAGGATTTCTAGTTGGCCTCTATAGGATATTCCCAATTCTATATCATGTGGAAATATTGTTTTGTCACTCGTGGATGGTTCATAATGGTGGGGAGTCTATTTTGGCCTCCCATTAAATCATTGTATTTCTTAATATTCATTGGTTTTGGTTGTTCATTGGAATAATTGGGAGAAGGCCCAAAAATATAGTCTTCTATTGGTTGTGGATGAGTGTCTTGATCCTTCCATTGATTTTTGGGAAGTGGTTGTGAGTTGTTGTCTTGTTTTGAGAAATAGCCTTAAGTTCAAATTTTCTTTGTTAAATTTACTTGTGTTATGAGGCTGGATATTTTTTATGAGAAATCTTTAGGCTTTGATCAATCATCTTGAAGGAGTTAGGGATTTATGAGGGTGGAAAGCTTTATTGGCTGTGAGAATAGTCACACCATGTTTTTAATGTCTAGGTTTGGATCTAGTTTGTTGGAAATCCTGATCATTTGATTCTATTTTGGGTGATATTATTGTTTATTTTTTAATTAAAATCTACTTTTAATCATCCTACCATGGTTTCATAGTAGCTTGTTTGTGTGTTTTTTGAGAAAACGGTGGTTACTCCATGATTTGGGCCAACCCGCAAGCCCATTTTCATATTTAAAAACAAAATTTGATTATTTTATAACTCCTGATGTTATTAATATTTTATTACCCATTGCACTTCCCACATGGCATCCCTTATCGTTTTAAAACCAACATTTCCAATTATACCCCAACTTAATTCATAATCATGGTGGATTTGAGTTATTTATTCAGCTATTGGGCCATCCTGTGAGCCCATTTCCATTAAAAATATAATTTTTTTTATATATTATTAATTTTGTAATATTTTTCTGCCATTCCAACTCTCACTCGAGGCTACAAACCCTAGGAGAACCCCATGCCCATTATCCCTCTTTGGACCTCATATTCATTAGGGATTGGGGAGAAATTCCTCAATGTTTCCCAAACTGTCCATATTTAAAACGGTTAATTTATTCATTCCTAAATCATTCATTTTTACTATTTTCTTTATAAATTTACTTTCCCTAGTTCTTTTAGAACTAAAGATACAACAGATTGAGTTCCATGCCTTTTAAAATTTTCTAATGGTGTTGATCTAATTGAAGATGAGGAGTTCTCTAGTTATCAAGGTGATTTTTCCACTTCGTTTTCCTCCTTCCTCCCCCTCCTTCCATTTTTTCATAGCTATATCGTCTCCTATGGTTATTAAATAACTAGGGTTATGTAATAACAACAATGTTTATGGGGTTTTCCCCCTTCTTGTGTTAGTATTCATAGGTTTAGTGTTTATAAACCCTCATAAGGTCTTATCGGGTGTGGGTTTCCATTCCGCCTTGGATTTGAGGATGGTTCTCCAAGGACCTGCCTTTATAATTCATGGATCAAATTTTTCTTGCTGTTTTCACATTATATGAATGCTAAGTATTTTTTTAACATTTTGGTTTAAATATTAAGTGTGCAATAAGGGTAGTTTATGCCTTTTTTATGAAAAATGAGTTGTTTTAGTTAATGTTTGCACACAATGTGTTTGTTTAAATGATTCATTTTTTAGTGTCCAATATGGTTTTTGGGTTTATAAGGATGTGTGTATCAGTTTTAGGGTATTTTGGCATATGTAATTGGTAAATGGCCCATTTGGAACCTGTATAGAAACAAATGCGTTTTTATTGTGTATCCTGCATTTTAGAGGGGGTTATGTAAATGTTATATTGTTTAACATTTTATTATTAAACCTTTTTATGAATAATGTATGTGGTTATTTTGACAAATGTTGTTTTTTAAAGAATGATTAAAGGCTTGTTTAACATTTTTCTTGTAAAAATGGTTTTCATGTGTACTTAATGTTGTATCAATTAGAGCTATTTTATGGTCCCTAACATTGATTTATTCAATGGTTTAGAGGATACAAAATCCTTTTTATATTTTAATGGAGTGTGTTTTTCCTTAAAATATCATTTTTGAATAGATTTGATGTTCAAAGAGTTGTTATATTTCTTGAAATTGTTTTATGAAAATTTTATGTGTTTGTTGATCCTTGAATGAAATGTGAATCATGTTTGTAGGCTATATGTGTTTGTATGATTTGGTAATTAATGTTTCATGTGAAATGTTTATTTTATGATATTTGTAACTTTATTTATCACTAAGAGTAATCTCAGTATCTAGGAGGGACGATGTGTAATAGTATGCTGGTGATCCATAGTGGTTTCGTACATATTTCACATATAATTTTTGATGATCAAAACACTAACTAAAATATGATAATGATGTTGGTAACCACTAAATTATGGGTATTTGTTCCCTACTAGTGGATCGTGTATGATAATGGATATTTTTTAGGGTTACCTTTACACCAAGACACGAGGTACCTGGGACCCCCAATGAACTAGTAACTAGGGGTGTTCTTGTGACTTGTCCTCATTGGAAATTTTTCACTCACCATCATCATACAATGTATTTAGTTAATAAATTAAATAGTGTGTTTGTTTTATTTAAAAGTGTACATTATATAAATCATCCATCATAGAAACTATTTTTATTTTGAAGTTTCATCTCTTTCAAATTGGTTACTACAATTTACTAGTGATAAAAACCTACAACCATTTTATTTTATAAAGATTATAACCTAGAACCATGTTTTGAAAACATAATTTTATATAATCTTTATCAATATTGGAATTTATTTTTCTTTTATTTTTAATTAAGATAATTGGGGATAGAATATCAGGCGAAACTTGTGAGTTTCCACACTCATGTATATAGTCTTTTTTCTGTTTTTATCCCTTGTGTTGGTTTCATATCGAGTTCGATTGCATTGGGAGACATGTGATCATTGTGTTGTAGAGTGACCAATAAGCTCACATAGAGATAGTTATTTTTTATGTTTGGTTTAGTTATACTTTCACTTCCATGTGAACATAATGTTTAGTTCAACATTAATATAAATTTGTCCTGGGCTGTCCTTTTCTTTTGGCTAGTTGTTTAATTATTATATGTGGGTAAAATAACTCCCATGTCTCTCTACTAATTCCATCGGTGCTTGTCTCCATCATAGGAAGACTGGAAACACCTCTCCGGACTTGTCACAGGCTAGCCTAGGTGGCTAATTTAGGTTCGACTCAGGCTGTTTCATGACCATTGGGGTATATTATCTCTAGATAAGGGATATTTTTCGGCTCATCTCAGACAATGAAAATTAAGGACTGGCTTACACCATCATCTATAATGGGGATCTACTGTTTCCTTCTATTAGTTGGGTAAAACTGATGATTAGTATAAAACTTTTCATGCATGTAAAATCCACTACCAAACATAAAACATAAAAGGGTGATTGTATTTTTTAGTTGTGAATGTTAGGATATCTTTATGGGGTTAAAATTGAGGCTTATCAATGTACCAGCCATCATGAATCTATCAAGTGGGAAACATTGTTTAGTTTACTATACTGATTCATAGGAGGGTTAGTGAGGAGTATTAATGTATAATGATAAACTGATAATATATTCCTCATGTTAGTTTAATGTTTAAGCATAAAATAGCCCCACACATGACATGTAGTTGGATATTATTATCATCATATTAGAGATATTGAGACATTATCTATATGGGGATATGTGAAAAATAATTACATATCAAATGATCCATAAATATATATTTATATAGAAGGATAATAATAAACACCTAAAAAGATAGATATATATGATCAAGGGCAATGACTTTCAATCCATTTTTTATCTTGGGAAATCATAAAAAGTAGAAGATTTTCTATATAGTAAGGATTCAACAATTTAATCAATGATGAAAATTGTGGAGGATCCAATCTTCATAGACATGAAAATAATGTATATAGTAATATAAAAATGATCAATATCCTACCATGATCAAATAACTAAACCATACAATCTAAAGAGTATCACATAATACCAAAAATATAATGAGGCTATATAGAAATGTATTGAATATTTTGAAGTTAAACATTTCAAATGATGTAGTTATATGTTTGGGAACCTGGATATGTGTTCCATAAAAACCAAATATAATAGGGGAGCTTCTAGATGATGTTAAAATATCATCATTCACTATTTATATGGGAACCACTAAGAAGTATAGTGATATGAAGAAGAACATATAGGGGATAACATGAAAATTGATATTATGGAAATTATATCTTGAATATCGGTATTTTAACAAATCATGGGTGAAAAAAATAATTATAAAGGTATGGTGAAACTATTTCCCGTACAAGTATAGAAATTAAAAATCACAACCATTGATTTTATTATTGGGATCCGCAAGATACCATACAAAAATAATACCAAATTGCTGGAAATAGATTACCTTAAAAAGATAACACATTTCATTACTATCATAGATGATTTATATCTTCAATTACTCTCTTTGATATTCACAATGGACATGGTAAGATTACATGGAGTGACACACTCCGATGTATATGATCGAGATCTGAGTTTTATATCAGGTTTTTGATAAGAATTAAGTAAGCATTGGATAAAAAACACATCATTACTAATACATATTACCATTAGATGGATTTTTAGTCTAATAGTTTCATACAAACTCTAGATTATATACTGATATATTGATCAATATATTTCAAATAATGTTGGGATCAACACCTTCCCCTTAGAGAGTTCTTGTATAACAAAATATTTCATTATAGAATAAAAATTGTACCTTATGAGGAAATATATGGCAAGTTGTGTCAGAATCAAACATGTTGGGATAATGTTGGAGAGAAAAAGAATATTTGAAATGATCTTTTTCAAAATATGATAGATAAGTTTCAATCATTTAGCATTATATGAAATCCAAGAAATGTCTACAAAAATGTTATGTAGATAATTTTTTATGTGACCTATATTTTGAAGTTTGAGGTAATGTTTTCTAATATATTTAAACATGGATGAAATTTAAGAAGTGTATAATCAAGTTAAATATTATTACAAGTAACATAAATCCCTTTCTGATCCATGATCATGTCATAGTGGTGGTATATAGAAAAGTACTTACATGTAACCTATGATAAATATATGATGTGCTCTAGGTATCATTCTTTAAAAACTATATACTAGACCCATCATGTGTACTATATCTATTGTTGGTATCATTTGAGAAGGATAATTCATTCATGAAATCGATGATGAATATCTTGGTTCGTATATATATTGTTTTAAAAAAAAGACTACTCCCCTAGTCAAAATGATTTGGCGAAACCTATAGTTTGAGTAAGAAACATTTGAAAAAGAAGAAGTGATGAAGAAGAAGAACCCTCACATGTTTTACCATAAACTATAATTTAAAATTTCAAGGGATAATTATATAAGAGGTAATAATGTAACACCCTGAGCTTTTATAAGGGGAACTATGTTAGATATCATATGGAACAGACAACACTGAACCCAAACGAACAATGATTATTTATATATGATGGCTATAACCTTTCCATTAAATTAGTATGTTTGAATATGATTAACTATATTATCAACTCCATACAATTGTTTTATTCAATTTATAATTATTTATGAAAAAACACTAATATTTTTAAGACAAAATTTATTTATAAATAAATAATATTTTTTCTTCATTAATAATTTTTATTAATTTTTTTAAAAAGGATTATAATTAATTTTTTGTATCTTTTTGAAATATTATTTTATAAAATGGTTTTTTAAAATCACAATATCGATATTATCATAGGGTGATATTATTTTATTTTTAATAGATTATATATTTTTTAATAAATAGTGAAAATTAGTTATTTTTTGTAGAACAATATTTTCTTTTTAATAAATTAAGTAATTTAAAATTATTATTATTCTATTAATATGTTTTATATGTAATATAATAATTATTTTTTATTAATTTTATCCAATTAATTACATTTAAGTAATCATTATTCTATATTTTAATATAAGTTTATTTTTAAGCACTAAAATACAATTTATAGAAACTGTTTTAAAGTGCATAATGTTTCTTGTTTTTAACTAATTAAAATAAACTGTAATGAAGAATTATTTAAAGGAAACATATAATATATATATATATATATTAATTTAAATTTATTTTAATATTATTATATATTGTATAGTTATTATATGATCATATTGTGGTTAACAAATTCATTTCTAGAAAACCCAATTTTTTGGCACGTCTGTGGAATTAATTTTAATTCAAATTAATATAATTACATGAATTGAATATATTAAAATAGTTTCCATATTTTTATTAATAATTTTAAAATTATATAATTTGGTAAACTTATTTTTTCATAATTATAACTAATAACAGTTTAAATGATAAACGTGTTAAATAAATTAATGTGGGTAAAATTGAGTAAACATAGAGGTAATTAGAATAAAATTTATTAAAACATGTTTAATTTTTTTAGTTATTTATCAGATTTTTATCACCCCAATTTTTTTCCAATTTTATAGGAACTTTTCTTGATAGTTTCATCCCATTATTGAATAGTTTTGTATATTTATAAAAATATCACTCCTCTTATCTTATTAAAAGGCACCCTCTCCTTCTCATTCCCACACCTCTAAAACAAAATTTTCAGATAATTCATTCCCAAATCATTAACATAATTCAACTCACTCCTCTAGAATCTTTTAATTGATTATAAATTTTATTAATGATGTATTAATGTGTAATCTTATTGTGGTGGTTCAAGGAAGGGGTAACATTAATAACTGAGAATATTTTCTTTATTTATTCTTCCACATCCATAAAATCATACACTATAATTTAATATAATAACATTAATATAAAAAATAGTCTTGAATTTTATTATGTTAATTTAATAACCTAAATCCATATCCATATCAATCAATTGGTAATAGAAATCATCATTAGTATTTACGGCGGACTACCACATTGTGAACCCATGTAATTTGATTCAAATCATCGAATATGAAGTCTATTCATAATGACGGATATAATTTTTACATATTTTATTCTTAAAATACTAACCATCGTATAAAATGAAAATTTCAATTGATTTATTACTTTACTATACATTTAATATTGATAATGTGGTTCGTGTGTAAAAATGAATACAACCTATTGAAGCAACAAGTTTCATTTTTTATTACAGCGTTACATAGAGGGAATATGTATATTTATAAAAATAAATAATATTAATAATTATAATATTATTATCATTATTGAAATAGAAAATAACAGATACCTTTTTTCCATTATGATCATTAAAAAATAGAAATGATTCTCAGGTGTACGTATATCCTAGAGTCTCCATGATTGCAATACAGTTGTTTTTTAACCATACTTGATCATTGGATTTAAAAGTAAAATTTATCTTAAAATGTTTTTATTATTATTAATATTATATATTTGATTAAATTATAATATTTTTTAGATTTTTGAAAATTTCAAAGTGATTTTGGTCATACGAGCTGAATCTCATCAAAACATATAACATGGACCTAAATGACTATGTAATTCAATATGACATGGTATTGAAAAAAAATTAAACATATAATAATATAGTACAATGTTACTATGAAATTAAATAACTAAAATAAATTTATTTTCCATGGAGATAACAAATCATTATGATGGCTCTGGCTCGAGTTAAGGGATCTTTTCAAACCACACTACTCTTCTGGATATGACCATTTTCCCTCTAACTCACCTTATGATTCCCTATAATGAAAAGTATTACTTCTAAATTATATATATATATATATATCTATCTTAAATATTAATACCAATCCAATTATCCCTTCCAATATTGTTTAATAAATTTATTATATTCATTTCTCCAATTTCATATTTATTAAACCTCTTTTGATTCTAATACGACGCATGATTATGCACCCCAATTTTATTTCTTGGGAAATTATTATGTATATGATGTATGATTGTTTCATTATATAACATGAATATGTATGAACATGAAATTAATTTGGATGTACGGACTAGAATTATATATCCCCTTAATTAATGGGGTAATGATTTAACCTCATGAGGCATCATGTATGGGATTAACAAGTGAACAAAATCCATTATGGGACTCTTTCCACATTGTGATATTGTATTGGTGGTTATCCCAGTCTTATTTTTATTTCTTGTTTTATGTTTCTACTACATTTCCTATGATTCTATAATATTTTTATACCATACATTTCATGTTATCCTCCCACTTTATTCCTCTTGCTCCTTAAATAAAATGATATCATATCATACTATTGACTCACATTTTACACTTCCTTATTATATTTATTCAATTATTAGTATTTATATCTCACCCATATATTTTATGTATTCCCACGGGTGTCCCATGGAGTTTTATGATCTTGATTTGATTTAATATCTGACAATATAGAATAAAATAATGATTCCATGTTTTAGTTTTTTATGTAACATGAACCTATTCTTATAAATATATCAAACCTCCAAAATCCAAGTATTGTTGTAATGGATTTTTATGTTTAAAAATTAGGTTATAACATTATTAAAAAGCATTGGTCAGTATATAATCTCTATTTTAGAAAAAAATAATGATTTTATTATAAATTAGGTCTTACCGCTAGGATTGTTTCTATTTTTTTCATTCTAATCCCAAAATATAATTATATAAAAAATAAACAAAGATTAATGCACCAAAAGGACACACTCTTGAGTCCAATTTTAAAAACACAGTTGTTATAATTCGATTTGAAACCAATTGAGATGATCTCAGATAAATATTTCTTTATATTAAATCATTTTTATATGCTAATCATCATATCTCACTAAAATCTCCCAATATTCAGAAATATTGGTTTAATATCAATGAGAATCATCTATATTAACTACTAAATTCATTATAATTGTAAAACATTCACTCTAAATAACCCAAACTATACTCCCTTATATATATTCCATATGTTATACTCAACATCATTATATAAGGATAATAAATTAATAAATTAGTAATATCAAATTATTAATTGGTGAAACACATAACAACATAACATAATGGGTAAGATCCTATGAATATGATACATATTCCCATGGGATAAATATATAAATAAGAGAATCATAGAATAATATAGATTTTACAAAATCCAATATATTAGGATATGAAATCTCAAATGACAAAAAATATACCGTGGAATAATAGTGTTAGATAATAAACATGTTACATCTATAATAATCATAGGAATATGGAATTTAATAGAAAAGTATAATAAAAAAAGTCATTATGGAATAAAAAATAATCATATGGAAATCATAACATTGTGGGAAAATTAAGTCAATCTCACATGTTTAGTTTTGAACAAAAAAAATATACACACTTATTGTTGTGAATAATCATAATGTCCTGGAAAAACATAATTACCTCATGACATATAAATACATAACCAATGATTTATAGGGAATTATATTACTCCACTGATAATCATCAATAATACCAAACCTATATTTACTACAAGATCATAAAACCATTCATCCTTTCAATGTAGTGTAATTAACCTATCGGAAAGAAATATGGTCTATGAAAATATCTATAAAACATTATCATTATAAAAAAATATTGAAATAATTTGGATGGTTTCATGTGAAATTTCCAACCTAGAATCCACTAAATAGTTATCCAAGCTAGTCCATCCCATAACCTCAGTTATGCCTCTTGGTATTCTAGATCTACCAACTAGTAGTGGGGGTGCAATGAAGCACGTGGTGAAGCTATACCCTTTTTTATGTAATCCACAACGAATAACAAAGAAATAAATTAAATAGATTAAATAATAACAATAATCCTTAATTTCCAAAAAAAACATTAAAATGAGTATAACCCATAACCAATATTAAATATGTTATGTCATTTCATACACATCAAATTGAATGAAAAAAAATAAAATAAATAAATTATTCCCAAGACTATTCCTGACTTCAAATCTGTGTCCCTCATCCATGCACAACCTAAGCCCAAATAAACCATCTAGAATTGGGATATTTCCTTTGACCTGACCTATAAGCATAAACTCTTCTTGGGTACCCAATGGAGGCTCAAGAAGGGTGTAAGAACAAATTAGAAGGCCACCACCAATAGTGTCTAGAAATATATAGTCTAATAAGATTAGGTTTTTATGCACTAATAGATAACAATTAAACAAGGAGAAACAATATTCCATTAGTAAATCATTATTTTACTAAAACATTTTCATCATTTAAGTCCATGGGTTAGGTGTCCAATTTATTTCACAACATAATAAGCTAACCACTATGTATAATGAAATAAATCAAGTTCCCTATCTCTCCAGGGAAAGCATAAAACAAGAAATTTCCATATACATACCTTGGAGAATCAGTCTAGGTAATCTAATACAATTTCTTCACACTTACCATAGGGCCTTATTCAAGGTAATCATCCAATTCATCTGTTAGGGGCCTAGAGAATTAGTCTAAGTCCCTATCCCATGCTTTCTATTGGTGGTACTTTGAGCCTCAGTACAACTTAACCCATTGGAGTATAGAATAAGTAAATACCCTGAATTACCAATCCATATTCACATGAATTTATTAACCATTAACTAAATTTACCAAATCCCAAAATTTACAGAATCATTTCACATAACATTTAGAAGTCACTACTCAATAAACATATCAATTCATCTTCATTCCTTAAATAATTAACATATCCACATTTGAAACCATAATCAATTTGTAACAATAACATTAATTTATTTAACCCACTCACAATGTTCAAAACAATCCCTTATACAATTTTAAATGTCTAACACGACCACCAGTTGTGCCTTTCATAATTTAAAATGACTTTTAAACACATATATCATGGTCTGTACATTATAATAAAATATTTTCTTCAGCATCACAATTTTCCATGACCCGGATGATGGCGCACCCCATTGGTGGCAATAAGATCAGTCTAATCAACCTTAATGCATCCCACAGGGATCATGAGGGTTTCAATTCATCATTTATCCAACCATTTTACCAACCACTATAAAAGGAATCAACTACACAACAAGAGAGAACCAAAATCACAACCACACATGCATAAATAAACATCAAGGCATTTAAATGTAACATTTTGATCATACAACTTTATTACAAAGAAGAAAGCATGCTTAAAAATTCCCTTTAGCATGGATTCAATAACGCTTTAAATCCCCAACCTTCGATTCCTTATAAAAGGAGGGCTTTGGGGATTCAAAAAATTGAAAATAAAACACCAATCCTTAATATGGAAGAGATAAAGAAGATGTTTTTTAGACTCACCCATAGATTTGATCTGTAACCCACAACACTACAAATGGTCTATAATAAAATGATATCATCTCATGTGAATCCATGGTTTATTTTGATCATCATTAGTGTTGATAGATGATAAAGTAGGTAAGAAATCTGGTGATAAATCATAAAATCCCAAGGGGAAATAGTAAATTCCAACATTTAATGGTCCATAGTGTTTCACCATATGGGTTGAAAAATAGTGTGCCAACCATGCACATACTTCTGTCCAAGAGGGGTTCATGTCACTCAGTTTCTTATCTATCCCACATGTTTTTACAAATCTTGGGGAAATAATAATGAATGGATCATTTCAATTTTTCATGGTTGACCAAAATATTTCACCCCTCATCCTGGATCACATGTTTTGGGAACAGATTCTCTTCTAACAGTGCACCAACCATGAAGAATACATAGGATGTCCCGAATCTTCCTCATTTCCTACCGTGATGCCTCTAAAAACCCATGAGCCACCATATACAATAAAAAACACTTATTTATAAAACATGAAAACATTTGAAGAAGAATTTATCTTTAACATATGTTTATGAATTCCAGGATATTTTAACATCCCCTAATTATAATGTATTGTCCATGTGCTACACTCCCAAGCCTCACTAAACATCCAATGTAAAGATATCATGCCACCTAGCTCATACATCCATCTCATTTTACCATGTTTCCTCTTGTACAATAACATGATTCCATAAAACTTAAGTAAAATATATAACCATACCACAAAAAAACTCTCACTATGAGACAAATAATGAACTTGATGCTACTCAAAAACACCTCAAACTCAAAGAAAAAAATAAACCATAAGAACCCCATAGGGAATCCTAGTATAAAATATCTAAATCACTACCCAAGTAATCACTACATAGAGTATTATACCATTGTCGGTGAGCTGACCAGCAACCCATCATCTCGATAATCTACGAATCTCATGGCCCCAATAACTTGGATCCCTATTACCTAGTTTTAAAAACTCTATTGGTGACCCAACATAGCACCACCTAAAGAAAACCCATGGTCTTTTCCTAAACTTGTTTTCTGACTGACATCAATCTACTACTTGATGCTTGATTGTCCCATTTCATAATCAAGAATCCAAAAAAGTTGGAGAACTCTACCATTCAAACATAAATCAATGCTCGTTATCATGGTCAAATAACCAAAATAGTAGTTACCTAATTACATCCAACCTAAAGCACTGATTATATCATCAACCAACTAATTACCAGCTATAATACTTAACAACATATCCTTCATCTCAACACCACAATCTTCTTTTGTATGGAAAATACACTATTGTAAAATACCATAAGAAAAACAACTCATCTTTCACAACATGATCGAAAACATTCCCATCTGACCGTACCCAAGAAACCCTGAGAACTCCACCAATCATTGGTCAAAATTATTTTCGTAAAAACAAACTAGAATGGATATAACTACATCATCCAATTGCATACTGAGAACATATTATCCTCTATGAAGTTCAAATTCCATTCTGAAATGTACTTTCTTCTTTGGACATCAAATGGGAGGTAGTTTATAACATACCATGTACATTTCTTTTTCCATATCATGATAGGACATATCAAATGGATTCTCCCAAAACACCATCTTCCACTATTGAAATCCACCCAATATTTTGTTTTATTTGACTCATATAAGGAATTCCACTATCCTCAAAACCATCATTATGCTCCACCACAACCATCATCACTTCAAACACTAGCACCCCCGCCTTCCATGCACTATTTAATGAAATCTATGTTCTTATTAAAAACTTTTTTATATTTTATAATGGTAATTTTTACCACAAAAACATCCACCGATGGTAGTTTACAACTCACTTATTTTATCCCCTCTTCCATGAAGATTTGAGTTATCCTCAGCCGACTCATCCATCAAATGATTAGATTAAATTTTGGCATGCCCTTACCTTAAATGGGAAATATTACTTCACAACTAACTTTTATCCATGTTAACTCTATCATAACTACTAGTGTCCATACATATCCTAAAATATGGTTTTATAACCCAATATCCCTTGCCGTAAACTATTTCCATGACATACCATGCCCCGAAACCCCTTTATAATATGAATATAATCTTATATTTGGAACCAGCATGAGCCCAAATATAGTTCTTGGGTTTCTCAACCACCACATCTAAGGCCCACCTAGACATTCTAAAGAAAGAAACTTTCACCACACTATTTTATAATAAGAATCTTGTTGTCATCACATCAACTCCATGTTCTTCTCCATAGATCATTGAATCATTCATCACTCTTCACATCATGCATGTAGTTACCATCACATTCTTCATGAAATTAAAACCAAAATGGATAAATCATTTATCATAAGATAAACCCAAATTGTGGACATGGATGTAGATATTTTCTAAGAGAAACAAAACAAACATATCTTGATACACATTCCCTACTTATGAAAATGGAATGCGATATTTTTTTGACACATGGTCCATCTCGAGGACCCAAGTAGTGGATGGTTGATAGTGTACATAGCTATATACTTCTCCACATGTAGTGCCCCCTGAGTGTAACCTCCATGATGTCGCATATCCAACAATAACACAGTACAATTTTTAGGTTTAAATCTAGAGGCCTTTCTATTTAACCAGGATGATGTTTTGATTTAGAGAATGATTTTCACTAGATAAAAGTATGTTACTAAGTCATTGATGAACACCATAAAACATTATACATCATTGATTTCACCTCCAACTATAGGGACATCCTGACCTCTTGAGAGTATCAGGTTGCCCATCCTATAAGGTATAATTAAGAACTGGACACCAAAATAAAAGTGGTTACCAACCAAAATCGCCACTTATTCATGACCCTCTACCATGAAATTGTGAATCAATGTTTCCTTTGGAAGTACTTCCACCACACAACTCTATTTCATTCAACATGACCCTAGTAGTTGATAACTGAGACTCAATAGTCTCCCACATAGCCATGCTTCCCAATCTAGATCCACAGAGAATGATAGGAGTTTATCCTGAGCCACATATGTACCCATCCCGAACAGAATTGTGCTTTACTAACATGTTCCAACCTTAGGACCTCATCAGAGACGTCAAGGTATTACCCCTTCCAATAAATAAATAATAAAATAAATTTCATATTACAAAAACCAAACATCACTATGGCTTATCCCAATACTTTCTTAGTCATCTAACAACACCTCTTGATATGTTAGCCTCATCAGCCTCATGTAATTCTCAACCTATGACCCAAAAACCACACCATTCATACATACAAGACCAAAACCATGACCATCCTCACTAATTGTGTCACTATCATAAAAAACTATCCATACAACCTTTGATCACCTTTTCGTGTCCCCCCTGATTCATCTTGATTCCTTCATCAAGAAGTTTCAATGCAACTATGTCAGATACTCTAATCATCCTACCCTTGAAACCAATATTACAAAAATCCTAAAACACTCAAAGAATGCTGTAAAAGATAAACTAAGGCATATTCATCCTAATTTTAACATAAATCTATGGAACCCACTATGCATCGATTCCAACCCTGAAGGACCCTCCCGTACAAAATATTTCATCACACGTGAACCACTGGGATATCCTCCCATTAGGTTACCTTCGATTCTTCAATAAAATCCCATTTGTAAACTCATCTCATGTAAAATCCCCACACTATTGAACATCCCACTTAACCATCTATTCCAACCCTTATCATGGCAAAACTCCCGACATGCCACTGCCAAAATCCATATTTTCAACATGTTCCATACACACCTAAGAAATTATCATCCATGCGGACCCATCTCCTACGTCATTCTCAAAGGAAACACAAAATCAATTCCCTAAATTTATGTCATGTCCAGAAAGGTCCACCAGGTATCCCACTAATTCATACACATCAATTATCCACAAGTAATTGGCAATGAGAAAAACCCATTCCCACATGACAAAACAAAACATGTATAACACTACATGAAACTATTTTTGAATGGTTCTACACTTGTATCAACAATGCTACCTATGTGTAACAAAAAACAAAAACCCCATTCTTAAGGTCCAACATCCATCTTGTGAAACTATAACCTACATGGTTACCACATTCCTATTATCAGGAAAAATTCTAGAACCTCCATGTTATAGCCCTAAAAAAAGAATAAAAAGGCAACCCCTCCCTCTACACATAGAAACACATGAATGCCTCTCAAACAATAACCATGTACTCATACATGGGAAATCGCACTACCCATACCACCCCAACAATTCTATATATAATCAACACAATGTATTGTTTATACAGATCTTCAACGATATATACACCATTGATCATTATTTTATAAATAACTTCACCATTTTAAAAACCCAAAGGTTCACACATTAGAACATTTTATATAACAATCATTTCAAAAATCCATAATTTATTTGGATTAATTATTCATAACATTTCCATCAAAAAAATTTCCATTTAATGGTCAATTGGTGTAGACTACAAATGTGAAATATAGTACCTGCCATAAAAACACACTCTACATACACAATCAAAACTGATATTACAAAAAATTTATTACAACCCTCAACCATCCCTTCCACAATTCAGGGTCAACATGGAGTAAAACAACTTACATAGGCTCAATCATTTCATTAAACACCTTTCTAACCATTTTGAAATCACAAAAGAAATCATTTTATTTTAGGCGCCATTCAACTCTTACAACTTATTACATCCAAATTTTCTTTTATCCCATTTAAACTTTTTCCATTACTACTATTATTTAACAATTCATTCACATTCATTCAAGTCACCCACTTAAATATTATTTTTTAAAAACCACATTCTTTAAATAATTAAGGTAAATGAAATTAATTAGACCCTTTATGTCCCACACATCGTTCCCACGTGGGCCTACCTTGATTCATGCCACATATATCCCTATGTTATTAAAATGATGAATGAATTCACAACATCATGCCATATCATCCAAGAGTAAAATTTTCCCAAACAATCACAACAAAAAATAAGTGCATCACCGAATGGTGAAGTATCATTATAACATAACAAAAAAATATGAACAAAAATTACCACCCTTGGTACATAGGTTTCCCCCAAAAATAGCATAGATAATCCAATGAATGATCTCATAGCCATGTCCCAAAACTTCTTAATATCTGGTCTACCATTTCCAAAAATAAATGCATAGAAAATACTTACCCCGATACCACATTGTGATGTTTGCAATCTAGAATCCCCTCAACGATTATTTGAGTTGAGTCGTCACATGACCTTAAGCCCCCCTACCCGTACACTAGAGGATTATGACTAGCAGGGATGGTATAATAAAACATGTCAGGAAACTATAAACTCTTAATCAAAGTATGTCACAAACCAAGATGGGATTCCATCCAACCCAACATCTATCCCAATTTGAGACATGGCCTGAATGACCTTCCCAATTCACACAATCTTGAAACAAGTGTGATGAATCAATGTAATCACAATGGGAATGATTTTTTATGAAAGAAAACTAGTCTCAAATAAAACAAATAGAGAGATCACAATAATAAACCAATAAATGAATGTTAATAAATATATAAATAGATCTAAAAAAAGAATCTGATAAATGAAAAAAGAAAACAAAACTACAATTGGTCCCCACCATCAAGATATCAATGTGACCTCTTTGTCACCACCAACCAAAAGAACAACTTGCTCCAATGATGAGAAACCATACCAGAAACCTACCCCCAGAATTCAGCTCGGGTCTATCAACAGTGAGTGGAACAAATAGTGTGTGACCTTAAATATATCAATAGGTAATCACCACATATTCCATAATATTCTTTCCTAAATTTTTTGTAAAATACTAGTTTCAAAAAAAAATTATAAAATAACCACATAATCATATCACACAACCAAACACAAATATTAAAAATTTCTCATTTTCTAAACAACACACACACACACACCACTTTAGTATTTCAAAACATGGTTCTACTTAAAAACATTTCTGTTTTAAAAAAATACAATAATAAATCAAATAAATATAGCTAATTTAGCATATGTAAAAAAATAAAAAAATAAAACAAGGAAAAAAACAAGACAATATCCTACATACAGCAAAAATAAACAGAATATATAGATAGTGATCCATGATCATTTCATCAACATCTCAATACCGATCCCTAAACCAACCCTGTTCGAACTCACCTTCCATCATATGGTGAAACATTATAGATAATATCTAATTAGATTCTATAAACTAGCCAATGCAATGGAGTGTCCAACCATGACTTTTCATGTCAAGGGGATACCAACTTGTCTAATCAGGGTGGACAAGAAACCATCAATCGACCATCTAGATGATTCCAAGGAATCCCCTTATAAAAATGAAACTAAAAATACATGGAAACACATGTATAGAATCCACAACAACCAAAATTCTCATACAAGGTCCATTGTAGGGGATCCCATCCTAGGGTATAATAAAATCAATACAAATGAAATACCTTTCATGAGATACTACAGGGAAGAACATCCCAAAGTCTAGTGGTCTTAAAATATAAAACATTCGTCTCAACACACCATAAAACCCATTCCTTATGCAATAATCATTAAATACCAACTAATCCTCACACTACCATAGTTTTCAATTAATTTTGCCCAACATTTCCATCACCCCAAAAAACACATAAGTCCCCAATAAAGATTATAAAATATAATAAGTTTCCAATCATTCCTTATCATAATATCACATTCAAACAAACTTTTGAAGAAAATACAATGTGCTAACTAGACCTTTACATTATAGGATTTCAAAAAAATTCTACGAATATTTCATATTCCATTCGGGGAACACATTTTGTTCCCAAATACATTTTAAATACACTTTTTTTAAACATTTATAAAACCAATATAAAAAACCACATTCAAATGAAAAAATATAAATTATCATTCATATAAATTTATGAACCAACCACATTAAAAACAATGGTCCAAGCATCTAGAAACACATTTGAAACCAATTTTAATTACACAAGGAGAAACAACGTACCATTTGGAAACCATGGAAGCATTTTGATAATAAAAGGAGATACTCTAAAATGTCATAATCCTTTGAATTGACCTCCATGTGTCCAACCTGTGTACCCATGGATAAACCAATATCTAGTGACACACTTCATATATCCATAAATTAATTCCAAGAACCATTTTTAAGAAACACCAATTACCATTAGACTAACATAACAAGTCACACAATGAAAATGTCACCCATAATAATTTAAAAACTGGAAAAAACATTCCAAAATGTTTTCAACAAATTAATAAGCCATAACATGCATCCAAACCACACATAATTTTTTTTATCATTTCAAAAAAAATTAAAATAACCAAGGACAATAACCCCAAAAATAAAAAATTGCAATTTTATAACACAATTGGGATTTTATCAAGCACCATGCATGCATTTAAATAGGGAATTGTTAATGGAATCCTTTGTAAAACCAATCACACTGAATTACTATCATAAAATCACCATGAAAAATCATAAAATCATATCCAAAGCATGATTATGATATTTCAAAAACATTCAGGGAATGATCACGAATTAACAGAATGTGATTGAAAGGAAAAGGATGGAAAACCTACCTCAATGATGTGTGAACACAACCAATCCTTTTCAGAAGGAACACTCAATATTCAGAGACAATATTCGCACCCAAACATCTAAGGAATCATCCCACACATCATCCCTTGACTATGTGGTCTGACCAAGAGAGAACCCACTCTAGGGAAATCAAATAAAATAAGAAAGGGGGAGGGGAAGAGGGCATAATTGAATAAAAACTAAAAGAAACATCACTAGAAACTATTGGGGAGAATCAATAGATAAAGGGGATAAATAAAGGATGATTTTGGAGGACCCCTCAGTTTGACTTGGGAAAATAGGGAAGGAAACCCCAAAAAGGGTTAAAATATTAGAGTGTAAAACTTGAAATTTCAAATTATTATGAATCTTGGAAACTCATATTGTTTGGAAACATGATTTTCCAAACTATGAGCCAAGTGTTAACCCCTTAATAGATAAGAGGGGAATCCCCCATTGGCTGGATGAATTTTTTCCCTTCCAGCAGACTAACCATGTCAAATTACATTAAAATATTCTAGAATAAAACTAAACACTTGACACATAGTTAACCTAATAGTGTGTAGGTCATTCTTCATGCCCCAATATCCAAAAAAACCTCATGGTTTCCTAGGTGAAGCCTCACTGTTTCGTCTAACAATGATCCCCTCGATTACAAGCCCCAAAACAACCATTTTTCAATAAAAACAAAAAAAATAAATCATGGCATAAGCCTAACCTCAATAAGAATATCCAATACTATTAAAAGAAAAAAATGAAAAAGGATTCTAATGTTTGGGGTGTTACAATTCTCCCCACCCCAAAAACTTTATTCCCCCAGAAACTTACCTAGTGTAAAGATAACCAAAACTAGATTCCATGCTCGATCGAAATTAAAGGTAACTAAGAACTTTAGGGTGTACATTCACTGCACAATTCACACTCAACCATTTCTAGAGGAAAACCATGGTATGAGTAAGAACAGGAGAACATAAGAGGGTTCTACCCACCACAATAACATTATTAGTACCACCATCATTAAAACCCAATCACGACGGCACCGTTATGGTGAAAACACCACAAGGAAAATTGGGACCTCCCTGCCTGAGCTGAAAAATCCCCAACATAAGGGTAAACCCATGGATGGTATTGAAAATCAAACTGAAAACTAAAACCATCATTTAACAACTCTAAAAGAATAAAAAATTAAAAACAGGCATAAAATGAAACAATAACTACCCCACAAAAAGACTGAGAACCTCCAAAATTGAGAAACTAATTTAGGACCCACATTCAGATAAACCTAACCACTATGAATATGAAGGAATTATTCCATCACTCTATTACAAATAAAACAAAAATATACCCTAATAGAAGAAACATATGGAAAATTAAAATGTCTCCACCTTATCACAGAAGATATGAACAAGGACAAGGTTTCCCACACCCCTAGAAATTTCAGAGTACACATGGTCTTTACTCTGGGGCTTGTAGATGGAGCCATGTTGGTTAAACAAACTACTGACTCATTGAAAAAAAGATGGCATCCTCCAGCCACGAATTATTCATTAGAAAACAATTCTTACAAAACTTTCCAAGATTACCAAGATAGAAACAATGACAATTGGTCTTCACAGGATTACGACATGATGAATTTGAATGCTCGAACTGGCCACATGGAAGAACAAGAGTGAATGGTGTGACGAAAGAGAATTCAGAACCAATGACGGAACCTTAATAAAAATAGATTCCTTTATAACACACATCTCCCGAGATGGGGAATGTTCATGATAATTGTCTACCACCTACTACACCCCATTATTTAGCTCACATATAATGTCTCATTAACAAACTTATTGAATTTAACTTTAAATGATATGGGGACTCGGTCCATGATATATGGAAAATGACCCCAAATAAAATGAATATCATTCAATATATCATGTGATATTATATATTAAGAGAATGGGACCATCTCATTAAAATACTAAACATAATCCTTTATTGACCGCTATCCATGTTTAATTTTCAAATTTTCATGATCTTTCTTTTTCTCCATTTTCTAATGCACAAACCATCAGATGAATGTTTTCTAAACCACCTATCATTCCATCCCATATTCTATTCATGAAAGATAAATCACATTACAATGATCCAAATATATACCCCCAAACTAACCTAGAAGAGAACACACTCTCACATATTTGGGATCTCGAAATGTTATTAAGACATGATCAACTTCCACAAGTAATTCCACAGACTCTAATGTGACTCAATAACCATGGAAGATAGGAAAAAATTACCATATCTAGAAACTAAGAAATAATCACTTGAAATTTTGTGGAATTTTCTATGAGGCGTATTTTGAACATCCTAAGTAACTCTATACTAGAATCAACATCAACCCAAAAAAATAATCAAAGAGGACAACTCAAGCCAAAATAGTAGGATCACATGAAAAAAACTACAAACACAACTAGTAATCATCTTGTAAAAATCACCTCTTTTAATTTTAATTCTCAAAACCACCTTCTTCATATGCCACCATTCAAATTCCAAAATAACTTTTTCACAAAACAAGAATTGAATTAAAAAAAACTAATTCCAAATACCATTCTACTTTTCAAAAATCATTTTTGGAAAGAAAACCAAGAAAAAAATTTCTTTTTAAATACTCAATCATGAAATCATATGAATCTTCACATAGTTTCTATACAAATTTTACATATATCATCCCAGAACACATGAAAATATTCACATTTCATACATACCCACCGAAATTTGATCATCCATAAAGAATTCCAAGTGTCACACATAATACATTACCATTAAACCCAAGAATTTTCCAAATTCTCAATCACAATAACAATATATTTTAAATTTTTCATTTCAACTATTATTCTAAAACCATATGAATGAAATAATCTCTATTTCAAAAAGAATTTTAGTTTTAAAATCTCTCTCACCCCAACCAAAAACCACACAAAATAAAGCTCATACCTAGCCACTGAGATGAAGAACTGGTGGTTAGGCATAACCAAGAGGCATGGATAGTGGGACACGAACCATGTAAGAATCAACAACTAAGTGGAAATTGAACCATGTACACCGAATCAGAATGCGTCACTACTTTATGTGAATTCCGTACATAACACCAGATCACCTCCATTTCTATTCTTCAACCAATATATTTAAGAACCAAAACAAAAACTCTAATCCTAGAAAATCCCTGGCACTCATGGACCGGAATGAGAAAGGGATCATGATGTCATTCCCATACTACCACCTGAGTCCTAAAACATTAATATTCAACTACCTAAACCCCCAATTAATATGAACCTTCTCTGAAACCAATTTTTCATTAATGAATCTGATATTCCATTCAACATGACATCAGATTTTCTCTAAGACATGTCCCTAAGGGCATTACTGATCACACAGGTTAGGAACTAGTACCAAGCATCAAAGTAATCATAATGGGAAAATTTTGTCAAAAATAAAACAAGGTTTATATAAACCAATGATATCTCACAATAATAAAATGATATCCCAATCTAAATAAATATACACATAGATCCAGACACAAAAACTACTGAAAAAAAGAAAAAAAACAAAACTAAAAAAACACTACGTCAGTAGGATCTCCATGTGACTTCTTGGTGACCACAAAAAATAAGACCAACCTGCTCCAAAGGAAAGAAACAAAACTAGAAACATGCACCTACAAAACATATTGGGTATACTAATGCCTAGTTGAAAAAGTAATTTTTAATCTTAAGCTGTTCAGTAGGTAATCACCATATAGTACAAACATTTCCTTTCCCGAAATAATCCATCAGTACTAGTATGTAATCAGATTTTAGAAAACAATATTTTAATAATTTCTAACAACCAAAGGAGACATTCCATAACATCTCATTTTCAAAACCAGATGTAGCAACAATTTTCCTTTTTCCAAAAATGGGTCCACTTTGAAATATGTCATCTTAACTACGTAAAATCCAGTCATAAATCAGAACAAAATAGCCAATAGGAAATGTGTAGGAAAATAAAGGACACCAAAAAACAGGCATAACTAATATGGAAATATTTGAAAAGTGGTTGAAATAAATAGAACATATTGATAGTGATTTATGAGAATTTCATGAAAACCAATTGAGGGATCTCAATATATACTCTAATCGGACTCAAATGTAATCATATGGTGAATATCTATAGTTAATAACCAATTGGACACCCTATAATAAACACTCCATTGGAGCTTCCCACTAAGACATATAATGTTGGAGGTGGAGTACCAACACATATGATGGAGATCTAAAAGCAACAACAACATGAACCAATAGATTATGACAATTAATCCCATCATAATAAATAAAATAAAAATATATAGGAACACATGGTATAGAAAAAACAACCAAAATTGTTCTCATACATGTGATGTTAGAAAGGTTCCCATCCAAAGTAACGATACACTTAATAACATAGCAATCCCATGCCTGAGCCACTAGAGGGAATCATATCCAAAACATCTAGTGATAAAAAAATATAATCCAATTATCTCTACACATAATAAAACATGTCCTTCAAAAATCAACATTAAATACAAACTAGGTCTCACACTACTCAGGTTTTAAATTCATTTTTCAAAACATTCCCATCGACCAAAAAATCACATAAGTCCCAAATCATGTACATAATTCATTTAAAAGAACCAATAAATACTTCTCACCACATCACATTAAAACAAACTTTTTACGACAACATAATGTGAAAAAACTGGATTTCACATCATATGAGTTAAAAAAATATCCATGAATATTGAAAGTTCTAATCGAGAAACACATTTCCAACCCAAATACATTTACAAATCCCCCTTTTCATAACATTTAAAAACCCAATATAAAACAATACATTCACTTTAAAATGAAAAAAAATCCTTGATATCATTTTAGGAATAGACCACTTTACAAAATTCCAAACATAAAAAGAATCCCTAAAAAAATGAAATTACTTTTAATGCCAGAAGGATAACCAATGCCCCATTTAGAAATGAAGGAAAAATTTTCAGAAACAAAGGGGATCACTCATAAGTGTCTTATTTAATTGATTTCCCTACCATGTGTGCACTCATGCACCAATGGATGTGATAAAATCCAATAATACACATCTTATTTCCATAAAATAATCCCATGAACCATTTTAAAGAACCAACACTTTCCTTTAAACAAACTCAAAAAGTCACATAATTACAAGATCACTAATAAGAATTTAAATACCTTTCCTAAATATTTTCCACAAATTACCCATCTATAAGATCCATCCAAACCTCAAATAATTCCTCATTTACCATTTCAACATGATATTAAAATAAAATTGATATAAAATAACCCAAAGGTACTCAATACCACTTTCAGAAAACAATAGGCATTTCATCAAACACCTTCAATGCATTTAGATAGGGTATTGTTAAATAAATCATGTGGGAAACAATTTAACACTAATTTTCAATAATAAAATCACCAATTTTAATCATACTATCACATTATAAGAATGAAAAAAATATTTTAAAATCATTAGGTGAAATCTAAATCATAAACTGAATGTTACAGAAAAGAAATGGACAGAAAAACATACCTAAGAAATGTGTGACACAACCAAACATTAGTAGAAGGAATCCTCAAGACCAAGAGACAATTAACACAACCTAACATTAATGTAAACAACCCACATATCATTTCTTGCCTCTAGGGTTCATCTATGAGATAAAAATCACTATTAAATACAAAGAAACCAATAGGGGAAAAAGGATGAGGGGGAAATGAACTAAAACCCCAAATAAACATACCTAGAAATCTTTGGTGTGATTTAATGGATGAATTGGAGAAATGGATTATAATTATAGAGGATTCATGGGTTCTCATAGGTTTATAATGGGTAGGTACATCCGATATAGAGTTAAACAATTAGAGTGTAAAACGTGTAATTTCATGTTTTAAAAAATATGGGAAACTCACATGGTTTTGTAGCGTGGTTTTCCAAAATACGAACCCCATACAAGGAAAGAGGGGAAGACCTCTTCGTTGGCCGAAATGTTCCAAAAATCACACACCAATGGTTTCAAACACCAATGTACAATTCCACAATGAAACTACAAGCCTATTGTATGGTTTTCTTTAACACAGTGCATGTTGTGTCCTTGCCCAAGCACCAAACACATGTTCCAAAATTACATGGGTGAATCCATATGATTTCCCTAACCATGTGATAAACCAACATCCCTTTTTACTAATACCAAAAAATCCATTTTTTAGAAAAATATAAAAAATTTATACTCAGGCGCCACCTGAACCCCAAATAGAATATTCAAATACAAGAAAAGAATAGAATAAAAAAACATTCCAAAGGCCTATGTGTTACAGTGGAAGCCATAAAATATAACAAAAAATAATGAAAGTAGAATACATAATCTCAATAAACATTCCATTCAAAAGACTTACCAAAATTGGTATAACTCATAACCAATAGTTTATATTAATTCTCATGTCATGCAGTGCCAAGTGAAGTAACCTGAAAATAAAGGCAAATAGAATAATCCCCAAAACATGTATGGAATCCATTTTTGGATCCCTCATTTACACACATCCCAATACCAAACCATCCATATAACATTGGAACCATTCCCTTTACCTAAACTTCAATCATGAAGTCATCTTGGTAACCTAGTAACAGACCGAGAAGGGTGTTAGTACAACTACTTATTCCACCACCAATGGTGTAAACAAAATATCCATTCTAAGAAAATAGTGTTTGAATGTGCTAATATATAACAATTAAATGTAAAGTAACTATACTCCATTAGTAAATAATTATTTAACTAAAACACTATCATCATTGATGTCTATGAGTGAGGTGTTCCATTTATTTTACAATAAACTATGTTGGTCAACCACTATGTATAAAGCAACATATCATGATACATATCTCACTTAAGAAAATATCAAAATAGAAAATTCATTACACATATCATGTTGTATCATACAAGGAAATATAAATGATTTTTTTCACACATTCCATGGATCCCCAATCTAGGTAATCCTCCAATTCATCTGTTATAATCCTTGAGCATCAATCTGACTTTGTAACCTATGAATTTTATTTGTGGGCCATTGAGCCTCAGTCCAACCCAACCCATTGGAGTAGAACACCAGTCTATACCCACAACTACCGATCCATGTTCACACACTTACATTACCCACTTAACAAATTTAACATATCAAAAAACCTAAAAAATCATTTTACCTAAAAATATAAATTTACTACTCAATCAACATATCAATCCATATTCATTCATAAACTCATTCACATATTCTCATTTCATACATCAAGATATTTATCACAATAACATTAATTCATTTAAACCACTCAAAATTTTAAAAAAAATCATTATAATAATTTTAAATGTCTAGGAACATCCACCATTTGTGGCTTACATAATTTAAACAAACTTTTCACAAATTATATTATGGGATGTACTTTATCATAACAATTCCATGTTCAAAATCCCAATTATCAATGTTTGGGATGAAGGTTCAGCCAATGGGTGGCTCTAATATCGGTGTAATGAACCTAAAATCATCCCATGAGGATCATGATGGGTGAAATTCTTCATTTATCAAAACATTTTACCAAATCCTATAAAATGAGTAAAATTCATAAGAAGGGAGAACCAAAACCCTAGCCACACATGCAAAAATCAACTTCACGAATATGTTTTATAACCAATAGACCGCCTACCAATATTTCAAAAATGAACGCATGCATAAATATATCATTTAACTCAGATTTAATCACCCTTTTAATCCAAAACATGATATCATAAGGAAAAAGAAGGTTTTTATATTTATAAGAAGAAACATGAACAAAATTCCATAACCTAAAAAATGATAAAGAATAATACAGTTTTATATAAACCAAACTTCGATCCGCACACAACGACAGAACAAATAGATTAAAATCAAATTATATAGAACCTGGGAAGCCGTGATCTATTTGTTTTATCTCTATGGTTGATATAAGAGTTATAATAGTAGAAGTAAAGTGAGAAAACTTAAAATTATAATGGGGAAAAGGTTAAAATCCAATTTTTAATGGGATACATAGTTTGAAAAAATGGGTGACAACCGCTCACCTAGTTATATCCAAGAGGGTTTTAAGTCACATAGTTTCCAAGGGATCCTGCATGTTTTGACATACCATGTAGCAACCATGTAGAATTTATCTTTCCAAAGATACAATATTTTTCCTTCCCCCTGGTATGATTTACATAAACTATTCACCCCTCCCCTTGGATAACATAGTGTGGGTGCTAGGTTCTTACTAACTATAGACCAACCATGAGACATGCACAAGATGTCTTGATCCTTCCTTCATTCATGTCTGGAGGCCTCACAACACTTGTGATCATCCTTATACACCCAAAAACATTTAATTATCCAACTTGAATGGATTTTATCTGAAATTTAAACCTGAAAACTCATATTATATCCTAGATCTACATTTCATATAATCATATTCAATGTGTAACATAAGTAATGTTATAGGATATTGATATAGATTTAAAAATAACTTTTAATGTTAATGAGATAATTCACCATGAATAATGTATATAAATAGCATTTTGTAATGCATGAAAACCCCATAAAAAGAGTTTCCTTGAAAAAATATCATAATATTTATAAGAAGATTAAATTATTTCAAATCTAAAATGAAATAATATTCCCAAATTTTTTTTCATAAATTAACAGTTCTTTTTCAAATATTATTGATGTTAATATAGAAAACATTAATGGCTATTATTAATAAATAGAAGCCTCAAAATTCTCATTTAAAAATTAATGATTTCTATTTTAAGAGAAAATTTTTCTCATTGATAATTTAAACAACAAACCCATTTATTTTAAAAATTACTAAATATAATTTTGAAACCCATTTTACAATTGGAAAATGAAACATTTAGAAGAATAATTCTCATAATGATGAACATTACATTTATACAGAAAATGTTTAAAATAGATGATTTAGAAAAAAAAATTGCAAATAATAATAATAATAATAATTTTATAATAATAATAATTTAATTAAAATTGCACCAAATGATAAAAATTATTTTTATATTTATAGATATACACAACCATAAAATTAATGTGAAAATATTGGGGGATGATTCTTGAATATAAGAAAGAGGTGGTGGTCAATTTCTCAAACAAATATCACCATGTCTAAATTATTAAACAATGGAAATAAAAATTTAGAGAAGAAATTTAAAACCTAAATAATAAGTAGAGAAAGTGAATCTTTAGAATTTAATCATGAATTGTAAATGGGATTGATAAAGAAACTCTTACAACTTTGGAAAACCTAAAACACAATTAACTTGAATTGAAGTGCATTTTACGGATCCATAATCCATTTTATAATCAGTTAATGTGTGATAAATCAATACCCATGGGTAGTTTATATACCAAATAGAAGACAAAAATTGGTGGATATAGAACAAGTCTCAATAAAAATAATTGAGATTAAAGCCATCTTACATAGGATTCATGCATAGTTAAATGAACTGTAAAATCATTTTTGACAATAATGACTATATTAATAACACATATTATAAAATTCTTCAAATTTAATACTATAATACATTAGATGTCATTATAGTAGGCAAACACTATATATTATACTATCATAATCAAATTATATTATATTCATGTTTTTATTAAAATGTTTAATTTTATAATATCAAATTAAATTATTTATATTTTTAAATTCATAAATTTTAAATTATCATTTTATTAAAAAAAATCTTGAAAAGTTCAATTCCAAGTTGAAAATAAAATTTACAAAAATCATGTAATTTTTATGAATATATCATTATATCAAAATTTACTAGAAAATAAAAAAGCCTTGTAAGTAGTTAATTTTGAATTTATTAAACATAAATATATATTTTTATATATTTTTTTATCTTATAAATCCTATGTCATACATTATTAGTACTAAATATAATTGTCACGACCCGTCCTCGGGGCCCGTGCCGTGACTACCCCAAGCCCGCCTTCCATAGGCCAGGGGCTGGCGACTAGCACCAAGGCGCAAATCCCAACAAAAAGGGAAGGCATTACCTTTGAAAAGTAAACAAGCACCACAGAGTAAGCAAGCGGAAAAGTAAACACTAAGTAAAACTGTACAAGATGTGCTGAAAGTAAAAAGGGGCCGGAAATACAAGCCCAACTGTAAAGTACAACTGAAAGGAAAAACAGCAACTGAAAGGAAAAACTGCAGCGTCGAGCCGTCCACTGGAAGTCCCACCTGAAGGGTGGGTACAGATAGCCTCCATTGCTCCTCGGGTCCACCTAACCGCTCCGAGTACGTCCCGCTCAGTGGTCCACCTCCAGGTACTGTCCTGCTCCGCACGCCTCCTCCACGATCAGCGCTGTCCGTCGTCTGCAACCAACACCACGAAGTGCGGGAATAGCCCGTGCAGGGGTGAGTATAAGCTACTCAGTAGGGACCCCGAGACCCCCGAAGGTCTCCCGAAATCCACAAAGGATAAATCACGAAAAGAGATGCAATCACGAAGTAACATCTGACACGGCTTAGGTATATGCCCATACATATACCTAAGTCTGCAATTCCCCGTTCGGCTCCAACGTCTGAGCCCAAGCACAACCCAGTCCACACAGGAAAGCAAAACGCATAACCATGCAGGATAGAACAACACAATCCACAAAGGAGAGTAAATAGTAAATCCACACAGGATAGCTAAACACAATCCACAAAGGAGAGTAAGACAAGATTCAGCTTACACAGGTATACTTCTTCGGATGACGATAAAGATGATCATTGAACCATCTAAGTCGTCGGAACCACGAAGGATCGATAGGTACAAACCTTGCAGTGACCCACACAGGATCGGGCCCACGCAGGACCTGTAGGAGTTGGCTCACACAGAACCGCTGAGAGATGACCCACACAGGATCGGGCCCACACAGGACCGGGCCCACGCAGGACCTGTAGGCGCTGGCTCACACAGAACCGCTGAGCGCTGACCCACGCAGGATCGGACCCACACAGGATCGGGCCCACACAGGACCGGGCCCACGCAGGACCTGAAGCACTGATCCACGTAGGATCGCTGAGTGCAGTAGTCGTCGCAGTCCGCTGAGGATCTCTGCACAGTCGTTGTCACAGTCCACTGAGGATCTCTGCACGGTCGTCGTCGGAGTCCACAGAGGATCTCTGCACAGTCGTCGCCGCAGTCCACTGAGGATCTCTGCA
Source organism: Viscum album (assembly GCA_963277665.1). NCBI lineage: Eukaryota > Viridiplantae > Streptophyta > Magnoliopsida > Santalales > Viscaceae > Viscum > Viscum album. The sequence goes on from OY728140.1 coordinate 1,767,180,979, forward strand.
CGGTTGTCGCTGTCGAAGTAGCAGTCGCAGCCAGCACTAGGGTTCCCGCACACAGCAAGCTCATTCGGGAGGGTCCGCTCCACGAGCCGAGAGGCTGATACATCAACTGACACGAAGTCCGAAGTTGATGTATCCAAAAGTTCCGTATCGTCAACAGGAACTCAACGTCGCAGACGGCGCGTCAATCGGACGCCCGGTCTGAGAGATATTGGCATTTTCGTTCCAGGGGCCCGGTTGGTTTTTAAGGCAAAACCAACCCGACCGCACTCCACCTGCGTCCAAACCTTGGGCGGAGTATGCCAAAAGATCCGTCTCACTTAGAGTAATTCAGCAAAGCTGGCGGTACGTCAATCGGACGTCCGTAGCTCAAGATATGAGCGTTTCCGCTCCGAGGGCCCGGTTGGTCTCGTGTACGAACCAACCCGGCCGAACTCAAAGTATTCCGAAACCTTGAGTGCGATATACCGAAACGACCGCCTCGATCCAAGGATCGCGTTTCCGCTAACGGCGAGTCGTTTGGAGGCACGAAGCTCAAGATACAGGCGTTTGAACGAAAACGTCCGAAGGTGGCGGGTACGGGCCCGGGCCGACCCGGCCCGACCCCCCTGGGTCGGCCCGAACCGGGAGACCCGGGTCCGACCCGGTTGGCCCGGCTCGGCCCGGCCGGCTCGGCCGAGCGGCGCGGGTGGAAGCCGCGGGCGCCGACCCGCGGCCTGAGGAAGAACCGCGGCCCGCGTGCGGGCCGCGCTGGTGAACCGCGGATGCGGCTCTGCCGCGTCCCGCCTGAACGGACCGGACCCGCGCGGCCGCGGGTCCGTCGGCCACTGCCGCCGCGGCTTCAGCCGTGGCGGGCTCGTCCGGCGGCGCGCCGGGGCGCCGCCGCCTCCGGCCGCCGGCGTCGCCGGCAACTTCCGCGGGCCGCCGGCGTCGCTCCCGTGGCCCGTTTTCCTTTCCGTCTACGCCGTTGCTCCTCCCGGGATCCGTTCTTTACTGCAGGATCGTCGAACGTCCAATGCGGCACGTTCCGTCGTCATCCGTCAAAACCGCACAAAACGAAGAACGGTGGAGGGTCATCGGGCCGTGTTCGTTTGGCCCGAACCCTCCGCGTTAGAGATAAACAACCCGGAGAAATTAATAGAATGATCAACACATGATCCAACAATTTTAATGCAATAAAATTGTTTCTTTGATTCCGGTTCTTAAATTTCTTTAAGAAACATTGACGGGAAATAAATTAAATAAAGGGGTAATTTTCCAAAATAAATCCCTACCTCTTCGATCGTCGCGCGCTGGCGTTCTTCGCGGAAAGGATCGTCGCGGAAGAGAGGGATCCTCGCGTCGTTGCGGGGAGGTGTCGCGTCGTCGCGGATTCCGGCGTTGAGTCGGCGAGCTCAACGAACCAAGAACAACAGATTTAAATTATAATTAATTAAATCTATGTTTAAAACCAAAAGAAAAGAACCTCGAGCGGAAATCCGAAAGCACTCACCCCAAATGGTCGGTGATCGAAGATCGGAGATCGGAGATCGGAAGAACGTCTCGGGCGAAGGCGTCGTCGATTTCCGGGTTCGGCGTTCTTCGCGTTCTTCGCGTTCTTCGCGAGGGAGCTGACGAAACAGGGATCCTCTCAAATCTTTTCAAAAGATTTTGGGTTGGTCTTATTTTATTAACATGCCAACACACGAAAACCGGTTAAGAAACGATCCATCAATTCGTTGAATTAATTCAACGAAAGAAACGACCCATTTAATTCACGAAAGAAACAGCCCATTTAATTCACGAAATAAACCGCCCAATTAAATGGTCTGTTAAGAATTTAGAAAACGCGTCGGTTGACTTTCATTAAGACGGGTTTTCACGGGTGCATTTCTTTGCGGAAAGAAACGGCGGGGCTCGTGCGGGCCCCACCTCACAAATATCCTACCAAGGGGGTAGGATATTTCTGGATAGCATCCTATCCAGTTCAACTCAGTTCAAGCCGCCTTTAAGTGGCTTCAAGTGGCTTTCAAGTGGCTTAAGTGAAATAAAATAAAGTTATCGCAAAATTATTTTATTTCTTAACTTTAAGCCCGAAAATTAAAAACCACACCCGAGCAAACACAACTCCGAAAGAGGCGTCTCTAAGCAAATACCGGCGCTGCGATTTCATCGGTGCCCTCAGAATTAGATTCCGGGCACCGGTTCAAAAGTTAGAAAAACCCGCTCGTCCGTTCACTGAACGTACCCGAGCCAAACTTCGGAAAATGATTCCGGGCACACCGGGCCTCGGAATCAGGCGCCGTCAGAAACTGCGTTCTTGTAAAATTCCAAAGAAAATTAAGAGAAAAAAATTTCCTTGAAATTTACGGGTCTTTACATTACTCCCACCTCAGGACTTTACGTCCCCGTAAAGATACATCAAAAAAAAACTAGGGAAACAAATGTGGGTACTGAGCACGCATCTGAGCCTCCCGCTCCCAAGTGCTCTCCTGGAGGTTCCCGTGCTGCCATCTGATGCGCACAAGAGGAATCGATCGCCCACGTAGGACCCACTCCTGTCGATCCTCTATCTCCACTGGGACCTCCGCAAATGTCGCTCCATCATCCACGTCTAGCTCCCCATAGTCAATGATGTGCGTCGGGTCGTGCACGTATCTCCTCAGCTGGGATACGTGGAAGACGTCGTGCACCCGGTGCAACTGAGGTGGCAGAGCCAGGCGATAAGCCACCTCGCCAACCCTGCTGAGGACCTGGAAGGGTCCGATGAAGTGTGGAGACAACTTGCCGCCTCGGCAAAATCTCTTCAAACCACGTCGAGGCGAGACCCGCAAGAAGACGTGGTCGCCATCCTCGAACTCTAGTGGCCTCCGCCTCCTGTCAGCATATGACTTCTGCCGGCTCTGTGCTATCCTCATCCGCTCCTGGATGACCTGGACCTTCTCTGTCGTGGCCCGGACCATCTCTGGTCCCACAAGTGCTGACTCTCTAGGGTCTGTCCAGCACAAAGGAGATCTGCAAGGCCTGCCGTACAACGCCTCGTAGGGTGCCATCCCGATGGTGGAGTGGTAGCTGTTGTTGTACGCGAACTCCACCAAGGGTAGGTGGTCCTCCCAGCTGCGACCAAAGTCGAGGACACATGCGCGGAGTATGTCAACGAGAGTCTGAACGGTCCTCTCCGTCTGACCATCCGTCTGAGGGTGAAAGTTGGTGCTCAGACGTAGTCGCGTCCCGAACGCCTCCTGCAACCCCTTCCAAAGCCGGGAAGTAAAACGAGCGTCCCGATCGGAGACGATAGTCGATGGCACACCGTGAAGTCGTACAATCTCCTGAACGTAGAGACGCCCCAAGCTCTCCACTGTGCCTTGCTCTCGGATGGGTAAGAAGTGTGCCGACTTGGTGAGTCGGTCAACAATCACCCAAATGGAGTCGTGACCTCTGGAAGTGCGTGGAAGTCCAGTCACAAAGTCCATAGATATCCCGTCCCACTTCCAATCCGGGACCTCCAAGGGCTGTACCAAGCCTGCTGGTACCTGATGCTCTACCTTCACCTGCTGGCAGGTGAGGCACCGTGAAACGAACTCTGCCACAGCCTTCTTCATGCCCGGCCACCAGTGCTGTCGTCTGAGATCCTGGTACATCTTCGCCACTCCAGGATGTACCGCCAAAGGAGAAGTGTGAAACTCCCTCAGCACCTCCTCTCGTAAGGCGAATGGTACCAAGGTACGTCCTCTGGAAAGGACATCGTGCTCTGATCCAAGGGAGAAACCATCAGGTGCCTGTCCTGAGGATATCTGTGCACACCGTGTCTCACAGTCAATGTCCCCATGCTGTGCCTCTCTGACCCGCTGAAGAAGCAGAGGAGAGACTGTGAGAGACTGAAGGAAGGCTGTTCCGTCTCTATCCACGAAGGATATCTGCAAAGCGGCTAGCTGCTCTGTTGCCTCCTCAAGTAGCTGGATGCCCATCCTCCTGCTGAGGGCATCAGCCACTACATTCCCCTTCCCAGGAGTATAGACTATCTCAAAGTCATAGTCCTGGAGGAACTCGAGCCATCGCCGCTGCCTCAGGTTCAGGTCCTTCTGAGAGAAGATGTACCTGAGACTCTGGTGGTCAGAAAAGACTGTGAGGCGCTCGCCCATCAGATAGTGTCGCCATGTCTTCAGGGCAAAGACCACTGCTGCCAACTCCAAGTCATGGGTAGCGTAGTTCTGCTCATGAGGCCTCAACTGACGTGATCCATAGGCAATCACGGTCCGTTTCTGCATCAGGACACACCCGAGTCCGGTCCCTGATGCATCGCAGTAGACTACGTATCCAACTCCCTCCTCAGGCAACCTCAAGATAGGTGCGCTGGTCAACCTCTGCCTCAGCTCCTGGAAGCTCTGCTGACATCTATCTAACCACACGAAGGGTTTCCCCTTCTTCGTCAATGCTGAGAGTGGGGCCGCAACTCTGGAGAAGTCCAGCACAAATCTCCAATAGTATCCGGCTAGGCCCAAGAAACTTCACACCTCTGTCACGCTCTTGGGTGGCTCCTAAGCTAGCACTGCCTCGATCTTCGCGGGATCCACTGCAACTCCCGCCTCAGAAATGACGTGCCCCAAGAAGTGGACCTCACGTAACCAGAACTGACACTTCGAGAGCTTGCCATAAAGCTGGTGCTCTCGGAGTGTGTCTAGTACAACACGCAGGTGGTAGGCGTGCTCCTCCTCTATTGTCGAGTACACCAAAATGTCGTCGATGAAGACCACGACAAATCGATCGAGGTATGGCTGGAAGATCCTGTTCATGAGGCTCATGAACACTGCTGGAGCGTTGGTCATTCCGAAAGGCATAACCAAGAACTCATAGTGGCCATACCGACACCTGAAGGCCGTCTTCTCCACATCCTCGTCTCGAACTCTGAGCTGATGATAGCCTGACCTGAGGTCTATCTTCGAGAACCACCATGCTCCCTTGAGCTGGTCGAAGAGGTCATCAATCCTGGGTAGCGGATACTTGTTCCTCACTGTCACCTGATTCAGGCGACGATAATCGACACACAGTCGCAAGCTCCCGTCCGCCTTCTTGGCGAACAAAATCGGGGAAGCCCAGGGTGAAACACTGGGTCGGGTGAACCCCTTGCCCTGCAAGTCGTCCAACTGTACCCACAGCTCTCGAAGCTCAGCGGGGGACATCCGATATGCTGGAGTGGATATCGGGGCTGTCCCGGGCTATAGGTCAATATAAAAGTCTACCTCTCTGCGAGGAGGTAGTCCTGGAATGTCGTCGGGAAAGACGTCCGCGTACTGATCCACCACTGCAGGAAAACTGGGACTCCGCACGTCAACTGCTCCCAGGATGAGGCTAGCCAACTGATGAGTGATGGGCTGACCTCTCCTCTGCGTGAGTCCATCCTGTGCTGCTAAGGCTCCCTTCTCGCCGGTGAAGGTGAACCTGCTCCCGTCGGTGCGCACACATCGCACTTTGCGCCTAATGCAGTCAATCTGAGCATGGACCGTAGATAACCAATCCATGCCCAAGATGACGTCGTAAGGCCTCGACGCTTCTACAAGAAGATCCCAGCTGAAGATCTCGCCTCCTAGAGTAATCTCACACTGCCAGCACCAGTGCGTAATCATCGAGTCTACTCCCGTAGGAGTCTCTAGCCGTAAGGATCGAGCCAACGGCTCTGTCGGAATCTCCGAGCTCCGAACAAGGGCAGTGGCTATGAAAGAGTGACTCGCTCCTGTGCCTATCAGAACTGCAGCAAGGGTGGAATAGACACAGATCGTACCTCGAATCATCTCTGGCGCGCCGTGGTTGTAGGCCTCCGCTGCCTGGAGCTGAGCCTGTCTCTGCCCGCCAGCTCCCTGTGGTCGGGGCGGGCCTCCTGGTGGTGGTGGTGGCAGAGCCTCAAAGCGTCGCCCACCACCTGCTGCTCGGCCAGCTCCTCTGCCTCGTCTGCCTCCTCCCTGCGGACCGCCACGGTCGACCCTCTGCCTCGGCCTGGGTGGTCCCTCCACCGTCTGCCGCCCCTCGGTACGGCGGGTCGGGCAGTCACGAGCCATGTGGCCCTGCCCGCCGCACTCGTAGCACTGTCTGATTCTCGGAAGGCTGGCTCCAGGCCGGGTGCCCTGCACTGCTGAGCCAGTGTCCCGAGGTCGCCTGCCGGAAGGTCTGGTCCACCTGGAACCCTGAGTCATCCGTCGGCTACCAGCTGCAGAAGACTCCGCTACCTGCCGCCCTGCGGTAGGTCTCGCTGTGGACTCAGCCAGGAAGCTCTCGATCAGGAGGGCTCGCTCCAGTACTCCTGCCTGGGTCGGGATGCTGAGGGAGATCAGTGATGCCCTGATCTCGTGTCTCAATCCCTGCTCGAAGGTCCGGGCCCAGAAGAAGGGGTCCCGTACCATGTCTGTCGAGTACCGAGAAAGGTCGGTGAACCTCGCCACGTACTAAGCGACCGTCAAGCTGCCCTGCCGCAGCTGAAGAAGCTCCTGGATGCGCACCGCTCGGAGGGTGGCCGGGACGAACTCTGAGCGGAAGAGGCTCTCGAAGTCCGTCCAGATGAGGGTGGCCTCATCGTGTACCTGGATCATCAGGCTCCACCAGCGTCCAGCTGCTGCGTGCAGTAGGCTCGCCGCGAGGATCACCATGAGGTCTGCTGGCGTCCTCACTAGCCTGAAAACTCGGACGACCGCCTCCAGCCAGTCCTCGGCTGCCTGGGGGTCCGACTCCCCACAGAACCTGGGTGGTCGCTGGCGCTGGAACTCGTGTAGAGCTCCAAGGCGTCGTGCGTCGTCAGCTGCCAGTGCTGGAAGCATCGGGGGCACAGCGGGTAAAGGTACCGCCGGTGCCTCTGCTGTCATCGGGCCCTGTACTAAGGCCTCGTCACTCGGCGGGCTGTCGTCGCGCCCTACCCTGGGAACCCTAGCTGGCTGCTGTCGTCGTGCCATCCTGAAAAGGAAACAAGTATGCCACTGTCAGAACAGTATACCTGGTGAGCTGACACAAGTAATCACAAAGAAAACTTGAAACACACATGCAATCAATGTTTTCGCGCATTAAGTCGGAAATCAGAAGTCAGGGTCCTGGTGTAGGGATACGTCGGCCGCCGCACCAACACTGGACTCCCTGGACTGATAACCACACTCAATACACTAAACACTATTGCTTCACATAGAAGAAAGATCAGAGTCTGTGGTAGAACCGACCACCTTTGATACCAATTTGTCACGACCCGTCCTCGGGGCCCGTGCCGTGACTACCCCAAGCCCGCCTTCCATAGGCCAGGGGCTGGCGACTAGTACCAAGGCGTAAATCCCAACAAAAAGGGAAGGCATTGCCTTTGAAAAGTAAACAAGAACCACAGAGTAAGCAAGCGGAAAAGTAAACACTAAGTAAAACTGTACAAGCTGTGCTGAAAGTAAAAAGGGGCCGGAAATACAAGCCCAACTGTAAAGTACAACTGAAAGGAAAAACAGCAACTGAAAGGAAAAACTGCAGCGTCGAGCCGTCCACTGGAAGTCCCACATGAAGGGTGAGTACAGATACCCTCCACTGCTCCTCGGGTCCACCTAACCGCTCCGAGTACGTCCCGCTCAGTGGTCCACCTCCAGGTACTGTCCTGCTCCGCACACCTCCTCCACGATCAGCGCTGTCCGTCGTCTGCAACCAACACCACGAAGTGCGGGCATAGCCCGTGCAGGGGTGAGTATAAGCTACTCAGTAGGGACCCCGAGACCCCCGAAGGTCTCCCGAAATCCACAAAGGATAAATCACGAAAAGAGATGCAATCACGAAGTAACATCTGACATGGCTTAGGTATATGCCCATACATATACCTAAGTCTGCAATTCCCCGTTCGGCTCCAACGTCCGAGCCCAAGCACAACCCAGTCCACACAGGAAAGCAAAACACATACCCACGCAGGATAGAACAACACAATCCACAAAGGAGAGTAAACAGTAAATCCACACAGGATAGCTCAACACAATACACAATGGAGAGTAACACAAGATTCAGCTCACACAAGAATACTTCTTCGGATGACGATAAAGATGATCATTGAACCATCTAAGTCGTCGGACCCACGAAGGATCGATAGGTACTAACCTTGCAGTGACCCACACAGGATCGGGCCCACGCAGGACCTGTAGGAGTTGGCTCACACAGAACCGCTGAGAGATGACCCACACAGGATCGGGCCCACACAGGACCGGGCCCACGCAGGACCTGTAGGCGCTGGCTCACACAGAACCGCTGAGCGCTGACCCACGCAGGATCGGACCCACACAGGATCGGGCCCACACAGGACCGGGCCCACGCAGGACCTGAAGCACTGATCCACGTAGGATCGCTGAGTGCAGTAGTCGTCGCAGTCCGCTGAGGATCTCTGCGCAGTCGTCGCCGCAGTCCACTGAGGATCTCTTCACGGTCGTCGTCGGAGTCCACATAGGATCTCTGCACCGTCGTCGCCGCAGTCCACTGAGGATCTCTGCACGATCGTCGCTGTCGAAGTAGCAGTCGCAGCCAGCACTAGGGTTCCCGCACACAGCAAGCTCGTTCGGGAGGGTCCGCTCCACGAGCCGAGAGGCTGATACATCAACTGACACGAAGTCCGAAGTTGATGTATCCAAAAGTTCCGTATCGTCAATAGGAACTCAACGTCGCAGACGGCGCGTCAATCGGACGCCCGGTCTGAGAGATATTGGCATTTTCGTTCCAGGGGCCCGATTGGTTTTTAAGGCAAAACCAACCCGACCGCACTCCACCTGCGTCCAAACCTCGGGCGGAGTATGCCAAAAGATCCGTCTCACTTAGAGGAATTCAGCAAAGCTGGCGGTACGTCAATCGGACGTCCGTAGCTCAAGATATGAGTGTTTCCGCTCCGAGGGCCCGGTTGGTCTCGTGTACGAACCAACCTGGCTAAACTCAAAGTATTCCGAAACCTTGAGTGCGATATACTGAAACGACCGTCTCGATCCAAGGATCGTGTTAACGCTGACGGCGAGTCGTTTGGAGGCACGAAGCTCAAGATACGAGCGTTTGAACGAAAACGTCCGAAGGTGGGGGGTACGGGCCCGGGCCAACCCGGCCCGACCCACCCCCCTGGGTCGGACCGAACCGGGTCGGCCCGAACCGGGTCCGACCCGGTAGGCCCGGCCCGGCCCGGCCAGGGCCGGTCCGGCTCGGCCGGCTCGGCCAGCTCGGCTCGGCCGAGCGGCGCGGGTGGAAGCCGCGGGCGCCGACCCGCGGCCTGAGGAAGAACCGCGGCCCGCGTGCGGGCCGCGCTGGTGAACCGCGGACGCGGCTCTGCCGCGTCCCACCTGAACGGACCGGACCCGCACGGCTGCGGGTCCGTCGGCCGCTGCCGCCGCGACTTCAGCCGCGGCGGGCTCGTCCGGCGGCGCGCCGGGGCACTGCCGCCGGCAACTTCCGCGGGCTGCCGGCGTCGCTCCGGTGGCCCGTTTTCCTTTCCTTCTGCGCCGTTGCTCCTCCCGGGATCCGTTCTTTACTGCGGGATCGTCGAACGTCCCCTGCGGCACCTTCCGTCGTCGTCCGTCAAAACCGCACAAAACGAAGAACGGCGGAGGATCGTCGGGCCGTGTTCGTTTGGCCCGAACCCTCCGCGTTAGAGATAAACAACCCGGAGAAATTAATAGAATGATCAACACATGATCCAACAATTTTAATTAAATAAAATTGTTTCTTTGATTCCGGTTCTTAAATTCCTTTAAGAAACATTGACGGGAAATAAATTAAATAAAGGGGTAATTTTCCAAAATAAATCCCTACCTCACCGATCGTCGCGCGCAGGCGTTCTTCGCGGAAAGGATCGTCGCGGAAGAGAGGGATCCTCGCGTTGTTGCGGGGAGGCGTCGCGTCGTCGCGGATTCCGGCGTTGAGTCGGCGAGCTCAACGAACCAAGAACAACAGATTTAAAGTATAATTAATTAAATCTATGTTTAAAACCAAAAGAAAAGAACCTCGAGCGGAAATCCGAAAGCACTCACCTCAAATGGTCGGTGATCGAAGATCGGAGATCGGAGATCGGAAGAACGTCTCGGGTGAAGGCGTCGTCGATTTCCGGGTTCGGCGTTCTTCGCGTTCTTCGCGTTCTTCGCGTTCTTCGCGAGGGAGCTGAAGAAACAGGGATCCGCTCAAATCTTTTCAAAAGATTTTGGGTTGGTCTTATTTTATTAACATGCCAACACACGAAAACCGGTTAAGAAATGATCCATCAATTCGTTGAATTAATTCAACGAAAGAAACGACCCATTTAATTCACGAAAGAAACAGCCCATTTAATTCACGAAATAAACCGCCCAATTAAATGGTCTGTTAAGAATTTAGAAAACGCGTCGGTTGACTTTCATTAAGACGGGTTTTCACTGGTGCGTTTCTTAGCGGAAAGAAACGGCGGGGCTCGTGCGGGCCCCACCTCACAAATATCCTACCAAGGGGGTAGGATATTTCTGGATAGCATCCTATCCAATTCAACTCAGTTCAAGCCGCCTTTAAGTGGCTTCAAGTGGCTTTCAAGTGGCTTAAGTGAAATAAAATAAAGTTGTTGCAAAATTATTTTATTTCTTAACTTTAAGCCCGAAAATTAAAAACCACACCCGAGCAAACGCAACTCCGGAAGAGGCGTTTCTAAGCGAATACCGGCGCTGCGATTTCATCGGTGCCCTCAGAATTCGATTCCGGGCACCGGTTCAAAAGTTAGAAAAACCCGCTCGTCCGTTCACTGAACGTACCCGAGCCAAACTTCGGAAAATGATTCCGGGCACACCGGGCCTCGGAATCAGGCGCCGTCAGAAACTACGTTCTTGTAAAATTCCAAAGAAAATTAAGAGAAAAAAATTTCCTTGAAATTTACGGGTCTTTATAATAATATTATATTAAAAAATTGGTTTTTTGTATTTTAATTGAATCAGGAAATTCCATGGGAGATTCTATATTAGCGTTCCCTGAAATCCTCAAAACCATTGTTGGTTTTATTAAAAAAAAATTACATCATTTATATTAATGTCCAATTAACTTTGTCTTATATTTACATTAAATTCTAGAAAAGTTTATTTAAAAATACTATTTTTATGCAGTTCAGTTCAATATTGTAAAATTAACCTTTCACACATATTAATGATCATTTAAAAACATTATATTCAAATTAAAAACTGTATGTATACTTTTTTTAATGTTTAATGATAAATTATTCCCTAAATGTTGTTTCTAAAGATAGAAATTTATTTTTTATGAAAATATAAATTAGGGTAAAAGTGAAAATTCCAAACAAAAAACCCTTAAACACTAAATGATATATAAAAAAAAAATTTTATGTGACTTTCAACCAATAATGATTTTCCCCACCACTTTTTCTACTTTTCTTGCATTTTCCATTGAATTTTAACCATACATTATTGAATATGTAATCATTACATCAATATAATCCCTTATCCACATTTATTAAACTGAAAAATATCACCAACTTCAAGGCTAACCTATCTGTAGAATTTGAACCTAAAACTATAAAAATTTCCTCATCAAAATACCCTCTCCCACATTCATAATAATATAGTTTCCATTACTTATCCTAAGGTGTTGATTTACAAGGAGACTTCCAATGTAAATTTCATTCCCCAAAATGATTATTATTAGCTACAAAGATTTTCTTCTTAATTATATTAATTCAAATTTATTCTATCCAAAATATTATAATTAAATTTTTTTCATTTAAAAACCATAATTTTATCATGTTATTGTTATTAATTTATTTTATTTATCTATAACATTCATTAAGAAAAAAATTAAATTGTTGTTTGTGCATAAGTGTAGAATACTACCACTATGAGCAAGAAAATTCTTTTTTTCCTCACTATCAATCATTAATGGTTAAAATATTATATTTAATGAAGAAATTTTATTTTTTTATAATTAAAGTAATTTTATAGAAAAAATTAAGAACATATAAATAAGATGGTTAAAAATGTTCATTTTTTATTTAATGATTTTAAAAAAAATCAATCTAAGTAGAAAATGTATTTTTAATATAATATAATATTTTAATATCAATTTCCTCTCCCTATAATTACTTTTTAATTCTAATATATTACCCTACTAGATTAAAAATTATTTTATTATATTTCTAGTATAGTGAAATTGAAAAAACCCACCTCATAGTCTATTATTAAATAAGGGTATGTTTCTGTTTGGGTCTTTTTGAACCCCAACATGAATAATACTTATATATTATATTAGAAATTAATACAAGAACATAATAAATTGTGTTATAAAATATAAAATATAAAATTATTTTTCTATATATATTTTAGAAATATTGAATTCAGTAGTTAAGAAAACACACATTTATTGTCACGAATCCCCAAAATTTGCTTGTTATCCATTTCATATACAATGATAAATACTAAATAAGTATGGAAATTTTTTTCTATAAATCCCTAATTATTTTTAATCATCCCTAAATGTGACATTAATTATCAATTAATGATGAAATTTGGAGGAATAATGAATATATTCCTAACTTTTATAAAATGAGTACAAATAATCTAAACTCTAAATACCTGACATTGAAAATAAAATGGATTCAATTAGTGATTGAATATGTATGAAGTGTATGAATTATAATCGATATGATAATGTTTTTAAATTAAGTTATTAAGATATATACGTTTGGGATATATGAGTTTAATGTATATTAATGAAGGCCTTCAGAATAGAAAAGGGTTTTCCATCTCAAATCCCTCACATTTAGATATTTTTTTATTATGCCACTAATATCATTTATTTGATTTATATATTAGCCTTATAAGTTTTCATATCATGATATTATTTTTTTCATTGTAGTTTATGCTCTATTTGAACCCCTGTCTTTCAGGACATTCCAATTTAGTAGTTACCCAAGCCATATGTGGGGTTTCTTGCCTAAATATTCATTTTTTGGGTCTCATGTCATATTCAAAAGCTAATTTTATGATCTATATATTCTCATAGAGGAATTTTAACATATTAATCATTAAATTTATGTGATTTAAAATTCAATTTTATCCTTCTCTCATATTCCTTTGATTCAATAATTACATAATCCTTTGTAAACCATAGTCATTACCATGGTAAAAATCATCCTGTATTTTAGTAATGTAAATGTAAGAGTAATTTCATAAAAGAAAAATACCTATGTCGATGCTAGAAATAGGATGTGGATGTGAAAGACATAATGTAATGGGTAATCAATAGGATATTTCGTGGTTATGGTTGTTCAATCATCACCCTAATGTATGAACAATGAACCTAAGAATACATAGATAGAAAGAAACACATATGGGATATGATTTGGAATATTCACATGATCTTAATGAAAAATGATGATTCAGACTTTCTACAATTTTCATGGTCTCATAAACAAGAAATATATTGAACCCAATTATTATCTTGCATGGATATCCAATCATATTGAATTATCATCTATCCTATATTTATTTAATCAGATTATTTCCTATTACATTGATGATACCCCATAACATCTTTGTTTATATATATATTTTATCTTTTACTTAAACATTCATCTATTTAATGTGGAGTAATTTGTTACACATATATCATTATATTGATAGGTAAGTATTTATTTATTATGTTTTTATGTTTGTAGTGGCATAAAAATTCATCCATACTCTTATGGAGAATGCATTAGACATAATTAGGTGATGTTTTGGGTACACAAGTATATACTCTTAATTTATGTTTTCATATTTTCATCCAATACATCAATGATGTCCAATAAAATTGGAATTTATGTACTTTTTACCAAAAATATATTATTACTTCTGAATTTTCATATAATGAGTTTGGTTAATTTTACATAGTATCAATGTATGGTTAGTATGAAACAAGGGTACTATAAGTATAAGAACATGGTGATAATGCACATGTTTTATGATAAAAACTCATGATTTCAAGTGAACACTCTATAAAACAGAACACAAATTATATTTTACAATTCAATATTATGAGATAATTATTTGCATTCAATTTTAGAATAATGAAATCTATGTGTATGGAAGGGAACCTTATCAACACATATATTCATTTTTTCTAACAAATTATCCAAGGTGCACATTCTTTTGTCGAGGACACATAGATGTTTCCTTGTATTCCAACTTTACAGAGTGAGAAAGAATCGATCACTTCTTCAAGGACATTTTGTCCATGATAAAAATGTGATGATGGAATATCAACCTATCCTTTTTGGTATTTCTCCTCAAATTCAGTTTCCTAGTCTGGGTATCCCATAAGGGTTATGATTTTGTTCATGAAACTCTTCTAAATTATATATCATTGGAGATTCCGGTTAATTACACTGCTTCTGTGAAAACATTCCATGGGGTCATTTCATAGAAGCCAACTTCGATCAGGGGAGTAGTCATGTCGGGCATCGCTGAATTCTCTGGACCCTTGAACACTGGTAAAAATTAATTTATTCCCCTTCTGATAGGGCTTATCGAGGGTGTCCATGCACGGGGAATCTCACATCGAATGTGGGGTATATAACATTGGAGGCATGTGTATGATGTTTTCATCAGCTTCCCATGTTTATGGTGAGGAATGCTGTGAGTTTAAATTCTAGAGGAGGTGGATCAGACTGACCAAAACACCAAGGAGAGTGCATCATATGGGTATATCCCTAGAAGGGATCACCTAGAATGTTTACTAGATAGATAGATTATAATTCCCAAAAATATGGGGACACAGGGTGTTGTGCCCCATATGGAGAAGATGTCACACAAAGAAGGTTGATCTGGACACTATAAAGGAAGAATTAAAGAGTGATTAGGTCAGGGAAAATGTAACACCCCAAGATTTTATGAAAAATATTCCTTTTAATTTAATTAATGTCTTGTGTTGTACGCTACACCAAAAGGAGCTTGCACAACACGCATCCCTAACTTGGCTTGCATTACACGCAATCACGACCTTCCACGATAGCGTGTGTTGTACGCAATACCGGGTTTTACTAAACAACGATATATTATTATAATATTATTATGAACTAGATGTTATAAATAATATTAACTAAATTTTGAATTTTATAACATTATTATTCATCTTACACATTTTCTAGAACATGGTATAAGGACCAAATAATTTTTTCTGGTAAAATAAGTATTTTTAAAAAAAATGCAGTTTTGCCGCTTTTTCATGGCTCACCCACTTTAAATCTAGTTTTTGACATGTTTATAAGTTAAATTTTACAAAATAAAATTATTCTTTGGAATCAGGATATAAAATTTTACCTTGGATAAATTGTTTCATATTATTCTCATAACTTTCATATTTTAATGAATAGTAAAAACACGCTTTATTTTAATTAAAAACAACTTTTTTCATTATAATAACTTATGTTGATAAATTATAATATTTAATGGTTTTAAAGTATAAATAGAATATATTTTTACCATTTAATATAATTTATTTCATTATCCTTGATTTTACATTGAATTCGTAGGTTAAATAAATTCAATCTTTTGAAATGTTTTAAACAAAAACTCGTTTTCTTTCGACAATGGGATTAATTTTAAATTAATTTCTGCAACTTATGTGTATTGAATTTGGAAAAATGGATTCCATAGTTGGAATCAGTGGGTCCAAATTATATTAACAGATTACTTTTTATTTTTGGGATTTATGAATAGTAACAACGGTAAATTTCATTTACCATAGTAAAAGGTAAATTGGGTAATTAAGGGTAAATATAATATTATAAAGTTATCCTAATATTTGTATTAATACAATTTGATGATTATAATTTGTCTTAAGTCATATTTTTTTCGAAATGGATTCCATTAGAACCCACTTGGAGGTGATTAAGACCTTTAGTTTATTTTATTTAAAGGAAAGTGAAATAAGCCTCACTCAACTTTAATAATTAAAGTATTTTTAATATAATTTTATACAGAATATAAATTCGGTTATAAATACTCATTTCAAAGATAAAATATTTTTATTTTTCATGGTAATTTATTTTTAATTTTTAAGAGTTATTTAATTACTTTATTATCTTATACATTAATGATGCATAAATTATTTATTTAGTAAAAAATTAATAATATAGTTTTTATTGAAATAGTAATACATATTAAAAGGCCCAAAAATCTAAAAAAAACTTATTATTAGTGTATATATAAACCCTAATCATCCACTGGCCGAATTGTTGTACATTTGGATCCTTATTAAGGTGATTATGACACATATATTATTTTATTTTAAACGACGCCAAAGTTGTCACCTTCATAATTTAATAAATATAACAATTTAAATATTGTGATTTTTAGATGATAAATTCACATAAAAGTATTATTATGAATGGTAATACATTTATCTTAATCATAGGACTTTATTTTTAATTTTTATGCAACAAATAAGTATATTAAATAATTATACAAAAATGTTGTAGTAATTATTTTATTAAGAGATAAAACCAAATAAATGGTTTTAAAAATAACAAACTAAATATTATATTAACTATTTAATGTGCTCCACTAAATTACTAGATACATATGACCTTTTATGAATCTATTAAATCTTTTATTTTGAACATTTCTTCTGTATATATTTTATTTAAATTCAATTAAATGAATAGTGTCAAAATTGACACAATTGTTATTTTATAAAAATAACATGTTATAAAATTGTTTAAAAATCACAAAAATATTGAAAAATTATAAATTTAAATTAATATGGTCTAAAATGTTATAAAGTATCCAATTATCGACAATTTTCAAAAATAAGTAATTATTTGTTATAATTTAAAATTTAGAATGTTATTACCACAAATAAAATTAAATCGATTAAATAAGGATAAATTAAGTTTATAATGTTTAAAATAAATTCCTAACATGTCTAAATTTTACTGTTTGTTGATATTACAACCGTATATCATCTAATATTTGGATATGAGTAATTTTGGAAGTTTTTAAGTGGGTTTTGGATTTAATATAAACTAATATTTCTTATATTTCCAAAGGTGCCCCTCTCCTCCCTTATAAAAGGGCACCTCCTCCCTCTCCTCCTCACACCAATTGGAGCCTTCAATATCGGCCAAACCCTGAACATTTTACTTCCCCACTTCCTTAGAAACATACTAGAGGTCCTGGTATTCTTCAATGGCCAATTTTAGTGCCGTAAGAGGAGGTCTCAAAAAGGCGCTTCAAAGATAAGGTAATGTATGTTATCGATTCTTTCAACTTTATTTCTTATTCTACTTCTTCTTCTTTAGTTGCTTCATTATGAAGAAATAACATCAGTATCACTCATATACTTATATGTTATTATATGTATGAAACAACCCTATTTCAATATCTATCCATCCTACGGAAAATGAAATCACTGCGCGTGCGTGCGTACGAAATACCGTCTCCATGCCGTGGTGTAATCTATTTTCCACCACCACCTTACTTGGATGGGTATAATGGTGTAAATAATGACTATATATGATTATTTTAAAGTTATATTGATTCTGAAATAGTATACATACACTCCAATACAATTCCATGGGAACGATATCATCGCTCGTGCGTACGTACGGATTACCGTCTCCATGATGCGATGAGATTCATTTTCCATGTTAACAATTAAAGAATGATTATAAAGTATATATAATAAGTAATAATGAAATATATGTCATAATAATGATACATGATTTATGTACACATATATGTATGTCATATACTTAATTACATTCAATCCAATAAGGAAACAAAAACAGCGTTCATGCGTACGTACGACCTACCGTCTCCATGAACGGTGTATTTATTTCCATTTATCGATCTATTATATATATGTATATTATGAATATATATTATATATAAATCATTTTTTACATTATGTATGTATGTAATAATGATCTAAGTAATCATATGAATAATTACAAGTTAAAACACGAACGACTAATGAAACGATTTTACCCAAAACGCTACTTTAACATGAATTTACAAAGAACGGGTAATATAAAGTCATAAGTGAACCGTATATGATATAATAACAACGAATATGATTCTTTAATAAGTAAATGACATTATTTAAATCATTATACAGGAGGTTTGGATACGTACGAAGCATATCGGACCTAAGGTAGGGGATAATTCTGCAAATCTCATTTTTATCTAAGATTGCTTATTCTTAAGTATTTACTAGGGTTATATTTATCATCCATGTGAAAATTTTATAAAAGTGTTTTCATGTATGTTTAAAGTCCTTTTTACACATTTTTGACTTTTACTACATGGTATGTAAGGAATCTTTCTTTTGTTTACGTTACGAGGTACTTTTTTGACTTTTCTGGAAAAAGTACGAGAAGAATGTTTTTTAACTTATACGACCTGAAAAGATATTTTTACGGTTATTATGAAGCCTTTTTTTCATGAAGATTCCTCCAAAAGATTTCATGACTATTTTCAACAAAATATTTTTCTTTTAAAATTGCATGATGTTTTGTGAAAAGAAATTGATTTTGAAAAAGAAAGGATGTTTTCCTCAAGAATTCATTTCAAGTGTTTTATCAAAACCATTTTCCATCTAAGATGACATTATTTCATATGTTTATGTTTCAAGTATAAGGTCTCTATGATTTACATGGTTTCAATTTTCTTATTATGAAATGATATCCATTTCTTTTATATGGATTATGTGACGATGGGGTGATGTTTATGAAACCCAATTTATTCGTTGGGTTATTATGAATGATGTATGTTTATTTTGTGTCACAAGTAAGAATGATTTCATTATGAGATGGGTGGGACCTATATCTCCCTACAATGCATTGGGTAAAGATTTATATATGATGAGATAGATAGGGCTGGAATGGCAAGTTAAACAGGTTCAGTAATATAGGAATGGAGGAGGAGTGAACTCGATTCAGAAAGGGACTTTGTCCACTAAGATGGTCTTAGCAGAAATGTCATGACTAATATAGAAATAATATCATGTGCTTAATGGTTTCCAAAATTACATGTTTTACTCCCATGCTATTTTATCGTGCTTAATGTTTCTTTATGATCTATTCCTTACGTACTTCCATGTTTTATGTCATTGCTCAAGCTTTTGATTTTTAAACATTATGTTCATGTTTTTAAGCTCAAATGTATATGATTTGTTTTATTTTATCCATGATTACCCTTAATGAGCATTTGAGATCACCCTTTATATGTTTTCTTTTCCCCAGGATATAAAGAAAGGTTTTAGGTAAGAAAAAAAGGGGAAGATCTTTATGGGATATGTTTATGATCTTTCACCATGATTATAATATTATGTTCCAAGTTTCCAAAGACACTAAACTATTACTGTCCTTGTGTGTCTGTTTTTGTTATGTATTAAGTATTCCGAAAAAGTAATGTAATGTCTATGTAAGTTAAGATTCGGGTCTCTACAGTTGGTATCAGAGGGAAGGTTTAGTAAACCTTTGGAAACTTGGACGCGAAAACAATAGTGAGATCCCTAGAAATATTTCTAAGGTATGTCTAGGGATGTCCCTAAGGAGAAGTATACGTATAGGATATAGTCCTATAACTACGGTAACGATCTTCGAATTTAACCTAAGATGTTAGATATTGATGGTACTCCCCCTTTACTATGTTTTTTCCCTAGCATGATTTTTTCCTCTCACACTATTCTTTTTGGGTTTTAGAAAATGGATGGAAACATAAAGATTCACGATAATGGAGGATATGACGGACAATGGAATGATATTATTCATGAGAAACCAAATGAAACAGGATTTGGAAGTCCAAACATCATTATTATGCCTAATCATCAATCTCATAATATAATCAATAATCTCAACATTGGTAAGATTATCGACTCAGATAATAATAGAAAGATGGAGTTTCATGATGATCATAGAGGAAAGAAAGTTTAATTTCCCTCTGTAAATCATGTGGGAAGAGGCATCGGGGAGAATGTTTGAAAGGAACAGGAAGATGATTTGGGTGTGGAAAAGGAGGACACGAAGCCAGTAAGTGCAAAGGAAAAGGTTCAGTTAACACCATATATAAGGATAATGGCATTGCTACGACATCAACGATGATTAGATGTTTTAAATTTGGAATGTATGGGCATTATGCAAACCAATTCCCTATGGGAAAATCTCATGAAGAGAATCATCATGGTCATATGGGTAGTATTTATGTGGATGATGATGAGGAGACTACAAATGATATATGAGATTAAAGAAGTGTTGAAGCTCAGTCAATTGTTTAAGAAGGTAGTGGAATGATTGTATGCTTTTCAAGAGTTATGTTGTATAGTTAATGGTACTATGGAATAAAGAATCATCTAAGGATTGTTACACCATTGTTTTTCCAAAAGTATTTGAAAGTATATGTTGAATGGTACTAGTAACCATGAAAGGTTATTCAAGTATTTTTGGAATGTAGTTGATATGTGCATAATGAAGGGATAAGAAGATAATGAGATGTTTGATTGTATTCATGAGCTCATGATTGATAAAAGGACTATGTGATATCATGGTTTGAGTATATAGAAATTTTGGAATTTTTGTATGTGGAAAGAGTTAAGTTTTGACAGAATTCATGTTTTCACTAAGGTTAAATGTGTATTCATTTTTTAAGAGAATACATGATTGAGGTATTCAAATGATTGGAATGTGATCAACAAGATATATCAGGGATAAATTATGGTATTCACATGCTAGGTAGATGACATTTCTAGTAATTGTTTTCTTTATACTATAAGCTTGGACAGAAGTATTTTGGATAAGCCTAAAGATTTGAAATGGATTATGTAGAACATAAGTTAGTTTAAGGCTATAAATGTTTTTGATATTATCGATGGAATTTCATAATTTCAGAAAAAAAGGACAACCTGCAGGACGGGCGACAACCCGTCACGTCAGACAAGGCTGTGGGAATCGAACCCACAACTGAAGTGCGACAAGCCTTTATCACCTACCACTGTCCTACAGGAAGTACCTGGTTAGTAGAAACTCGTTTTAATTTATTAAGCGGTATGATATATGAAGTATAAGTTCATTTTTGGAATCGTATATGATTAACCTCACCATATATAGACTTATGTATATTTGATAACTTTTGCTAACCTTTAGTTTGAAATAGATGTAATGACCCATCATTCTATCACATGACCTGTTAACACTTCACGAATAACAAATTCAACTTCATTTCTTTAAGAGATGAAGATGAAATTGTTCAAAGCACGAACAACATTGATATTTTACCAAAATCAAGCAAGTATTTATTCTAATTCAAAATTTTCAACTTTAGGGAAATGATATTGAAATCCAAAAATGTTGTTCTAGTGCTCTTATATCTGATAAATCAGATGGTACCATAGATCATCACAAATTTATGGCTTTGTGATTGTTGTCTTTTTCATAGCCATGTCCTCTACCACTCTCCATCAGAACTTGATGGTTAGATTTTTCTTCCATATCCATATTTTCATCTATGTTCTCCTATGTGGAAACCTAGTGATTTGTTAATTTCGGTAACCTTTATGTTTCATACTTTAGTTTTTAAAGTTAAGTTTTGGTATTCCATTTTACGATGTGTGTTACAATCAAAGAAACTTTCAAGTAGAAAACCATGTATAACCCTGACGAATTTAGAGGTCGAAATTCATTTTAAGGGGGTAGAATGTAACACCCCGAGATTTTATGAAAAATATTATTTTTAATTTAATTAATGTATTGTGTTGTATGCTACACCAAAAGGATCTTGCACAACACACATCCTTGACTTGGCTTGCATTACACGCAATCACGACCTTCCACGATAGCGTGTGTTGTACGCAATACCGAGTTTTACTAAACAACGATATATTATTATAATATTATTATGAACTAGCTGTTATGAATAGTATTAACTAAATTTTTTATTTTATAACATTATTATTCATCATACACATTTTCTAGAACATGGTATAAGAACAAAATAAATTTTTTGGGTAAAAAAAGAATTTTTAAAAAAATGCAGTTTGGCCGCCTTTTGATGGCGCACCCACATTAAATATAGTTTTTTAAATGTTTATAAGTTCAATTTTACAAAATAAAATTATTCTTTGGAATCAGGATATAAAATTTTACCTTGGATAAATTATCATATTATTCTGATAACTTTCATATTTTAATGAATAGTAAAAACACGGTATATTTTAATTAAAAACAACTTTTTTTATCGTAATAACTTATGTGGTTATATTATAATATTTAATTGTTTTAAAGTATAAATAGATTATATTTTTACCATTTAATATAATGTATTTTATTATCTATGTTTTTACATTGAATTCATAGGTTAATTAAATTCAATCATTTGCAATGTTTTAAACAAAAACCCGTTTTCTTTCGACAACGGGATTAATTTTAATTTAATTTCTGCAACTTCTATGTATTGAATTTGGAAAAATAGATTCCATATATGGAATCAGTGGGTCCAAATTATATTAATTGACTACTTTTTATTTTTGGGCTTTATGAATAGTAACAATTGTAAATTTTATTTACCATAGTAAAAGGTAAATTGGGCAATTAAGGGTAAATATAATATTATAAAATTATACTAATACTTGTCATAATACAATTGGATGATTATAATTTGTCTTAAGTCATATTTGGGTCGAAATAGATTCCATTATAACCCACTTGGAGTTGATTAAGACCACTAGTTTATTTTATTTAAAGGAAAGTGAAATATGTCTCACTCAACTTTAATAATTAACGTATTTTTAATATAAGTTTATACAAAATATAAATTCGTTTATAAATACTCATTTGAAATATAATATGTTTTTCTTTGTTATGGTAATTTATTTTTAATTTTTAAGAGTTATTTAATTACTTTAATATCTTATACATTAATGATGCAGAAAATAATTATTTAGTGAAAAATCAATAATATTGTTTTTATTAAAATAGTAATACATATCAAAAGGCCGAAAAATCTGCAAAAAACTTATTATTAGTGTATATATAAACCCTAATCATACAATTGCATAATTTATTACCATTTGGATCCTTATTAAGGTTATTATGACACTTATATTATTTTATTTTAAATGATACCAAAGTTGTCACCTTCATAATTTAATAAATATAACAATTTAACTATTGTGATTTTAAGATGATAAATTAGAGTAAAAGTATTATTGTGAAAGGTAATAAATTTATCTTCATCATAGGATTTTTTTTTAATTTTTATGCAACAAATATGTATATTAAATAATTATACAAAAATGTTGTAGTAATTATTGTATTAAGAGATAAAACCAAATAATTGGTTTTAAAAATAATAAAATAAATATTATATGAACTATTTAATGTGATCCACTAATTTTATAGATACATATGACCTTTTATGAATCTATTAAAGCTTTTATTTTGAACATATATTCTGTATATATTTTATTTAAATTCAAATAAATGAATAGTGTCAAAATTGGGACTATTGTTATTTTATAAAAATAACATATTATAAAATTGTTTAAAAATCACAAAACTATTTAAAAATTATAAATTTAAATTTATATGGTCTAACATGTTATAAATTATCCAATTATAGACAATTAACAACAAATAAGTAATTATTTGTTATAATTTAAAATTTAGAATGTCATTACCACAAATAAAATTAAATTGATTAAATAAGGATAAATAAAGTTGATAATGTTTAAAATAAATTCTTAACATGTATAAATTTTATTGGTTGATGAGATTACAACCCTATCTCATCTATTCTTCGTATATGAGTCATTTTTACGTTTTTAAGTGGGGTTGGGATTTAATATAAACTAATATATCTTATATTTCCAAAGGTGCCCCTCTCCTCCATTATAAAAGGGAACCTCTTCCCCTTCCACCTAGAACCAATTTGAGCCTTAAATCTCATGAAAACACTTCCCATTTAACTTCTCCACTTCCCTAGAGACATCCTATAGGTCCTGGTCTTCTTCAATGAATAGTTTTAGTGACCTAAGAGGAGGTCTCAAAGAGGCGCTTCAAAGAAGAGGTAATGTCTGTTACCGATTCTTTCAACTTTATTTCTTCTTCTACTTCTTCTTATTTAGTTGTTTCATTATGAAGTAATAACATATGTATCACTCATATACTGATATGTTATTATAATTATGAAACAACCCTATTTCACCATCTATCCATCCCACGGAAAAAGAAATCACCGCGCGTGCGTACGTACGAAATATCGTCTCCACGCCGCGGTGTAATCTATTTTCCACCACCACCTTAATTGGATTGGAATAATGGTGTAAATAATGAATATATATGATTATTGTAAAGTTATATTGATTATTAAATAATATAAATACACTCCAATACAATTCCATGGGAATGATATCATCGCTCGTTCGTACGTACAGATTACCGTCTCCACGACGCGATGAGATTCATTTTCCATGTTAACAATTCAAGAATGATTATAAAGTATATATAATTAGTAATAATGAAATATATGACATAGAAATTCTACTGGATTTATGTACATATATATTTATGTCATATACTTAATTCCATTCAATTTAATAAGGAAATGAAAACATCGTTCATGCGTACGTACGGCTTACCGTGTCCATGAACGGTGTATTTCTTTCCATTTATCGATCTATTATATATATGTATACTCTGAATATATATTATATACAAATTATGTTTTAAATTATGGATGTAAGTAATCATGATCTAAGTAATCATATGAATAATTACA
The DNA here is from genome assembly GCA_963277665.1 of Viscum album. Classification (NCBI taxonomy): domain Eukaryota; kingdom Viridiplantae; phylum Streptophyta; class Magnoliopsida; order Santalales; family Viscaceae; genus Viscum; species Viscum album. The sequence continues at coordinate 1,767,205,704 of OY728140.1, forward strand.
AGTTAAAACACGAACGACAAATGAAACGATTTTACCCAAAACGCTACTTTAACATGAATTTACAAAGAACGGGTAATATAAAGTCATAAGTGAACCATATATGATATAATAAAAATGAATATGATTCTGTAATAAGTCAATGACATTATTTTAATCATTATACAGGTGGTTTGGATACGTATGAAGCATATTGGACCTAAGGTAAGGGATAATTCTTCAAATCTCATTTTTATCTAAGATTGCTTATTCGTAAGTATTTATTAGGGTTATATTTATCATCCATGTCCAAGTTTTATAAAAGTGTTTTCATGTATGTTTAAAGTCTTTTTTATGCATTTTTGACTTTTACTACATGGTATGTAAGGAATCTTTCTTTTGTTTACATTATAAGGTACTTTTTTACTTTTCTGGCAAAAGTACGAGAAGAATGTTTTATTTAACTTATACAGAATGAAAGGATTTTTTACGGTTTTTATAAAGACTTATTTTCATGAAGATTCCTCCAAAATATTTCATTACTATTTTCGACAAAATCTTTTTCTTTTAAAATTGCATGATGTTTTGTGAAAAGAAATTGATTTTGAAGAAGAAATGATATTTTCTTCAAGAATTCATTTCTAGTGTTTTATCAAAACCATTTTCCATCGAAGATGACATTATTTCATATGTGTATGTTTCAAGTATAAGGTCTATATGATTTACATGGTTTCACTTTTATTATTATTAAATGATATCCATTTCTTTTATATGGATTATGTGACGATGGGGTGATGTTTATGAAACCCATTTTATTCATTGGGTTATTATGAATGATGTATGTTTATTTTGTGGCACAAGTAAGAATGATTTAATTATGAGATTGGTGGTACCTATATCTCCCTCCAATGCATTGGGTAAAGATTTATATATCATGAGATATACATGGCTATAATGGTAAGTTAAAATGGTTCAGTAATACAGAACTGGAACGAGGAGTGAACTCAATTCAGAAAGGGACTTTGTCCACTAAGATGGTCTTGGAAGCAATGCCTTGGCTAATATGGAAATCATATCATGTGTTTAATGGTTTCTACAATTACATGTTTTACTCCCATGATATTTTATCATGCATAATGTTTCTTTATGATCTATTCCTTACGTACTTTCATATTTTATGTCATTGCTCAAGATTTTGATGTTTATACATTATCTTCATGTTTTTAAGATCAAATGTATATCATTTGTTTTATTTTATCCATGCTTAGCCTTACTGAGCATTTGAGCTCACCCTTTATATGTTTTCTTTTCCCCAGGATATAAAGAACGGTTTTAGGTAAGAAAAAAAGGGGATGATCCTTATGGGAGATGTTGAAGATCTTTCACCACGATTAGAAGATTACGTTCCAAGTTTCCAAAGACACTAAACTATTATGGTCCTTGTGTGTCTATTTTTGTTATGTACTAAGTATTCTGAAAAAGTAATGTAATGTCCATGTACATCAATCTTCGGGTCTCTACAGAAAAGGGGAGACTAGGGTTTACCATTGGGTGGGATTTGACCTCAAAATGGTTTCCTACATACCCAAAAAGGGATAAATACCCACATAGTTAGAGAGGGTTAGATATGAAATAGTGGTGCACACGAAGGAATAAAAAATGAGAAAATATTGGGACTTAAGCATGGTTAACAACACGGGTGATACAAAGAGCACTGCGATGAAAGACAAGATTCCATTAGGATGTAGAGGCCCAGATAAAATCAGGATGGATATGGATGATGTTTCAAGGATTTCAATGATTGGATATGGGTACTGATGTCCAGATTATTGTATTTGTCTTGAACATCATGGAGGTTTCCTATATATCCATGTGGGATGGAATCAAAATACATATAGTTATGGAAGGGGATGATGATTCAGCTGAGAATGTGGCTCGTGAGAATGGATGTATGGATGAAAACATGAAGGGAATAGAACCTATGGTCTATGGAATGATCTTTCGAAAAACAAAATTTTCGGAGGAGAGACCAGGATCAGGAATGGATTATGGGCTTGAACCCCACATAGGCTTCAAATGTACCTTGCTTAAAAAGTGAAAATATCAATTTTTATGTAGTTCAAGAATATGCAGCATAGAATCAGGGTGTAAAAGAAGGACAACAACTCAAAGACATAATTGGTTATAACAGGTGGTTAACAGCCAATCACAAGGGGGGAACTCTTGGCTGGAGGAGTATGAATGTTTCCAAAGGCCTATGCATGGTTAGATGCTTGAGAACTGGTCTGGCACAACTAATGGTTGGACCAACTATATGGGTCCCAACAAAGGGGATGCTGGAGATTACCAGTGTTTGGGTTTGAACCTCAATGAGGCTTCTTATGTACCTTGTCTTGGAGAAAAGCATTAAAACCCACATAATTCGAAATAATACAGTTTAGCATCATTATTGATGGATGAGGAATACCGTTTAACATCATGTGGGATGAGGGTGAACTGACAAGAATTGGTTGGGACTGATGGGTGATGTGCTTAAACCTTAGGGAATATTTTTACATACCTTCCTCAAAATAGTAAAGGATCAATGTCTAGGTAGATCTTTGTAGAGGGACATGGGGTTTACATATTGTTAACAAAATAAGTTGTTTTCATGGAAGATTCTAACAATAAGCCCATGTGATTTATGCTCATTGTGAGAATCAAGATGCAAAAAAAGACCAGATGATTGCAGTGTGAAAGGTGTATCTAGGACGGGTGGATCAGGACTTCTACCTAGTTAGTATCCCTTCAAAAAAAAGATCGGGTCTTACACAATGATGGAAGCCCGAGGAGGAAGTCCATATGTACAAGGATGATATGGTCATTGTACAAGGAGCACCCTATCAAGTAGGGTATGGCCATACAATGTGTCTACCCAAGGTTCACATGGGGATAAACCTCAAACAGAGTGGAAAAGAGGGAAGGCATTGGATCACAAAACCTTATTGGTCTTTTCTAACATGTTCTTCATGTCATGTCACTATTTAACATCATGTGATGGGGATGTGGGTTCTTGGAAGTTTAACATCCAATAGATAAGATGATGAGGATTCAATCCTCACCCTTAAGAAATAAATGACTTGCACCATCCCACTCTTGAGGGTGGTAAGGAATGACTAATTCCATGGTTTAATGGGGCAGTGATGTGATCTATATGGAGGGGACCATGTTAGCAAGACTATGCAATGAATCAATAGTAGTTAGCGGGCCATTGTGAAGAAGCAAGTGGTAGAGCAATGAAACATGAATCACCACCCAAGGAACTTTGAAATCCCTTTGTAAAATACTAGAGGGCTGTACAGAATAGGGGTTCATGAAGAGAGAGCCCTCACAGAGAGTGGAGTTTCAAATATCAGGGGCTCTAACAGAATATGGTTTCATAGAGCTTAAGGGATCATAGATAACATGGATTCATAGAGAAAAATGGCCTCAAAAAGCTTATGGATCACCAATTATAGGGCTTTTAAAAGGAGTATGCTTCGTGAATAATTGTTACATAGCCTAGTCATGGAGTTTTTATGTCATTAGAGGGTGGTTCGTGAAGCATGGGTGCATCGTGATGTCCCGAGTACCCGAAGGGGTCTCTTTCATTTTGGATGTCCCATAAGCTTCATTAAGTTCTTCCCTATTCTAAGAGGGGATAATTTTATTTAAATTTAAAAGGTCTTCACAATACTCAAGTACCTTGGTTGATTCATTTTCTTAGTTGGTTAGCAGAGGAAAGAATGCTTCACGATTTGGGAATTCAAAAGGTGAAATGATGGAGTCTCGATCCTTTGGAGTGGGTTGATTTATGTATTTATGAGATCTAGTGAGATAGATTGTCAGATGTCACACCAAGAATAAATTTGAACTCTAAAAATGGAGCCAACCTCCATCAAGTTCATTGGAATCACAGAGCTAACAGTAACTCCCTCTGTGGTGGTCGTAGAGGATTTTGACTTCCCTTAATCTTTTTTAAGTCGCGAGGTGACTGTTACTCCATCTATAGTGTTTGTAGAAACTTTATTTATTCTTAATGTTCATTGGAGACAATAATATGACCTTCATTTCTTCTATCGTGCTGGTCATAGAGTAATTGGTAGCGTTATACTGGCCACAGTGGTCTAGGGATTTGAATAGTTGGTTTTCAAAGTAGCCCCGAATTTATTTAAGTTTTGTTCTATTATTATTTCCAGGTAATGAATATTAGCACCAAAAAATTCCTACACTCTTAATGGGAGTCTATGAGAAAATTTGGGTCAGGTTCTAAGTGTAGATCACCACAAATTTTGAATGTCGTAAAGTGGGATTTCAAAGCCAGATCATGATGCAGGATGGTGGTGCGCGGGTTGTGAATTCCCCAAAGCTTTCTGCATCTAGGAAATCCATGAAACTCGGGGGGTCATTACCTATAAATAGAGGAGTAAGACCCATATTTTTTCCTCTCCTATCTCTATAATTCTACACTTGAGCTCTTGAATTTGGGAAGCTATTCAGGCTCCGTGAAATCACTTTGCGGATCGTATTTCACAAACTCATGCACCGAATGTGCTACTCAGCAAATTGTTACGCCACAATACATGGATTATGTCTGCCATGAATTATTCCATTATTCTCTAAGATCATACATTTCATGTGATGTGTCTTCAAACAAGCTATGTGAGAGGACTCTGTGACTAATATCTGAGAACAACCTCTATAGATGAACACTGCGACCAGTAAGAAAAATATTGAATAATATTTTGAACAAAATGGACAACCATTAAGTCAATCATGAGGTCCTCACTGATTCTACCTAAAGGGATGATATTGAAAATATATTGGAATCATGTAACTTGTGTGAAGCAACTCAAATCTTGAGTCATAAGTGGAGCTGCTGATAGAAATGAAAACAAAATATATAATTTACAAGAGACATCCTTTGAACAGATTTGGTATGGGGGATGGTGTTTTCATCCCTGAGGAATATAGGGACAAGCCATCATACTAGTTCATGAACATGTTGTGCCAACTCCATTCTGAGGGTAGATTTGGGTATCCCAGAAAAGGTGTGGACCGACGATTGGGACCTGCACGAGGGTGACAACTTCATGGAGGACTGGGACTGTGATTACTAGGTTTGTGCATCCTATAAGGAATTTGGGGAAGATATTAAGTGAGTAGGGTAGTATGAAGGTTTGTGGGCCTCCCAATTCTGTATTTATAAACCAAAACACTTGATGTTAGAGTTTTTGACCAGGTCTTCATCAAGGACTAACACATTTCATCTACACCTTGGGGGGTTTGGCATCGTCCTTTGGGACCTTCATATGATCCTGAGGATTCCAATTCTGTGGGTGATGTACAATGAGTTCCTCCCAACATAGAACACATGGGAGGATCTAGAGATGAAGTCAAATCTAGAAAATGCATTTATGGATATAGTATCAGGTGAGGATAAGAAGTAGGTGAGGGACATCAATTTTAAGTTGTGGTTTTAGCGTTTCATAAACATCTCGCCAAAGCATACTGCTAAAGGGGGGTGGTTGTAATAACCCATGATTTTATGAGAAATATTTTTTTTATTTTCATTGATATCTTCTGTTGTACGCTAAAACAATATTAGCTGGTTCTATATACAACACCGTGTTATCTTGAAGTATATGAAAAACACTATTCTTGTCTTTTGTTGCATGCAAGAGTGACCTTCCTTAATAGTGTGTGTTGTACGCAAGAATGCGATTCACTAAACAATGATATATTATTATGAACTAGCCATTATGAATAGTATTAACCACATTTTGAATTCTATAACAGTGTCATTCATCTTACACATATTCTAAAACATGGTATGAGAACAATATAATTTTGTTGGGTAAAATAAGTATTTTAAAAAAAATGCAGTTTTGCCATCTTTTGATGGTGCACCCACATTAAATCTAGTTTTTGACATATTTATAAGTTTCAATTGACAAATTGAACTTCTTAATTTGAATCAGGATATAAAAATTTATGTTTTTTAAAATTTTTATATTATTTTTATAACATTCATATTTTAATGAATAATAAAAATTCCGTAAATTTTAATTAAAAACCATGTTTTTCATCAAGATAATTTATATGGTTAAATTTTAATATTGAATGGGAATAAAGTATAAATAGAATATTTTTTACCATTTAATATAATTTAATTCATTATCATTTATTTGATATTGAATTAATAGCTAAAAACATTTCAATCTTTTGCAAGGTTTTAACTTTTAAAACCTATTTTCTTAATAGCGGGATTAATTTTAAATTAATTACTGCAACTTCTGGGTTTTGAATCTGGAAATATGGATTCCATATTTGGAATTATGTGGCCCAAATTATGTTAATAGGATATTTTTTATTTTTAGACATTATGAATAGTAACTAAGGTAAATTTCCATTTCTATAAATAAAGGTAAATCAGGAAATTAAGGGTAAAAATAAGATTATAAAATTATCCTAACACCTGCCAAAATTCTATTGAAAAAATAAAATTAGACAAATATCACCTAAGGGTCGGAATAGGCTCATTTCATGGACTTTTGACCATGAAAAGGATGTAATTATTATTAAAACCAAAGAAAGTGACAACATGTCACTCTCTTATATCTTATAAGTGTAATAATCTTAATTTAGTGATACAATTCATCAAACATAGAACATAAATAGTTACCAAAAATATAATATAAGTATGTACAACATGTAAATTTATTTATAAATTTTAGGGATTAAATAATTATTATTAATGGTGACACAATAGTGATTTAGAAATTATTTTATTGATTGAAATATAAAATAAATGATTTTAAAAATATTAAAATAAATATTATATGAACTATTTAATGTGATACACGAATTTTATAGATACATATGGCATGTTATAAATCTATTAAATATTTTTTATGAATATACCCTCTATGTGGATTTTATTTAAATTCGGATGAATGAATACTGTCAAAATTGACACTATTGTTATTTTACAAAAACAACATATTATTAAATTGTTTAAAAATCACAAAAGTGTTTAAAAATTATAAATTAAAATTTATATGGTCAAAAATTGCATAAATTATAATATTATGGAAAATTCACAACACATAAGGAATTATTTATTACAATTTAAAACTTAGAATATTATTACAACAAAGAATATTAAATAGATTAAATAAGGACAAATCAAGTTGATAAGGTTTAAATTAAATTCCCAACATGTCTAAATTTTATTGTCTTATTATATTTCAACCCTATATCATGTCATTTTTTAATTTGATTCATTTTAGAAGTTTTTATGTGGGGTTTGGGTTTATTATAAATTAATATTTTAGATTTTTCCAAAAGTTCCCCTCTCCTCTCTTATAAAAGGGAACCTCCACCCTTTCATCATCACAACATTTTGAGCCCTCAAGATGGGCCAAACCCTATCCATTTTACATTTAAACTTCCATATAAACATACTAGAGGACATGGTATTCTTCAAAGACCAACTTTAGTGCCCTAAGAGGATGTTTAGAAGAGGCATGTCAAAGAAGAGGTATTATCCTTTACCAATTCATTCTAATTTATTTCTTCTTCTACATCCTCTTCATTATTTGTTTCATTATTAAGTAATAATATCAGTATAAATCATATAATTATATGTTTCTATAAATATTAAATTACTCCATTTCACCTTCTATCCATCCTACAGAAAATGAAATCCCCGCGCGTTCGTACGTACGAAATACCGTGTCCACGCCGTGGTGTAATATGTTCTTCCACCGCCGCCTTACTTGGTTGGGTATAATGGTGGAAATAATAACCATATATGATTATTATGACATAATACTAATTCTGAGATATTATATCACCCAATCCAATTCCATTCAATAATTATGGGAACGATATCATCGCTCGTGCGTACGTACGGATTACCTCTCCACAATGCGATGAGATTAATTCTCCATGTTAAACATTAAAAAATGATTATAAATATTATATAATAAGTACTCATTAAATATATTAAATATTAATTCTTCTGGATTTATGTATATATAAGTCATTTACTTCCATTCAATTTAATAATGTACCAAAAACAGCGTTTATGCGTACGTACGGTCTACCATCTCCATGAATGGTGTATTTCATTTCATTTATCTATCTATTACATATATGTATATACTGAATATATATGATATATAAATCATGTTTTACATTTTTGAAATAAGTAAATCATGATATAAGTAATAACAATATCAAGAATCAAAAGTCCAAACACGTACGATAAATGAAACGATTTTACCCAAAACACTGCTTTAACATGGAATTGACAAATGAACGGGTAATATAAAGTCGTAAGTGAATCATATATGATATCACAAATATTATAATGGTTTTTGTTACAATTTAATAAAATTTTTAAACCCACTATACAAGAGTTTGAGACTCGTATGGAATAAATTTGACATAAGGTAAGGGATAATTATTCCAATCTCGTTCTTATCTGAGATTGTTTATTCTTAATTATTTACTGGGGTTATGTTTATCATCCATGTCCATGTTTTCTAAAAATATTTTCATAAAATGTTTACTATTCATCCATTTATGTTTAAAGTCATTTTTACCCTTTTATGAATTTTACCACAAGGTATGGAAGGAATCGTACTTTTGTTTACCATACGAGGTAATTTTTTACTTTCCGACAAAAGTTCGAGGAGAATGATTTTTTAACTTATACAGCATGAACAGATTTTTATGGTTTCATATAATCCTATTTTCATGAACTCTACTCAACATTATTTCATGATTATTTTCAGAAAAATCCTATTCATTTAAAATTAAAAGGCATTTTTTGAAAACAAATGATTTTGAAGAAGAAACGAATATTTACTCAAGAATTAATTGCAAGTGTTTTTTTCAAAACTATTTCCCATATAAGATGACATCATTTAGTATGATTATGTTTAAAGTATAATTTTTCTATTATTTACATGGTTTGATTTTTCTTAAGATGAAATGATATCCATTTTTTTATATGGATTATGTTCTGATGGGATGATGTTTACGAAACCCATTTTATTCTTCTAGTTATGAAAAATGATTTTTGTTTATTTTGTGGCCTGTGTAAGAATGAATTAATTATGAGATGGGTGTAACATATATCTCCCTCTTATTCAATGGGAAATTATTTATATCTAATGAGACAGACATGGCTGGAACGGTTAGTAAATATATTTCAATAATACAGGGTTGGGATGGGAAGTAATCCCGTTTCAGCAATGGAATTTGTCCACTATGATGGTCTTTGAAGCAATGCCTTGGCTACTATGGAAATAATATCAAATTTTTAATGGTTTTCAATAATTAAATGTTTTATTCCCATGAAATTTGATGATTATTGATGTTTCTTTATGGTCTATGCTTTACGTACTACCATGATTTATTTCACAACTCAATATTTTGATGTTTAAACTTTATGTTCATGTTTTTAAGTTCAAATGTATATGGTTTTTTTTGTTTTCTCCATTCTTAACCATAATGGGAATTTGAGATCACCATTTTTATGTTTTCTTTTCCCTAGGATATAAATAAAGGTTTTAGGTAAGAAAAAAAGGGGAATAACTTTATCGGAGATGTTGAAGATCTTTCACCATGATTAGATGATTTCGTTCCAAGTTTCCAAAAAACTAAACTATTATGGTCTTTCGGTGTCTGTTTTTGTTATGTATTAAGTCTTCCCAAAAACTAATGTAATGTCCATGTATGTCAAGCTTTGGGTCTCTATAGTTGGTATCAGAGGAAAGGTTTAGTTAAAAATTGGAAAATAGGATAATAAAACATTAGTCATATCCCTAGAGATATTTCTAATGTATGTCTTGGGATGTCTGTAAGGTTAAGTATTAAGTATAGGTTGCAATTCTAGAATTAAGATAATGATCATGAATAACCTCTAATTAAACCTATGATGTTAGAGATTTAACGTACTTCCCCTTGATTATGTGGATTTCCTAGTATGATTTTTTCCTCTCAAGGTATTCTTTTTGGGTTTTAGAAAATGGTTGGAAAAATGAAGATTCATGATAATGGAGGATATTATGGGAAATAGAATAATATTATACATGGGAAAACAAATTAAATGGTATTTGGAAGTCCAAACATTGTTATTATGCCTCATAATCAATCTCATAATATGATCAATAATATCAACATTGGTATGATTCCTGACTCAGCTAAAAAGAAAACAATGGAGTTTCTTGATTATCATAGTGGAAGGAAAGTTCAATTTCCATCTTTTAGATCACGTGGTAAGAAGAATCAGGGAGAATGTTTATAAATAACTAGAAGATACATTGTAGGTGGAAAAGAAGTAAACCAAGCAAGTAATTTCAAAGGAAAAGGTTTCGTTAACACAATGGGAAAGGATAATGGTATTGCTATGAGATCTAAAATATTTAATTGTTTTAAATGTGGAATGTTCAGGAATTAGGCAAACCAATTCCCTAAGGGAAAATATTATAAAGAGAATCAGCATGAGAATATGGGTAGTATTTATGTTGATGATGATGAAGAGACTACAAATGATATACGAGATGAAAGAAGTGTTGTGGAATAAAATGATGAAGCTCGGAAAATAGTTTAAGAAGGTACTGGAATGATAGTATGTTTTTCAAGAGTAATGTTGTATAGGTAATTTAACAGTACTAAGGAATAAAGAAATATCTAAGGATTGTTATACTATGGTTTTTTCTAAGGTATTGGAACGTATATGTTGAATGGTACCGGTAACCATGAAAGGATATTCAAATATTTTTGAAAGTAGATGACAGACGCATAATAAAGGGATAAAGAGATAAAGAGATGTTGGATTGTCTTAATGAGCTCATGACTGGTATAAGCACAAAGTGATATCATGGTTTGAGTATATAGATTTTTAGGGATTTTGGTATGTGGAAAGAGTAAACTTTTGACAGCATTCATGCTTTCATTCAGGTTCTATGGTAACTCGTGTTTCTGGAAAATACAGGAATAAGGTATTCACATGTTTGGTATGTGACCAACAAGATATATCTTACGATATATGAGGATAAATGATAGTATTCACATGCTCGGTAGATGACCTTTATAGTAATCATTTTCTAATTACTATGAGATTGGACAAAAGTATTTTGGATAATTCTAAAGATTAGAATGGATTATGTTGGACATAATATAGTACTGATTAAGGATTGAACATTTTGATATTATGATAGTATTGTTTTAGATAAAGTATAACCCATAGGAAGGGCGACAACCCGTCACGTCGGACAAGGATGCGGGAATCGAACCCACAAATGATGTGCGACGAGCCTTTATCACCAACCACTGGCCTATATGAAGTCCCTGGTTAGTATAAATTAGTACCAATTTATTATGTTTTATGATAGTTAAAGTATAAGTACATTTTTGGAATCATATAAAGTTAATCTCACTATAGATGGACTTATGTATATTTAATAACCTTTTCTAACATTTTGAGATAAATGGAATAACCTATCATTCTATCACATAATCTGCTAACATTTCAAGGACAAATTCAACTTCATTTCTTTAAATAAGAGAATATGTGAAAATTGTTCATGGAATGGCCAATGATGATATTACAATATAATCAAGTAAGTATTTATCCTTATGCAAAAAAAATTCAACTTTAGGGAAATGATCTTGAAAACCAAAAAGGTTGTCCATGTTCCATCATATCTGATGAATGAGATGGTACCTTATATGATCATAAATTTATGGCTTTGTGAATGTTGGATTTTTCATAGCCATGTTCTCTACCGCTCTCCATCTGAACATTATGGTTAGATTTCTCCTCCATATCCATATTTTCATCTATATTTTCTTATGTGGAAACCCAGTGATGAGTTAATTTGGGTAACCATTACATTTCATACTTGTGTTTTTAAAATTAATATTTAGTATTCATTTTTACGATGTGGGTTTCTATGAGAGAATCATTGTTGTAGTAAACCATTTATAACCCTGCCAAATTTTGAGGATGAAATTCATTTTAAGGGGGTATAATGTAACAACCCAGGTTTTTATGAGAAATATTATTTTTATTTTCATTGATGTCTTGTGTTTTATACTAAACCAATATTATCTTGCGCTATACGCACTATTTTTGGCTTGTGTTGCATGCAAGAGTGACCTTCCTCAATTGAATGTGTTGTACACAATACCGAGTTTCACTAAACAATGATATATTATCATGAACTAGCCGTTATGAATAATATTTACTAAAATTTTAATTTTATAACAGTATATTTCATCTTACAAATATTAAAGAATATGGTATGAGAACAAAATAATTTTTCAGGTAAAATTATTATTTTTAAAAAAAATGAGGGTTTTCCACCTTTTGATGGTGCACCGACATTAAATCTAGTTTATGACATGTTTATAAGTTCAATGTTACAAATAAAACTTCTTCATTTTAATCAGTATAGAAAAATTTACATTGGATAAATTTTTGACATTATTCTAGTAACATTTATATTTTGATGAATAGTAAAAATGTGCTAAATTTTAATAAAAAAACAACTTTTTTCATCATGATAATTTATATGGACAAATTTTAATACTAAATGGTTTTATAGTATAAATATTATACATGTTTACCATTTAATATAATTTAAATAATTATTATTAATTTTATATTGAATTCATAGGTAAAAACATTTCAATCTTTTGAAATGTTTTATCTTTTAAAACCCATTTTCTCCTCAGTGGGATTAATTTTAAATTAAATAATGCAATGTAGGAGTTTTGAATTTGGAAAAATTGATTCCGTATTTGGAATAAGTAGGTAAAAATTATATTAATCGGCTACTTTTTATTTTTAGACATTATTAATAGTCACTACGGTAAATCTTATTTACTATAGTTAACCGTAAATCGGGTAATTAATGGTAAAAATAAGATTATAGAATTACCCTAACACCTGATAAAAATTCTATTGGATGCATAAAAGTCGACTCGTATCACCTAAGGTTTAGAATAGTTTCATTTCAGGAACTTTTGACCATGAAAAAGATGTCATTATTATTAAAACCAAGGAATGTGACAACATGTCACTCTCTTATATCTTATAAGTATAACAATGTTAATTTAGTGATAAAATTCATAAAACTTCGAACATAAATTGTCACTAGAAATTCAATACCATTATCTACATCATGTGAATTTATTAATAATTTTAGGTATTAAATAATTATCATTAATGGTGACCCAATAGTGATGTAAAAATTATTTTATTGATTGAAATATAAAATAAATGGTGTTAAAAAATATTAAAATAAATATTATATGAACTATTCACTATTCTCCAAGAATTTTCTAGATAAATATGAAATTTTATTAATATATTAAATATTTCTTTTCGAATATATACTCTCTGTATATTTTATCTGAATTCAAATAAATGAATTGTGTCAAAATTGACACTATTCTTTTTTATAAAAATAACTTATTATTAAATTTTTTACAAATCACAAATATATTTAAAAATTATAAATTGAAATTTATATGGTCTAAAATTTCATAAAGTATATAATTATGATCAATTCACAACACATACATATTTATTTACAACTATTTAAAATTTAGAATATTATTACTAAAAAAAATTAAATAGATGAAATAAGGATAAATCAAGTTGATAAGGTTTAAAATAAATCCCCAACATGTATAAATTTTATTGTCTGATTATAATACAACCCTATCGCATATCAAATTCGAATTTGAGTCATTTTGGATGTTTTTATGTGGGGTTGGGGTTTATTATAAATTAATATTTTAGAGGATCCCAAAAGTGCCGCTCTCCTCTCTTATAAAAGGGAACCTCCTCCCTCTCCTCTTCACAAACTTTTGAGCCTTCAACCTCAGCCATAACCTATCCATTTCTCTTCTCCACTTTTCTAGAAACATACTATAGTTCTTTGTCTTCTTTAAATACCAACATTAGTGTGCTAAGAGGAAGTTTAGAAGAGGTGCGTCAAGGAAGAGGCTGTATCCTTTACTGATTCGTTCAAATTTGTTTAATCTTCTACTTCTTCTAATTTATTTGTCTGATTATAAAGTAATAACATAAGTATCACCCATATAATGATATGTTATTATAAATATGAAACAACCCCATTTCATATTCTATACATCAGTTGGAAAACGAAATCATCGTGCGTGCGTACGTACGGAATACCGTCTCCACATCGTGGTGTAATCTTTTTTTCCACCACCACCGTACATGGATGGATATAATGGTGGAAATAATAAATATATATTATTATTATAAAATAATACTAATTCTGAGATAGTATATCATCCACTCTAATTCCATTCAATAATTATGATAATGATATCATCACTCATGCATAAGTACGGATTACCGTCTCCACGATGCGATGAGATCCATTATCCATGTTAACCATTCAAAAATGATTATAAAGTATATATAATAAGTAATCATGAAATATATGACATAATAATTCTACTGGATTTATGTATATATATATATATGTCATTTACTTCCATTTAATTTAATAAGAAAACGAAAACAATGTTCATGTGTACGTACGGTCTACCATCTCCATAAACGGTGTATTTCATTTCATTTATCTATATTATATATATATATATACTGAATATATATGATATATAAATCATGTTTTACATTCTATAAGTACATAAATCATGACATAAGTAAAAATAATATTAACAATGACAATTCAAAACACGAAAAAAAATGAAACGATTTTACCCAAAACGTACCTTTTACAAGGAATTGGCAAATGAACGGGTAATATAAAGTCGTAAGTGACTAATATATGATATCATAAATATTATTATAGTTATGTTACATGTTAATAATATGTTTAAGCCCACTTTACGAGAGTATCAGACATATACAAAAGAAATTGGACATAAGGTAAGGGATAATTATTCCAATCTCGTTCTTATCTGAGATTGTTTATTCTTAAGTATTTACTGGGTTTTTATTTATCATCCATGTTTATGTTTTCTTAAAATGTTTTCATAAATTGTTTAATATTATTACATGTATGTTTAATTTCATTTTTACCATTTTATGACTTTTACCACAAGGTATGGAAGGAATATTTTTTTGTTTACCATATGAGGTACTTTTTGATGTTCCGAAAAAAGTTCGAGGAGAATGTTTTTTTTACATATACAGCATGAACAGATTTTTACGGTTTCATAAATCCTTAATTTCATGAAGCATCCTCTACATGATTTCATTATTATTTTCAACAAAATCCTTTTCTTTTAATATTACATTGCATTTTGTGAAAGTAAAATTATTTTGAAGAAGAAAGTAAATTTTCCTCAAGAATTCATTTCAAGTGTGATATCGAAACAATTTCCCATCTAAGATGACATTATTTAGTACGATTATTTTTCATGTATAATGTCTCTATTATTTACATGGTTTGAATTTTCTTATGATGAAATGATATAAATTTGTTTTATATGGATAGTGTTATGATAGGATGATGTTTAAGAAACCCATTTTATTATTTGGGTTATGATGAATGATTTATGTTTATTTTGTGGCACACAAAAGAATGATTTCATTATCAGATGGGTGGGACCTATATCGAACTCCAATTCATTGGGAAAAGATTTATATCTCATGAGGTAGACATTGATGGAATGGAATGTAAATATGGGTCAGTAATACAGGGCTGGAACGGGAAGTAAACAAGGTTCAGTAATTGACATTGTCCACTATCATGGTCTTAGCAGCAATGCCTTGGCTACTATGGAAATAATATCATGTGTTTAATGGTATTCCATTTTTACATGTTTTATTCCCATGCTATTTTATCATGATTCATTTTCCTTTAATATCTATGCCTTACATACTTCAAGGATTTATTTCACTACTAAATATTTTGATGTTTAATTATTATCTTCATGTTTTTAAGTTCAAATGTATATGGTTTGTTTTTTTCTCCATTATTACCCTTAATGAGCATTTGAGCTCAACCTTTTTATGTTTTATTTTCCCTAGGATATAAATAAATGTTTAGGTACGAAAAAATGGGATGAACTTTATGGAAGATGTTAAAGATCTTTCACCATGATTAGAAGATTTTGTTCCAAGTTTCCAAATACACTAAACTATTACCGTCCATGGGTGTCTGTTTTTTTATGTATTAAGTGTTCCATAAAAGTAATGTAATTTCCATGTATTCCATGATTTGGGTCTCTAAAGTGGATCCCAATAAGCTACCATTAAAGCCTCTCACTTGTCCAAATGGATCCCAACGTAGTAATGAGAATTCCTATTAGATAATCATTGAGGATATCTAATGGAAGCATTGGGTATTAAATGTGAACACTGATTAGAAATATATGGTTAGGATGGTTTGGTTTATCTCAGCGCTTATGTATGACAAGATGTTTCTTGTCAAGGACATGAACATGGGTCTATGACCGAGCACATTTATTATGGTGTCCATGACAGAAACGAGGTTGTGTGTCATCCTAGGGATCCTATTTCTATCCACACTATATAATGTGTTGTGGAACATAATGGAGGGAAATAATCCATAGAGGGTGTGTGTACCACTCCATTTCTTGTATGGGTGGGTAGCAGCACATATGGGCATCTATGAATATTTGAACCTTTTTTCTCCTCCTAGCTGACTCCCCCACTCTAGATGAACAAAATATGGAAGGTGGATGAATTCAACATCAATCCACTTATGCTGCCAAAATGTGAATTCACTAATGAACGAAAAGGAAATGAGGAGCATTGGTCTTGTCTCATTGACTTCAAGGGTGGATTTCTAGTGGCATTTATAGAACATGAGCCTATATTCATGCCATACACACCACCCTACTTTGCGAGGGAGTTAAACTTCATTAATAGCTTTACCCCACAAGTCAACCTATGTGTACACCCTAAGGACCATCCATGCATGATTACATATTTGAGGATCATGTTTAGATGATAGGATAAAAAATGTAGAACGAACTGTAATTGTTTGTGTCCTAGAACCCACTAGTTTAACTTTGATCACATGGATATTTAATGTATTATTACATATTGTTCATTGTTCTACATTACTATGATGTAATAATGTCCTATGGTATTTGTTTTATTGATAAGGTCATGGTAGTTCCCCTCTATGATGAGAAACTTGAAATGATATAAAAATATTCTTAAATATAGTTTTGTGGTTGGATGACATGCTATGATGGTACACATAGCTTACAGACCGTCAGGAGCAAGTACTCGTAAGCATATGAGACTTCCTCTCATGATGTTTTCACTTGGTAATCTATAAGATATGAGATTATGAGAACAGACTCACTAGTAGGAATTCTGCATGTTTTGGTGTCATCAAATATTTCTATCATTGAGCCTGTGTAATGATCCACAGACTGTAAGATTATCATTAATTCATGTCACAACTTACACAATATGATTTAATGATAAAAACAGTCACACAAAGTGTTGGTAGGAATTAATGTATGTTGGGAGTTTCCTGAGTGGCATATTATTAATGGATTAGTTGAGGAAGGATTTGTCCCTTCCCATTATGGAATTTTATATCTCAGGCCTTTGATTGAAATAGAACCACCACGTGAAATTACATTTCCATGGTGTAATGACAAGGTTATTTCCGGATGTCAAATAACGATGTATCAAGAATAAAAGTTGATGATACAATCATGAAACCCGCATGATGAGATATTGTGACAAACAGATTATATTTCATGGTGAGCGTTCATATGTGGATGTAGTTGTTGTGACTCTATGTTCTTTATCTTGGGTTCCTTGACCCGTTTCTAGACAGTACTCTTAGACATTAGGCAAGCCCGCCTAATGCCAATGAGAAAGAATCCTAGAGGGTCACACACTATGTTTTTTTTCCTTGGTTAAATTCTATTTTAATTTAATTAATGAAATATATATTTTTCTAAATACCATGTAATAATTTTAATCAAGAGACAATGATCGCATAAATTAAATAAAATTTATTTATTTATTTTATTGAACATTTAATAAATATTTATTTACTAGTTTGTAAATAAAATATTTATTTAAGAGAATGAATTATTTTCTTATTTATTCTGGTGTTCAATAAATGGAAGTGGAGTTTGGGCGGACCAAGTTCATTTTGGTAGTAAAATAATTATTTTCAAGACAATAAATAATTATTTAACTAGTTAGAAAAAATTAAGATGATGCTACTATTATTTTAATATGCAGGATTTTATTTACGATTCTGTTTTTCTCAAGTGGGCACACCATAAATAATGACACAATATTATAATTAAATGAATGGTTTTTCTCAAATATCATTAATGTATTTAATTTTTTCTATGAAATTAAATATTGTAACTAATATTCCATTTATATAAATAGGCACATAGAGATATTGTGCTAGATACTACACCACATGCCTGGTGAATTTTGAATTGTTGAGCCAAACTATTTCTCTCTCGAATCCCCTTCTATTCTCTCTCAAGAATGAGATATGTTCTTTACGGCTGAAGAACAAGCATTCAAGAATGACTGACACAAGACACTCGATTTGCTGCACTAGCACCCAGAGAATGAGCGATGTTGATAGGAGGCCATCGAAGCACATGTGGATCACTGCTAGAGGGATTATAGTTAAGATCATAACAACCACAATGAGATAATTCAGAAGGTTTAATTCGGATGATCATAATCATCAACGATGAAAAATACCAAAGTCGCAATTTTTTTCTTTATGAAAATATTTAAATTAATTATAAACATGATGTAAAAGAACCTCTCTAAAGGTTTTGAGGCCTTTTTTTCTTTATCTAAATCATTGATTATATTCTGTGGAGACTGACGTTCATCGTCGTTTTGATCCCAAAATAATCATTGATCATGGTAAAAATCAATGTTTGGTCCCACCCCAACCATGCTTCCACTACACCCGGAAACTTCAAGTGGTATCAGAGGGGTTACATCATAGTTTTTAATTATTTAAATATTTTGTTGATGAATTATTAATTTAGTAAGTTAGTTGTTTTAATTCATGTTAATCATTCTACCAATCTGAATCTTGAGATCTATTCCTTATCTTTAATTTCTCATTCACCTTACAGAAATGATCTTTTATTTTAATTTTGATTAAAATAAAATAGAGGATCTCATCCAGAGGTGCCAAAGCTTCTTGTCCATTCAAAACCAGAACACATGGTGTGTATTTGACAGTACATGTCGTGTAGTCAAGATTCAATTCATCAGACTGGTCCGCCAAACCAATCCTTGTGTTGGAGTCTTTCTTTGTATTAAATGATTTCATGTGTTGACATGGAACATGTGGCATGAGATTTCTGAATTACACGTTTTGTGGCCTAATGGACACGACGTGTAGTCCCTTTGAGTTAGGGTTGGACCGTGTACCCCATACACAGCTTGCCCAGCTAGAAACCGTGTAATGACGAACTATACGGAGTGTGTCCCACTGTACACGCTATGTACTCAAAATATTTCTGAAGTACACTCACATGTTGTTTCCCCGGGGGTTTACTTCGGATAGACGGTGAAAAATAGTACATGTCGTGTAGTTAGAACTACACATCATGTATTCATCCAAGTTACACATATTTATTAAAATTTATTATTATATTATTCAAACCCATGAGACATGTACCATCTTGCGGGCATAAATACGAGGCACAACACTTGATAGGTGTTATATATCTGTTTTATTTAACATCTGTGTAATGTTCATTTATAATCATTAGGTAGTAATGAATAGGAATACACCGGGTTTCCTCCAAGGTACAAGTTACGTACAAAGATAATTTTAAATTAATTTATTTGTTTAAAATTCTTATAGATGAGAATCTCAGGGAAATTTAGAAAAGAATTTAAGATAAACGGATTGATTAATAAATGATGATAATTAATTGATTTGATCATGATTTATCTTAAATGAGAATGATTAACAAATTGGATGCTAGTTTATTTTATGCATAATCATTGTTTCATGTATGGATGATCATGATCTGGACCAAGACCATTGTATGTGGATTGTTTATTTTAATTAATTTATTTAAATTCAATTTTTTGGAATGCTAGCATTCTCCTCATTAATATGTATGACATGCATGTCAATGGCTTATTTTATATAAAACCCCTTTTTACCCCTCATATACACATGAGTTAAAAAAGGGATATGTAATGGATGGAACTCCCAAGCTCGTGGAGGCATTTCGTGCTGGAGTCAAGAAAAAATCAATCCCAGGAGATATAGAGGTGGATAGGTGTAATGTGTGAACACAAACCAAAATGGTTCAAGTTGTTTCTCCCCTAGGGCTAGGTTAGTTTATCAACCACTAGATAAACAAACCATTAGATAAGATCATGATCATTCCATTTACTTTATTTTATTTTTGTTAGTTCCATGGTTTATCATTATGGATGTGTTTTCATGATCACATAATTAATAAATTAAACAAGCATGCAAGATGGAACTAAAATAAACTATAATTATGCGTAAATATTATAAATTCATGGTTAATCACTTAAGAAAGTTCCACATAATATTAACAAGTGTGTGGTAAAGATAATAAGAAATTCACGTATAAGAGATAAAAATACCTCAAATAAAATATTAAGTTAGAACAAGCCTTTTGTTACTTGATTAAAGGGGAAACTCAATAAAACTATGTGTTTGACCAACCCTTGTTGGACACTTACTTTTATACAATAATCCCTTATGAATGTTTTCGGGTTGAATTAACGATATTACATCAAGAGGAGTTTCCCTTGTTAGACTTGGTGTAAAATTAAAGGCAAGAGTTGAGGAAATCCAAAGTCACGATTTTCGGATTGGGGAGTCCACTCAACAGATCTAGGAGCAGTAAGCCCGAAGTTGGCATGGACCAGCCTACCTAAATACCTTCTAATAGCTTTACCAACCCTTGTTGTGGTTATGCAAAGTGGAATATGGATCCCTGACACTAGAATATTAGGGAAACTGGATATTCTGTGTTCAATGGTGAGGGATGTTGGGACTTGATAAAATAGTGTGAGACTTAATAAAATTTATTATTTATTATAAAATGTAATCAAGAAGTACTAATGATCTTTTATTTTAATTACAGAATAAAAAAGACAAAATCATCAACCACACTATCCCTATGATCAATTCTGGATAAAGAAAACAATCTCACCTGCAGTAACTTCTAGGAAAGTATTATAAGCCATCGGGTTATCCTATACCATGAATGGAAACCTTATGTGCTGGAGTCTGCATTACCTAATCCTCCTGGCAAAGAGGCGATTGATGAGAATTTCTAGGCTATGAGAAAAATATGAACGACGTGGTTGATGTTTAATGTTTTATGTTATCATCAATGTCTAGTGAGCTCTTTAATTCTCTTGAAAACATGGATAGTTATATAATTCTCGATCACCTCTGTGGTCATTACTAGGAGAGAGAAATATAGGAAATGTTTGAGATATTAAAGGCACTCTTTTAGAGTAAGCTTGGAGAAGGTTCCCCGACTGGGCCTCATGTAGTCAAGCTCATTGGCTACATTGAGCTCAAGGAGGTTCTAGGGTTTAAAGTCCCTGAAGAACTGGGCACCGATCTCATTCTCACAACACTCCCTTAGAGCTTCTCTAACATTGTTTTCCATTTCAATATCAACAACATTGAGATGTCTCTATCTGATATTTTTATCCTCATTCGCCAAGTGGACAATGATATGAAGCACAAAAATCCTTCTGTCCTTATGGTGAATAAGAGGAATGGGAAGGCAAAGAGCTTTAGGCCCAAAGCTTCCTCATGGACTTATATGAATATTAAGATCAAAGGGGAGGCAAGGGAACATGAGGCTATTTGTTTTGCATGTGCCAGAAGGGCCACTGGAAGAAGAACTGCCCCCAACATAAGTAGTAAGGGGAAGCTTCTGGTGTGTTTCTTATCGAATGCAATCTATCAAATTCTAAAAAGTTGGAATTAGATACAGCTTATGGTGCTAGCATATTTATCCAAATATAGGAACCATGTAGATTCAGGAAGACTAATCGAGGGTAGGTAGATCTAAAAATAACCAACAGAGCTAGACTTGCTATTGTAGCTGTCAAGGACTACCACCTTATGTTTCCAACGGGGATGATCATGGTGTTAAAGGGTTGTTATTATGTGACTTCTATTACTAAAAACATTTTTTCTTTACCCAGATTAGATATAGTTGGATTTTGTTTTAATTTTTGGAAATGAATGTTGCTTCTTTTACAAAGATTGCATTTTTTATGGTAGGCCACATTTTTAAAATGGACATTACTTGCTGGATTACACAAATTAAGTAATGGAAATCGATAACAAAGATACTTCACATGACTCATACCAAACCCATCTTTGGAATCATCGGCTAGGTCATGTAAATTAGAAATGATTGACAAAGTTACATCAAGATGGATATTTAGATTCATTCTAACTAAAACCACATGGTGTATGTCATGCATGTTTACAAGGAAAATGACTAAATCCCTATTTATTGGGAAAGGTTAAAGGGATAATGAAATCTTGAATTGGTTCATACTGCTGTGTGTGGAACATTTTCAGTTGAAGCAAGGGGATGGTACTCATAATTCAAAACTTTTATAGATGATTTTAGTAAATATGGATATATCTAATTAATGAGGTATAAGTCAGATTTTTTTGATAAGTTCAAAGAATACAAGATTGGATTTGAGAACCAGCTTGGTTAGAAGTTTTAGAAACTCTGCTCAGAACAAGGTGGATAATATCAAAATAAAGAATTCATTGATAAATTACATGAGTTTTGGATACTATCCCAACTCATTCCTCCAAAATCACCCCTGTGGAATGGTGTGAGTGAAAGGAGAAACCATACCATGTTGGACATGGTGAGATTAATGATGAGTCATGCAAGTCTTCCATGATCCTTTTGGGGATAGGAATTACAAACATTGGAACACATACTAAACCATGTACCATCTAAATCGATAAATGGTATTCCCTATGAGACAAGGAGTGAATGAAAAACCATGTTATTGAATTTAGATGTTTGGGGTAGTGAAGCGTTTGTTAAGGCCTCTTCAAGTAAAAACTCGCACCCCAAGGCACAAAGTGTACCATTATAGGATACCCCAAGGAAACAATGTGATATTACCTATACAAGCCCTTAGAAAAATGTTATAGTGTCCATACATGCCATATTCCATGAGAGGGAGCACATCGCCAAAAGAGATAGTGGGAGTGATATAGACTTCGATGTAGTCGAGGCTCATTGTACATAAGAGTTGGTACAAGAACATATTTTACAAAGCCCCATGGAAGAAGAATCTATTCCAGGGACACACGTATTGCATAGGAGTAAAAGAGAGGATAGTGAACCAGAATGATATATTTTTCTAGTTACTGAGGTTGGTGACTCTTTGTTAGTGGATAATAATGATCCTCTAAACAATAGGGATGTAGTATGTGGCGCAGACATTACCGAGTGTCAAGAGGACATAAATTATGAAATGGATTCCATGTACCAAAACCAAGTCTGGATTCTGGTAGATCCTCCATTGGATGAAAATCCAATTGGTTTCAAATGGGTATTCAAGAAGAAACTGGACCAGGAAGGACAAGCTAGTACCTATAAGGCACGACTGGTAGCAACTGGCTTTAAACAGCGTCATGGAATTAACTATGATTAAACATTTTCATTAGTTGAAATGTTGAAATCCATTAAAATTCTACATTCCATTGCGACATACCATGACTATGAGATTTTTAAAAATGGATGTTAAAATATAATTCCTTAATGGGACCCTTCTGGAAGATGTCTACATGACACAACCTGAAGGGTTTGTAACTCCAATGGATTCCAATAAGGTATGCAAGTTGCAAAAATGCATTTATGGATTAATGAAAGAATCCAGGTCATGGAACATTCATTTTAATGAAGGCAAAAAATAATTTGGTTGTATCAAGAATGAATGTGAGCCTTGTGTCTATAAAAAATTTAGTGGGAGTGCAGTCATTTTCCTAATAGTATATATTGATGACATATTACTTATTGGAAACAAGATACCAGTCATACAATTTGTTAAGGAATTGTTGAATCAATTCTTCTCCATGAATGACTTGGGAGAGGCATCATATATTCTTGGGATCATGATACATCATTATATATCCAAGTGATTTCTAGACCTATGCTAATGTATATACATTGATAAGACACTAAAGAGATTCAGAATGGGACAATCCAAGAGGGGATTTTTTCCAGTGTCACATGGTATTCATCTTTCCATGAAAATGTTTCCACAGACACATGAGGAAAGAAAGATAATAGAGAGGACTTCATAAGCCTCAACGATTGGTTCAGTCATGTGTGTCATGCTATGTACTATGATGGATGTCGCCTACACATTGAGTGTAGTAGGAATATATCAAGCTATCTCAAGTGATGGACATTGGATTTTAGTCAAGACATTCATAAAGTATCTAAGGTGTACTAAGTATATGTTTCTGGTTTATGGAGGAGATGAGGAACTAGTCATCAAAGGATATGCAAATGGTAGTTTCCATACTGATCAAGATGACATGAAGTCACAAACGGGATACATATTCACTTTGAATTGAGGTGCAGTGAGATGGAAGAGTTCAAAGAAGTGTGTGGTCATAGATTCTATAGTAGAGTATGAGTATATCACAGCTTTGAGGTAGCAAAAGAAGCAGTTTGGATGCGATGCATTGTCTAGGATCTAGATGTGATACCTTGTAGTAAAACTCCCATCACAGTGTACTATGACAATACTGTAGCATTGGCTCTAGAAAAAGAGAAAAGGTCACATTAGCGGATGAATCACATACATAGAAAGTATCATCTCTTTAGGGATTTATCATTGAGATGTGATGTTGCAGTGAGAAGTATTTACATGGAAGACAATATGGCGAAACCCTTGACTAAAGGCTTGACTTAGCAAAAACATGATCCTCATGTAAAGTCTAGAAGACTTAAAGTTGTAGGTAGTTGCATCTAGTCCACGTGGGAGTTTTTAAGAGGTGGTTTCCTAGAACCAACTAGTTTTACTTTGACTACATGGATATTTAATGTATTATTTTATATTGTTCATTGTTATGCATGAATATGTTGTAATCATGTCCTATAGTATTTGTTTCATTGATATTGTAATGGAAGATCCACTCTATGATGAAAACATTGAAATTCTATAAAAATATTCTTAAATATAGATATGTGGTTGTATGACATGCTATGATGGTACACATCGGATGCAGGTCATTAGGTGCGAGTACTCATAAACAGACGAGACTTCCTCCAATGAACTTTGCACTTGGTAATCTCCAAGATAGAAGATTATGAGAACAGATCTGCTAGTAGGAATTCCACATGTTTTGGTGTCATCAGATATTTCTATCTATGAGCATGTGTAATGGTCCTTAGACATTAAGATTATTAATAATACATGTCATGACTTATACACTTTGATTTACTGATGAAAACTGTCATGCAGACAGTTGGTAGGAAGTTGGTTATGTTGGGTGCATCATGAGTGGCATGTTATTAATGGATAAGTCGAGGAAGGATTTCTCTCATCCATTTATGGAAGTTGATATATTGACCCTTTGATTGAAATAGAACCATCACACAAAATTACATGGCCTAGGTTTAGTGACGAGTTTATTTCAGGTAGTCAAATAATTTCATATCAAGCATAAAATATGATGACACAATCATTAATCCTTATTGACTAGATATTGCGACAAAGGTATTATATTACACATAGAGTGTTCATATGTGGATGTAATTTTTGTGACTTTACATTGTTTCTCTATTGTTCCTTGACCGGTTGCAAGATAGTACTCTTAGACTTTTGCAAATCCCGCCTAATTACAATGAGAAAGAATCCATGAGGTTCACACACTATTTTTTTAGTGGTCTTGGTTAAATTGTATTTGAATTTAATTAAATAAATATATATTATTCTCAAGACCTTGGGATTATTTTATTCAACATAAAATGATTTCATAAATTAAATAAAATATATTTATTTATTTTATTAAACATTACATAAATATTTATTTACAAGTTTGTAAATAACATATTTATTTAAGAGAATGAATTAATTATTTATTTATTCAGGTGTTCAATAAATGGCAGTGGAGTTTGAGAGGACCATGGTCGGTCCGGTAGTAAAATAAAAATTGGCAAGACGATAAATAATTATTTAACATGTTGGCACAAATAAAAATATCTTTTCTATTATTTTATAATGCGGACTTTTATTTATAATTCCGTTTTGACCAAGTTGGAACACATAAATAATGTTTCGATATTACTAATAAATTCATGGGTTTTATTTATGTTCACGATTGTTTTTAAT
Organism: Viscum album; assembly: GCA_963277665.1. Lineage (NCBI taxonomy): Eukaryota > Viridiplantae > Streptophyta > Magnoliopsida > Santalales > Viscaceae > Viscum > Viscum album. Next base: position 1,767,232,120 of record OY728140.1, read on the forward strand.
TGTATCTATGAAATTAAATATCATAACTTATATTCCATGTATATAAATAGGAAATTACATCTATTCTGTGAGATACCACACCACATGCCTGGTGAATTGAGAATTATTGAGCCAAACAATTTCTCTCTCGAATCCTCTTCTGTCCCCTCTCAATAAAGAGAGATGTTCTTCAAGGCTGAAGAACAAGAGATCAATAACGGTCGACAAAAGACACTCCCTTTGTCGCGCTAGCACCCGGAGAACGAGCGTTGTCGATCAGAGGCCTTCAGAACATGTGTGGATCACCGCTATAGGGATTCTAGCTTGGATCCTTACAACTGCAATGAGATAATCCAGAAGGGTCAATTAGGATGATCATAATCATCAATGAAGAAAAATACCAATGACATAGCTATTTTTTTTCTTTATGAAATTAATTAAACTAATTATAAACATGATGTGAAAGATCATCTCTAATGGTTTCAGGGACCCTTTTTTTATCTAAATTGTTGATTATATTTCATGGAGATAGGAATTCATCATCATAATTATCTCGGAATAATCATTTATCATGGTAAAACTCAAAGTTGGGTCTCACCCCAACCACGCTTCTTTTGCGCCTAGAACCTTCATGAACTAACTCCACTTACTACTACATATAGGTTGATAATATAATATTCTAATATATATGAAATAACACTACCTAGGGGAGATATTTAAGGGTTGATCCATTCATTCCAACCACATGTTCCCCAATCAACCTCAAGGCTGGGTTCATAAAATGGATTGAACAATCTGTGGTATTGGAGCCGACCCACATCTCAGTGGAAGAGATATTTTCGGGCCAGTGATCCCAAGCCTAGCACCGAGTGGAGAGAAGGCAGTAAAGATGGAATTGGGTTCCCTAGCTGAGCAGGGCCAAAAGAGATGAAGGCCGGCCATATGGTTTTGTATGATACTCATCGATGCTTCTTGGAATTAGTTATTCCCCATAGATATACTTCTAGATTCTACCTTTCCAAATTATTTGGAAAACTATGATGTCAGTAGACAATTTCTCAGTCCTTCCTAGATGTAGAATCACATCAATCTTCATGAGATGGATCTATCATAAATTTTTTATTATGAGGTCGGCGTTTTGGTGTCTTAGGGGGAAGGGGAACAATTCGTCAATGAGCTATAAGACATCATGCATTCTCATGGTACTCTGAGTCCAATGACTAACCAGGTTAAAGTAATTCTTGGTCAAACTGTTCCACCCAAACCATCTCCTAATGAGCTGAGAGAGTTCTTCCCTTTACATGTGGAATCTGAGGCATCCTCCTAGGGAGAATAGGATGATAGGAGGATCCCTTTAGAGGAATGTGAGGCTGCAGCCTTGGAGTAGGAAGAGCTCGTAGAAACCCTTGAGTTAAATTCTAAACTATTCCACTATGGCACATACTCATGTTATCCTGGTTTCTCGAATGGAATTTGTTTTTCTATGAGGGACTCATACCTGACACCCCTTCTCATTTGTCTATGAGTGCAGCCTCTGGACCTATGCCTGGGAAAATGGGGATTGCAGAATCTCGTAGGGATACATTACCCAAGGTGGTTATCCTGGTGTCTTTGTGTTCCTGACCATGTATAGGGTGTCATGTCCTAGGATTCGAACATCAACTTCTTGAGAGTGACACCAATTGTTTTACCTATGTAAGTCCCATCCTTTACAGGATTTATATCTATTATCTATTTTTCATGGTCTACATACACCATTGTTCTGTATGAATAGTCTTAATAAGGTTTGGGCCATACTAGTGAAGATGACTGTGGATTTGGATGCTACTTTACTGAGTGTAATTCAAGTTTTCATAGAACCAATCACAGAAGCTGAGACTGCAGGTGTGGTTAGCGTAGAGAATAAACCATATATAATCGATTTGGAATCCAATGTTGATGTTCAGCTGCATGATATAGATCCTTTTCTATCTAATAGGACACTAGATGAAGATCATTCTGCTAAACTTTAAGATTAATTATCAACATACGAACATGTCGACCCGTATGAGTGGGATGATACTGCTTCTGATGAAAAGGATTTTAAATCTGTCCAATGGTAGTCATGGAAATTGATCAAGTGATTCATCAAAAAACCATCTTATTAAATTGTGTAAGCCAGTTTGGAAGACTTCTTCCCCAGTTACATGAATTATGTGCTATAGGCTTAAATTCTTAGTTCCCTCACATACTCATCTTAGATTACCTTGCCGAGAGGTTTTGGAGGTACATGTGTAGCCTCACTGAAGGCTGGAAGCGGAGGAAGTAAGTCAACGTATGGAGGCTTTTGGAGGTTGAGATGGAGATCTGACACATAAGCGTGTATCTATAAGCATTCTCTACTTTCATTGATACACATACAAGGTTTATATCACATTTAGGGACTCGGTTGGATGAAATTTGGGAGATCTTAGGGAAATAATCCCATGAAATGGAAAACATCCGAGCTGAGAGGTATCATGCAATAATTTGGGTTAATGAGATATGCACCATGACAAAAAAAGAAGTGATATAGAGATTGGAAGATGAGATAAAATTTTGGAGGCCACACACAAAGGATTGGTGGAGCTATAAATATATATTGATGTGGTCAATCCATCCATTGGATGGGCTAATCCATGGGTACTATAATTTTTATGAACTCACAAATGGACATTATTTTTTATTTTCTAATTTTATTTGTGTGATTGAAAAGGTTAGTTTATTGTTAGACCAAATGGTCTGAAGGCATTCTTCATTATTTTATTATGGGCAATACCCTTTTTAAGGGTTAAAGGGGAACCCGTACATGACCCGTAGGCCCAAGGAACAAGGCCTGACTGACTCGAAATACATGACCTGAAGGCCCAGATGCATACCATGCCCAATACATGACCTGTAAGACGAGCGCACTTGAACTGCCCCTCCCCAGATTCTACATCATTGATCACCTAGCTCCCCACCTTACATTTCTTATTGTCCATCATTGCCCCGTATAAAGTTGTATGGTGCCTGGTCCCAATGGTGGCTGTCATACCCTCTCATTCTTCCAATCCGGTTAGATAGTGAAATAACCAGGGATCAATCCCTAAGTTCAGGTGGGTCATACCCTATGTGAGAAATATGGAATTACTACATAATCATTATCTTTTTTATGAGAGTGTCAGCTAATTATTGGGAACTCAGGGATCAGACGGCCATCTGATATATTTGTGATCAAGAGAGTGGTTGGAACTGAAAAATAGGGTCCCCATAGCAGTAGAATTACCTTTCACATCTCTCCCAATTACATTAGTGGGACAATTCCAGGGGAATTAGAATCAATCCGAACAAAGGGGAATGAGATGTGTGAATCCTGATAACCAAAATTTGGAACACAGTGAAAGATGGCATGAAGGTGAATTATAATTGTTGATCAAATTTGTAACACAGTATCTATATCACAATTTCCTAAAATGGGGACGAAAACATGATGTCCATCTACAGATTGTATTAAAAAACATGGGGACTAACTCAAAATTTTTACGAATATATTATTGGACACTAGCCTTAAATTGTAGGAAATCCAGAAGGCTGAGAATCAATCCTATATGGGGGTCCATTTTGATGTGAAATGGGATGAAGATCCAAATAAGGGATATGAAAAGAGTGGGTGTGGAGTGATGGTATGTTCTAATTGATTCAAATAGTCTTTTAACAGTGCCGCTGTAAAAAATGCATCTGGTAAGTGTATCGGCCTAAATCATGATTATGCCTACATCTGAGAAGGACCTCTATGGAAAGGACCTAGGATGGTATATAGATTTACATTGTTTAAATTGGGATGATAAGAACAAAATTTAGCTTCATAGGGTTATTAAGATGCATGGAATATTTTAACATTTTATGATGAAGTGGTTGCACAATGTTTTAGGTCGTACTATATGGACCTTGAGGAACAGTTAAAGGCTATGCTACATGGTTTGGGAGCCCCTAGTTTATGATCATAAAATTTGGACCATGATTAGGGAGAAAGAACATGTAATGTTAATTGTCCTGGATCTGGGCCTGAGACAAAATGTAACACCCCATGCTTCCATGGTACACTTCCCTCTAAATAATATAGTAGCGTGTGTTGTACGTAACTTCGAGTTCTAACACACACACCACAACCAATCAAACAAGACGTTATGAATAGTAATACCCACTTTGTCAAATTTTATAAATTTTATCTCTGAAAATTTACTTCATTTTTGGATTTGGAATATCGAAATTTGCCTAGGGTAAAATTTTGGAACTTTTTGGATAACATTTATATTTTGATGAATAGTGAAAATTACTAAATTTTAATTAAAAACAAATTTTTTAATCGAAATATTTAACAGTGATAAATTATGAATTTGAGTGGTTTTAAAGTATATTTAGAATTTAGTTTTTCCATTACTAAAATTTTGTTCATTGGACATAATTTCACAATTAAACAGGACATGAACAAGTGTCAATCTTTTGATAGTTATTATCTCTTAAAAACACGTTTTTTGTTTTAACAACGGGAATTAATTTTAAATTAATTTCTGCCACTTTTGTGTTTTGAATTTTGAAAAATGGTTTCCATATTTGGAATCAGGATGTACAAATTGTGTAAATAGTTGCCTTTTATTTTTATAAATTTTGAATAATTACTTCGGTAAATATTTTATTTACCATGGTTAAAGGGTATGTCTTGTAAATAAGGGTAAAAAATAATATTATAATAATAATAAATTACCTTAAAATGTGTCCTAACCTTATTCGTTGATACATGTCTGACCATGGTCATCATTAGGACGATTTTGGGACCCCATGGAGCCACTTGTAAGTGATAATGACACTTTATATTAATTATGTTAAAAATAAATACAAAAACGACATAAGCATATATCTTTTAGAAAAACAATTTTTACATTGGTTATATATGTTGGATTTTAAACTATAAATATTCATTAATAATATAAAACTATTTTCTACATAATAGTATTTTATTTATAATTTTTAGACATTGAATAATTAATATTATTTATGACACAATAAATATGCATTATTTTCCTTATTAATGAAAGACTCACATAATTGGTATTATAAATGTTAAAATTAATATAATATGAATGTTTTGATGACATAAATGAATTTTATTACTTAATATGACATTATAGGATTGATTAAATGAATTTGTTTCGAAATAATGAAGTTGTTAAGACTTTAACAAAAATCAATTATTGAATAGTGTTAAAATTCACATAAAAGTGTTTTTAAAACAAATATTATTTTATTAATTGATATTAAATTCATAAAAATCTAAGGTTATTCCAAGAGACTTATATCATGATATATGTATCATTAATAGACCACTTGGGTGTCTCTTGGAGATATATAGTATGTTTATTAACTATATAATATAAAAATACAACGTGAGATGGTAAGTGTCAAACTAATTAACTAAGAGTTAAAACTAAACGATAAGGTTAATATAGTAACCCAAACATGTCTAAAACCTATTTGTTGAGTGGTTTTCGACCCATACCAACCATAACCTTTAAATAATCTACTTTGGAGCCATTAGAAACCAAATATGAATTTATTATAAAATAATATTTCTAGCTTTTCCAAAGGTGCCTCTTACCCCTCTTATAAAAGGGCACTCCCCCATCTCACTAAATAACACATTAAAAGCCTTTTGGCTCAGACAACCCCTGCCCAAATACTCTATTAACTTCCCTAAATTCCTCATAGAGGACTTAGTTTTATCAGAAAGCCAACCTAAGGATCCCTTTTCATCAAATCAAAAGGAAGAACCTGAAAAAGAGGTAATGTTTTCACCACCCTCTTTCAAGTTCCTTTCTTCTTCAACTTCTTCTTTCATTGTTATTCTAAAATAATAAATCCCGTATCTTCTATATACTGTGATATTATTATAAATATGGTTCAACCATATTTAGTATTCTATCCATTCTTTGAATGACATGTCACCATACGTGTGTACGTACGACTTACCGTCTCCACGTCGTGGTGTAATTGTTATTCAATATATTATTATTTGGATGGGTATAATGATGATGTGTAATTAATGTAAATAATAAATATAACATGATAATGATTCTGTATATATGATATACCATCCAATTATATATTATTTTAAAATCAAAAAAATGATATTGTCACTTGTGCGTACGTACGGACTACCGTCTCCATGAACGCGATGAGATTCATTCCCCGTCGTATCTATTCAAGAATAATTCTTATTTAATGATTTAAAATATTGTTTAAGGACTTGATATCATTTTGGATATGAATAATATACATCCTATCCATGAAAAAATGACTTATGTAACAAAACATATAAAATAAAATAAGTAAGTTAACAACCGAAACTATGATAATACTAAGATACTATTAACAAATCAATGTTAAAAGATCATATATGATATCATAATTATGTATATGGCTCTTTTATAATTTAATAACAATGTTTTAACTATTATACAGGAGGTTAACATACCATCGACTAAGGAAAAGTACAAGGAATGGGTTATTTCAGAATCTCTTCATTATCTGAGGTTGTTTATACGTAATTATCTACTGGGACCCCTTTATCATCCGCATCCATATTTCTTAAAAATTTATTTCAAAACATTCTTTTTATTTTACAGAATATGGGTTAAAGTCATTTATACCTTTTTTTTGACTTTTTATAAGAAGTTTATAAAGGATTCTTTCCTTCTTTTTCCAAACAAGGTCATTTTTAACCTTTTCGACAGAATTAAGGTAATAATGTCTTTTTTTAACTTACACGGCGGGTGCGGCTAATTTCCACAGTTATAAAATCTTATAAGATTCCCTTCCAAGCTTCTAAGAATATTTTCAAAGTAAAAGTTTTATTTTATAATTATGTGACTTTTAATTGATTTCAAAAAAAGAGATATTTTTCTCAAATAGTTTTGATTTCATCTATGTCAACATCTTTTGATTGATTTTAAGCTTATTTGAAGATTATTTATTATGATACAAATCTTCCATATTGTATTGAAGGTTTTTTGATATGTTTGATGGTGGATCTGTTATTTTTATACCATTCATGGTTTATGGAAAAAGTATTGACATTTCGTATGCTATTTTTAATACAAATGTTTATGTTATGTTCAAAACTGTTCGTATAAGGAATGCATTGGACTTAATAATTAATGGGTGGAGAACACTATAGCTCCTTGATGCATCGGTAGGTCTCATGAGACAAACTAGTGTCTTGGCACCAGGCCTTGAACAAATCTTATTTGTAGTCTTGGCACGAGGCCTTGGCTATGTGGTTATGATAGTCTGGCATTATGCATTCCATCATTATGAAAGCGGTTACTGATATTGCATGTGATAATTCGACTAGTAGAATATCCATGTGAATAAGTAAATGGAATTATTTCATTTGATCTTTTCCATATTATGCAGAAGTTCATGTTTAAAAGGCATTTATTTTAGTTATACAATGCCTTCAATGTTTATGCTTATTTATAAAAGTTTCTGCTATATTTGTATCCTTACTGGGCATTTGAGAACACACCTTTCTGTGTTTTATTTTTCCCAGGATGTGAAGAAGTATTTTATGAATGTCCTGTAGGGATAGTATAAGGGGTTATGTGTGTGGAGTCAATATGTTGTTGTAGTTTTCAATTTATGATGTAATTTAATCCGTTTGAATGTATCTAGTGTTTCCAAGACTACTAATCTAATCGGTCTTTCAAGACATGATCTTTCTTGTGATCATGCCAATGTTATGTAATACTGCACCGATCTTGGGAAACTAGGGTAGGGGCGTTACAGTTGTTATCAGAGGAAGTTTAGTAAAAACCATGGAATCTAGATTTAGATAAAATCTGATTAGAGCATATAGACCTAAGATGGACTTTGTGGATTAGTATAGAAGAACTTCCTTGAATTTTGGTATTGTAGTGATTTTGTGAGTATTCCGAGCAATACATCTCTGTCTGGATACAATCATATAGAGGCAGATCTGGCACAGATGTACCTAGGGGTAAGACCCAAAAACAACGCTTTGATCTAGACTCGAACGGGAACTGGTGCACGACAATGGACCTTGCTGCACTCTTGGTTACAACACTCTCGGGGGATATGCTTAGGATAACTCTCATTTTATTTACAAATAATTATGAAGTGTTAGTGAGTATATAATTCCACAAAGAAAACATTTTTATGATTAGGGATTATATCCATTAATTGTTGAATTTATGTTAAGTGTTTTATAAGTATGGAATTATGTATTTTGATTCCTAAACAGATCTAGTTTATACCATTGTTTAGAAATGGTACCTAGTGGAAGAAATGAAACCATATCAATGCATGCACTCCATGTAGGGATTTCCATCCTGCTCAAGATAATTATAGAGGAGCTGGTGATGCAACTGGTGTTGATCGGCTAATCACTATACCGGGACAACTCACTCATGTTATTAATAATAACCTTACTCATATGGAGCACTCTGATCCACAACGTGGAGGATCAATGTTAGATCACTTCATGAGGTAGAAAACACCAACATTCAATGGGAGTACAAATCCATTAGTATCTGAGAAATGGATAAGTTCCCTAGAGGAAATATTTCAGGCTTTGTGGAGTAGTGAAATGGAAAAAGTTGTCATGGAAGTTTATCGCCTCACTGGAGATGCTGATCAATGGTGGACATGGACTCAAATCACGAAGGAAGACATGAAGTATAAAATATGGAATGGAGGGAGTTAAAAGAGATTTTCTTAGAAAAATACGTTCCTCGCGACCATCGAGCAGATATGGAAAGGCAATTTCTGAGTCTGATACAAAAGCAGGATGAGAATGTCACAAAGTATGAGGCTAACTTTACAAGGTTATCAAGGTATGATGGAGATTATATACGTAACCCAAGAAGTAAGACTGATCATTTATTTGATGGGTTAAAACCATTTTTCCGTCAAGCATTAGTCTCATAATCCTTCTCATCGTACGAAGATATTGTCTCATGTGCTATCAAGACAGAAAATGAATTCTCTAAGTCTTATGACTTTAAAGTAAAGCATGAGAAGAAAAGATATGCTGATCAATCTGGGAATGGAAATAAGGGGAATAAGGGAAAGGTTGAATACACATCGTATGGTAAATGTGGGAAGAAACACCCCAGTACTTTCTTAAAAGGAATGGGAGTCTGTTACAAGTGTGGTAAAAAAGGCCACCAAGCTCGTGATTGCAAGGGGAAGAAGGAAGCTACCGATGTCCAATGCTACAATTTCATGGATATGGGACATTATGCAAATAAATATCCTAAGCGTTAGGAGAACTTACCTTAGAAAAGGCCAAGGGATCAATGCCAAGCTTATGCTACCACTACTGCTGAGGTAGATATTCCGAAAAACGTGGTGGCAGGTAATTTAATAGTTTCCTCAAGTTTAGAAAATGCATTATTTGATTCTGTATCATCTCATTATTTCAAATCTTCCCAGTTTTCTAAGAAAAATAGATATTTCCAATTTGATTTAAGAAGGGAGTTGTCTGTTAAAACTCATAAGGGAAGTATCATTGCAACAAAGTTTTGTGAGTTAGTCCCCATTAGAGCACATGAATGTTCCTTATCTTCTAATCTCATCGTCGTACCTATGATTGAGTTTGATATAATCTTCGGTGTGGATTGGATTTTATACCATGATGCGAAGATTTATTATAAGAAAAATGAGGTTATGATTTTTGATGATGATGATAAGGAACACCTTATCTTTAAAGCAGAATCGTCACCACCTAATTCTTATCTAGATCCACCCCCAGTAGCTCAACTAAATTCAATTATTGGGGGAGAAGAGAATGAAATGACTGTGGGAGAGGAACAAAATGTTCAAATAGAGGATGTACCTATTGTGTGAGAATATGTTAATATGTTTCCAGAGGATTTACCTGGACATCCTCCAGAACGAGAAGATGAGTTTTCCATTGATTTAATTCTGGGATCAAGGCCTATATTGAAGACCCCTTATAAAATGGCCACTATGGAATTAGTTTAACTAAAGAAACAACTAGAGGAATTGAGTAATAAAGGATTTATTCTAACTAGTGTTTCTCCGTGGGGAGCCCCTATTCTTTTTGTTAAAAAGAAAGGTGGATCTATGAGGTTATGTATTGACTACAGGGAGATCAATTCTATAACAATAAAGAGAAAGTATCACCTACCTCGCATTGATGATTTATTTTACCAACTGCATGGAGCTCAATACTTTTCAAAGATTGACCGTCGATCTGGATACCATCAGTTGTGTGTGATGAAGGAAGAAATTCCGAAGACAGCATTTCGAACAAGGTACAGACATTACGAGTTTACGGTAATGTCTTTTGGGTTGACTAATGCACCCTATGTATTCATGGATCTAATGAATAGAGTTTTCAAGGAATATCTTGATGGTTTTGTGGTGGTATTTATTGATGATATCTTGTTATACTCTAAAATCTACGAAGATCATGAAAATCACTTGCGCATTATCCTAAAGACTCTAAGAAGACAAGAATTATATGGGATGTTTAGAAAATGTAAATTCTCGCTTCAGTATATTTCTTTTCTTGTCCATATTGTCTCTAAATATGGAATCTCTGTTGATCCTTCTAAGAACAAGGAAATCCAAGAATGGCCAACACCTATGAGTATAACTGAGGTACGCAGTTTTATTGGTTTAGCAGGTTATTATCGACGTTTCGTCCAAAATTTTTCCCGAATGGCTAACCCATTAACAATGTTCACACGTAAGGGGGTTAAATTTGTTTGGACAAAAGAGTTTGAAGACTGTTTTGAAGAACTTAAGAGAAGATTAGTCAATGCTCCTATATTGACTCTACCAACGGGGAATGATGGGTTCGTTATTTATAGTGATGCTTTGAAGAAAGGACCTAGTTGTGTCCTTATGTAGAATGATAGGGTGATTTCCTATGCATCACGACAGTTGAAAATTATTGAACAAAACTATCATACTCATGATCTCGAATTAGCAGCTGTGATCTTTGCATTGAAGATATGGAGGCACTACCTCTATGGTGAAAAATTTGAAATTTATACTGATCACAAGAGCTTGAAGTATATTTTCTCATAAAAAGAACTCAACATGAGGCAAAGGAGATGGCTTGAACTACTCAATAATTATACACTACCACCCGGGGAAGGCAAATAAGGTGGCAGATGCTTTGAGTAGAAAAGATCATGGAGTTTTGAACGTGATGATAATTTAAAGGGATCTTATTTTCATGGATCTAGTGAAGAAGGAAATGGGAATTACCATGGAAGGTGAAACATCAATACTTTTTCAAAGGTTTTCCAAACCATATTTACTAGAAAGGATAATGAGTTATCAGACCAGTGATGAAGAGTTTCAAAATATGATTAAAGTTGTGAATTATGGGAGATTGAATGACATTGGGTATGAAGATGGAATTTTGAAATTTGGGAAGAGATCTTGTGTTCCCAATATACCTGATCTAAAAAGGGAATTGTTGGACGATTCTCATAGTTCCAATTTTTCTATACACCCTGGGAGAACCAAAATGTATAGAGACTTGAAGGAACATTTTTGGTGGGAAAACATGAAGAGGGAGATTACTGATTTTGTGTCATGATGTATGGTTTATCAATAAGTGAAAGCTGAAAGGCAACAACCTGGAGGAGTCATGCAACCTCTTCCCATACCGGAGTGGAAATGATACAATATTACGATGGACTTTGTCATGGGGCTACCAAAGACTCCTAGAAAGAATGATGCAATATGGTCCATTGTTGACCATCTTACCAAGTCAGCACATTTTCTTACAATGAGGGAAGATTTACTACCTGAACGACTAGAAAGGATATATATTAATGATGTGGTGAGACTTCATGGAGTACCCCTATCGATTTTTTCTGATCGTGATCCCCGTTTTACTCTAATATTCTAGAAGAGTCTTCAGAAAGCCTTGGATACTGAACATCATTTGAGAACTACTTACCACCCACAACTAGAAGGATAATTGGAACGGACTATTCAAACCATAGAAGACATGTTGAGATCTTGCTCACTTGACTTTCAGGGTATGTGGGATCAATATTTATCTCTGGTAGAATTTTCCTATAACAATAGCTTTCATTTGAGAATTCAGATTGCACCATATGAAGCGTTATATGGAAAGAGATGTCGCACACCAACCTGTTGGGATGAAGTTGGTGAAAGAAAACATGTAGGCCTAGAACTGGTGGAGGAAATGATGTAAAAGGTGAAGGTAATCTAAAACAACATCAAAGCTACTCAAAGTAGGCAGAAGAGCTATGCTGACAACCGAAGAAAGGATTTGGAATTTCAGTTGGGAGATCATGTTTTCTTGAAGGTATCTCCATGGAAGGGAGTTATAAATTTTGTCAAGAATGGTAAATTAAGTCCCCGGTACATCAGTACTTTTGAAATTCTAGAACTAATTGGGGCAATAGCTTACCATTTGGTAATGTCTCCAAATCTCTCCAAAGTTCACAATGTGATCCACATATCACAATTGAGAAAATACATGCTTGACCCAATGCATGTACTCACCTATGAGTAATTAGAACTGGAACCCGATCTATCTTAATGTGAATAGCCGGTAAGGATTGTTGATATGAGAGAACAAGTACTGAGAAACCAGACGACTCGTCTGGTAAATGTTTTCGGGAGAAACAATAAGATGGAAGAGGCAACGTGGGAACCCGAGGAACTTATGATGAAGAACCACCCGAGTCTTCTCATGCGGTAGTATTCTACAAATTTCGAGGTTGAATTTTTTTGAAGGAGGGGAGAATGTAACACCCCAAGCTTCCATGGTATTCTTCCTTTTAAATAATACAGTAGCGTGTGTTGTACACAACTTCGAGTTCTAACACACACACCACAACCAATCAAACTAGCCGTTATGAATAGTAATACCCACTTTTGGAAATTTTATAAATTTTATCTCTCAAAATTGACTTCATTTTTGGATTTGGAATATCGAAATTAGCCTAGGGTAATATTTTTGAACTTTTGGGATAACATTTATATTTTGATGAATAGTGAAAATTACTAAATTTTAATTAAAAACAACTTTTTAAATCGAAATTATTAATAGTGATAAATTATGAATTTGAGTAGTTTTAAATTATATTTATAATATATTTTTACCATTTAATACAATTTTGGTCATTGGAAATAATTTCACAATTAAACCGGACATTAACAAGTGTCAATCTTTTGATAGTTATTATCTCTTAAAAATACGCTTTTTATTTTAACAACGTGAATTAATTTTTAATTAATTTCTGCCACTTCTGAGATTTGAATTTGGAAAAATGGATTCCATATTTGGAATCAGGATTTCCAAATTGTGTAAATATTTAGATTTTATTTTTAGACATTTTGAATAATTATTTCGGTAAATATTTTATTTTCCATGGTTAAAGGGTAAATCCGATAAATAAGGGTAAACAAATAATATTATAATAAAAATAAATTACCCTAAAACGTGTCCTAACCTTATTGGTTGATACATGTCCGACCATTGTCCTATTTGGGACGATTTTGGGACCCCATGGAGCCACTTGTAAGTGAAAATGACACTCTATATTAATTAAGTTAAAATAAATACAAAAATGACATAAGCATATATCTTTTAGAAATATTTTTTTTACATAAATTTATATATGTTGGATTTTAGACTATAAATATTCATTATAAATATAAAAATATTTCCTAAATAATGGTATTTTATTTATAATTTTTAGACATTTAATAATTAATATTATTTACGAGACAATAATGATGCATTATTTTCCTTATTAATGAATGAATCAAATAATTTGTATTATAAATGTTAAAATTAATATAATTTGGATGTTTTGATGATATCAATGAATTTTAGTGCTTAATATGACATTATAGGATTGCTTTAATGAATTGGGTTCGAATTAATGAAGTTTTAAGACTTTAACAAAAATCAATTATTTAATAGTGTCAAAATTCACATAAAAGAGTTTTAAAAAATATATTATATTATTAATTGATATTAAATTATTAAAAATATAAAGATCGGAAAAGGGACTTATATCATGATAGGTGTCTCATTAATGGACCACTTGGGGGTCTATTGGAGGTATATAGTATGTTTATTAACAATATAATATAAAAATACAAAGTGACATGGTAAGTGTCAAACTAATTAACTAAGAGTTAAAACTAAAAGATAAGGTTAATATAGTGACCCAAACCTGTCTAAAACCTATTGGTTGAGTAGTTTTCGACACATCCCCACATTAAAATGTAAATTCTCCACTTTTTAGCCATTAGAAACTGAATATGAATTTATTATAAAATAATATTCCTAGCTTTTCCAAATGTGCCCCTTACCCCTCTTATAAAAGTGCACTCCCCCATCTCACTAAATCACACATTCAAAGCCTTTTGGCTCGGCCAAACCCTACCCAAATACTCTATAAACATCCCTCACTTCAACCTAGAGGCCTTAGTTTGATCAGAAATCCAACCTAAGGATCCCTTTTGATCAAATCAAAAGGAAGAACCTGAAGAAGATGTAATGTTTTCACCACCCTCTTTCACGTTACTTTCTTCTTCAACTTATTCTTTCTTTGTTATTCTAAAATAATAAATCCAGTATCTCCTATATATTGTGATATTATTATAAATATGGTACAACCATATTCAGTATTCTATTCATCCTTTGAATGAAATGTCACCATACGTGCGTACATACGACTTACCGTCTCCACGTCGTGGTGTAATTGTTATTCAATATATTATTATATGTATGGGTATCATAATGATGTGTAATTCTTGTCAATAATAAATATAAAATTATAATGATTCTGTATATATGATATACCATACAATTATATATTATTTTAATATCAAAATAATGATATTGTCGCTCGTGCGTACGTACGGACTACCATCTCCACGAACGCAATGAGATTCATTCCACATCGTATCCATTCAAGAATAATTCTCATTTAATGATTACAAATAATGTTTTAAGGCTTGATATCATTCTTAATATGAATAATATACAACCTATCCATGACAAAAAGGACTTATGTAACAAAACATATAAAAGAAATCGAGTAAGTTAACACCCGAAACAATGATAAGACTAAGATATTATTAACTAATCAATGTTAAAAGATCATATATGATATCACAATTATGTATATGGTTATTTTATAATTTAATAACAGTGTTTTAACTATTATACCGGAGGATAACATATCATCGACTAAGGAAAAGTACAATGTAAGGGTTATTTCACAATCTCTTCATTATTCAAGGTTGTTTATACGTAATTATCTACTGGGACCCCTTAATCATCCACATCCATGTTTCTTAAAAATGTATTTCAAAACATTCTTGCAATTTTACAAAATATGGGTTAATTTCATTTATACCCTTGTTTTACTTTTTATAAGTGGTTTATAAAGGAATCTTTCCGTCATTTTCTAAACAAGGTCCTCTTTAACCTTTTCAACAAAATTAAGGTAAGAATGTCTTTTTTTACTTATACACGGTTGGTGCGGCTAATTTCTGCCATTATAAAATATTAGAAGCTTCCCTTACAAGATTCTAAGAATATTTTCAAAGTAAAAGTTGTATTTTATAATTATGTGACTTTTAAATGATTTCAAAAAAGAGATATTTCTCTCAAATAGTTTTGATTTCATCTATGTCAACATCCTTTGATGGATTTTAAGTTTTTTTGAAGATTATTTATTATGATAAATATATTTCATATTGTATTGAAGGTTTTGCGATATGTTTGACCATGGATGTATTATTTTTATACCATTTAGGGTTTTTGGAAAACGTATTGACATTTTGTATGCTAGTTTTAATATGAATGTTTATGTTATGTTTAAACATGTTAATATGAGGAATGCATTGGACATAATAAGTGACGGGTGGAGCCCGCTATAGCTCCTCGATGAATCGGTAGGTCTCATGAGACAAACTAGTGTCTTGGCCCAAGGCCTTGACAAAATCTTATTTGTAGTATTGGCATGAGGCCTTGGCTATGTGGTTATGATAGTCTGGCATTATGCATTCTATCATTATGAATGTGGTTATTGATATTGCATGTGATTATTTGACTAGTATAATATCAATGTGAATATGTAAATGGAATTATCTCATTTGATATTTGCTATTTTATGCTAAAGTTCATGTTTAAAAGTCTTTTGTTTTAGTTATACTTTTCCTTAAATGTTTATGCTTATTTTTAAAAGTTTCCGCTATATTGTTATCCTTACTGGGCATTTGAGCTCACCCCTTTCTATGATTTATTTTTCCCAGGATGTGAAGAAATATTTTATGAATGACCTACAGGGATAGTATAAGGGGTTATGAGTGTGGAGTTAAGATTTTGTTTTTGTTTTAAATTTATGATGTGATATAAACTTTATGAATGTATCTAGTGTTTCAAAGTCTACTAGACTAATCAGTCTTTCGAGACATGATCTTTCTTGTGATCATGCCAATGTTATATAATAATGCACCAACTCTGGGAAACTGGGGTCGGGGCATTACACAAAATTCCTTAGTGTCACTACTTATCCCATAAGGGTGAGAATAAAGAAAAATACAGTTCATGAGAATAGCATGGTCAATAACAAACATTGGTGGGGTAAATCCTCTCTAGATAGGAGGCCAAAGTATCCCATAATAATCATGGGGCATCCTGAACATGTTAAGGGTAAGTCCAAAGTTTTATGTTATGCATCAAGGACATAGGTACCCCAAAGGTGAAATGTTTTTTGCAATTCATAGCCTCATTGGAATTAGGACCAGAGAGGTCTGAACCGCACTGCACATTCTTGAAAGAGATGTTAGGGCCAATATGTCTAAAGAATGGAGTTTACAATTCAGTGGTTGGACTTAGGGATAAGATGCCAGAATCTATCTATGTATCCTACAATGGAAAGAAAGAATCCTAAAATTGTTCTTTGTTTTCAGAACAGTTCAACAACATGTGTTGAGGATGATAGTTTCATATTTTAAGGCTGTATGGTAGGACCAATGGGTCACATAGTCTCGTATAAGGATATTACCATATCAGATCCCCTAAGACTATGTGAGCCTTTCTTGGTGTATGAAATAATGATTGATTTCATGCCTAAACCATCTAACAAGAGTTTTGAAATGTATAATGTATATTTTGGTGGGGGGGGGGGAATTCCCAGATGAACTAACTTTCCTACTTGACATGTGAAAATACATGGAGTTAAAACACCAGCAGCGTCAAGGATCCATAAAATAGAAAAGGTAATTAAACATTT
Source organism: Viscum album (assembly GCA_963277665.1). Lineage (NCBI taxonomy): Eukaryota > Viridiplantae > Streptophyta > Magnoliopsida > Santalales > Viscaceae > Viscum > Viscum album. The sequence goes on from OY728140.1 coordinate 1,767,249,459, forward strand.
GATTCATAGAATCTGATATTTGGTAAACAATGGGGGTGGCATGAAGATGAAGGATAACTATTCACTCTATTCAAAACACAACATCCCATTCACTTTAGCCTAGAATGGACACATTCTAGTGGGGTTCCACTGTCAACCATATTCACTACACTAAACCAGTCTCATAATGTCATTTAAAATTCTCTAGGACATTGGACTATGATGGTAAGAGATCGTTGAGGCCAATAATCCATGTCGTTAGGGGGTCCTTTTATGTTTGAATGATATTAGAAACTGAAATGAAGGAATGTGTGAAGTGAGAACATTACCTATGCAGTTTAAGTGTCATGGAATACGAGCGCAAGTGGTGCTAATATCAAAGGAAGTAAATGGAACTGTTATAATAAACGCGACCTGAATGAGGACAAAATAAGTCCACACCATAGCATGTGATTTTGGGGGAACTCAAGTTAGAAGGGTCTGGGGAGGAAAAATTATTTGCGAATGGACCACATACATAAAGTAATGGTGTCAATAAGTTTCCCATAAGGATAGAAATTAGGCCACACGTAGTTCTTGGAGGTGACATGGAAGGAGATAAATTTCAAAAGGGAGTGATATCCTATCTTAAATAGGAACATCATAATTCTTATGTAGTTTAACAATGTGAAATCATACACAAGAAGAATCAAATCTCAAGGTTGTAGTGCTCAGACCATAAATGTTCCCAGTTTATGGACTTGTACAAGAGATATTCTTATGTAGTTTGACATCATGAGGTGTGTATTAATAATGAAGATATATTAAGGGTTGTATGTAGTGTGGTTTTTGAAAACCTGACATGAATGAGGACAGCAAAGTCCATCGCACAACACACACATTTAAATGAATACACACTGTGCATAGTTATAATGGTTGGACATTGAAAACAAGGCTCATAGTTTTTGGTCATAGAGTTTGGACCATAAGGTGTGGTCAGGCATGACATAGTGACACATGGTAGAACCAACATGGGTAGTATAGATGAAATCCACACCAGATCACATCATTCTGAGAAAAAAGCACCCATATTCAAAAAGGGGATGAATAAGGTTCAAAATTCTGTTGTTCGACCCAATGTTGAAGTGCCTAACTGCCGCTATGTATCCCAGAAGGGTGAGAATAAACCAACATGTAGTTTATAAATTTGTAATACAAAAAATACAATTCCCTAGGGACAATGTCTTCTTGAATAAATACACCACATGGTTGGGTAGTTATAAAAAAAAAACAAAGATGAAGAATACATAGTTTAACATCATATGATAAGAACATAAAAGATACTAGTTTATGTTCATAGAGCTCATGCCAAGATAAGTGTGGATCTTCAATGTAGGAAGAAACCTTACCCATATCCCTATTCCCATGTGATCTTCACTCAGTGTGGGAAACAAGGGTGGAGAAGATCATAAAAACACATGGAATAATCTGTAGGGGGAGATGGTGTGGTGTCTAAGATGACCCTAAAACATTGATTTTTTCTCTTCATGTGAAATGGTTCTTGGAGTAATAACACCAATGGTTTCAAAATTACACTTGAACATGATGTAGTGGAAAGAGATTTGAATCATGATACTAATATTTAAGTAATAACGGGGAGGCATATTGATGGTGTATAGTTATTTACTGTATTTTGAAAAACATAATCCTTATCATGTGACCTAGTATGAGAACAAACAAGTTAGTGTTGACCACTGACCATAATTGTGACGCAGGACCTATTTTAAATGTATTTCAATATCTTTCAAGATGTTTGACCAAAATGTTAGCTTCACCATAAGGACAAGCATCCATCAGGCCTGGGGGTCCTTTTTGATGCGAGGGATGATAGAAACCCTAATAAAAGGGAATCATGAATCATGGAGATGGAATTGAGACATGTCTATGGAAAACCCAACACTCTAGGTCCTAAACCATAGTTCATCTATTCACACTAAGGAACGATAACAGAGATTGGGGGGTATGTTAAGGGTGGACAAATCAAGAAGATGAGTGGAGGAAAGGTTAAAATGGGTAGATAAACCTAGGTCTAGACCTGAAGATAGTGCTTCTAGGCGTTCCTTTGTATCCCATAAAGATGGGAATCAATCCATATATAGTACTTGATATTATGTGAAGTTTAATTTCATGTGGTGGGGATGAGGTGAAAGGGGAAATCCTCTAGGGGAGTGTACATGGTGTGACTATCATAGACCAGATGTGAATGAGGACACAAGAATTCCACACCACACCATTTGATTCCAATAAGGAATTTCATGCTATAAGAGCAAGAAATGGGGAACTTGGGGCTAGACAAAAAGAATAACTGTTCGGGCATTCTTAAGTATCCCATGAGGATGACAATAAATCCATACGTAGTTCTTGAAATACTATTATGTTTAATTCCATGGGGTGAGAATGAAGATGAAAGGGTAAATCCCATAGGGGGAGAGTACATGGTACGTCTATTATAGCCCCAAAATTAATGAGGAAACATGAAGTCCACAACACACCATATGCTTCCAAAGGGGAACTTCTTGCCACAAGTACAATAAAATGGGGAACATGGGGTTGGAACCAAAGACATTGTGTTTGGGAATTCATATGTATCACATGAGGATGACAATAAATCCATATGTATTTCTTTAATGCCTTGCAGATTAATGTCATGAGGTGAGGAATGCATTGGAGATGATGATTTTTTCAAGGGAATGTGTATGGCGGGATAATGCATACATGATGTGATTGAGGATAAATGAAATACACTCCACACCATATGCAGTCCCCAGGGGGATCCTTGAAAAAATGAGCCAAAAAAGATCCAGAGACTGAGGGTTGGACTGAAAGACAAAATGCCTCGGTGTTCCTAAATATCACATGAGTATGTGAATCAAGAAATATGTAGTTCTTGAATTTTTTGTATTATAAATTCTTAAAGTGAGGATTTAGATGGAAAGGAATATGTTCAAGAGGATGTGGCACATGGTGTGACTATAAAAAACCCAATGTGACTAAGAAAAAAAAGAAATCCAACCCACACCATATATATCCCTTGAAGAGAACTAAACCCAAATGAGGAAACTGATGTGATTGAGAAATTTTTTGTGATATCACCAAAGTCAAATGGTTCAGGCATTCTTACATATCGCATAAATATGAGAACCAATCCATGCAGAGTTTTGTAAATTATGTGTAGTATAATGTCATGCTGTGAGGATGAAGATGAATGTGGAGATCTCTAAAGGGGGTATGTGACACAATAGTTGTAGGACCAACATGAATGACGCCAAAGAAGTCCCATCACACCACACACTTCCTATAGAGATCTCGGGAAATGGGGTAAAAAAGGATGTACATGGGGCTGACCCCAAAGATGTCAAGGTACACCTTTGTATCCCATATCGATGGTAATCAAGCCACACATAGTTCATGAATGATGTGAAGTTCAACGTCATACAGTAAGGATGTAATTGGAAGAGGGTATTCTTGATGGAGGAGCATTGTGCGGTTGATGAAAACCGAATATGAATGAATATCAAAGAGGGCCCATCACACCACGTGCTCCTAGGAAGAACTTAGATGAACACATATGGTGCTAGACCCAATGGAAAAACAGTCAGGTGTTCCTATGTCTCCCATGAGGATTGGAGTTAATCAATTTGTTGTTTTATAATTTTGTGTAGTTTACTATCATTCATTGAGGAAATAAATATATTATTTTAAGGTCTTAGAGATTAGACCCTAGATGAATACTTTATTTTCCATGTGTGTGGGACATAGGGGAAGAAAATGGTGAATCACTACTCTTGATATTTGGGAAACCATGTGGATGGAAATAACAATAATGGAAAAATGTTGACCATGTTCTCAACACAGTATCCATATCATGTGTCCTGAAATGAGAATAAACAATTGAGCATCAACCACTGACCGTTTTCTAAAATCATGTATTATATCATATTTTCATTAAAAATACTCTAGGATGTTGGACCAAAATGGTAGGTATGCTAAAGTGGCATTAGACAAGACCACTAGGGGGCTTTCATAATGTGTAATATGATGAAGTTCCAAATGAAGGGTATGAACAAAGCATGGAAGTAACCATATAGTTTGACGTCCAACGATAAGGAAATTAAAGATATTATTTTATAGTCATAGAGATTGAGCTATAGTGTGGGGCCAAAAAGGGATATAATGGTCAAGTGACCGAGGGATATACAGAAAGAAAAAATGTCTTGGTGTTCCTATATATCCCATGAGAATGAGAATCAATCCATTCGTTGTTCCTAAATGTTGTTCAATTTAATGTCACGTGGTAATGATATAAAAATAAGTTGAGGTAACTCAAAAGTGGAATTTTATGGGGTGAAAAAATATACCAATGTGAATGAGCGAACTAAATTACCCTAAACCACACCATTCATAGTTCTAGGAGAGAACTCCGACTATGGGGACAAGATAATGAATAGATGGACTTGGGCTAGACCTAAAGAGAAAATGTATGGGTGTTTCTATGTATCTCATAAAGATAAGAATCAATCCATACCATGTTCATTAATGTCGGGCATCATGTGGTGATGAGAAGGATGTACAGTTCATTAGGAAGGTATGTGGTGGGGCTATTGAAAACCCAATGTGAATGATGGACAAAAAGGCGTCATGCCACACCAAGGAATCCCCTGAAGGATCAAGGCCAATAGGCTGAATGATAGAGATGATTTGGGGAGCCTAGGTCTTGACCCTTAGAAGATATGTTTTTCCCTTCCTTATTATCTCATGAGGATAAGAATCAATCCAAACATAGTTATGGAGACATTGCACCATGCAGGTCAGACACATTCACGGAAATAAGAGAATTTGAATATATCATTTTTGTTCTTATCTACCCAATTTTTTGGCAGCATGTTTTGGATGAGGATTCTAGGTGTCATTATAGGAATCATGTATTATGTAGGCCTTGGAAAATATGATGATGAATGACCAATGAAAAATGATACACCCTCTCAGTCATGGTTACCATAATGAGGGATTGTTTTTTTCTTCATGAATCTAGGACGATAGTGTCCAAGTTTAAGGTTTTTTGACAGGACCAAGCCATGCATTTTAACATCAGGAAGAAAGGATTCAATAGTTTAATGTCATGTGGGATTAGTTATTATAGTTTAACATGATATGGTTTGGATGAGATAGAATATATTTTACTGTCATAGAGCTCAGATCGTGATGTGTTTGTTGTATAATGTTTAACATCATGTAGGATGGGTGGGGTATTAGTTTAAGGTCATATAACATAGAAAAGTTTTAGTTTATTTTCATGTGTGATGAGTGTTGGGTTTTTTAATGTCCTTTATCCCAGAAAGATGTTTTAGTTTAACATCATGCGATAAAGATATAAGAAGGTATTATTAAGTGAAATATTCCGTGAAGAAATTGGCATTGGTGGGAGGAGTAATATGCTCCACATATATAGTGAATAGGTAGTATACACCATTGATGTAAACATTTTGAATTATATATGGTCCCCTCTAACTTAGTCTCCATCATTGGAGGCTTTCTACTAGGTATCATTAGTGTTCTTAGGGCCAATACTTTTCCCCTTGAATGAAAGAACAGAGAAAACCATTCATGTTGAATGATCTGTCTATCTTTTTCTAATTCCTCTCAAGATTGTGCATGGATTAGATACTCTATTCATTAAGGGATTCTAGTTTTTCAAAATGGACTTCTTCTACTCTGTCTGACATCTTCTAATCATAGACGGTTCTATGTAGTGAGGGTAACTGAATATCGATGGGTTGTACTGCCTCTCTTCTGTACACTAAGGAATATTGTGTCCTCTAGGAGGAATTAAGAGTCAATTTCCAGTAAGCCCAGAGTGTGTTGGGGAGATTTTCAGGCCAACTTTTCTTAATATGACCAACCATATTCTATATAATGTTATAGAGGGTTTTTTTGATTTCTTCAATCTTCCCATTTTCTTGTGCATGATAGTGATAAGAATTATTAGAACAGATACTGAACATAGAGTATTGTTTCTTCAATTTATCTTCCCTGAAGATGGTTTAGTTATTGATGGGGATGGAATGAGGGTCTCCAAATCAAAATATGATATCAGAGTGCAAAAAGAAACCCATATAACATTCCTTGACTTCCATGTGTATAATTACCTCTTGCCACTTGGAAAATAAATCTATAGTGGCCAGGATGAACCTACACTGATGATCCATCCCTTGTAGATATGGCCCCAAAAATCGATTCCTTGGACTACAAAGGCCCAAGATTACATGGTTTTATGAAGGGTCTCTGGAGGTTTATTAAAAAAAATTTCTTGGAACTAACACTCATGGGACCTTTTGACATATTTTATGTAGTCATGCATCATGGTGGTCCCAAAGTAGCCCATCCTTCAAATTTAGTAGGAATTCTTTGGCCCTGCATGTTGAGCTTTGCGGGAACCTGCATAAACATTCCACATAACATGGGGGACCTCATCTCTATTAATTTAGGGGAGAATAACTCCATGTAACCCAAATTTATAGAGGATATGATCAAGGTTGGGACTTATCTGGAGGGTGACATGCAAAGTGTGCAAAAAAAATTCATTCTAGTTCTGCTCTGTCTGTCGGCAGATCACCCTATTGGAGGTACTCAAATAAAGAAGATTTATAATAAGGGGTCTCTTCTATCATAGTTGGAGGTCCTGAGGGTCCGGATGTGGATACACCGGTAGTAATATTTCTTAGGTATTGGTTTTCAAAATCATCCAAAGTGATGGGAGTGATGAATCCCTAATTTGCCACATGAATGATGAGATCATCCTAGTTGGGCCCTAAAATAGAGGAAAAAAGTTTAGAAAAGGCATCAACTCGACCGTTCTGCGATTGAGGAATATGAGTGACCTATAGAGGGGAACGGAACTGGGCCATATGATAGTGAGTGCACTCTAACAAAGGTGTGAGGTCTAGAATCCAAACAACATAGTCACCTTGGATATTTTTTATGGATATCTCGGAATCCCCCTTCACATGAAAATGAGGAACATCAATCTCGTGGAATAGCTGGAGGCTAGTGATGGGAGCATGATACACAGATTCATTTTTGGTGCATCCTTATAACAACTTAAAAATCAATTGGTAAAGAGAGACTGTGTAATAATGGTGAACATGATTCCTAGGCCTACTCTATTATGTTTGGGATCACTGAGCCATCTTCCAGTTAGATGGTGGGAAGTGTCGTCATATTGAATCTTCCAACATGGAATGGCTTAAACCAGTGAGAGGATTGCCTCATATGGGAAATCAAGGGCCAGATACTACTCTGTAGGTCCTAGATGGATAACAAGAAAGTCTTCCAGTGCCTTCCCCTTGATATACTTTTGTGGAATTAACTTGTTGTCGAACAATTGAAGGGTGAATTCCCACCATGATAGATGGCCTTTGAGCATGGGTTGGTTAAGAATGTACATCAACAGAACCACTCAAGACACTAGCTGTATCTCATGGTGCTGCAATAAATATCACAATTTTTTAAATGAGAATACTAGTGCAAGGTTGCACATATTGATAGAGTAATATCTTTTCTCGATATCAAAGAGAATACGGCTAAGATAATAAAAACTGTTTTCTATCACATCGTTATTCCTCTAGGAAAGAAGAGGGTATATGGATCATTCCATTGTAGTCACATTAAGGACCAATAGCATTCCAGAGACAGGTGGAATTAGAACCGAAATATGTAGTATATACTACAATATTTCATCAATATAAGTCTTTCACTCCTCATCCCAGAGATAATTGACACTTTTTTATGATCTTAGAAATGGTCTGGCACATACCATCCAAATTTTCAATGAATCGGTGCATGTAGGCCAAGATTCCTTGAAAACCTTGGAGTTCATGAAGGTTTCTCGGAGTAGGCATCTGTATGATAGACATAATATTATACTGATTGATCTCAATGCCTCTATATCTCACAAATAAGCCAAGAAACATTTTTGAGGTGACCCCAAAGGCAATTTTAAGGTGTTTATCTTTAGGTTGTAGGAATAGTGGAAGCGAAACACTTTCTCATGATATCTAGATGGTCCTAGTACCTATGTAATATGAACACCAGATCATCTGCAGAACATTACACAAATTTCCCTATGATTTTCTTAAATATGTGGTTATTGGAATGCTTTAGGTTACCCCTAAATTCATCCTACCAAAAGGTATTACCTGATAGAAAAAGTTACATTATAGTTCCTAGAAGGTGGTGGATTTTTCATCCTCAAGGGATATTCATATTTGATTATATCCATAATACCCATTCATTATGGAAATATATTATATTCTAGCAGTAGTGTCGATCAGTAGCTTTTTCATGGGGAGGGGAAAGACATCCTTTAGAAAATGACGTTTGAGATCTTGTAAGTCTATGTATACTCTAATATATATGTTCTTCTTCCATATAGGAATAATGTTGGCTAACCATTTGGGGTATTGGACATCATTTATGAAGTAGGATTTAATGAGCTTATCAAACTTAGCCTCAACCATGGAACCATGAGAAGGGTGCATCATTCTTGGAGTCTGTTTAAACCTATGATAGTTTATTGGTCGACTAAGACGGCGGATGACGGCATATGGATCCTTCCCTGGAATGTCATCATAGCTCAAGGAAAATACATCCTGATGACACATTAGGAATTTCACATATTCTTGTAGTTCTTCTTCAAAAATGGATGGAATGGTCAGTGTTGGCTTCCGATCTATCTCAGTACGAATATTTAACTTTACCAACTCATCAACTATGGTTGAGACACCTTCCTTGATTGCGGGAGGGGCATCATCCAAATCCTCTACATCGTCTGTGAAAAGGGGATCATTGACAGGAGTCCATTATTCTATGTTGGATGATCCAAATAGAATTTTTGTACCATCATAAGAAGTATTGGAATCTTTAACGGTAGACTTTGTTGCTGCTGAAATCATGTCAAAGAATGATTTTGATCTAATTTCATCAGGCCTTTGACCTAAGGGGTATTGTTTGATAATATCAAATCAATATTGGTGCATCAAATTGATCCGGTTTATCCTAGCCCGGTTAAAAAAGCAAGTATGGCGTATTTCCATTTACAAGGGGCGAACATCCTGATAACTCACATAGGTAAGGGGATCAGGGATTACTCAGGCCTAGTTATTTTATGAGTATGATGTGATCTTCATGTGCTTCTTATGTCGGGGAATGTAATTTCCCCAATTTGATGATATTCGAAAGAAATACCTCATGTATGAGGTTGTGGCCACCAACCGATGAATTGGGAAAATGTAGGTATCATCCAGGTCTTCCCATGGGTCCGCCACAATGGTAGTATGCTCAACCTCGTTATCCTGAATCTACTTTTCCTTGCACTTTTAATAGTTGACATCTAAGAAGTAGACATCAAAAGAAGAAAAAGGAGACTCATCATCTTGGAGTACACTTACTAGACAATTATTTGAGTACAGAAGGCATTGGTGATAAGAGGAGGGACTTCTGCCAAAAGCTGGTTCCATGTTCTACCCATTAATGCATTTTAAGCAGTGTCCTATGAGATATCTATGACCTCAGTTCTAGAAACTCAGCCACCGAACTCAGTCATCATGTATATTTTTTTCAATGGTTGTCTTCTCTGTTCTATGATTGCCTATAATATTTAGGTCAAAGGGATCCGAATATGCATCATAAATCCACTGCTTCTGGAGTGTCTGGCTTGGGATGAGGTTGATCTTGGAACCATCATTTAGGAGACAATGGAAATCCTCCACACCATTTAAATGACATGTGATGTATAGTGGGTGGATGTTCCCCTATATAGTATAACCTTAATCTTCTCCAGATAAAGAGATGTTGGCCAAAAAATTCCATATTCTTGGATTCCTTAGGGGGAAGTCTTCTACGGCTGCTACCTCTGCTTCAAACAGGAGGGGGCCTCGTAAAGCCTCTATGAGGGATCCACACATATCTACAGGCATAAAGAGTTTTTCAAGGATCAAAATCCTTGTGAGAATGTTGTAATGGTGATTAAGAAAAAATAATTCCATATGAGGCGAACACATCTTTTAACAATAGGTTACTCATCTACAGAAGGCAAGAGTGGTGTTGTAGGTCAAACAGGTGGATTTTGTATGGTGTTAGGAATTTATTATTTCTCACTAGTTAGACAACATATTGTGAATACCGGTTTATGGATAGATGACTAAGGATTATCCTTGACTAAACATTGTTGGTTATGATTTAGTTGTGGTGGAACTTCCTAATTGAGAAACATGAATATTGGAAGAGGTGAATCTAATTAAACAAGGTGAGAAGGATGCACATGATGATCCCTACAATGGGTCTGCTGACTAGTATTGGTATCCTGCACGGCTTAGTTAGATAAATATTAAAATAAATTCCATAAATTCTTATACATATGGCTTCATCAACACTGGAATTGAATGTGGATATTGGGAGGGTCCACATGAGATTCCTAAACTTTGGGAACCTTGTAATGGTCAACTAGTACAATGGTGTTCACTAAAGATTACTCTTGATCATCCCTTGAAGTGTCTTAAACACTTGTGAGAATTCTATGGGTAATCTCTTCTCTAGGGGAATGAATTTTATGAGAGTATGGGACAGAATTGGCATAGGTAGAGGGCTTTGTTTTCCCTAACATTTTTGGTGGTTACTGCCCTGAAAGGATAACAACCGAGATGTTGATGCAGAGGTAATAGTCAATGATATCATAGTGGCTTTTCAAGGCTTGAGATGATTTAAAGGTGAACAGATAATACCATTAGCATAGGTGACTACCTTGCGAGCAATACAATTCACATAATTTTGAGACCCGTAGTTAGAAAACTACTGCAATTCCCCACCTCTATCGCAGTCAGGATTTATGAACACACATGACACCTCTATCAGGGTTGGGCCCAATTTGAATATGTTGTTATTAAATTAGTCCTGGAGCCATTATTTAATCACATATAATTTCTTGAGGGAGTTCCCAAGGAACGGGAAATAGTGGTTGTAATTGGGGCGATATTGGAGATCTTCCAATTCATGATTTTTGCATTCTAGAAACTGTAGGATTCCAGTTTCCAAGGTGGTTTAGAAATAACCGGGAACCTGATACATGATAAACATGTATCACTTGTTCCTTCCACCTAATAAATGATCCCTTGGATACTAGCCCTAACAAGGGGATGATGGAGCTTGATGAAGAGCTGGAACCTAATTATCTCACCTAGATGGTGGTGGTGCATTACGCGAAAGAAATATCGGATTCTAAGGTGGTTACTGCTGAGCAGAACGATACCCCTAAGGTGGTTGGCCTCGATGAGGTTATATAGGTGGATTTTTTGATAACAATTACAGATTCTATGGTCCTCTATTTGGGCTATAGTACTGGTCTCAGCCTCGGAGGCTCTTCTTGTGGGAGCTACAAGAGCCCCCAAATGTTCCTTCTTGACTTGCTGCAATGCTTCTTCTAAAATATTAGGTTTTTCAGAGAAATCCAGGAACCTCTCTAGGATGTTCTTAGTGATGAGATAAGGGACAATTTCAGTTTTCAAATTCCCCATTCATATCCTTAGAAGATTTTCTTGAGTTAGTGGCCTATCGATTGAATATGTGAGGTCCTTCAACCTGGAGACAAAGTATGAACCTCACTAATCTGACCATTTCATGTAATTGAGTAGATCAACAATTCTATTATTCCAGGTAGTGGAACTGAATTGGTAGTGAATCCGACTATGAATATCCTCCCATGATACTATTGAACTAATTCGTAACTAGTTGTACTAGACAAACACGGTCCATTACAATGTTTGTACAAAACCCCAGAGCTTAGAGAATTTCTATTGAACTCAAGTTCCAACATGGGTCCACACATTGAAATAATGTGGTACAGGTGTTGCAATGGATCTCTAATCCCATTGATAGGGGATAAGGAATGATTTATAAAACATGGTCAATTTTTCATATCATCCTCCCATGCCAGAAATGGTTTTCCATCAAGAGGGATTTCCACCTGTCGAGTTTCCAGAAGCTCGAGGCAAGCAATAAAAGAATAAATCAGATCAACTTGGTACATATTCCTATCTTGATGTGTTTCATTGACTACCAATGTGTGGATGGATATTCAATGTTGTTATCATGCCCAAATGTGCATGGAGAGACTGGCAGAATTAACCAAGGATCTAGGGGAATAACCTATGGGGTAGCTGGAGGAAACTAAGGAGTGGCCAGTGGAGCCTAAGGAGTGGCTGGTGGAACTTGATCTGGGTCCCAAGGCAGGTCATCACTCATATCAAGTGTATTTTGTGATTCATATCATGGTTGTATTATTTAAAAACTAGACACTACCAAATCTATATGGGTAGGTTTGTCGAGGTCCCTAGTAGAAAATTGTATCTTACCTTACCCCTACCCCCCAGTCAAGGATTAACTTATTCTAGCCATCGTTCTATGACTCTCTCATCATGGAGCTCATAAAAAATGATTTTATATTCATCAATTTGTTTGTGAAATTTCACCTTTTAAAGATCATACGTTGTATTATGCACTAAGGTAGATGGATCAGGGGTTTGATGGTCCCAACATGCTCTTTACCCTTGATGGGTTCTCAAATGAGAGGAAGTGACTCAGAATGTTGATGAAGGTCGAAAAAAAATTGTTGGTGTGTATGAACACTTGTAGGGTCTTTTGGGTGTTGTACTACCCTAGAAGGTTATTCCTCTTCTCCAGGCTCTATGATAGTGCCCCCATCATGGTATATCTCAAGAAAAAATATGTTCATTATGATAATTTCTAAAGGCATATCCTCAATATCAACCGGTGAACCGTGTTCAAACATGATTGGAATGAAATGTAGGACAACATAGTACCCCCAACCAAGGATCTGAAAATGTGTAGAAGCCTACATAGTAACTCTGTGGATCACTATAAATCTCCAACAATATTATTGCTGGAGGTTATGATGATTACTGGGTGATTAAGGGTGCCAAGTGACTAAAAGTGCGACCAACTAAACCAGATGTCACAACTGACCAATGTCATTGAAATGTTCCCGACTTTTAGGATAAACCAACCATCAATGAAGGAGTTAAAAATTCGATGTGCATAAGGTTCAGCAGATGCAAAAAACTTCCTATTGGGTGAGGGACTCTATAATATTGATATTTGATGTCTAATTGGTGAAAACATCTCTCGGAAATGGTCAGATGTGAGAATGTTACACCCACTTCTCAGCTCAGAATAAGGATATGAACATTGATTGCACCATTCATCAACTAGGGGAGGTTGAGGGACCAGTAGAGGCACTAACATGGACCATTTCCCTAGTAGGATGTTTGGTGGATATCAAGACACACATGTCAAGAAATCACTATGTCTTGGGCCACATCCCAAAGAATGCAGTAACTACACCACTACATCCCTATAAGATTGACTAATGACCACTAATTCATGTGTTGGGTCTGTAGTAGTTAGTATTGGTTCATTCTGTTTATCATCCCCTATTGGTCCCCAGAATAAGTCTCTGTGATCTCTTCTTAAGATAGAGAATGAATCTATTGATGATAAGGATGATTTCATGGAAAGTACCTTGAAAAGATCAAAATAATCTTCCTCCTATAAGTATCTTCGGAGGGTCTTAGGGATCTATTGAATCTCTATTTATGGGAGTAAAAGGCTGATATATAATGTTCATACCTTAATTCCAAACACAATGAATCAGGGTGATGGTTTCATCATCAAAGTTTCCCCCTCTTTGGGATTTGAAAAGCAGATGGGTTTGATTATAGTTTGTGGCTTCTTAGGTTTCTTGCACTTAGATGGACGATCCTCCATCCTCCCCTAGGATTTTACATTAGAGAATGGTATGTCATGGACATGGGATGTCCTCGACTTTTATTATTTGAGCTGCAAGAAGAACCCAGATAGAAGTCAAATTGAACATGGGGAGGACTTCAATTAATGAGAGTGTTAGAGTGGGGATGGAATTTTCTAGAGTTGATAAGCACAAGGGTATGACCTCCATGGTGGTTTTCCATAGCATTGGGATTTATTTTTCATCCCCCATATCTGACTACTTTGGTACATGGAGGGCCTTCGTACTGGACATACTGGATATGGGAAAGACTGTTGTGATGACTGTCGATGAACGGCGGAGGGCCTGCACTGGAGTCAGTGAGAACACATGGAGTACCTTAATACTAGCAAGTGATAGGGAAAGGTGGATCCTTGTGTTGATAAACTGATATGCAAGGGATATTTTCATATCTGAAACCAAGGAAATGAATATGACCTTCGTTCTGAGCATCAACAATACGAGGTGGACCTCTGACTAGGATGACAATGGTCAAATGGGGAGGACCTCCATGATGAATGTAAGAGTAGTTAGGACATCCTCTTTTTATGATGGTGGTATGGGGATGAATTATGTATTGAACAACATAATTACATGTCGGCTCGTGATGTATGGAACTTGCACCAGTTATCGATGGAGTCAACTCATTCTTCTTCTGTGGTGGCTAGTGCCTCAATCAATAATATGCATGGAAGTTCCCCCGCACTGGGAAAGGGTTGTTACACAACTTTGTAACATCAATTAGTGGCCAATAGTGTGCACTAGTGGTGGATTGGTCCAGAGAAACCCTAGAAGATGATGCCCCTAATAGGTGTCATCCCAAGATTTCACTAAATCTCCATGTTTGGTCATCCCAGATGGTTGTGCAGTGGTATGGACCACATACTCCTCAGTCTATGGGACTGACTGGAGATGTTGACACAACAGGTTGGGAGCCCTCCAAGATGGATGTTTGTCTAAAGATATAGCTAGGAGGACTCGGTCATCCCTTACTTCGTCCTTATAATGGAGTGAATCGTAAGAGTTCTCTAGGTATATTCTCCCGATGTTGTTGAATGTTGGAGTGGGGAGTTGCGGCTCCTTGTGTGTCCCCTAGAACAACAAAAAACTATACTATAATTATGTTTTAGCGATGTTTTTTTAAAAAACTATAATTTTAAATTTTAGAGCTGTTTTTATGGAAAAATCTCTAATTACGAGATGTTTCTTTAGAACGTCACTAATTTAGTGTTGTATCCTCAGAAGCACCACTAATTTAGGGACCATTCCTAAGTAGTGTCACTAAATTGTTGTCATTTTCTCAAAATAATCACTAATTTGGAAAACTTTTCTCAGAAGCATCACTAACATAGTGACGTTTTCCTAGAAGAAGAGTTAAATTATAGGTGTTTTCATAAAAGAATTTCTAAATTAGCGACATATTCTCGTAATTGTACAAAATTAAGTGAATTTTTCTCATATGTGTTAATAATTTATGGATGTATTCTTAGAATCATCACTAAATTAGCAATGTTTTCTCAGAAGTGTCTTCATTTAGAGACGTTTCCTTAGAAGCATCGCAAATTTAGTGATGTTTGTCACAACCCGTCACCTGGGGCCCATGCCCTGACTACCCCAAGCCCGCCTTCTATAGGCCAGGGGCAGGCGACTTTCACTGGATAATAGTATCCCTACAATGGGAAGACATTTCATTTTAACTTGTATAGACACATAATCGATGAACACAACAAGAATCATCGACAATGTAATCTACGGTAGTAAAAAGTGTGATGAAGTAAAAGGGGCCGGAATACAAACCTAATTGTAAAAGTAGAAGTATAACTAAAAAGAAATATACAAATGAAAAGTACGATACTAATGAAACATATGATAAAACTGAAAATAGGAAAACTACTCTTAGATTTTACATCGAGGATCCAACATGAAGGGAAGGTACATCTCACAACCAGTAGTCACTACGCCACATCACGCAAAATAGTCCAACTCTGAGTACCATCCAGTATGGGCTCCCTCAGCCTTAATCAATGATGTCCATCATCTACACAAGACACAACAAGGTGTGGGTGTATCCCATGAAGGGGTGAGTATAACGATACTATGTAGGGTCCCCGAGACCCCATAGGTCTCCTAAAGTTCCATAAAGTAAATACCACAAAGCAAGTCCTCAATCTCAAATAAAAAACCAATGGCCATCATCTCTACTAAGGTATATTCCCATACATATACATAAATTATCAAGACATACTCATCACAAACATGGGTGAAGAATACCAAAGGGGTAACACCATGAAGATAAAAGTACCACAAAGGTAACACCACGATGATAGAAGTACCACACAGGTAACACCATGAAGATAAAAGTACCACGAATTTAACACCATGAAGATAGATGTACAACAAATTTAACACCATTAATATTGATGTATCCTGTAGGTAACACCATGGTGATAAAAGTGACTCATCTCATTATCATGTATAATATAAGTTCATAAGTACAAATGATTATTTATAAGCTAGATCATCTTACTCTGTAAAGAGCACTGTTGCTAACCTACAAAGGGTCGATAGGTAAATAACACCCAATGTCCCACATATCATATAAGCCACAGAGGATCGATAGATAAGTAACTTCAGTTGACGCACATAGGATCTGACCCACTAAGGGTCGATAGGTAACTAATCCCCACAGACCCACACAGGATCGGACCCTCACATGATATATGTGCATTGACCCATGAAGGATTGCTGAGCACTGACCCACATAGGATCTGATAGATGTTGACCCAAGAAGGATGGATAGATGTTGACCCACACAGGATCGATAGATGCTGATCCCCACATGATTGTTGTTCTTTCTACATGATACAATCTGCCACCAGATTCCTCGCAGCTGGTGCACTCAAGTTTCATAGAATCTTCCCCTTTTGATATCGGTCATACCTCAACAACCACTAGGCTCTAAAATGAGTAACAAAAAGTACCACCATGTCACATTGATTCCAACATGATAGATGGTGAGTTAATCGAACACACTGTATTTGATTAATAAGTGTTTTAGTTCCGAGGGTCTGGTTAGACTCAGGTTCGATCTAATCCGTCCATACTCCAACAGTCTCTAAAACACAAGTGGAGTATACCAAAAGTACCATCTCGATCCAAGGATTCCAACCCCATAGATAGTTTTTCAAATGGAGTTAAGGATCTCAGGATGTGGCCCTTTTATGTGTTTCTAGTTCTGGTGGTTCATGGGTCTAGTCTGACCCGGTCTTACCGACCGGCCCCGACCAATTATGGGCCGACCCAACCTAGTCTGCAAGGGGTTGGACCAGACTACAAGGTGATGAATCGACCCACAAGAGGTGTCCTGACCTACTAGGGGCATCCCAACCCGCAAGGGGGTGGCCCGGCCCGCAAGGGGGCGGTCGGCTAGGTATGTGTCTTACTGGGCAAGCGACCCAGATGGTGGTGGATCGCGACTCGTAGGTGGTGTGGCCTAGATACCGTAGGGTCCACCTACACTATCATGTTATGGGAGCGTTCACCCCATTAGGGACTAAAGCGGTAGTGCCTGAGGTCACTTCCAGGTCACACGAGACCCGCTACGGGTCCCTCCACCACGGGTGATGAGCTACAACACGTATCCTTAGGTGGTGCACTAGTCATGCCTCCCTCTTCATGAGTGGACATTCTGTGTGCCGATCGCCTCCTCCATGTTCCACAACTGATGAGGTGCGACCGATTCTTCTGGCGGTGTGAGTGTGCCACTGCCATCCTCACAGTCGTCTAGTGTGTCCAACACCACCTTCTTCTGTCGCGGATTTGGGTTCGGCCCCCTTCTCATCGGTGGTGCGTGAATGGGTGCCACACCTACTCCCCGACCATTCGATGTCGGACGCTCAACTGACTTCAACTGCTTAGTGTCATGACCTCATCTTGCAGCGCACGATGGTGGGCCACCTCCATTGTAGTCGTTCGACGTCGCCGCACCGACAATCTCCATTGAAGGCCGCAAGTGTAGAAATGTAGCGGCGGGTTCAGGTTGGGTTCATTAGGCCCACACCCTCCATATAAGCTCGTAATCATGAGGGAGGATTAAAGGGATCATGAATTTTACATGAATCTAAATAAATATCAATCCCCTACCTCAAGAATGATGGGGAAATGCCTGCGGTTGATGAAGTGGGTTGGTGTTTGTCATCCGCACAACTATTATCCAACGACGTCGCTTGATCATAGATCTTTGGTTTGGGGTTTTGGTTTCACTCGTCACTGATCACCAGATCTGGCTCCATCCTCCACGGGTTTGGCGTCTTGGCACTTTTTCAGCACTTCATTTCTTGGTAAATCATTGGTGACACCTCCCTCGATTCACCATATAAATAAAAGAGGGGAAGGGTAAGTAATGACATTGAGAATTAATAGGGGCTCAATAATTAAGTTCCTTCCTAATTCCCCATCGACGTTGTTACATAATATTGATAGGTATTTCCATTTATTGTCTTTACACACCACTAGTCCCATGCTGTCCTTTGTCTGTTGGATGGAAAAAAGAAAATAAAAATTAACTAACATATTTTAATTTTTTTTTAAAATTCCCAAAACTTATGTTTTTCCCCAGAACTACTATGGTCAAAGTGAATCCTCCCTTAAGCATATCCCGGAACGACGGATTAAAAGGTTCCCTCATATTGAGAATTCAAGCACCGATTCTAATTTTTGACAACACAACTAAGAAGTTTACTGAGCATACCTAAAAATGTTCAGAAAGTTATTTTCATTCACCATAGACTCATGCCTATCAAGGTTATGATGTACCTAAGGTAAACATGACCCAAAAAACTAAGTGGTAACCTCAAATATTTCATATGAGTTATGGATTTTAAAATAAAACAATTTTCACATAATTAGTTTATTTATGGCCAAAAACTAACTTTCATTGGTAGCCGTGCAGGGCAATGACAGTATCAGTATAAGGAAATCATACCCTCACGAGTTTAGCAGTGGTCTTGTATTTTCAATATGATCTACCATTGGGGAGTTATATTCTTTTAAAAAATAAAATTAAATAATTTAATTATTTTATTTACTTTTATTTCATTTTTTGGATTTCCCACTGGAGGACAAAACCAACTAAACATATATCACACCTATTGTCAAATTGCCATCCTAAACACAATAGTGCCCTAATATTTCTGATTTGGCCAACCATTAAAGAGTAATTCCACTTTTCCAAGAAAGCTACTTACACGTACTAATTAAATCATTACGAAACTTCAACGGATCATTCAGGGCACTACGGGCCTCGAAATCACAAGACATCAGATTTTATGGTCTCAAAATAATTCCATATAGTTAAAAAAATTGCATGGAATATCCGAGTATTTACATTCTCTCCACCATAGTGATTTTCATCCCCAAAATCCACTATATAGACTAATGGAAAACATGGGGGTACTGAGAACGAATCTGAGCCTCCCACTCCAATGTTCTCTCCTAGAGGTTCATGTGCTGCCAGCGAATGCTCACCAGATGTATCAACTGCACACGAAGTACCCACTAATGTTGATCCTCAATCTCTACTAGAACCTCTATAAACATCACCCCATCATCAAAGTATAGCTTACTGTGGTCGATGATGTGAGATGGGTCATGCACGTATCTCCTCAGATGGGATACATGGAAGACATTGTGCAACCTCTCTAACTATAGTGGAAGCGCCAACCGGTCTTCCACCTTGCCAATACTCTGATATATCAGAAATGGTCCGATAATCCTTGGTGATATCTTGATTCCTCGACCAAATCACTATAAAGCTTGTCGAGGTTAGACATGTAGGAAGAGATGGTCTCCCTCCATGAACTATAATGGTCTCCACCTCTTTGCAGCATAAGACTTATACCAGCTCTGTGCAGTATGCATTTTCTGAAAAGTGAGGTATCATGATACAAACAACACCACTGCTTCATTCATCCCCTACCAACCAGTACTGATAATGGACATCCTGACACATCTTTACCACTCTAGGATGTACCGTTAAAGGGGATGTAGGGATATCCATCAACACCTCATCCTGATGATTTAT
Organism: Viscum album; assembly: GCA_963277665.1. Classification (NCBI taxonomy): domain Eukaryota; kingdom Viridiplantae; phylum Streptophyta; class Magnoliopsida; order Santalales; family Viscaceae; genus Viscum; species Viscum album. The sequence continues at coordinate 1,767,269,414 of OY728140.1, forward strand.
TGGCACCATGGTGGGTCCTCTGAAAAGGATGACGTGCTCGCCACCATAGAAAAAATTTAGGAGAACATATTGAGGATATAAAATCATGTTAGGCTTCACGGTCAATGTCCCATGATGTGACTCCAATATTCACTGCAAAATTGGGAGAGTGAATGTAATAGAGTCGAGGTAACCTGCTCTATCTTTATCCACAAATGATATCAGTAGAACGATTAGCTACTTTGACTCCCCACTCAGCAGTTGTAGACTAGACCTCCTGATGACTGCATCTTCTACCATGTTCCCATTCAGAAGAGTATAGATTATATCAAGTTCATAGTCCTAGATAAACTCTATCCATCGTCGCTCTCTCAGTACCTCAAAGCTCTACTAACACTTCTCCTTCCTTAGGGAAGTATCCCCCTTCTTATTCGTTGCGGTCATTGGTGTCTCTACACCGGCGAAGTCTAGTTCAAAACTCCATTAGTACCATAGCAGAATTCCCTATCCTTTTTGGGTGGTAATACAAGAAGCATATTTTGAAAAGATGTCCCCACACTCATCCCCTTATGTTTGGAACTAAAAAATCAAAACACCAGTTTCCACAAGGTTAAATATGGCCAAGTCAAGAGTGATCAGTTGGACCTTCTTATGCCTGAGTTTATCCTATGCTGACTGGGATTCCATTTTCACTGACTATGGAAAACCCATTCCAACATTGTAGATAAAACACAACCTTTTTTTAAAATACAGTCAATCTGAGTATGAACTGTGGATTTCTAGTACATACCCTAACTAACTTCGTAAGGCCTCAACACTGCCACCAAGAGGTTCCAACCAAAGATCTCACCTCAAGGGTTGGATCACTCCATCGGCATAAGTGTGATTATTGAGTCTCCTTCCAAAGGTATCTCCAGACATAAGGGTCAAGTCTATAGTTTAACAAGAAAATATAGGCCTTGAAAAAGATTCTTGGAAAGAATTAATGATTAGTTCCTATTTCAAATAACCCAACCGCTAATATTAGACGCAAATCATACCTCTATTTTTTAGGGATCCCTTGGGTCACACTCCATGATAGCATGCAACAACTCCCTCCCCCTTTCCTCCAACTCCCTATGCATAGTGTGAACCACATTGAGGGGTTGGTTATTACATGTCAAAAAGTATACCACCTCATGCATCTCTTCTTGATCCACATCCATGTCTACTACCCTGTAGATTCATCTATCCCTATCACTTCCACTTCACAAAACACTATACACACCCAAGTCACTGAGACTGGTTTTAGTCTCCTGATTTCCCAATGTTAACATCCACGGGATACATCCACTCAGTCAAAGAACATTAAACCTCAAAGGTTCTCTCTAGCACCCTAACATAAGTTTGAATGCATAGAGGAATAGTGATGGCTCGAATGTCCCTAAACACAACTCTCTCAGTGGTTCAAGCCCTAAAGCATTGAACTTGTTGTATTCAATGAGTACTTGAGATGGTCGGTACATTTGGATGAATAATCAGCTACCAACATTTCATCCATCCAACTCTATAGAAGCTCTAGGGAACACTCATCCCTTAGCACTATAAGGAAAGAGACCCCCTTCTCTGAGGATTGTTCTCAAGATTGTCCAAATAAAAAGTCACCTCTTTGCAAGATCAAGATAATCTAAACATTGTCATTATCCTATTGAGACAAGTAGAAGTATCTCTACCAGGACCACCATCTGATCAAATGTTTCCCTGGTTAGATGAAAACATGGCCACCACCTCAAGCCAGATCTTAGCCACCTATGAGTTGGGATCGCCTCAGAACCTAAGGGGTATCTGATGCTGAAACATGTGTAAGGCACTAATTCTACTTCTGTCTTCTATGAGTACTGTTAGTTGAAACTTCTCACAAATGGCCGTTTATATAGCTGGTACACCACCCGAATGTGCTAACGACGTAAGAGAGCCCTACACCGAGGCCTCATCGCTCGGTGGACCATCATTGGGTACTATATCCGGAATCCTAACTGGCCATCTATGTAGAAAAATACCGATAATGAAGAGATGAGACACAGTTATTAAGTTATACCAGGTGATATGACCCCAAAAAAAAACCAAGGAAAAACATTTCCAAAACCCACGCAGTCAGTGTTTTCATGCATCGAGTCGGAAATCAGAATTCAGGTTCCTAGGGTATGGAATCGTTGACTGCCGCACCAACACTGGATTCCCATAACTGAAAACATCACTCAATATACTTAACATTATTGTCACATTGAAATGATCACATTCCTAGTTCTTTCGTATATTCGACACCTCTAATAAAACTTTCTCTTGACCCATCCCACATGGCCCATGCTGTGACTACCCTAGGCCCACCTTCTATAGATCAGGGATGACGACTTGCACTAGAATGGTGTATCCCTAAAATAGGAAGGCATTACCTTTTAACCTGTATAGACACATATTACATGAACACAACAAGAATCCTGAATAATGTGAACTATTGTAATAAAAATAATACTGAAGTAAAAGGGCATGTAATATAAGACCTAATGCAAAAGTAAAAGTATAACTAAAAAGTACGATACAACTGAAAAGTATGATACAACTGAAAAGGGAAAAATAGATCATGGATATTCCACCAAGGATCCTACCTGAAGGGAAGGAACCGCTCATGATCAGTAGTCCCTGCGTCATGTCACGCCAAATAGTTCACCTCTGAGTACTATCCAGTCCTGGCTCCCTCAGCCTCGATCAACGATTTCTGTCATTTGCACAAGACAAAACAATGTGTGGGCATAACCCACGTAGGAGTTAGTATAACAATAATCAGTAGGGTCCTTGAGACCCCATATGTCTCCTAGAGTTCCAAAAAGAAAATACCACAAAGCAAGACCCCAATCTCAAAGAACGAAGAAATAGACATCAACTCTACTTAGGTATATGCACACACATACACCTAAGTTTAAAAGTCATACTCATCTCATAAGTGAAGGAAGAATACCACAAAGGTAACACCGTGAAGAAATAAGTATGACAAAAGTTACACCAAGAAAATAGAATAACCACACAAGTAAAACCACAAAGATAGAAGTACCACATAGGTAACACCATGAAGATAGAAGTAACACATAGGTAACACCAAGAAGATGGAAGTACCACACATGTAATAGCGCGAAGATATAAGTACCACATAGGTAACACCGTGAAGATAGAAGTACTACAATGGTATCACCATGATGATTGAAGTACCACATAGGTAGCACCACAAACATAGAAGTACCTAATAGGTGAAACCATGAATATAGAAGTGACTGAGGTCACAATCAGGTATAAACCAAGTACACAAATACAGATGATTATTCAAAAGCTTGATCATCTTTTTCTTTTAAGAGGCATTGTTGCTATCCCACATAGGGTCGATAAGTAACTAACCCCCACTAACTGACATTTGATATAACCCACATAGGTTCGATAGGTTACTAACACCAGCTGACCCACACAAGATCCGACCCACACAGGATCGATATGGGCTGACCCACACAAAATCTATGAGCACTGACCCATATAAGATCTGATATATTCTTACCCACATATGATCTATTAATGATAAACCCCATAGTATTGATAGATTCTAACCCACACATGATATTTGTACTTTCATCACATTACAGCCCGCCCCAGGATTTCTCACACACGGTGCACTCGAGTTCTGTAGAATCTTTCACTCGAGATATAGATCGTACCTTGACCACCATTAGTCACCAAAAAGGGGTAACCCAAATGACCTCAATGTCATAGTGGTTCCAAAATGACAGACGTTGCATCAATTGGACGCCCGGTATGAGATTTATAAGCATTTTAGTTCTGAGGGCCCATTTGGATTTAGGTTCAATCTAATCTGGTCATACTCAAACTATCTCCAAAACACATGTTGAGTATAACAAAAAAAAATTCTCTATACAAGGATCCCAATTCCATATATGGTTCATCAAATGAATGTTCAGTTCCCAAGATGTGGTCATTTAACTATATTGGGGTCCGGTGGGGTTCAGCTCTGGTCCGACCCTGTCGGACCGACCCGGCCCGACCCGGCCTGCATGGGGGCAACCCATCCCGCAAGGGGTTGGGACGATGGGTGTGAGGCCCATTGTTCAGGTGGCCTGACTGGTTGTGGAGCATGGTCCGCTGGTAGCGCGGCCTGGCTAGAGCGGGGTCCGCCTGCCCTGGCACGGGAGGGGAGTGCCCCCCTGTTTGTGACCGAAGTGGCAGTTCTTAAGGTCGTTTCCATTTCACTTGGGACCCAATGTGAGTGATGCCACCATGCCTTCCGATCCACGGCTTGTATCCTCTGGTGGAACACTTTTTGTGCAGCACTCATCATCCATTGTCGGCTGATGTGCTGACTACCTCCTCCGAGCACCGCTGCTGGCAAGCCGCGGCCGGCCAATGTGCCGGCTGGTGCCTTCTTTCGTCTTGGAATTGGTTGCGGGCCCTTGCTCACCGGTGGTGCGCGACGGTGCACCTCACCTCCTCCGTGGCCAGCCGGTGTCAACCACTCTACTGACCACCTTGGTTTAGTTTCATAGCCTCCTCTTGCAGCGTGCGACAGAAGGCCCCCTGCATCCTAGCTGGTCAGTGCTGTCATGCTGGTAGTCTTCCCCGAAGTGCGCAAGGGTAGAAAAATAGAGGAGGGTTCGGTTTGGGTTTGTTAGGCCCACACCCTCCATGTTTTCTCATAATCATAATATAGGATTAAAGGGTTTGTGAAATTAACATGAAATTAAACAAGGATCAAACCCATACCCCAAGAACAATGGAGAAACACACCTGGTTGAAGAAGTAGGTCAGTGTTCGCTACCCCCGCCACTAGCTTCCAACGACGTCACTTGATCATCGATATTTGGTTCGAGATTTCAGTGATTCTCATCCCCAATCGCAAGAACTGGCTCCGTAATCCAGGGATTTGGTGTCTTAGAACTTTTTCAGCACTTTATTGCTTGGTGAAGTAGTGTCGACACCTCTCCCCAAGCTCTTTATAAATAGGAGGGGGGGGGGGGTATGTAACGACGTTGAGAATTAATGGGGGCTCATTAATTAGGAACCATCCTAATTACCCAATGACGTCATTACTTATGATTGAAAGGTAAATACATTTATTAGTGCATCACAGTACTGGTCCCATGTTGTGGTTTGTTCATTGGAGGGATGGAAAGAAAATAAAAATTAACTAGGTTTTTTTATAATTCCTTAAAAAGACCTAAAACATAACTTTTTTTCCAGATCTATGGCGGTCAATGTGAATCCTTCCTTAAGTTAATCCCAGTACTATAGATTCAATAGTGCCATCAGATTTTTAATCCGAGCACTAGTTCAAATGTTTGAAAAGGCCACTAGCGTGTTTACTGAACTTACCTAAAAGAAGTTCAGAAAATTGTTAACATTCACCCTCGACCCACGCTGGTCGAGGTTTGGCTCTGACTAAGGGAAACATGTTCCAACAAACTCAACAATTCTTTGTGATTTTCAATACGTGTTACGATTTTGATGATATGGATTTTATAATAAAATAATTGTTTCTTAATTATTTTATTTATGGCAAAAAAAACATTCACTGGTGGCCCACACAAGAAAATGTTAGTATCAGTCTAACAAATATATACCCTCATAACTTCAATGGTGGTCTCATATTTTCATTCTCAGTTACCGTTCATGTGTTATAATCATTTGAAAAAATAATAATTTTATTTAATAATTTTATTTACTGTTATACCATTTTCATGTTTCTCCACTCCAGGCCTACGACGACAGAACTTATGTCACGCCTAGGGTAAATCCACCATCCTGAACGCAATGGCGCCCTCAGATTTCTAATCTAGGTAATCATTTAAGAGTTATTCCAATTTTTCACGAAAACTACATAGGCACACTAACTAAAAGATTAAGATAATTTCGACGGATCATTTTGGGCACTCTAGGGCTCAGAATCACGCACCATCAGATTTTACAGTCTCAAAATAATTTCATATAATTAAAAAATTACATGGAAAATCGAGGTCTTTACAACATTTCCACATAAGCGTCTCTAAATTAGTGATGTTTCTTCAGAAGTTCCACTAAATTAGCGATGTTTTCTGAAAACATCGATATATATATATATATTAATATATATAAAAACAGACATCTATATAAACATATATATAAAAAAATTTATATTTATATATAACTCATTTCCCTATATCAATGTAAATATATATATATATGTATACAAACTCACTAATATATAAAGATATATATATACATATATTTATATATAAAAACGCACATGTCTTTTAAATTTTGTCATGTTTTTTTACAAAACATGTGTATGCTAGTGATGTTTTTATGAGTGTTTTAAAACATTGCGAATAATATATGTGTTTTACTTTATAATTATAATTACATATTGTTGCACTTATATATTCAGACACAAACACATTTAACATAAACATATAAATAAACATAAAATAATATATAAATATATATATTATTTAAATCATAAACATAATATATAATCATAAAATATAAACATATATAATATCTATATATAATAAATGTAAACAGAAACACACACATATATATATAGACATATAAAGTATAAATATTTAATATAAATATAAAATATAACTATAAAATATAACTATAAATTATAACCAAATATATATATATATATATTAATATCTGTATATATATGTCTGCGCATGCATGTGTAAATTTAAAATTATAATAATATATATGTACACATATATATAATATAAACATACAAAAAATCATAAAATAATAACATATGAAATTTAATATACACATATATTAATGGGTATTTAATAAAAAATATAAATATAATATGTAAACACATATATATTTATATATTAACATATTAATATATTTATGTCATTATATATATATATATATATACAATTATGATATTAAAAAAATTATATATATATATATATATCATAATATAGTTATTAAAACTAAAAAATCATTAGGATAGTTTGTCTGATACACTTGTGAGGATGCGGGTGGTTAGATGTTTGATTATTCACAAGGGTTTAATTTTTGAAAACCCTTTGAGTACTATAGCGGGGAAGGGTGAGATGGGCTTGGGAGGGTATGGGGAGTGGGGTATATGGGGTGTGAGCATGATTGGGGTATACAGAAGCACGATCGGGGTTTGGAAAGGGAGGGGTGTAGGGGTATTGGAGAAAGGGAGGGGTGAAGGTGTGGGGTTAATAAAAAAAGGGAGGGATGCAGGGTTGGAAATGGGAGGGGTATGAGGTACTAGATTGGGAATGGGAGGTTTAAGGGGTACTAGACTAAGAAATTGAGGGGTAGGGTGGACCTACTATAATGGAAAATGAAGTGGCGGGGTGAACAGGAGGGGTTGGCATATTTTTAAATTGTAAAAAAACACTTCCTAAAAAAAAAATTCAATAAAAATTTATAGATTCATTTTCAAAATGACAGCAAATGAGATTCCATTTTCCAACATCTATAAAAAAATCAGAGTAAATGAGGTCTCATTAAATTAGAAACTTTTATAAATATCACTAAAGGTTGCAAATTTACCTATGATTCTTTACCAACGTTTTTTAAAAACATCGATAAATGAGGTGTTGCTAAGTTGTGATGCTTATAGATTTATTTAATTTAGTGACACATATAATCATTAGTAATTTAGTTATTATTATAAATATAACTAAGTGAATCTTAAAATTTTTCTAAATTAGTGAAACCTAATTTTGTGCTGCTTTTAGGAAACGTCAGTAAATGAATTAACGACATTTTAATACGTCCAAAATGAAAAAAAACATCGCTAAATGTTCTTTGTTATAGTGTGGCCGTATTGGTGTTTATGGGAGAATGGAGGCCCAAATTTCTTGTTATGTCATATCCCTTGTCAAGATAACCCCCTAATATTTTTATCTAGGGAAATAGTGTTAGTCACCATCCATTGAAAAAAATCAGAGCATTATATGGGGCATGGGATCCAGAAAACTGTGGTCGTGGGAGTTTTTGTAGAAGAGGTGATGCCATGCAGGATTACCACAATATTATTTCACCTTCAACTATTTATGTTGGTGAGAATTGATTGGTTTAGTAAAGCTTTATCTTGGTTCTTGCAATGATGGAAGACTTATGCATCAACACAGATAGTAAGAAAGCAATGCATTGTGCCCCAGAAAAATTCAGTCTTCCATAGAAAGATATAAAGATCCACACTAAAAACGTTATCAACCAAGATTCCAAATGACTAACTCCCCCAAATCCTTGTGAGTTTCACTCCATGTCCACTCTTTTATTTGTGGGACCTAGAACTGAATAACAAGATCTGGTGACATGCTCATCGGGTGATTCCTCAAATTCTACTAATCCCTATACTGAGTAGAAGAAATTCACATCGGGTTCACCATTTCTATTTCTGATGCTTTCACCGGGGCACATATATATCTATCGAGAACACGCATTTTATTCCTCACATTATTTCATTACAAATATGGGAGATATCCATCACTTCTTCATGGATGTTTTCTCAATGATTGAAATGGTATAATGGGATGTTAGCCTCTCCTTTGGGGATTCCTCCTCGAAATTTGTTTCTTAGTTCTAGTCTCCCTTAAAAATTAAGAAATTGTTAAGTATATTCTTAATGGTTCCATATCATTGTGGATTGCAGTTAATTACCTTTTTTCTGTTAGTAAATTCCCTGGGGTCATATTAGGGAAAAATCTTTCGGTCAGGGGAGTAGTCACGTTGGGCATCCCCAACATGTCTGGACGCTCAAACATCGGTACACAAGAATTTCATCCATTATGATAGTTCTTCACGAGGGAGAACAATCCCAAGGAATCCCACATCAAATGCACGTTAACATATACCAGAGTAATATCACCGAGTTTTTCCTTATCTTCCACATGTTTAACATGGGGTATGCCACAAGTTTAACATCTAGTGAAGATAGATCAGATAGATCATAACACCGATGAGAGTGGATCAGAAAGGTATATCACTAGGAGGGATATCTCGTAAGGTTTACTAGATAGATGGATCAAAATCCCCAAAGGAGTGGAACTATGGTGGTGTGTCACATAAATATAATATGTCACACATTGAATGTTAATCTAGACACCATAATCGGTGAATCATATGATAATTAGGTCCCAGTAAATGCAACACCATGGTAAACCACTGGCTATGATTCCACCTCATGGAGGTCTCCTACATACCCAAAATCATATCACCTATGCGAAAAAGCATGAGGCAAAGTAATAAAACATTAATAACCACCCAAGGTACATTGAAATCACTTTGTATGAGCCTCTAGGGCAACATGGAAGGGGGTTTTGCAGAGTAAGAGGCCTCGCATAAAGGGACTATGCAATGATCTGGGGATTGAAATGGATGAGGGCTCACAGAGCACATGGCTTCACAAAGCTCATGGGCTTGCAGTGTACATGGAATCATAGAACGCATTGGGTTGAAGAGTGTAGGTCTCACAATGTTTAGGGCTTCACAAATGAGAGAAATTCAAGAAGCATAGTGAACCGGCCTAAGAGTGGAATTCATAAGTTCTTGGATTGTGCTTCCTGAAGCCTGGATGCTTCATGAAATCCTAAGTACCCAAATTAGTCTCCTTCATTTTCGATTTTCCATAGGCTTTGTAAATGGAATCCATCTTCCAAGAAGGGGTAATTTTGAGCAAAGGGAAAAGGGTTTCGCAATGCTCAAGTAACTCTAATGATTCATTTTCCTGGTCGGTTCACATAGAGAAAAATGATTTGTGATTTTAGAATTCAAAAGTAGAAATTTCATAATCTTGATCACTTGGATTGGGGATCTGGTATTTATACGTTCTATGGGGGTGTTATGGGATTCTAATTCCCCATAAAGAAATTATCACCCAAAAACTAGAGAAAAACATTGTAAATTTCCATCGAATCATCGAGATGACTGCCACTCTTTCTATAGAGGTTTTACATTATTATGTCATCCCTCAATTTTCTCAGAGTCGTAGTGGCTATCTTCACTCCCTCCACAACAGTAACAAAGAATTTATCCCTCTATCAATATTGTCAGATTCATGGATTGGTCCCTCATTTCATACTAAATGGTGGTCAGATAGGAATTGATATCTTTGCACCAGCCATGGTGCTAGAGGGCTTTGCAATGTTTGATTTGCAAAAAAGCCCCTTTTTTCTTTATTTTAGTTTTTTTTTCAATTTTTCTTCCAGGCCATCTATTTTCCCCAAACAACCATTGTAGAAATATTAACTTTAAATATGTTAATGATGTTAGAGCTGAGGCTTTTCAATTCATAACCATATTTGGTATGCTTTCCAAGGTTAGGAAAAATAAACTCACCCTTAGTGAGTGTCCTGCTGACCCACAATATGGTGAAATTATATCAATAGTATTCATGATAAAACAACCTCAATAATTTATTGGATCTATTAGTCCGTTAGTAACTGAAAAATTTATCAAATACTTAGATACATTCCTTCTCACATTAGGATGTAGTGAAAATGGAAAATACCTCATAGATGTCTATCACCATAATGGATATTTAGTCAAATAGTGGTCACTAATTGAAAAAACTGAATTTGAAAATGAGATATGGGACATGGAATAGAATAATTTTTTAAAAAAATTATGGAAAATAATTTATGGGAGATAATGTAATATAAATGGAAAATAAATTCCCCATTCCTAGTAAAATGGAGGGGGAAAATTTTGTTCAGTAAAAGGAAGGAATTACAAGGATATATAAATATGTTGCATACTGTGTATATAAAATGGAATATTATATTAATTTTTTATTAGATTTTTTATACATTATAATTCAAATGGAGATTCATATAGAATTATTTCCATTATATGATGATATACACTCAAGAAACACTGAGAAAAAAAGGATTTATCATATACCCTGGTATTGATGGGAAACTAGGAGAAGAAGAGTTTGGATGAGTATCTGGGGGAAAATAATACCAAAAAAGGTTAATAAATTAAGGATCCTATTACCCAATTTTGATAACTATAGAAATTAATAGCATGGAGCATATAGGAATGGAATAAGGGCTTGTAAAAATTGTAGGCTATAAAGATCATGAACTAGTAGAAAGGATTATGATGATTATTTTAAATGATTTAACTATAGGTATAAGGGACATTATATGAACCAATGCCTCAAATGTTAGTGCAATATAACTCAATAAAATACATGGGTTCGGGGAAAATATTATGTGATTATTATATCCAAGTTCAAAGTTACTAATAATATAATGGAATATTCTTGGATCGTAACATCAATGTTATATAATGTTTTATTTGATTATGTATTTTCTCACACTTATATATATATATATATATATATATTCCAAAATAAGTTTATATTTTCCGTTAATCCTATTAAGGTAGTTCTAAATAAATAGACTTCAAGGGAAAACTTTCATAATGATGATATGATAGGTAGTTCAAATTATGATGCATTGGTGTTCCCTATTTGAAAACAAAATCGTTATTATAACTATTTTAAACATTTATACGATCATTGGTATGAAATTTTGTACCATGTATAATGTAAAATTTTATTTCCAGAAGAGGGAGATTATAATTCTAAAAGGTGAAGTGGAATCTCCTTTTTTAGTGGACAAAATCAAAATCAAAATCTTATATTAACCATACCATACTATCACAACATAATGAGATCCTAGTAAGAGAGGATGATCAAACATGATATTTAGATATGGAAGAAATCCTATGAATATATGACATACCTATGGTAAAAAATCATGTATTTTTCTAAAAGACATACATAGTCATCTATGATAGTTTGAAATTGAGTTATGTATTGAACTCATTCCTCATACAATTCATATATCAAAAAATCCTTATTGAATATACCTAGAGGATTTGGTGGTGTAGAAGAAATATTTGAATAACCTATGGGATACAGGGTTTATATTCCAACATTTTCCTCCATGGGGAACCCTTGTATTCTTCAAGAAATAGGTAGATGGGTCACTGAAATTGTACATCGAATAAATGGATAACAATGTCATTGCTATAACTAACATGTTACATTTAATAAAACTTGATGACTTATGAGATATAGTACATGTATCCAAAACAATTTAAAAGAAATATATTTATTCAATTTTTCTTCAATTAAGTATAATGATGGATGATATCCCAATTATGTCATTTCAAACATGTAATGCACATTATGAGTTTACGATAATTCTTTTCTGACATACTATTTTTCTTTTAACATTATAGATCTAATGAATTGAGTTTTAAAAGAGTATTTTTATGTTTTTTAGTTTTATTAATTGTTGATATATTGATATAATATAATAGTTATGAATATAATCGACATCATTTAAAAATAAATATATAAACCATTAGAAAAAGATAATTATATGGGAAATACAGTAACTGTGAATTTTACCTAAATGTTGTCATTTTTGTTTGACACATGGTCTCTAATCACAAAATATTTATTGAGCCTTAAAAAAATTAGTATTAAAATTGACTAGATATAATGATAATCACCTTTATTCTATTTTTAATGGTTTTTTTGCGTAACCATTGGTAGATTTATTATGATACTTCATGGTTGTCTAATGAGTTAACCAAGTTGAATCATAAAGGGGTTAAATTCCCATGGCCGTGGGACTCTGGGGAATGTTTTGAAAAGTAAATGGGGAGAATTATTAATATAAAATTAATTTAACATTATATAAAGAAGTATTTTTTATATTTTGTGATTCATAAATTGAAGGATATGGGTATTTCATTATATATAATGATAGAGTGAAGATTTATGTATCAAGGTATTTCAAAATCCCTAAATCATACTATCCAAAGCATGACATGGAGAAACAAATCCATAATAATTTTATTAAAAAAAATGAGAAAATACCATGATTAGAAAATATGGGATATATATTTGGAGCTTAAGAGATTAGATAATATATACTCATGGAAGGAGTTCAACATGAAGAAAACAATTTGGTTGAAACTGCTCATGGACTATGACTTCTTGATACACTACCACCTTGGGTAAGAACAGAGCTGGATTATGAATTGAGTAGGAGGGACCATGGAGTTCTGACCATGATGTTAATTATCATGGATCATATATAAAAATATATTTTAAATATAGATAAAGTAATTTTTCCTTCAAGGGGATTAATCTTTACTTTTCCTTTATATTGAAAATCACAGCATACTAGAAATTATAGAGAAGACCTAGTATGATGATAAGAAAAGAAAGGGGTGATTAATGTATTTAAAGATGGTAAATTGTTAGTATACATCTATAGTGATGTGTTTTCAATGTTCATAAATGTATTAAGTTTTATTTCCATTCCATATTTGAAGAGGGAACTTCTAAATAAAGAAAATATCTCACATTTCACTATACAACACAATAGAATGAAGAGGTATTTTAATTTACTAGAATACTTATAATTGGATTGTATAAAGCTAATAATTTTGGAATATGTGTCTTGGTTTTTAGTTTTCAGACAGGATAAGTTTGAAATTAAATATCTTTAATGTGTCTTGTATCCACTACATATACCTATAAATAAGTGGGACTATGTTAGATGTGAAATTTTCACCAGAAATCTAACGTTTGTAAGGGAGAATGATTAGATATGGTTTATAATTTATTCAATTAATATTTTATCATAGTTTTCGAGATAATACTCAATTTTCCCTTGAGTTTTTTTTTCTGGTATCTATATTAATGAAGTCACAAGGCTTCATGGGTCACACATATCACATGTATAAGATTGTATCCCTTGGATTACATAAAAAATATAGAAGATTCTATAAAGGTTTAATAACAATGAGATGTATCCATGCACCACCATTCATCCCTATACTGATGGGAAGTCTTAAATAACTACAAAAATATAATATGTTAATATGATTTCATGTTATATTGAATTTGATGGTATATGGGATCAATAACTAACTTTTGTAAAATTTTTACACAATAATAACATCCAATTGTGAATCTATAAAGAATAATATAAGAAATTTTTTGGAAATAGGTGTTGTAGTACAACCTCTTATGAATATGTTGGAGAAATAATGCTAGTAGTCCCAGAGCTTATGGAGTATGTGACTATTAAGGAAGAAAATATTCCAGATCGTTTTATAGTATCCAAGAGAAAACAAAATAGCAATGTTTATAATCAGAGGAATGAATTTTAATTTAATTTTAGTGATCAAGTATACTTGAAGGTTTCACCATAGAAGGTATTTTAATGATTATCTAAGAATGTGGAAGTTATTCCCAATGTACATTGGGCCTGTTGAAATATTGTAAAGAACTGGAGTTTTAGATTTCTGATTGGATGTGCTGCATAACTATCACAAAGTAAATGATATATTCCACGTTTCATTTATGAAGAAATAAATGAATGATACAAAACAAGTTCTTACATATTAGGTAGAAAATTAAATGATTGATTATATTATATTAACGATTCTACTAGATTCATGACACTATAGAGAAATAATTGCAGGATCAAACTACTCAATTGGGGAAAGTACATTGGAGAAATTAAAAACCAGAAAAGGAAGATTAGGATTCTGAAGAAACTATGAGGAAGTAGTATCTATGTTCTTTCAATAGAAAATATATATTCCAACATGAAGGACAATATTATTTAAGTTGGGTTGAATGTAATACCCAAGACCCCAATGTAGGAGGTAGACACCACATACATGATATTCACACTATAAAGATCCTTTATTAATGAATTTATTTTAAATATTAATTTTGGAATTTTAGATTGAAAAGAATAACATCATTTTTGAATCCATCATATTGAAATTATCATAGTATGATTTTTTTCTTTTATGAAAAAAAAGTTTTTATTAAAAAAATATTGGTTTCATGAAACTTATGATTTCAATCACATTATCGTTATATAATAATTACCGAATACTACTAAAAACTATTAATAGTTAAAATATAAATTTATAGAATAAAAAATATTATATTAAAAATAATATTTAATGATATAATTCCAATTAAAAATATTTTTTAAATTAATTAAAAAAGACAATTTAATAAAACATACTTATTTTTATCTTATATTAAAATCAAATATTTTCAGGTGACAATCAATTTTATCATTCCTCGAAAGAATCAAATCCTTTATTTTTTTCAGTAAATCAATTTCAGTCTTCAAAATAACTATATAATATTCTTTTATTTTGTATAAAAATATAATTTTTCAAATCATTATTTTTTAAAATTAAACAATTTTTCATGATTAAGTGTTTTTATTGTAAAATTATCTTTTCACAACATTACAAATTTTAGTGGATAAAAATATTTTCAAATATTAAATACTATATTTAAATTTATGTAATAGTAATAAATCATTATCTTTTAATTAAAATTAATTACAGATGATAGATATTATTATAAAGATATTAATAAATTAATGTAAAAGATAAAAGTTAAAAAAAATCTATAAACACTCATTAGTGTCCCAAAAAGGAGTGGCTGAGGTGAGTTTCTACCCACAATCATCCCAACCAATATTTTACATTCTATGGTCATTTACCCTTGAATATTAATCAAACATTTCTTAAAATGTTACTGTTTAACAAAAAAACTACCCACCTTCTAACTTATTAATGTGTAACATATCAACAACATCAAGACTCACATGTACATATAATTAACTTTTGAAAATATTTAATATTTTCACTCCTGGAACCCTCTCCCATGTTTAAAAAATATTTTCACCATTAGTTATCATAACACCCTCATATAAATGAGACATCTATGGAAAATTCAAGTCCTTGATTTCGATATTATCAATAACAAAGGTTTTCTTCATAGTAATCATCAATAAAATTAATTATAAAGACCAAATTATAATGTCATTAATATCATGTATATACATTAATATTTTTATAATGTGGTTATAATCATTGTTTTATCATCAATTCAATCCATTAATAAGAAAAAATTGTTATTTGTGTGTATGTGTTGACTACAACAACTATGAGAAATATGGTTCATCAATCTTCACCACTCAACATTGATGGTTACTAAATTTATTTTATAAGGGAATATTATTTTTATTATATAATTATGTTTATTGTTTAAAAAATTTATAACCAATAAATGATATCATAAATAAGTTATCATTATTAATTTTATCATTTAAAATAAGCAAGCTAAGAAGAACATCTTTGATTAAAATTATTTAATATTTTCATGTGTATATTAAATATTATATTAAATAATTTTATGTTATGAAAACAATATTAAATATATAATAAATATTATTATTATTATGCAAATGGTAGAAAAATATTGTGTCATTAAATTCAGGGGGGTTCATAATTCTTTAAGTTTGAACACCTACCTGAAGAATACTATAAATTTAAATTATGAATGACTATTATAACTTAGTTACGAGTAAATTATAATATAAATGTTCAAATAATGATTTATTTTTAATCTATATATATTTAATAACTATTTAATTCATTAACTAAAAATAAACCCTTCAATTGATAAGAATAAGAAAAATATCTCTGTTATCTTTTTAATCTTCAAGGATAATGACAAAAATACTAATGAATAAAATTTTATAAATAATATATTATTATAAATCATCTATAAAAATAAAATAAATTTCATAATAATAATGAAATTGGAAAAAAAAAGGAATTCATATACTGATATTATGAAACTAGTTTAAAGAATTAAAACATTAAACACATGATGAAGAGAATCATAAGAATTCACCAAGAGGATAAATAGTTATGAAGGGTATGGATGAAAATGTATATGATTGTGTTTATAGATTAAGTTTTTAAGATATATATGATTATGATACATGGGTTTTTTTAATGTTCGTGACTGTTAGGACATTTGTAAGGGTTTTATGTCTCAAATTACTTCCATTGATATTTGTTTTGTGCTATGAATCAAATTTACCTCTATATAGTTTATTAATTTCCACTATGAAATTTTATATCATTAAATTATTTCTATTTGTGTTATTTAGTGATCAATTTAAATTGATAACTTTGATTATGTTTTTATTTAATTTATACCCATGGTTTATGTGGGATTTTTTCAGGCCAATTTTTTATAAATTTTGACTCATATTATAATAAATACCTATTTTATTTTATGCAGGTAATACACATTCATGGATTAATTTTTTCATTACTTCTCCTTAAATTAATGTGGTTTAGAATTAAATATTGTTATCAATATCCAATATTTTTTTTATTTAATAACTAAAAAATATATTGTAAAACAGATTCTTTTCATTGTTAACAAACCATCCTATGTTTTGGTAAAGTATAGGTGTGTAATTAAAAAGAAACTATATCATTTAAGATACTATAAATTTATGCAACTATAGAATTAATTCATAGAGTGTAAATCGTCTTCAATATGTTTGTATTAAAATTGACTCAATCAACACCATGATGCATGGAGTGTGGGATTATGAGTAAAAAAATTGATTCACCATACAAGTGGATGTCCTTTATAATATTTACACTCTCATAATGAATTATGATAATGGAATTAACATACCATTGACTTGGAATCCAAAAAATGAAAATTATTGAACCTAATTAAAATATTATATAGAGATCCCAACACATTTAAAGTACCATTACCCTGATATTTCATTAATGAGTGCATTCCATATAAATTTGACAATACAAAATTTATTCTATATTGATTATGGGGTGTTATCCTGGCTAGAAACATTATTATATTGATTTAGGAATTTTTTAATACATTTTTCATTGTATGAATATACTCGTTTTTTTAAGTAATTGGTTCCTAATATAATGGTATTTTTAATATTTGTAACTCATATGGATAATGAATTAAAAATAATTAGATTAAATATGTTGATCGAAATTATATATCCCCTTGATGAATCAACATGTATATTGTAAAAAAAATGTTGGTTTTCAATATATAAAACTCTATGTAATAGGATAGTGTCTATGCACAAGGCCTTGATAGTCATTTTTATGTTTATATTTTTTATCACATCAGTATGAGATTAATTATTATTGTAATCAGTGTTTACATTTTCAATCACTTATATATCATTCCTCTTTTTTAGTTCAACATGGAGTCATTTTTTCATTTATTCCATTCATATCATTTCATTAATGTTTAGGTTATGAAAAAAATCCATTGTATGATTCTTATTACTAATAATCAGAGTTGAAAATTTTCATTCATTTCTATAGGAAAACTATATGTGAACTATGTGAAATTTTCATGGAAATGGGGATATTGGTTTTCATCCTTAAATTGTTTTTTATGTTGTGACATATTTTTTATTTAAAATGAAATTAATTTATGTATATAGTATTCCAATATTACTAATATATTTGATCCTATAGGTAATCATGTATTTGTTTACTAAAAATGAAATATAAAAACTGAATATAGGTTTTTTGTGTTATAGTTTTTGTAATTAAATTTTATAATTTTATTTTATAATTATTTATTATAAACATAGTATTTATTTTTTCATTATCTTGAACTTTAACAGATTGATATTTTTCTTTTTCATCCAATTTCATTGTAATTACAATGTATATATAAACAAATTGATGTAAAGTTAATCATTAAAAAAATATTTATGGATAACTAATATTTTTTTTAAATTACTTAATATGTTTCAAACCCATTCCATTGTATTTTTTGTTATGGTTCTTAGAGATCAAATTAGTTGATTGATTATATAATTATTTTTTAATGAACAATGGTTTGTATAATAAGAATAAGCTTAATATTTATATATCAATTAAATAAAAATTATCTAAACACTATATTATCATTGTTATATAATAATAAAATTATATACTTTTCCATAGTCACCCATGATATAAATTTATAGAGTTATAAATAATGGTGGTCAAACCAACCTTAATAAGAAAAAAATATAATTGATGGTCCAGTAGGGTTAATAATGAAATCCATTAGACATAATACAATTATTATAGAAGAATAATGATATTATTCATATGATTTTAATGTGGTTTATTATATTTTATAAGAGTTAAGTAATAAAATATAAATTGAGATGAAAAATAAAGCATGTTAATTCATGGTTGTGGTAGTCCACACATATATGAAAATGATGTGTTCAGTTTAAATAGAATTGTATAAGGGTAAGAAGTAGTTTATCTATTATATAATCATAAACCAAATTATAAAATATTATTAATACATTAAATATAATTTTAGAACTATCCATATATTATGTTCATGTAAAATAGAACATGTTACTACATAGATGCGGTAGTCCGTAAATACTAAAAGTTTAAATTTTTACATTCCATAGAATAAAAGAGAGGTAAATATTTTTCAAAATATAATAATAATATATAAGATATAAAACCATTTTTTTAAATTAAATACCCATTTATATTTTAATTTTTTTTTTCACTTTTTAATAAATAATGTGTCAATTCAAGGAGGCGAAATTCCACATTTACACTTGAATCTCATTCCACTTTTTTGTGGAAGGAGAATGGTTTAAAAATTGTTATACCATTAAAACAATAAAATATATTTATATTTATAATACATTATTATTTTACTATAATGAGAATAAAAATTATATGGACAATGATAGAGAATATAAATGATAATATGTAATTAGTACTCACATTAAGAGTTTAGACATCCTCTAGATTAACCAATCAGAAATAGAGAGTTTATGGGATTTACATGGATGAAGTGGAATTTAATAATTTTTAGGCCTCTAGGGAAGTAATAAAAGGAAATAATAACCTTGGGAAAAAAAATTTAGAGTGAAATTTAATGGGTGGAGGAAGGTACCTTCAATCTCTTTAGGGACTGAGATTTTTTTAAAATTACCAATTAATATAAAAAAAGAATATTTTTCCGATGGATAGTGTAATAAAATTAGGATAATAATAGATTTGATTAAATATTTTATCAAGAAACACCATATTCATTCAATTTTTAAGATTAATATATTTATTTTTCAGTACTTTTTATTTAGTAAAACAATTTTTACATTAATTTCCCATTACGGTAATCATAAAAATTTTAACATGAGTAACTAATTGTTCTGAACAAAACTCAAAAGAACCAGATTACATAATTTATAAAATCAAGTCATAAATATAAAAAAAAATAAAAAAATATTATAACGGTGGGAGAAAATAGATTTAATATTACCACAAAAAATACATTAAAACCCGCTTTCACAAAAAATGCGATATTAGGCCCCATTTTTTTTTAATTTCCAGTTTTTTATATTTATAATAAATTATTTAGCTTATTATATTAAAATTAATATTTATATGTAATAAAAATTATTCCATAACAAAATTTGACCATATCAAAAAATATTATAGAAATAAATTTTAAAACTATTCTTTTGTTGAATAAATTATTACTTATGATTTAAAATATTTAACGTCGATAATCTAACATAAACATAGCATTTTTAAATGATTAATACTATTTATTATAAAAATAATTATTCATTAAAAAATTATTAAATATATTTACATCATTATTAGATCATGATAAATTCGAAAAAATAATATGGTATTAATTAAAATAGAATTTTTTTACTTTTTATCTAAAATTCATCAATATCAAAAAATACCATAAACTAATTCTAATAAAATATAGTATTTATGAGTCATAATGTGATGTTAATTTTTTCAAATAACAATTAAAAAAATTACAAATTTATAAATTTAAGTAAAATATAAAATTTAGAGGAAAAATTATTTATAAAAATAAAATTTTTTAGAATTAAATGTTCTTAATATAATTTCATATTAAATTATAATTTAATAACAGTTTTAGCAATATTATGAATTTAATGATTAAATTTTATCATAATCATATTTTAAAAGTCTCCAATTTATATTATTAATATAAAAAATGTATCAAATTAGAAAAAAAAGATAATATACATTTTCCGAATTAAATAGTTTTAATCACCTTATATTAATTATTTATATTATAAACACTAAATTTAACCATTTAAATAGTACGAAAATACATAATTCATCATTTAAAAATAATAAAAATTATTATGGAGTTAGTAAATATGTAATTACAACAAATAATTTTATGATATGATAATTTTATTTATATTTCATTATTGTTATAATTTTCCTTTTACAATTTCATAATATAATGAATTATATTCATAAGACATTTTATGGTTCATATTAGTTTTTATGATTCATGTTAAAACCATTTTTCAATGGATTATTGAATCTACTTTCTTGAAGCATTACAAGGATCTTATGTACTCTCCACTATTAAAATCATCATTGTTGTATAACCACATGTTTCATTAAAATAATGGACATTAGAAATATTACATATTTCATAGGATATATTTATTCTTTTTTTAAACTCACTCTTCAAATTTAATTTAATATGTTAAAAAATTTATATTAAAATAATTTTGTGGAATATGAGATGCTCTAGAAGCGTATAGAAAAAGTCATTAAGAAAACTTATGTTATTTCATTAGGTTAATAAAAGTTTCAAACTTTTTCATTCGCATAGTAATGTTAGATAAAAAAATCATGAGATTTTTAATCATGGATTCTAATTTTAACACATAGTTCTAAACATCATAAGTCAATAAATCATATATTAAATTGGAATTAATTTCAATTTGTTTCTTTATGACATTGTTATTTTTCCATAGAAATTTTTATCTTAGAAAGATTATATATCTCCCTCAACTAAATGATATTTTTCCCTCCTAATAAAACTTATATTTATATATTTAAATTATTCATGAGTAAGTTTATTCATCATCATCTGATGAATTACTATAATCAAATTTATCAAAATATATTGGTCCAAAAACATATTCTAATTATTTATCTAATCTAGGGAACAATCATAATGAATCCAAAAATCATATATATATATGATTACATTATAATGTTCTTTAAAAACAATATTCTACCATACAACTCTTGTTGATTATATATTTGAAAATATTTTTTCATTTGTACTATGAAGAACATAATAGTCATTTGTATGTTTTAAAATATTTCACAATTGGGATTAATATGGTATGGTTTCTTATATTTATAGAAGATAACTTCCCTATAGTCTTTATTATCTTCTCTACTTCTTTATTTTTCTTATTCATCATATTTGACTAAAAAAATTTGTTATATGATATTTTTTCATTGAAACCATTATCCTTGTTTTTTTTAACTTTGGAAACTCATTCTAATTGAAAAAAAAATCACTTTCAACTTAATTATTCTTTTTAAAAAAACAATTTATTGGATTTTATGTTGTTTTCGAAGTAACTTTTGTTGTATTTATACTAAAGAAAACTTCATTCCTTAATTTCGATTTCATTTAATTCATCATTAATCAATAGTTAAATTGAATCCATCATTTTATAACATAAAACTAGATCAATGCCATTATAAATATAGTAATCTCTAAAGTTGTTCTCCTTGACTCCCATTGTTTTGGATGAATATTAATAATTTTATAAGATATCATATTATTATTAATATAAAATTCTCTATGAGAATTTTTCCTATTCATAATATTTATAATCAAGTTATATGTCTATATAATATATTATATGTATATGATATCGAAATGATGGTAATGGGTGTAGAGAATAAATCCTGTCATATATAGAAAAATAGCAGTTATGATATGAGGAAAGTCCAATTTCATAAAAATTAAAATTTTAATTTCAAATAATTGTTTTTATTACAGATATTTATTATTCTAAAATATTGAAGAGTATTAAAAAATCAACAGTTTGATTAATATTTTTCATTATCTTCTCAAATAATTTTATAATTGAATTCTCAAGAATATTTTATTTACTATATATCATTTAGTCATTATAAACTAATACATTATTAAAAAAATTGTTCATTTTTCGTGACAAGTATTTATAATCATCACTATAACAAATATTTGTTTGATTAAAATTAATATTGTAATATTTTAATAGGAATATTTTCTTGAATAAAGAAATATTTTCTCTTCTATGTAGTAGTAAAAGAATAAATAAGTATATAATGTTCTCCTATTACATAATGTTGTTCTATTATTGTTGATTCACATAATCAATGAATCAAAGATTTTAAAATCATAAAAAATATATTTCTCTCAAAACAAGTTAAATAATAAGGACGAAATTGGTGGTTTTTCCAAAAAAAGTTAATGTGTATGAAACAAAATAATAATAATAAATGTAGAAGATGATAAAAAGGTCCAATAAACACAGTTTTAATTAACTAAGAGGGTGGGTGAATCGACCAATTAAATTACATAAATGATTCTCCATACAAAAATTAACACCAATTAATGTGAATGTAACGGAAACCATCCATGATCAAAAATCACAATATTACACAAACATTTTCATAATGTAAACTTTTTTCTTCATTTGACACTCAAATTAATCATTATTTCCATCTAATGGTAGAAAATTTATGATGATCGTGATATCAAAAAGTATTATATAGATGGATGAATTTTTTTTATCATTCACCTAATGATATATAATTTTTTTAACGACCTATTTAATATTATTTAAAAAAATGATATTGTAATATGAAATATGAAAAGATGAGATACATCACCGAAATTATAATTCCATTATACTTTTTTCATTCTCTTCCTTTTCATCTTATTTTATTTCCCCCTCTCTTTATTTCTTACAATATATGAATTATAACTTTATAATTTACCACTTTTATTGTTATTTGGTGAAACCTCTACTCACTTACCCAAAAAGAAGAAAAGAAAATTATTATTAATATGTGAATTTAGAATATAATGTCAAATTAATAAAATCAACCTCATCTTCTATACCTTCTCTTCATAAAATAAAATCAATGTAGACCTTAAATTAACCCTTATAAGAGATAAGGGGTCTTATATTATCATGTTAGGGGATGCATTAGATCGCAAAATTTTATACTTTCGAAAACCAAGTGAATTTCTAATTGATGAAAAAATCATGATGTGGTCATGTTTATTAGATTTTCAAAATTATAGATATTATATTCAATAATATTTCATAAAATTTCTAATAATTCTTCATTTCTACTATTTAAAACCCACCTCTATACTATTAAATCACTAATTCAAATTTCAGTATAATTCTAAACCACATACATTCTATTGAAACATAAAACTGTTTGGTTTAACCACTATTTTTTATTTAATTATTCATAAGACAATCCACACCATCATAGTATAACCACCCCAATCTCGATCTGACCAATTTTATTATCTGGGTGCCTTGTGGTGCAACCTATTTCATTATTGAATGAATCTCTAAAAACTCCAATCAATTTTAGAATCTATTTCTCGTGACCACTACACAATTGTGTGATATTATGATTCACATTGAAATTATTATTTGTTAAAGATTGATATAAATTTCATAAAAAATATTTCAATCATCATTTAATTTGAGACATAAATAATTTATTTTCCACATCATAAACTAACCCTAATACCCAAGATGACACTGGAATATCCTGAAGGAAATACCTGATCCGAATGGGTTGGTGACTAGAACCTAGAATCACAAAAGATAAAATATTGAATTATGATTCAACAAAATGATGGAAGATAAAAGATAGTAACAAATATTTTCAACAATCCAAAAGTAGAATATACTAGAAACAATAATTTATAAAAACCTAATGAAGTAACTCATCAAATTACTCAACATATAACAAGATAAAAAACTCTAATATCCCATTAAACATGTGGAGGAAGTCTCAAATAGTCACCTCAAAGACTCCATGTCCAAAAGATCAAGAACATCCACAACTAAAATGTGGAAATTTAACTTTGTTCATTCCTAGAAAAAGGTAATAAAAAATTATGATGTAATCGGTAGTGTGTGATCTATAATGTCTAGTAGGATCTCACAAATTGTTCCATAATCACTAATATAATAATTAAGAAATTATGATATCAATTTAAATTAAAATAATGCATGAAATTACATTTTCATTATTAAAAAACATTATTTCATTCTAATAGATGGTAGATATGTCAAAACCACATTTAAAAATTCTTAAATAAACATTTTGAATAATAAAGGATTATTTATAAAATTTGTTATGAATAAAAATTTTAAATAATTAAATTACATTTATAATCAAATCATATAAATAAATAACCACGAAGAAGGAACCTACAATACGCCCGACTATGGGTAATATTATCCTCACAAATATCATTAATTATCATCGATATAGTTATTTATTCACACAAAAATACACCCCATTAGGGGAACCCATCATGGACACCCTATATCCCAATAGGGGAACACATTTTGGAAAGCCATTCCACTGTATTTTAGAAGTACAATTAATTATATTTCCTATTTATGTGGATAAATGTCATAGTGTGTTTCATGAGTTATCTACTAGCTAAAAATGATTACATCCACTTTAATCAATTAAAAAAATTACAAATAAATCATTTTAAACCATTTATAAATATCAAATCCCAATTTTATTTTTCAAAATTTATTCTCATTTCAAAACTAATACCTAGGATTTCATTATTTTATGAAAATTCTAAAAACCATTCCATTTATTCTATTTTATTAATATCAACATCATATTAATTTATTAAATTTTATTCTATATCCATGAATAATTTTTCAAAAATTCAACTGAAATTTTTAATTCTGATGAAATATGATTTTTCTCAAATCAATTCCCATTTCAAATCAACGATTAAATAATAAAAAATAGATATACATTAATAAATTAAAAATTTATATCAATTATTTTTGAAATTCAAGGTTTCAGTATTATTGAATAGAAATATGTAACCAACTATGTTTAAATCAAAGATCATGAAATAAACACCCATAATTGGATTCACTTATAAAAAATGAATTTTTTATCGATAAAAATATTAAAACTAGAATCATGATCCAATAAAAATATGTTTAGATGAATTAATGACATTATTATCTATCAAAGTATTAAGTGGATAGAAATATATATTGAAGGTAATTTCATCAGAGAAGTTCTACATTATCAGAGGTGATTAAACGTGATCAACATCTCATGGATATACAGTTAAAATGGTTTGGAGTAGCCAAATCACATAATGGGAGCTTGTGGGGATGAAAAAAATGTGTTAGGTAATTTTATGGATATTTGGTATCTTAAACGGGAGGTTTCGAATCGTTAAATCATTTATTGGAACATTAAAAACCAATACACATGGATATAAGTAGGAGTAAGGTTACGGGAAAACATGCACTATCCATACACCCATAGTGTTTGGGGAACATGGTTTCCCTTAGGTTGGTACATCTTTTTTGAATCCAAACACATTACATTCATCCCTCATGATTTGGTGGTGCACAATATTCAATAAGCGGTGCATGGTTTGGTCAAACCATGCGCCTACCATGCACCTCCCAATATTCTATGTAAAATATTCTATGTTCTACCAAAATTTCTCAAAAAACATACACAACATAATGGATAAAAAACATGTGTAAATTAATACTTTAAATAATGTGACATAATTCTACATCCTCCCCACTATAAAAAAATTATATCCACCAAAAACCTATTAATAAGATTCCATAACAATTAGATGAGGCCAGTGCTCTTTCATTGGGGACGCATCATCCCAAGCCTCATGAGAATTAGATCCACGATAACCTAGTACACGAACCAACGGTATCATATTCACATGTAAAACCATTTTTTATGAACAAAGAATCCATGTTGGATGATCATTTAGGGATGAATTAGGCTCAACAACATGATCCTCCATTATCAAGACATGAGATGTGTGAGAAAGATAATCTAACGTAGGGATAAGTGGAAAATGGTATGTAACAGTGGTAACTATTGGGAATGTTCTAAATGTAAATCCACATTCCCCACCATCTTAATAACATTAAAAGTCCCCACAAACCATGTATCATGGTTCCCTTATTTCCAATACCATCAATCACCAAAATAGGGTGAAACTCTCAAGAACACTAGCTCACTAAATGAACTATCTAATGGTTTCCTATAATGGTCATCATAAGATTTTTTCTTGATATATGATGTCAACATTATCTAATCTATCAAATGAATATTAATTGTTATTTATTAGTACATGATTTTTCCAATAAAAGGATCTTTCACTATTCTCTGACCTAAATAATGGATATTTTCATGGATAACTATTAAAAACCCTAAAAGGATCCATATGAATTGTGTAATGTTAACTGTTACTTTTTTAAAACTCAACAAGTCCCAAATACATCCCATGTCACACAAAAATCATAGAAGAATTCATGTAACATGTTCTCAATAATCTATATAGCTCATTCTATTTGGCTATCATCCTCTGTTGATATTTAATGTTCAAATGTACCTATGATCCTAGTGCCTCTAAGAGGACTCTCCAATAGCAAGAAGTATAAATTGGATCCCTATTATATATGATAGAATAAGGGACTATGTGAAACTTTAAAATCTCATTCACATAGATACGTCTCAAGTCCTCAAATTTGGTTGTATCTCAAATATGGGTGAATTGAGCTGATTTCATAATCTGATCAATCATAACCTATATCACATTTTTCTCTAAGTGGTACACATAAACTCAACCATAAACTCTATAGATATAAAATCCCACGTTTATTTCAGATATAGAAGTGGATTATGTAAATATGAAGGTATTTGATGCTAGTATTTGACCATCTAGAATGTATAACAATGTAAATAAAAAATTATCAGTGATTCATCCCATACATAGACACTAGAATCATCGACAAAAGTCACAGAAAATTGTCATGGAACCTAATTACACACCCCGATGTGAATCAAAAAAATCCCTTACCACAATATTTATCACAGGATAAGGCACAACAAATAGATTTTGAGAGAACATGATTCCATTAGAATAGAATGACCACTCATCATTTCTCTCCATGACAAAAAAATAGTGTCCATAATGCCACAATGTTTTACATCATGGTGTTTCTCTTAAATAATCATATAGAGAAGAGAATAGGTCAACTGAACACATTAAAGAACAATCTTAAATACTTCTTTCTAGGCTCCAAAATGAAACTATGAAAAAAGATCCATCATGTTCCACTCTTCTGTTGATTCTTTCAATGCCGAGGTTAAACGTTTCCTACAAGAAGGATCTATAAGAAAATTTCACTATAAATGGGTGTATGAAACATTGAAATTAAACTATTGTAGGTGAATAAACAAAATTTTCTACCTAAGGTTCAAATATATCTTTACATAAGATATATCATAGAGTATTATTGTCATAAAACAAGGTAACCATTCTCTTAAAATGTGATACCACTAACTCTTACTGAATGCATCATGCCTGGGAGTTCATGTTATTGTGATGATAATTATTCTAATTTGGACAAAGATATTTAGAACCATAAGAAACCGTGTCATCACCATATATAAGAAATTATCCTAAATCTAGACCTGATTCAATATAAAATACCTCGTTTCCATGCTAGACCTATTGAAGAGGCAACACCCGAATATTTTTCCTAAATTATTTCATCTCAACAAAAAAACATTGAAATCTATTATCTAAATATATCTTCACCCCCATATATGTGGTATTGGTAATTATAGAATCTAACATTGAGATATCAATTATAATCCCGTGATAATACACCACTAAGCCCAAGAATCTAAAAATATCAAAAAATGTAATGGTTTACCCCATATCATAACAACATTAAACAACACATGATCATATGAAATAACATGTTCAAAGAAATTTAATACCATGAAATAAATTTCTCAAATCCATAAATAACTTATCAATATCATGAAATGGAGTTAGTTATTTCACCACATTTCCAAAGGTTCTCTCTGTTGATGTACATGATCCTTCATGGATTGAATGTAATCTTGGATTTAATCAGTAAATAAAACATAAAATGTATCAATATATTCATATAATATTATGATCATAAAAACCATAAATACTATAGAATCATTGGTTAAACAAAATGGAATTACAATATAATCTTAATGGTCATTCCTTCTCTGTAATGTGGCCTTCTAAATGAAAGATTCATTTTTTTCTAAAATGTAGATATCCTGATCAAAGGGAAATAATCACGATCCTCTATTCTACATTCAACTAGTCAAAGAGACAATTAATCCCTGAGAACATATAATATTTCTTTAATGTAACTCGATTGAGTTTGAGATGATCAAGATATAGGCGAGGTTCTCAATAATCTTTCTCTTCAATGAAGAATGACTGCACCGATGGGGACACACGCGGGAATTTATATTCATTCTCTAACAGATTTCCCAAAGAAGTGATACACTCAATCATTTAATAAGGATCTATACAATATATTCATATTGAAACTAGTTGATTAGCAGGATCTAAATTGATAGAAAACATGACATCTCTTATTGGTGAAAAAAACAAGTGAAATTAGAATGAAATACATCATGAAACATAGTGGAAATGGGAGGGAGGTCATCACACTATGATTATTTACCCAAATCAAAACAAGACCCACATATTAAATTCCCAAAAAAGGTAAGAGGATCTAATCTACTCAAACTTGAGTCATATTTTCCATAAAAAAACACATCACACACATCTGTTGTAGTAAATGTTATCAACAAAAGATAACTATCATTTTTGGTTGTATTATTAATGACCTAATACATCACAAGAATGTCATCAATCGTTTTCATGTCATGAACCATAAAATTCCCAAAAATATCAATCTATTATAATGAGAAGAAACAACTAGGTCAATGAAGAGAAAAGTTAGACAAAGAAGACCCAACCCTCTCTTCAATCTGATGGTCACATTTACATCCAAAACAAAAGATAAAATATATGTAGGATTATTTAGCAATTGACCAATACATCTCAGTATAAATGATTTATTTTCACCAGTATTAAATAAATAAGTCACTGAATATGATTTTATATTTATTTTAACTCTTACAATCTTTAAACCCATATCTACTTCTTATAAAGACACTCCCACTACATAAAGAAGATTTATTCTAGATGTTTTTTTCTATAAACCCTTAAATAAAAAATCATATAATGACCACATATAGTTTTTGTGTGGTAATGATCCAATGAAACATTTATTAAAAGAAAATAAATGAGATAACTTGTATAAAAATTCTAGGTTACCAAAGGAACTACATATTTTTGGTGCCTCAGAACAAATACATGTCGAATGCCCAACCACACCACATCAATATCAAGTAAAAGGCCATATTCTCGGAACATTAGGAGGTTTGGATCATTATTTCTATCTAGAAACACTACAATAATCAAAATTATTTCTTTTTACTCAAATAGAACACAAAAAATGTCCAATGGGAAAAATTAACTCCCTTTAACCCCAACATACATGCTAGTTCAAGCTCAAACAGTAACACCATCTCCCATACATTAGCATATGAAGTGAGAGTTAGTAAAAAACAAATGACTAGATACCAGTTTGGAGACTAACCTCATCCCATTGAGCCTTAATCTTCACATTTTATATAATATCTAGTCAAAAGTACAAATTCTTTGTAAAACCATTCATATAATGCATCACCTTCAATTCATCCTATTGGAGTATGAAAGACTCTATAGCCTTTGCGAGAATTAAAGAATTTGAAGAAAAATGATTAGTGAAAAAGAATGTAATGACATTATAGTCGAAACCCACATGCTTCTTCTAATATACCATAAAATGTTACCATCTCCTCTAAGTATCATCCATCATAATTGATGATCATTTCATTTTAATCAGACCAAGCATCTCCAAGAAATAATAAATGAAAACTAGTTTTTCCACCAATACTCATCTTATTTAGAATCAATAGTTCTATTGAATATTGGATGATTTTTCTGAACAATCTCTTGATCATGTTTTTGATATTTATCCATATGAGGTTCCATAACTATATACTTATTGGGAATGTGTGTATGTCCCTATCCCAGAGCATAGATCATACAAAAAAAAACAAAAACAATATTTTTATCCATGGATGATCTGATCACTGTGTTTCACTAGCAGCTTCCTATAGGGGCCAGTTAAACTAACTTCTTGACTGCATGATGTTACACAACATCAATAGTCAAAACTAAGGATTTAAAACAATTACATTGATCAATAACTCAAGTAAGATAAATGGGAATATCAATCCTATAAGATAATATTTCAACATTCGGATTACAACATGGCCAAATCAAATATATGTAAAAGGATATAATAAGATATAATTAATCTTCTAGGCATCTTTCCCCCATCACCATTAGTGACATAACATTCCTTGAACTTGCTCAGAATTACCTATTATGTTCCATCAACACATCCCAAACCTCATACTAACATCATTGAAATATTATTAACCTACACCATTGATATCAATTTTCATTGAACTACCCTATATATTCTAGTATCCTAATAGACAAGAAGACCCATTTATAACCCTATAGTATTTACCAACCCCCATGGGATGGTGGATAGCATCGAGCATCATGCACAATCTATGAGAGAATGATTTCTCCCTAAAGTAGTGGATGAAAAAAGATATAAGTCTTTATATTAAACAATCCAAAATGAGAAAGTACTGGAAATAAATATGTATAAAACCCCCAGATATGTACATTATATAAGTACTCATTAACTAATGATGAAAAAACTATAACATCCAATGAAACATTTTTATAAATTATTCACTGGTCAATTATAAGTGTCTGATTCTAAAATATCAAGAACTTCCACTCCTTCAATTGGTGTATTGACTTTTCTAAAACCTATAAAATGTTTATCTACAAACCCACAATGGAAGAGGTACTACATGACCTATAAAACCCAATTTACTCTCACTATGTGTTCTGTAATCAATTACATAAAAATTAACCATTTATTATATAAGTTTATATAAAAAATAGAATGACATTAAATTTTCTTATTTTTATCCAAATAATTATTTCATTAAAATAATTCGAATATATATCAAAACAACCTTCAAAAAAGAAAAAAATCAAAATTATATTTGAAAAAAATTATAAAAATATGTTAGAATAAAATATAATAGTTAAATTAATCAATTATATATATAATAAAATCATGTAAAGTTGAACCATGAAAAATATCTATATGGTATGTTAGTGTCTTGATAATATGTCCCTAAAAAATCTAATTAATGACCTCGATTCTAATGAGGTCGATACACAAAAATACAACCCAATAGGGGAACATATCTTGTGTATACTACACCCCAATAAAAGAACCCACCATGGATTGTCATGCTGCATTTTTTTCATAATTTTTTTCTTTATATTTTCTTTAATAGGGATCCATATTATAGTATTATTATCCCATATTCCAACTAACAACAAATTCTATAATGTGATTCAATAATTCAATTAGTCAATAAAACTTGAAATCAATCCTTTCAAATCATTTCATAATATTATTGCAGAATTTTATTTATCAAAAATTATTGTGATTTTAGAACCATATCACTGGTTATTATTATTTTATGACATTTTAAATCACCTTCGAATTTAATCCACTTTCTAATGACTAAAATAAAATCATTTATGATAGAATTATAATTCAATCAATAATTTTGCATAAATTCACTAAACAATTTCTATTCAATTAAAATCGGGGTTTTCCACAAATCTCATGCCCAATTCAAATTAAATTTGAAATCATCAAAATTACACAATTTTAAATAAAGTTGATACAAATTTAAAATTTACACAAATAACTTAGGGGTTTAATCAAGGGGAAAATTCTTATGAAATCACTAAAAATTTAATAAATGTTCTAGAAATAAAAACCTACAATCGTATTCCTGAACCTAAATTGAAGGTGTCATAGATAAAGAAAAATATACTAGAATCAAGATCACATAAATCATGAATTATATCTAAAAATTACATGATTATATATCTAACGTCCAGAAGGATATAAATCTATATTGAATTAAACCACATGACAAAAGATATTCATACCATATGGAGATCAAACGATATAAACACTACCTTGATCTTCCATAAAAAGTGTCTAGAGGATCCTAAATTCTTCTATGGAGCCTCCAAGGTTGAAAAAATGTATTTGTGTTAACAAAGGTAATTATATATCTTAAAGGGGGGTATTTTTATATAATCTTTTGGAACATTCGAAACCATTCTTCATGGTTTTTTAGAGGGGGAACATGGTTTGGGAATGTCATGCACTAGTTGTGTGCCCATATATTTTGGGGAGCACATTTACCCTTGTGTGGGAACCTAGTTTGGTAAAATCTACCCCAATCATGGATTCATAATTATTTGGGTGAGTAAGGTTTTTACTAGTTGGAACACAATTTTTTCAAATCATACAAAATCTATGAACAACCTAAAATGAATCATACTATTTTCCATGTCCTCCCAAAATGACCCCCAAACAAGACTCATCATAAAGGATATAAAAACTATTGTAAAAAAATACCAAAAAATGGAAATATATTTTTACATTCCACTTCTGTTGTGGAATGATTTTATCTTAGTTCAATATATATTAGTCGAACCTATAGTTTATTTAATTGTGAAATTTCTTATTATGGTGTGATCTTATTTATATACCACCACATATCAAAAACTATATCTTCGATGTAGAAAATTTTTTCTATAATCTTACAATTTTCAATGTAAATTTTCACTTAATTTAAATATTGTAGTTCACATTTTATTGAATATGATTATTATTATAAGAAATTCATTGATTGTAAAATATGACCCCAATATTATAATATCATATATACTCCACCTTTAATTCAATTTTAAAAATTAAATTAGTTTAAAAATTTATCCTTTTGGGGTAAACATCATCCATAAAAAATGATGATCTAAAAAATAATCATTAACTTTTGACTCTCAATAATAATATACATGGGGTATTATTATCAAC
This sequence comes from Viscum album, assembly GCA_963277665.1. Classification (NCBI taxonomy): domain Eukaryota; kingdom Viridiplantae; phylum Streptophyta; class Magnoliopsida; order Santalales; family Viscaceae; genus Viscum; species Viscum album. Next base: position 1,767,303,442 of record OY728140.1, read on the forward strand.
TATCAAATTAAATAAAACAGTTTTAATTAATACAATTATTATAACCAACCCTTTTAATCTTATATATGTACCATCATTAATTAGTTCTGACTCTATTGTTTTCATGTTCAACAAGTTCTTATTAATTGTGTCTTTTCCTCACACCAATCTCCTAAATATAAAACATGAATAGTTATTCTTCTTTTATGATTCACATTTTAAGACCATATACACATCTATATATACCAAAAGAACAACCTTTCATTTGTTGTCAAATTTAAAACATTAATTAATCATTATATTGATGTACATAAAGATCTTATTTATAGAATAAAAATAGACTATTTTGGCACATATTGTAAAATGGAACATAATTTAATAAAATACACAAATGCAGTCATGGAGAAGTTATGAAAAGAAAAATCACATTTTGTTTTCATAAAAAATTATATTAACTTATTATTCTTACACATCCTTTTTTATAAATTCATACTAATATTTCAGTAGAAATGAAAAATTTATCCATTACATCTATCTTTGCAAAAATTTATCAAAATTATTTCTCTTTAGAATCTATAATTTAATCTTAATTTATAGATATTTACAATATAGACAAGTACGAGATCTCTAATAGAATGGAAAACTAATAAATATTTCACATTATTAAATTAAACTACTAAAATGAACATTATATATTTCAAAAAATTAATACATCATCAATATTTTCATTAATAATTAAGGATACAAATTTACCATCATTTATATATATGGTGGTTTTCAATCTACCCTTCTTGAATATCAATGAATTCAAAAATGTTTCTAACAAAAATTTCATTCTCATATTGATTATATATATATATATATATATATATATATATTATTCTTTATACTATTAATTTTTACTTCATCTTCACCAAGTATGAAACTCTTAGGTATCTTAGTATTCACTTCATCTTCCAATTCCCTATTCAGTAATGATGGATTATCATCTATTTAGAAGATCTTGCATCATGTTTCAACATTGATCACAAGAAAATTCCTTATGTCTTCATGAATATATATTTTAATAAAATATCCTCAAAAATAATTCCCATCCATATATTTCAACCTTTACACATTAGTGTGGACCTATTTCTTTTATCCAATATTATTTCATTACGCTTGTTATAAAATAGAAACTTTTTTATTATAACATTCCCACTATATAGAATGGGAATTTAATCCCATATATAATTTATATTTATTTTATCGAAATAATAATACATATAATTTATCATTTGTTAATATCCTCAATATTATTTCACATCTTTCAGACCGACCTAAAATAATTTTAAGGCATGTGATCCTGTACTAAATGTTCTCCTAGTATAAATTTGTTTTCTATGATCTAAAATGATTTTGTATAATTTTAAAAAACAATTAGCCTTTTGTGATTTTAAAAATAATTTAATTCATCAATGGACACTATGAAACTGTTTGATTAAAAATTTTCCACACCTGAATTTCCAATAAATTTAAAAAATTCATCGAGATCCTCAATAAATTCAATATTTTTATATTTTCTTATTACAAAAATATATTCTTGTTTAATTTCATTATTTATGTGTTTTAGGACTTTCAAATCAATATAATACAGATCATTAGAAATTTAATTATGGTAATAATGGTATGTTATTGCATATAAAGGATAACCAATAAGGATTCTATTAAATATTTTTTCCATTATTTCCACTAAACTTTACCCTTTCTCCTTCATAATAAATTGGATACAATGTAAAATTAGTTATTTCAGTATTTATTCTTACTTATAATACCTTTCAATGGGAAATTGATATGAATATGGACTATAAATTAATGATTTTTAATTCAACCAGGCACAATGTTTAACTCAACATTATGTGCTTTTATTTGTTGAACTTGGAAATTATAAATATTTAGAATCATAATTTATAAACCAATGGGTTGTTTCATATATAGAATCAAAATTCACTAAAGGATTTCAATGAATAATCCCAATGAATAATAAAATATATTATATGTGATGACATACATTGATAAAAGACATGTGTCATGAATAGCCTATATAACGAGACAGAGTAATAATCCTGGTTTAGGATTGGTTTTAGACATGTGTTCTAGATATATCATCTCTTATAGAACCATTCATCACATTTTGGGATTATTTTATCAACCATTTTTTATATGATATTTCTCATGATACAATCAGGCATATTTTCTAGTATAATCCCTTTAGAGTCTGAAGGTTTTTGTTTAATAATTAGGTTGTATATACCAACTATTAAAAAAGGGTTAATATATGGATTTACATTACATGTGGGGTTCATGGAATTATGTTCATCCGATTTGATGTCCATATTGATTTATTCATGTATTTGTTTTGAATATATAGTTTTTATTGCACTATGTTGTATGATTTTTATACATCCTAATCAATTAAATTTTAATAGAATCATATTTCTTGGTTGATAAACATGTATTATTCATTAATTATTGAAGAAATTGTTTTTTAAAAAAAATTGTACTAACTCACGTGATATTACATTACATGATATTGTTATGTCTTTTTAAATAATATTAAATTAATTTAAAAATTAAATAATTTTATTCAAGTATGAAGGTGTATTTTATGAGATAATGGATTCTACATTATTTCTTTGATTTTAATTGGATTTGCTAATATAAATTTTTGTACGACATAACATTGAGTTGAATAGTTAAATAAATGTCATGTTTGAGGAACAATTTTTATTATTATGTAAATTCATCATGTGTTTTCTATTGTAGAAATGGAGTATCATTTTCCCCTAATAAACACTATATTGAGTGTCAACATAATCTATTGGACACACTCTACATTACAAAGAGTGGAAATGTAATTTTAAATAGCTATCTTTACATAATATTGTGTAACAATATAAAATTATGTTTGGGAACCAACATTAATCTATGTTGTGAGATAAGGTAGTGAAAGGCTTGAATATAAAATAATGATGTGGTTCAATGTGTTGTCATGTGGAAGAATAATATAAAATAAAATAAATCTCATATTTAATGAATAATTATTATACCTTTAAAATAATTTATATATGAAAACAATTATACTCTATAAATTGATATTTTTCAAGACTAAATTTAAAATGAAAATTTCATATTTTTATTCCATGTATTAAAACATTAATTAAATTTTTATATTGCTCATAATTACCACTAACTTTATTTTTTTTGTAAATTTTATTTAGAATTAATAATATTTTTTACATATAAATTATGTGATAAATTTATTCTTGAAGATATTTTAATAAACTAATTTCCAAACGTAACACGGAAGGATTAATTTACATTTCTTAACGTCAGTTTATTGTAGTTCCATGACCATTAGAAGAGCTAAATATTTCTTTCATATCCAGTGATTGAAATATCCTGGGTTGAATTACCTCTAGGATAATGTATCTTTTCTGAAAGGGAATCATGGTTAAACAACCCCTAGTTCGGAGGAATATACCTTTTCAAATAATTTTGAGGCGTTAGTTTTATTTCATTCCAGAAATAATGATATAGATATTTTTAATTAGATATTACTGTATGATTTTACATTAAATTTTCAGCAACCATTTCAATGAGATAAATTTAGATATTTTTAAATACTTATTATAAATGTATATTCCTAATTAATGTAATCATTTGTGTTATGTAAATATTGACTCATTAAGATGGTGTGAACATAGTAATTCAGTGGATGAAATATTATTCCAATAAAAAATTGATATAACAATTCCTCCACAATGGAAAAAAATGTGATAAAAGTACTAATGAGTTGAAAAGAGATTCATTTTAATGAGATGTATATTAAACTGAAAATATATATAAGAATATCCTCTAAAATACATTGTGTGAGATTCAATCTATATTGGTTCTACTCAGTTCATTGATAATACATAATAGTTTGCCATAATTTTTTGGTTTCCATGAATTATATTGTGCAATGAAATCATGTAATATCGTGAAACTAATGATTAAGTGTGTTGTTCATGGAATATTCATTTCATTATCATAGAAATGAAACCATTTCATTTATGATGCTATAGGGATTGAATTTAGTGAATCTATTTACCATATTTGGATAAGTATTTTTTCAAATAGTTATATGTCAATCATATATTATATGGTAAATAATGTTATGGTCTACCAGATATAGTCAAGACTTATTTATAGGAAAATACATTATATGTGGGAATATGTATGGGGTCTTAATTTTTCATCAATTTACATTCATTATATGTCTTTGATTATAGATTATACAAAATGATACTCAATGACTTTTATGTATTTGTTATAGAATATATTGTACTCCATGATAATTATTGAGAGATCTTTTATAGATTTAACATATAAAACAATTATAGTTTGGTATCTAGGGTTATAAATTTATCTTGATATTAATAATTATATGAATCAGAATGTGAATAGTAACGAGGTAAATCCCACTATCTCTTACTCTTGATTATTAGATACATAGTGTCCATCAAAAAACTTTCTACTAAAAAATCCTCTGAGATAGAAGATAATTTTAAAAGTGTGCTTCATATTATTGTGATATTAATCAAATATGTGTTCCATAATTAAAAATTGATACATATATTCTATTTCTAATAATATTACTTGTCCCAATGTCAGAGAACTATTATTATGTACCCACCTTAAACAAGAATTTGATTTATGTATCCTTTTTTTAAAGATATTATTTTCATTCACTATTTTGAATAAGATTTGTTCTATATATAATAATGTAATGTTTAGTCACATTGATAATATGTTAAAAATTTTATATAATATATATATGGATAATACTTTATATAAAATTTATTGGGTTAATTATAGTCCCAACTATCATTGGCATTATCTCTTTGTATATATAAAATATAAAAAAATCCAAAAAAAACCTAATAATTGTTTATTAAAACCATTTAATTAATTATCAACTGAAAACATAAAAAATATATATTTAGGAATGATAAAAAGACAATTATATCATGTAAATTGTAAATGAGATCTCATACAATGAAATGTGTAATGAAAAATTAGTATTCAATAATGTTCTAGTTCTAGGTACATTATTACATTTACCTTTTTATATTAGTCCCTATCAATTTTTTTTTATAATGAGAAGAATATTTTAATCTTTTGAAAATATTATATTATTTTAAAATTAATTAATGAAGGAACTAGAAAATTTATAATTATTCCACAAATCAGATATGATTTATAAAACATAATAAAATATTTCAATGATCTTCTCTGAGATTGTGGGATTATTTCATAACACACTAAATCTAGATTCCAAAATAGAATGGTGTGTATAAGAGGATTAATAATTTTTTTTACATGGACCAATAATTATTTTTCCAATGTGACCTTCATCATTCATTATGGGTTTTTCTTTAGAATAAGATACATTTTTAAAAAAAGTGACATCTAAAGAATATAAAATAAATGATATGAGATATTGTATATGTAACATAATGTCATTTCAATATTAAATAGTTTTGGTTTTGATCCAATCATATGAAATTTGACATTGGATAATCTTAACTCCAAATATATCAATTTCTGAATTTATTAGTTATACCAAGAAAACAATGGGTTTCTATTTCTATAGTCCTACCGAACACAATATATATCTTACATAATAATTGGATATTAATAAGAATGATCAAAAAAATTAGAGGAGTTAGTGGGAGTAATTTCGAAAATGGGGAATTGGAATACCAAAAATGAGGAACTATTCATGATATAGACGTTGAGCTACATCTGTATTGAATTTACAAAGAACAACTGAATAATAATGAATGGGAACCCCAAATTCCAGTATGATTTGTCCCGATCAAAACCGATATCGATTTCTCATTGATATTTATGATGTGCAAATTTTCATATAAGATAAACGTATTACCTATCATGATTCCATATAGGGTTTTGATTCTAAAAGTTTGTTTAAATCAATGGAGAATGATATTCTCTCCTTGTACACTCACAATGATTTGGAAGATGGTTGATTCACTATAATTGTGGAGACATGTAAGGATAAAGGGTGTTCCTATAAGAAAAAAACACGGATTGTAGAGTTTTTATGTATAAAACACACCTAGTTGAGAATGTATTCATTAATATTCATGTTACAATATTTAAAAAACTATTTCAACAATTTTGGTGAAAAATATTATTTATAAATTATTTACCATATCCGAATACATTTAGTTTAAGGTGTTTCAAATTTGTTTCCAAAACAAATTATTTAATAAAACTTTAATGAATTACATATATATGATTCAACATGAATAATTTTATGTTACAAATGATACTATTATTTTATATAAGATACAATGGTCAATTTATGTATTAAAGAATGATTTTAGTATTTGGAATATCTTTTTTGATAATACAATCGAAGAGTTTTGTTTCATTAAAAACAACTATGAATAATTTGTATACAACTGAATATGATGGACTGTTGAGGATTTTATGATGATGTATATAGATGAAATAAATCTTATTAAGGATTAAATTCCACCTCTTCACTCCATGGAAATGAGTCTAGGTAAGTGTATACTATTGAAATACATATGTAGAACATCTTGTATACTAGGAATTTATATCAATAGAGAAATATCTAGTTGTCTTTTAGACTTAGTTTATAATATTTCATTTTTAATCTAAAAAATAATTTTATCAAGGGTTAATCTCATAATGGGTTGTCAGTTGTTTTGCATGTCATGAATCTTTGAAATATTCAGGATCATTCTAAGGATTTAGAATGTATGTATTGAATTCCTCATGTTCTAATTATATGATCTATCATGTCTTCCATGTATTTTACTAAGATAAGGTCTTTTATACTCTACGTATAAACAAATGATACCAATCCAATATTAATGTGATTAGCATGGTTACTCTTGAGAACATTGTTACATACTGGAGAAGGTATAATGATGTATTTTAAAAAAATTGAGGAGTGAAAAATATTTTGGGATAGGAATACAGAGATACATGATCCATATATAATAGGGATAATATGAAATATCAATCTTGTTTTGTATTGTTTTAAATTTATTGATATCAATTTGGGTTTTTACAAAAGAAACCACTATATAAAACTCAAAAAACATAAATATAATACATCAATGCATTAAATGTAGTAATATAATATATTTGGATCTATATATTCTTCTCAAAATAGTGGTTATCCCATGAATCTTGGAGAAATAATGCTTTACTCTGAGAAAAATGAGTTATTTTTCAATATATGGATCTGAAATATCATTAAATAACCAAAAAAAACATTTTAAATCACCATATTATATAAGATATCATTGAGAGGGCGGATGATAGGATTTACTGGGTGGATAAATATGAGAATGTAATAGGTCTCTTAACAATGTTGTTAGTGTATAAAGTTTATAACAGTTATTAAGAGTCTCTCTGTGTGAAATACTATTGATATAAAGGTAATGGTTTCATAATTTACCATGATATTGTAAAAAATGGTAAAATACATTTATCATTTATTCCAAATATTTTTAATCTATTTTACTTGAATTGTAGAATTATATGATCACCCTAATGTATGATATTGATTTGTCTGAAATAATGTGTCATCATTGTATAACAATGGGGTGTGATGATTCATAAATATTAGAATGGATTGTGGAGTCATAATATAATAAGTGGAGTGTCATTTTTTTGAATGGACCAATTTTATATCCCGTAAATTTTATTATAGTCATCACTATGTATAATTGTGTAAAATTCTATTAAATCTTTATAACAACAATAGGGAGATACCTAGAATAATAACCTTAAATCATGGATTCATTTATTAATCATATCATTGTGTCTTGGATAATCAATGGGTGGTTGTGAATGTTGTCAATCAAATCTTATGTTTTAACATTATCAATATGACATTTTATCACTATTATAAAACTAAGTGACGTCTCAACCATGATTTAAATTGATTTGGGGAATTCATTATCTTCATTGGTTAATTCACATGAGATGTGTCCAATTATTTTGGTGTGTGAAAACCGACTTGATCATTGTCTTGAAGAATAAAATGGGAAGTATTCCACAACTTCTTCTATCTTTTTTAGAGATTCATGAAAATATGAGACGACCTATAGTGAATTAACATTGTTCCTTGAATTGTTTTCATATTATATAATAGGAAAAATGATTATATAGGTATACATAAGAGGTTTATTTTACATCTTCTGGAACACATGTTTTCATATTGATATATGTTTTCTTAATTGAGATCACACTAGACTTCTTAGTAGCATGATTAGAACTCATGCTTTTCTAAAGGAAACAATTTTTATTTAACTATTTAAATGGTATTTCATAATTTTTTCCAATACTATTAAGGGTCATAGGGTCTCATATTTAATCCTTTTAATATGGATTCTTAGGATATTTGTTTCTCTAAAATGAACATAGATAGATAAAATAATATTGAAAAATGAATTTCTGATTGATTGAAATAATGTTGTAATTTTTTTTCATATAGTAATTAATTATTTAGTGTATATCATTGATTATTTTAAATTAATTAAAATTATATTCATGTGATATATATAGTTTAATGATGTTTCACTTAAAAAATACCCAAATGTGTGAACCAAAGATTATGTTGGTGACAACATATTTTTTTGGACATGGATTCGAAGAAAATTCTATTTTATACCCACTATATTCTGTCAATATACAAAACATTTCTAAATAATCCCCATATAGTTTAATTAATTAATAACTAATGTATTTATGAATACGTGTTTTCTATGTTATTGAAGGATTTAAATGAATTTTCTCAATTATTAGTAAAATATATTATATTAGATGGAACACTTAATTAAATAAAGAACATTTGTGAATTTATTATATAAAAAATGAAATGATGTTTACTGGTTATAATTGGGTTCATTAAATTATATTGATGTTTTATTCCCTCATAAAATCAGTAATCATATATTGTGAATTAATTTCCACACATTTTATATATAGTAGTCCTTAGGATGCAATCAGGGATGTTTAGGTATGTGTAATTCCATTAGAGGAAAAATAAATCTTTCTACCTCAAAGGATTCATTTCAAAATAAGGTAATTAAGAGTAAAATATTTATCATACATCATTATAGGTTATCATGGTATTATTTTTGTAATATTTCAGGTATATTTTGATATATACATAGATAGTTCATGAATTTATTGGATTTCATCCTCTATAATGTTCATTTCATAAACCCCCCAAATCCCACTGTCAAGTTTCGAGGTCTAGGTATGACTCACTTCTAATTTTCATATGTTTTATTATTCTATAACATTAATTATTTATATACTATATATTGTACTAAAGTCATATTGAATAGCATGATCTTCATGATACAATTAAAATATTACAACTATTTTTTTCATTGCTATTATTGATTTATAACTTATTAAAGAAGAAAACAGACACAAACTATATATTTATATTAAAAAATTATACACCTTCCAAACCTATAATATAAGATTCAAAAACATATTTCATAGAATATTCTTCAATTCTTGAAATTATAAATAAAACACTTATCCCTAATGGTCAACTACCTCTTCATAGTTCCACGAATATCTAAATGAATGTGATATTTTGTGTGAGATTTTTTACTCGTATCATTACTAGGTAAATAGAAAATTTTCTTGTCCTTTAGTAGTTTTGATAAAATATAATTTATTTCAAAAATCGATATAGTTACATTATAAATATTATTATCTTTAGTAGTGGCACACATATTCAATTGAGCATTTTGTTCATGTACTCAATTCCAAAATTTATTTTATTTTTTCATGATTTTGTAAAATGAATATCCAACATAAAAAACCAAAAATAGGTTTAAAAAATATATATATATACCCTCCTTAGTGAATATTCTTCTTTCATTCACATCACCAAGAATTTATTATTTTGAAAAACCAATTTTTTAAATTCATCACAAATTCAAGACAAACTAATTAATATGTTTTTCGTCCCATCCACAAAAAATGTGTTCTTTAACATCAACTTGTCTACTCTAATGACTATTTAACCGAATCATTTTATCTTGAGAAGATCATTAACACCAATGTTCATTAAACCTTCCAATAATTACTAATCATTTTTAATGTGTTTTATACCTTTCTAATATATGAGAAGATTAACCATAATCTAGAATCAAAAGAGGTAACTTTTTTATGATTTTAGGCCCACATCATCATTCAATGCCCTATCCTTTATTTTCTATTTCATATTCAATGTCTATTGAATGTTTTAATATATAATCAACTGGGAAAGAATAAAATTCATAATTTATTACACATATGAAATTCACTTATAACATATTCCATAATAATTATCCAATGATTGCAACTTATTTTCAGACATCAATTTTGAGATTTCGTATTACCTCTACAACATTTTGATTTTAGTGGGTTCACCATCCCTCAAAATGTAAGATACTAACCTATTCTTATGATGTACCAAGCTCATTTATAGTTACTATTTTTCTTTTTAATTAGTATTTTTTTAGGCTTTTACTTGGGGAGTCTTTGTTTGAAATTTTAAAAATATTAAGGGAGCATAGGTAGTGCATGGATGTCGCACGATATTCCCATACCATGAACCCCATCCTAGAAAACCACATGATCCTTTGAAGATGGGATTCACATGGTTAGCACATGTTTGGTCGAACACTTCTCCTATTTACAAGTAACCATGCACCACATATTGAATTTGTGAATGATGTGCCAAACCATAATCCATTCCTTAGGAAACTATTCGCTAGTTCTCAATTATCCCTATAATTTGTTTTTAAATTCCAAAACCCCATGTTGAACCCGTAATTCTCCCAAGATAGACCCTAAATCATCACTCATTTTTAAGGATCTCAGATGGATCTCAAGACACACTGACCATTATACTTGGTGAATCGAAGGGTGTATTGATGACATACACCTCCCTTGGTATGTGTTTTATTTCTATATAAATCACTTTGTACAACTTCTATTCCATGAAAAGAGAGGGATGATTATCCTATGTTGGTCTGAAATTTAGATCTTGGTTTTTTATATCTTGATTTTTTTATCATGAATATAGGTATCAAATCTATATCTTGTTCTCCATCATTTTCTTTATTTTTCTATTTGAAATTGGGGATTTATATTAGGGAGTAGTTTTCATTGATTTGGGGTAGGTATTCTAATTTAAAAATCCCATTGTCTTCATTTTGAATTGCGTGCATGGGTTATAGAATTTCAATTGGCATTTTGGAAATCAAATAATTGAATTTGATAAATTAAATTATTAATTAATTTATGGAAACATGGAAATTTGATGAATTTAGAAGTTAATTAATTAATGGAATGTTTGATTGTGGAATCGAATGGGATATTTCAGTTTTTGATTGAAAATAAATAATTATTGACTAAATCATTTTTTTATTGGGGTTTTTCAATTTGAATATTTATTTGTGGAATTAATTAATTAGAATATTGATGTTGTGAAATTTTTTTGATTAATTAAATGATAAATTAGTTAATGGGTTTATGAAATTGTGAAATTGATTTGATTGATTAAATATTATATTAATTAATGAGATGATGATATAGGGAAATTGATTTTATTAATTAATTGTTAAATTATTTAATGAGATATCAATATTGTGGAATTAGGGAAATAACTATTTGTTGAATTAATTATTAGGTTATTGAGATTTTTGTATTAGATTAATTTATTTTTAGAGTAATTAATAGAAATTGTTGTGATTATTCAATTTATTGATGTGGTTTAGTTTATTGTTTAATTAATTAATGGATGTTCTGAGTATAAAATGTGATGGGGATTTTATGTTTATTAATAATAAATGATGTGGAATAGGGTTACATGATAAATTGTGATATCGTGATATATGCGATAATATTGCGAGGGACATGGTCTACTGCACCAAAATACCATAGTGAAAAATATTTTTAAATTGATGAATGGTAGAAATGGAATTCATATACGAATTTAGACAATAAATGGTGACAATGAAATTTAGATATTAATTGTGTTTATGAATGTTAACAATGATATTCATATATGAATTATGAGGATTGTAATAATGGAATTCTGATCAGACGTGAGATGATGAATGGTAACGTTGAAATTTAGAAAAATGACATCCCTTTATGATTTCCCAGGCTATTACATGGGCCAAAGCAGGTGTTGAGATTATGAATTTCCCTGATTTCCCAAGGGTTTATGTGGTAAAATATAAAGTAATTGAATAAATGTAATTTGTTTACATTTTTGCTAATATTTATTCTTTATATAACTAAAAATGATCTTATTGAAATGATATTCTTTTAGACACCATTGGTGCTGTCTTACTCATTTGAAATCACTCCCACACTTGAGATTGTTGATTGGTAGCCAAATATTTTTCATTGTTGAAGGAAATGTTAAGGAAAATGGCCTGATCATGGATGGTTATGTCGGGATAGAGAAAGGATGAGGAAATTAGACATTGATTTGTGACCATATTGGGATTCACCTGTGTCTTCATTTATTTTTGTTTTTTTAGATTGACACTGGACACATTTTTCAATGGCATATATATGATTTAGTTTTTGATATTGTATTTATTGTTTTGGTCACCATGTGATTATAGTATTTTTCTAGTTATTATCATATGCTTTATTCATTCTTATTTATTTTCCCTATTGTTCTACTTTGATACGAAGGGTATAATATCCCCATGACTGATATTAGACCCTTTACTCTAGTCACAAGCCTCTGGTGTACTAGGGGGAATTAGGCCATGTAATCGATCGGCTCAACGAACCGATGTGTGGAACCCATGTTAGGACATTACAATGTGGTATCAGGGGAACTGGTTTTCATTTATTTTTCATTTGTATTACAATTTAGGAATGGTAGATATTAGAAGTGAATAAGTCTTTATTTGTTCAAGATATCATACATGAGAGTTTATGACCCTTGTATAAGGGTAAAATCGAAGTACCCATGACGATATTGTTTTTATTGATGTGTGTTTTTATAGCCAGTTTTTTTTCAACTAGAGTGATCTACATGTTGTGTGATGTGATTACTTCTTTCCATATTTTCTAAGATTTGTATCATGGCCTAATTTGGTACAGATAATGAGTATGAAAATATCATTCTAGAAACTCAAGATTATATTGTGAAATGAATAATTTTATTAATACATGGGAAATCATGTTTTTATTTAGTTGTTGAACTTGATAAGATTTTTGTTTCTTCTGTGAAAAAAATGGAATTGAGTCCAAAAGTTAAATTGAAATTTAATACTAATGTCATAGGTGAATAATTTGATGTCTAATGAGAAACGTGAATAATGAGATTAGTTTACACTTTTCTAACCATGTCCCAGTTGAGGATGGTTAATATTACTGATAGTGCCATAGTATTTACCTTTTGGCTAGAAAAATGATGAATGTATTGATATGGTTTTTGTGACATTCACTTATTAATTGTGTTAATGTTGTGTAATGAGTCCTAATATGCATGTTTGGAATTGTAGGGATATTCCTCCATGACGATGATTGTTGATTATGGATCAATGGTTATGGATGGAGAAAATATACTAGTAGTGGAACCTATAGCACCGATTGTGCACTGTGAAGATATTGGAGATATGTTCTAAGAGAAATTTTATTGATTTATTTAGTTTATGGAGAGATACTCAGAGTTGGTGGTGAAGACAATGTCTAAATTTACATGGTATTTTAATTTATAGAACACTCTGAATTTTATTTGAATGGGTGGACATGAGGTAACTGATTTCTATATTGAGTCCATCTAGACAATACATGACCTTTTAAATTATTTTTCTAAGAATGGGGTCAGGTATTCTACATATATTCTATGAGTAATAGTAAAAACTAGTGGGATGTTTAACATAGGACTGGATAGGATAATAGTATATTATAGAAGGACTTTTTGAAAATGTTCCTGGAGAAATTTTATCACGACATGTTGAGGCATGATAGATCATATGAGTTCATATGGTTGAATCATTAAAGTATGTCTATAATGGAATATGATGGATGATTTATAGATTCATAACGCTTTTCTCTAGTGATGTTAAGGGATAGAACAACAATTGAAATACAATTATATGATGTAATTAAAGGTGAGATTAAGTCTCATGTTAAGTTATTTCTATTTATGAAATTCATTGAGGTAGTGGATCCGGCTCCCATAGCTAAGGGGAACATAAACAAGGCATCTAGTGTAGGACATGTGGTTTTCAATTGATTATATGTAGGTACCTATTCTGATTGAAGGAAGTGTCTCTATAAAAATTTTACCTAAAGGGATAACAGGAAGAATTGATAGGGGGTGGACTAGTTACTCATAATACCCCCCATGTTTTATTTCCACTATAATGGCACGTTGAGACACTATCATATACACTATTCCTAAACCCAATTAGAGTGGAAATCTTGTGTATTGATGGAAAATATAAAGCGGTTCATAGGAACCCAAGAAAGAAGGGTATTAAAAGTGAATATATAATGATTTAGGGTATCTTAAGGGGATCTTATACACTTTATCAATTAGACAGCTAGAATTACAGTAGCTATATTGGTAGAAGAAACTTATGAGGTGGTTTTGGGAAAGAGAACATATATTAATATATAAGTGTAGCTCATGGGACTCAAAGTACATCACAAGGAATATGGGAAGACAGTAAAAATCAATTCAACCTACACTCGTGGATCTCGAGGCTGAACCATCAATGGTTGGAGGCTCCATTCTCATAACATCTACAGTAGAGATTTTCTTATTTGATACTGGTTCATCTCATTCATTTATTTATTCACAACACTTTATTTTTTTGAGCTTTGAGGTGGAGTTCATTAACGAGATATTGATGATAGATACACCGTTGGGAGTACGGTTGATGGAAATATATTTTTGAAAGGAGTTTTATCTAATGATTAAAGAGTATCATTTTTAATGGGATCATTAAATTATTGAAATATAAGAATTTTACCAAATTTTGGCTATGGACTAGTTAGTTGTATACCAAGCCCACATTGATTTTTAGCAGATTAGAGTGATTTTTTGTCTCATAAGGGTGGAAATTATATTCACTAATGACAGTTGTATATCCAAGCGGGCTATGCAGGTACAATTTATCAATAATTATTGGATCCCACCACCCATGTTTTGAGTATATTTATTGAATTTAGGAATTGTAATGAATGGTTTATTTCTACCATAAGTATATAGGATTCATGATATTTTTCCTATTGACTTCATAGAATTTCAACCTGATAGTTATGTGAAATTTATGATTGATCTCATTTTTAGGGATGATCATGTTTCTATTCCACCATAAAAAATGAAACCAATATAGATTTTGGTGCCAAAATGTGTTCCGAATGAAAAAACATAATGAGAAAACCAATTCCAAAGGGGAATCTTTGTGATTCTCCTTCGCAGAGCACATTAGCACCGTACCCCTCGCAGAGCCCCTCTAGGATGCGGCCGACACGAAGCCAAATCCCCATATATGGTCATTTTAGAGTAAAATAGGTAGGATGATCCGTAGATACAACACAATCGTATGGATCCTTCATGCCATAGAGGGAATAGAGTCACCTCTGTGATCCCTTGGAACTTGAAAAAATCCTCTAATAGGACTACATAGGGAATTATGGAAGGATCTACACTAAGTAGGGGATGACGATCGACTCCACAGTTACGAAAAACATTACACAATATATGGCCAATCATAAAGCTCCATGTGGCTTTCCACTGAGCTATCTGAGCTTTATGCCACCTCTTTCCCATAAATACATGCATCCCATAGAACCCAAAAGACAAATACAGAACCTTTCTCCCTCCCATCTCTAAAATCGTGAATCACATTCTACTTTGCAAAAAGTTGGGAAAAATGTGCTCTACAAGGTACATGATCATTGAGAAGTATCTTTCCCTAATCTCAAATACAACCCCTCTTCATGCAGTGATTCCCATCATGAATCCCATAGTCCATTCCGTAGGAAGGAAATTTATAAGGGGACTCATTTCTTCACATAGCACCCATGCTTCAGGAAGTTCCTTCTATGAACATGTGAACCTCATACTATGGTAGGGTCACTATGCTTCGCGATGTACATTGCTTCATAGTGTTATGCTATGCATGGCACCCATGATAAATGAATCCCAACCCCGTGAAAGCCACAATACTTGAAGAAGAACCCTCTATATTCTTCTATAACATAATCCTAGGCTTGGTCACTCCACTTCACTAAGACTTCCCCTTTGTGAAGTCCCTCCTCTAGGCGGAGCACCAGATCTTCACAAGGTCTTTTTCTATGAACCCATTTGCTTCACAAATCCTTCTGAAATATGGACCCCCATGTTTGTACGAAGTGATTTCAAGGTCCCTTGGTTGGTGCTAAATATTTTTTTCTTAGCCTCATGATTCTTCACATAGGCACGATAACAACTATTTCTTCTTCCCATAGCCACACCAACATGAGCCCCTCAATGGATCACTCCATAACACTGCCTCGCAATGACATTGTTGATGCCTTATATTCCCCAAGGGTGGGTGGGTATCAGTTATCGATGTCCTAGAGTTACAGAGTGAACTAGGTGTATCTGTGTTGCAGGATATAAACTGCCATGCGCTATCATCCTCAGCAGATGACATTAACATGTTGCCCCAACCCAGAAAATATACATGGTGTACCCCATCTTGTACATTCTCTATGACAACTCATCTCGACAAGAGTGATATATTCCTCGTATGTAATGAGATCATTTTTGTTGGAGTGACATCTGTCTATGGGGAAGGGAAACCATCTTGGTGTAAGCACCTAGCCTTTCTTGTGGGAGGTAACATCTCCCCTCCTCCTTTCTTCTTCAGTGCACAATGGTTAGATGAGAGATGGGCACTGGGAATTTTTTACCTCGTCCCTCTCCCTCTAGGATTTTTCATTGTCGGGCCTCCATCATAGATTAAGTCCCAATACCCATCTCCATGGACCGCTAAACACTTGTAATCCCTGCTTCATTCCCCACGTATGCACCTTTCACAACGTGATCATCAATTCTTTTCAACCTATTTATCTCATAGTAAGCATGAATCACATGGGCTTAGAGTAATAATTGAACTTCGAATCCTTCATGGGCCGCCCTAGAGTGTACGTCCCAAATCCCCTTTACTGAACTAAGTTGAATTTGATCATTTCCCCTATTCTAGGAAAGGTTTGTAGGAAGCCTCCATGAGGTTCAGGCCCATTATCCATCATTCCCATCCACTTCATCTCGGATCAACTTCATTTCCCATGATATTCAAATATATCCAATTTTCTTTAAATTCATGAAATTTGATCATTTACCCCTTATCTACTCATGTTATGTAACAATCTACCCCGAGGTTCAAACCTGACACCTACTTGTCTTGACCCATTCATGTGGGTTTAGTTCAGTCCCGAGTGATTCTAAACTGTACACCCCCATTCTGTCCTGCATGATGTTAAACTGTATGCTTATAAAAAGGTGGGTTTTGATCCTAGTCTATTAGATAGGGTACCTAGGAAACCTACTTGAGGTTAAACCACTAACACTGGTAAACTTCGGTGTCCCATTTTATAGGACCCACATCCATGGTTCATCCCTTAGTGGCGTCAGACCAACCATCGGGCCTCTAACCACGCATAAGCCCCACCACGTCTTAATGTTATGGTAACTTGTGTACACCCTGATTCATCACCCATTCAAGCTATGAGGGTTTTGATCCCTATCACCTAGATATGGTTTTTATGAAGCCTTTCTATTGTTTAACTCCAACCAGTGGTAAGCCGTTGTAGCCCATGCAAAAAATTAATCCATTTTAGCCCCTAAACAGTGGTAAGATGTTATAGCCCCCAACTAATGGTAAGCCATTATAGTCCACTTTTATTGTACGCACATACCTAGTCCATCCCTTAGTGGCTTCAGAACAATTTCAGGGCCGCAAACCACATATAAGCCCCAACATGTCTTTGGTTTCTTGTCCTCTGTGTGCACCCCGATTCATCTCCCATTTAAACTATGTGGGTTTTGATACCTCTCTCCTAGATAAGGAATGTAGGAAGCCTCCCTAAGGTTAAAATCCAAACAGTGGTAAGTTGTTCCTACTCCAACCCACAGTACGCCATTGTAGCCCCAACCAGTGATAACCCTTTGTAGCCCCCAACCAGTGGTAAGCCCTTGTAGCCCCCAACTAGTGGAAAGATTTTGTAGTCCCTTTTACAGGGACCCACATATATTTTTCTCCCCTATGTCATCAGTCCCACTCTAGGGATGCTAACCACACATAAGCCCCAATATGTCATCAGGTCATTGTCTTCCGTGCACATCCTAATTATATGCCCCCATCCCGAACTACATGGACTTTGAATCCCGATCACATGGATACATTGGAAGCCTCCCTGAGGATCAATCCCATCACTCATATCCTATCATGGTCTCTCCATTGAGCCCCCCTATATTCCGAGAAGGTCTTTCCCAAACCCAATGGTTCTATTTCCCCAAGGGTCACATCCATGCACCCATTCTCACGGGCTGCCTCCTCAGGTTTCCCAACACCCCACAGAACTATGCGAACATTGATTACCTACCACAAGGATACATAAAAAGTCTCTTTGAGGAACAATCCCAACATTAAATTCATCCTCACATTGGTTCCATTTCACTCTCTATCCACTTCTTTCATCCATACATATCTATCCTGACTCTTACCCGGGCTACCTCATCCCGATGAGATCTTGTCACCCACTTTTATACTGTGCCTTGAAAAAACCAGGTAGATAACCATGAATAATCCCCATACAATCTGTAGTCATCCAACCAAGAGATCTCCTCTTGTGATGGTACACTAACCACGTGTATGCCCCAACATGTCTCCTAGTCATTGTCCCTTGCGCACACCTCTTTTCATCTCCCCATTGAACTACGTGGATTCGATCCCTATATCCCGGGATAGGGTATGTAGGATACCTCCATATGGTACAATGATAGCCAATGGAAAACTGTGGAATCTTCATTATTTGGAACCAAGCATCATCAAATCTTCCTTCACTGAGAGTCATGATCATCTCATCAATTAAACCCCACTGGTGCTCCATCTTGGAGACGTACCCATCTGATCCACTCTTATCAATGTTCTGATCTATCTGATATATCTCCGGAAGACATTAAACTCATAGAATACCCTATGTTAAGCATGGTAATATGAGGAAAACCTAAAAGAAATGATCACGATATATAATTCTTGACACTCGACGTGGGCTTCCTCGGGCTTCTGAGCCCTCATGAAGCCCTGTCATAAGAGGAAGAAAACCATATGCATTAGTGTTCCAGCTTCTAGACACTCCAGTGATGTCCAACGTGACTACCTCCCCAATCAAAGGTTGGTTCCCTGACATTAAACCCTTTGAATTTCCTGTCATAAGTAGTGTAATTTACTAGCATCCAAGAAGACATTGAACAAGGAAGAGTTTCACTAACAACGACTCAAATCAATGAGGGTGACTCGGACCAGGTGATGAGTTATGAGGACAAATCCATGGAATGAGGAACTGACATCCCATCATCCTGTTTCAGTCAAGGAAAAAACTTCACTGAATAAGGGATGGATTTTTCCCTCCTTTGAAAAGAAGGAATGTGGGGAAACATCAGCGTGTCTTATACATACAAGCACACACCTCGACAAATGCATTTAAAATAGAAATGGTGAACCTGATGCGAATTTCATCTCCATAATTTGAATATTAGATGTTTTTGAGAAATAAGTGGATTTGCATGTCACCGGATCTAGGTATCCAGTTCCATCTCCACCCATAAAAATAGTGGTCCTGGCGTGAAACTCACCAATAATTGGGCCAATTAAATGCTGTACGTCCTAGTATACAACATTATTAGTGGGGATCCTTTTTACCAACCATTGAAGATGGAATGACCCTGGGGAATTGGACGCCACAGTCCTTATTTCATCACTAATGTTTGAATCTCTATACTTTGTAGGACCAAATATGCTATGATAGAAAACCAATCACCACCCACCCACCAATGTAGGGGTTAGGAAACGTCATCATGGAAATCCTACATAGCCTTATCTCTTCCTATAAAGCCACCACATCCAGGGCTGTTGGGCACCCACACCCCATCACCCCAGCAGAATTCATTTCGAGAAGGGTGATTAACAACCTTGTATAATGATTCAAGGAAGAGGGGATTATCCCTACCTATGATATATCCTGACAAGTCCTATTGGATTCTGCACCCCATAGTTGCTTTCACCTCCAAGGGTCATGCTGGGAACCACTACTCCCCACTCCGAGCAACAATAATTTCATGAGCCTCTTCAAGAAATGATTTGATGACTCCCTAACCTATGCCAATGAGGTGAGGGAAGACTTGGCTAATCTAGCTATAATCCCGTCCCAGGGACCATAGAGGAGGGACCCCACTAGGCTGCATAAATTCAACTACCATGCCCCACCAGTTGAGGATCAGGTGAGTTATACACCTGTGCCACCATCCCAAGTCTTGTTTACCCGACGCTAGTGTTGGGCATAAGCTCAGGAGGATGCCCACCAAGGGGAGTCAACATCAACAGATATTGTGGCCCATGCCACCAAGGAAAAATACATTCAACCCCCTGTTTATGTTGAACCTGGTCACTCATTCACCCAACTCAGATCGAGGCCCAACCACCTCACGGTTAGCTTGGCTTGACTATTCTGGTCGTCAAAAAATGTAGTGTCCATCATAGGTCAACCCGCGACAATGACTTACAATACGAAGTTACTCCCCATGCCAGCACCAAGGGTATCACAAGTCCTTCTTGATCCCATTCTTATCTTGGAGGTCCATCACATGCCACCATCAATCCGAGTGATTTTCATCCCTGCCACATTGACTCCCAGTACAGAATACTCTTCTTCACCTGTGACCTCAGGTATAGAGTTGTTCCTCATATCATAGGTTGTTGATGTAAAGATGCCTCATATACGGGCAACTGTCAATTTGGGGGTATTCCCTATGATCATATAGTAACCAATGAAGGTCCCCCTCCTCCCTGAAATTAGATTAGTGGAGGTCTACCTCACTTCATTGGAACCCAGCACAGAGGTCATACCTATGTTCAGCTTGAACAGTACGAGGACCCTAACCATATTATCACTACTAATGGGAAAAATCATGGAGGCATTTCCCAATATCCTACCAGTTCTAACGGTGTTCAACATGCTCTAGTACTTCCCATAGAGATAACATGTACACGTTAGGTAGCAGACATGAATGTACTCCTCGTGTTCCCTTTGACATCGATCTAGGTGATCCTCGCACCCTGGCTCACCAAGGTGAATGTCCTAAATTCCCCAACATATTTTCAGACAAAGGTACTCCTCAAGCAAAAAACATACCCTATCCCAAAGAGCCATCCTAAGGCCATAGGGAAGGTCACCAAATCCATAAGAAGAATACTAAGATGTTACAGACCACGATTAAGCCCATATCTTTCTTAGATTCTAATGAAGAATTAGATTCGGCAATGGAACCATCACCTCAATCCTCTTTTTGAGGGGTCATGGGAGGGTCAAGGCATATAAGAATCCTCCTTCCAGAATGTGAGGTCCACCATTTTCCTACCTCCTTCCTTAGATACATCCAGGAGGAGGAATCTTTGGCCTATTTTGAAGGCCTACAATGGAATCCTCCCAATCATAAACATGATCATTCCCTGCCTCTGCCAGAGATAACGAAGAGTTATTCTATGGACCAGTTGAGGAAGAACAACAATATGGACCACCACAAGTAACTGCATCCCCTAAAATAGAAAATACAGCCCCCATTCCATCTTATGATGATGTGGTGGATCATTCATTTCATTAATCATAGTACTACCCATGATGTGGTGTATTTTGAGTCCATTCTTCGTATTATTCACTATCTAGTCTACCATCATATCAGTCTTACTCAGTTTCATTATATGTAAGGTAGACGCCCCCAGTTCATGAGTGGGGAAACCAAGGGATGGATCAAGAGTCTAAGCTAAGGATATTATGGTACATCCATATAGTAGATCATTTTCTAGAGAAGTTATAGCAAATTTAAACCATAATCTTTACTTCAACAGGATAGCTTACCTAGGAGGAAGTCATGTGTTTTCACCAAACCCTCTGGGAGACACACTTCCATCTCCATTATATGCAAGTGTCATAAACTAATAGTTAGGAAAACTTTGAATATAATGACCAGAAATGTCGAATCGTGGTCTTGGATGCGATCCATGTGGCCTTGTTCCCTGGTTCACCCGGTCGCCACCTGACCTTCCAGTAATGATGCATTCAGATCTTTAAAGTTGTTGGCAGAATTATCAACGATGCTTCCCCCCACGTTCAGGTCTGTGGTTGGGGGAAGAATGTTTCCCTTCATTCTATCTCTATCTATCACCATCCTGACTAGCCAAGAAATATTTAGGATATTCCTTTGGGTATAGTTGTGGTCAATATGGCTGACCTATTAGTGGGAGAGTATGATCTAGAGCTCCTTGAAAAGAACTTTTACTATACGGGAGTTCCACAACTATTTGATCAATTGGGAAGGCTTAATCGCAAGAAATGAAATTTTATGGGACTTCTATTACCTATAGAGTCATTAGTCCTTGGCCAGAATCCCATTAAGGGTGATGAGAATCATGGTGCTTTCAAACCCACTGACTCATCTGGCTCAATGAATAAAACATAGGATGAAACCAAAAAGACCGTGTCATGTCAACAGCTCACAAACCATTAGAATATTGTTTATGACCTTCTTGATGAATGTGATGTGATGGGTGACCTTACTACGGTGATCATTGAATGGGGAAACATTGGATGGTACAACATTCCCAAGAAAGTTGCCTTAGGGTGACCCTGACCATCCTTCCCACATAGACAAGGTAGAAGTCAGAGCTTAAGGAAAGAGGGATTGGTTTGTGTCACCAAACCCACCTGAGTGGCAGAGTAACCCTCAAGACCTAGCTCAAGTTCCCCCACCCGCTCCACAATTAATCCCACATGTTACTTCACAATTTATTGGCACTTCATATCAAGATGAAGAACCTTCCAATGCACTTGTGGTCTGGGATACTTGTCAAGAAGGTAATCCTCCTCTGGATGATCTAATGGAAATGATTTTCTCCCACCATGTAGATTTGGAAGACAGACAGGTGGCCATTCAACCGGATGGTATTCCAAATCTAGTGTCAGTGGATGATATTCCAGTCCCTTCAGGTTTCTAGAACCCTATTTTCTCCCCATTTAAATGGACAGGAGACCCACTACAGCATCTGGTCTACTTCATCCCAAGATGTGGACCCTTGGTGGGAACTCCAGTGCAGCAATAGGCTTCCAAACTCTAGTGTTTGGTACATACATTAGAAGGACCTGCATTTGTCTGGTACAAGTAGCTACACATTGGGTCAATCACTGGTGGGAATGATCTTTGTTGGAAGTTTTTTTTATGATTTTCTCTCTACCACCTTGAAGATGAGAATTGTTTACCTCTTCAAGTGCATTCAGAGGCCTAATGAGAATGTTGCGGACATCATCTCTAGGTGGAAAGACCTCAACTAATCCTTGGATATGCCTTTGACACCAGAAAGTCTACTGAAAATGTGTATGGGGAATATCAAAAACTAAACTAGTCCCTTCTACTATCACCCAAAATGACCCCAAGGAATTTAGGGATTTCCCTGATAATGCCCAGCGTCTAGATGAATCATTGCAACAGGCCAACCAGGCATGTTTGTTGCCTCTTGTAGTTCCCACAAGAAGATCCATTAAGGCTAAGACCATAGTGCTAACATAGTTAGAGGCCCCTAGGTAGCTATATTTGTAACTAGTTGAGCCAATTCCATAGCCTCTCAGTGGCCCTCCACCTTAGGCGCAACCTCCAGCCTAGCGGTGCCAACCTTAGAATCAGCAGGTGCCCCCCCCCCCCACCACCACCACCTCGGCTAGATAAATAGGTTCCACCTCTTTGGATGGATCCTACACCCCCTGCTGGGGCCAAGCCCCCAGATCCTACTATCTGGATGAAGAAACTTGTCCTACTCATTCAATGAGAATTAGGTTTTTGGTTATTTCCTAAGTGCATTGGAACAAGGGATTCTATGGTTGCTGGAATGGAGGAGGCCAGAAGAGGCAGATCTCACTGATCACCCCAACTACATCCTATGTCACCGAATCTTGGGGAACACCCTCAAACAATGAAATGTGTTTAATTAATGGATTCATGACCATGTTGATAACAATATAGTCCGGTTAGGCCATGCTCCGGCAGAGGTGGCATGTTTATTCTTACAACCTGATAGTGAGAATGATAATAAGGGCGGGTGGTAGAAGGTTCCTATTTGCAGGTCTGAAAAATATTATGACCGGATCAATCATAAGGCATTCAAGCATTCACATGGTATTAACCATTCACGTTTGAATCAACTCGATCCTTCAGAAGTCACCACATCACCCGCAACCACTACATCTGATGCGATGTCCGAACGTTCATCTCCCCAGAAGTGAAAACATCAATGACATAAGGAAAACATATGTCTCCAACTGATGCCATCATAGTCGCACACTATCTATGACTTTATACCCCAGGTGATGACGACTATCTCAAAAATTCATCTGATGGTATATGATTCTTCAGGAGATGATCAAAGGCACACTTCATTTAACACTGTGGATATGTAAACATATATATGGTTCCTGAAAATGAGGAGTTCCAGACAAAATATCCTAATTTCCCTAGCCATTTCAATCAATCATGGAAGCGTGGTAATGTGAGTCATCATAATACATTGATATGTTATTCCATCCAGGCTATTCATTCCACCGAAATTAGGCAATTGTCCCTACATAGGGCTCAACATGTGCAACCTTCCCATAATGTTTCACTACGTTTTCCTCCACCACTATTTGTGATACTTGATCAACCAGAGCCACCATGGTCATTTTACGATCAAGTGCGTCCCATTGTGGATCAATCTCAATAATTTATCCCTCATTCAGTAGTCGTACCACATGTTTCGACGAACGAGCAGCGGGACATTCCCAGCACGAGTTGGCCACCAGTTCAATCAGAAGGGCCCGTCTTACCTCCTATGTTAGAATGACCGCCTGTAAGAAGAAGTTCATGCTTGACATGGATACATGATGTTCGTAAACATCTTTCCAATATTCCAGCGAGGTTCTCTATCCACAATGCTATTTTCCTATCATTGGATATGCGTAAATCCCTTACTAAGGCTTTAAGAATACCCCTCAGGTTTGAGACGATGGCCGATGCCACATAATCATTCCATCATGAGACATCCCAGCATGAAGAATTAAAAGACAGCATCTCATTGTTTATAGAATATTATGGTTCTCCCATATATGGGAATATCTACTCAATGTACATCACTACCCACTTCACTGATGTGGAGGTTCATAACTTCCTTATCAACACATGCTCTAGGACCAACCTTATCCTGACCCGAAGGTTCTTAAATATGGGGATTGTATAAGGATGATCTGATCCCATCTGACCTAAAAATTAAAGATTAAAATAGGATGGAATAGACATGAGTGGGAAAGATTGACTTAAAGACTTGGTTTGGTGGCCAGGTAGCCAATACCAAGATTGTGGTAATCTCCAAGGATTATGCCTAAAATGCATTGATGGGTTGGCTTTGGCTCCACCTACACTCAGTAGTCCCTTATTCGTATCACCAATGAATTATGTAATCCTCTAATGGTCATGTGGGAATACTCCAAGGTGATGCGTTTGTAGGTTCCGGGTGCAACCGACGTGTTGTAGGGCCGGCGCCCAACTTTAATTTTTACCATGATCAATGATTATTCTATGATCAATATGTTGATGAACACCAGACTCCACCAAGTAGAATCATTGATTTAGATAAGTTAGGAAGCAGATTGAAACATTTATAGAGGATCTTTCACATTATGTTTATGGTTATTTTAATTAATTTTATAAAGAAAACAATACCTGGATCTTTGGTTTTTTCTTCATTTAAGATGTTGATTGTTTGGAATGACCCTTTCAGATTATCTCATTGAGATTGTGAGGATCCAAACAAGAATCCCTCTAGCGATGATCCACACATGCTCTAATGGCCTCCAATCAACACCACTCATTCTCCGGGTGCTAGCGTGGCGAAATGGGTGTCTTATGTCGATCATTCTTGATTGCTTGTTCTTTGGCCTTGACTAATGTCTCTATATCATGAGAGGGGAATGAAGATGAATGATTTGAGTGAGAAATTTTTTAGGTCAACATTTTTCAATTCAACAAGTGTGTGGTGTGCATCCTATGACATTATAGAGGTACTTGTATATTTATATTCATGGAACCTCAGTTACAATATTTAATTTCATAACAGCAAATAAATACATTCATGAACATAGAGAAAACCCATTCTCATAATAATAATAATGGGTCATTATTTATGGTGTGCCAACTTGTGAAAAATGGAATAATGAATAAAATTACACATCACAAAATAATAGAAGCATCATTAGTATTTTAACTTGTGCCAACTAATAATTATACACGTATTTCATATAATTATATTACTACTGGACCAGACTTCATCTGCTCAAACTCTACTTCATTTTAATGAACAACATAATATATAAATAAATAAATTATTTTCATTAATTAATATTTTATTTAGAAACTAGTAAATAAATATTTATTAAATGTTCAATAAAAAAATAACATTTAATTTATGTGATCATCTTAACATGAATTAAATTATTCCACGTTCTTTAGAATAATATTTATTTCATTATTTAAAATAAAATAAAATTTTACTAAGACCACAAAAAACACTTATTGTGAGACCCTCTAGGATTATTTCTCGTTGGCCTTAGGCAGGCTTACCTAATGTCTAAGAGTACAGTCTTGCAATGGGTCAAGGCACCCAAGGGAAAGAACATAATGTCGCAACAATGACATCCACATACGAACACTCACTGTGTAATATGATCAATTTGTCTCAATATCTCATAAAGAAGGTTTCATGATATTTTCATCAACCATTATACTTGATAGGTTGTTCTTTGACTACCCGAATTAAACTTTTTGTCACACCATGGCCATGAAATTTTGCATGATGGTTCTATTTCAATCAATGTGTCTAGATATCAACTTCTATTAATGGAAGGGATAAACCATTCCTTTAATTTTCCATTAAAATCATGTCACTCTTGACACACCCATCATACCCTACTTCCCACCAACTGTCTAGGTGATGGTGTTCATCCGTAAATCAATGTGTGTGAGTCATAACCTATATTAATGATAATCTTAAAGTAAAAGGATCATTATAGACACTAGCAGATAAAAATATCAGATGAAACCAAAACATGCGGAATTCCTACTTGTGGGTCTATTATCATAATATCCTATCATAGAGATTACCATGTGAGAACATTATAAGAGTAAGTCTCCTATGCTTATGAGTACTCTCACCTAATAATCTGCATGCTATGTGTCCCTTTATAGTATTTCATCCAACCATAGAACTATTTTTAATAATTCTGCTACATCATTTCAAGGTACTCATCATTGGGGGAACTGCCATGTCCTTATCAATGCAAAAAATAATCTAAGACATTATTACATCATATTCATGAAGAACAATGAACACTATGTAATAAGATGATCAATATTTAAGTACATTAAATAATCATGTAATCAATGTACAACCAGTTGATTCTAGGAATCCCACACTTACAAACACCCACTTGTACTAGAGCCACCTGCCTGTGAATTTTAGTTTGCTAGACCTCACATGGTGATCATGTTCCTGCTGAGTTAAATCTATAGTCAAGGGGTCCGCCACATTAGATTCTACGTAAATAATACTCATTGCAACATCACCACTATGAGAAAAATCCCTCAAGAGATAAAACATCTAAAGTATTTTCATCATCTACTGATGTGACCTTGGATCTTTTGCGAGTGACACTGCTATAGTATTAACATAATACAGTTTGATGTGATCTTTATTGCTAGGTATTGCATCCAGCTTCTGGATGAAGCATCACATCCAAACTACTTCTTTAGTTTCCTCATAATCTGTGAAATACTCGGACTCTAATGTAGAATTTTCCACCATACACTACATCAAGCTCTTCCAGGAAACTGCACCTCCATTCAATGTGAAGATGTATCCCCTTTGGACTTCATGTAATCTTGATCAGTCTAGAATCTAGAATAACCATATCCTCTGAAAACTAGTTCCCTATCTCCTCAATAAACCAGGAACATATCCTTAGTACATCTCAGATACTTTAGGATAGTATTTACTTCCATCCAATGGTGGTCACCTGGTTCAGCTTGATATCTGCCAACCACACTTAATGCAGAGGTGACATCCAGCCTAGTACATAGCATGTCATACACGACTAACCCAATCACTAATGTGTATAGAGTCCTTTACATTATCATTATTTCCTCATGTGTCTTAGGAAACATTTTCTAGGAATGATTAATGCCATGTGACATTGGCAACAATCCTTTCTTGGATTGTTCTGTACTGAATCTCTTCAGTATCATGTCAATATATCTAATTTGACTTATGCCCAAAAATCACTTAGATATATCTTGATGAATCTTGATTACAAGAATATATGATGCCTCATCCATGTCCTTCATGGAGAATAATTTATTCAATCATTCATTAATAGATTGTGGGGATGGTATCTCGTTTCCAATAAGTAATATGTCATCAACATATACTATTAGAAAAATGACTTCACTTCCACTAAACCTTTTGTATACAGAAGGATCACATTATTTCTTGTTAAAACCAGATTTTTTCATGGCTTCATCAAAATGAATATAGCATGACATGGATCATTTCCTGAATCAGTAAATGGATTTTTGCAACATGCATACTTTATTGGCATCCTTTGAAGTCACAAACCCTTCAGGTTGTGTCATGTAGACTTCTTCTTGAAGGTTCCCATTAAGGAAGGTTGTTTTGAGATCCATTTTTCAAATCACATTGTCATGGTAATATATAATATAAGGTAGAATTATTATGGATTCCAACATTTCAAATGGTGAAAAGGATTCATCGTTCTCAATTCCATAACATTGTTTAAACCCTTTTGCAGCCGGTCATGCTTTATAGGTACTTACTTCTCCTTCCATTTCTAGTTTCTTTTTGAATACCCATTTGAAACCAATAGGCATTAAATCAACTAGAGGATCTACCAATATCCAGATTTATTTTTGATACATGGAATCCATTTCA
Source organism: Viscum album (assembly GCA_963277665.1). Taxonomy (NCBI): domain Eukaryota; kingdom Viridiplantae; phylum Streptophyta; class Magnoliopsida; order Santalales; family Viscaceae; genus Viscum; species Viscum album. Next base: position 1,767,332,856 of record OY728140.1, read on the forward strand.
TAATTCATGTCTTCTTGCCACTTGGCAATGTCTGTGCCACTTACTACTTCCTTATAGGTTAGAGGATCATTATTATTAACTAATAATGAGTTTCCATCCTAGGTAACATGAATACCATACCATTATGGTTTGCTAACCCCTCTTGTACTCCTACATAGTACTCATGTCTCTGGAGTAGACTCTTCTTCCACAGGGATTGTGGAATCTATTCTTGTACCAACTATTGTGTACCTTGAGCCTTGACTTCATCAATGTCAATCTCGGTCCACTCTCTCTTTTGTAGATATTCACCCCCTCAAGGAATACAGAATTTATTTGCAGTAAACATTTTTTTGAGGTTTTGTATAGGTAATATCCCCTTGTTTCAATGGGGTATCCTATAAAGGTGAACATTGTTCCTTGGGGTGCGAGTTTGTTACCTGAAGCGGCCTTAACAAAAACATAACTACCCCACACATGTAAATTTTATAACATGGCTTTTATTCAACTCCATAACTTGTATGGAATAGTAGTAATTGATTTAGTTGGTACTTGGTTTAGTATGTGTGTCATTTTTTGTAACATATATCCCCAAAAGGATAATGGAAGACTCTCATGGAACATCATTGATCTCACCATGTCCAATAGGGTGTTGTTCCTCCTTTCGCTCACACTATTCCACTGGGGCATGTATGTTGGAGTGTATTGGGATATGATCTAAAACACTTGTAAGTAATCAATAAAGACTTGATTAAGATATTCTCCACCTCAGTCTGAGTAGAGTCTCTTAATCTATATACCTAGATCGTTCCCAACTTTATTCTTCTATTCTTTAAACTTATGTAAAGAATATAACTTATACATCATTAAGTAGACATATCCATATCTACTAAAATCATTAGTAAAATTTATGAATTATGAGTACCGTCCCATTTTGTCAACTTGAAAAGGACCACACCAATTGATATGAACAAATTCAAGATTTTCTTTAGCCCTTTTTCCTCTCCCACTAAATGGGTCTTCAGTCATTTTTCCTTGTAAAAGTTCATGACATATTCCATGTGGTTTTTTTAATGAATCTAAATATCCATCTTGATGTAAATTTTGAAAGTGTTTCTCATTTACATGTCCTTGACTGTGATGAAAAAGTTGGGTGTGGTATGAGTCATGTGATATATCTTTGTTATTGATTGTCATTACTTGGATTGGGTAATCCAATATGTAAAGACTTTTGTATAAATGTGCCCTAACAAAAAAATGATATCTCTGTAAAATAAGCAACATTCATTTCCAAACATGAAAAAAATTGATCTGTATCTAATGTGGATATAGAAATAATGTTTTTAGAAACTTAAGGAACATATTAACTACCCTTCGACACCAAGATCATCTCAGTTGACAATGTGAGGTGGTAGTCCCCGACAGACACAGCAGCAAGTCTAGCTCTGTTGGCTACACATAGATCTACCTCACCTCGGTCAATCTTCTTAAATATACTTGGTTCTAATTTTTGGTTATATACATGAGCACCACAAGATGTATGTAATATCCAATTTTTAGAAAGAGATAGATTTCATTCAATAACTAACAAACATGACGATTCCCCTTAGTTCATAGGCTCAATGCAGTTCTTCTTCCAGTGACTCTTCTTGCCACATGTGAAACAAAGAGCTTAATTTCCTTCGCATACCCTTTGATCATCATTTTCTATGAAGGCCATGAAGAATCATTGGGCTTAGATCTCTTCACCATTCCTTTCTTCTTATTCACCATAAGGAAAAAAGGATTTCCATTCTTCAAATCTTTTTCTTCATGGCGAATGTGGATTAGAATATTAGATATAGACTTCTCAACATTGATCATTTTTAAATTGACAACAAAGTTTGAGATTCTTAGAGGATGTTATTAGATAATGAGATCAGTTCCTAGTTATTTGGAGAGTTTAAACCCTAGAACCTATAGGAACTAAATGTATCCAATGTGCTTGACTACATGAGGCCTATTGGGGATCCTTCTCTAATTGTACTTTGAATGATTCCCATTGAGATATCAAACCATTGCTTTATTTCTCTCTCCTGGTAAAGACCATAGATGTTCTCATGGAATCTATAAGCATCCATGTTTTCATGAGACTTCATGAGCTCACTAGACATTGATGATAACATCAAACATTGAATGTCAACCATATAATTCAGATATTTCTCATAGACTAGGAAATCCTTATCACTCCCCTCTTTGGTAGGTAGATAAAGTATTGTTGACTCCAGCACGTAATATATTCGTTCATGGTGTATGATAACTTGAATTCATCTAAACCATTCCTGGAAGTTACAGGTAGTGAGGATGTTGTCATTATCTAGAATTTATCACAAGGATATTGCTCTTGGTGGGCTTATATTTTTTATTCTCTATTAAAAGATCAGACCCTTAGTACTTTCTTTATTAAATTTTATGACAAATAATAAATTTTTATAAGGTTACCATCTATTTTATTATGTCCAAATAGACGTCACCATTGAACTCAGAATTTCTAGTTTCTATGACATTCTAGTGGAAAGGATCCATATTACCCTTCGCATAACCCCAACAAGTGATGGCCAAGATATTAGAAGTTATTTAGGTTGGAGGGAATTTTCCAATAGTAGGATTGAAGCTACTTGAATTGTTTAGTGGACTCCCAAATCACTGCTGGAAAAATACCCTATACCAACAATTTGAAATCGTTGGTATAGGCCTCTAGACTATTGCTGTAGGCTATACCAACATTTTGAAGAACCGTTACCAAGTAAGCCATGAGGATAGGTCTATACCAACAGTTTTGGGAAAACTGTTCCTATAGACCTATACTAACGGTTTTTAAAAATGTTGGTATATGTAATATGAAAATCTATTCTAATGGTTCCATAAACCGTTGGTATATGTAATTCCAAAAAATAATCATCTTATTGGTTTTGATCCCATCACCTCCCATTTGTGATTGACGGACCTAACCACTAACCTAACATTCTTTTGTGAACATAATTTCATAAATATATATATGTATTATCATAATTATGTTAAATCCTGATTAATTTAATGTCTGTTGTAAGAAGATTCTATTAAAAATACATGTACCTAGACCAACGCTTATCAAAACCCTTGGTATAGACCTATACCAATGGTTTTGAGGACCGTTCGTATAGGTTCATTAATTTAGAAACCTATACCAACGGTTAGTCCATACCGTTGGTATAGGGTCAGTATAATGAACTTATACCAACGGTTTTGTCCAAAACATTGGTATAGGTCCAAATTTGCAAACCTATACCAACAGTTTGGCCAAACCGTTGGTATAGGTCCATATAATTGACCATTGCCAACGGTTTTGGAAAAACCATTGGTATAGGTCCAAATTAGTGAACTATTCCAATGGTTTTCTCAAAAGCGTTGGTATAGATCATATTTCAGGTAGTGAATCATGAAATAATGGATTTTGGATTTCCACTACTCTTGCCTCCAATATTAAACCATGTCTAGAAAGGGATACTCCTCTAGATGTAATATGGTTATGTTAACCTGAATCCATTCATAAGGGATTTCTGTATAAAAGTATGTGTCCCAACATGGGTTGGTGAAACACATGAGTTTTACCTTTAATCAAGTAACAAAAGTCATAATTCGACTTAATATTTTATTTGAGGTATTTCTATATCTTATGTGTAAATTAGTTAATATCATTATCACAAGATTGTTAATATTATGCGGAACTTACATAAGTGATTAACAATGTCGTGATAATATTTATTCATATGTGTGGTTTATTTTAGTTCCATATTGAATTCTTGTTTAATTAATTAATTATGTGATCGTGACAACACATCCATAATTTTAAACCATCAAACTAAATGAAATAAAATAAAGGGCATTATCATGAGATTTTTTAATGGTTAATTAATCTAGTAGGTGATGAACTAACCCTGACCTAGGAGAGAAACATCTGGAACCTTTTTTGGTTCATGTTAATAGCTTTCCACCAATCCACCTTTGTAGTTCCTCAAATTGGTTTCATCTTAGCTCCATCATGAACCACCTCTAATAGCTTGGTAGTTCAATCCATTACATATGGCTTTTTTAAAACTATCAGTCAGGAGAGGGGTAAAAAAGGGGGTTTACATAAAAGAAACCTTGGGAACACAGACCCTACATATTAATCAGGATAAGGCTTTCATTCCAACAAATTTAAATTAAAAAAATTATTTAAATGAAACCATCTATATACAAAGTTCCTGGTCCAGCACATGACCATCCATATATTCAATGATATTTATGCATAAATAAAACTATCATTAAATTATTTAATTTTTCTTGTTTAAGGTAACTCACGGTCGAATCAGTTAATTATCATCTTTAATTAATAAATCCTTTTATCTTAAACTGATTTAAAAATTTCCCTGAGATTCACATCCAACATAATTTTAAAAAAATAAATTCATTTAATATTATCCTTCTACGTAACATGTACCTTAGAGTAAACTCAGTGAATTCCCGTTCATAGCAACCCAATGAGTAGAAATAAACACTACACAAATGTTAAGTTAAACACACCCATATATATAAAACACCAACCAGGTGTTGTACCTCAGCTTTACACCTGCACTATGGTACACGTATCAAGTGTTTGTATAAAATAATAATAACTTAGAATAAATATGCATAATTTGGATGAGTTCATTGTGTGTAGTTCTAACTACATGGAATGTACTATCATTGAACTTCCATTCGAAGTACACGCCCGGGTACATGGCGTGTAGATGTACTTCGGGAAACATTAGAGTACACAACATGATTAGTGGGCCACATGTTGTGTAGTATCTACGTTACACGATTTCTAGCTAGGAAAGTCATGTTTGTGGTTCACATTCTAACCCTAACCTGATGGGACTACACACCGTGTCCAGTGGACTACACGGTTTGATATCTGGAAACCATGTGCCACCTATTCATGGTCAACTCATGGTGTCATTTAATACTTATAAAGACTCCAAGACACGACATGGTTTGGTGAACCAGTCTGATGCATTGAATATTGACTACATGATGTGCACTACCAAATACATGTCGTGTGTTATAGTGTTGTACGGCCAGGATGCTTTGGCACCTCAGGATGAGATCCCGTATATTATTTTAATCAAGATTAAAAAAAGATCATTTTTGTAAGGTGATTGAGAAAAGAAAGAGGAGAAACATATCTCAAGATTCATTTTTGCATAATAATTAACTTTAATTAAAACAAATAAATTATTAAATGTGTAAATCATCAACAAAATATTTATATAATTATAATCTATGATGCAACCCCTCTGATACAACTTTTAGGTTCTGGGTACAACAGAAGGGTGGTTGGGCCATCACCCAACTATATCATTAACCATGATCTATGGTTATTCTAGGATCAATAGGACGATGAACTCTAGTCATCACAAAATAGAATCGAAGATTTAGATAAAGATAGAAGAGGCATGAAACCTATATAGATGATCTGGTACATCATGTTTATAATTAATTTATTTGATTTCATAAAGAAAAGAGTTCATGTATCTTCGGTATTTTCTTCATTGATGACATTGATCGTTAGGATTGACCCTTCTAGATTATCTCATCGCGCTTTCGAGGATCCCAACTAGAATCCCTCTAGTAGTGATCCACGTGTGCTCTGATGGCCTCCAATCAACACCCCTCATTCTCTGGGTGCTAGCGTGGTGATGATAGTGTCTTATGTCAGTCCTTCTAGATCACTTGTTCTTCATCCATGATGAACATATCTTGTTCTTGAGAGGGGCATGAAGAGTATTGGATATAGAAATTCTTTATCCCAATAATTATCAATTCAAAAATCGTGTGGAGTGTAACCGATGGAGAAATAGACGTACTAGTATATTTATATGCATGGTACTTTAGTTAAAATATTTAATTTCAAAACAATAATTCAATACATTCATGAACATAGAAAAATCCTATGCTCGTAATAATAATTCCACATCATTATCAATGGTACGCCACCATGTGAAAAATGGAATTATGAATAATATTTCACATCACAAAATAATAGTATCGTCATTATTATTTTTACTTATGCTAACTAATCATTATTTATCGTCTTTCAAATAACTATTTTACTAACGGACCAGACTTAGTCCACTAAAACTCCATATCAATTTATTGAACACCTAAATAAATAAAAAAATAATTTATTCCATTTAATAAATATTTTTTAAAAAACAATGAATAAATATGTTTTAAATGTTAGATAAAATTAATAAATATAATTTATTTAATTTATGTGATCATCATATCCTGAATAAAAATATTCCATGGTATTGAGGATAATATTTATATCATCAATTAAATTCAAATAAAATTTAATGAAGACCACCAAAAACATGTATTGAGTGACCCAATAAGAATCTTTCTCACTGGAATTAGGCATTATTTCCTAAAATCCAATAGTGTTGTCTATAATCGGGTCAAGACATCCAAGAGAAAGAACATAAAGTTGTAACAAAGACATCCACATACAAACACTCATATTGTAATATAATCCCTTTGTCTTGATATCTCAACATGCAGGTTTCATGATGGTGTCATCGACCATTATACTTGATACATCTTTCTTTGACTATGTGATTTAAAATCATTGTTACACCATGGCCATTGAATTTCCCATGACGGTTCTATTTTAATCAAAGGGTCGAGATATCAAATTCCATATATGGAAGGGATAAATCGTTCCTTGACTTATCCATTAATATCATGTCACATGTGACATACCCTGTAATGACCCAGATATTTCCAAGTAAATTTCTTTTTTTTTAATTAAATGGAAGTATCATGAGTCTGCAAAAATTTACAGCGCATGATTCTGAGACCCGGTAACCCCGGAATGAATTTCGAAACTATTTTTACGTACGTGAAGTAAACGCACGAGAGGGTTTTTGTAACATTTGAACCCATGCTTGGAATTGAAATTTGAGGACACTGTAGAGCGCACAACACTGATATTCACTTAATGAGATATTCAGCTTGACTACAGTAGGTCGAGGGTTGAAATTAGTTTCCAGACATTTCGTTGGAGAAAATAAAATAAACATGAATTATATTATTTTTGAAATTGAAGCCTCCGATTTTTGATTTTAGTGGTGGGGACCACCCTAACCCTCTTCTTTAGTGGGAGGTGACCCTTGGATTCCACCTAGTTAATGTGCCAACTCAAATTTAATTAATGTGATAACATTGATTAATTAATAACCTTAATTTATTATGTTGGCTTCTCACATTGCTTGAGTTTGGAAAATCGTTGGCAAAAGAGGAGAGCCTAAGAGATAACCATTGGAGGATCATCTTCCAACGAGGAACTGCCACCAACGAAGAATGAAGATGATGCACGAGCCTAGATTGGAGAGCAGTTATGGGAGTGACAAATGCTGGGGTCCCCTGCACTGACTTCATCTTCTTCCTCATGACATCACCAAATAACGTCTTGGTAGGGGATTTACATTGTAATACGATGGAATTTATTTTATAATTCTTCATATTTTGGATTCATAATGAGAATGGAAAAATTGACCTGACCATCATCCCGCACATATACCTTGCACCTTTATCTTTTGTTCTTCAGGCATTCTTTATGCATTCCTCAACACCAAATAATTAATGACGCTGGAAACACAATGGTTTGTTAAGAGGTAAATATAGACAAAAATCCCTCAACCAGAGGATCATGAATATGTGGTCGTCAAATATTTCAGGCTTGGAAAAAAGTCATGATGTCTCGCAGAAGAAGGTGGCGGCTGACACCCAGTCAGCTATAAGGAAGAGGGTTGTGTGCGTCCGCACCACCGGTTGAGTAGGAGGTCGCGACCTATCGGCCGTGATGAAGCAGGGTGGTAGCCGACATCCAGCCGGCCGCTTGTCAGAGTGGCGACATGCATCTATGCTACCTGTGGAGTAGGAGGGTGCGGCCGCTCAGCCATAGTATTGGCCGAAGGGCGGCCGACACCCGGCCAACCGCGTAGGATAGTGGCACCGTCATGCCGCTGGGAGGAGGGGGGCCGGTCGGAAAATCGGTCGGCCATGGAACACTGATCGAGACATACTCTAGTGGGTCTTGATTCCAAAAATCAAATGTCCCTTTGGCCATTGCGGTGTCCTGTGAGGCACCTCCCTCTCGGGCGTCGGCTAGGGCGGACCATGCCACGGTGGTCCACCCGGCCACGGGCCGCGCCACTGAGTCGTGCCCAGTGGGTCAGGCTGGACCATGGCCCAGTAGGCCAAGCCCGCCGCTGCCCCGGTATACTGAGTCGACCTGAACCGGGTTGGGCCAGCCTCGGCCTGGTTGGGTGGGGTCGGTTCGACAAGGCCGGACCAGACATGGGCCCCTCAAGACCCAAATATGTCTTTGTGGCCATATATTTAGAACCTAGTGTCTATTTGATGAACCATATATGGCACCATAATCCCAGGATTGAGATGGTCCATTTGGTATACTCAACATGTGTTTTAGAAAAATGTTGGAGTATGACCGGGTTGGATCGAACCCCAAATCCAACTAGGCCCTCGGAGTGGAAACACTAATAACATATATACCAGGCATTCGATTGATGTTCCCTATGTTGAATTGGTTCCCTTATTACATTAAAAATATTTGTAATACCTATCCATGAGACTTTTTGGTGCTTGAGGTACAACTGATATCTCAAGGGACATATTCTATGGAACTCGACCACACCGGGTGTGAAGAATCCACTTGCTGGCAGTGAGGAAAAGGTTGGAGATGGATAATACAGTGGTTAGTTACAAATCGACTCTAGGTAGGTCAGATCCTATGTGGGTCACTGTGGGGGTTAGTATCTATCAATCCAGTGTGGGTCAACTTTCAGAGATCTTGTGTGGGTTAGCGCATATTGATCTTGTGTGAGACAATTCCTGTGTGGGTCAGAGCTCAGTGATCCTATGTGGGTCAGAGCATATCGATTATGTGTGGGTCAGATCCTATGTGGTTCTGTGCTCAAATATCCTAAGTGGGTCAGTTCATATCAATCATGTGCGGGTCATATCTTGTAAGGGTCATTGTGGGGGTTATACCTATCGATCTGGTGTGGGTCAGACTCCGTATAATCAGCAGTAGTCCCTCTTGAAATAATAAAATGATCTAGCTTCATGAAAAATCATATGTAAATTTATACCTTACTTATACCTTTTTGTACAGAGTCTTTACCCTTGTTGTGTACCAATGTGGTACTTATATCTTCGTGGTTTTACAAGTGTGGTAATTCTACCATTGCGGTATTATTTCCTCATGTGTGGGGTGTGTTTTTATTGATAACTTAGGTATATGTATAGTAATATGCCTAAGAAGTGTGATGAATATTAATTCATTATTTGAGATTGATGTTTTTCTTGGTTGTTTATCCTTTGTGGATTTTGAGAGACCTTATAGGGTCTCGGGGTCCCTAGTGAGTATCGTTATACTCACCCCTACATGGGATTCGCTAACACCTCACCGTGTCATGTGCAGACGACAGACAATGCTGACCAAGGTTGAGGGAACCATGGCTGGTGGTTGCTCGGGGGTGGACCTTAGACTAGACTATCCACAGAGATGACCGTTTATGAGCAGTACATACCATTTAGGTAGGATCCTTGGCGGGTGTTCAGAGTAGCTATCTACAATTTTACTTGTACATTCAAGTTTTACTTGTACATTTTACATTTTCTTCTATTCTGGCCCCTGTACTTACTGTACACACCATGTTTATTATATATTTCTACCTTGTGATTTCATTTTGTTGTGTGTTTCTTTTGTGTGAGTTTACAGGTTTAGAGGAAATTATATCCAGGATTTAGGGATATGCCTTTCCGGTACTAGACACCATCCCCTGACCTATAGAAGGAAGATGTGGGGATGTCACGTCACGGGCCTCAGGGGACGGGTTATGAAAAACTGGCATCAAAGGAGTCGTTCAAGTGAAGAACTAGGAATCTGATCTTTTTTGTATGGTAATAGTGTTAACTATAAAGAGTGTGGTTTTTAGATCAGGGGAATCTAGTGTTTGTGCGGCATCTGACGTATCCATACACTGGGAACCTGACCTCTAATTTCTGACTCAGTGAAAGAAAATGCTGATTTTGTTTGTGTTTTTGAAAAGTTTTCGTTGGGATATATTTGATTCAACTCACCAGGTATAACATATTGACTCGGGTGAACCTGTTCATTAAGGATTCCTCCACGTAGACAGATAGCCTGGGTTCTAGTTAGAGTATGTGATGACATCCCACCGAGCGATGATGTATAGGTTCATGGTACCCTTATGGATGTTTTAACATCAGGTGGTGTACCATTAGCACCACTACTCATTGGGCAGCCGATGCCACAAACCCCAGTAATAGAGGGTACACTCTGCTTGAGCGCATTTCATGAGTTCCATCATCAAAGGCCACCAAGGTTCTAGGGGTAGATAGATCCAAAGGTGGGTAAGGACTGGATGGAGCCTGTGGTTAGATATTTTTTACTGGTATGGACACCATCTGATATCATGGTGATCGTTGATGCATGTCTTCTTCCTGATGTAGTGGTTACATAGTGGGGCTTGATACTCCAGGTTTATGATGAGGGGACTCTCATCTGGGCAGACTTTGATAGCATTTTTAGGTTAGTGTTCCTCCCAGAGATCTTATGCTTAATGCTTATACGTGATCTTTTCCACATATAGCAGGGTAGCATGACCGTGGCTCAGTGTTCAGCAAGGTTCACCGACCTCTTGCGATACACCACTGATATAGTGTGGCACCCTTCCTTCAAGGCCCAGGCCTTCGAGAAGGGGCTCAAATGAGAGATTAGAGCTTCGATGGATTCTCCCATTATTCCAACATAGGTAGGGGTGTTAGAGCGATCACTCTTAGTGGAGAGATTTCTTGTTGAGAAACCACCAGTAGCGATACCCACCACCTGATAACACGTAGCAGATTCATAGACAGTAGGAAGTAGACAAATGATTCTGAGGTCTAAAAGGACCTAACCTAATAGGGGCAGACTGTTGGATACAGGGTAGGTGTTTCATGGCTCTTGAGACAAATCAGGTCCTGCAAGGAATAAGTAGTGTTATCCATGTAGCGGGTAGGGTCACATTGCTCACGACTGCCTGAACCACCATACAGACGACCAAAAAAAGTTCCAAGGACCACCTGGATCGAGGTGACAATTCGATTGAGGAGTTCTGAAGGCCGAAGGTGGATGTGGAAGAGGAGAAAGTCGTGTAGCAGGCTGTGGGTGGGAATTCGACCTTCTACCGCCACCACCACAAGATGGTCCACCACGACCACAGGGCACAGGTGGACATTCATGAGCTCATCTTCAGGTAGCTGAGGCCTATGAACACAATGCTTCAGAGATTATTTGATTTATGATCTATGTCTTCACCACCATAGCTATAATACTTATAAACATAGGTTCCAATCATTCTTTAATTTCCATGACCCTTGTTCAGATCTCGGAGATACTGGTGGATCCATTAGCTCAATCCTTAGGGTTAGAGACTCCTACAGGAGCAGAATCGATGATTACAAACTGGTGCCGGTAGTGTTATCTTACTCTAGGAAGAGAGAGCCTCAGCTGGGAAATTCTAGTTGTCGCATCGAGGCCTTATGATGTCATCTAGTGTATGGACTAGTTATCCAATTCCATGCCCAGATTGACTATATTACGCACAAAGTGCGTTGTGTTCACATGTAATGTACTAGGTTTTCCTTCATCGGTGAGAAGGGAACCTTGCAACCACATTATGGACTTGTCTAGAGTAGGGTGTAGTGGGCCACACATTAGTTGGCTAGCCTTAAACTCTGAGCAGTTGATGTTGAGAGTCTGAGATATCCTATAGTGGTGAACCAGTATACTTTTGTTTTCCTTGATGATGTTCCAGGTCTACCTCCTCATAGAGAGGTGAACATTTACATTGACTTGTACCCTGGGAATGCACCGATATCTACACCAACATATTGGATGGCTCCTGCGGAGCGTCGAGAGTTGCGGGTACATTTGGAGGAATGTAGACCAAGGGATTCATTAGGGGCAATTTTTCTCCTTGGGAAATCCCGATTTTGATCGACAAGAAGGCAGATAGGAGTTTGAGACTCTATGTGGACTATCAGAGCTTGAACCAGGTGACCATGTAGAACAAGTAGCAACTCTAGAGGATTGATGATCTCTTTTTTTAGATGAAGGGGGCACGAGGGTTTTTCAAGATAGACCTCAGATCAGGCTATCACCAACTCAGAGTACGAGATGAGGATGTGCAGAAGACGACCTTCAGATGTCGGTATGGCGGTTATGAGTTTTTGGTGAAGCCTTTTGGAATGACCAATTCCCCAGCAGTGTTAATGGGACTCATTACCAGGATCTTTCATCCATATTTAGATCGCTTTGTGGTAGTCTTCATCAATGATATCTTGATATACTCAGCGACGGAGGAGGAGCATGCCTGTCATATAGAGAGAGTTCTGGACACACTCTAAGATCACCAACATTATGGTAAGCTCTCGAAGTGCCAGTTCTAGATCTGAGAGATTAAATTCTTAGGAAAATTCATCTCGGAGGCTGGAGTTATGGTGGATCTAGTGAAGATTGAGGTTGTACTTTCTCGGGAGCAACCCAAATGTGTGACAACAGTTCGGAGTTTCCAGGGTTTTTCCGGTTACTACCAAAGGTTTGTGATTGAATTTTCTTGAGTTGTGGAAACTCTATCAGCATTGATGAAGAAGGGAAAACCCTTCGTGTTTTCAGAGAAATTCCAGAGGAGTTTCGATGAGCTAACGTAGAGAGTGACGAGTACCCCCATCTTGAAGATACTAGAGAAAGGCGTTGGGTACTTAGTCTACTGCGACGCATCAGGGACCAGGCTTGGATGTGTCCTAATGTAGCAAGTAGTCATTGTGTATGTTTCTTGACAGATGAGATAACATGAGAATAAATAATCTACCCATGACCTGGATTTATCTGTAGTTGTCTTTTCCTTTAATATGTGGCGACATTACATGATGCGCGACCATTTTATTGTCTAAACTGATCACAAAAGTCTCAATTATATATTCTCTTTGAATCACCTGAACCTAAGACAATGGTTTTGGATTGAGTTCTTCCATGAAAATGACTTCAATATAGTATATACTCTTGGGAAGGAGAACCATGTAGTATATTCACTCAACAGAAGATTTGGAATACAATTGCTGAGTGAGGTGACAGAGCAGCTTGCTGCTTTGCGGATATGTTATGTGGATCAATAAGGAGAAACTTATATTTAGTCTCTAATAGTCACCCACCCACCCCCCTTTTGTGAGTCAGGGAGGTGCAGTATGGGGACACTGATTGTGAGGCTCAACGTGCTCTGATATCTACATGACATGCACCAAGTGGATTTTCTAAAAGTGGGGAGCACGTTATCCTTTTCATAGGGCGTACTATAGTTCCAGTGGTGCTTAGGGACGAAGTTTTGAGGGACTTCCATAAATCCTCTATAGTAGTACATCTAAGAGTGTTGAATATGTACCAGGACCTCTGGTGTTAGCCCTGGTGGTGGGTAATAAGGAAAGCGGTGGCTGAGTTTTTCTATCGGTGCCTCAATTGTCATCATGTGAAGGTAGGGAATCAGGTTCCAGCGGCCTTAGTTCATCCATTAGAGGTACCAGAGTGGAATTGAGATGTAATTTAAATGGAATTCATGACAATACATCCACTCATGTCCAGGGGTCATGATTCTATCTAGGTGATTATTGACCGACTCACCAAGCCAACCCACTTCCTACCTGTCAGAGAGAATGGATTAGTAGAGAGCGTGAAACACCACTATGTACAGGAGATTGTAAGGCTTCATGGAGTTGCATATATGATTTTCTCTGATTGTGAGGCACATTTAACTTCTCTGCTATGGAAAGGGTTCCATGTGGCATTTATAACACAGATTTGGTTGAGCATCACCTTCCATCCTCAGACGGATGGCGAGACAGAGCAGACCATTATGACCATCGAAGGGATGCTACGTGCTTGAGTCCATGATTTTGGTCATAGATAGAAGGATCACTATCCTTTAGTGGAGTTTACGTACAACAAAAAATATCACTTTACTATGGGTAGGACACCTTTCAAGACATTTTACGGATGACCATGTAGATCACCTCTGTGCTGGACAGACCCATGGGAGTCACCACTTGTGGGACCATAGGTTATATGAGATACCACGAAGAAGGTGCAGATCATCCAGGAGCAGATACAGACTTCACATATCAGGAAAAATTCCTATGATGACATGAGATAGAGACCTCTAGAGTTCAATGATGGTGACCATGTCTTTCTACGGGTCTCACCTAGATGAGGTTTGTGGAGATTTGGCTGAGGGGACAAGTTATTTCTAAGGTTCATCGTACCCTCTCAGGTCCTCAGCTAAGTGGGCGAGGGGGATTACTACTTGGAACTTCCACCTCAGTTACACTGGGTGCATGATATTTACCATGTATTCTATATGAGAAGATATGTATATGATGCACCACACATCATTGACCAGGGTGAGCTTTACAATGATGAGGGGGTGACATTTTCATAAGTTCCAATAGAGATTGAGGATTGACAAGAGTGGGCCATTCATGGGCGGTCATTACCTCTGGTGTGCATATGCTAGAAGCATAGGAACCTCCAGAAGAAAACATGGGAGAAGAAGGCACAAATTTGTGCTTAGTACCCCCACTTGTTTCCCTAATTTGTGTTGTGTATTTTGGGGACACAAAGCCCTGAGGGGTTGGGGGGTGGGAGAATGTAAAGAGCCAGATTATTCCAGGTAATTTTTTTTAATTATATAAAAAATATTATGAGTCCATTAAAATTTATTGTGTCTGATTCTGAGGCCTAGTGTGCTCAGAATGAATTTCTAAAGTTTTTTAGTTACGTTCAGTAAACGTGCGAGCGGGTTTTCATAACTTTTGAACCGATGATCGGAATTGAAATTCGAGAACACCTTTGAGCTCGCAGTATCGATATTCTCTTAAATAGACCTTCACCTCAATCATAGTAGGTCGAGGGTGGAAATTAGTTTCCAGCCTTTTCGCGGGATAAAATAAAATAAAAATGCTTTATTTTATTTTTGAAATTTAAATCTTCCATTTTGAATTTTTTGGTGGGGACCACCCGAACTCTCTTCTTTAATGGTAGGTGACCCTTGGAATTCCCCCCAGTTTATGTGTGAACTCCAATTTAATTAATGATCCAACATTGAATGAGTAATAAACATATTTTAATATGTTGGCTTATCACATTACTTAAGGTTGGAAAAATCTATGGAAAAAGAGGATAGCCATGGAGAGAACATTTGGAGGCTCATCTTCCATTGAATAACTACCCTAATGATGAATGAGGATGACGCCCAAGCCCAGATCGGAGTTGTGTTGCGGGAGCGACAAACATCAGTGTCCCCTTCACTGAATTCATCTCTTTTCTAACAACATCACATATGAACGTCATGGTAGGGTATTTACTTTGAATTATCATTGAATTTATTTGATAATTATTCATATTTTGGATTCACAACAACAATGGCCCAACAAAAATGACCATTTTCTTTCACATATACCTTTCCCTTTTATCTTTTGTTCTGTAGGTGTTCTTTGTGCGTTCATCAATGCCAAATAATTAATGATGCAGGAAACACGATGTTTTGTTGAGAAAAATATATGGATGCAGAGCCCTCATCCTAAGGATCCCGAATATGTGGTTGTCATATTTTTTGGGCTTGGTATGAAGCTGCGATGGCTCGTCGAAGAAGGCGGTGGCCGACACCTAGTATGATACAAATAAATAGGGTTGCACGCATCTGCGCTGCTGGTTGAGCAGGAGACCACGGCCTGTCGGCCATGGTGGAGTAGGGTGGCGGACGACATCTGGCCGACCACTTCGCAGAGCTGGGGTGCATATCTACGCCACCAGTAGAGCAGAAGGTTTTGGCCGCATGGCCACAATAGAGGCAGAAGTGTTTCCGACACCCAACCTGCGGTGGAGGAGAGCAGCGTCGTCGCACTGCGGGGAGATGGAAGACTGGCTGGTGAACCGGCTAACTCTGGGGCACCGAGCAGGTCCCGCTCCGATGGGTCTCATGTCCCAAAATTGAACAACCCTTTGGCTGTTCGGCTAACCTAAGAGGCACCTCCCTCCCGGGCGTCTGCAAGGGAAAACCATACCACGCTGATCCACCCAACCACTGGCCGCATCGCGGGCCACCCCAGCGGGCCATGCCATTGGGCCACGCCTAGTGGGTCATGCCACTGGGCCACACCACTAGGTCAGGCCACCCTCTTCTTGGGCCGGGCTAGACGATGGCCCCGCAGGCCAGGCCCGCCGCAGCCCAGGGAAACCGAGTTGACCCGAACGGGGTTGGGTTGGCCCGGGGGAGGTTGGGCCGGGTCAGTCCAACCAGTTTGGACCAGACTCGGGCCCCTCTAGACCCAGGTATGCCTTTTGGACTTATATTGAAAACCTAGAATTTGTTTGATGAACCCTCTACAGCACCATAATCCTAGGATTGAAATAGTCCTTTTGGTATACTTCATATGAGTTTAAGATAATGTTGGAATATGGAAGGATTGGATTGAACCCCGAATCCAACCGGTCCATCGAGGAGGAAACACTAATAACATACAGACCAGGCGTCTGATTGACGTGCCATATATTGTGTTCAGTCCCTTATGACGTGACAGACATTTTGGATAGTTATTTATGGGAATTCGTGGTGGTTGAGGTGTGACCGATATCTTGAGGGAAAGATTCTATAGAAATCGAGCGCACCAGTTGCGATGAATCCATTGGCTGGCAGTGAGGAGGGGTTGGAGATGGATAATACATAGATTAGTTACCTATCGACACTGGGATGGTTATATCCTATCGGGGTCATTGTAGGGGTTAGTACATATCTATCCTATGTGGGTTAGTGCTCAGGGATCCATTGTGGGTCAGTGCATACCAATCCTATGTGGGTCAGATCCTATGCGGGTCAGTACTCAACGATCCTATGTGGGTTAGTGCATACCAATCATATGTGGGTGGGATCCTGTGTGTGTAAACACTCAGTGATCCTGTGTGTGTCAGTGCATACTGATCCTATGTGGGTCAGATCCTGTGTGGGTCATTGTGGGCATTAGTACCTATCAATCCTATGTGGGGAAAACTCCGTATAATCTGCAACTGTGCCTCTTGATAGAATAAGATGATCTATTTTTGTGAATAATCATCTGTACATCTACACTTCACTTATTCATGTGTGAGCTGAGTCTTTACACTTGTAGTGTACCTGTGCGGTACTAATATCATCATGGTGTTACCTGTGTGGTAATTCATTATTTGTGGTATTCTTTCTTCATGTTTTTGGTGTGTTTTTATTGATAACTTTGGAGAATGAATGGGAATTTACCTAAGTAGTGTGATTACTATTGCATCATTCTTTGAGATTGAGATCATGCTTTTTGATTTATCCTCTATGGATTCTAAGATACCATCAGGCGTCTTGGGGTCCCTACCGAGTATCGTTATACTCACCACTGCACGGGCTTTGCCTGCACCTTGTTGTGTCATGTGCAGATGATGGAAAATTCTGACCGAGGACGAGTGTACCAGGTTTGTAGGTTGCTCAGGGGGTGGACCTTTGGTGAGACAATCTGCATAGATGACCATTCGTGAGATGTACCTACCCTTCAGGTAAGATTCTTAGTGGGAGTTTGAAGAATCTATTTCCTGTTTTACTTTTAAATTTCAGTTTTACTTATACTTTTCTGATGGGCTTTTATTCTGGACCCTTTACATATTGTACACACCATGTTTAATATATAAGATTATTTTTTTCTTGTATCTTGTTGTGTGTTTGTTTTTCATGAGTATACTGGTTTAGAGGAAATGCCTTCCCGATTTTAGGAATATGTCTTTCTGGTGCTAGTTGCCAGGCCCAGGCCTATGGAAGGCAGGATTGGGGTAGTCATGACACGGGCCCTGGGAGATGGGTTGTGACATACCCAATGTACCCTACTTCTGACCAACTGTATGTGTGACAGTTTTCCTCTGTAAATCCTAGTGCGTGACTCATGAAAATTATTAATAAAAATATTAATGTCTATGGATCATTTCACACGTTCCCATATAGAAATATTTGATGACAGAAAAAAATGAAGAATTCATATTAGAAACTCGGTTATCATAGACTCATATATTGGAGATTACCAATTGGGAACTTCATGAGAGGAAGTCTCATCTACTTACATGTACTCGCATCTAACGATCTTCATTATATGTTTCCCTTCACAATATTTCATCCAACCATAGAACTATATTTAATAATATTGTTATAGCATTTCAAGGTTCTCATTATAGTGGGGAACTACCATGATCATATTAATACAACTGGTACTCATAGAAATTATTACATCATAGTCATCCAGAAAAATTAAAAATATGTAATAAAATGTTTAATATTTGAATACATTAAATATCCATGCAGTCAACGTACAACGAGTTGGTTCTAGGACCCCAACTCTTACAGAATCTCCCTTTGCCTATTTTGAAGCCCGCTATCTAGATGATCACTATTACAAGATCAAGGACACGAAAATACATGATAATGAGGTTTAACACACTACATCTACATCCGACCCATGGGTAGAAATGAATGATGCCTAGATTTTTAAGATCCGCCGATTGGAGGAAACGACCCCAGATTTGGGGAAATGCTTTGATGTTTCAATAATGAAGGGTATTCAAACTACCAAACCAATGTGATGAAGTAAGATATCCTCATATTTTCTACACAAATGAAGCTCAGGTAATTCTAGATCCTCCTACTCAAATAAGGTATCGGTATGTCAGACCCATGGCAATGACAACATGTCATACTTAATTGTTCATCCAGGATAGGATAAACCGTCTCAAGACAACATGAAACTATTTCTTTGACATCATCAATCGTGTAACCATGGTCCAAAGAACAAATGGGATCATGTTGAAATCTGTAATTGTTATGGTTTCAAGAGAACATGAGTCCCCTGAAGTAGTATCCATCGCTGATCATGCTGGTACCAGTGTCCTTTCAGGATTTTGTGACTTAGAGATATCACATCCTGCCAAGGATCCCTCCTCTATGAATAAATATGGTGATATGGAGGGTGATCCTCCAACATTCAAAGAGGGTTTCTCCACCACGGTCGATGAGTTGGTACAAGTGAACCTTGGTAACATGATTATTCTGAAAACCACATTGATCAGTGCTGCTATGCCAGTCAGACCGAAACATTGATACATGGAATTCTTGAAGCAACATCATGATGTGTTTTCTTCGAGTTATGACAAGTTTCTAGGACTAGATCATCAATTCATTGTCCACCACCTCCATCATCCAGCAAATAATCTTGAGTTAAAACAACTTTCTAGAAAGATGATCCCTTATCATGTTACCATGATTGAGGGTGAGGTTGATAAGATCATCAGAGCCAACTTGTTCATGGAGGTTCAGTGCCCCAGATGGTTATCCAATAGTGTGCCCATTAGGAAAAATAACATACAGACCATAGACCATATTTATTTCTGTGATTTCAACATTCATTATCTGAATGATGATTTTCCCCTTCCCATGACCTATCTTTTGATTGACACCACCTCTAGGTTCCAAGATCTCTCCTTCATCAATGAGTATTCCAAGTATAATAAAATTATAATGTCCCCTGAGGATGAAGACTATAAAGACTTCAGGGAATGACAAGGTATTTTTTCTACCATCTCAGAATAAAAAATTCAGGTGCCACCAATTAGCATTCCATGCATCTCATATTTAATATGATCCTTGGGGAATTGGTGGAATACTATGTGGAAGATATGGTGGCCAAATGATGCTAGAACCAGAACCATCTCAAAGACCATGATAATGTGTTCAGATTCCACTGGTCATATGAACCCATTGAAGTGTGCCTTTGGGTTCACATCGAAAAACGTTCCTCGACTTTTTTTTCAGGTATAGAGGCATTGAGACTAATCTGGAGAAGATTAAGGCCATTAGTCAGATGTCTCCTCTAAGCAACATTTTGGAGCTTTAAGGTTTTCAAGGCCACATACCCTATTTATTCTAGTTCATTGAAAAAATGGATGGAAAGTGTAATCCCTTCTCCCAATTCTTAAAGAAAGGTGATTATTATTGGTGGGATGAGGAGTGCCAGACATCCTTTGAAGAAATCAAGTAGTACCTATTACAGCCTCTAGTCCTGAGGCCACCCATTTCAGGAAAGCTACTGGTCCTTTATGTGACCACTCTGGAATTATATCTCAATTCCCTTCTCACCCAGAAGAACAACGAGGGAACATAGATTAGTCTATACTATCTCAGCCACATGCTACTTGATACAAATATGAGATACTCATCTATCGAGAAAAGATGCCTTGTGTTGGTATTTGCGGTGTAGAAATTAAAACACTACTAGCATCATCATGAGATACCCCTAGGGTCTCGGGTGGATCCATTGACGTACATTCAAAACCATCCAATGTTGACAGTACATCTTGCTTGGTGTGTAGTGATCCTCCAGTAGTTTGATGTCTGGTTTATCCCTAAGAAGGACACTAAAGGACCAACATTGGCAATCTTCCTTTTCTCTCATCCAACTCCTGCGAACTAGCCACTAGATCTTGATATTCTAGATGAGGCCATCCTCTCAGTAGATCAAGATATCCTATATTGGAATATTCATTTTGATGGCGATTCACAAATCCCTACTAGAATAAAACTCAACTACTCAAGCCTCAACAGAGTGGGCTTGCGCATTGCCTTCATCACACCAGCATGAGTTGTCCTTCCATACTCATTCCTGTTTTCATAAGGCTATACTGACAGTGAGGTTGAGTATCAGGACCTCATTAATGGCCTCGATCTGGCCCTCGAGATTGATGTTCCACACTTACATTTCAAAGGGTACTCTGAACTAGTCATCATATAGATCAATGGTGACTATGTCTTCATGAATCCGTATGTAATTCCACTGTTAGAATGAACCTTCTAGGTGATGGCCTTGTTCTAGTCACAGTCATAAGATACTCATGTCGCTCGGTCCTCGAACAAATGAGCTGATGTATTGGGCAACCTGGTTGCATCTCTCACAAAGCATGATCCTGATGATTTGATTATTCATGTGAATAACTAGGGAGTCATCGCTCCCATAACTCCAAAAGAGGATGATTTCCCATAGGTAATCCCACATAATGTCGGTGCTTCCATGTCAAGAAAACTAGCCCCCCCTGACGCATTGTCAGGAGTGACTCATGACTAGAGCGCCCCCATTATTTAGAATATGCATCACAGAAATCTCCCAAATGATAAAACTGAGCAAGATCAAATCTTATTACATGCATTGCAGTTTACCCTCCAGAGTGGTCCTAGTATTGAGAAGATCCTATAGAAATGTTGGATTGATTGGGTTCTCTTCTATTTCATTCAGGGAGTCGAGATTTCTCAAGTCATGTAGGGAGATCAATCAAGTTTTTGTTTGTATTTATAGACCATTCTAAATCTCTCTCACTATATCTAGAGATTTTTTTGGACCTCCATGATCAATGACTGTATCTAGTTCACCAAGAAGTGTCATGAATTCCAAATCCATGCTAATTTCATGCATCAATAGCCATAACCTCTCCAAACTACAATGTAGTCTTGGCCCTTTATGGTCTGGGGTCTCGATGTCGTGGGACCATATCCACCAGCGACAACTCGCTAGGGAAGGTTCATCTTGACCGCTATGGATTTCTTTTACATGTGGGAAATGTATGTCCCTCTAATGGAGTTCAAGGCCCAATTCGTTATTGAATTCGAGAGCTCCAATATCATCTATAGATTTTGAGTTCCTCAGGCAGTTATCACTAATAACTACACCATCATCCGGACAGCCAAAATGAAGAAGTTGTAAGCCATGTATGGCATCCTTTCTTACAATACCTCCTGATATCATGCCTATGAAAATTGGTAGATCAAGGCATTTAACAGAACCCTCTTTGACATTGTATTGAAATTGGTTGTTTAGAATAAGTGGATTTTTCTGGATAAACCCCTAAACAATCTCTATGATTATCAAATTATGACCTAAAATTCCATACAGGTGACCCCATATTCCCTGGTGTATTGAACAGATGCAGCCCTACCCATCATGATTCAGTTTCCTTCAACACGCATTGCTGTCTATAAGCAGCTGAAGCTAGATAAGGTAGATAAAATCCATCTTGCTGAACTGGAAGTGTTAAATGAGAATATGCATTATGCCCATCACAATATGTAGAAAAATCTAAATAAGATAGCTATATATTTCAGCAAGAGTGTACATCTCCACTCTTTCATACAAGGTGACATGGTGTTGGCTCTAAGAACGCTAGTGATACCCCGCAAGAAACCAAACAAATTGGTGCCCAAATGGGAAGGACCTTACATCATTCACATGGTTTACCCTAATGGAACATACTCCCTAGTTACCTTGTATGGTTAGAGTATCACTCCTCCCACCAATGAAAAATTCTTCGAATATTATTTTCTTGAGTATGTGTTATAATAGGACTATTAAATTGGATATCTTTACTACATGACATAAAATGCATGATTTATTTGTGATGATGGGTGAAAAACTACTCAGTATCTATCATGAATGTCATTAAATTGTATCGTCTCATGCATGATGTTAAACTGTATCCGGTCCAACAAGACATTAAACTATTCCATCCATCATGTCATTAAATTAATCTGTTTTCCTATATGACCTTAAAAATGTGAGCAGCTGATATACCATTAGGGCCCGATATCTATGACAATAAACTAAGATCCATAACATCCCGCATGACAATAAACTGCAAAATGGTCCATGCTATTTGATCATAAAATAATATCTACCAAGACCTTGGTGTAAGACGTTAAACTAGATATCATTTCCAGAACTACATATGGCTTGATTCCCATCCTCATGGTATGTGTAGGAACACTTGGACCCTTCATATTAGTGTCTAGCCCCAAATTATTCTCTTTGACTACAACTTGGGTGTTGTTCTCTTAATGGATCCCACACAATGTAGTGTAGAATTATTTGTCCCCAGTCATTTCGGGATTACAATGATTGCACCATGTTCCCCTCCACATTCATCTATACTCCCTCATCCTCACCGGATGATGTTAAACTAAATGACCCTTTCAAAACTACGTATGGATTGATTACCATTCTTATGGGATATGTAATAAAGCCCAAACATTTTTTTCATAGGCCCAGTCCCAAACATCATGATCCCTCTTTGGGTTCAGCAACTTGGTTCATATGCTCCTTAAAACACATGGTGTGGGTGGGATTTTTTGCCCTCATTCATGTCAGATATATCATGATCGTTCAATGTATCCACCTCCTTGGAGTTCTCCACCTCTTTCATCATCCCGCATGATGTTAAACTGCTTGGGAATTCTTACACTCCACATGTTCCATTTATTTGGCCCTCTATCATCTCTCACATTTGAATGGACCCCTGAATGTTCTTAATGCTAGGCAATAGGGTTATCCTACCATTTTGGGCCAATGTCCTGGAGGGTCTTGAATGACAAGTTTATACATGTCCTACACTAATAATATGGTCACCGTTTAATGCTCAAATTTTTGCTTCCATTTCAGGTCACACAATATGGATGTTGTGATTCGAACATGATCAGCAACCATCCTCCATCATTATCACCACCCCCATATGTCCCAAATATTGGGTGTAGTGATTAATTTTGTCTTATAATCCATTCAAACCTCAGTTTTCCTCATATATGAGTATTGGTCTGGTGGGGATCGACCCTTCACCATCTCATTACTTTATTGATGTGCCCTCATATTCTAGGTAGAACCAGATCCCATTCCTTGTTTCCCACACTGAGTTTATCTCAAGAGGTCTAAGGATCTTCTGTAGGGCAATACACACATAAAGGATCACATATCTATTGTACAAGCCCTATGACATTAAACTATGATCACCAAAATCCACACCGCAATACATTAAACTACAAACTGGTTGGGAATTCAAATGTCAGGTCCTTCAGCCTTGTCATCCCCCTTTCCCTAGTTCTCATTTAAGGTTGTGTGGTGTGGAATGGCCTATATGTTTTCATTAATGTCTTGTTATTTTTTCCACTCTACACATATCCCCTTGTGACATCCCTCCATCCATCATCCTCACTACATGATGTTACACATCACATCATTTGGGTATTCATCATTTTTCATATCTAAAATGACCCCCGAATAGCATGGATTCTAGGACCCAGGGCCCTACTACCATCTTAGGCCAATGTCCCAGAAGATTATGGACGACAATTTAACACAGGTCCTGTATTGCGAATATTTTCAGTAGTCAATGCTCAATTGTTTTTTTTCCTTTTCTAGGACACATGAGATGAATACTATCTTGTAAACATGTTCATTAGTTACCCTCAATCTTTATTTTCCTCTAGTGGTCTCCAAAATGACAGTAACAATAATTCACCATTTTCACCCATCTATCAAAAGCACATGACATTAAAATGTGCACCTATGGTCCGACCTATATGACCATAAACTAATATCTATCTTTTCATTTTCTCAGGATGTTAAAATACATGGAATCTCGAGAAATACATTTGGCTTGATTCCCATCCCCATGGGATATGTAATAAATTCTAGACATTTTGTCTTCGGGTCCATCCAAGATCATATATGCTTTCTCTTAGCCTCTTGGACTGAGTTCTCTCTAGGAATTATGAATGGTGTGGATTATGTGGGTTTGTGTTCTCATTCATGTCAGGTTATTTTCCATTCCATTCACTCTCCTCATCGAGTTACCTGCTCCCGTATTCATCCTTACTGCACGACATTAAACTACACGTCGCATCCGAAAATATGTGTGGATTGATTCTCATCCACATGGGAAACATAAGAACACCTAGACCATTTGTTTTTGGGTGCATCCCTATTTTTTAGAAACCATCTATTTTTTCCTGCTACATTTCCTTGGCCCTCCGAGGGGGGGGGGGGTATGTGCTGTGGTGTTTGATTATGTCCTCATTCATGTCCGATTTATAATAGCCACACATCGTACCTCCATTTCTTTAGATCTCTCCATACCATTTTCTTCTACTTATCTTTTCGATTCATCTACTCTAAAATTCGGCCCCTCGACCCGCATTGGAAATTCACCAATGTGCCTTGGAACACACTGGTTCAGGACCTAGAGTGTTGGGTTCTTCATATACATGTTGTTCCCGAGTTTCATTCTTCATCTTTCCCTTTAATTGCGATTTCTTCCTCTTTTACATTCCAATGGACCCTCGAATGGCATAGATGCTAGGCCCCATATCTCCCCAACCATATTGGGACAACGTCCCTGAGAAGGTTGAATGAAAATTTGATACAAGTACCACATTGAGAATACAGTTTGCAGTTGACGCTCAATTTTTTGTTCCCATTTTAGGTCACATGATATGTATATTATGTTCTGAACATGGTCAATAGTTATCCTCCATCATTATTCCACCACCCATTAATCCCTAAATATTGGGTGCAGGATTTACATCTTCCACTCCATCATGTCCAAGTGTAATTTTCAAACACTTGGTGATATTCTCTGGTGCATGTGTTCAAGTTAAGAAGAAGAATCCACAATGTGGTGTCATTAGAGGCTATACGTTGTTTCCCCATTATCTGTATTACATGTGTTATGAAGATAATAACCAACCTTATTTCCCACATCGATAGTTTATAAAATATCCTTAGGGATGTGTTCATGGTTTACGCCCGTTTGGAAGAGTCTCAACTCCCGTGGTCCGATCTCTATGACCTTAAACTAATATCTCTCTACATCCTTGACACAAGATGTAAAAAAGAACAATATCCTTAAGAATTAGGTATGACGTGACTCCCAATTTCCAAGGATATATAGGAATGCCCAGACAATATGCCTTCGGGTCCAGATCAGGAACTACTGATTATCTATTCTATTCGGCCTTTTGGACTTGCCTTTTATAGGATTTCATGGTGTGGATTATATGTAATCATTTCCTCATTTATGTTGGGGTTGAAATAGCTAGACCACATTATACCCTTTAGAAATGAGTATCTCCTGCCTTTCATCTCACTTGATGTTAAACTGAATACTCAGAACTATGTATGGATTTATTATCCTCCACATCAGTTATGTAATAACACCCTGACGTCTCATCTTCGGGTCTATCCCCATGTCCACTGATCTATTCTGGCCCCTTGGCCTAAGCATTTTCCGATGGAGTTGTTTTCGGTGCGGTGTGGGCCTAGTCCTCAATCAAATTTGATATCCTTTAACACACCATGTGTATTTCATCTAAAAAATAATCCTTCTGCATTTTTCCAATACATATGACCTTAAACTATGTTGACTTTCCCCAAATGACTCTAATCTCATGCGTATTTTTCATATGACTTCAAAATGGATGGGTTGGTCCTATCTATAAAACATAAACATTTACATTATCATTCTATCTCCATGATGAATAATGGCCCTGACTTGTGGTATCCTCACATGAGGGGACATCATGTATGGTGTCGGTTAACCACCATACCATTTGTTAAGGCCTAAATATCGCATGACTCACATTTTGATGCCTAGATTCACCATCCTAGGTTTATTTCTTAAAAAACATTTATCCTAAAGAACCAACATTATCTATCAAATGCCTCTTCAATTGATTCATGGGCTAGACCTGTAAGATATTATTTTCCATAGCATTGGTACAATACCATGATTTTCATTAGAAATATATATTATTGGATCACCATCAGGTTGTATTACATAAGAATGCTCTGCACTTAACCTCGAGCCCTATGAAACTTCCACTTTTTTCCCTCAACCTAAATTTTCCACTCAGAGCACATTTTGTGGTGTGGGAATATGTCGTCATTAATGTATGGTTATGTAATGGTCGCACCATGTTTCTTCCTTGATCCATTCAATTATGGTCTGAATTCTATGACCATAAAACTATGATCTAACTGTCTATGTCGCATGACATCAAACTATATGGAACATTCAGAACTATGTGTGTCTTGATTCCCATCCTCATGGGATATGTTGGAACGCCCAGATATTTCTTCTTCGGTCTAACCTCAGATATTTCCAATTCTACCCTCTTTCAGCCCCCTTTGGACCATACTCTATTTAGTGCATGTGGTTGTGAGTACCAAATGGGTCCACATTCATGTTGATTTTTGCAAACGGTCGCACCATGTGTATCCCTTGTCCATATAAATGGATTCGACTCCTTCTATCTGACACGTCTCATTGGAGTATTCCAATGTATCATGGCAAAGAGTTGAATGTGGGGAATTCTCACATGAAAATTCTTTCATTTCATGTCCACACTTCATGAGCCCTTTTTTGGATCTCCATACTCTTCCATTTCTGAAGGGACCCCATCTACAGCCTAGCCTCATGCCTCATTGGCTCACTGACCATCCATGACCAACACCCTAGAAGACATTGGATGACATTTTTGTGACATGTCTCATATTTTAAACATGGATAGTAGTTAACCCTCATTTTTCAGTCCACTAACCAGGATTATGTGAAATGGATGCTATGTTACAAACATGGTAAAAAACAATCTCTTATCTTTATTTCACCATCATTGAAATCCAGATATTGGGCACCATGATTCACCTATTTCCTCTATCTTATGTTTAAGTGGAATTCTTGCACACTCAGTTTTATGACTCTACTCAGCTATATGCGTTAAGAATCCAAGTAAATCATTTTGTGATGTAATTCACCTAGAATTCCATTTCCCCTCATGTGTGCCTCCCTTTAACAGGAAAATCCCACCACCACTACTTGTTTCACATATCAAGCACGAATCACATGGGATGGTTGATTTTGGTTGGATGTGTACTGGTGAAACCAAACCATGCATGCCTTTCACCCCACACGATGTTAAATTGGTCTCTAAGAACTATGTATGGATTGAATACCTTCTTAATGGGGTTTGTAAGAAAGCCTAGAAACATTTCCTTAGGCCTTTCCCATATAACTCAATCTTTGGTCTCTTGACGTTTGATTTTCCTAGAGGTTACGAGGTGTGGTATGAGCTTCCTTGGTCCTCATTCACGTAAGTATATGTACCAAGAAACATGTTTCCTATCAGGGTAACCATGTCCTTGACACATGACTTTAGACATCCTCCATACTTGGCACAAGTTAATAATTCCACATGATAACTATGGGAAGCGTCAGCTTCCTCGCCAGAGAGGATTTCCCTCTGCCAGCATTGGTCTTTAACCATTCTGTTCTCATGAACTATGCTTGGATTGATTCTCACACATATGTGATACATAGCATTGCCCATTCATTTTTCCTAGGGCCTAGTACCATGGTAATTAACCCTTCTGGCCCCTCAGACCTGATTATGTTCCAGTATCTATGACCATAATCTAGGAGCCTATAGTCCTTGTAATGTAACTTTAAACTAATAACCTTGGTCCATGCATTATGACCATAAAACTATGTGCAACTTCCTCACCATACAACTTTAAACTACGTGGATGTCATCTTCATAGGTATGACATAAATCTACAGGTCATTACAAGTTCTCATTAGAGAGATCCTTTCTAGAAGTAGCAATTATTCCTGATCGGACTGATGCGCTCACCTAATGTGTTTTCATCATGGTGATGAAATTTCAAGAGTGTTGGACTACATTTGAACAACACATCACTCCACCCTCCAAGATTTGCGTCCACTTTATTTGGACCCTCATCCTCATTCTTACTGATGGAAACCCCCTAATAGTATGGATGCTCAACATATGGCTCAAATGATGTCTTAATAAAATGTTCTGGAATACTATTTGATGAAATTTCAAGTAACACCCAATGTATTGAATATGGTTAGTGGTTAGCCTTCAATTGTTATCCCCAATTTAGGCTATCTCAAGATGGATACTATGATTGATACACGGTCAACGGTTATCCATCATTTTCATTCCATGACTATATTGTTCCAAATTTTCAGTATCATGATTTATATTTTCCACTCCCCTATGTTTGGATTGATTCTCATGCCATAGGTATTACCTCGCTCATGCACAAGAGCACACTGGGAAAACGAAAATTTAATTGTTCTGAGGACTTCATTCTCCATTCAGACCTCTCTATTTATGTATGGAAAACTACGTTGGTTTTTCAGATCCCATATGTTCGTTGATTGGTCAGCACACTCATACTTAGATGAAATAATGATGCAGTCATCCCGTGCTTCTCACATCAGGCACAACCCACGTGAGCTTATGGATTGATCATTGGATATTTCATGAATATGATAGAAATTAAGTAAACTATAAAAAATGTAGAGTACATTCACACAAACAACATTAACAAACCAATCATGAAAGTATATTTATGATAATACACACATTACAACACCCAAGTATTGACCCCTGCCATGAATGGGTTGACCTCTTCAAAAGAGTCTACCAGCTCCACCCCTCTCTAGATGGTGGAATCCAAGATCCAATGGCACATGTTAATCTCTCATACTCCTTATGAGAAATGGGGAACAATTCCTCAAGATCGATATGGGCTCAATCCTTATCATCTCAGATAATGGCCATCTCCTCGGAGGCTTTCTTCATTCGTCCTTCAACCTCTACCATCTAGCCCTTTACCCATTATATGAGCCCTAATTACACATCGATAAAGGCAAATTACTCATCCTCCCTCACCTGAAACCACTGAATCTCATTTTCATCATCCTAGATCCTCTAGATGTTCACTGATTTCCTTCTATACCAACCCACACTAAGGCCATGATCATGCTCCAAAATCATATCCACCTTGAAGTCTTGGATGAGCATATGAAGACGATGTGCATCTACACCTCCAGTGCATAGTTTATGCAGCTAAGAATAAAGCCTCCCCATATGTTCAATCCATTGTACATGTGGTGTCTACCCAATGAAGCACATAATTAGCTTCCATGACCAGCGTTAGACACTCTTGTTATCATCTTCATCATTGGTCATCTTACCCTGGTCCGTGGGGTCGACGGGTTCATATGCAGGGAACGCCTCCAAGAACTCATCAGCAGAATCTTCATTTGCTGTCAAGTCAGGAATGTTGGGACAAATGTCATCTGACTAATCCCCATCATCAAATTTTACTTCAATGATCTCAGGATCGGTCATGGTAATAATCCCACCTATGATCTGGAGCATTGCGGTTTGGTAAGTTTGGGATTCCACTTCCATGACCACCAACATTCCCCCAGGAAAGGAAGTTACATAAGATCTAGCCATCCTCACCAAGGTGGCCCATGCCCTTTGATAAACTATTCATATAAAAATTTCACATAGATCAGTTAACCTAATCAATGGATGAAAGTAATAGATTCTATGAATAAGACAAATAGGGATCAAATAGTTGGTCTCGCCTCAGAGAAATTAACTTTGGAACCTAGATTTGTGGCCCTCCATATATGTTTGTAAAATATAAAGATTCTATGGGAACCACCCTGGGTTTCGTGGCCCTTCCAAGAATAATAATCACCATAGCCGTAGATACAGATCCCAAAGTTCCCGCAACGACATCTACCATTGCATTAGAGTGTGTATTGCATATGATTCCCTCCTTTAAATGTAAAATATTATTTGAAAAGGATTATGTGACTTGAATGAGGACTACGGGAAAATGTATTAGTGTTTACATCAAGATATTCTAAAAAATCCTTCAGTTTGGATTTTATGACCTCTCTGCCCTCCAGAGGGATCCCTCTATCGGCCTCCTCCCCTAGGAGGACCCTTTAGATTCATCGGATAATGGGAAGAACTCCATCAATTCTGCAGATGACAATTGTGGAGGGGTATTTAGATCAAGTAGCACCTTCACTCATTCCTTCATGGGCGTAGTGCACCCTAAGAGTGCACAAAGTCCTATATCTCGACAATGTACTGCTCCCCCTCTACTTGGGAAAATGAAAAGTCGGCCGTAGAAGGAACAATCCTTTGAAAATACATCCAGAGATGGTTCAGATGGTGCCACATCTGGGAAAGTTTAAGGAATTGTCTGTTGACATCCCAGATGTCCCAAACCTCTAGCAAGACAACATTATTAGGAATATATATATGTCACAACGTCTTCCCCATATCATGGGTGGCTATCTTACAGAACCCGCTGGGTAGCCTCCCCTCTAGATAAATTTTCTCCTATGGGACCACTGGGTCTGCCGATATCGCTGACCTCTCGGTTGGTGTGGGTATCACCACCACTATAGCCCCACTATAATGGGATGTCTTCTCCACCTTCTGGACCCGCCATTGAGTTTGAGGGGGGACTCAATCATGGGCATGAATGGTCTGCTACTTCAACATCTCCCCCGGGTAAGCTACGTCCCAACTCTAGTCGTACTCCTTCACCATCCCATAGACAACAGTCGATCGAGGAATATCATTCCGCATCTTCCAATCCTCCCATGTGAATATGAGAAAAATTTGCCTCATCCAAAAGTATCGACAATCCTGGAACACTCCCATGTAGACCTGTAGTGTGAGCCTTCACATGCACCAAAACTGCCTCGCCAAATGTTGTGTGGTGTATGGCTAACAGAGAGGATTGTTGTCAACCCGTGCCACGAGGACTCCACCCTGAAAGGCATGGAGGTATTCTTGATGATCCTCCGTCCCCTATCCATCATCAAAAAACAAAAATGTTGATACTGGGAATAGAGGGAAGGTGAACTCCTCTACCTTCCAGACAGAGTCCATCTCTAGTGGTGGGGTCAACATGGTTGGAAAACTCCACACAATGATCAGAATTACCAGCCAGATGTCTTACCATGGAGGAGAAATGGAGTTCGGGTATTCATATACTATCCTAATATGTGACGCTATCCACCCATATAGAAGATGGATTGACCTTCATACCCTATGTGGATTTTTCCCCTCGCTTGTATGTCATAGTACCTTTTACAGTTTTTCCAACATCAGGATCCTCAGATTGACCCACTCCCCCATCGCCAACATTAACGACATGATAAACGTGCTCGTATTCACACCCTTGTCCATGTCCCTTACTGGTAGAATCCATCAACATATGAGTGTAGAAATGAATGCAGCTAACATAACCACTTATGGCTGCTCAATGCTAATGATGAACACCTAGGACATCCGTCGGCTGTCCTACAAGAGTCACCAATAGGAGTTCTCCTTACTACACTGAACCCCTTTCAGGAAGGTTGGGGACCTCACTGGAAACATAAAATCTACTTAGGAATTAAGGAACATGCTAAAACACGATTTAAAATGTACACAACTCACAAACTATTTTTCATCCCCAGGTACCAAGTCCATAAATTCTTTTTCCACCAGTGGAATTTTATTTGGTTCCTCACAAGTATTCGTAGTGGGGAGAAACTCATCAAACAACACCCCAATATTAGAACTCTTGAGATTGGGTGCAGGTCCCAGAGGCTGATAGAAAACTCCCCATGGTGAAAATGGAAAGTGTTGGTCCTCGACGACCACTGGATCAATAAATCATGCATCAGCTGATTCGGCTTGTAGATGTGGAATTGGGAATCCTAGGACACCTCATATAGGCACACATTATTCAGATCCACCCAAAACACCTCGTACGATGCACATACCTAGTAAGACCATGCTCAGCCATCTGTGATGATTCCAGCCTGGCGAAGATCCCAATCACCGATACACCCCTTCTCTGGGTTCCAAAATCCACCTTCATAATGGTGTGATATAGTGGGGGGAGGGGTGTACCAATGGATGCCATTCCTTCCCATAAATTTGGTTCACATAGTAATATACGTATTCGGCATCGAAGGTTGTGCGATCCTCCCATTTATGACTATCAGCTGCCCTAACCCATTGGTGATGGAATACTGTACTCTTGAACCAGTAGACCAGCTCATCTCTACCTGCTTTAGGATTGTGAACGTCATCCCTCAAACCAAATACGTATAACGAAAAACTGTAACACAAAATATAGTTCCCATGACTATCTAAAAATAGATCCTCTAGAGATTCTTGGTCCAAGTGCCTCCGCACATACTCCCTGATGCCTAGGTAATCAGCCATCTCTACCCTCCGGGTAGCATCAGCATGGTCCGCTCTGATAGCTTCCTAGTGGGAAATTCCATCTCATATTTTTTTTAATTTCTGTTCTAAATCACAGTTCTCAGTCGTGAAGCTTGTTCACAGAGACTGTTCAAAGATATTGTTTGTAGAGCTCTACCACATACCTCACAGACGCAAGTTGTTGAGAGCACACTCGCAGAGTCGGAAGACTCACTGGGACCCGAAGAGCATAGAGGACCCAACTCGGATTGGGATGTCATAGAGCATGCAGAGCATTACTAATCAATAGATCAAGAATGACAACATAAAGATGAGAAATGAAAAAATATTGGTCAGATCCCTATTTATAAGCAACTATCCCATTTGATTCATGACGTGTCTACCCGCGACGAGATTTGCAGAATTCTTAGCATGTGCATCACCTCTCCGCATCATATCTCTACATTGTGATATTTCTTTGCGGTTAACCAAGAGAATTTGGTGCTATACCCTAATACATAGACCATCATATTCTCCTCATCTCCAAGCCTATGGGGGGAATTCTTTGGCTCCAAAATATGGACGAAGGAATGTTATGAAAATATAAAACCAATGCCAAAGGGACTACTTCGCAAAGCTCCATTCTAAAGCCTGTTAGCCACACAACCATCATGAATCCCCTCTGCATCATGACTAGTGAAAATAAGAAGAACCCTATATGGATTCCACATTGTAAAATAGGTAGGAAGATCTGCAGTTATGATGAAATTGAATAGAATCTTTTCTCCACTAAGGGAATTAGATTATCTCTACGATCCCTTAGAACTTGAAAGAAGCCTCTGTGAGAACTATGGAGGGAATTAAAAAGGGATCTCTGCTAAGGAGGGGATGACGATCGACTCCATAGTTACGATAAAATTCACACAATCTACGAATGAGGGAAAAGTTCCACCTGGCCTTCCACCGAGAAATCAAATCCTCATACAACATCATTCCTATAAATATAGGGCTCCCCTTGAACCCAATGGACAGATACCCAGACCATTCTCCTTCTCATCTCTCAAACTGAAAAAAACCTTCTACGCTGTTAATCATTGAGAAAAATGATCTCTTCAAGGTATATGAGCAATGTGAAGTAACTTTCCCTTTTCTCAGATGCAACCCCTATTCAAGCAGGGATTCCCCTCATGAATCCCTTGGTACATCGCAATTGAAGGATATCCCTATGGGGATTTGGGTCTTCATCGAGCACTCATGCATTGTGAAGTGACTTCCATGATCATTTGGACAACATGCTAATGTAGGGTAACTATGTTTCACGATGTACATTGCTTTTCATTTTTATTGATTGCAAGGAACCCATGCTCTGTGAAACCATACATCAAGAAATCCTTGGTACTTTTTGAAGCACCCTCTATATGCATTCATACCCTTTTCTGAGGCTATGATAGTACATTCCATTAAGCATGCCCATTTGTGAAGTCCCTCCTCTACATGGAGTTACAGAGATTCACAAAGTATTTTCTTGTGAACCCATATCCTTCACTAATCTTTATCCTATACAGCCCTCCAAGTTTGTACTAAGTGATTTCAAGGTCACTTTCATGGTGCATTATGTTGTGTTTTTAGCCTCATGCTTCCTCTCATAGGCACACTAATGGATATAACTTCATTGAATAGACACACTAACATGAGCCCCTTAATGGATCACTCCATATCACTACCTCCACATGACATTTTTGATGCCTTCCCATCCTCAAGGGTGGGTGGGTATCAGATATATAAGTCTTAGAGGGTGGAGTGAACATGCTTCGTCCAAGAAGTAGGACATTAAACTACCAAGAACCATCGTCCTTGTCACATGACATTGAACTGTAGGCTCACCCCATATAATATACATGGGGTGCCCCATATCAAAAATTCTTCAAGCCCTCTCATCTTCATGGGGGTGAGATCTTCATCACAAAGAATAATATCTTATTTGTTGGAGTGGAATCTATCCACTGAGAAGGGAATCCATCTTGGTGTAAACCACTAGCCTTTATTTCGAGAGGTAGCATCCTCGCTCCTCCTTTCTTATTCAGTGTAGAAAAGTCAAAGGATTGTTGGGCATCAGGGCCTTCGTTACTCTCTCCATCTCCCGCTGGGATTTTTCTTCATTAGGCCTCTATCCTGGAGTAAATCCCAATCTCCATCTCTCTGAGCCTCAAACCACATGTAAGTCCCGCTTCATTCCCCGCATACGCACCTTTCACGATGTGATCGTTAGGTCTTTGTTGCCTATTGTGTATGTCACTAAGTATGAATCATGTGGGATTAGAGTAAGAATTGACCATGTAATCCTTTTTGAGACACCCTAGAGGGTAAGTCCCAAATCCTCCTTACCAAACAATGTGGACTTTGATCATTTCCCCCATTCCAGTCATGGTATATTGTAAGAATCCATGAGGTTCAAGACCATTATCCATCATTCCTTGCCACTTCATGCCAACTCACCTTCTTCCCGTATGTTGTTAAATAATATCTCCTTTTCCCGAACTACGTGGACTATGATACTTGCCCCCCTATCTGAGAAAAGTTTATAGGAAGCCTCCCTAATGTTCAAGACCACCAAAAATATGTCCCAACCCCTTCACTTTGGTTCTCCTCCTTCCTACATGACATTAAATTGTATTCCCACCTACCACCCTACATCATGTTAATCTATATTATTCTTAAATATGTGGGTTTTGAGCCCTATCTCCTATGTAGAGTACATATGAATACTCCCTGAGATGTAACCCCAAACAATGGTAAAATTCGGTGTCCCCTTTACTGGGACCCACAACCTTGGTCTATCCCTTAGTGGAATCAGTCCAACTCTTAGGCCGCTAACCACATGCAATCCCTAAAATGTATCAGGGTTCTTGTCCTTTATGTACACCCTGATACATCACCCATTCGAATTACCCAGGGTTTTAACCATGTATCATAGACATGGGACCTAGGAAGCCTCTCTAGTGTTCAACTCCAATAAACGGTAAGCCATTATAGCCCCAACTTGCAGTAAGCCTTTGTAACCACTAACTAGTGGTAAGCCATTACAGCCCCCAACCAGCGGTAAGCCATCGTAGTCCCCTTTGTTGGGACCCACATCCTTGGTCCATCCCTTAGTGGCGTCAGACCATATCTCGAGCCGCTAACCATAGTTCAGCCCCAACATGTCGCATTGTTGTTGTCCACTATGTACAACCCGATTTGTCACCCATTAGATCCACGTGGGTTTTGATCCCTGTCTCCTAGATACGACACATAAAAAGCCTCCCTAAGGTTCAACTCCAACAAGTGGTAAGCCATTAAAACTCTAACCAGTGGTAAGACGTTGTATCCCCGACCAGCGGTAAGCCAGTGTAGCACCCAACCAGCAGTAAATATTTGTTTCAATCAACCAATGGTAATCCATCGTAGTACCCTTTATTTGGACCCGCATATCTGGTCTACCCCCAAGGAATCAGACCCACTATTTGGCTGCTAAACATACAAAATCCTTAATATTTCATCAAGTCACTGTCCTCTGCACACACCCTGATTCTATGTCCCCATCCTGATCAATGTGAACATTGATTCCATGTGACCAGGATATGTAGGAAGACATATTGAGGTTCAAGCCCATAACTCATATCTCCTCATGGTCTCTCCTTTGAGCCCCTCGTGTTCTTGGAAGATCATGACTTGACCCGAATTTTCAATTTCCTCCAGGGTCACATCCATGTGTCCATTCTCAGAGGCCACCTTCTTAGGTATCCCAATGCCCCACCGAACTACATGGACTTTGATTCCCAGCCACTAGGATACGTAGGAAGTATCTTCGAGGCTTCTACCCAACATCAATGTCGTCCTCACATTGATTCCATTCCATTATCCATCCACTTATGTCAACCATACATATCCATATTGACTCTTACCTGGGCCACCACATCCCGGTGAGATCATGTCACCCACTTTATCACTTCTCCTAACAACAATCGGGATGGTAACCATGCATAATCCCCACACAATAAATAACCATCCAACCAAGAGTGCTCCTATTATGATGGGCTGCTAACCACATGTATTAACCAACATATCTCAAGGTCGTTGTCCTCTTCACATACCCTGATTCGTCCCCACATTTGAATTACATGGGTTAGATCCCTGTCTCTCGAGATGGGGTACATAAGAAACCTCCTTGGGGTTCAATATCATCAAATAAAAAACTATAGTGTACCCATTATTGGGACCCAAGAATCCTCAGATCAACCTTTATTGGGTGTCTTGATACACTAATATAGTAATCCCCTCAGGTGATCCCTCTTGGGGATGTAACCATATGATCCTCTCCTATCAGTGTTCTGAATAGTCCAATCCATCTCCGCAAGATGTTAAACTCATGATGTACACATTGTTAATAATGTGATGTTGAGAAAAACCTCATAGACATGCCAAAGGCATATAAATCCCATAACATAGCATGAAATGCCTCAATCTTCTGTACCCTCAAAAATCAATATCATAAGGTGTAGAAACCTAGACACATCAGTTTTCCAGCATTCAGACATTCCAATGTTGTCCAATGTGACTACTTCCCCAATCAAAGTTTGATGCCCTAACATGACCCCTTGGAATGTCATGACCAATGTTGTGAAATTAACTGGATTCCAAAAGACATGGCACTCATAATAGTTTCACAAACAACGATTCAAATCTATGAGGGATACCAGACAAAGTGATGAGTTCGGAGGAGGAATACACAGAATGTGGAATGGACATCCCATCATCCAATTTCAATCAAGGAGAAAATGTCCCTTAATAAGAAACAGATGCCACTAACCATTATAAAGTGTGAATTCTGAGAAACATTAGAGAGTCCTCCACAGACAGGTGCACACCCCACTGAAAGCATCATAAAAAATAGGTTTAAGTGCTCAAGACACATATGAAGGTGTTAAAGGATAAGGTATTTATCCATATGAGTATGATAAATTTGGGTCATGTAATCTTGTTTAAAAAGAAATATTTTTGGAAATATTTCTTGTTGGATGATTACCAAATGTCATACCAAATGGCTTTGACAAACCAGTATCCTCCTCCATTTCTGGAGGGTCAATTTGAGCTACTTAAGGGAAAATTCATATTATCATTGATATATTTGATATTAGGTTATCATCAGTTGATATATTGACCTTTTAATATACCAGAGAATTCTTTTAGATGAAGTTATGACCTTTATAATTTCTTTTTGAAGCATTTTGGGTTAAAGAACACACCATCATTGTTTATATCCTTGATGAAAAAAACCATCCATCCCAACCAAGATCAGTTTATGGTAGTTTTTTTGGATTACATCTAGGTTAATGCTTGAATCATGATATTCCCAATGTCATAACATAGTCTTGAGAATACTAAGATAGAATAATATATATTCCATGCAATTGAAGACCTAGATTATTATTGATTAGATATTCGATAACATCATCTTGAAAGAAGGTGTGTGAGTAAACCCATTGAATGTTTATGAGGTAGTATACTTGGAGCATCCTAAAAATAATATTGATATCTAAATATTTTTAATGATGAATTGATATTATCGGTCATTTATCCACGAATTCTCCCATTTCGAAGCACAAATATTTAGGTTGATCAATATAGGGATAATGTTTTAATGGTTGGAAGAATACAAGAATTCCTTATATGAGTTGATGATGCATTTGAAAATGAAAAATATATTGATCCTACCCAAACCTAGTGAGGAGTAAAAAATGTTTTGTGACACTTCTAGGATCATTATTGGTGCAATGTTGATGCAGGAATATTGAGTTATAGTTTATTAGTCTCGGAAGATGAGGCCATAAGAATGGAAATATCATACGAATGACCTCTTGTTGGATGCAGTGGTTTATTCTTTGATATGATGGTAGAATTGACTATTAGGTTAAAATTTAAATATCTATACTGATCAAAAGTTCTTAATATACATATTTTTGTAGTTCTATTTCAATCTAAGACAGTAGAGGTCGGTTGAGTTTAAGCCAAAATTCAAATTTGAGATATCATATACACTTGTAAAGGGGAACAATGTTGTTGATTATCTATGAAGTAAAACTCAGACTAAGGAAATTTAGGAGTCTAGTTATTAGTGGAAGATGATGACATTAATAGATGAGATACAGTGTGGTTCCAAATTTTCACGAGGATATGAATCTACAATCTGTTACAATGGACTCTACACATTTGATTTGGATCAGAGACTGACAGTATAAGGATAAAAAATGTTTTTCCTTGAAATAAATCCTTAATGGTGGGGATAAACCTTCAGGATAGATGATAGATATGAGTATACGAACTTATATTTTGAAAACTATGTTTTTATTCCTAGTAGATAGTGAGGTAATCCAGTATATGAAATCCTTGCCTCAATGTGGCAGGTGCATCAAAGTGTGACAAAAAATGGATTTGAACGATGATGATAGTTTTGGTGGCAAGGATTAAAAATGAGATAATAGGGTTTGTGACATGATGATGCAAATATTATTAAGAGAAGGCTGAGCATTAATGACCTGGTGGTTTAATGCATCTTTTTTGTATTCTTGAATGGAAGTGGGACAACATTACTATGTATTTTTTGGTGGGTATCCCAAGTAAACCCTGGATGAATGATCTTATTTGGGAGTTTATTGACTATTTCAAAATGGTATCCCAATTCTAACCTATACATGAAACATTACTTGTGGATCAGTTTGGAGTTATATATGTTTGAGCTATAGTCTATCTGCATGGAGTTCCATAGAATAATGTTTCAAACAGTTACTCATAGTGTAATTCACAATTCTGGAAGGAATTATAGAAATAAAATGACACCTAGGATTTATTAAGTATGGTTTCCTGCCCAAAATTGATAAAATTCAAAGAATAATATATAGGTATTTGAGGATATTCTTCATTCATCTGTCCTAGACAATGGTGGGACCTAGAAAAATCACCTATTAGTGGTATATTTTTCCTATAACAAAAGTTTTCAGGTGAATAATTAGATGAAGCCATACAAGGAATATTATGGATGGCTATTTAGATCACCACTATGAAGGATAATTGTGTGTAAGTTAGAACTGTTTGGACCATGTATCGGGAAGAAGATGTCAATGAATTATTAGCTGATTCAGAAGAATATTGATACCTCTCATAGAATATAAAATTTATATGTTGATATATGTTGTTGAACCCTTGATTTTATAGAGTCTGATCAATTATTTCTTCAGGTGTCTTCTAGATTAGTTCACCATAGGATACAAAGGTAGGTCAAGCTAAAACCTAGGTTTTTTGGACCGTTTGAGGTTGTGGATAGAATTAATCTTCTTCCTTACTGATTGGACCTTCCACATAGGTAAAACACTATGCATAAAGTTTTTCATGTGTCACATCATCGATAGTATTATCCCAACCCTTCTCATTTTATTGATGAATATGATGTTGAGATTGATATATATTTTTCTGTTGAGTAGCATCTAATAAGTGTGTTGGGTCACAATAAGAATGTGGTGAGGGAAAAGACTATTCCAATATATAATGTATTGTGGAAACATGGATAGGCATAAGAGGAAAAATGGTAAAGACAAGCATATAATATGTATTAGTGGACAGATATTTTTGACTCTGAATCATAAGGATTCATCAGAGTAAAACACAAGGGAGATAAATAATTAGGTTGGGATATTTTGAGATCTTGATATTTTTGAAGATGGCTCAGGCTCATTCAAACGTACTATTTTCTCTTGTTATTGATTATTTTTTTACATGGGTTGTAATAGGCTGAATCTTGAGATATTTTGAAGGAGGAGAAGTGCATGGTTAGTTCACAGTTTTCCCAAACTATGCACCCTAGCCCAACAAATCGTTTGATCCCAGGTAGAAGGAATTCACTTGGCTGGAACAGAGTTTTTTAGAATAGTATGTTTATTCAGAGTATCCATGTCCTCTATAGAAGAGGAACATAGATTGGGATTCCATGAACCCTTCCCTAGAGTGGATAAGTGAGTTTTTAATTAATTCTGATTATTTTAAAAGAAAATTAAATCCCCCTATATTAACCCAAAATCATCCCATGAATGACCCTAATCTTTCTATCTCATATGTTTGGAGGCTCTAAGATATATTTCAATCCCTCTTAACCTATGTTATGGGTGAATTATTTTCATATTGATGATATGTACCTCCCTAGATATGTGTTTTCTTCCTATTTAGATATCTCTCTCTCTCTTCCGCTCCCCTTTATGTATTAAATAGGTATGTTTATCCACTATTTCTTCTAGATCTATATAAATGTTTTCTGTCATGATTTGTTTTTTCTTGGATCTATGGTTCAGATATATATTGTTTTCTTGGTTTTTTTCTTGATTTTTCATATCAAATTTCTATTTCCATTGGTGAGCGTTTCTCAAAAAATATAGGTAGGTAATCTAATTTCAAATTCACAAAGTACTAATTCTAAATTTCATGTTTGGTTTGTCATATTTCATTTAGTATGTATGAAATTTAATAACCGAATTGTGTAAATTGATTGATTAACAAATTTTTACAATCATGAAAATTTGACTAATTAATTGGTGAATTAATTAATGGATTGTGTGATTGTGGAATTTAATGGGATATTGAAAATTTTGATTAGATATAATGATTTTTTTAATTAATGATTGTGTTATTGGGTTTTTTATTTTGAATAATTAGTTTATGAATTATTTATTTGTAATGTTGAGATTTTGGTATTTATTTGATGAATTTAATGATAAATTAGTTAATGAGATGTTGAGATTGTGAAATTGATTTATTTAATTGATAGTTGAAATATTAATGGGGTTTTGAGATTGAGAAATTGATTTGGTTGTTTAATTGTATAATTAATTAATGATATATCAATATTTTATAAATATGGAAAAAATTAATTTAAGAATTAATTATTAGGTTATTGATGATGTTGAATATTATTTTTTAATGTAAATTGTTATTAATTTTCTATTCATTAAAATGGATTAATTAATTTTTGAATTAATTAATGGATGTTTTTTGTGAAATGTGATGTGGGATTAATGCTGATTAACCATGAATGATTTGAAATTGGGTTATTGTGTTACATATGATATTGTTATATCCTGATATATCTTAAAATCATGTGTGAGATATAGTCGGCTATAAAAAATCCCATAATGATACTAAATTTTAAATTGATGAATGGTAAAAATTACATTGAGATGTGAACTGAGATGATGAATTATAAAAATGGCATTTAGATATGTATTTAGTTTATTAATGGTAACAATGGAAATTAGATATGAATTGAGATGATTAGTTGAACCAAAGGAATTTAGATATAAATTGAGATGATGAATAATTAAAATGGAATTCTTATATATGATATCAAATGGGGGTAGTTCAAAAAACTTTATAGGAAGAATGTTGTATTGAGAGTTTAGGTGTCCTAGGGAACATGAGGGTATATGTGGTTCAATCAAGGGTAATTGATTAAATTTATACTATTTACATTATTACTTTTACTTATTATTTATACAACTAAATATATTTTTATTGACAAGATATGGATTTATAAACCATTGGTAGTGGCCTACTAGGTTGTACTCACACCCTACATAGGGTGCTAGATCAGTATCTTAATAGATTTCATAGTTGCGGGACTAGATAAGGGAAAGGGACCAATGCTGGATGGATTATTTGGATGGGGGAATGTATGGGGAACCAAATGTGGATTTGGGATCAACTTGAAAGTTGTCAGTGTCTTAGTTTATTCTGGGGTTTTCATATTAACACATGACACATATATTCATGTCATATCTACTGCTTAGTTTTGGATATTGTATTTCTTATTTAGATCATCATGCGATTATAGTATTGTTCAGGTTATTGTAATATGTTTTGGTAATTAATATTTATTTATGATGTTGTGCTACCATGATTAAGAGGTTACAATCTCCCTATTATC
This sequence comes from Viscum album, assembly GCA_963277665.1. Classification (NCBI taxonomy): domain Eukaryota; kingdom Viridiplantae; phylum Streptophyta; class Magnoliopsida; order Santalales; family Viscaceae; genus Viscum; species Viscum album. The sequence goes on from OY728140.1 coordinate 1,767,376,002, forward strand.
CATATTAGCCCCTCACTACTATTCTATTTCCTATGGAATATGAGGAGGTTCTCTTGATGTCATGTAACCAACTAGCTCAGGGAACTAGTGTATATAATATGAGGAGGTTCTCTTGATGTCCAGATGTTACATGAGCACTACCTCTTATAATACTACTTATCTAGAGACATCAATATGTAAAAAAACTTATCATCGATATTTTACTAAATCCTAATGAATAAAAATTTTAGAAAAAAATTTCACAATCCATATTGAACACAACATACAATCTATATATATACACTTGTTGTTTTTTTATTATTTTACTATCATCAATGAATATTTTTTAAAACCAAAATTTTTGTTGACAAAGAACACAATATTAATTTACCTAGTATTATTCACTAGTTATTGGATATCCATTTGTGGTTTTTTCAAATTTTAGATAACAATTCTATAGTTTTTTTACTTTTGAGAATATTTTTTCTTTGTGAAAAACCTTACATTCATCTCCTACTCTATTTAAATAAATTTTTTATCAACACCTGATATTCATTTACAGTACGTATGTGTAATACCCTCTAATATATACAATAATCACCTTTAATTATACCATCATTCAATGTATTAGTATCTTTTATCATATTTTCTTTTCATCCTATATTAGAATTATGAAAATTATAGATAAATTACATATCTACTTATATGATTTTTTTAAAAAATAATATCCTTTTCAACATTTATTTATCTATATCCTTGATTCAAATATAAAATGTTATTCTCATCCTGTTGCCACTTATTTAATCTATGAAAACCGTTTTCTATCAATAAATCATTTTATATGTATGAATTATTTTTAGTAATTTATTATTGAAGGTATTTCAATATTTTTTTTCTCATTTTACATTTTTTAATATTATTGTGATATTAATTAATCTCCCAATTCTGAATAAAATCAATATATATTTCTTCAAAATTTCCAAAATGTAAACTCTTGTCACTGGAGAGCTCTTTACTATTCATATTTTAGAGGAAAATTTTCCAACAATATTATTAGATGCCTTATAATATTCATAATCACCAATTACATATTTATATATAAATATTGATAAGAAATTTATATTGTAATGGTTAGAGTGTTTGTTACAATTACACATTGATGAAAACATATATTTTAAAATTTTAATTCATTCATCTTGAATAAACTCCATAGGTTTAATTACACATCATCATAATACTACTCTTATTTAATATTTCTTCATTTTTTAGGTAATTTAAATTTGATCCGAATATTAAAAAAATCTGTGTTGAATTTATAAAATTAGTTCATTTTCCTAACATAATAATTCATGAATATAATTTAATATTTTTATCAAATTTCATTTAAATATAATCCTTATCATAGATATCATATTATTTTATAAAAACATATTTTCATCTATTATATTATTTCAAATATCAAAATGAAATTTCAATGTCAATATTATCCTTCTTTATAAAAACACTTCCTTTAACTATTTATTGTGATATCAAAATACAAGGAAAATCAACCTTTGTATGTCTATTAGGATCGTATTCTTTATGAATTGAATCCTTTTCATTATATTATCCTTGTAAAAGAAATAATATTTTTTTTAAAAATATGTATTATCCTTTATCTTCTCAGAAATTCCAATGAAAATTACCATTAAATTTTTTGGATATAGTGAATAAATAAAAAAATGTTTCAATATAACTCATCTTGAGATTATAATATTTCAATATCCAAACATGTTGCATGGATTACTTCACTTTATTATTACCCCTTTAAATGATTTCAAATTTAAAACAAATGACTTTTTAATGTGTAATATATCTCACATTAAGAAATAATGTTTTATAAATATAAGAACAAATAAAATTTATATAGTGTCCATCCATTTGAAAATTAATTCTCTCAATATTTATCAATTATATACCTTAAATATACAATATTAAGACATGAAATTTTTCCTCTAAACCATCCATATTATGAGATAAAATATATAATATAATCTCATCATTCTATATGATTAAATTATTCTAATAAGAATCAACAATCCCATTTTTTATTCATAAAATTAATGTTATGGTTTAACCAAGAGGTTCCATTATACAACCTAAGAGGGGGATAATTAGTGTGTCATTGGTATTTTTTTTATTATATTCAACTAGATCCTGTATTCACATTGGAAAGTAAACCATTTATCAATAATTATAATTATATACATGTATAATATTTTTATAAATGTATAAAATCACAAAAATAATGATTTTTAGTTATTCACCCTCACTGAGAAATATCAAAGGATCACATTTCAATGAAAAAGTAATATTTTATTAAATAACTAATCTAATATTTTTGGATTAAAATTTATAGGATAATCTCAATGACAATTATATTTCCATTCGAACTTCCTCCCACCTTCTCACTACTTTCAAAGAGGGTTAAAATGATGATGTTAACATGTATGTAAAACTCACACTGATATCATTCAAATGATTAACACTGAACATCATTAGGAGTTCTAGATGATATTTTATTCTATTATTTTCTATAATTTATGATATTTTGAACAAAAATTTCATCCATGACTAGTAATTAATGTGATTCAATCAAATATACCAACAATACAAAAATTTATATATTATATAATTTCCACTACTAATAAAATATTCTACAGGGTATTATCTTCTCCATCTCTTGCTGTATGGTTTTATTATTTTTTATATCTTATCAACATTTATAAAATTTATTTTGAATACAATGTTCCTATAATATATATATATATATATATAGAATTTCAACCTCATATTATTCAAATCAATCCCTTTGAAAATATAAATAAAAATCTCTATCATTTTAATTAAAATACAAATATAATAACCTTTTCATCAACCTCTATTATATTCTTAGATTTCAAAGTCATCAATTCTATTGAAAATGACATTATTATAGTAATGATAGTTTGTTAAATTACAAAATGTATTGGATATATGATTTTTTAATTAATTTATTTAACTACCATATATTTCATTGTGTAATGTGAATCTTCCTAGCACAAACCCATTTTCTTAAAAAATTTCCAAAATAATAATAATCACAGATTTAATGCATTTTTAAATTATATATTATCAATTGTGGTTGCATTTCAATATGATGTGTTTAATTTCATACTTTTAAGAAACAATCCTGATTTATTATAGTTACATACATGTTAAGACATCAAACTTCATCACATGGAACATTCAATTAATTCATATTTAAAGAACCCTTGTCCAATTATTCCGGACTCATATAACTTTTTAATGTCTAAGATATATGGATGGACTAGTATAATATATCAAATTATTCAATGTATGAATCCACAAATATGATCAGTATTTATTACCTAATCCTAGAAAATTCTTTTATATATTTCATCCTTTTACTACATTATATATTTGTATGACCTTTATGATTTTGCCTAACATTCCATGACAAAACCGAATATTTTTAAAAAAATTTGAGAAGTTTTAAACTATATTGAAAAAAAATCCTTATTCATATAAAATAAAATAATTACATATTAATAAGATTTTTCTAAACATTAACATTGTTGAGGGATAAAAATAATTTATCACGTCGTGAATTATTCTGGATGATTCTGGATTCATCAGAGTATAATTACAAACACTTCCTTATAACCCAAAAAATATTTACATAAAACAAACAACATCAGACAGATTCCAATTAAAGTAATAAATTTAATATAACTTGATTTAAATTTCTTCCATGTTGTATTTTTCATTTAATCCATCATAATATTTACTATTCCATATTTTTTCATTTTTAACATACTATTTGTTTTTTTAAACACTACCCCTATATCACAATATTTTCTCCGCAAAAAATATTTCATCTCTTAACACCCTTTGATAATAAAATTATAGGTGTTCATATGTTCTAGTTCACATAATATAAAAGAATCCATCAAATTGAAACTACTTAATAAAAAAGTCAAATATACTTTTACCAATATAATAAGTTATCTTGATCCAAGGATCATATTAGTGAATAAGTGAAAGAATTAATAATTAATATGTTTTAAAATACTTATCATATCATTTTTATTTTACCAACTACCTATGGTGAGTATATTCCTAATATTTATATAAACAAATGATGATAAATTTATTAGTGAATAAAAATTTTCATATTAAATAATTATTTAAAATAGGGAGAGAGTACATTACAAATCAATTAGAGGAGATGTTTTATTGAAATTTGTTGATAAAAATATTATTTCTCAAACAATTTCAAGAAATAGTTTGGAAAATATATCTGAAATATGATAATTAATTTCAAAGAACAATATATTCATAATATTTTTCTATGTATTCACAATATATAATTATAATAGATCTCAATTTTCTATGTGAGAGAGTATTATATAAAGTTTCTTTATAAACTCAATGGTATCTATTTTGTCATACTAAAACATGTTTGGTTATTGGACCACATCTCCATGATCTTCTATTGATTGAATTATCCATATCAACTATGTAAAAAATTCTGATTAGGAAATATTGTTTACTATTGTATAATCAATGATTCATACACTAGTGAAAAAATATGGTTTCATGTTCTTTTCAATTTTAACATCGGTTTTAAACCAATGATTATAATGTATATTTTATAAGTAAGGTTTTTACCATTATTTTATAAAAATTGACACACAAAAAATTGATTTTTGATTTTAGGTTCAAGTGTCTAGAATCATTTTTCCACTAAAAACTGATGTCAAAATGAGATTCAATGTTAGTTTCTAGCGGAAACTAATGTCAACATTCCTCTTTTTATATATATATTTCGGTGTCGATTTTTCTTTAAAATTCACACTGAAAAGATTTTCTGATCATGTTTTTTGAATTATTTAATAATATAAAATGATTCCAAAACTGATATCTTATGTTATTTTTTTAAAAAATACTGATGTTAATGATTAGATCTAAATTTATTAATATTTTCGACATTGTTTTTGAAAAAAAAACAACATTTAATGATAAAAAGTATTTTATAGAAAATTGAAAATATCAAACTCCAAAAAATATCATTATTACTACAATAGATAATATAATATAAAATAATAAACAAATATGTATCATACAATAAATATATATAAAAACAAACATAGTTTAATAACTAGATCAAAACAAAATAGTATACCTAATTATATTTGGAACTATAATTCAAAACTACATACCTAATAATTTATAATATAATCATTATTTTTATTTCTGAAACATTATTTTGAGATCATTAGGATTAAACACCTATTAAAAAATTAACAATTTTTTGAATCAAATTTATTAGTAAAATGTAATATTAATAATATTCATTAAAAAAACATACATATTAATTTAAATTGCAATCATACTTAATAATGAGTTAACAAACATAGATTGAAGATGAAAAAGTTCAGCATTCAAATAAAACATGGAATCATTGAATGTATATAATACTATTTAATTATATAATGTAAAAAACAAATAGTAAGAAATAAATGTACAAATAATTTATATAACAATCATTATCAAACTCATTGATTATGCTATTTGTGATTATCTCTTTCCTGAATCGTAATAATAATAACCACATTCTACATATCTTTTTTGATAGTGAGAATGTAGTTATAAAATATTTTATTAATAATAAAAACATGGACACAAATAGACACACACAGACAAATATATATATAACCATAATATTATGTAATATAAAAAATAAATACCTTAAATTCCATGTATTGGATTAGATTTTGATTCTTTATTGACTAGGGATACTGTTAATCTTTTTCCATGACCCACAATTTAATAAATATCAACTAAAATAATATGTATTAACAACAATAATAATATTTAAAGAACTTATATAAACTAGTAAAACATAATTTTATAACAAGGTCCTAAATTTTGTACAAACATCACCTAATAGTGTGAAAAAACAATATAATTTTCATTCAATTGGGAAGAATATTCCAATCATCTAATGAACTCTACAGTAATTTTTTTTGATATTAATTACATTATAATGAATATTAGTTCATAATTTCTTAGTGTTCATACCCATCAAGGAATAGAAAAAACCATCACATAGTCTCTATCTTTGATAATATCTCACATATATATTTAACTCTATGAGAGGTATTCACATATTTTACATCCGTTAAAATAAATTCTGTATCAATAAAAAAATAATTTCTACTGGTCTAATTAAGAATTAGAATATTTTGTATGTACAAAATGAAATATATAATATATTAATTCACTAAACACCATATTTTTTTAAATAAATAAAGACTAGAGCATAAATTTAATTACATGGAACACAATGGCTACACTGGAATGAAGAGTTTATCAAAACTAATAAAATATAATATATCCTTTCTAAATATTCCCAATTTATAGGCTATTCAAAAAATATTGTATGTCATCAAAAACTCATATAAATTTTATATATATGTATGAAGCATGAAATAATCTTGGTATCCTACAAGAACTATCAGAATTATATAATGTTATTTATTTATCAACATATAGTTTACATTGTAATAATTATTTTAATTTTAGATACTGAAATATATAATAAATTTGGGAAAATAATATAAGAAATTTTAAATAAAATTTAATTAATATTTAAGGAAACAACCCTTGTATGAAATATATTGAATAAAGAAACCGTGAAAAATTAAAAAAAATGACCCATATAATTTTCAACACTGGTAAACTCCTCTATTGTAAATGGTAGTAGAGAATTAGTATAATTAATATCATACACTAATAATCTGACCTGAACCATCTGCAGAGGTTGGTGATATATAGAATCCCTAAAAACATGTATGACTTAGAACTCTATAATAAAAAAATTTTAATATCAAACATAAACCACAAAATTAAAAGATGGGTCTAATGAGGATGTGAAAGATCGGAGTAGGAAGACCATATTGGCTGGTCTAGATGGGTGGGCTTTACAGGTTTCACAGTTATCTAGGAATATTGGGTAGGCATTGAAGGCTAAATAGGCTATGGTTTTCTCATCAATTTTTCAAACATATCCTATAAAATTGATTATATTTGATCTCCCAAATATTGTTTCAAAATTTTAACTCGTCTATTAAGGATTCTATATTTAGTAATTTTGATTTCATACATTGTTGATCAAAAAAAAATTAACACTAACACCTTCCAAAAAAATAATCTTATGTTTCTGGGGTGTTATGGATTCCCTAATATAGATTTTTAGATGTCTATCATACCCAAATGTATAAAATTTTCCTATGTCAATTTCAGCTGATGTTTATCCTAAAAGGAAAAATTAACATTTAATATTAGTGTTGTTAATTTATAAAATAAAAAAATCATGAAAAAATATATTTAAATACAATTATTCAACCACATACTTATCTTTATTTGTAAGATACATTTCATTTTTTCATTATCTCAATTTTCAATTTTTCATTGCTGGCTATAGGAGATTGAGGACATAACATGTCCTCAACTGAACAACTAGTAGTCTGAGATCTTAATACATCAATCATTTCTTCAATAATTTTTTTCTATAATAAATGATACCCTCTGTGTGAAAATGTATGGTGGTATATATGCTGAGACATCATGTCTTGAAGATATTTCAAAGAGGACTACTATATTAAAATAAACTAATAAGTAATTAATTATATATATAATAAATTATTACCAATAAAATAATTATCATACAAAAAATGCTTCATCAAGTTAGATGGAAACAAATACTTTCAATGTGTCTACATCTAAAAAATCAAACATGAGGCATAAGTTTTCATTTTTTTTCCAAAAACATAATGTTTTGTCAATTTAATATTGAAACCTCTCCATCTAACTACCCTTAAAGAAAGAAATATTTTCTTAATTTTTTTTGGTTTAATAAAATTTAAATGTCATATATAATTGATTAAATTAAATATTAATCATTAAAAAAATATTATATTTGTAAAATGAAATAAAATATATAAATTGACATATTTTACCATTACAGGAAACCAATGGTAATATATCTCCATCATGTTGATGGACTTCCTTCCAATATATAAATGATTAATTGTAAAATTTCTCTTGTAGGACATATATATGATTTTTTTTTTCATTTGGTCTAGTTGCATTATTATTATCATCAAAATTTATATGTAATCACTCTTCTCGACTAGAAATTGATAGTTTTGATAAAAATTTAATGCCACCTTTTCCAACAAAATAAATCGATTTCTAAATATAAAATGGGGAGAACTCCACCTCTAAAGTCTCATTAGTAGTCCTATAATTTTTTTAAAATATTAATATTTTTATTTAATAAATAATTATATTACAGAATTTTTAATAATATGAAAAATATAATATACCTTGGTACAAATTAATCTGAATCCACATCTATATTTATTATCAAAATAGACAAATTTAATGATATTCAATATTCTTTATATAATACAAGTGGATAATTATAAAATTGGAAATCACAAATAAGTAATTAAAAAATGTCGCACACTTGTGTATGTTTTAAAAAATGATGTTATAATTCATTACCACAATTATACCACCTAAAATGTTAAATATAAAAATTTCTTCTAAAATGAACGAAAAATTTAGAATTTTAATTATAAAGTTTATGAATTTTTTTTTCATGTGACAAAATTTAACAAAAATATAATAACATATGCTAGGTATTTTAATGAGAGAATTTCTATCTATAACCATGTAATATTAAATTTAACTCAAAAAATCATATAAATTATAAAATATATATAATTAATCATCAAATATTTATTTAAAAATTATGGTTTTAAATACATAAGTTTTAAAATATATATATATAATGTAAATATTTTCAATATTATTTTGGAGATTAATTTAGTATTTTCCTATATCCCTTCCACAAGATCATTTCGTTCTGTATGCACTATGTCCACTTATATTAATTGTTGTCTGTAAATCGTGTAATAAATGCATAAGAATAATATAAATCAATAACATCATCATCATCATCATCACCTAAAATGGATTAGTTTCTATTGATAAAATATTGACCATTGATCATTTGATGGATCAATGTAATAAAATATTTCATTTTCATGCATCACCATGATAAACACTTCCTCATTGCAACGAACACTCTTTCAAATCATGTAGTTTAAACCCATATTCATCATGTTTCATGCCACTATTACTAAAAACCCAATTATACCAAAACAAGGTGACACAAAAGTTATTACAATCAATTTCCCATATATATTCAAGAAGTAAAAAACTATATCATTAATGCATAAATTGTGTTTTTATCTTTTTCACTCAAAAAATACAGTGATTCAGTGAGGACCTTTACACCACTATTTTGAATGATATTCTTTTCATCCCACTTTTCTATGTCAAATGTGTACCCATTAATTTAAAAAATAGATAATGTGATAAAAATAAGATATTATCCCTCTTCTACCCATTTCAATGTTTCGGATGCAGATATATCTATGTTGAATTCTCATTAAACCATGAATTAAATGAATGTTTATGATCAATAATCTACCAATATTCAATTTTTTCTAATAACAAAAATTTAATTCAATACTATGTGTTGATATATATGATTAAACCTCATCTATATTATTCAAACTGCATAAATGTTCATATATCACGTCATCACATGTAATGATTTTTTTTTAAACCTTGATTCCCTCTACCTTCACTATATACTATTATATGTTGAGAAATAGGGCCACCAATATCCTCCACTTCATACAAATAATCATTACATAACTCAACCACCACATCAGAAACATCTTTTTGAGTAATATAGGGTCATAGTTGATTTGTATTTTTGTTATATACCTTCAATATTTTCTTATATATTTCAAAATGATACATCCATTGTAAATAAATAGGTCCATATATTCTAATATCATGCATTATATTAATAACCATATGATCCAATATATTAAAAAACATAGGTTGGTAATACATATATAGTGGGGAAAAAATAATTTCATCTTTATTCTCCAACACCTATATCATATTTGGATGAATGACTTTACAATATATAAATTTGAATATATTAAATAACATGAGGATAGTATTATTTATAGTTGTTATCAATAAACCACATAGTGTGACTGGATTATTTTTTTCATTATAAAGATTTCCAACCAATTAAATTAAAATAATTCAAATCCACCAAATTCATTACATTATATGAATACCCACTGGGTACTTCAATACAATTAATACATTTAAAAAAATTCAAATTATCATTACTTCATAATGTGTGACAACCCAAAGGTAAATGTGTTTTTTTTCTTTCATAGTGGGATATAACACCCAACGTATTGCCACTGATATCAAGTCCAAAATATCATTTAATCTATATTTTTTTGTTCTTTTTATGTCTAATAATTTTACAATGAAATTGTCACATATATTTTTCTCAATGTGCATCACAACAATGTTATGTTTTATCATTAAAAATCATCAATAAGTTAGTTCTAAAAAGAAATATTATTTCTTCAAGATTTATTTGAAGGCCATAAATTATTTTCATTCCAAATGTCGAATCAATAGTTTTTACAATATAGTAATATTATTCTACTAAAAATTATTGTGTTGGGAAAATTTAATTCCATTAACCTCTTATTTTTCTCAATATATGAAAAGGATAATCGATTCAAAAAAATATTTTATATCCCATGTAGACTACCTTTTTCGATCGTGAAATTGTTAATACGAAGTTTATTATTTCACATATTAGACATTATTTATGAACCTTAACACTATATCAAGATAATTTTCCATATAAAGTAACATTGTTTATACTAAAAATTATCATAGAATTCAAAAAAACCCTTTATTTTATGAATCAAAAACTATAACAATTTTCAACATATAACATTCAAATAAAAAATCATTGGTGAAAGATACATATAAATATCATTTCTAGACAATTTTGGTCTAGAAATTTTGAAGCTCATCATAACATGTTTTTTTCTTCAAGAATATATGTTGAGATATGTTATAATCTAGAAATAAAAAAGGCCATGAATGATGTTGTCTTCTTGGGATCTGTAATAGATTCATTCCATCAATAAATAGTCCCATTAGGAGGCTTCTAAATCAACTAAAAAAATTAACAAATTTATTATCAAAATACAACCACGGTACTTATCAGTAGGGTGATGGATGTTACCATCATAAATTCACTAATTTTAAATCCATATAAACCTATTTGCATCAATTGAAATTGAAAATATATGTTCCAAATACGGAATTATTAGATGGCACAAAATTATTATAGTATGAGATTTGATTTTCGTAGCTGAGAAAGCATCATAGATGAATTATTGAAATTATATAATGGAATTATTTTATGGAAGTATTTTAAATAACTAAATTGATTTATCATAAGGTTATATTACAGTACCTAAGAATGAATATGATTTATTTTTTTCATCCATATTATTATGTGATATCCCACATCTTAGACATTTTCATAAATATTCTAATTTCATCCTATAAAACATACAATAATTGGGAAAATCATATATCTTTTTTTATTCATATCCCAATAGGAATAATATTTTAATTTCCACATAATTTTAATATAGATCTTTTTTCCTTTTAAATGTAGCTATTCTAATAGATCAATAATGTTACAAAAACATTTATCACTGCACTAATTAAATTATTTTAATTTAACTAATCTCAAAAATACTGGTAACACAATATATTTAGTCTTACTTGGTAATAATGACCTATCATAGTCTCTTTAAAATTGGTTAATTTTTTTCAATGGGTTCAACACCTAAATAATTAATTTCTTATTCAATATGATCCTTTGTCTCATTATGAATATTTTCATTAAAATTAGATTTTGAATATTTAGTTATTTCACTACGAGAGACCCAAATTGTATGATTAAGGTTAAAACCATAGAAAATGATATGATTCATGATATATCTATAGATAATCACATTTATATTTATATAATTCCAAGATGGATAAAAAATATAGTCAATGTTTTAAAGATTTTGTTTAAAAATATCCATGAAATCAACTACTCTTTTTTTATATTAACAAGTGGATATTTGTAAATTTATCCAATTATGAAATATTAAATACCTAATATCACAATATAAAGTGTATACATATCAATACATATAAACATTTAAAAAAATATATAAAAATAGATAAATGATAAACATAAAAACATATAATCTAAATGATTGGTGATGAGGTGGGAAATATCTTTGTTTATTTGGAATGAAATAAAAAATAAATTAATCTAGTTAATTATTTTATATAAATAAATAAATTTAAACTATGTTTGATATACTAGTAATATTATAGGGATAATTTTACCATGTGTAGATTGGTTTTTTAAAATTGCTATCATAGGACATTACTTATATTCATGCTAGATCCGTGAAGATAGACATAAATATTCTTCTTTAGTTAACCTAGAATAAATAATATTAAGCATAAATTCAAATTTTCATTATCAACCATGAATGTTAATTTTATAAGGAAATAAATATAGTCCAAATGAGTCATTAATTCTATTTAGATGAATATTGAAAAACACCTTAATTTAAATACCAAAACACAAATAAAATGTGTTAAAAGTAAAGTATACATTCGATCAAAATAATTTCTTAAATTACAGTTTCTTGGACTAATCATTTTTTTTTTAAAAATAATTATTCAATTTATTCCACATCATAGTATTTTTTTCTATTAAGATATTATGTTTTTCATACTCTATATGGTAGGAAAATATGATAGTTCTTTTATTATTATAATTTAATTATTTATAAGATCTAAAAGTTTATAAATCAAATATTTATATAATAAAATATTGATGTTTATCTGAACAAAAAAATTATACATATTAATCAAATCTTATAAATATGATTTATCGTAACAGATAATAAACAATTATAAGTAAATTATCTTCAAAAAAATTACATACCTCATATTTATAAATAAAAAAATTATTTATAGGCTTATATAGAATCTATAAAACAATAATAAAAGTTATTAACTGAAAACATTATTATCAAAATTTGACATAATCAAATAATTTAAAATGAATTATAGAATAAAGTTCATGAAATAAAAACAATTATACAATGTATTATAAAAAATGATATAAAAAATTTATAAAAATATAAAATTCATTCCAATATCATAAAAAAAAGTGTACGACTAAAAATATGAATAAATAAACAAAAAAATATAGATATAAAACTTTCCAACAATTATACAATTATTTATGCAAGAAATCTAAAAAATGTATCCTAAGATACATTTTAACATAAAAAATTAAAATAACACATAAACTAGCATCATAAAAAAATTATTCTTAATTTATATTCAAAAATAAAAAAACATACTAATTTTGGAGTTGAATAATGAAAAATATCTCCTTAATTCTAATAAAATCAACAGAAGTTTTTGGAAATAGAGGGAACCCTTCTACCATAATGAAAAATATGTGAAAATTGAACTAAAATAAAAAACCAAAACAAACCATAATATGTAGTTGTGTATTATCCATAATATCTCAATTATTGAGAAATATGTATTACGGGTGGAAGAATAAAGATAAGTAATTGATAAAGGGGATAAAAATGACTATAATAATTAATCAACTGCTGTTGAGGGTGGTCAAGGGTTATAGAAGCTTTTTGGATCCATCATAGGACAATATATATGGTTTTTAGAAATAAATAAATAGGGATTCTGTAATACTAGTATATTTCTTAAAAGACCTATGGCACAATTTTTATGAAAACTGACACAATAAATAAAAAAAAATATTTTTGGTATAAGTTTTTATAAAAAAAAATCCAAAAGTTTTTATTTTTATAATTGGAACCTGTTTCAATGTAATATTATTCAAATTTGTTTTAATTTAGTAATGATTCTCTTGAAAAATGACACCAAATATTCTTTCAAAAAAGTTTTGGCATCGGTTTTCATGAAAAACATGGCCAAAAATCACCTTTATTTTCATTTAAAATAGTTTTTTATAAACCAACATCAAAATAAAGACGTTAAATCCAACTTTTATACTAGTGATACGTAATTTTCATAAATATCCATCAAAATATATTTATTTTAATGATTAAAATTACACAAACTCAGAATTTACAATCATATATATATATAAGATAATTCATATTATAATATATCCATCAAATACATATCTTTCCATTATCTTGATTAAAAAATGTGTTTCAATGTAATATTTATGTAAAATATTGTACAGTTCATTATGGATGCTTTCTACTCTCTGGTAAAACTAAAAATATATATTGAGATGCCTATATCATAAAGAATATATGGCCTTGTTTCTATATGTTATAGTAAACAATAAATAATTATTACATGCATGTTTTAGTCTAGTCACTTGTTTTCTTCATTTTTAAGTGTATCAATCGAAATGTTATTGCAATTATAATTAGCTCAACCAATTATACTATACAATTTCTAAATACATCTAAAAATATTTTAACTATAAAATTAATGTAGAGTCATCCGTTTTATAAACATATGATATAATAAAATATGTCATCTCTCAAATATTTAACCACTAAAATTATGAAAACATAATATTTGAAAACCAATGAATAGATTTATATTTTTTCCATTGAATATGATATCATCCACAAACTATAATCATGAATTACCCATTATCTTTGATTTCCCAAATTATGTTATGATAGTATAATCCCCTATTTAACTCTAAATTTCTCATACACGTTTCAATCTATATAAACCAATCATAATTTTCATGTCATACTCCATACATTAGAGTAATTGTTTATAATATGAAATCCAACATATTATTTGATATATATGTCTTCATATAACAATCAATTTATATATTTCATTTTCACATCCATTTGATAAATTATAAACATTATATGAATTAACACTTCTATAAAGAGTCCAATTAATTCTATTGGAGAAAATTCTTCCTCAACATCAACCCCTTAAAACTATTAATGACCCTTATAAACTATCCATTATAATATATACTACATTTCCTATTTATCAATATTATATTTGAATATGTATTTAGTTAATGTAATATATTATCATCTATATCTATCCATCATCACCCATGAATAATTTGTTTCAATTTTTTTTTAAATCCTCATTCATTGAATTAACCATAGATTCATCTATTTCTTTTCCATGAAAATTAATTTCTTTACATTTTATAATAGAGAAGTGTGAAATGATATTCTTCATCTATATGTTTTTATTATAGTGGATATATATCCAATATTTTTTATTAGATCCATACCAATGATACTTATTCAATGTTGATCCATAGATTGAATCTCTATTTAAACTTTCCCTTCCCCCAATCCATCAACATCATCATCATAATCAATTAGCGGAATTTTATATTCCCTTAAATTCCCAATTACCTATTCCACACCTTCATTTTATACTTTGGGAATGAATTTATTTTAACATTTATTAGTTTATTTCACAAAAACATTATCATAAATTATTTTAACTATTTTTGTTCCTTTTTTGAATAATATATATGCATTATACTTTTAACAATTTAATAAAAATATACCTTCATAAGTAGAATCACCATACATTCTTCAATTTCCTCATTTTGTGAATGAAACATGTCCATCAGAGAACTTTAACACAATTAAATGAGTGTCCTTTTCATTTTTTCTTTAATATGGAATATTCTCTTCTTTAATACTAAGTAAACCTATATTATGAGGGTACACATACCCTTTAACTACTTATTTCAATCAAATGTGAGACATTCCACTTTTTGTTTAAATCATTGATTACTCTTACATTTTCTACTATTGAGAACATTATCATTTCATGAGATTCTAGTTTATCCTCTCATTTATTGTTTTATATATAGATATTTTATCCCAAATCCCATATCACATTTAGCCATGTACTTGTTTCTTTGATCACCCAACACATATCGTAATATTATTGTACCACCATTATCAATTCCCTTGAATTCATCATTTAGACTCTTTTGATAAATTTTATATTTCTTTTAAAAATTTCATTATATTCAAAACTCTTTGACCAGTCTTAGTGATATGACTTCTTCTTTATTTTCTTTAATTTTTTTATACATTTTTTTCTCAATTTACAAAATAATGATGTAAATGTTATTTTTCTATTATTAATTGATAAAACTATAGATCAATAGTTTTATGTGGCACACTATATATTTTTTGTAATCTTCTTCAACATTCTAATGATATTAAATTTTTCATCACCTTCATCAAATTCCCATACGTATTATTTAAAAAAATATCACCATCATTATTATTCATTTTTTTAGAATAAAAACCACTGGATACACAACCAATTTCATATTTATATCATCAAATATCTTTGGATGATCATCCAACTCTACTTTATATTTATATTTCTTCCCTAATAGAATAATATACAATTATTTTTTGAGAGTAACTGAGTTTCGAAGCCTTTAAAATAGTCACTAACATTATATTATCCCTCTTTCATTCTATAAAAAAGTCATAGAAAATATATTCCACATCCCCTAGATGAGTTAATTCTTCTTTTAGGGGGAACCAAAATGTTTCATTTTATAAATTAAATTTAATCATCATATAAATAAAATAATTTTTGATAATTAGAAAAATTATTTCAAGTCATCCAAAAATGAAAAAAATATGGTAATAATTTTTTTAATTTTCACACTACACATTTTAAATTTATTTTCCACACATGATTATAAATTTTCACATAAATATTTATTGATTCACACCGTATCCTTATCATGTTACTGCACATATAATAATGAAATTTCATTATAAAATAGATCTCAAAAGATTTTTTGGATCACTTACATTTCATATGTGACCAGTTTTCTATTTATATAATTATGGGAAAATTCCTAGATATTTAATTCATCATTATCGAACACATTTTCACTTAAATTGGTTATAGTATCTTAAATATATATTTCAATATATTATAAAAATTTCATCACATGAATGAATTTAAAAATATATCCAACATCATTCATCAAATAATTGAAGTAACTATAAATATTTTGAATTAATATCAACATATGGATTTCATTTATATTTAAAAGTACGTGTTCTTTATCAAAATCCTTATAAATATCACCTTTATAAATATTGTAAAACATGATAGAAATAAATTTTTCTTTTAGGGAATAAATAATGTTCAATTGTATTTTTATACCTAATGATACAGATAAATTATGTTGATGCAAAACTCCATCTTTAAAAAATTTATTATTTACCTTCTTCATTGGAATTCGAATAGAATATATAAATAGAATTATATATATAATTTCTGAGAAAAGATCATGCCCAATATATTGTAAATGTTATCATATCATGTTCATAAACATATAGTATTAAAAATTGGGTCACCCCTTTTAGATTTATATAGCTCTCCATGAGAATTACTTTTCTAAATGATTCATCAAAAATACATATTGTATTGGATACCACATGATGTTACATCAAATCCAAAAAAAAACATAAGTTGTGATGAATTAAGTCATAGTGAAATTACTTAATCTCATATATTATAGTGGTTATTATCTTAAAAATTGAAAATATAACATGAATAAGATTTATTTAGTACACAAAGTCACTAAAAAATATTGAATAATAATAAATCAAGAACAGAACAATTTTTCATGATTTACTCAAACTACACTATATCAAATGGGTAAAAATCCAAATTTTTTTAACATGAATAACAATTATTACATAAATATTTTAAAATTAAACCACTTAAGATTAATTTCATTTTTCATCTATGATTCATTCCCTATTCACTTCTTTTGTTCACTACTTCTCTAAGAAGTTATGATATGTATTATTAACACATAAGTCAAACAAAAAATGATATCAATACAATGTTTTACTCTAAAAAAATATTTGTTATTGACAATTATATCATGATGGCCTCTATAAATTTAGTAAAATTCTAAATAAAACCTTTATTCTATCAGTATATTCAATGTAATTGATGAAAATAAAACATTAGTTTATAAATACACATTATCATAAAAAAAGTTCCACTTTAATACACTTTTCATTCTGATATGATCTAGTCCACCTATATTTCTATATCTATTTTATATATAGAGAAGTACAAAATATAGAGTGGGATTTTAATTCCAAATTACAGAAATTCACTCTCTAAAGACATCAAATGTCTTCTATTTAAAATAAATCCCATCTAAAAACATAATATTGATCTAAAACATTTGTATTAAAATAATAATATAATTATTATCTAAAACCACTAAAAAATAAATTATATTCCATATAGTCTTTTGAAATGCATTGTTTTTATAATCATGGTATTGAAATAAGTATCATAATGTGGTTGTAATGATCCATTATTTTTTTCATTAACATCCATATATGTCATTGTGTAAAGTGAAGGTCAACATTAGAATCCAATTTTAATTTTCTCAAATATCCCAAATCTTAAAAATCAAGTCATTCCATATTTTATAATTGTAAATGTGTCAGGAAAAAATCATTTTCCTCACTATTTGATTAATTTTATTATGATGTTAGAACATACATATATCATCATTCTCCATGCATGTTTTCAACAAAACACTATATTGCATGGTGTGTACTCATAGCTTATTGTTAATAATCCTTGGAATAAGAATTCAAGGCCCCTATTAATTTCCCTTGGAAATTGGGTTTTGTGTGGCCAATAGATTATTCAATATTTAGAAATTTAAGATATCTAATGCCTAAAAATTATATACTAGCTTCTCCCAACCAGCTATATTTAAAAACACTCTACCATTTCCAAATTTCAGCACTATATTCCATTCAGTGAATTTCCTTAAATTCCATCAAATAAAAAAATGGCATTCAAAATATATATATATGTTTAAATAATTACAAAACTTAATAAAATACGTATGTATATATTATAAAATTCTTTCCTATGATGTGACTTTTCTGTTTTTTTGAATATCAACTCCCTCAATAGAGTTACGCATGGGTTGGGGTTGGAAAATATGTAAGGTAATACAAAAATATATATTTTAAACATCTTGATACCTCAATATAAATCTTGACATAATCACTTATTATAATACTCTAAATGAAATTAGTTGAAAAATAGTTTAACCAATACGATATGTGTTTGAAATAATGATCCATATATAATGTAGTAATTAAAAATTCAAATCATTAATCATATTGGTTCCTGTTATAATAAAACACCAAGTATAGAAAAGTAATTTCAATGATAACTATAAATTATATTATAAATATTAATAATGTCCAATCAAATTATCTACAATTTTATTAGAGGGGGAATCATTTAATTTAATTCCGTTCATGTCCCTTTGTTAAACCTCCTCCAACACCAATTATGTCAAAAAACTATAACTATCCCAGATCAATAATCACAAAAATGCATAAACAATGTATCAAAATATAATTTTTTGAGGGTTGTCTTGTCAAACCAAAGAGATACAACCTTAGAATTACATGAAATTAACAATGATCACATTATCCACCATATTCATGTTTTTGATTCAATGAGGACATTTTGTCATTTAAATCATGATACAAAGAGTGAATCTATAATTTTTTTATTGTTATACTAAAAAATAATATAATAAAAATATTATCATTTTAATTTTTTCACAAAATGCATCATGTAGTAATTCTTACTCTTATATTTTATTTACTTCGTCTCATATTATTTTTTGTCATCTTATTCCCCAAAATTATTTAGTTCATTTACCCAAACTCAATTTTTTGTATTATCTATTAACACATACCATAAATATTATAACGGCAAAAATATCTTATTTATTCGAATATTAATTTAAAATTAAATTTATTTGTATTTAAATCCCTCCATATCATCTCTATTTAGTTTTAATTCCATTTGAAAAATATAGACTTTATATTCACCCATAGATGTTATTATAAGATATTAGTATTATAGATAGAGAAGTACTCGATTCACCTATTGATCCGCAAAATGTAATGCACTAGAAATATAAATTTTGGAACATATCATAGGTATATCATCATCTTTACTACACAATTATCATAATCATAGTGACAAAAAATTTTATGGTGCAAGAATAAACATTTCTATTAACCACTTTACAAACCACTGATCCACAATGACATGACCTATTTTAATAATATCATGACTAAAAACAACATCAAATTTAGACAATAACCAAAACTACTTGATGTGATTAAAAATTTTGTTATTTGATAATTCAACGTGAAATATACATCACTATGATTTTTACTGCCCTTTAACTATTTAATTAAATTTATCATCCATATTACTTATGATTTGATCTATTTAACTGTGAAAAAACTCCCTAGAACATCTAATCTAACTAAGTAATTATTTTTTGGATTCTTAATTATTTTATAATTTTAAATTCATGGAAAATTAATTCTTAATTTCAGAATGGAACTAATTTCTTGAACGAATAGTACAATCATTGGATGATTTTAGACTCTAATGACTATGTAACCAATTAATTTACAACATGATTTAATCATAGATAGAATACATTAATATCACATATCTTGAATTCTGGAATGGCTAGGTTCATTTCTACATCATCTTATATATTTCACCAGAACATCTCCAACAGTCCAACATCTATGTTGTAGAGTTATTTAGTACACGACCATGATTAAAACATAATCTTTTATTAACCAACATTACAATAATCACACAATGATAAATATAATTCAAAATGTTCAAAAATAAAATAACAATAAAATATTCCACTAATTTATATAAATCATTTTCTCTATAACATCAATTCAGTTGAAAAAATTCCACATTTTAAAAAACACTACCTCTTGGGGTAAGCCATAAAAATTTAACAGAAAATGGAATTAATATTTTCCATTATATTTCTCATCCCATTTGATTAAAAAATTCAAAATTAGAAAATAATATAAATTTACATCACCATGGAATAAAAAATAGTTTTAATTGTAAGAGAATACATCAAATGATGATAATAAAATACAAAAAATGTAATAAGAATTGAATATAAAATGTTAAAGTACTATGTGGATTTAGATTATAACCCATATTTCTCATAAAAAATAAAATTATTAATGAAGCATATCTAACAACCTATCCCACTAAATAATTCAATTTTAAGAAAATTTAATATATTAATTTTAACCCTAATATGGAAGTATGAGGATCTAGGAGAAAACTACATCAATAAAAAAGATCGAATGACATGATATTACAAGATATATTCATTGGAAAATTAAGCTACATGTCATTTCACTGATACATATTCAATAAAATTCTTTGTTGCATTAGTCCATATTCCAATAAATTGTTTGTCGTCATATTTCTGAAATAAAATAATTAATTGATAAATTATTTAGTTATTTTATATTAAAACATTACAATAACGGGTGAAATTTGTTAACATCATTAAATAGATAAAAATATATATGGAAGATTCCACTCGTAATAATAAAGATCTTGATCAATTGTTATGTCATTAAAAAAATTCCATGATTCTATTTTAAATATTTATGAGTTTTATTTTTCAAACTGTCTATTAGTTCATTAATATTCTAGTTATCACCATACATACATCTTGTGTATCTCAGAAAAATTATTCATATATATATATATATATATATTCATTATGTGGATTACGGTATTTTAAAAATAATATTGATTAAAAATAAAGAATAAATCGAATGATAGTTTTTTTATAAAAATGAACATAAAAACATAAAGTTACCATTAGTAATTTAGAGTGTGTTTTTACATATCAACTCATGGATATAACTGAACTCATTTAAGAAAATAACTCCCCAAAAACCATTGGAATATTGATTAACATAACAGAAGTCCCTGACGAGCAGCAATATCTATGAATTAATCATTTGGAGTATATGACTACATCATCAATGTAACAACCCCACTTTGACTATCCTAGAGTAGGTGGTTTCATTATTACATTGGATTTAGATTAAATAAATTTCGTCCTAAAGGACCAAATATTCTAGAAGTATTGGTAAACTAGACACATACATGAATGTTAAATCTCATTTAATAGTATAAATAAAAACATATTATTTTTTGAGTACAAAATTCTTCCATTTAGAATATCTAGGTATATCAATAATAATAAATAAACTTTAATCATAGAGAAGTGAAACATTTTAAAGGGGTGAGATATAATGCTTACTAAGGCTTTGGGTAAAACCGAAGCTTTCTTAAATCAATAATTCATAATCAATATGGTATGGAAAAAAACTAAAAAACCATCAATTTATTCAATCACATGAACATGAAGAATAATATTATATTAATAAATGATGACAAAATAATTCAACTTAAATAATCACATGAGCTTGAATCTTATCCTTGGATATTATTAAGAATCTAATAATCAAATTAATATTAAAAATAATTTTATAATATTGATGAATTGCATAATGCAGAACATCATAAACATATCGTTGAGGCTTCTTACCAATACATATTACATAAATGTGTAAGGACTCACCTGGTACCCAATATTATGTGTCTCATGAGACCTAATAATGCATCAAGTGAATATATATATATATAAATCCCCACATATCACTTTCAAAGTCCAATTCATTCCTCATGTGAAAAAATAATAAAACAGAATCGACATGCCTTAAAAATACAATAATCATCTGTATTAGAAGAATGAGTCAAATGTGATATCAATACCTTCCCCTGTTAAACTGATAATCAAACATCCAAAAAAATTTTGATGAGTTTTATCATTAGAATAAATCCTCAACATAAGATTCAATGAAGGATATTTACATAGATAAAAATAAATTAAAACGAATATTGGAATATTTCTTGGGGAAAAATCTCTTTTTAAAATTGAAAATGATTATTAGAATATAAAATCCACAAACATAATAATGAAATAATTTTCATGGAAAAAATTGTAAGAATTAAATGTAATATTAATGTAATTGAGGCATCATTACAGATGAAAATTTTATAATATTTTTATAAGTTAAAAAACATTCCTTACACTCATTCAAATGAAAAAACAAAACATTCCTTTTTCCAAAAATGCCAAGAGGGATCCTTTTAAAACAATTTAAAAAAAATATTTTAAAAAAAACTTTCACCAATTTAGAAATAGTAAACACTTTTTTAATTTTTTTTCAAAAACAAGGTCATGAACGAGAGATGTTACTTAATGCATACTTAATCATGAACAATCCTGAATAATGATGAGATTGCGAATTTAACCCTGAATACATGGATTTAATATAAATTGTGAGCCTGATGAATGAATTAAAATTAAATCAATCATTAGATACTATTAATAAAAAAATTCATGATAATATATATATATGTGTGTGTGTGTGTGTGTGTGGTTTTATATACACAACACAACAAAAATAATTGGTTTATATGAAATTCATCACTCAAAAAAAGTAAGATAGGAAATACTTCCCTCAGGATCAATTTTCATTGTACATGTTTGAAACTCTGGTATAATAATTTTCTATTTAATATAAAATATAAACATTATAAAATATATCATAGCGTATATTTTTTAATTATAAAATTTTATTTCCCATTTATTATCAATTAATTGTTAAAATAATTTTTTTATGTGGTAAATGCAATGTTTTTCATGTCTATTTTGATTTGGTAGTTTCATTACTTATTTGTTAATCATAGTTAAATAATATCTCTAATATTATTAATGGTTTAAATATAAATATATTACATATTTTGATAAATACACTTATCCATAAATATAGATATGGACAAATTAATTACACGGTTCACAAAGTCTGTAGGTCATACATATGAATGAACATGGTTTTTATTTATCAATGGATGTGAAAAAATGGTAAGGAATTATTAACCACCAAATAATAAATATTAATTCATATATATATATATATATCATATATATTCACTGTTTAGATATTCATAACTATTAAAGTGAATTGGTGATAAAAAATGAATTACACAACTATGTGGAGACAATAAGCCATACGTACACATGATTGATTTTTTCTATTATCATTTGATGTATAAAAAGAAGGAAATTGTTGTATAAAAAAATAAAAGTATAAGTATTTATATGATACTATATTTATTAATTCTTTTTTAATGAAATATTTAATGAAATTTATAATAAGAAATAATCCTGAAGGAGTTGGTAAAGAATATTTCCACTTCTTCGGTGGGATCTATTTAATTATCTTATTAAGGGACCTAGGATTAAAATTTTGTAAGAAAAAAAACCCCACAAAAATGCATATGGATATTTAGAAGAGTAATTTTGAGGTATTTTATTTATATTTTAGAGGCCACCTTTTTTGTTGTGTAATACATCGGAATATTTATACATCTACTTCTAGACTTAGGCGGAAAGATAGTGTTCAATTTTGGGTATCGGTGTTCACGAAATGAGTTTTATATAAATATTAAATATATTTTATACTATGAATGAGATAAAAATGAGAGAACTTTAAAATGATATCATGGATCAGAAATATGAGGGAATGGTTGAGTCTGGAGCATAGCATTGACCCTAGGTAGGACATTACTTTTGTTAGTATACTACTTCTATAGAAAACTCCTTGGAGGATGTAACTGTAAATAATATAATTAAATAAAAATATCTCACCTGGGACATGAATTATAAAAGAATTTGAATGGGGACTCGAATAGAAAAACAAATATGACCAATGAGTTTGTAGCATGGAGTATAACAAAAGATCGATATATAGTGAGAGGGCGAAGGAGGTTCAGATTCAGAAACAAGTAGCAGTTTATTATAAATAAGAGTTGAAGGAAATGATAAAGGGTTTGGATCATTCACTCCAATAACTGATAAATATTCATCCTCTCATTTTAATGGTAATTTGACACCAAATCCCTGAAGGATTTTGAGGAAACTTCTCATTTGAGTAGATTTGAGTGCAGGAAACGCCACAACAAATGAAAATTCCATTTTGGGTACTTCTTTCAGATTCTTCATTTCATAGATCTATATTTTGTTGTAGATTTTGATAGATTATAATTTCTAATACATTGATGAACATTATCAATGTCCATATTGACATGGACATCAACGAATTTATTTTTGGACCCTCATTCTTCATCATTCATTTTTGTTCATCATTTTCTACTTTTCAACACAATTAAACACTATCTAGATATAAAGAGGAACATAGATCTTGAAAGTTCATAATACAAGAATTTTGGATCTATGACGATATTGAGATTTAGTAGTCGGAGGAGGTGCAATAAAAAGTGGAAGCAGTAGCTACATTTCATCATGTTGAAACATTGACGATACATAATGATGAACGTGTGGAAGTGTATATCAGGATATAAGGATCCTAGATCGGGTCATCAATTCGTTTTTTAATCATTGGAAAGTTCTTAGTGGTCCATGGAAGCAAAACTGGAATACGATGGTCCACAATAGTGGCAACAGGCCTTGAGGTAGAAGTTGTGAAGTGTGGAGGCGGCCAGAGTGAGGCTAGCACGACACTACAACTTTGGGTGCACGGCATAGCACAGGGTGAAATAGTGGGATGGGACGTGGCTAGTTGGGCCTGTCTGAGTCATAGTGTTCTGGTCATAATAGCATCTTTGGTCCTATAGGTTCTCACCCCCATAACACCTAAACATAGCTTCCATTATGTCTTCCATTTACAACCAACTATTCGTATCATTGTAAGGGACCTTTTGACGAAACATTCAGTGTTTTTTATTTCACGTTTGAGGATCAAGCCCACAAAACGTTCAATTAAATATATTTTATTATTATTATTAAAACATTGAAAAACCCTAACTCTTACATACAACTTCCCATTGATGCGCTGTCAGTGGTGTCATGACCCTGAAATTGAGGTGCATTCATCATGACCAATTTTGGGTACTTAAACCAAAATGGTTTTTAGGGACCCATGTCACACCCCGACCTCACAGACTTTCTATTTTTAATTACTTTAATTATTACTTTTGGTTTTAGACAATTTTCCACTGTTGCATGATCACACCGCGTGGTTAGAAGTAACAGCGTGGTGCCTGCACGGACTCCCGGGTGTGTCAGAGTAATGGCGCGCGACTCAGGCGCAATTTCTAGAACCGCGCGGTAAGCACATGACATGACCCTGCAAGCGAGTAGTACCGGGTGGCACGGTCTGAGCGTGGTTTTCTCAAATGCGCGCTTAGCGACACACGAGCCGTGCAATTGGCCAACATTTAAAATGAATGAATTTGGTTTTCATTATTCACACTTGTTACTATTATCCATTATATGTTAATATTTATATTATTTATATTGTTATTTATATTACTATTATAAATATTATTAATATTATATTATTATCATTTATATTATCATTATTATTATTGTATGTTTATTTAGAATATAAAAGATTTTAATGACATTAGTATTATTAATGAATTATTAGTGTTTTCATTTATATTATTATCTTAATTTTTGAAATTTATATATTTATTATTATTCTGGTATATTATTGTTATTATTATCTTATTGCTATTTTTATTATTTTATTATTATTATATTATAATGAAATGAAAAAAAAGAAAAGAAAAAAAACCCCATCAAACCCTAATGCCCATTGCCGGCCAGCCCCCACCCCCATTCTCCCTTTCCTGTTCCACCGTGGGCCGCCCCCCCCCCCCTCTATTCTCTGCGTGAATCACCTCCCCCGCCCACCTTTCCAGTGCCCTCCCTGTTGCCTCCCTGCAGCGCGCTGCTCCTCAGCACTCTCCTCCCTGCAAACTGGCCTCCCTTCGCCGCTCTTCCCTATGCACCCCCTGCCGGTGACCCGAACCAAGCCCCTCCCGGTATCCCTCCGCCTCACCCAGCCGCTGCGCAAGGTGCTCCTCTTCTCCTCCGGCACCACCGCCCCACGCGACCCCCTCTTCTTCTCGTCGTCGCCGCCGCACCCCCCCTGCCGGCTTCCCATCACCACCCGCCTACTTCCCTCCCTCGCCGCGCCGAAGCCCTCACCCCACCTCATGAAGCCCCACCTCCTTCACCTGCCGCGATTCGGCACCCAGCGACCAGCCTACCCGCTTCCACTTCCATTTTTCCCCAACCCTCCTCCAATAGCTTTGAACCTAGCCATCTCCCCCTCCGTGTGTGACTATGCTGCCTCCGCCCCTTCCGTATGGGTATGTGTTGTTGTTTTAGGGGTAAATCCTTATTTTAGTTGGTTTGATTTTAATTGCGTGTGGTGGTTTTGGTTTCCAGGGTGCGGTTGCGGTGCGAATGAGGGTTCGCACCATTTTCGGGTGTTCTATCAATTTTCGAGGTAGGTGTTTCCATGTATAAATTTTGTATAATGAATTAATTTGTGAGTTTAATTATTCTAGCATGTTTATTTTTTTTATTAGTTGCATACTGCGAATCTGGTTTTGTTTGATATTTAATATGTATTTGATTTGATAAGTAGCATGTTGATGCGTTTAGTGATAATTTATGAATTAATTTTTCTTCTTAAATTAGTTTAGCATTTGTATTAATTAGTTTGTTTGATGCATATAAAGTTTTAATTGAAGTTGATATGTATTTATGGTATGGACGTGTTTTCTGTGAACAACCATGCAGAATTGTTTATTTGCATTTCACAAACATTGCAGTTTGTGTTTTGGTTTAGCGTTGTTGTGCAGAGATTCATAGAAGATATATATATATATATATATATATATATTAACAGGTTTTGGTGTGTGTAAACTGAAAAGTGGGTTTTTATAAAAAGCGGTGATGTTTTGATTGTGCAAATGGGTGCGTTGTGTTATAAAATGTTTTATGGGTTGATTGTTAGGTGTTGAGTCGTGCTTTGGTGTGATAATGTTTTGTGTTTTATTTTAAAGTGCTTTCTTATGTGAAACAGAGTATGCTTTGATGTGAACCTTGGTTTCACCATCTGCGGATGTTTTATAAGTTACTAAAATGGTTTATTGCTTAAATCATGTGGTGTGTATGATGTTTGAAAAGTGACTAGTGTGTCTAAAGGTCGTGATTAGATTCAAATATAGAGTTTGGTTGTGTTTTGATATGTGTTTTGGATGTGGTTTTTTTTCTAAACGTGTCGAACTAGTTATTTTGCGTTGTTTGTTTGTATGGATTGTTTTATGTCCGTGTTCATATATTTTGTTTTGCGGTTACAGCATGTCGGCGTGGTACCCTCGCGTTACCGTGATCATCGGTTTGTTCGTGCTTGTGCACCTGCGCGAGGCATGTCGCACCCTTATGTTTGGATAGTGAGTCGAGGTTGGTCCCCAATTGGACTTACCTTTAGATTTAGAATTTATTAATTTCTTATTGTTTTATTAATTTTTAATGAATTAGAAATAATATTAGATAATAAAACTTTAAATTATTATTTAGTGCGAAATGAGCTGTTTATTTTATACCAAATACTTGTGACATTTTCTTGACGGGCGGACACCCAGTTTTGAAAGAATGCTAGTTTGGCCTTTAAACATAATTCACGGAACTTCTAATGTGCTTCTAGTTTTAAAGATAAATAATTTCTTCTGAGCAAGTGTTTTGAGCTTTTTGAGAAATGAGGTTTTACTTTAAAATTGGTGAAGGCCCGTTTGGCACTTTAATTAAATGAATTATCTTGGAAATCCCACTCGGGGGTGATTTTTAGTATGCGTTGTTTGCGTGAGCTATATGTGATGTTTGTGCATCGTGACTGATTTATTTACATTGTAGACGCACCCCCTTTTTATTGCTTGTGATGACATGGGAACCTGGCATATTGAGTGAATTTTCTGAGAACGATTGCGGCACTAGTTTAGACCACGCACTGGCTAGTGGCCCCATAGCAGGGGAATACTGAGTTATTGCTACTATGGGGATTGGGACCCTCGGTTAGGCCATGTTGGGCTATGCCGGGCATTAGGGCGTTATGACATCATCGAGTCAGGGCATGCCTTCAGGATGAGTCACATGTATAGTACGTTCTGGATTGTTCACGATCTCCTAGGTTCGACCCATGTTCTTTTAGTGTTTATTTGTGTGTGGCGGATGATTGAGAGGTCGAGTTCGGTTGTTGACCCATGTGTGCCACTTTTATCATTTCCCTTAGTGTGTGTTGTGTGTGATTTTCCTTTTTGACTAACAACTGATGTTTGAATTTCTAAATTTTTCGCAAAATGTTTTAAAAATGCAATGCACCTGTTTCTTTCAACATTAAACTTGATCTAGATTTAAAAGGTCAATGGTCTGTTACTTTTTTTAAAAATGAAATTGTGTGGAAACAATAATTTATATAATTTAGTTCAAACCTCGAATTGATAAGTCCTTTATTTATTGGTATGTGCATTGGGAATAGAATTAGTCGGGCCTACCTACTGAGTTTTAATACTCAGGCCTATAGTGTTTTCTTGTTTTTAGTTCTGTTGTAGGTTCCAGATTTTGTTGTTCGCCTTGAGCGCTGTTGGTTGTGGTATTGGGAGGTGACCCATGGGGTCACGTGGAGTTTTAGTCGTGGTCAGTTTAGTGGCGTTGTTGGCTGCTCTTTCTTTATTTGCTTTTTCACCGTTTGTTTCTGCTGCTTAGTTTATTTTTATTTTGGGCTAAATCGTTCCCACCTGTTTACTTTTGATACCCGGCACTAGTTGCCAGCCCGTGGGGATAGGGAACGCCCTTCGGGTCATGTCGCGGGTCGGCTCGGGTGACCGGTTCAGGGTCAACCTGGGTTGGTTCGTGACAAAATGTTATCAGAGGAGGCCCTTGTTATTTGGGATGTCCGGTAGATGGAGATTAGGATTGTCGGGACTCGAGAGGTAGGTATGGGAAGGATGTCATGAACCGTCGCCCGTTCCGCACCTCGAGTCGCCAGGGATAGTCCAGGAATTGAGTCTGTGGTTCAGTCTGGCTTGTTTTGGATTGAGGGATGACAACGGAGGTAAACCGATGTTACATCATGATATCACATGGATTAGTGACCCATGTGGAGTCTGGGTACCCGGTTTGAATTCCTCCTAGTGGTTGACACATACTTGGGGCATGAACCACTATCATGTCGCCATGTTAAGTGTGACAACTAGTCCCTCACCCTGATGGTTTGATGCGAGTTGAGTTTCGTTTTCGTTTTGGTTAGTGTGAGTGCGTTTTTGGAAGTGAAAAAGAGTTTTTGAGAAATGGGACTGATTTATTTTAAATGACATTAAATTTATGAAATGAGTTTTAAAACTGAAAGCCTTTGGTTTGGAAAAACTGGTTTTTTCTTGGAAATTAGTCGAGAATGGTTTGGGGTGAAACTGCAGGTACCCCTTATGAACATTTGCACATGTGAGAGAATGCATAGAATTGCGTTTTGGTGCATGTATGAATGGAATGTGGATAATGACATGTGCAACGGGTCATGAGATTACCTGGGTGTTTATTTGAAATTAAAGGCTTGACCATGTTTTTTCTAAATTGGCTTTAAAAGAGGAAAATGGTTTTGGAAAGTGATTTTGGTTTGAAAGGGATTTGGTATTTAGAAACTGGTCTTGAAACAAGAATTAAGAAAAGAGGTGGTTTTGGAATCTAAAATGAAATGGGAATTTTGGACAGGGAATTTTGGGTTATGTTTGCGGTTGTTTGTTTCTTTTAAGCTGGTTGTTATGGATGAAGCCACTTTCTTTGAAGTTGCTTCAATTGATATTTGTTTGGGCTTGGTGATATATATACTGTTCAGAAATGCCGCCCAAAAAGGTCCCCAGAGTTGATGATTCATGCCCAGTTTTTGGTCCTTGTCGAACGTTGTTTTTCCTTCATGGTGATTGGAGTCTGTTAGATATAGTGTAGTCGATTGAAGAAGTCGAATGCATCTTCAGGGTATTGGGAACTCCCGAATCGATCTGAGTGCGTATTGTTTTGGGTATGTTTGAAGGTCCAGCTCTGGATGAGTAAGAGTTGTTCGCCCCACCATTACTGTAGGTTGGGATTATGTGGTATGTCTTTAAAGACGTCTTGGTTTGATGGTTTATACTTGTGGAGGTGAAGACGAAGAAAATGGAAGAGCTCATGCGTGTTCAACATGGCCAGCAGATAGTGAGAGTGTATGTGGACCATTTCAAGGACCTTGTGTCCCTTTATCCAGGGTAGTGTCATAGGACTGGATGAAGACATCTCCCTCCATCAGGGGTCTTCATCCAGAGATTAAGGAGCGGGTCCTCCTTTCAAGGACCATCACTATGAGAATCTAGTGGATGAGATGTTCTTAGCTGTGTTGGTTTCTGGAGCGCAAACAGTTGACAATCCACCGTATCCAGTTGCTCATGAAGGTACCCCATCTGATGAGCAGAGTGTGTCAGGTAAATTTGTT
Organism: Viscum album; assembly: GCA_963277665.1. NCBI lineage: Eukaryota > Viridiplantae > Streptophyta > Magnoliopsida > Santalales > Viscaceae > Viscum > Viscum album. The sequence goes on from OY728140.1 coordinate 1,767,407,465, forward strand.
TCTAAATATTTCTTTGCAGTGGATCTAACCCCCAGTTCATCGGACCGTCTAATGGTGTACTGTCAGTATGGACGGTTAAGGAATACAAGCCGCTATGTCACACCCCCCCCCCCCCGAAGATGTTCCATCATTGCACGCTTCTGGATCATCTAGAGAAGATTTGCAGGAAGAGTCACCTGAGGAAGACACTGTGACAAGAAGATTCCAGTGCCTGACTGTGAGGCAGGAGATGCTTCAACCATCAGATCCCCAACCACGGGTCTTGGGGTGAAGCTCGCGCGCAATCAGGAGTTGACGGGGGTGTGAAGCCCCAGTTCGGGTTTGGGTGTTTAGAGTTTCTAACGAAACATTTAATGTCCTTCCGTTCTCGGTCTTTCACAGTTAAAGTTTTGGCATTGTTGTCGGTTCATTGTGTTGTTGTGAGGTTGGGATGAACGTATTCGTTTGTAATCCAAACAGTCTCGCTTGTCGGATTATGGTGTTTAGGATCGTGCGCTTTCTTAAAGGTATGTTTGGACCTTGCATGGGTTAATCTTGGTTTGGCGATGTTCGTTTGGAGATATGCCTACAGAGGAGACTAGATTTGCGGTTATGCTCAGGTTAAGTTCTTCATGGAGGTTTTTATCTAGTGTTCGGGCTTTCTTTGCTCTGAGCCGAGAATTCCATGTTTTTGAGGAGGTTCTGTTTCGCTCGTGCTATAGAGGTTAGTCTGGATTGGTTGGGAGTTTCTGTGTCGCCCCCCTTCCTGAGGTGGTACGTTTAGGTGTTAATTTCCACGCTAGTTGAGTTCTTGTGGTGGGGAGAACCCTCTTGTGTTCTCCCATTCTCTTATGTTGCAGTTTCTGTTAGTTTTATTTGGGCATGGATTCTTGTTTGCTCCATCGTTCGGCTGAGTGACATTCTGGGGGAAGAAAGTGTCAGTGGTGGGGAGAATTGTCACACCCCGACCTCACAGACATTCTATTTTTAATTAAATTAATTATTACTTAGGGTTTTAGACAATTTTCCACTGTTGCATGATCACACCGCGTGGTTAGAAGTAACAGCGCTGTGCCTGCACGGACTCCCGGGTGTGTCAGAGTTATGGCGCGTGACTCACGCGCAATTTATAGAACCGCGCGGTAAGCACGTGACATGACCCTGTATGTGAGTAGTACCGGGTGGCATGGTCTGAGCGTGGTTTGCTAAAATGCGCGCTTAGCGACACAGAAGTCGTGCAATTGGCAAACTTTTAAAATGAATGAATTTGGTTTTCATTATTCACACTTGTTACTATTATCCTTTATATGTTAATATTTATATTATTTATATTGTTCTTTATATTACTATTATAATTATTATTAATATTATATTATTATCATTTATATTATCATTATTATTATTGTATGTTTATTTAGAATATAAAATATTTTAATGACATTAGTATTATTAATGAATTATTAGTGTTTTCATTATTATTATTATCTTAATTTTTGTAATTTATATTATTATTATTATTCTAGTATATTATTGTTATTATTATCTTACTGCTATTTTTGTTATTTTATTATTATTATATTATAATGAAATTCCAAAAAAGAAAAGAAAAAAAACCCATCAAACCCTAATGCCCGTAGCCGGCCGGCCCCCACCCCCATTCTCCCTTTCCTATTCCGCCGCCCCCCCCCCCTCTGTTCTCTGCGTGAATCGCCTCCCTCGCCCACCTTTCCAGCGCCCTCGCTATTGCCTCCCTGCAGCGCACTGCACCTCAGTGCTCTCCTCCCTGCGAACCGGCCTCCCGTCGCCGCTCTGCACTACGCACCCCCTGCCGGTGACCCACACCAAACCCCTCCCGGTATCCCTCCACCTCACCCAGCCGCTGTGCCAGGTGATCCTCTTCTCCTCCGGCACCATCGCCCCGCGCGACCCCCTCTTCTTCCCATCGTCGCCACCCCCCTCTCGGCTTCCCATCACCGCCCGCCTACTTCCCTCCCTCGTCGTGCCGAAGCCCTCACCCCACCTCCTGAAGCCCCGCCTCCTTCACCTGCCGCGATTCGGCACCCAGCGACCAGCCTACCCCCTTCCACTTCCATTTTGCCCCAACCCTCCTCCAATACCTTTGAACCTGGCCGTCGCCCCCTCCGTGTGCGACCATGCTGCCTCCACCCCTTCCGTATGGTTAAGGGTTGTTGTTTTAGGGGTAAATCCTTATTTTAGTTGGTTTGATTTTAATTGTGTGTGGTGGTTTTGGTTTCCAGGGTGCAGTTGTGGTGAGAACGAGGGTTCGCACCATTTTCGGGGGTTCTATCAATTTCCGAGGTAGGTGTTTCGGTGTATAAATTTTGTTTAATGAATTAATTTGTGAGTTTAATTATTTTAGCATGTTTATTTTTTTTATTAGTTGCGTACTGTGAATCTGGTTTTGTTTGATATTTAATATGTATTTGATTTGCTAAGTAGCATGTTGATGCATTTAGCGATTATTTATGAATTAATTTGTCTTCTTAAATTAGTTTAGCATTTGTATTAATTAGTTTGTTTGATGCATATAAAGTTTTAATTGATGTTGATATGTATTTATGGTATGGATGTGTTTTCTGTGAACAACCATGCAGAATTGTTTATTTGCATTTCACAAACATTACGGTTTGTGTTTTGGTTTAGCATTGTTGTGCAGAGAGTCATAGAAGATACACACACACACACACACACACACAGATATATATATATATATATATATATATATATTTTAACAGGTTTTGGTGTGTGTAAACTGAAAAGTGGGTTTTTATAAAAAGCGGTGATGTTTTGATTGTGCAAATGGGTGCGTTGTGTTATAAAATGTTTTATGGGTTGATTGTTAGGTGTTGAGTCGTGCTTTGGTGTGATAATGTTGTGTGTTTTATTTTAAAGTGCTTTCTTATGTGAAACTGAGTATTCGTTGATGTGAACCTTGGTTTCACCATCTGTGGATGTTCTATAAGTTATTAAAATGGTTTATTGCTTAAATCACGTGGTGTGTATGATGTTTGAAAAGTGATTAGTGTGTCTAAAGTCGCGATTAGATTCAAATATAGAGTTTGGTTGTGTTTTGATATGTGTTTTGGATGTGGTTTTTTTTCTAAACGTTTCGAACTAGTTATTTTCTGTTTTTTGTTCGTATGGATTGTTTTGTGTCCGTGTTTATGTATTTTGTTTTGTGGTTACAGCATGTTGGCGGGGTATCCTCGCGTTACCGCGATAATCGGTTTGTCGTGCTTGTGCGCCTGCGCGAGGCATGTCGCGCCCTTGTGTTTGGACAGCGAGTCGAGGTAGGTCCCCCATTGCACTTAGCTTTAGATTTAGAATATATTAATTGCTTGTTGTTTTATTAATTTTTAATGAATTAGAAATAATATTAGATAATAAAACTTTAAATTATTATTTAGTGCGAAAGGATCTGTTTATTTTATACCAAATACTTGTGACATTTTCCTGATGGGCGGACACCCAGTTTTGAAAGAATGCCAGTTTGGCCTTGAAACATAATTCACGGAACTTCTAATGTGATTCTAGTTTTAAAGATAAATAATTTCTTCTGAACAAGTGTTTTGAGCTTTTTGAGAAATGAGGTTTTACTTTAAAATTGGTGAAGGCCCGTTTGGCACTTTAATGAAATGAATTATCTTGGAAATCCAACTTGGGGTTGATTTTTAGTATGCATTGTTTTTGTGAGATATATGTGATGTTTGTGCATCGTGACTGATTTATTTACATTGTAGACGCACCCCCTTTTTATTGCTTGTGATGACATGGGAACCTGGCATATTGAGTGAATTTTCTGAGAACGATTGCTGCACTAGTTTAGACCACGCACTGGCTAGTGGACCCATAGCAAGGGAATACTGAGTTATTGCTGCTATAGGGATTGGGCCCCTCGGTTAGGCCATGTAGGGATATGCCGTGCGTTAGGGCGTTATGACATCATCGAGTCAGGGCATGCCTTTAGGATGAGTCACATGTATAGTACGTTCTGGATTGTTCACGATCTCCTAGGTTTGACCCTTGTTCTTTTAGTGTTTATTTGTGTGTGGCGGATGATTAAGAGGTCGAGTTCGGTTGTTGACCCATGTGTGACACTTTTACCATTTCCCTTAGTGTGTGTTGTGTGTGAATTTCCTTTTTGACTAACAACTGAAGTTTGAATTTCTAAATTGTTTGCAAAATGTTTTAAAAATACAATGCACCTGTTTCTTTCAACATTAAACTTGTTCTAGATTTAAAAGGGAAATGGTCTGTTACATGTTTTAAAAATGAAATTGTGTGGAAACAATAATTTATATAATTTAGTTCAAACCTGGAATTGATAAGTCCTTTATTTATTGGTATGTTCAGTGGGAATAGAATTAGTCGGGCCTACCTACTGAGTTTTAATACTCATGCCTATAATGTTTTCTTTTTTTTAGTTCTGTTGTAGGTTCTAGATTCTATTGTTCGCCTTGAGAACTGTTTGTTGTGGTATTGGAAAGTGACCCATGGGGTCACGTGGAGTTTTAGTCGTGGGCAGGTTAGTGGCGTTGTTGGCTGCTCTTTCTTTATATGCTTTTGCACCATTTGTTTCTGCTGCTTAGTTTATTTTTATTTTGGGCTAAATCATTCCCACCTGTTTACTTTTGATGCCTGACACTAGTTGCCGGCCCGTGGGGATCGGGAACGCCCTTCGGGTCATGTCACGGGTCGGCTCGGGTGACCGGTTCAGGGTCGACCCGGGTTGGCTCGTGACAACCCATGAGGCCCGGTTTGGGAATTTTCGGTGAAATATATCTTTTTCAAAGGGTACCCATTTTTTATTAATCAATAGATGATCCCATGCATTTTTCATGAGGATCATAGTCGTGTGATCTTTATAATGTGTTCCAAGATTGGTGCATGGGCCCCACATTTGACAGTTCCGGTATGATGTTGATAGATGTAGTTTCTTCACTAGGAGGATGTTTTAGAAAAATGAATAATAGGTCATGTGCTCATTTTCCCATGGCTCACAACATCATATTCCATTTGGTTATATCGGTCCATTTTGATAAATCATTCTATTAAAAGTATGTTTTTCCATTCAGACCAACAAAGAGCATTGTGTGCTCATCAGCCTTTTAGCCAGTTGTGCCATGTACTTTGGGAGTACAATTTCATGCCTAGTTGTACTATTTCAGAGTTTGGTACCTGAGTGTGGCTAGGTACACTACTAGGATATTATATTGAGTCACACATCATGTGAGACCCACACACAAGAAGTACCCATTTACAAAATCTTTTACATCTCATATATCCTATTTTGTACACTAATATTTTGGCTCACAACTACCCTATACTGAGTGTTCTGCCACATAGAACCTGATGATTCCATATTTATTGGCTTTAGATATATGATGTGATATGTTCTTTCATGAACCACCCATCATTGACATAGAACCGGTCACCCGTGCCAGCTCGCGACATGGCCTGAAGGGCCTTCTCGATCCTAATGGGCTAGAAACTAGTTCCATGCATCAAAATAAATCAATTACAGAAGATTTGGCCCATAAATTAAAGACAAGAAAATAAATAAATAATGAAAATAAAAATGATAAATATTAGTGGAAGGAAATTAAATTTGTACACACCTTCATTTGACACTACGTATCACCACCGACCCCAATCCAACGTTTCACTATGGAGACCGAAACTGAGCATTAACCCACACCCGAAGCTAAAAACAATAATAAACTATAGATGTGATTATTAAAACACACTAGTTTATCCAAATAAACTATTCTTAAATTTATTATTTTAAATAAAAATTAAATTAAGGTTTGATCTACAATATATGATATAAATTTTCACACATTCTCCCTTTAAATAAAATCATGGTATTTTCCCCCTTTTTATATTAAACTAACATCTTTTCCAATAATGAAGCATTAACCATTCTAATGAATGAAGGATAGATAATTTTAAAACATTTTAAAAATATTTTTACACATATTTTTTAAAATTATTTTACCCACATTTGCAAAGGGATTCACCATACAAGACGGAAAAAAGAAATGACCACACAAGGGAAATGGAGTACAGCGAACATGAGATCCTAACCGAACAATAAGCCTCAATCATCTACCTCCAATAACTTAATGAATAAAAGCATGAGAAAACCTAGTATCTTGTGAATAATCTAAATCATACATTACATGTGATTCTTCTAGAAGGAATGATCTGCCTTATAACATCATAAAGCCCAAACACTCGATTGTCTCCCTACCTGGACTGACCATGTGGCCTAATCCGATATCTTTGACAAAAATATGAACCCCTACGATGTGCCACTAGCTAGTGAGAAATATAAACTAGTGTATCTCTAGCTATGCTAGGTTTCCATGTTAAGACTAAACAGGGGTTACTCAACAATATCAAACAAGTATCTAAACACAAATACATTCATCACACACAACGTACAAGCACCACAATGTCACCCCCCAAGTAACCCTAAGGAACAATTATCCATCCTTTAAACAATAATAGCTCAATGGAAGCCTAAAACCAAGTGGACTCCAATATTTTGTCAATGAAAATGGAAAGGACACATTCCAAGGAGGGTTTTCCGATGAAACCATTTTAATTAAAGTGACAATCGGGTCTCACACAACCCTCACACGCTATACCATTTCTAAATGGACCACATTCTCACCACATTGAAAACAAGAAACACAGTTCAAATTTTATTTTAGAATCCCAAACAAGAGTTTTGAATCCAAAACTCATCTAAAAAGGCCAATATTGCATTTTATCAATAAATTGATGTGAAAAAATCAAACCCTATATGATAATCATTTACATGAATGAAACCACTCTCATTCAAGATGGAAAATTTTACTAAAAATTCAATATAAATAATAAATATAAAAACTAAGTGATTAATTCAAGAAACAATTGATTCATAAATTTAGCGATAGAATCCTAGATATCCTATATCATAGGATGGATAAGCTAATTCTTTTGAACTCAATTCACAGGTTGTTCACACACATGCACGCCCATATATATATATACATATATATCCTAAAACTGATGAACATGTTCCTCGTGCCCTGAGGGACCACACACTGAGAAGATATATAAATATTTAAACACGTCCATACGTGGGAATATGTGTGTGCACCATTAAAACCTACTACAACTCCCTAAAATAAGTCACAAGGAATAAAAAACCATAAATAACTAAAATAAAATTATTCCAATCAAACCAATAAAAATTATATTCAAAAAACAATGGAAATTTTATTAAAGACAAAGCTAAATCAAAGCACTATTTCTAATGTACCCTCTTCATTTAAATTCACATCCATGTGTGCACCTAGTTCTCCCATGCTTGCTCCAACAATTAATGATACATTCTAATACCTATGAAAACACTCAAAATAATTTTTTTCAAGAAAGATTCATTTACTATCAACCATCCTTACAAACCCATTTAATTACAAAAACTTACAATCTACTTCAAAATAATGAGCATCACTTCATAAAAAAACCTATCAAGTCCATATATGATAAAACAGATTTATTTAACTTTTAATGAATAGAAAATAAATTATGAAAATCAAAGGGTGGATAAACACATAGGCATGAAAAAAAATCCGTTATAAAGGATATATTTAAAAAAAATTCAATAAAAAACAACACCAAAATAACATAAATTGAATTATCATGGTGTGAATAATATTTTAAGAGGTACCAATGTAAGATTTGACACTAGATCAAACACGATCAGAAAACACACAACTACGCGTAAACCAAGAATTTCCTCCAAACCTATTTTAAGAAGTTCTAAAAAACTAAATACACTATAATAAAAAATTTAAGGGTGTTATAATGCTGCGAATAATGTTTAATTATTAATCAAACACATGAAAGAATCCATGCTTTTTTAAAGAAATGGAATGGATGGAATCATCAAAACTTGAAGTTCTGTGAATGTAGAGATGCTTCAGTTGAAGGATGAACACACCCTAAAGACCAATCTGCATACCATGTAAAATGATAAAATTCCAAATCACTATACCTAAAACCCTACTATTCAGATAAATTTAGAAAAACATGAATTTAATGGAAAAACACACCTGGGGGAAGGTGGTGTAATGAGCCAGTGTAAGGTGGTGGTCTTTCCACGGAGAAACTGGAAGAGGAGGGGCATGTGATGCAGATGGTCACTATAATGGATGGAATGTTGTCGAAAGGGTGTGTCACCATTGTGATTTTCTAGCCAGAGAAAGGAAAAAACAAATGTATATTGGGGCATGTGGATTCGAAAATAATAGAGGTCCTTCCATGAGAGGTTGTGCCTCTTGAATGGAGTTCAGGGAGAGGGTTTGTTATTTGAGATTTCATGTAGTTAGAAGGGGGGAAGTGGGAGTCACTATTTAGGGAGGTGGAAGGGTGAGACCAAAGTAGGATTAGAAAGAAAAAAAATTAAAATTAAATTTCCTAAATTAAAATATAAATTAATTGAAAAAAAAGAAATAATAGTAATAATAAGTATAATAATAACATAACAATAATAATTTCCATGAAAAACATAATAGTAATAGAATTAATAATAACATAATAACAATAATAATAATAAAAGAAACAAAAAATGTTATTATTATTACTAATAATTATAATAATAACATAATGATAGTTATAATAATAATATTATTATTAATAATACAATTATAATAATAATAATTATTATAATAATAACATTAATAACATTTATTTCATTTCATTAATAAAATTAATATTAAAAACAAATTTAAAAAATAATACTATTAATATAAACTTATAACTAATATTATTAAAACACATTAATAATAATAATAATATATAAAAAATAATTTTATTATTACTAGGGAATACACATTTATAAAATTTATATCTTTTAAGAATTGTGTAGTCGCACTGTCACTTGGGAAGACCATATGGTTAATGCTAACAGTGCAGTTCCTCTGCACCGGCCTCAAACCCACCAATATTAGAAAACATCTAAAATATTAAAGCAAAACTAATTCCAAATATTGAAGTGGCTAAATGAACCCAATAGATAATAAGATAATATATTTTTAATGGTTGGGGTGTGACATTTCTCCATTTAAAAAATCATTATACCCCAAAAATAAACCAAGCTGAATGTTAGTCACGAATTGAGTCCATGCTCTAACACAACTAGAAGATACAAGGACTTCATGGGTGACTATTTATTCCCCAAGTCACACCAGAATTATGTAGAAAAATCAAAAAACAAATACAAATGGATAAAATGAGGGTGTTCTCCCCACCATATGAATTCTACAAGCATGGGAATTAAAACCTAAAACACACCACCAATATGAGGGGGTGAACGTGGGAAGTACCAACTGAATCAAACATCCCAATACAATGAATGTATATATCCACATAAAGAAACATAAACCAACCATAAATCTCTTACATAATTACAAACATTGACTTTTCCATAAGCACTCACATATCCAAATGATCACCAATAAACCAAAACAATATCATATAAGGTCAAGCACATTTTAAGAAATAAAAAAGATACTAAAAGACACAATATGTCAAATGAGATTTTTTGAATCGAAAGAGAAAAAATTCCTCAACATCTCCCTGGAAAATAATTGTCTTATAATTGAGGAATAACCTCAATAATAGAAAACAATAATGAAAAGAGTTTAAAAGATCCATTCCAAATAAGGGTCATAAAACCCAAATAGAGGCTTCACACTTTTGGAAACTCATAACTATGCACAAACTTCACCCCAAGTCTTGTGGTTTCATATATGATGGTTGTTGTATCTCCTACCTCACTGTCTAGCACGATCATCCTCTGAGCAGAACACCTTCTATAGGTGACACTTTCCGTAAAACTTCTCCAGATAATCCAGACATCTACAACGATTACATTTCTTCTGAGGGGTGGGACCTGGTGTCATCGAGTGCCTGATCCTTCCCCACTGGTGACACAAAACTGAATGATCTGATGGACTAAAAGCCATAACCAATACAAATGACTCCATTGATATAGGTTCTGCTAGTATTCACTCCTCTCCATATGGGGAACCCTTATGAACAAGCAAGAGATACTTGATTGCCAAACTGTTTGCACCCCTGGGACCATCTCGGCTAGAAATGTGTTATCCACCACCTTCTTGAAAAGAGGGTCCTTTCTTGAGGGGACCACTTCATATCCCCTAGATTAATTCCCCCATGGAAAAGAGTAAACAACTCATTAAGGTGGTCAATGTAAACATACTGACCACCAGCCATATCGAACACCCCGCCACACTATCATATTCCTCAATTACACCTCCTCAAGTATGATCCTTTGGATGAATTTGGTCTTAGAAACTTCCCATTTCCCCCCCAAAATCCACAATAAAGGAAAAAACTATCTTCGCTGGTCAAAATATGTACTCTAGAACAACCCCAAAATAGTACAAACCCTAATAGCCTCGAGAGTTCCCATCACCCGAAAGACATGCTTAACCTATTCAAGCCATATACATCCCTTTAATGGACCCTAACACCATAAAAATAATATACAATGTCCAAGAAGGACAATAAATTGGGCATGACTCATCAGAAACATTGGAAACCTTTCTGGGAAGAATTTTTTAAACAACCTCAAAACACAAAACAAAAAAATCAACATCCCATCAAATCGTAACAAAAATATAGTGTCATTCTAAACAACTGGCTCGCACACCAAACACTAAAAACAAAACTCAAAAATTCACTTTTCAAAAATGACCATTTAATTTCAATTTCAAAGCCACCTTATTTAAGGGATACACTCTATACAAGAAAACCCCACATTTAACAAAAAAACAAAAAATCTCAAACAAAAACCAATTTATGGAATCATTTTCCTCTTTCAAAAATAACTTTTAGAAACACAAGGCCATTCCTTCGGTTACAAATAAGAACCATAGTCATCCCAAGACATATTGTACATGTGTACATATGATTTCATATATACATGACAACACACACATTCCATATATACCCTCTCATGTGAAAACGATCATAAAGAGTTCCTAATGTTTAACAAAAACCACTTCTTTACAAATTTATATCCATTTAAAGGAAAGAAATCATTTCAAACCCATTTCCATTTTCAAAAACACCCTTACACCAACAAAAATCATGATGAGGCACAACCCACACTAAATTACTAGAAGTAGGGACTAATGTCCATGCCTAACTCAGTGAAATGGTAGTGGGCCATTCCCTATGTTGGTCATAATGGTATGAAGAACATTAACTGTGAACATGGACTTCACATGGGTCACCAATACAGGTGGGGTCACAATGTGACCCCATCTCACCTCAGTTTTCACCCCACCATCCAAAAAAAGATCAAAAAATTCGATTCATGGACTACCCCTGGTGACATGAGGATCAGTGCGAGAAACATTTGGTGACACTCTTCCAGCACCTACCTCTCGATTCCCAATAGTCATAATCTCCATCTACCAGACACCCCAAATATCAAGATCCTTCTCTGATACCATTGTTTAATGATTTATACAGGGTTAACCCTAAACTAGACACCTGTTCCATCTCACTACATTACCCGAAATGTGTTCATAATCCCAAAGGGTTGAAAACTACTATCGGACATCAAAAATATATAAATTGGAATGATTTGGCCCATAAATGAAATACATGAAAATAAATAAAATATGATAATAATCAAGACAAATAGAAGTGGAAGGAAATATTTTTTACATAAAATCATGTGACTCATTGGGTCACCACCTACCTGAAACCCACATCGCACTTCGGTGACAGAAATCGAGGAGGAAGAAGTAATCGAAGCTAAAAACATAGATGAACTATAAGAATGACTGTTAAAATTCAGTATCCTTTCCCTATAAACTTTTCTCAATTCACTTACTTGAAAAAAATAATTATTATTTACAGGTTTGAAATGAAATATTTAAAATAGATTTTCACCTATTTTCCCATTAAAAATCACATTCCATTTCCCTTCTTATTTTAACCTAATTTCTTTTCCAAGAATGATGATTTATCCTTTTTAAATAAACAGGGAAAAAGAAGTGTAAAAATTTTAAAAAAAATTTCCCCATCCTTTTGAAAATAATTTGTTCCCTTTTAGCAATGTGATACACCATAAGGGAAGGTAGGAGTAATGGTCATATAAGGGAAATGGAAAATAATGAACAAGAGAGACCAACCAAACAATTCACATAAATCATATACTGAAGAAATTTATGTGCTAAAATAAATAGGAAGACCTATAATCTCATGAATAATCTAGAACATACTATACATTTGTCTCATACTAAAGGCATTCCCTACCTAATGACGCCATAACACCAAAATGCTTGATCATCACCCTACATGGCCTGACCGGGGGACACAATCCCATTGAAATGAAAACAAAAAAACCATATTCTATGGGCCACTAGCAAATTCATAATCTAAACTAGTGAAAATATCATTCACCAAAAATTAGCTCTCTATGCTATGTTTCCATGTTCAAACTAAGAAGGGGGTGAGCCAACAATTTGTAACAAGTATCCAGACATAAGTGAATTCATCGCGCACAGTAAACACACACCACAAGTTCACCCCCAAGTCACCCAAAAGAACATGTCTCTCACCTTTAAACCATTACATTACAAGGTAAGTCTAAACCAAAGAGACTCCTATATTTTTTAAACCAACAAAGTAAGGAACTATTCCAAGGAGGGTTTCCCAATGAAACTATTTTATTTAAATGTCTAGTCAGGCCTCTCACAACCATCACATTCGAAACCATTTCTTAAAGAACCACACTTCCACCACATTGAAAACAAGAAAAACATATTGAAACCAATTTGATATTCCAAAACTAGTATTTTAAATCCAAAAAACATTTACAATGTTCAATAGGGTATTTCTTTAAGAACATTATGTGAAAAAAACAATCAAATAATTTATGGAAATTCATTATAAGAAAAAACCACTCCAATTCAAGATAGACAATTTTAATAAAAATTCTATATCAATAATTAATAAATATACTAGGTTCAGAATGTAAAAAATAAATGATTCTTATGTTTAAATGTCAGTGCATAATGGTCCTTCCTCAATGTATGTCCAAGCCAAATCTTTCAAAGTCAATCAAAATCCTACTCACATGCAAATACTTCCACACACACACACATATATATATCATTAAATTGAAGCATGTGTTCCCTGCACCATGAGAGAACACACATATAGAATATATATTTATTTATTTATACATATCCATACTAGTGAATATGCGTGCATTCCTTCAAAACCGACCACAACTCCCCACAATAAATCTCAGGGAAACAAAAGCACCTAAAATCCCAAAAATAAAATTAAATCAAACTGTGAAATCAAAATGAGATTCAAAAACTTAAAAAAAATTTAATATAAACAAAGCTATTGGAAAAAAATATTTCAAAAGTACCCTGATCATTTAGATTCACATCCAATTGAACATTCTAATATCCATTAAAACATTCAAGAGAATCATTTTCACAAAGACACCATTTTCAATCAACCAACCTAACAACTCTATTTACTTCTAAAAACTAAAAATCTCTTCCAAAACAAAGAGTATACTTTCAAAAACACTAAAAATATCAATGAAAAATACTATAACATGGATTGATTTCACCTTTAATGAACACAATTTATTTTATCAAATACAAAGGGAACATAAACACTTAGTCATAAATAAAATCCATTATAAAGGAATGTTTTCACAAATTATGCAATAATGAAAAACACCACTAGATTTTCATAAAAAATGAATTATCATGTTTGGACTCATACTTTAAGAACTATCAATGTATGACTTGACTCATGATAAAATTTTTTTATCAAATACAAAATTAGGCATAATCTAATAATTATATCAAAACATATTTTTATCAAGTTTAAAAAAATTAAAAACACCATAAAAAACTAAGTAAAGGAATTATAAAAATTTGAATCATGTTTAAATATTAATCGAACACATGAATGAATAAATGGAATGTTTCAAAAAGGGAAAAGATGGATTCACTAACAAAGATAATGTGAAATTGTGGTGATGCTTCAGAAAAAGGAAGAAACCACCCTAAAGACCAATCTTCTTACCCTACACAATGATAAAATAAAAAATATATACTCCTAAAACCCTAGGATTCATAAAAAATAATGAAAAATGCATATTTTAAGGAAACCCCAACAAGATGTGGGAAAGGTGGCATAATGGGAAGGTGAAAGGAGGAGGTCTGGTTGGGGTACAACTAGAGGAGGAGGGGAGGCGTGAGGTGGAAGGATAATAGAGAGAAGGGTGCACCATCAAAATGGAGTGATGCCAGGATTATGGTCCAGTTGGAGAATAGAAAATCAAGATGGAAGCTATATCATTGGGTATTTCAGAAAAGGAGGTCAATTCAAGTGAGGATTAACCACGGTAAAGGAGGCAGGAGGAGGGAGGTCGCACTGTTGGAGGGCGCACTAGAAAAAGGGGGAAGTGGGGGCCATGATTTGGGGGGGGGATACCCTACTATGATTAGAATAAAAAAATTAAATTAAAATAAATAAATTAATATATTACTTAATTAAAACCAATATAAAAATAAAAATAATTATTATTACATTATGATATCAATATCCAAGATAAACATAATAACAAATATAATAGATACAATAACGTAATAATAATAATAATAACTATAATAATGATGATGATGATGATCAAAAATAATAATATTAATGATAATAATAACATATTATTATTATTATTAAGAATAAAATAATAATAATTGTAATAATAATAATCACATTAATAGCGTTTATTTATTTCCAATAATAAAAATAACATTGATATTAATTTTAAAAAAATACTATTAATATAAAATTAGAAATAATATTATTACAACACTTTAATAATAATATTATTATTATCAATACAACAACGTTTTTATCAATAAGGAATAGACATTTATAAAATTTAGTTATTTTAAGAATTGGGTAGTTTCATAGTTACCTAGGACAAAGGCACGGTTATGTCTAATAGTGTGGTTCTCGTGCACTATCCTGAAACCCACCAAAGATAGAAAATTTTAAAAAAAATTAAACTTCCACCCAACTCACACCATGATGAGGCTAATTGAAGCCATGAAATAATAAAATATAATAATTTTAAAGGATGGAGTGTGACATGTTTTGAGTGTGAAGCCTATCTGAGGTGACACTCAATGTTATGGGAATAATGCATATCCGAGGTGATGTTCTATGATAGTAGTGGTTTATATATGACAATGAGCTATTCGGAGTTTAACCATACTATTGGGATGGTCATTGGTGATCAATAAAAATATAGTGGAAACCTCCATTCAGGCTGGGCATGGTTCCTCGATGATACATGGGTGGAACCCTCTTGCTAGATTAGGCATGGGTCCTCAGCCTATTCATCGTGGAACCCTCTAGTTGAGTTGAGCATGGGTCCCTGAAAAACTATAATGGAACTCTCACAGAGGGCTGGTAATGAGTACTCGACCGTGAAACAAAAGTTCTCAACTATGTGGATGTTTGACGAGGCATGATTTGATGTAACTCTAGACACTATAATAAATAGTGACTCCGTCCACACCGAGGCATGTCTATGTGACATGACCTTAAACCATGAGGGTGAGACAGTGCAACCCAAAGAGGATAGTATTAAGGAGTGGCGATTGAGTCCCTTTCACATTCATTTTTAGGGTAGGGATGTGGGATGTTGGGCATCATTGGTGGAAAATTCTATAACGACTGGAATCTTTTTTCTTAGGCTGATCTATGAGATAAAGATCCCCTTACACCCTCTCATTTTGGAATCATTGAATGAGCATACATATATAAGGTTTTATTACCCACTCCGTGGAGTTTGGTTACTCCCCTTCTAGGAAGGGCGAAGACGCATGATGTAAGCCACCAGATTTCAATGTCTATCTTCTCATGGGTGGAGGAGAATAATATCCTAATATATGTTGTAAAGACTCCATGTGAAGTTCATATTCTCAACATTTCAAGATTATTGTGTTTATATGTGGTTTTTTTCACTCTCTTATATTGTTGATCTGTACTATTTTTTAATACATTATCTCATCATTTTCTTTATTTTTTGGGTGTATCTTTTACTACTCCCAATCCACCTCTTTGGGGACTCCTACTTAGAATTTTTATACTCACCCCTACATGAGATTTTTACACATGTGTATTGTCTTACGCAAAGGATGCATAGGTTGATGGTGACTTCAGAGGTTTTTAGGGATATAGGTGCTCGAACCATGTATAGTGGTAATAGCTTGGGATCCAAGAGTTGGTATATCACAGTTATTTTCCATTCCCAGTTACTATATGGTTGTGGCTTATTTCTCATTGGGAGTGTATTTTTTCTTCTCCCAATAATGTATAAATTACGGTACTTGTATTTTTTAGCGGATCATGCATGCTAGGTCAAATTATAGCTATTTGGAATCATTTATTACATTCCTTATACATTTTTCATTGAGATGACTCTGCGTGTGTATAATTTCTTAGGGAAAGCCTCCCCATGTTTTTTGTGCCTTAAATTGTTGACTCCACCCCTGGACTATGGAGTGGGGCTTGGGGTAGTTACGATTCAAGACCCATTATAGGTCAAATCAAGAATAAGTGGTATCAATCGTTGTTAGACAATTGGGTCTTTGTTCAGATGTATCCTTCAAAAGGTATTAGTTGAGTTTAGGTAAATAGTTTAAACATATCTCGAGAGAAAATATCTGGCCAGGGAGTCTAGTGATGGTTTGGTGACCAAAATATCCATTTACTAGGTCCATAATTACCCACTAGTCAACTCGTTATAATGAGACATTTGGTGGGGGAACATTGGTAAATTAATCATATAGAATTGAGATGTTGAATATTTTTCTTGAGTCTGATACCCAATTATATATATATATATATATGATAATTTTACCATAGTATTCCTTAATATGTTTCAACAATCCTCCATGAAAACATCCAACCATGATATTAGATTTTGTTTTTTATGATGTCCCTTTGAGAGACAAGGCCTCAATTTTGGATCCATTATGTGATCCCCATAATCTAGGTGAGAATGAAGGATCACCACCAACTATTGAGAAGTAGTTAGTCCCTTCAAAGTAGGATAAGGAAATTGTAGGCTGAGAACACTCCCTGAGTTCCATTATCAGATAATGTTATGGTTTCATAGTGGGATAGAACATCATGTTGAAAAGGTTTGCCTACAGTCGGTGTTATTCCTCTTTATTCTTGTTCTTAAACTAATGGATCAGATGAAGGATTTAAAAGCTAGAACATTCTACGGAGAACTTTGGATTTGGTAGTGTCTTCTTACTTAGATGCATTATGAGATAGTACTCTCATGGTTTAACCTCTAGTATTTGTTCTGTGAGGAGTACTACACCTCCTTCTAACAATATATTTGGATTCATGAGCTTCTGTAACATTCATAGGCAGGGATGATGTTGGCTGAGTATGTGGATATGTTCATATAGCCAACTTGGTACTCTTTGGACATGATAAATGATGGATACTTCTGAGCATGGATGTTTGATCAGGTACTCTTCATGGAGATCCCGGACAGCATAGTACCCATATGTTCACCCACCATTACAGAGGGGTGCGATCGAGCACTGGTGATAGAGATATTTTTATCTATGGAGTTGCAATTAACTGGAATTAGTAGTGGTGGCAACAGAGTTGAGACATCTTCTAGAGCTAGGATATATCAGTTGTTAGGGACTTCATGTAGGAGGCCTTCCCATGAAAAATATTAGGCACATGGTTTATTACAATGTAGAGTACATAGGGAACTAGGGAGGGTTGTTGGTATTCATGTAATGGGAGAGGTCACATGGAATGAGACTGCCCAACCAGATGCTCTGAGCTTTCTAGGTAGATGGTATACAGACCACCACGGTAGAGATAGCACTATGATCATGGATTTACTAGGCGAGGAGAAGGTGGTATCCATGTAGGTAGTAAATGAAGAGGATAAGGAAGAGTTATAGTTGGTGGATGACATTATGAGGTCCTTCCACAACTAGGTAGACCACATCATACTTAAGGAGTTGGTTGTTGGGGAAATGGGAAGCTACATGTTACAGATGTCTATGATCATGTAGCACATGGGATGATAAGAGATATTCTCTATTTCTATTCTATATTTTGTAGTATATCTTGTTAGACACTATGTGAGGTACTATTTTCTCCCTTCTTATTTCCTGGGTTTTTACTGGGGTGACACGAGGGATCGATGTATCCTAATATCGGTGTTGTTCCACATAGATTTGAACATATGAGGAAGAGGGTTCATACCCCTATTGAGATGAATTTTTTTTGACATGATTAAAAATGAGATGGAGGGTTAGTTCTTCCCAAATTGAATTGTATTGAGATGTGTTGGATGATTCCCTCAAACTATTTCATTCGTGGTAGGGTTGTCCAGGAGAGTGTCAGAGCAAGTCCTAGAATTTCATGGATAGTTTTTCTTATTTCCCTACATCCATTTGGGATTCCACTAGTGGGTCTAGAGGAGTGTCTATTTTTCTATTAGTATCCCTCCATGAGAGGTTAATACATGTAGGGTATGCCACATTCTTTCCCTATCTAGACTATTATGGTTGGACATGCTTACTCACCAGCCCTGTTTTTCGGCACCTTGCATGCTCAACGTCAACATTTGTACAACAGTAATCACATATAGTTTGATGTGATGGAGACACCATGGATATAACTGTGTGACTAACTACATGGTTACAATATTTTATTATTCACCCTAAAAGAGGGGAGACACTACCTTCTATGAAAGCACTTTGTATTTTTCATTGACCACCATAAAGTCTTCTACGTCTTCACTCATAGAGACAGGAATGCGATGTGGCAATACTAGTTGAAATTCTTACAAGACTATGAAATAGAAATATTCTATACTCTGGGGAAGGTTAATGATGTAGATGATCTCCATAGTAGTAACTCCCAATCATACCGAGGGTGGAAAACCTCACTGTATTTAGCTTCCCTGTAGCTGACCCTGGTGGAGTTGGAGGGTGTTGTTTTTCATCAGTCAATGGTGTTGAATCTTTCTCTTCTCAACTGTGTGATAGAATCCATGTTTTTATCCACTAACCATTGGATCCTCTATGACCTAGATATCCACAGTTTATGCACTAGATGTATATTCTAAGTAGGGAATCAAGTGATCTTATGTTAGAAACAAATAGTGGTTTTGATTGAGATACCAGAAGACGTGATTCAAGAGTTAGACATGACTCATATAATAGTAAATTTTGGAGTTGGGAAGATGTATAGTTTCCTTAAGTGGTAGTACAGGTGGTTGGATGAGAGAAAATGATTAGATAATTCTATCTCATGATGCCTCACCAATCAGCAGGTGAAGGGTAAGCACCGAGTTTTAGTGTGTTGTTACAGTATCATAAAATACCAACGTGAAGTGGGATGGAATATCAATGAACTCTATCATAGTTTTTTAATTTACAATGTATGTATATGATTATATATAGTTAATAGAAGACTAAACCATAAAATAGGCGCACTTACTTGCTATAAGGGAGTAGATTTCACTGGAGGGGTTGGGGATGTCGTACATATGGGATATCGTCCGCCTTCTTGGGGTACCCTTAAAATTTGTCTTTGATCGAGATGTGTTGGATAAATAATGATTGTGGAGTGGACTAAATGAGTCATTTAGGACCAAAATATAGTTGAGTAGAACCTTTCTCCCAAAAAATGATGGGCAGACCGAGTGCACTATCTAGGTGCTAAATGATATGTTGAGGGATTGCATGTTAGTTTTCAGCCAGGGGGATAAGATATCCCCAAGGTCATTCAGGCTTTCCATGACCATGAAAAGAGATGGAGAGATTGCCTACCACCTTTTCCTACCCATCAATAGCTTGAGTGGGTGAATGATGTCTCCCACAAGTTACAATTGAGGAGATACATGCCCGATCCTATGTACATCATCGATAGCAGAAGTACTTATGAGGATGGGCCATACCCATGGATTGTGTGTTATTGAAGCATGGAAAAATGTAGTAGAGTTCATTGGTTTGGGGGACCCATACATGATCTTAGTATCCTGAGTTGTTTCCCTCATTTAATTTTCATGGATGAGAAGCATGAAGGTGGGAATGTTATAGAGACATGGTTTTTTCCATGTAAGACATTGGAATATTTCGTCATATAATTCAAGAGCCTGTCTTTGAGAGGGTGTGTGATTTCGAGGCATGATGTTACCATAATAAATTTTATAAAAATATTAACTATATTTTATACTTTTCATGTGAAAGAAGTGGGATATCTATCAAATAGTAGCTCGAGTCCCATATTTGAATGAATAGTAGAGTCGGGAGTGTCGCATTTACTACTTTTAGGACATAAATTTTTTCTGCATGTGCCTTCTATAGAAAAAATCATGGAGTATTTAACAATAAAAAAATAATTAAATAATTTTTTTATCTTGTATGTTAATTCAAATAGTTTTTTAATAGGCACTCGCATTTGAAATTTGAGACCACCGATGAGTTTGAAGTGTGGTGTTTTACATAAGCACGACCAAAAGTGAGAGGGTTTAGTTTTATAGAATTCAACTACCACTAGGGATTTTATATAAATAGATGATTAATTAAATGAATAATGTTTCGGAACATTTCCTCCCATGGCTAGTGGAGCTCCATCCTCACCTTCTGATGACGATTCGTTGCTGAATCCTAGATGGATCATCATGAAACATCATATTTGAGTATACCAGAGCTCAACGATTGAAATGGAGGATCTAAAATATAGGTAGGTTTATTCATTTGGATTTTTTCATTTCCCTTATCAATGTTTTGTTCTTAACTTTGACTCATCATTGTTTTTATAGCATTGATTATCATCATCGATGGCCTTACTCACACGTCCATCAACTTATTCATTTTTGGATCCCTCATTCTTATTCATTATTACTTTTTATTTTATGTCTAAATTTATAAAATATTAAAAAAACATCCAAACATCAAGAGAAATTTAACACCCCATGCTTCCATGGTACGCTTCTCTTTCAATAATGTAATAGCGAGCATTGTACGCAAGTTCGAGATTCTAACACACCGCGACCAATCAAAGTAGTAATTATGAATAGTAATACCCACTTTTTGATATTTTATAAATTTTATTATTCAAATTGGAATTCATTTTTGGATTCAAAATATCGAAATTATCCTAAGATGAATTTTCTTTTTTTCTTGAGAAACTCCAATTTTTTATGAATAGTGTAAAATACTATTAATTAATTAAAAACAACTTTTTTAATCAAAATAATTTATATTGACAAATTATACTATTGAGTGGCTTTAAATTATAATTAGAATATATTTTTACCATTTTATCCAATAGTGGTCATTATAATTAATTTCACTTGGAAGTTGGACATAAACAATTATCAATCATTTGATATATATTGTTTCTTAAAAACACTCTATTTATTATGATAGTGGTAATTATTTATTAAATTAATTAATTCATCTTATATGTCTTGATATTTTTAAAATAGAAATTATTTTTGAATGAGGAATATCAAATATATCTTAGGGTTAATTTTTTGTATTTTTCTGAAAAACTTCAATTTTTAATGAATAGTGAAACCACTAAGTGGTAGTAAAAAAACTAATTTTTCATTTAAATAATACTTACAACTTCTGTGAATTGAATTTCAAAAATCCTACATACATGTTTGTCATTATGAAGTAAAATGTGGTTCAATGGGATGAAAATAATTTTTGGTGGATAGTAACTTTTAAGTTTTATTAATCGCGATTAAAGGTAATTAGTGTTATTTAAGGTAAATATAATGTTATAATAATATGAAATTACCTTTACACTTTTCCTACCCTTATTGGATGAGTCATGTCTGAACAATTAAATCCATGGGTCAACTTGCGGGCCCCATGGAGCCACTTGGGTAAGAAAATGACATTAATAACTTTTTATTTAATGTAAAAATAAAAATGTCACAAACATGTGTTGTTTTACTAAAACAATTATTACATGGGTTATATAAGTTACCCTTTCAACTATAAATATTCATTGGAAAGATAAAACGATTTCCTACATCATGGTAATTTTTTTATTATTTTTAGACCTTAAATAAATAAATTTATTTATGCGACCATGATGATGCAGTGATTACCTCATTAATGAACAATTTAAATAAAATGAAACGATAAGGTAAAATCTAAGACTTAAACTTTTCTAAAACCGATTTTATGGGTATCTTTAGAACCCTTATCACCTTGTACTTGAAATATATCATTGTAGGACCTTTAAAATCTGAAAATCATTTCATAATTATGTAACATTTCATGACATTCCAAGAGTGCCTCTCCTCTCCTCTTATAAAAGGCCCCCACCTCTACCACCTTATTCACACCATAAAAGACATTTGGCTCTGCCAACTTCTGCCTAAATACTCTCTCAACTTCCCTAGATTACTCCTAGAAGCCTGAATTTTGGAAGAAGTCTTCCCAAGTATTCTTTTGGCTCAAATCAAAAAGAGTTACCTGATTTAAATGTAATGTCTTCACTTGTGTTCTTTTGTTTTATTTTGCTTCTCCAACCCAATAAAATCTTTATGTTCATTTCTTTTGTAACAACAGCAGTATATTAAATAACTAGGATGTTTTTATGATAAGGATTTGATTTAAACTTACAAAAACCTTTTTCTAATGGGTAAAGAACACACTGTTTCTGTGGGTGGCGAATTACTGCATCACGAAACGATGATTGGTCAATGTTCTTTTGACACCTCTCATGGTGTCCATTAAGATGTCACTATATTTATATATGATATATATTATGTTTATGGTTTCCTTATGATTCTTTATTTTTCATTTATGTCATACCTTTATGATTTCCATTTTGGGTAAACGCGATAATTTCATTTTAGGAAGTGCGGACTACTGCCCCCTCAAAGTGATTTGAATCGTTAATTCCATATTTGGGACATATAAAGGATGGATTAAATGATATTATATGTGATATAATACTGTAATTATAATATACCTTTATATAATTATGATTTCATTCTATTAAATATGAAATATAAATGAAAGTAGCGTTTATGCATACATACGGATTACTGTCTCCATGAATGGTGCATTTCATTTCTTACCTAATAATGTTATGTAATATGATAAATGAATGTATATACTGGATATGTATGATATATATGATATCTAAATCATGAATATAATTCTGGATATAATGGATATTTTACCAAATGAACAACTTGTAATTATAAGAAGTTTATTTTTTACTCAAGTACCAATGATCGAAAAAACGACCGTTATTAACTTAAATAATTAAATAATGTTGATAACATGGTAATAAGTGATATAAAAGAAAAAATGAACTTGAAAATGGTTCTTAAGAAATTAAAAATTAACTCTATTTTATTTTTTAGGAGATTAAAGAACGATCGAGTCAAGTCAGACATGAGGTAAGGGACTTCGTCTCAATCTCCTTTCATTGAGGCATATTTTGTTTTATACACAACTTTATTTTATATTGTGTATAAAACCCTTTGAATTTTATGTTTATTCAAAAGGAATAATTTTAATATGAAGTGTTTTAGTAAAAGAAAAAAGGGAATGTTTTTTGTCATACGTATGCGGCGACAATGACTTCACCACCGTGGTGACCATTATTAGAGTTTTGACTTCCTCTACAAGCCATAACTTTTTTTAAAAATGAAAAATAAATACGATGTTTTAGTTTTATTTTATTTTGGTATTGAAAATTGTTTTGATAAATTTTTTATTATATCAATGTGTTGTATTGATATATTGTGATTGAAATGTGGAAATGTTATGTTTCCTTTATGCATGTTTTATGTGATACAATTATATTATGGTTTATGATATGTTAAAACATTTTCATAGAAGGAATGCATTGGACTTAATAAGTGATATGTGGAGCCAGCTATAGCTCCTCTATGCATCGGTAGGTCTCATTAGACAAACTAGTGCTTTGGAATGAGGCCTTGACAAAATCATATTTGTAGTCTTAGAACGAGGCCTTGGCTACATGGTTATGATAGTCTGGAATTATGAATTCCATCATTAAGAAAGTGGTTATTGATAATGCATGTGATTATTCTACTAGTAGAATATCCATGTGAGTATGTAAATGGCATTATTTCATTTTACTTTTTCTATATTATGATAAATTTCATGTTTAAAAGGATTTCGTTTTAATTATACATTGCTATAAATGTTTATGTTTATTTATGAATGTTTCCGCTAAATTGTTATCCTTATAGAGAATCTGAGCTCACCTCTTTCTATGTTTTATTTTTCCCAGGATGTGAAGAAATATTTTATTACTGACCTATAAGGATTTTCTGAAGGGGATATGAGTGTGGACTATGGAGAGTATGTTATTGTGATTTTTCACTTTATGATGTAATGTAAAATTTATGAATGTATCTACTGTTTCCAAGGCTACTAAACTAATCCGTCAGTCGAGAATTGATATTTTGTGAGCATGCCAACGTTATGTAAAATGGATTTCTACAAATTGGTATCAGAGGAGTCGGTTCTACCACAGAACTTATAACTCTGATATTTTCATTCTGTGAAGTAATAGTGTTAAGAGTACCAAGTGTGGTTTTTAGTTCAGGGAGTCTAGTGTTGGTCCGGGCGGCCGACGTATCCATACCCCAGGAACCTGACAACTGATTTTCGTCTTTGTACACGAAAAAACTGATTGCGTGAGTGTTTCCAGAAGGTTTTAAATGTCATCTCAAACCTGGTCAGCTCACCAAGTATAATATTTTACCATGTCATGTTTGTTTATTTCAGGATGCCTTTTCACGGACGACCAGCTAAAGCCCAGAGGGATCTGCGTACTGACAGCCTGCCGAGCGATGAGGCTTCGGTACAGGGCCCTCTTGCAGTTGAGGAACTAGTGGAGACACCATCGGTACTACCATACGTTGGGCCACTGATGCCACCAGCCCAAGCAGTAGTCGATGCACTCCACTTGAGTACCCTGCATGAGTTCCAGCACCAGAGGCCACCTAGGATCTGGGGAGAGACAGACCCACAGGCGGTTGAGGATTAGCTGGAGTCTGTGGTGAGAGTCTTCAGGCTAGTGGGGATGTCAGAAGACTTCACGGTGATCTCTGCTGCCAACCTTCTTCAAGAAGCAGCAAGTAGGTGGTGGAGCCACTTTTTCTAGTTTTGCGATGCAATGACCTTGACATGGCACGTGACTTTCTGACCCTCCGCACTGTCGATCCGCAGGCATTGGAGGATCCACCGAGGCAGAAGAAACGGCGGGTGCTTGAGCAACATCCAACCAATGGACAAGGCAGTAGAGCTCTGGGAGTAGGTGGACAGGAGCCGAACTAGTGGATACGTCCCTTGTACTTATAGTTCCATGTTAATGTTGTATTCATGTCTTTGTACTATGAGCTGCAATAATAAAAATACACTTTTCGTTGTGATGTTTGCTATCCTGTTCTTTTTTTGGTTGATACTGAGAGGTCCTGGTTAAAACTGTTGACCTGACCCTCACTTTCGATATTTCTACTGGAGGAGACCTAGTGACCTCACACTAAAGCCGATAGTGTGACTCGACCCTTGGAGGTGAGAGTGACAGTTGGATCTCTTGGTAGTTACGTCGAGGCCTTACGACGTCATCCCTGGCATGAATGCATCATTCATGTTAGGATTGACTGTATTAGGAAATGAATGTGGTTCATCCAGGGGATGAGACCGGATTTCTCTTATCGGAAAAAAAAGAAATCATAGCAGCACTTGTGAGACTAGAGAAGGTCCAGGTCATCCAAGAGCAGATGAGGACAACACAGGGCTGACAAAAGCCTTATGCTGACAGGAATTGGAGGCCTCTAGATTTCGAGGATGCCAATCACGTCCTTATACGGGTTTCACCACGACGAGGTTTACAGAGATGTGGAAAATGCAACAAGTTATCCCAGAGGTTCAGTGGACCTTCTTAGGTCCTCAACTGTGTAGGCGAAGTGGTTGACCACTTGACGCATCCACCTCAGTTGCACCAGGTGCACGACGACTTCCACGTATCTCAACTAAGGATATATGTGCTCGACCATTCGCATATCATCAACCATGGGGAGCTGGAATTTGGCGATGGGGTGACTTTCACGGAGGTTCCAGTGGGAATCGAGGAACGACAGGAGCAGATCCTATGAGGATGGACAATTCCTCGGGTGCGCTTTCACTGGAAGTACGGGAACCTCCAGGTGAGCACATGGGAGCGGAAGGCCCAGATGTGTGCTCAGAACCGCTTTTGTATCCCTAGTTTGTGTTGAAGCTTTACGAGGACGTAAAGCCCTGAGGTGGGAGTAATGTAAAGACCCAGAAATATCAAGGAAATTTTTTTCTTAATATTCTTTGGAAATTTACACGAACACAGTTTCTGACAGCGCCTGATTCCGAGGCCCGGTGTGCCCGGAATCATTTTCCGAAGTTTGGCTCGGGTACGTTCAGTGAACGAATGAGCGGGAATTCCTATATTTTGAACCGGTGCTCGGAATCATATTCTGAGGGCACCGATGGAACCATAGCTCTGGTAATTTCTTAGGAATTCCATTTTCAGAGTTGTGTTTTCACGATAGAATATGATAAAAATTGTGGAAGTTTAATTTATAAATTAACTAAAATTTTTATTTTCATTTAGTGGTTTAAGGATTTGGGTGGAAGTTGGGTAACTACCCAACTTCCCAAAGGAGGTTATGAGGGTGGTGGGGCCCACACAAACCCCACCCCTTCACATTCCTTAACTCCCTCAACTCTTGTTTAAATTTTATAACTTATGTTATTAATGAGGTGAGTTTAATGTGTGTGTAGGATTGAAATTAAAACTCATGTCTAGTTAATAAATTAAGTGAGAGCTTATTTTATTTTTGGGTTAGTTTCTTATAGTGGAGTCTTGGGGGGAAAAGGATAAGGATTGTGTACCTTCTTCATCTTCGGCGAAGAACGCGAAGAACACATCGGTCTCTAATGAAGAATGCCGAGTTCTTGGAATCTGAAAACGCGACGCCATGTACCGCGGCGGTTCTTCTGCGACGTCTCCTTCCGCGACATCTCTACCCGCGACAAATCCTCATTCGACGAACCTCCTTTCAATCTTGCACGAGGTAGGGGAATTTATTTTGGTGTTCTCTTATCTTTAGAGAAAAGAACGACGATCGCGGACCAACCAATTCCATGTTGATCCGCGGATCGTTCGTTCATGTGGATTGATGTTGAGGATTATTGTTTTTGTCCGTGAATTATTTCTTGTCGTATGTCAAATTCTATTAGATGGCCTCTTGCTATCATTATTAACGGGAGGAGGTCGGACCGCACGAATACGGCCGACCCTCCTCCCCCCTTGTTGTTTGAGTTTGTTGTGGCACGTGAAAGGCGGCGCGCTGCTGTTGCACCGCGCAGAAATTATAAGGAAGGGCTAAGAAGTGAGGCGCCGTCGCGCTGTGCTGATGAAGTTGAACAAGCTACGGCGCCATCATGCCGCACAGGAAAATGACAAACGAAGCTACGAAGGCGTTTTTATGGCTTTTCAGCGAAGGTTGGGTCCCAAGATGATCTATGGCGAAGACAGCATGCGAATCGGAACACTGGAGTGCGTCCGGTGGTCCGCGGAAGCCACCGCCGGCGCGCCACACCGGCACAGCGGAGCCCGAAGCGCCGACGGCAAAATCCACCGCGGCTGCAGCCGCAGCAGCGGAGAGCGGTCCCACGACTGCATAGGACCAGAGGGGAGAGGCGGGATGTGGCCGGCTGCCACGTCCGCTGGCACGGGCGGCCCCACGTAGGGCCGCGGTTCTTCACGCGGGGGCAGCGCCCCGCTCTGCTCCGCTCGGCTGTAACTGGCTGAGCCGATCCACCGGCTGGCCCGGGTCGGGTCGACCCATTTCGGGATGACCCAAGGGGGTTGGGCCGGGTCGGTCCTCCTCATCATAGGGATCTCATCGCAATAGACGGCGCGTCAATCGGACGCCCGGTCTGTGATTTATTAGCCTTTTCCTCCCTTGACATGGAGGATGAAGAGGAGAAGTCATGTCATCGGTGACTTCGCGTTCTTCATCGGAGGCATTCTTCGTTGTAAGGAGGGAGCTCTTCTAAATTTCTCCATATGTTTCCCATAAGGATCTCTGAAATATTTTCCAACCCATATTTGAGTGAAGGCTCCATAATATATAAAACTATCATTCCCTTTTAGCTTTCATACACTTGATGGAAAATTAATTACGCAGGTGAAGGGCTGTCATAATAAGGGGAGTTGTCACATTAAATTGAAGAGGGGTTAAAGGGGGGTTGGAGAGATTTATGGGAAGATGAGAGCTTGGGGCTCGTGTGGCCCCCACATCTCATATATCCACACATGAGATGATTAAACTTCCTTAGAAATTACGAAAAACAATTCCTTGAAATTTCTGGGTATTTACATTACTCCCACCTCAGGGCTTTACGTCCCCGTAAAGCATCAACACACACTAGGGGAAACAAAAAGTGGTACTGAGCACGCATCTGAGCCTTCCACTCCCATGTTCTCTCCTTGAGGTTCTTGTGCTGCATGTGGTTTACTTTTCGCCGACCAAGGAAAACCCATCCCATCGTTGTAAGTAAACCACAATCTTTTTGCCTAATACCGTCAATCCGTGTATGAACTGTGATTGCCCAGTCCATACCCAAACTAACGTTGTAAGGCCTCGACGCTGTCACGAAGAGGATCCAACCGAAACTCTTGCCTCAAGGGTTAGATCACACCTGTCGGCGTAAGTGTGTTTATCGAGTCTCCTCTCAAAGGTATCTCCAGACGTGAGGGTCAAGTCAACGGTTTTAACCGGAAACTCTAGGTCTGGGAAAAGATTCATGGAATGAAGGAATGATTGGTACCTATGTCTATTGATATGGAACCTCATAGTAGACACAGACCGTACCTCAAATCATTCTTAAAGCCATTGGGTCACACTCAGTGACCGCATGAATCTATTCTCTTCCCCTACCCTCCAGCTCCCTGAGCCTGGTGGGGACTACAAAGACGGGTGGTTTTAACATGTTGAAATGTACACCACCTCATGTTGCACTCTTAGCTCTGCTTCCATGTCTGCTACTCTTCAGATTCATCTGTCCTTAACACTTCCTCTTCTTGAAACATTAAACACGCCCAAGTCTCCGAGACTGGCGCTAGTTTCCAACTTTCCCACTGCTAACCTTCACTGACTACATCTATTCAGCAAAGAATTCTCAACAAAAAAGTTTCTTTCTATCACCCTACCCTAAGTAGGAATGCATTGAGGAAAGGTGTTTGCTCGAATCGTATTCATCGAGTACCCGGAATGTTCGGTATTCCTCGATGAATTCTCACCTACCGACATGTCGTCTTGCCGAAGTTGTATAAGCTCTAGAAAACTCTCAGCCACCTCCTCAAGCCAGTTCTCAGCCGCCATTGAATCAGTTTTGCCTTGGAACTTTAGGGTATCTAATGATAGAACACGTGTAAGGCAGTAAGCTTACATGTGTCACCCACCGGTATCGCCGGTTGTAACTGCTGACCAACAGGTAGTGATGTATAGCTAACACACTACCCGAAGGCACTATCACAGGCATCGGTCCACGTACCGAAGCCTCATCACTATGCAGACCATCCTCATGGTCATTCACTAGAAAACACTAGTAGCCAAGTCCACCATCCACTCTACTGATGTCTTATCTAGGCGGAAAAAAAACTCTAACAATTGCCTCCAGCCAGTGCTATGCTGTCTGGGAATCTGCTTCGCCTCGTAACCTCGGAGGCCTCTACTGCTGGAACTCGTGCAACACACTCTGCCAGCGTGCACAATTTGCTAGTTTTTCTGGTGACATCTTCTTCCCAAAAGGTGGTGGTGTTGTTGGTACACTACCCGAGGGTGCCAATATAGTAAAAAGGGCCCTGCACCGCAGACACGTGGGTCCCACCCCAGGGTCCACCCACATGCCTGAATGGGTCATCTGACTAATGATAGCTCCCACAGGCCAACACATGTCCTTTCTAGTGTACTTTCTTCTCACTCACACACACCCTGAGAAACTTCCCAGAAGGTCACCGATCCTGATCACTACTCCAATCCAAGCACGCTAAACTCTGGAGTTCTAATCAGACAGGCTCCCGAAAAGGAAGGTGCACCTTGTTGACATTAGTAATATCATTTAGTCATTTAACCCTTTATTATTCCACCTCCAGGTATTGTCCAGTCCTCGAACACTCAGCCTCCGTCCGCACTACTCGTCGTCTGCAACCAACACAACGAGGTGCGGGCATAGCCCGTGCAGGGGTGAGTATAACAATACTCAGTAGGGACCCTGAGACCCGCAAGGTCTCACTAAAACCAACAAGGATAACCACAAAGAAGATCTCAACAGTTAACCTCTACTTAGGTATATGCCCATACATATACCTATGTTATCAACTAACCCATCTCAATCATGAGGAAACACAAAGATTATGACATCAAGGGATAACCATTTTCCAGGTATATGCCCATACATATACCTAAGTTATCAAGTGACCCATCTCAATCATGAGGAAACACAAAGATTGTGAAATCAACGGATAACCACTACCCATGTATATGCCAATACATATACCAAAGTTATCAAGTGACCCATCTCAATCATGGGGCAAACACAAGGTCATAGACTAAGCTCAAATAGGATTTTCATTATCAAAACTGTAACTGCTGAAGAGCCCCGTCTCTAGAGTGTACAGTGGTCTTGTCACGACTCTGAGGTACTTCTCCCTAATCCAAGTCTCTGAGGTACACTTCCTGTCGAGTACTGCAGGTCTGCTTCCAAATACTAGGTGCTCCGTCCGCTGTGGGTCTGCTGCCAAATACCGGGCGCTCCCCCTAATAGCCTACAGAGGTAATCCTCCGGTCGAGTACCGCGGGTCTGCTGCCAACTACTAGGTGCTCCGTCCGCCGTGGGTCTTCCGCCAAATACCGGGTGCTCCGTCCACTGGGCTAGTCGACTCGCTCCAAGTCGAGTCGGTCAAGCAGTCGTCAGGACTCAGTCGTCTACACGGTCTCTGTACCCCATATGCTTGTCTCCAGGAGGGACCTCTCCATAAGCTACTGGTCAATACTCAAAGTAACAAAAGTCCCACGAAGAAGTATCTCAAAGGACCGCCTCATCATAGGGGTCTTATCGCAATAGACGGTGCATCAATCGGACGCCCGGTTTGTGAGTTATTAGCCTTTTCGTCCCAGGGACCCGGTTGGTTTTGTGAGAGAACCAACACAGACGTATCTCAACTGTACCCCGAACTCTCATAAGGTATACCCATAGGGACCGTTTCTCAATGTGATCACCAACGCCGCTGACGGTTCATCAAACGGACATCCAGCCTGAAAGATAACAGCTTTTCCATTCCAAGGGCCCGGTTGGATTTCAGGTACAATCCAACTCGGACACTATCCAACAACAACCAAAATTCGGGTGAAGTATGCCAAAAGTTCCATCTCATCAAGAGGAATTAAACGAGATAGACGGTGTGTCAATCGGACTCCCGGTCTGTGAGTTATTATCCTTTTCATTCCAGGGGCCCGGTAGGTTTCGTGAGCGAACCAACTCGACCGCACTCCGATGACTTCCAAACCTCGAGAGGAGTAATCCAAAATATCCGTCTCACTTAGAGGAATACATAAAAGTCGACGGCACGTCAATCGGACGTCTGGAGCTCAAGATGTGAGGGTTTCCGCTCCGAGGGCCCGGTTGGTTTCGTGTACGAACCAACTCGGCTGAACCCAAAGTATTCTGAAACCATGAGTGCAATATACCAAAACGACCGTCTTGATCCAATGATCGCATCACCACTGACGGTGTGTCGATCAGAGGTCTACAGCTAATGATATGTGTGAAAGACCGAAAAGTGTCCGAAAACGGGGGGTCTGGGCCCGGACCGACCCGGCCCAACCCCCCATGGGTCGACCCGACTCGGGTCCGGGTCCGACCTGAGTCGCGCGATCCAGCCCGGCCGGGGCGGCCTGGCCCGGCCTGGGCGCATCTCATCCCGGCCGGTTACGGCCGAGCGGAGCAGAGCGGGGCGCTGCCCCCGCGTGAAGAACCACGTCCCCGCGTGGGGCCACCAGTGCCAGCGGACGTGGCAGCCGGCCGCGTCCCGCCGCTCCCCTCCGGTCCCGCGTGGCCGCGGGACCAAGCTCCGCCGCTTTGGCTTCAACCGTGGCAGATTTTTCTGGCGGCGCTCCGGGAGCCGCCGCCCCCGACCGCTGGCGCCGCCGCGCCGGCGTCGCGCACCGGCGAGAGCTTCTACGGACCACAGGACGCACTCTGGTGGTCCGATTCGCCTACGGTCTTCTCTAGAGATCATCTCGGGACCTGACCTTCGCTGCAAAGCCTTCAAAACACCTTCACTTCTTTGTTTGTCGTTTTCCGGCACCATACAACGGCGCCGTAGCTTGTTCAACTTCATCTGCGCGGCGCGACGACGCCACACTTCTTAGCCCTTCCTCATAATTTCCGCCAGGTGCAACGGCACCGCACTGCCTTTCACGTGCCACAAAAAATTCAAACAACAAGGGGTGAGGAGGGTCGACCGTGTTCGTGCAGTCCGACCTCCTCCCTTTAATAATGATAGAAAGCGGCCATCTAATAGAAGTTGACGTTCGACATGAAATAATTCACGGACAAAAACAATAATCCTCAACATCAATCTGCATGAACGAACGATCCACGGGTCAACCTAGAATTGGTTGGTCCGCGCTCTTCGTTCTTTTCTCAGAAGATAAGAGAACACCAAAATAAATTCCCCTACCTCGTGCGAGATTGAACGGAGGTTCGTCGAATGAGGATTCGTCGCGAGTAGAGATGTCGCAGAAGGCGACGTCGCAGAAGAACCGTCGCGGTACCCGGTGTCGCGTATTCGGTTTCCGAGAACTCGACGTTCTTCGTCGGAGACCGATGTGTTCTTCGCGTTCTTCGTCGAAGATGAAGAAGTTCCTCAATCCTTAGCCTTTTTTCCCCCAAGACTCCACCACATGAAACTAACCCAAAATAAAATAATCTCAAAATTAATTTATTAACTAGACATGAGTTTGAATTTGAAACCTACACACACATTAAACTCACCTCATTAAAAACATAAGTTATAAATTGATAAGTTATCAAATTTAAACAAGAGTTGAGGGAGTTAAGGAATGTGAAGGGGTGGGGTTCGTGCGGGCTCCACCACCCTCATAACCTCTCTTGGGAAGTCGGGTAGTTACCCAACTTCCACCCAAAGCCTTAAACCACTAAAAGAAAATAAAAATTGTAGTTAATTTATAAAATAAACTTCCACAATTTTTATCATCTTTTATCATGAAAACGCAACTTCGGAAATGGCCTACCTAGAAATTACCAGCGCTACGGTTACATCAGTGCCCTCGGAATTCGATTCCGAGCACCGGTTCAAAAGATAGGAATTCCCGCTCATTCGTTCACTGAACGTACTCGAGCCAAACTTCAGAAAATGATTCCGGGCACATCGGGCCTCAGAATCAGGCGCCGTCAAAAACTGCGTTCGTGTAAAATTCAAAAGAAAATTAAGAAAAAAATTTCCTTGAAATTTCCGGGTCTTTACATTACTCCCACCTCAGGGCTTTACGTCCCCGTAAAGCTTCAACACAAACTAGGGATACAAAAGCGGTACTGAGCACACATCTGGGCCTTCCGCTCCCATGTGATCACCTAGAGGTTCTTGTACATCCAGTGAAAGCGCACCCGAGGAATTGCCCATCCTCATAGGATCTGATCCTGTCGATCCTCGATTCACACTGGAACCTCCGTGAAAGTCACCCCATCACTAAACTAGAACATGTGGCTCCGCCACCTGCCTGCTGCTTCCTGAAGAAGGTTGGCAGAAAAGATCACCATGAATTCTGCTGGCATCCCCACTAGCCTGAAGACTCTCACCACAGCCTCCAGCCAATCCTCAGCTGCCTGTGGGTCCATCTCTCCCCGGAACCTAGGTGGCCTCTAGCGCTGGAACTCATGCAGCGCACTCAAGTGGCATGCATCGCCTACTTCTCGGGCTGGTGGCATCGGTGGACCGACGTATGGTAGTACCGCTGGTGCCTCCACTGGTGCCTCAACAATAAGAGGGCCCTGTACTGAAGCCTCGTCGCTCAGCAGGCTGTCAGTACGCACATTCCTCAGACCTCTAGCTGGTCGTCCGTGAAAAGGCATTCTGAAAGAAACAAACATGACATGGTCAAAAGATTATACCCGGTGAGCTGACCTGGTTTGATTTGATATTTAAAAACTTCTAGAAACACTCACGCAATTAGTGTTTTCATGTACAAAGTCAGAAATCAGTTGTCAGGGTCCTGGTGTATGGATACGTCGGCCTCCTGCACCCACACTGGACTCCCTGAACTGAAAACCACACTTGGTACTCTTAACACTATTGCTTCACAGAAAGAAAATATCAGAGTTATATGTTTTGCGGTAGAACGGACTCCTCTGATACCAATTTTTCACGACCCGTCCTCGGGGCCCGTGCCGTGACTACCCCAAGCCCACCTTCCATAGGCCAGGGGCTGGCGACTAGCATCAAAGGAGTATATCCTGATAACTGGGAAGGCATTTCCTTTATAATGAAACAAAACACCACAGAGTACAAGTGGAAGTAACACACTAAGTACAAGAGAAGTGCTGAAAAGTAAATGGGCCAGAATAAAAACCCTACTGAATGTACAACTACAACTGAACAAAAGTACAATAGAAAAAGACAACAGCTGGAATAATGGATGCGGCTCCTGGGACGTCCTCCTAGGATCCTACGTGATGGGTAGGTACTGATGGCGCAGCTCCTGGATTGTCCACCATGGATCCTACATGAAGGGTAGGTACAGATAGCCTCCACAATTCTCTTCCCGTCAACCTCCTACGAGTTTCGTCTCACCGCGAAGTCCACCTCTGGATACTGACTCATTTTGTAGTCCACCTATGGGTACTGTCAAGTCCTCGAACACTCAGCCTCTGTCAGCACTGCCCGTCGTCTGCAACCAACACAACGAGGTGCGGGCATAGCCCGTGCAGGGATGAGTATAATGATACTCAGTAGGGACCCTGAGACCCTTAAGGTCTCACTAAAACCAACAAGGATAACCAAAAAGAATATCTCAACAGATAACCTCTACATAGGTATATTCCCATACATATACCTAAGTTATCAAGTAACCCATCTCAATCATGAGGAAACACAAAGATTATGAAATCAACGGATAACCACTACCCAGGTGTAAGCCTATACATATACCTAAGTTATCAAGTGACCCATCTCAATCATGAGGAAACACAAATATTATGAAATCAACGGATAACCACTACCCAGGTATACGCCCATACATATACCTAAGTTATCAAGTGACCCATCTCAATCATGAGGCAAACACAAAGTCATAGACTCAGCTCAACCAGGATTTTCATTATCGAAACTGTAACTGCTGAAGAGCCCCATATCTGGAGTGTACAGTGGTCTTGTCACGACTCCAAGGAACTTCTCACTAATCCAAGTCTCTGAGGTACTCCTCCTGTCGAGTACCGCAGGTCTGCTGCCAAATACTGGGCGCTCCGTCCGCTGTGGGTCTACCGCCAAATACAGGGTGCTCCCCCTAATGGCCTACAGAGGTACTCCTCTAGTCAAGTATCGCGGGTCTACTACCAACTACCAGGCGCTCCGTCCACCGTGGGTCTTCTGCCAAATACCGGGCGCTCCGTCCACTGGGCTAGTCGACTCACTCCATGTCGAGTCGGTCAAGCAGTCGTCAGGACTCAATCATCTACACGGTCTCCGTACCCTGTATGATTGTCTCCGGGAGGGAGCCCTCCATGAGCAACTGGTCAATACTCCAAGTAACACAAGTCCCACGAAGATGTATCTCAAAGGAACGCCTCATCATAGGGGTCTCATCGCAACAGACGACGCGTCAATCGGACGCACGGTCTGTGAGTAATTAGCATTTTCGTCCCGGGGGCCCTGTTTGTTTCGTGAGAGAACCAACCCAGCCGTATCTCAACTGTACCCAAAACTGTCATAGGGTATACCCATAGAGACCGTTTCTCAATGTGATCACCAACGCCGCTGACGGTTCGTCAAACGGACTTCCAGTCTGAAAGATAACAACTTTTCCGTTCCAAGGGCCCCGTTGGATTTCGGGTACAATCCAACCCGGCCACTATCCAACAACAACCAAAATTCGAGCGAAGTATGCCAAAAGTTCCGTCTCATCAAGAGGAATTCAACGAGACAGACGGTGCGTCAATGGGACACCCGGTCTGTGAGTTATTGGCTTTTTCATTCCAGGGGCCTGGTTAGTTTCGTGAGCGAACCAACCCGACCGCACTCCAACTGCTTCCAAACCTCAAGCGGAGTAATCCAAAATATCCTTCTCACTTAGAGGAATCCATCAAAGTGGATGGCACGTCAATCGGACGTCCCGAGCTCAAGATATGAGCGTTTCCGCTCTGAGGGCCTGGTTGGTTTCGTGTACGAACCAACCCGGCCGAACCCAAAGTATTCTGAAACTTTGAGTGTGATATACCGAAATGACTGTCTTGATCCAAGGATTGCATCTCCACTGACGGTGCATCTATCGGAGGTCTACAGCTCATGATATGGGTGGAAGACCGAAAAGGGTCAGAAAACGGGGGGTCTGGGCCCAGACCGACCTGGCCCAACCCCCTCTGGGTCGGCCCGAATCTGGTCGACCCGACCCGGCCCGGCCTGGGCGCGTCCACGGACCACTAGACAGGCTCTAGTGGTCCGATTTGCCTGCGGTCTTCACCAGAGATCATATCGGGACCCAACCTTCGCTGTAAAGCCTTCAAAACGCCTTCGCGGCGCGACGGCGCCATGCTTCTTAGCCCTTCCTCATAATTTCCATGCGGTCTAATGGCACCGCGCCACCTTTCACATGCTGCAACAAATTCAAACAACAAGGGGGGAGGAGGGTCGTCCGTGTTCGTGCGGTCCGACCTCCTCTCTTTAATAATGATAGCAAGAAGCCATATAATATAAGTTGATGTATGACAAGAAATAATTCACGAACAAAAACAATAATCCTCAACATCAGTCCACATGAACGAACGATCCGCGGATCAACCTGGAATTAGTTGGTCCGCGCTCGTCATTCTTTTCTCAAAAGATAATAGAAAACCAAAATAAATTCCCCTACCTCATATGATATTGAACGGGGGTTCGTCGAACGAGGATTCGTCGCGGGTAGAGATGTCGCGGAAGGAGATGTTGCGGAAGAACCGTTGCGGTACACAGCGTCACGTATTCGGTTTCCGAGAACTCGGTGTTCTTCATCGGAGACCGATGTGTTCTTCGCGTTCTTCATCGAAGATGAAGAAGTTCCTCAATCCTTAGCCTTTTTCTCCCCAAGACTCCACCACAAGAAACTAACCCAAAATAAAATAAGCTCTCACTTAATTTGATAAATTATGAATTTATAACTTATGTTATTAATGAGGTGAGTTTAATGTGTGTGTAGGATTGAATTTCAAACTCAGGCGGCAGACCCACAGCGGACGGAGCGCCCAGTATTTGGGAGCAGACCCGCGGTACTCGACAGGAGGAGTACCTCCGAGACATAGATTAGTGAGCAGTACCTCGGAGTCGTGACAAGACCAATGTGCACTCCAGAGACGGGGCTCTTCAGAAGTTACGGTTTCGATAATAAAAATCCTGGTTTGACCTGAGACTTTTGTCCTTTGTGTTTACCTCATGGTTGATATGGATCACATGATAACTTAGGTATATGTATGGGCATATACCTTGGAAGTGGTTATCCTTTGATTTCATAATATTTGTGTTTCCTCATGATTGAGATGGGTTACTTGATAACTTAGGTATATGTATGGGCATATACCTAAGTAGAGGTTATCTGTTGAGATCTTTTTTGTGGTTATCCTTGTTGGTTTTAGTGAGACCATGAGGGCCTCAGGGTCCCTACTGAGTATCGTTATACTCACCCCTGCACGGGCTATGCCCGCACCTCGTTGTGTTGATTGCAGACGACGGGCAGTGCTGACGGAGGCCGAGTGTTCGAGGACTGGACGGTACCCGGAGGTGGAGTACACGATGAGTCAATATCCGTAGTGGACTTCACAGTGAGACGACACTTGGAGGAGGTTGATGGGCGAGAGTGTTGTAGAGGCTATCTGTACCTACCCTTCAGGTAGGATCCATGGTGGATGCTCCAGGAGCTGCGCCATCTATACCTAACCTTCAGGTAGGATCCGAGGAGGACATCCCAGGAGCTGCTTCCGTTCTTCCAGCTGTTGTCTTTTTCTGTTGTTCTTTTGTTCAGTTGTAGTTGTACTTTCAGTTGGGTTTGTATTCTGGCCCATTTAATTTTCATCACTTCTCTTGTACTTAGTGTTTTACATCCACTTGTACTCTGTGGTGTTTTGTTACTTTATAAAGGTAATGCCTTCCCAGTTATCGGGATTTACTCCTTTGGTGCTAGTCGCCAACCCCTGGCCTATGGAAGGCGTGCTTGGGGTAGTCACAGCACGGGCCTTGAGGACGAGTCTTTACAAAGGAATTGGTTGGTCCGCGCTCGTCGTTCCTTTCTCAAAATATAAGAGAACACCAAAATAAATTCCCCTACCTCGTGTGAAATTGAACGGAGGTTCGTCGAACGCAGATTCGTCGTGGGTAGAGATGTCGCGGAAGGAGACTTCATGGAAGAACCGTTGCGGTACACGGCGTCGCGTATTCGGTTTCCGAGAACTCAGCGTTCTTCATCGGAGACCGACGTGTTCTTCGCGTTCTTCGTCGAAGATGAAGAAGTTCCTCAATCCTTAGCCTTTTTCTCCCCAAGACTCCACCACAAGAAACTAACCC
The DNA here is from genome assembly GCA_963277665.1 of Viscum album. NCBI lineage: Eukaryota > Viridiplantae > Streptophyta > Magnoliopsida > Santalales > Viscaceae > Viscum > Viscum album. The sequence goes on from OY728140.1 coordinate 1,767,446,483, forward strand.
AAAATAAAATAATCTCTCACATAATTTATTAACTAGACACGAGATTGAATTTCAAACCCACACACACATTAAACTCACCTCATTAATAACATAAGTTATAAATTCTTATGTTATCAAATTTAAACAAGAGTTGAAAGAGTTAAGGAATGTGAAGGGGTGGGGTTCGTGTGGGCCCCACCACCCTCACAACCTCCCTTGGGAAGTTTGGTAGTCTCTAAAAAATACAATCTCATGTCTATTAAGACATTTCATACCATTATAAAATTTCAAAGAACACTAAAAACATCAAATACAGAATGAACTCAAGTGGGTGGTTGAAAAATAGTAAGATAGAAAATTAACATCCATGTAAAATATTTTTGGGTGTTTTTATTTCCACCAAAATGAGAAGATAAAAAAAATCATCGGATGGAGTTTCACTAGATAGAGTTTTTTGAATTGGTATCATCATTTAAAGATGATCGGATAGTGGTTATCATGATCAAATAATCAGATAGAGGAATAGAACATCAAATAAAATTCAACAATACAAAGAACACATCATAATAAATGAGTGGAAAGATCATTAAAATCTGTGATATTCGATGGATATAAAATTTTATGATGATCATCATCTTTTAGAGTGGAGATCTCTATAATACTTTTGAATAGAGGTTTTTCTGATAATCTCCTCCACAGAGTCTATGCACTGGATTTAGGAAGTGATATCGCCAAATTACTTAAAAAACAATATTAATACACTTCACACACAATAAATTCAAATAGAAAATAAATATTTATGTGTTTTGGATAATCACACACATCTAAGGGAGAATACTAAAATAAATTCAATATAAAAGATACAAGTATATACAATACTAATCACTCACATCCATTCTATTATAAAGACCCCAAAATTTAATCTAGAAACACACACAATTCATCATTGTTGCACCTGAGATTTTTTTTATGTTATATAAATCATCAAAGAAATCTTTCACTATACACAACACTATCTTGACTTTCTTTACATTCTACCGCGACCATCCTCGATAGCTTGTGTTGTACGCAATACCGAGTTTCACTAAACAACGATATGCTATTAAAATATTATTAAAACTAGCCGTTATGAATAGTAATAACAACGTTTTGAATTTATTTAAATTTTATCTTTAAAAATAGACATCATTCTTAGATTCGAAATATCGAAATTAACCTAGGGTGGAATTTTGGTATTATTCAGAAAACTTTCATTTTTTGATGAATAGTGAAAACACTAGGTTACTATTTAAAAAACGATTTTTTTTAAAATAATTATTTATTTTATTTAAATTTATTTTATGTGAGAATTGATACATAATACATATATAAGTTTAATTTAATTCATTGGAGTCATTTTATAATAATTTTAGATATATAAATATTTTATTGAACTTTTCACCGTCTTTTTCCCACCTCCTAGGAGAATTTGCAAATTCACATAAAACATAATTTTACCACTTCTATGTGTGGAATTTCGAAAATCTAAGAGACAAGGTTAATATCATGGACTAAAATGTCGTTCAATGAGATGAAAATAATTTTTGGTGAATAGTAATGTTTTGGTTTTTTTACCACGGTTAAAAGTAAATAGGGTAAATAAGGGTAAAGATGATATTATTATTACCCTAACACATGTCCTAATTCTATTGGATAAGTGTAATTCGACCAAAAACAACCTTAGGAATAAAATATGACCATTTAGGCCTATTTGGATTAGATTGGGACATTTAATATTATTTTATTTAAAGAATAGTTAAAATAGTTAAAATCAAAGTTTAATAACTAAAACATTTTTAATATAGGTTTATAAATAAGATAAGTTCGACTATAAATATTCATTAGAAATATAAAACGATTTCCTACATAATGGTATTTTATTTATAATTTTTATACCTTAAATAATGTAATATATTTATGACACAATGATGATGAAGTAATTATCTTATTAATGAAATATTGACATAATTGATGTTATAAATACCCAAATAAATGTAACTTGACCCTTTTTATAAATAAAACTAATTTTCTAGGTTACTATGACATGTTAGTATTGATTTAATTAAATTTTTTTATCTAATCATTATGTTTTAATTTTTACAAAAACCATGTTCTAAATAGTGTCAAAATTGACATAAAATAGTTTTTAAAACAAATATTATATTATTAATTGTACATTTATTCTAAAAAATCAAAGGTTCTGCCAAAGGACTTAGATAAGGTTATATATATTAATAATAAACAACTTGGGGTTCTTTTGTCTTGTTATAGTAAGTTTATTAACCTTAAAGTGTAATAAAACAAGAAGACAAAGTAAAAGTAAATTTTTTTAACTTAAAGTTAAATCTAAATGATAAGGTTAAAATACAAACATAGACTTGTCTAAATTATATTGGATGAGAGTATTTCTACACATCCCAACCTTAGCTTCTAAATAAATCAATTTGGAGATATTAAAAACCGAATATGAATTTAAAATAAAATAATATTTTTAGTTTTTCCCAAGGTGCCCCTCTCCTCCCTTAAAAAAAAGGCACTTCCTTCCTCTCCTCCTCACACCACATTGAGCCTTCATGCTCGGATAACCACTGCCAATTTCTCTTATACACTTCCCTAGAGACATCCTAAAGGTTATGGTCTTCTTTAAATACAATCTTTACTGCCCAAAGTGGAGGTTAAGAAGAGGCGCTTGAAAGAAGAGGCAATGTCTGTTACCGATTCTTTCAAATTTATTGCCTCTTATAATTCTTCTTATTTACTTGTTTCATTATAAAGGAATAACATTAGTATCAATAATATACTTATATGTTATTATAAATATTAAATAACCCTATTTAAACTTCTATCCATCCTACGGAAAATGAAATCACCACGGGTACGTACGCACGGAATACCGTCTCCACGCCGTGGTGTAATCTATTTTCCACCACCACCTTACTTGGATGGGTATAATGGTGTAGAGAATAACTATATATGTTTATTGTAAAGTGATATTGATTCTAAAATAGTATAAATACACTCCAATACAATTCCACAATCATGGGAACGATATCATCGCTCGTGCGTACGTACGGAATACCGTCTCCACGATGTGATGTGACTCGTTCTACAAGTTCTTCACTGCATAATGATTATATAAATGAATTCAATGAATAAATATGATATATTTCACACTAATACAATTCTATAAATGAGGTATCTATAACCTAAAAATAAGAATAAGAATTTATTCGACAAAACACACATAAGAACAAAAAGTAATAAACACCTGAATAACAAGTAGCAATGAAATATTACTAATAAGAAGCAAAGAATATGACAATATATGATATCATAACAAAGATTATGATTCTGTAATAAGTCAGTGACATTATTTAAATCATTATACAGGAGGTTTGGACACTTACGAAGCAAATCAGACCTAAGGTAAGGGAAAATCTCGCAATCTCAATTTTTTATCCGAGATTGTTTATACTTCAGAATTTACTGGGGAATATTTATCATCCAAATCCATGTTTCCTCAATATGTAATATTATTTATATCCTACTAAAATTGTTTAAATCCAAATTTTTTGTTTGGTGAGTTTTTAGTAATAGATATGAAAAGAATATTTTTTCGTTTTTCGCACAAGGTACTTTTTGACTTTTTCGGCCAAAGTATGAGAAGAATGTTTTTTTAACTTATACGGCATGAATGGATTTTTAGAACATTATTTCCATGACGCTTCCTTTATAGGATTTCATGTTTATTTTTAATTAGCTTATTTTCTTTTAAAATTATATGACATTTTAAGAAAGGAAATTGTTTTTGAAGTGGAAAGGATATTTTCCTCAAGAATGGAGTTGAAGTGTTTTGCCAAAATTATTTTCCATGTAAGATAATATAGGATTCTGTTTCAATCCTTTTTTTAATTAATTTGATTATGTTATTATGGAATTAATTTTATGATGTCCTTTTTATCTTATCTGATTTATGTTACAATGGCATGGTGTTTAAGAATCCCATTTTTATTACATGGGTTATGCTATGATGTATTATTTTATGATCTAGTGGTACACATAAGAATGGTATCATTATGAGATGGGTGGGAACTATATCTTCCTCCAATGCAATGGGTAAATATTTATATCTCATGATATAGATAGGGATGGAATGGTAGGTTAATCTGGTTCAGTGAAACAGGACTGAAATGAGGAGTGAACTCGGTTCAGAAATGGACTTCTTCTGCTAAGATAGTCTTGGCAATGAGTCTTGGCTACTAAGAAATGATTCTCTATGATTATCTGTGTATTCCACAAAGTTTCATGTTTTATGTTATGATTATTGGGATTACATTTCACTACTATGATTTATCCCACGATATGATATTATGATCTCTTTTGCAGGTTAAGATTTCCAAAATGTTATGTTCTTATGATTGATATTTCTTTTGCTTACCCTTACTGAGCATTTGAGATCACCCTTTTGTATGTTTTCTTTTCCCCAGGTCGAGAATAAGGGTATTAAGTAGGATATTCCAAAAGTGACTCTAGATATGATTAAATAAATGGGAGACAATGTAGATGATTTATGAAACATTTTTTATGTTTCCTAGTTTTTAAAGACACTATACCTATATGGTCCTTTCATGGTTTTGTTATATGTTGTAATAAGTGTGCTTCAATTATGAAGTAATAATAATTTATGTAAATTATGGTTTGTTATAGTTGGTATCAGAGGGAAGGTATAGTCAACCTTTGGAATCTAGGATTTGAAAGCCTTAGTAAGAACCCTATGGATAAGTCTAAGCATAGAACACAATCTTAATGTTTTAGAAATGGCCATGAACAACCTATGATAAGTCGTTAAGTGTGAAATTTATTCTTGATTATGTGGTTTTCCTATTATAATTAGTGTTGACCACACTATTATTCTTGGTTTTAGTCAATGGCTGGATCCCTAAGGAATCGCGTTAATGCGGAATGTGACGGTCAATGCAATGATTGTCCCCTGAGCAACCAAACATTATGGGAGCTAGAATGAAAAATCTTGTATCCATGCTCACACAACTTTTTCAAGATATGAATCATGCAGGAGTTCCAAACGATCAGAGGAATGAGAGACATTCTGTTGAATCCTTCATGAGGCAGCGTCTACCTTCATTCAGTGGGTCTACTGATCCATTAGTTACTGAACAATGGATCAGTACTACTAAAAAGATATTTTCAGTTCTTCAATGTTCTGAGCATGATAAAGTCATCTCAGCAGTATATCGTTTGGAAGGTGAAGCTAATCAATATTGGAATCTTATCAAGAATACGAGGCCAAGAGATGAAGTTGAGTCCAAGGAATGGGGCGAGTTCATGAACTTATTTTTCAATAAGTACTTCCCTCGTATTCTTCGAACAAAGATGGAGAAAGAGATTCTTGAACTGAAGCAAAAGGATGATGAATCTGTTGGTACCTACTAAACAAATTTTACAAGACTTGCAAGGTATGCTTCTGGGATTATTATCCAACCTGAGAGTAAGATCGATCGATTCTTTAGTGGCTTAAAACCAAGTCTTCGAAGGGTGTTAGCTATAAGGGACTTTAATATCTAAGAGGAAATTGTTCGATGTGCTCTCAAAGTTGAGATGGAGATTGGAGTAACCCATCAGTCATATGGGTTTGTTAGGAAGAGGAAAATGGAATTCAAAGGAAAATATAAAGACCACACTGAAAAGAAGATGGGTTTTCCCTTATTCTCAACGTGTAGGAAGATACATGGAGGGAGTTGTCTTAAAGGGACAAGTAAATGTTTCAAATGTTGAAAGGAATGTCTTCAGGCATTTGAATGCCACAATGATGGGAAGAAGATGTCTAGTGATGCGAACAAAGAAAAGGCTATATAGAGTGCACCTACTACACTTCAATGTTACAGGTGCAAGGAAATGGGGCATTATACCAATCAATGCCCTAATCTAAGGGTTGTTGATGATGATCGACGTCAAAAAACTCTTAAGGATAAATACAAAGGAAAGTCACATGCAATTTCTATCAGCGATGTGGAGTATGATAACGAAGTGGTGAAAGGTACACTTACCATCCACTATAATGTAGAAAATGTTTTATTTGATTCTAGATCCACCCATTCTTTTATTTCTGATGAATTTTCTAAGGTTATCACCATATCACCTCAACAATTATATGCTGAGTTAGCTGTGACAACCCCTAATGGCACAACAGTCGCATCAAAATTTTATAATTCTTCTCCGATTGAAGTTTGTGGGAAAGTGCTTCCTACAAATCTTGTGATCCTTCCTATAGTAGAATTTGATGTGATTCTTAGCATGGATTGGATTTATTTATATGGAGCTCATATCAATTTCCAAAGAAAGGAAGTCAAATTTCATATTCCAAATCAATCTATGATCGTCTATCGATGCAAGGATGAACATAACCTTCCAGTGGAAATTTCTTCCATCTTATGGGTCTTGATTAAACTAAATAAAGGTTATTTATCTCAAATGGTTTGAGAGAAATTCATGATTAAGAATATCCCATTGTACGAGAGTTTGATGATAACTTTTTGGAGGAATTGCTGGGTCTTCCACCGAATCGTGAAGTTGAGTTTTCAACAGAACTTGCACTGGGTGCTTTCCCTATTTCAAAGACACCTTATATAATGGCCCCAATTGAGTTGCAGGAATTGTAGAAGCAACTCCAAGAGAATCTTGATAAGGGATTCATACGCCCTAGTGTGTCACCTTGGGGAGCACCTGTTCTGTTTGTTAAGAAGAAAGATGGAGTAATGAGACTCTGAATTGATTATCGAGAACTTAACAAGATCACTATCAAGAAAAAATTTCATCTCCCACGCATTGATGACTTATTTGACCAATTACAAGGAGCTCAATACTTTTCTAAGATTGATCTTCATTCAGTGTATCATCAATTAAGGGTCAAAAGTGAGGATATACCAATAACGGATTTCCGTACAAGGTATAGACACTATGAATTTATAGTGATGCCATTTGGTCTTACTAATGCCCCTTTTATCTTCATGGATCTGAAGAATAGAGTCTTTAGAGACTATCTTGATCAGTTTGTGGTAGTCTTTATAGACGATATTCTTGTCTATTCAAAGAGCAAGGAAGAACATGAAGATCACTTAAGAATTGTGTTGAAGATCCTGAGAAAGGAGAAGCTTTATTCCAAATTTACCAAGTGTGAATTTTGTCTTCAAAATGTTGCATTTTTGGGTCACATAATCTCAAAAGAGGGGATATCTGTGGATCCAGCAAAAACATAGGTTATTGAAAGATGGTCGAGACCAACAATAGTAACTGAGATCCGAAGTTTTCTTGGTTTGCCTGGATATTATAGATGTTTTGTGAAAGATTTTTCATGATTATCTAATCCACTCACCAGGTTGACTCAAAAAGGAGTTAGTTTTGTGTCTACGGAGGAGTGTGAAGAGAATTTCAAGGAGATAAAAAGAAGGTTATCCAGTGCACCTGTACTCACACTGCCTTGTAGTGGAGAAAGGTTTGTGATCTATAGTGATGCATCCAAGAAGGGGCTGGGGTGTGTTCTTATGAAAAAAGATATGGTGATAGCTTATGCCTCACGACAGTTGAAAATCCATGAGAAAAATTACCCAACTCATGATTTGGAGTTAGCTGCGGTAATCGTTGCATTAAAGATTTGGAGGCATTATCATTATGGGGAAAGGTGTGATATTTATAAAGATCATAAAGGCATAAAGTATATTTTCACACAAAAGGAGCTGAATATGAGCCAAAGAAGATGGTTGGAGTTCATTAAGAATTACAACTGCTCAATTCATTACCGCCCAGGGAAAGCAAACAAGGTGGCATACGCATTAAGTTGACAAGACCATGCTAGCTTATCTATGATGAGGATCACAAAAGATCAATGATTTATGGATTTAGAAAGGATAGATATTGGAATTATAATGGAAGGGGAAAAATATTATCTTTCTTAAATGAATTTTCAACCATCTATACATGTGAAGATTAAAGAGGCACAGAAATAAGATGTAGAGTTACAAAAGAAGGTGACAAATGTTCCTGAATTCAACCTTGATTGTGATGGGATAATAATGTTCATGAATCAGGTTTGTGTTCCTCCCATCCCAGAATTAAAGAAGGAGATGCTGGATGAGGCTCATAGTTCTTTATTCTATATTCATCCTGGAAGCATGAAGATGTATAGGGACGTGAAAGAGAACTTCTGGTGGGATGACATGAAAAGAAATGTTGCTGAATATGTCTCTCAATGCTTGGTTTGTTAGAAAGGTAAATTTATGAGACAGAAGTCTAAGGGGAAGTTACAACCATTACCCATACCCAAATGGAAATGGGAAAAAATATCTATGGACTTTTTCACTGGACTTCCTAAAACATCCAAAGGCAATAATGATATCTGGGTCATAGTAGATCGTCTTACAAAGTCTGCACACTTCATTTCTATTAGAGAGGATTTCTCTCTTGATCAGTTTGCCAGGATATATGTAAAGGAAGTGGTAAGATTTCATGGAGTACCACTATCCATTATATATGATCGAGATCCTAGGTTTATCTCGATGTTTTGGCGAAGTCTTCATCATACTCTGGATATAGAGTTGAGTTTCAGCACTGCTTATCATCCTCAGACAGACGGTCAGTCTGAGAGAACAATTCAAACTTTAGAAGATATGTTAAGAGCTTTCTCTATGGATTTCAAAGGTGGTTCTGATCAACACCTACCTTTGGTGGAATTTTCTTATAATAATATCTTTCACTCCAGTATTTAGATGGCTCCTTATGATGCTCTCTATGGAAAGAAATGCAGAACTCCAACTTGCTGGGATGAAGTTGGGGAAAGAAAGCTATTATGACCTGATCTTGTTGATGAGATGGCAGAAAAGGTCCGATATATTCAACAACACATAAGAGAAGCTCAGAGTCGACAAAAAATATATGTTGATAACCGAAGAAAAGACCTATATTTTGAAGTGGGTGATAATGTGTTCCTATGAATATCTCCTTGGAAGAGAGTAATGAGATATGGAAATAAGGGAAAGCTGATCCCTAGGTATATCGATCCTTTCAAAATACTGGATCGTGTTGGGAAGGTAGCTTACCGATTGGTGCTTCTACCAAATCTCTCTCAAGTTCATGATGTGTTCCATGTATCTCTCCTGAGAAAGTACATACCCGATCCTTCACGTGTACTTAGCTCAGAAGTTGAACCACTGGAGCAAGATCTTTCTTATGAAGAACAGCCAATAGAGATTCTGGATCATAGTGAAAAATTCCTATGGAACAAGACCACTCGCTTGTTGGAAGTTTTTTGGAGGAACCACCAATTAGAAGAAGCTACATGGGAGCTTGAGGATATGATGTGGGAGAGGTATCCTCATCTGTTTGTAACAAAGTGACAAATTTCGAGGGCGAAATTCATTTTAAGGGGTGTAGAGTTTAACACCCAAGATTTTTTGTTTTTATGTTATATAAATCATCAAAGGAATATTTCACGACACACAACACTATATTGTCTTTATTTACACGCAACCGCTGCCTTCCTCGATAGCTTGCGTTGTACGCAATACCGAGATTCACTAAACAACGATATCATATTAATATATTATTAAAACCAGCCGTTATGAATATTAATACCCACTTTTTGAAATTTTTTAAATTTTTTCTTTCAAAATGGACTTCATTTTTTGATTCGAATATCAAAATTAGCCTAGGGTGGAATTTTGGTATTTTTCTGAAAACATTCAATTTTTGATGAATAGTGAAAACACTGGGTTACTATTTAAAAACCGATTTTTTTTAAATAATTATTTATTTTTTTAAAATTTATTTTATGTGAAAAATGATACACAATACCTATATAAGTTCAATGTAATTCATTGGAGTAATTTTGTAATAATTTTAGATATATAAAAAGTTCATTGAACTTTTCACCGTCTTTTACCCACCTCCTAGGAGGATTTAAAAACTCACGTAAAACTTAATTTTACCGCTTCTTTGAGTAGAATTTTGAAAATCCGAGAGAAACGGTTAATATCAAGGACAAAAATTTGGTTCAATGAGAAGAAAATAATTTTTAGTGAATAGTAACATTTTACTTTTTTTACCACAGTTAAAAGTAAATAGGGTAATTACGGGTAAAAATGATATTATTATTAACCCTAACACATGTACTAATTCCATTGTATAACTATAATTCGACCAAAAACAACCTTATGAATAAAATATGACCATTTAGGCCCACTTGGATTAGATTAGGACATTTAATATTATTTTATTTAAAGAATAGTTAAAATAGATAAAATCAATGTTTAATAAATAAAACATTTTTAATATAGGGTTATACATAAGATAAATTCTACTATAAATAAAAATTTAAAAGCTAAAAAGATTTTCTACATAATGGTATTTTATTTATAATTTTTAGACATTAAATAATTTAATTTATTTATGACACAATGAGGATGAAGTAATTTTCTTATTAATGAAATATTGACAAATTTGATGTTATAAATACCCAAATAAAAGTAATTTGAGACTTTTTATGAATTAAAATAATTTTATATGTTAATATGAAATGTTATTATTGATTTAATTAACTGTTTTCTAACTATTCATTCTGTTATGATTTTCAAAAAAATTAAGTACCAAATAGTGTCAAAATTGACATAAAATAGTTTTTAAAACAAATATTATATTATTAATTTTTATGTGATTCCTAAAAATCTAAGGTTCAGCCAAATGAATTAGATAAGGTTATATATATTAATAATAAATAACTTGGGATTCGTTTGTCTTGTTATAGTAAGTTTATTAACCTTATAGTGTAAGAAAACAAGAAGATACAGTAAAAGTAAAATTATTTAACTTAAAGTTAAATCTAAATGATAAGGTTAAAATAGAACCCTAAACTTGTATAAATTCTTTAGGATGAGATTATTTAGACCCATCCCCACATTATCTTTTAAATAAATCAATTTGGAGCTATTAAAAACCGAATATGACTTTATAATAAAATAATATTTTTAGTTTTTTCCAAAGGTGCCCCTCTCCTCCCATATAAAAGGGCACCTCCCCCCTCTCCCCCTCACACAACATTGAGCCTTCATGCTAGGCCAACCCCTGAAAATTTCTCTTCTCCACTTACCTAGAAACATCCTAGAGGTTCTGGTCTTCTTCAAATACCATCTTTAGTGCCCAAAGAGGAGGTTAAGAAGAGGCGCTTCAAAGAAGAGGTAATGTTCGTTACCGATTCATTCAACTTTATTTCTTATTCTAATTATTATTCATTAGTTGTTTCATTATGAAGTAATATCGTCAGTATAACTCATATACTTATATGTTATTATAAATATGAAACAAACCTGTTTCACCTCTTATCCATCCTATAGAAAATTAAATCACCGCGCGTGCATACGTACAAAATACCGTCTCCACGCCGTGGTGTAATTTTTTTTCCACCACCACCTTAATTGGATTGGTATAATGGTGTAGAGAATTACTATATATGATTATTGTAAATTGATATTGATTCTGAAATAGTATACATACACTCCAATACAATTCCACGATCATGGGAACGATATCATCGCTCGTGCATACGTAGGGAATACCGTCTCCACGATGTGATGCGACTCATTCTACATGATCATCATTGCATAATGATTATATTAATGAATTTAATGAATAAATATGATATATATTACACTAATAACATTCTGGAAATGAGTTATCTATAACCTAAAAAGAATATTAAGAATTTATTCGACAAAACTTGCAAAAGAACAAAAAGTAATAAACACCCGAATAACAAGTAGAAATGAAATATTACTAATAAGAAGATAATAATATCACCATATATGATATCATAACAATGTGTATGATTCTGTAATAATTCAATGATGTTATTTAAATCATTATACAGGATGTTTGTACACTTATGAAGCAAAGAAGACCTAAGGTAAGGGAAAATCTCACAGTCGCAATTTTTTATCCGAGATTGTTTATACTTCAGAATTTACTGGGGAATATTTATCATCCACATACATGTTTCCTCAATATGTGATATTATTTATATCCTCCTACAATTGTTTAAATCCAATTATACCCTTAGGTGATTTTTTTGTAAATGAATTTAAGGGAATCTTTTGTTGTTTTTCGTACGAGGTACTTTTTGACGTTGCTAGACAAAGTATGAGAAGAATGTTTTTTAACTTATACGACATGAATGGATTTTTAGAGCATTATTTCCATGAATCATCCTTTACGATATTTCAAGTTTATTTTTGATCATATACTTTTAGTTTAAAATTATATGACAAGTTAAGAAGGGAAAATGTTTTTGAAGTGGAAAGGATATTTTCCACAAGAATGGAGTTCAAGTGTTTTATCAAAATTATTTTCCATCTAAGATAATATAGGAATCTATTTCATTCCTTTTTTTATTGATTTGATTATTTTATGATATAATTAATTTTATGATGTCCTTTTTATCTTATATGATTTATGTTATGATGGAATGGTGTTTAAGAATCCCATTTTTTACATGGGTTATGCTATGATGTTTGGTTTATGATCTCGTGGAACACATAAGAATGGTTTCATTATGATATGGGTGGGACCTATATCTCCCTCCAATGCATTGGGTAATGATTTATATCTCATGAGATAGATATGGCTGGAATGGCAGGTTAATCTGGTTCAGTGAAATAGGACTGAAACAAGGAGTGAACTCGGTTCAGAAATAGACGTTGTCCACTAAGACATTCTTGGCAATGAGTCTTGACTATTAAGAATTGATTCTCTATGATTATGTGTGTATGCCACAAAGATTCATGTTTTATGTTATGACTATTGGGATTACATTTGACTACTATTATTTATCCAATGATATGATATTATGATCTCTTTTGCAGGTTAAGATTTCCAAAATGTTATGTTCTTATGATTGATATTTCTTTTTATTACCCTTACTGAGCATTTGAGCTCACACTTTTGTATGTTTTGTTTTCCTCTAGTCAAGAAGAAGGGTATTAAGTAGGATATGCCAAAATGGACTCTAGATATGATGAAATAAATGTAAGAGAATGTATATGATTTATAAACCAGTTGTTTATGTTTCCCAGTTTCTAAAGACACTATACCTATACGGTTCTTTCATGGTTTTATTATATGTTGTAATAAGTGTGCTTCAATTATGAAGTAATAACAATGTATGTAATGTATGGGTCATTATAATCATAATCTGACATACAAACTAATTTGGATGGAGAAATTTTGTAAACTATTCTCGATGAGAAAATAACCACAAATGAACTATTGATATTTAAATCCTTAATATCAACAATTTAAATTTAAAACCCATAATTAATTACTATAAATGGTAGATATAAAGTAATAGGTAAGGAATTAAAATGAAGGGATATAATAGATAAAGGTATAAGTAGAAAAAACACCTCTATGATTCAAGATCTTATGTAAGAAAAAAGTACTAGTGGTGTAGCGATGGTGAGCAAGATACATAAATAATACTATGATAGAGCACTACATGACCTCATTATCTCCTCTTGATCACTAAAGGCTATAGAATAGCATTGGGGTTCTATGAAGACCACTGTGATTTGGTTTTCCCAAATTTATTAATGAAATAAAATACAAGAAAAATAACATGATCCAAATAGAGTGAATTCCATATGATAAATATTTACAAATCATATAATGGTCAATATTGTAAAATGATCCTTGAACACAAAGGCTAAATGAAAAAATAAATCTCTTGTCTCCATTTACAACACTAAATGGAACACTAGTCACAAAAAATCTTACATGCTTAGAAACAAAAATTCACCCAAACATGTACTTTTACCTATAGGTACCCGAAAAATAGACTAGGAAATTTCTTGTCCCCACTTAGTGTATATGCTGGGTGTGAGCATATAATAAACAGTAATAAACCACCTATTTTTTAACTTATATGGAATATACTTACATATGTTCCTTATATCAATATATTTATTTATATATTTATATAAAAATGGATTTACAAATGGTTATCAATAAAAACATGAAAGCATCAGATAATGGAAAACTTTATAAAATAGAATCAATTATTAAAAATATATCACTATAATTGGATGGTTTATACCTAATATAATTTCAATATTCCTAGACTTGGATATGAGACATCGGTTCAAGGAATCCATGATTCCATTCCTATTGAACTTTGATCATAGAAATACATCCTATCGTTGAGTCATGGGAAAATCCTTGTATTTTTAAAAGAGGAAGGTGTATTCAAGAATCAAGGAACTATTATCACATGTATTTAGGGCTCGGTGAAAGGGGTGTTCCAAATTCAATTCATTGTGATCAAATACCATTAATCAATCTCCATATAATACATACCAACAAACATGTTATAGAATAGAAAAATACCCCTTCTAATAGAAACATTATTTATCAACAAAAATATCTATGGTCACGGTAGCATTATTATTTATACTAATCATCATGCTTGGTATAAAAAATTAAAAACAAGAACAACATATCAATGTAATATTAATTCTTAGGAAACAAATCCATTATAATGAATCCAATTATCAACAAAACAAAAGGTAAATTTTCTGGAATATGATACATTAACTATAATATAAATAAAACATAATTCCATGTCACACATGATCACAAAATAAAACATGAATAAATAATTGATATTATATTAATGAATCAAAAAATTTATAAAAATATCAATCCAAACCAAAATCAGGTTATATGGATACATACTCTTCACGCTACTCTAAATTCCAATTATACTAATTATAAATTATTCGATGAAGATTAATTCATGGTTCACTAAAATATATCCAAAAATGGATCTAGATTTATTAGGGGAAGTAACAAGTCTGCAGAAGTAAAATACTACTTATGATCAAATATTGTATTTTTCATAACTAATTTGATAAAATACCTCTTTAATGGGTGAGGCGGAAAGGGGTAAGGAGGTGAGGGTTTCGAGGGTCACTGGGGGGTCTTGTGGTAGTCAGGGAGAGAAGGGGGGTCATGGGGGTTGTGGATGGGAAAGTTTTAGAGTTGAACAAAAGAATTTGTAACATAGGTTAATAAAAAATAGCCACTAAATCATTAATGAAACTTTTACCAGTGGATTACTAATCTGCCGCAAAAAGCTATTAATGTTGTAGTGTTATTTGTTTTTAGATCCTTCTTAATGCTAATAATTCTATTCTCCATGCTGACTAGAAGTCCTAAAACCAATCTTATAATCCCCATATCTATAACATTTTGTAATCATCTTACATGGTAGCACCACTAATAAGAAATGAGGTGGGATATCATACTATATCAAGAGAGAAATTTTACCAATATAATATAAATGAAATTTTAAATGAATAAATGAAACCATATGTAATTACTATCACTCAAGAATAGAAAAATTGAAAATTCATTCCAATATATTTTTTTATGAATAAAATAAAACCTAATATTATCATTTATATGAATAATACTTTTTCAATAACCATCACAATGAATAATCATATTGAGTGAAACATTACTAACACACATCGAAATTATTTATAATAATCATGAATCTTCTTCCACAACCTTCACCAACATAACTCCAAAACAAAACCATGAATCACCACTGGTGATGAACAATTCTAATTCATTACTTATATCATTATTTTACAAGCATACAATTCATTCAAAGTTCACATGTTGTAGGTAAGTGTAAACCCTTTAAGATATATCCAAGAATCCAACCCACATACATGAATATTAAATTTCAAATAAATTTCAATATACTATGATATATTAAATCAATTTATTTATATATAAAATTAAGAAAAAATAGTATTTATTCAACCATATATTTTTTCATTTCTAAATATATTTAATTAATAAATAAGTCCAAATAATCCTCCCAAAATATTTTTTTTCTCCAAAAACTAAAAAAATATATTAAATGTTTCATAATATATAATATAAATGTTTTTTTAAAATCATATAGAATATCCAAATTTTCAAAATTTCCAATGTAAACTTTCCATTTCAATATAATCATTTGATTTTTTGTGGATTAGTAACCATATTTGGAATGATAATCCTTGTTATGTTATTTTTATTATTATCAAAAAATTACCAAGATTGAAAACCTCAATCATATATCAAAAACTCATAAAATAATTTTTGATCCATTAAAAAAAT
This sequence comes from Viscum album, assembly GCA_963277665.1. Lineage (NCBI taxonomy): Eukaryota > Viridiplantae > Streptophyta > Magnoliopsida > Santalales > Viscaceae > Viscum > Viscum album. The sequence goes on from OY728140.1 coordinate 1,767,462,731, forward strand.
TTCATAACTAAGAAAACAATCCTTTAGGATGAATCTTAATAGTTTTATGAAAAATCACCACAAAATGTTTTGACACCAACATATTAAGGAAACAACTACATAAATTATGATCAGTTTAAATGTCAAAATTCAACAAATTCTAAAAAAAATATCTTCCAAATAAATTTAACACTACATGAAATAATTTATATTCACCAAAAAATTTAAAATTAAATTTATTTAACCTTGGAGACAGCATATAAATTCCTGATCAAGCACATGAACTACTTATTCTTAATGAAAATAAATTTTGAATAATCAAAATTAAATTATTTTGAATGAATTATAATTATTGTATTAAATATCCCAAATTCAATACCATTTATAACTATTATTAAAATTATAACTATCTTATTAAAACTATGTCCCTTTAAAAAGTAATCATTTTATTTAAAAATTTAATTTATAATATTTAATATATTTTTTCCTTAATAAAACATAATCAATCAAAAAAATAAATCAAATTTGGGGATGCCTTTAACAGATCACATCACAAACTAAGAGTTAATTTTCCTGGAAAATTTTAAATTCAGAAATCAATAATTCAAGATGGCATAAATTAATCATTCAACCATAAAATATGATGAATAGAATAACTAAAAATTAATTACATGAACTAAAATATCATTCTTTAATATGTTTCGTTTCTAAATATATAAGGATCCAAATTTATTTATTAATAATGAACTTTATATTTCTCTTTTATTTAATCAATACATTAAATCAGTTTTTAATTAATAGATCAATAAAATTATAATTCAATTCCAAATATTTATATTTACCCATAATATCAGGTTATAATTATAGTTAAATTTAAGGAGTCAAACCATATTACAAAATTTAGAATCAAATAATATTCTGTTACACATATAGTCATGTCACATATTTAAACTTATTTTTTTTGTTATTGATTATATTATAGGATAAAAAATTAGGATTCATGGTTAGTGAACATGTTTAACCAAATAATTATCAAAAATAGATTAAAACACTTTTCTATTTTCCTACCATGTATGGATGACTTTTAGGGTTTGGCTAAACATACATCACACACCAATCCTTTTAAAATATAATTCCCCCACCAATCCCAAAAATTCCCCAGAATAAAACTTATCATGTTTTGGAGGTTATAAATCTTCAAGGAGTACAAAACTTGGAGTTCCCCCGACTCATACCCCCATATATAGAGGAAAAAATAATTTCAATAGTATTTAATACCAACTGGGATATTCTAAAATAAAGATTAAATAATTTCAATAATTCAGTAATTTCACCCATTAAAAAATAAAAAATAACAATAATTAAAGGTTTCATAACATTAAAAATTATCTCTAATATATTTTTCATCCAATAAGATATATATTTATACTATATTAATATTTACTATGTATGTCTCCAATATATCAAAAATTAATTTCTATATTAAACTAGATCATGTATATATACTTTTATTTGACTACATGGGGATAACAAAATAAAATAATGGGGGTGAAATCAAATGACCTATAAAGAAAAAAATCATCGACAGGTGATCGAAGGGTTAAATCATAATATTATGTAAAAAACTATGTTTGGGTTTGTAGCATCTCCAATTTTTTTCACATGTATATATATATATATAATTGTATTTTTTTCATCATAGTCAATTTTGTGTTTGGGTGTAGTAGGTACCGGAAATTAATACATTAATAATTAATTTATATTAAACTCTATGGATTCATATTTTTGAAATAAATGTTTTTCCCATTGATCGAGACCTTTGATGGGAAATATGAGGCCATGGTTGTTTCCAAGAGAATGGATTTTCCATTAGTGTAATATAATGTTTGACAGAATCAAATTCTCAAAGAAGTCATCAAATGGAAGGTGCATTATGTAATTTAGATAATTTACACGTATACTTTATGTAATATCTAACCTTAATTACCTCCCTATATATAAGTGTCATTATAAATAATCTCCTAGGGTAGCTATATAACCCTGTGAGAGTGTAGAGGAGCAAGAGAGTGTTACCGTTGGTAACTCTGGATTATAGATTGATAGCCAATGAAAAATTAAGGATAATCATGAGATGGATTAAGAATACAACTGGATAATTATCATCATCAATATTTGATGAGTTCATCACCAATGATCAATCTGTTCATGACATACGTAATTTTATTTCACAGACATCCACTAATAGATTCCTTTTTCAAGATATGTTTTGTATCTTATTTAGTATTTTTTTTCCTTTCTTCATATTATCCTGGATTTAATTTTAGTTCTTTAACATGATTAGTTATATATTTTATTCCTCTATTTCTCACTTATTTCTGCAATTTTTGATTAGTGGTCTAGACCATATTGTTAATGAAAATTTTTACATTTTTCATATAAACCTTTCCAAAAGTTATTCAAGTTATACATTTTTATCTCAAGTGGTGGAGGTTAAATATTTTCATGTCATATTAGAGTTTGATAAAACCCTTGGATTCATAGTGAATGTGTGAACAATAGAGAGATAAGTGTTTTCTGGATGAATCAAGGAATGTCATGATATGATACTAATGGAATCATGGATCAGACCCTCGTATATGGACATGAATCATGATATTTATGGACCAAAATATTAGATATCTACTTAGAATCCACCTGATCCATGAAATCAATAATAGGTGCCTTTCCCTACAAATTCATCCAGTTAATGTTAGTCAAACAATGATTGTTGTTGTGTAAATGGAGGATCTTCAATAATAATGAATGAAAAATTATGTTTCTTATAAATCTATGACTACACACAGTGTATCTATAAGGAACACATGTATACTTTTATGGGATATTTTAGTAGAAAGGGTATTGGTTGAGTGAGCTAAAAAATATCACAATTTTATCTAGTATCCATGACATGTTCTAATGGTATAAACCTAGTACACCATGAAGTCAAACCTACCATGTACCATAATGAAATGTTCTTTTATATGTACATGGATTCCTATGTTGTGTGTCTTCTATACATTCCCCGGACCCCTAGTGAATTCACAATCCATGTAACACCATCTATATGCAATATTGTACATGGATATCCAAGATGTGTCCATGAGAGTATATTCCCACTTTTCTAGGAAATTTCACATATCATGTGATACTACATACATCCTATATAAATTTGTTTTATGTGTCTATTATAGTTGGGATACATGAGTAGGGTTCAAATTAATGGGACATGCCTTGTAAATTGATAGTACATTTCATGGGATCCCCCCATAATGATCTCCCTAATGTATAGTTTTCTACAATATGTGGATTTAGGAATACATGTAGATAATTTTGAGTTGTTTTCCACATTAAACATGATAGTGGCCTTTGTTTTGGCAAAAGATATATGACTTGAGGTAATTATAATTTGAATCTTCTCATAGAGACACTTAGCTATTGGAAGTGAAATTTTTTTAACATCATAGTGTTACTAAGGTTTGTTATCTTCTATAAATATATAAGTGTATGTTCAATTATATTTTCCTACAAGTAGATATATCCCCCCACCAAAATTGTTTCTGAGTTCACTATAAATGGAGTGGACACCCCATCACTTACCTCATAAGGTGGGATAGGTTTCCATTGGAATACAATGACCTTATCTATTCTAAATAATTGTTAGTTGGGAGACCTCCATACTCTTTAAAGGTTACATTTGATACTTATCTATATGGTCATACATTTGGATCCATTAGAATTATCTTTGTTCATAGATTTCTGTGGAGATATTGACCCAATTTCTATTATTTATTTGGTTTCTTTTGATCATACTTGATTTGGGGTTTTCTTTTCCCTCCCACTAATGGTTTTTAAAAAATATGTTTTTTCATTCAATTTACCCCTTATCATTTTTAGTGTCTCTTATAAGGTATTTATATACTCCACCACAAATTGATCTTCCACACTATGTTGTGTCTAGTAAATATGAAAGATGGATTATGGGTGACTTTGGTGGACCTAGTTTTTGTGGAGAATTTTGGATCTTAGTAATGATCATTTTCAGTGGGCATCCATAGAGATTGTTAGACAGAAAATCTAAAATTTTCCCTTTTTCAGTTTTCATTAGGTTGGGACCTCATTTTTTGGGTTTATATTTTTCCCCTTTATATCTTATACATTATCCTTCTCCAAATATATCATTAATTAGTGGTTATTAAATGAATTATGTACACTCTATATCTTTTGGTATTTTATTTTATCTCTTCACTATTGAATGGATCCATTTGTATGTGCGCATATAGGTACACAGTCTAATAAATCCCAATTTAATTATTTTCCTACTCATTCTAGTCAACATAACATAGTATATATAAGCTGGTATTGGGTCGTCACACTCAGTATAGCACTATAAAGTAGGTCCACAATGGGTATGGTCATGAAAGACTATTATCAAAGTGGGTATTTTCCCTTGGTCATTAATGGAGTTTGAGATGTTGTGATGTTTAGTTTAGGATCTAATTGAAACTATATATGTGTGTCTCATGTTCATTTCATATTTCATTGAACCAAGTGTTGGTATAGTATTTAGCGTATCCATACCACATGACTCTGAATACCTTCTTTTTGACTCGGCATACCAAGTAATCAGTTATAGGGAACTAATGGAGCATGAATTGTATAGGATTATGACTTTCTGCTTTCATGTATTTATTGAATAATATCCCTAGATATTTTAATTTTACCATGGTATATATTTTTATCTTTCAGGATTCCTCAACATTGATATCCAAATATGATATTGATATAGTATCATGAATATAATTATTTGAGAGTTGACAAATCGGATAATGTACCCATTCATGTTAGTTTTCCTCTAAGAATTCATAGAGACGTTTTAACACCTATTCATTATCATGTGTTACCCCCACAAGTGGTTCAAGAGGATAATTAATGGTAAGGAGGGAAGTTGATATCTCCTGCAAGTCTAGATGATAATACAGACAGTCATAGTGTATTATGAATGTTCCAATGATATATACCTATTATTAGTCATAGTGATATAGACATTCAGACAGTGGAGGATTGGCCTGAGGTAGTGGTATGAGTTATTCATCATTTTTTAACAACATCTAATTCAATGGTTTTAATTATGAACTGACTTCTTTATTGAGTATTAGGGAACTGGTGGGGTCATATGACTTATACTCATGATGAGATGATTTTATAAATGTTTTAATTCCAAAATCTATTATGTGATCAGTATTACCCTTTTTCATGTTTTTGGTTCATCTCAACGATCTTATTAATATATAGTACTGTTGATATAGGAGTTTCTAAGTACACATTCGTGATTACCGACCTCATATATTTCACTATTGGTATGGTGTGGGTTGGATACATAAATGTTTAGATGATTGATATGTCCTTTCATATATGCATTCTTCATATTTTGTAATCTTTATGAATTCTCACTTATTTTGAAGTGTTGGATGAGGCTTTCATTATAGAGAACTTCATAGAAGAGGGAAGTCATGAAGGAAGTGAAAATAGTGAAAATCATGGGGTTCATTAGTCCATATTGAATATAAGGAATTATATTTCAGAGTGTCTGCATAAGTGGATCACACATTTTTGACATAGACATGTGGATCATTAACATAAGTTTCGTATAGCAGATCAACTTTTATGTGACGCTGAAAGAGATCTTTTTAGGGATGAACCTCTAAAAAAGAGGAAAAAACGTCATTAGGGATCTACCATGTGTGGTTATGGTAGCCTCCAGTGAGGCAATGCAGATAGAGTAGTAGCTGGATCTCCAAAAGGATGAGATATAGGTGGAGGATGACACTTCATGTTACTTTCACCACTAACACCAAGTGGACCACATCATGATTAGAGGTTTGGCTATTAAGGGTGATGGAAGTTGTAGCCTATTGATATATTTAATTATAATTCTCAAGAAATTTTTCATGGTTTGATCATTGTATTTTAAATATCTTCCCCATTTATTATAGTGGAATGATTGAATCATTACTTTATCTTTATATCCCTGGAATCATAGAAAAATATTCTATCTGATCTTTTATCCCATAACATTTTATAGTGGTTCCAATATGAGGAGATTCTTCTATATCTAACATTTTTTGATAGTAAGAGTTTTTTTTTGGTGAATTGAGATTTTCATGGGACCTCTTGGTCATTGTGATGAATCATTGTCTGTTCATCCTTTTTATTGAATGGTTTTATATGGTGCTTTCCAAGATAAAAAATCATCAAAGTAGAGTTAAATTGAATTATACAAAAGGGATTAGATTCTTTTTCATGAGTGTGTGGGATCTTATGGCTGAGAGAGTGTGTATTGGGAAGTGGAAGCATCAACCTAAATCTCAAAAATTGGAAATATTAGTCACCATCTTAACTGGACCTTAATGCATCTATCTTCTATTACTATTGACGTATTATGTGGATTTATTTCAAAATTATGTTTCAGGGTAGCATCCATAGTGGAATATTTTTTTCTTCATTGACATGTACACCATAACCACTTTGATATATTCTTTATCATATCAGATGACCCTAACCATGATCCAAATAGTTGGATGCTCATTTGTAATTTTTTCAAGACATTTGTTTTATCTAACCCTATTGTTTCCCCTAGGTGACTCCAATGGTATTCATAAAAATGGTGGATGTTGTTTAAGGAATGACATTGGTGATAATTTCTATAATAAGGCAATGATCACTAATTAGTACTCATTTTTTATTATTGATTATTTCTATAACCAATTCAAAAGTTTGATTTGGCTTTTTATGATTGATCTCAGGTTTGGATACAATATATTGGGGTATCATGGGAAATATATTCGAAAGATGGAATTTTGATGTCTCTATAGACACTATAACTTCATAGAAATTGATTTCATTGTGAATAACCTCCCACTTTTTTCTTGTCACATACAAACTGGATATTCTACCAATACATAAATAGATTTGAAATTTTCATTATCGATGACATTATTATACACACTATGTCAGAGGAGGAACACACATAACATTTGACAATGGTCATAGAGTTAGTATGGTATAACCATCTATATGATAATATTTCAATGTGCAATATTTTATCAAATAAGATCAATTTATGGGGAATGTCATATCTGAGGAAGGTTTAGTTGGGAATCTAGTGAATATTGATGTAGTGAATTACGAGGAACCACACAAGAGCATGTCAGGGTTCTATTTCTTTCTTATACTTGTAGGTTAATATAGTAGGTTTATAGAATAATTTTCTAGTGTAATTTTGCTTTTTAATGCCTTTATAGAGAATTTGAATCCATTTAGGTAGAACATATAATGTTTGAGAGAATTAGAGGAGTTTAGGTAAAGGTTTACTAGTGATTTTATTTTGGTACGACAATGGGAGGGTATTATGTATGTGATTTTTATGATGACTATAGATTTGGACATGGATTCCTATTGATAATATGTTAATAAGTTACAACTTTTGGTTCAATGTAGTCGAGAAACCATGAGAATAATCATGTGATCAAAAAATTAATGTTTTTGGTAGTAGTCATCCCCTAAATATGTGGATGTATTGTCTAATGGGTGAGGATTTAACTATATACTCCAACCATTAGAGTATCATGTACTTGTTCTCTTAAGGATATATTAAAACCATAAAATGGAATTAGTTAGTGTTCATGATGGAATATTATTTCAAGATAGTCTATACACTAGGTAAGGGTAATGTGGTGTCATATTTCATTAAGAAGATATATTTTTCTTACTCGGTGCAGAAGGAATTAGAGTTGTAGGTCTCGTTATAGATAATTTTAGTGGAGGGGAGTGATGTATATTATATATATTCAATGGTTGTGAAATCACCTCTTATTCAGTGTGTGAATGAGGCTTAGTTGGGTTATATCAACTTTGATATTTTATATGAAATTATATCCTCATGAGATACAAATAATGAATTTTTAAATGAAGGGAGAATGACCTCCCATTCCAAGTATATAAGTTAGTACCATTAATGTTGTATTTGGTTCTTTTGAGGTATTTTAATACCTTTACTATTTTGATAAATATAGTTGTGAAAAAATTGTACAAGTACCTTCAATGACATTTTTTGTGGAATAAAATGAGGTAGGGTATTTTTGTCTTTGATTATTAGTCTCTTGAATGAATTTAGTTAATGTATAAACATCTGGTTATTTCTATTTTACCCAACCCCTTCATATCATTAAATGAAATTTTCATGTTATCATGATGTTTTTATTAATGGGTAATTCACAAATAATGATAGTCCATGATTCTATCTAGGTGTTTGTTTGTTGTCTGACCATGTCAATGCACATTCTACAGTCATGGAGTAGAGTTGGGTTGAGTGTTTTTGGTAGTTATATATGTGGTATGTTGTTTACTTTCAATTGGTACCCATGAATATCTTATATGAACATGATACTCGATTCAATTCATGTACGTGGGGGCTTAAAAGTATATTTTTTGATATTGTAATGGATGAACATATTGTTTCATCCCAATAAAGTCAAATAACTTGACTACAAAATCATGGATTTGGATGATGTGCTGAGAGAATATCTGTTAGATTTATTATATAGATGGGATGACCACAATCCATTGGTAGATTTTTCTTTGGAAAACATTTTCCTATCTTCTATCAGAATAGAACCTTTTGATTTTATGTATGGGACACCCCAAAAGTCACCATTATTCTGGATTGATATTATATAAAGATATATTTTATTTGAAAAATTGGTGTTGGAAGCAATAAAGAAACTACAACTGATACATGGCTAAGTGAGTAAATATTACTACTGATAGAAATCATTCATGGAATAATGTCTGAGGACTTTGTGATTCGTATGTGGAGACTATGATTTCTTAAAATCTCCCATTAATAAGGATTGTGTATAGTTGGATGGGGAAGTATGTTATCCCCAAAGATCATGTCAATGTTTGAGATATTTGGTTGGGTATCCGAGGATGAATATGCCTTGGAAGTTCTCCCATAGATAGGCTGAACACATGATTCCTTCTATGGGTTTTGGATGAGTAGATACATGAATATACTGACACATGTTATTGATTAGGGTGAGTTGGATTTTGAGGAAATAGAGACCTTCATAGAGTAAAGGGTTGAAATCAAGGTTCAATAGGAGGGGATCCAATGTGGTTGGATCATTCTTTAGATTATATTGTTTGGAAGCGTGGGACCATGTAGGAGATCTTCAATGTGTGTGATAACTAGATATAGGTTCTGTACCACCAATATTTTCAATGTCTTGTGCTTTTTAGGGTGGAAATACATGAAAGATTAGAGAATATAATGCCTCTATTTATTGTGGATTATTCCATTGAATATATATACATATATATATATATATATCATTGGGGTTTTCCTCAAAATCAAAGCTAGGTTTTGTTGTCACATGTCCCCAAAATTAATATATATAAAAAATATTTATATATATTAAACCACGTGAAATTATTTTCACAGAATAAACTGTTCTTTTTTGATCGATACATCAAGTGTAAAATATGACATCAGAATTGTTTCTAGAATATTCGTATTAACCCATGTAAGGCATAATGTTGTTTGACATTTTATGTTAATGAAGGTGACCATTTATTGGTGTGTTAAGTTAATTGAATAATTTATTGATTTATTTTACATAAGGGCTCAACAAAATTACCTCTATCAATGTAATTTTCATTATTGAAAATCCATAGGGTTATTAATATAACCCCAAAATATTAGATATGAGAGGAGGGAATTGAAATTGGTGATATAAGAATCTGGATCGATGAACATTAAACAATTTAGGAGAATCATGACGTAGATGATGAACAAAGTGGGATCATCATTATCTTTACTAGGAGTTGTGTTCTTCCCTAATGATCAATCCTTCCTAATGGTATGGAACTTCATTTCCATTATCCCATCATTATAATGATTTTTCATGTATGGATTTCATATATTCTTTTTCTTTCTAGAAAATTTCACTCTCTACCCGATCCAAGATTTAATTTCAGTTCATAAACCCTCTTATTTATATTTTCTGTGCCCTGATTTCCCCCATGTATATAAAATTAATTATTTTACTAGGATAATATATTTATTAGATTTTTTTCAATTTTTATAATTTTTTCCACCCACCTTTCTTCATATTCAATATCTTTGGGCAATGGGGTCAGGGATTCAGTATTTTTATATCAGATTCGAGCATGATTGAAAGCTTAAATTTGTCGGTGATGGGTGAATGATAAATATATAACTATTTTAAGGATTAATTGAAGCATTTTTTAGGATTTTGGTGATGTGATTTTGGATATGACACCCATATAACGACACGAAGTATGGTTCCTAGGGATTTAAAGATCAAATGACCTATTTAAGTCCACTAGAGGCTATAAATCAATAATTATATACCTTCCTCTAAGATTAATCAATTTAATGTGATCTAGATGGAGGAGTTTGGGGTAGTAATGACTAATATATCATATTCTTGAAGGAAGACATATATTTATATGAAATGTGTGATTAAATTTTTTTTTTCTCATATTAACGCATTATGTGTAGTCTAGGTTCTTGGGGAAACTAGGGTATGGGACAATTCAAATTTGATATTTCATATAGCTGCGATGACACACTATGGGATCGTATATGTGCAACCATTCTATTTTCTAAAGATATATTCCCAGGACTCTACAAGGATATACAATCCATATACCATAAGTTTTATGTTTTTTATATTTTCATGGAATGCCCATAATTGTACTATGTATACATTCTAGTGACCTTAGGAGACTATACACATTGTATGACCTCATCAACATTCCATATAAATTCACATGGCTATCGAAGCCATGTCAATGGTAGGATATGATTAAAATTCCTGGAGGAATAACATGTAGTGTTACCCTATGTATACACTATGTACTCGGTTTTTTAAAGTTCATTATATAAATGATATACGAATATGGTTCGACATCCTGGGTAACATAGTCTACCCTATCAAGACACATCATATTCTCTCCTCATAACCGTGTATGTTGTGTATCACATTCTTTGGGAATGATATTTGGGAATGATTGCTGCTTATCCGGATTATGCTTCCACTTGAAGCATGACGGTGGACTTCATTTTTGAATAAAAAATACAATATGAAGTAATTAATGTCGGATGCATCTCTCAATGATGATTTTCTAGAGGATGTGATCAGGTATAATCATCGACGTATTATATGGGTTGGAACACCACTATATATCTCTTGGGGTTTAGTAACTCATATCATTATTATAATTAAATATGGAATTCTCCACATATTATGGAGGGTACATGAATTTTATATGATGAACTAACTCACCATCGTTGAACATTGGAATTTTCCATGTCCTCCTTTTGAGTAGTTAACCAATAGTTGGGCAACACATTTGTGGGGTTTGAGACCAACATATTCTTCCGAGGTTAAATGTGATACTTGGATATGGGATAATACATTTGGAGTTAAAAGAAAACTCTTCATTATTTTATGGTTTTTTATATAATAATTACCTTTATCTCTTCTCTTGGGTTTCTTCTAATCATATCAAATGTGATGTCTTATTTTCCCTTAAACTTGTAGGTTAAACTTTCTTTTGAATCATTGTATTTATACCTTTTTTGGGTGTCCGACTGGGTATGTATACACTCAATCTACCATGGTGTAACATCCCAAGTAAGTAATGAATAATAGATATTTTTATCTATTCCTATAAATGAATTAGATAGTGTTTTAGAGGCTTTAAATGAAAAAAAATCCAATCTTAAGCATGAAATACACTAATATTTTTAAAAGATTGTTTTACTGCCTTTTATAGAAAACCATTTTTTAATCTATCATTTGAATGTTTTATAAGCTATGTTTTTTAAAATAAACTTATTCTTTATTATTGGGACATCGAAATTTACTTTGTGTGAATTTTTTGTACTTTTATGATAAAGTTCATTTTTAATGAATAGTGAAAAATTGGTGTATTTTAAATCAAAACCTCTTTTTAATCAAATTTATTTATATGATTAGATTATATTTTGAGTTGGTTTTAAAGTGAAATTATAATTTAATCCAATTTTTGTCATTGGAATCAATTTCACTTTGAAATTGGACTTAAACTAGTGTCAATCTTTTAATACTTATTGTTCCATAAAAACACGCTATTTGTCATGACAGCAGGAATTCATTATTAAATTAATTAATGTGAATTATATGATTTGAATTTTGTAAAATAGACAACATTTTTGAATTCAGAATATCAAATATTGCTTAGGGAGATGTTTTGGTTTTTTTATGAAAAACATCAATTTTCAATGAATAGTGAAACTGCAAAGTGGTGGTTACAAAATATGATTTTCTGTTTAAATGGGAATTTACAACTTTTTAGTTTTGAATCCCAAAAATCCAATTTAAATTATTTCCATTATTAAGTAATATTTGTTTCAATGGGATTAAAATAAATTTTGTTGAATAGTAACTTTTATGTTTTATTAATCGCGATTAAAGGTAATTAGTGTAATTTAAGGTAAAAATGATATTATAATAAAATGAAAACATATTGACACTTGTCCAAACCCTATTGCTTGAGATAGGGCCGACCAATACAACCCATGGGTCGATTTTTGGTACCCCAAGGAGCCACATGGGTATGATATTGACATTTATGCCTTTTATTTAAAGTTAAAGTAAAAATGACACAAACATTAGATGTTTTACTAAAACAATTTTTACATAGGGTTATACAAGTCATATTCTTTACTATAAATATGAATTAGAAATATAAAATGGTTTCCTACATCATGATAGTTTTTTTATAATTTTTAGACATTAAATATATTAAATTATTTATGACATCATGATGATGCAGCGATTACCTCATTAATAAAGGATTTAAATAAAATGAAAAGATAATGTAAAATCTATGACCTAAAAATTTAAGAAACCTATTGTATGAGTATATTTAGAACCCTTATCACCTTAGCCTAGAATTAGAAAAATGTGGTACCTTTTAAATCCGAAACGCATTTTAAAATAATGGAACATTTCTTTACTTTCCAAGAGTGCCCCTCCTCTCCTCTTATAAAAGGCCCCCACCTCTACCTCATTACCAACACTTCTAAAGCCTTTGCCTCGACCAAACCCAGATCATTTTGTCTCTCCAAATCCCTCTCTAACTCCTTGTAGCCTCACTTTGGCAGAAGTCTTCCCAAGGAAGCTTTTGAGCTCAAACCAAAGGGAGTTACCCTATTATAAAGTAATGTCTTCACTTGAGTCCTTTTGTTTTATTTTGCTTCTCCAACCCCCAAAACTCTTTTTATTCATTTCATTTGTAACAAATCTAGTATCTTACATATACTAGGATGTTTTATAAGAATTATTCTAGCTACACTTACACACACCTACGTCAAATAGTTAAACAACATACTGTTTCCGTGGATGGCGAATTTTTGCCTCACGAAACGATGATTGTTCAATATTCTTCTAACACCTTCAAAGGTGGCCATAAATATGTAACTATATTTATATATGATATATAATATGTTCATGTTTTCCTTAAGCTTATGTATTTTTCATTTTGGGCATACTTTTATGGTTTCCATTATGGGTAAATGTGATATCTTCATTTAAGGAAGTGCGGACTACCGCCCCCTCAAAGTGATTTGATTCGTTAATGCCATATGTGGGATGTATAAATGATGGATATAAAGTTATTATATATGATGTTATACTGGAATTATAATATACCTCTATATCATTATTATTTATTTCCATTAATGTATGAGATAGAAATGAAAGTAGCATTCATGCGTACGTACGACTTACCGTCTCCATGAACAGTGCATTTCATTTATTATCCCCAAATGTAATGTACTATTATAAGTACATATATATAATGGAAAAATATGATTTATGTTACATCTAAATGATTAATATAATTCTGTAATTAAAATATACATACCTCTCATTTACTTTTAATTCCATTAATATGACATAGAAATGAAAGTAGCGTTCATGCGTACGTACGACTTACCGTCTCCATGAACGGTGCATTTCATTTCTTACCTCTAAATGGTTATGTGATATTATAAATACATTTATATGATAGATATATATGATATATATTATATCCAAAACAGGAATGTCATTCTATATATAAAGAACCTTTGACCACACGAACAACATGTAATTGTAAGAAGTCCACTTTCGACTTAAGAACCAAATATCGACAAAACAAAAATTATTAACTTAAATGATTACATAATGTTTATAACATGACAATAAGTTATATAAAAGGAATAATGAACTCGAAAAAGGTTCTTATGAAAATAGAAGTTAACTCAAGTTTATTATTCAGGACGTTAAAGAACGATCGAGTCAAGTCGGACCCGGGGTAAGGGACTTTGTCTCAATCACCTTTCATTGAGGCATTTATCGTTTTATAAAAAAATTTCTTTTGTATGGTGTATAAATACCTTTTAATTTAATGTTTATTCAAAAGGAATCTTTTTATACAAAGCGTTTTACTAAACAACAAAAGGGAATGTTTTTTTCGTACGTATGCGGCGACAACGACTTCTCCACCGCCGTGACCATTATTTGAGATTCGGCTTCCTCTACAAGCCATTACCTTTTAATGAAAAAAATACCATGTTTTTATTTTCTTTTATTTTGGTATTGAAAATGGTTTTTATAATGGAATTGTTATGTCAATATATTTAAGTGATATACTGCGATCAAAGTGTGGAAATGTTTTCTTTCCATTATATTTGTTTAATGTCTTATGATTTTATAATTGTACTTGGACATTATGACGGGTGGTTCCGTGAATACCAGGACAGGTGGTTACATTATAACCTCCAATGCATTGGGTATGGAAGTCGGCCGTATGGCTATTCCATTAAGTATGTATGGAAGTTGGTCGTATGGCTATTCGATTAAGTGATATGTGAGGAAGTCGACCGTATGGTTATTCCACTTAAGTATGTTTATGTCCCAAGTTACCTTTATATGTTATGTGTTTCTTTATATGGGTTTTATGGTAATCTTTTGGTTACAAAAGGGTATGTAATGATATTTTATTCAGTGAAATTTTTTACTACTTCATGAAGGTGAAGGTATTACTTTGAAAAAGTATACAGGGTTTACTTGATGTTTGAAAAACTAACAGTTTTCATTGTTTGTGTATCCCTTACTGAGCTTTTTATGCTCACCCCAAGTTTTTTTGAAATATTTTTCACAGGACATAATGCGGATTAGGGTCAAGGATGGGATCAAGGGAAAGTCAGCCTATCTAAAACATGGAACTAGATATGTTTCTCTTTAAGAGTTTTTATTTTATGGAATCATAGTAGAAGTGTCTACTTTGTAATATTTTAAGATGTAATAGTTATGTCCTAATTATATAAAACTCTAAACCTGGAAAGATCCTCAATGTGAATTATTCATTTAATACAATATTAATTAATGTTTAAGGCCGGGGCCTTATAGTTGGTATCAAAGGTCGGTTTAGACAACTTTAGGGGTTAGAAAATTGTTAAATTATAAGCTAATTTATGGTATGACTGAAATGATACAGCTTTTGAAGATTACCATGTTGCTTCACCTAAGATATTTCTGTTTTTAGAATGGTGTTCCGCAGAGGAAACAAAGCAGCTATGTTGGGATGACATCAGGAGGAAGACAACCTTCCAAATCAGCAACCTGAGATGGTCAGAATTGGAACTGAATAGTTTGTTGCAGCGATGGCACAGTTGACTCAGGCTATAAATGGTGGTGGTATCCATGCTCGAGATCACCCAGATCAACTGCATAGGAACATGTTAGTGGTGGAACATTTCATGAGGCAACATCCCCCATCATTCAGAGGATCATCTGACCCCGTAAAAGCTGAAGGGTGGATTAAAGCACTGGAGAAGATTTTTGATGTCATGGGGTGTTCACAACATCAAAAGGTTAGTCTTGCTATTTACTGTTTTGAAGGTGAAGCTGATCAGTGGTGGTCGATGGTAAAAAATATCAGGGATAGTGATGAGATTGAGGATCTTAACTGGGATGAATTCAAAGGTATGTTTCTTGAGAAATATTTTCCTAAGGTGGTTCGTCTTAGGATGGAAAAATAGTTCATAGAATTGAGGCAGGAGGATGAATATGTGGCTACTTATGAAGCAAAGTTCACTCGATTGGCAAGGTATGCTCCAAACTTCATACGAGATGTTGCTTGTAAAATAAACCATTTTTACTCAGGGTTAAAGCCAATGTATCAAAGGGATTTAGCTTCTTGTGAGTTTAAAAGTTATGAAAAACATGTTCGATGTGCGGAGAAGGTGGAAATGGAGTTTGCCGATGATCAGGTGTTCTATGAAAAACAACAGAATAAGAGGTCCAGTTGGCAGGAAAAGGGGAAGAATTCACCAAAGAAGCAAGGAGGTAAGAAAACCAAATATCCATCCTATGAGAAGTGTGGTAAAAGTCATCCCGGAGAATGTTTATCCAAGTCTGGTAAGTGCTTTCGGTGGGGTATATCAGGTCATATTGCTCGTAACTATAAGGAAGATGATCAAGCAGGCAATGAAAATCCTGCGGTAAGATTTTTTAAGTGTAATGAAATGGGTCATTATGAAAATGAGTGTCTAACGAAGAACTCGACTGGGGGAATGTAGCCAGACTACAAGCAGAAAGGCATGGTGAAATCCTTTGCAACAACTTCAGCATAAGTTGGGCCATCGAATGAAGTAGTATCAGGTACACTGTTTGTTTGTTCAGATTATGCCAATGTGTTGTTTGATTCAGGGTCTACACATTCTTTCATTTCTGAGAAGTTTTCTAGTTAATTGGAAATTCCATCTCAAGATATGAACCCTGAACTTATGGTAAAAACACACTAAGGGAACGTTGAGACAAAAAGGAATTATAAGAACCTTCATATCCTTGTGTGTGGAAAGAATCTACCATCAAACCTTATGGTTTTGCCTCTAGTAGAGTTTGATATTATTTTGGGCATGGATTGGCTTTCTATTTACCATGCTAAGATTGACTGCAGAGATAAAATGGTTTCTTTTCATATAGATTTTCAGTTTGTGTACAAGAATGAAACCTTTCTTCTGATAACATATCAGGAAGTTGAGAAACTAGTAAAAGAAGGAAATGAATGTTACCTTGCACATATTGTTTAAAATAAAGGAACTATTCAGATTAATGATGTGCCAGTGGTAAATGAGTATCTTGATGTTATTCCTGATGAGTTGCCTGGTATTATTCATGATCGGGAAGTTGAATTTACTATTGACTTAGTTCCTGATTCTAAGCCAATTTCAAAACCGCCGTATCAAATGGCTCAAGTTGAACTTTTAGAGTTAAAGAAGCAATTGCAGGAGTTATTAGATAAAGGTTTCATTCGACCTAGAACATCACCATGGGGTGCTCCTGTCTTGTTTGCTAAAAAGAAAGATGGATCAATGAGACTTTTCATTAATTATAGATCCTTGAATAATATTACTGTTGAGAACAAGTATCCTTTGCCTCATATCGATGATTTGTTTGATCAGCTCCAGGGAGTTCAGTATTTTTCGAAGATTGACATCAGGTTGGGGTAGCATCAGTTGAAAGTAAAAGAAGTAGACGTTCCGAAGACTGTGTTCCGTACTAGATATGGCCATTATGAATTTGTAGTTATGCCTTTTGGGTTAACCAATGCACCTTCTATATTCATGGACCTTATGAACAGAATTTTCCATGAGTTCATGGATAAGTTTGTGGTTGTTTTCATTGATGATATTTTGGTGTATTCAAATAGTAAAGAGGAGC
Organism: Viscum album; assembly: GCA_963277665.1. Lineage (NCBI taxonomy): Eukaryota > Viridiplantae > Streptophyta > Magnoliopsida > Santalales > Viscaceae > Viscum > Viscum album. The sequence goes on from OY728140.1 coordinate 1,767,480,592, forward strand.
ATAAAAGTCATTTAAGGGTTATCTTGCAAACCTTAAAAGAAAAGAAACTATATGGAAAATTCAGCAAGTGTGAGTTTTGGTTACAAAAAATTTCTTTCCTAGGTCACATTGTTTCAAAAGATGGAATAACTATTGATCCTGCTAAAACAAAAGTTGTTAAAGAATGGCCAAGACCCACAAATGTAACTGAGATCCATAGTTTCTTTGGTTTGGCAGGTTACTACCGAAGGTTTGTTGAAATTTTTTCACAGGGATCTAGTCCAATGACTAATCTAACTCGGAAAGGGGTTAAGTTTATCTAGACAAAAGAATGTGATGTTTGTTTTTAGGAGTTGAAAAGAAGATTGGTGCATGCTCCAGTTTTGGCACTTCCTTCCAGGAGTGGTGAGTTTGTTATATACAGTGATGCTTCATTGAAGGGACTTGGTTGTGTCCTTATGCAGAATGATCAGGTTATTGCATATGCTTCACGTCAGTTGAAAACTTATGAGGTAAATTAACCTACACATGATTTGGAATTATCTACTGTTGTTTTTTGCATTAAACTTTTGGAGGCATCATTTGTATGGAGTAAAGTGTGAAATATATAATGATCAAAAAAGTTTAAAGTATATATTCACTCAGAAAGAATTGAACATGAGATAGAGAAGATGGCTTGAATTAATCAAGTATTATGATTGTAAAAATCACTACCATCCGGGAAAAGAAAATAATGTGGTCGATGCTTTGAGTCGGAAAAGTAATGCTTCATTAACCATTCTACGTTTAGAACGAGATCCTTTGGTTTTTGATTTGATGAACTTTGGAATAGAAGTTGTTGGTGCAGGAAGTTCTTCTGTTTTGTTTCAGGTATTAGTGTGATCATCCCTATCAGGCGGAATTAAGCAAGCACAGAGGGAAGACAGTGAGTTGCAGAAAAAGGTAGAGCTGGTTCAGAAGGGTAAGTTGCCTGAATTCAACATTGATAATGATTGTGTTTTGAGGTTTGGGAATATATTGTGTGTGCCTTGTGATTCACAGTTTAAGAATGAGTTGTTATGTGAAGCTCATAGTTCTCCATTTTCAGTTCATCCTGGCAGTATTAAGATGTATAGAGATCTTCGGTAGTATTACTGGTGGGATGGAATGAAAAGAGATATTGCAGATTTTACTGTGAAGTGTTTGACTTGTCAGCAGGTTAAAGTAGAGCTATAGTTACTAAAAGGGATTCTTTAGCCTTTACCAGTGCTAGAGTGGAAATGGGAAAATATATCCATGGACTTTGTTGTGGGATTGCCGAAGACACCTCGAGGTAATAATGCAATCTGGGTTATTGTTGATCGCTTGACTAAATCTGCTCATTTCCTTCCTATTCGAGATACTTTCTCTCTAGATCAACTTTCTCATTTGTATCTTAAAGAGATATTCAGGTTACATGGATTTCCTCTCTCCATTGTATCTGATCGTGATCCCAGGTTCACTTATAACTTTTGGAAAGGCCTTCAGAAGTCGTTGGGTGCTGAATTAAATTTTAGTACAACTTTTCATCCTCAATCAGATGGGAAGTCAGAACGAACAATTCAGACTATGGAGGATATGCTACGAGTTTGTTTGATGGATTATCAGAGAATTTGGGACCAACATCTTTCTTTGGTTGAGTTTTCTTATAATAATAGTTTTCATTCCAGTATACAGATGGCACCATTTGAGGAATTATATGGGAAACGGTGTCGAACTCCAGCATTTTGGGATGAAGTGGGTGAAAGGAAGCTGATGGGAGCAGAATTGGTAGAAGAGATGGCAGAGAAAGTTCAGTTGATTAAAAAACACATGAAAACAGCTCAGAGCAGACAGAAGATTTATGCGGATAACCGGAGGAAGGATCTATCTTTCAAGGTAGGTGATCATGTTTTTCTCAAAGTCTCACCATGGAAAAGTGTGATGCGATTTGGTAAGAAAGGAAAGATGAGTCCAAGGTTCATTGGACCATATGAAATTCTGGAGAGAGTTGGATCAGTTGCATACATAGTGGCATTACTTCCGAGTTTATCTCAGGTACAAAATGTTTTTCATGTTTCGATGCTGAGAAAGTATATGCCAGATCCATCTCATGTTTTGAGTCCAGAGGTAGTTCTGCTGGAAGAGAACCAATCTTACGAGGAACAACTGGTCCAGATTCTTGACCATAGGGAGCAGGTGTTACGGAATAAGTTGATTCATCAGGTAAAGGTTTTGTGGAAAAACCATATGATTGAAGAGGCAACATGGGAATCTGAAAATGCAATGAGAGATAAATACCCCCACTTATTCGATTAGTAAATAAATTGCGAGGACGCAATTATCTAAAGGGGGGATGGACGTAACATCGCAAGTAAGTACTGAATAATAGATATTTTTATCTATTCCTATTAATAAAATAGATAGTGTTTTAGAGGCTTAAAATGAAAATAAATCCAATCTTAAGCATGAAATACAAATTTTTTTTAAAAGATTGTTTTACTGCCTTTTTATGCAAAACCATTTTTAAATATATATTTTGACAATTTTATAAGCTATGTTTGTTAAAATAAAATTATTCTTTATGATTGGGACATCAAAATTTACTTCGTGTTAATTTTTGTTATTTTTTCCGATAAAGTTCATTTTTTTAATGAATAGTGAAAAAATGTTGTATTTTAATTAAAATAATCTTTTTAATCTAATTTATTTATACAATTAGATTATCTTTTGAATTGGTTTTAAAGTGAAATTAGAATTTAATATAATGGTTGTCATTGGAATCAATTTCACTTTGAAATTGGACATAAACTAGTGTCAATATATTGGTACTTATTGTTTCATAAAAACACGCTATTTGTCATGACAGTGGGAATTAATTATTAAATTAATTAATCTGAATTATTTGATTTGAATTTTTTAAAATAGACATCATTTTTTAATTCAGAATATCAAAATTAGCTTAGGGAGAAGTTTTGGTTTTTTTCTGAAAAACTTCAACTTTCGATGAATAGTGAAACCGAATAGTGGTGGTTACAAAATTTGATTTTTCGTTTAAATGGTACTTTACCACTTCTGTGTTTTGAATATCAAAAATCCAATTTAAATTATTTTAATTATTAAGTAAAATGTGGTTCAATGGGATTATGATACATTTTGGTGAATAGTAACTTTTATGTTTTATTAATCGTGATTAAAGGTAATTAGAGTAATTTAAGGTAAAAATGATATTATAATAAAATGAAAATATCTTGAAACTTGTCCTAACCCTATTGGTTGAGTAATGGCCGACCAATACAACCCATGAGTCTATTTTTGGTAGCCCATGGAGCCACTTGGGTATGATAATGACATTTATGCCTTTTATTTAAAGTTACAGTAAAAATGACACGAACATAAGATGTTTTACTAAAACAATTTTTACATGGGGTTATACAAGTCATATTTTTTACTATAAATATTAATTATAAATCTAAAAAGATTTCATGCATCATGATATTTTTTATAATTTTTAGACATTAAATATATTAAATTATTTATAACATCATGATGATGCCACGATTACCTCATTAATAAAGGATTTATATAAAATGAAAAGATAATGTAAAATCTAGGACCTACACATGTAAAAAACCTATTGGATGGGTATATTTAGAACCCTTATCACCTTATCCTCGAATTATATCAATGTGGGACCTTTTAAATCCGAAACTCATTTTAAAATAATGGAACATTTCATTACTTTCCAAGAGTGCCCCTCCCCTCCTCTTATAAAAGGCCCCCACCTCTACCTCATTACCCACACTTCCAAAGCCTTTGGCTCGACCAACCCCTACTCATTTTGACTCTACACATCCCTCTATAACTCCTTGAAGCCTCACATTGGGTATAAGTCTTCCCAAGGAAGCCTTTGAGCTCAAACCAATGGAAGTTACTCGATTATAAGGTAATGTCTTCACTTGAGTCCTTTTGTTTTATTTTTCTTCTCCAACCCCCTAAACTCTTTTTATTCATTTCTTTTGTAACAAATCCAGTATCTTCCATATACCTGGATGTTGTTATAAGAAGGATTCGAGCTACACTTACACACACCTACGTCTAATGGTTTAAAAACATACTGTTTTCGTGGGTGGCGAATTTCTGCCTCACGAAACGATGATTGTTCGATATTCTTATAACACTTTCAATGGTGGCCATTAAGATGTCACTATATTTATATATTATATATAATATGTTTATGTTTTCCTTAAGCTTCTGTATTTCTCATTTTTGGCTTACCTTTATGGTTTCCATTATGGGTAAATGCGATATCTTTATTTAAGAAAGTGCGGACTACCGCCCCCTCAAAGTGATTTGATTCGTTAATGCCATATGTGTGATGTATAAAGGATGGATTTAAAGTTATTATATATTATTTTATACTGGAATTATAATATACCTCTATATCATTATTATTTATTTCCATTAATGTATGATATAAAAATGAAAGTAGCATTCATGCGTACGTACGACTTACCGTCTCCATGAACGGTGCATTTCATTTCTTATCGCCAAATGTAATTTACTATTATAAGTACATATATATAATCGATATATATGATGTATGTTACATCTAAATGATTAATATAATTTTGGAATTAAAATATACATACCTCTCATTTAGTTTTAATTCCATTAATATGACATAGAAATGAAAGTAGCGTTCATGCGTACGTACGGCTTACCATCTCCATGAACGGTGCATTTCATTTATTACATCTAAATGATTATGTGATATTATAAATACATTTATATGATAGATATATATGATTATTCAAATCAGGAATGTCATTCTGGATATAAAAAACCTTTGACCACATGAACAACATGTAATTGTAAGAAGTCCACTTTCGACTTAAGAACCAAATATCGACAAAACAAACATTATTAACTTAAATGATTACATAATGTTTATAACATGACAATAAGTGATATAAAAGGAATAATGAAGTCAAAAAATATTCTTATGAAAATATAAATTAACCCATGTTTATTATTCAGGACGTTAAAGAATGATCGAGTCAAGTCGGACCCGATGTAAGGGACTTCGTCTCAATCACCTTTAATTGAGGCATTTTTCGTTTTATACACAAATTTCATTTATACGGTGCATAAACCCCTTTGAATTTTACATTTATTCAAAAGGAATCTTTTTATACGAAGCGTTTTAATAAATGACAAAAGGGAATGTTTTTGTCGTACGTATGCGGCGACAACGACTTCTCCGCCGCCGTGACCATTATTTGTGATTCGGATTCCTCTACAAGCCATTACTTTTTAATGAAAAATAAATACCATGTTTTTATTTTCTTTTATTTTGGTATTGAAAATTTTTTTTATAATGGATTTGTTATGTCAATATATTTAAGTGATATATTGCGATCAAAGTGTGGAAATGTTTTCTTTCCATTATATTTGTTTAATGTCTTATGATTTTATAATGGTACTTAGACATTATGACGGGTGGTGTCGTGAATACCAGGACGGGTGGTTATGTTATAACCTCCAATGCATTGGGTATGGAAGTCGACCATATGGCAATACCATTAAGTATATATGGAAGTTGGCCCTATGGCTATTCCATTAAGTTATATGTGTGGAAGTCGACCGTATGGTTATTCCACTTAAGTATGTTTATGTCCCAAGTTACCTTTTTATGTTATGTGTTTCTTTATATGGGTTTTACGGTAATCTTTGGGTTACAAAAGGGTAAGTAATGATATTTTATTAAGTGAAGAATTTTTACTACTTCATGAAGGTGAAGGTATTACTTTGATAAAGTATACATGGTTTACTTGATGTTTGAAAAACTAACAGTTTTCATTGTTTGTGTATCCCTTACTGAGATTTTAATGCTCACCCCATGTTTTTTTGAAATTTTTTTCACAGGACTTAATGTGGATCAGGGTCAAGGATGGGATCAAGGGAAAGTCAGGCTATCTAAAACATGGAACTAGACATGTTTCTCTTTAAGAGTTTTTCTTTTATGGAATCATAGTAGAAGTGTCTACTTTATAATCTTCTGAGATGTAATAGTTATGTCCTAATTCTCTAAAACTCTAAACCTGAAAAGATCCTCAATTTGAATTAATCATTTAATTCAATATTAAGTAATGTTTAAGGCCGGGGCCTTATAGTTGGTATCAAAGGTCGGTTTAGACAACTTTAGGAGTTAGAAAATTGTTAAATTATAAGCTAATTTATGGTATGACTGAAATGATATAGCATTTAAAGATTACCATGTTGCTTCACCTAAGATATTTCTGTGTCCAGAATGGTGTTCCACAGAGGAAACAAAGCAACTATATTGGGACGACATTAGGAGAAATTCATCCTTCCAAATCAGCAACCTGAGATGGTCGGAATTGGAACTGAACATTTTGTTGCAGTGATGGCACAGTTGACTCAGGCTATAAATGGTGGTGGTATCCATGCACGAGATCAGCCAGATCAACCGCAGTGGAACATGTCAGTGGTGGAACATTTCATGAGGCAACATCCCCCCTCATTCAGAGGATCATCTGACCCCGTACAAGCTGATGGTTGGATTAAAGCACTGGATAAGATTTTTGATGTCATGGGGTGTTCAGAACATCAAAAGGGTAGTCTTGTTGTTTACCATTTTGAAGGTGAAGCTGATCAGTGGTGGTCGATTGTAAAAAATATTAGGGATAGTGATGAGATTGAGGATCTTCACTGGGATGAATTCAAAGGTATGTTTCTTGAGAAATATTTTCCTAAGGTGGTTCATCTTAGGATGAAAAAACAGTTCCTTGAATTAAGGCAGGAGGATGAATCTGTGGCTGGTTATGAAGAAAAGTTCACTCGATTGGCAAAGTATGCTGCAAACTTCATACGAGATCTTGATAGTAAAATAAACCATTTTTACTCAGGGTTAAAGCCGAAGTATCAAAGGGCTTTAGCTCCTCGTGAGTTTAAAAGTTATGAAAAACTTGTTCGATGTGCAGAGAAGGTGGAAATGGAGTGTTCCGATGATCAAGTGTTCTATAAAAAACAACAGAATAAGAGGTCCACTTGGCATGAAAAGGGGAAGAATTACCAAAGAAGCAAGGAGTTAAGAGAACCAAATATCCCTCCTGTGAGAAGTGTGGTAAAATGCATCATGGAGAATGTTTATCCAAGTCTAGTAAGTGCTTTCGGTGTGGTAAGTCTGGCCATATTGCTCGTAACTGTAAGGAAGATGATCAAGCAGGCAATGAAAATCCAGCACTAAGATTTTTTAAGTGTAATGAAATGGGTTATTATGGAAATGAGTGTCTAACGAAGAACTCGACTAGGGGAAAGAAGCCAGACTACAAGCAGAAAGGGGTGGTGAAATCCTTTGCAACAACTTCAGCATATGTTGGGCCATCGAATGAAGTAGTATAAGGTACACTGTTTGTTTGTTCAGATTATGCCAATGTGTTGTTTGATTCAGGGTCTACAAATTCTTTCATTTCTGAGAAGTTTTCTAGTAAATTGGAAATTCCATCTCAAGATATAAACCCTGAACATATGGTAAAAACACCCAAAGGGAAAGTTGAGACAAAAAGGAATTATAAGAACCTTCCTATCCTTGTGTGTGGATAGAATCTACCAGCAAATATTATTTTTTTTCCTCTAGTAGAGTTTGATGTTATTTTGGGCATGGATTGGATTTCTATTTACTACTCTAAGATTGACTATAGAGCTAAAATGGTTTCTTTTCAGAAAGACTTTCAGTTTGTGTACAAGAATGAACCCTTGATTTTGATAACATATCAGGAAGTTGAGAAACTACTAAAAGAAGGAAATGAATGTTAACTTGCACATATTGTTGAAAATAAAGGAACTGTTCAGATTAATGATGTGCCAGTGGTAAATGAGTATCTTGATGTTTTTCCTGATGAGTTGCCTGATGTTATTCATGATCGGGATGTTGAATTTACTGTTGACTTAGTTCCTCATTCTAAGCCAATTTCAAAACCCCCTTATCGAATGGCTCAAGTTGAACTTTTAGAGTTAAAGAAGCAATTACAGGAGTTATTAGATAAAGGTTTCATTCGACCTGGAACATCACCATGGGGTGCTCCTATCTTGTTTGTTAAAAAGAAATATGGCTCAATGAGACTTTTCATTGATTATAGAGCCTTGAATAATATTACTATTAAGAACAAGTATCATTTGCCTCATATCGATGATTTGTTTGATCAGCTCCAGGGATCTCAGTATTTTTCGAAGATTGACTTGAGGTCGGGGTACCATCAGTTGAAAGTAAAAGAGGCAGACGTTCCGAAGACTGCATTCCCTACTATATATGGCCATTATGAATTTGTAGTTATGCCTTTTGGGTTAACCAATGCACCTGCTGTATTCATGGACCTTATGAAGAGAATTTTCCATGAGTTCTTGGATAAGTTTGTGGTTGTTTTCATTGATGATATTTTGGTGTTTTCTAAAAGTAAAGAGGAGCATGAAAGTCATTTAAGGGTTATCTTGAAAACCTTAAAAGAAAAGAAACTATATGGAAAATTCAGCAAGTGTGAGTTTTGGTTAGAAAAAATTTCTTTCCTGGGTCAAATTGTTTCAAAAGATGGCATAACTGTTGATCCGACAAAAAAAAAGTTGTTGATGAATGGCCAAGACCCACAAATGTAACCAAGATCCGTAGATTACTTGGTTTGGCAGGTTACTACTGAAGGATTGTTGAGAATTTTTCACGGTTATCTAGTCCAATGACTAAGATAACTCGGAAGGGTGTTAAGTTTATCTGGAAAAAAGAATTTGATCTTTGTTTTCAGGAGTTGAAAATAAGATTGGTGAATGCTCCAGTTTTGGCAATTCCTTCCAGCAGTGGTGAGTTTGTTATATACAGTGATGCTTCGTTAAAGGGACTTGGTTGTGTCCTTATGAATAATGATCAAGTTATTGCATATGCTTCACGTTAGTTGAAAAATCATGAGGTAAATTACCATACACATGATTTGAAATTAGCTGCTGTTGTTTTTGCTTTAAAAATTTGGAGGCATCATTTTTATGGATTAAAGTGTGAAATGTATACTTTAACAAAAGTTTAAAGTATATATTCACTCAGAATGAATTGAACATTAGACAGAGGAGATGGCTAAAATTAATCAAGGATTATGATTGTACAATTCACTACCATCCGAGAATAGCAAATAAAGTGGCCGATGGTTTGAGTCGAAAAAGTAATTCTTCATTAACCATGCTACGTTTGGAACGAGATCCTTTGGTTTTTGATTTGATGAACTTTAGAATAGAAGTTGTTGGTGCATGAAGTTCTTCTGTTTTGTTTCAGGTATTAGTGAGATCATCCCTATCAGACATAATTAAGAAAGTACAGAGGGAAGATAGTGAGTTGCAGAAAAAGGTAGAGCTGGTTCAGAAGGGTAAGTTGCCTGAATTCAACATTGATAATGATTGTGTTTTGAGGTTTGGGAAGATATTGTGTGTGCCTTGTGATTCATAGATGAAGAATGAGTTGTTATGTGAAGCTCATAGTTCTCCGTTTTCAGTTCATCCTAGCAGTACTAAGATGTATAGAGATCTTCGGGAGTGTTACTGGTGGGATGGAATGAAAAGAGATATTGTTGATTTTACTATGAAGTGTTTGACTTGTCAGCTAGTTAAAGAAGAGCGGTAGTTACCAAAAGGGATGCTTCAGCCTTTACCAATGCCAGAGTGGAAATGGGAAAATATATCCATGGACTATGTTGTGGGATTGCCGAAGACACCTCGAGGTAATAATGCAGTCTGGTATATTGGTGATCGCTTGACTAAATCTGCTCATTTCCTTCCTATTTGAGATACTTTCTCTCTAGATCAACTTTCATGTTTGTATCTTAAGGAGATCTTCAGGTTACATGGATTTTCTCTCTCCATTGTATCTGACTGTGATCCCAGGTTCACTTCTAACTTTTGGAAAGGCCTTCAGAAGTCGTTGGGTACTGAATTAAATTTCAGTACAACTTTTCTTCCTCAATCAGATGGGCAGTCAGAACGAACGATTCAGACCTTGGAGGATATGCTACGAGCTTGTTCGATGGATTATCAGGGAAGTTGGGACCAACATCTTTCTTTGGTTGAGTTTTCTTATAATAACGGTTTACATTCTAGTATACAGATGGAACCATTTGAGGCATTATATGGGAAGTGGTGTCGAACTCCAGCATTTTGGGATGAAGTGGGTGAAAGGAAGCTGATGGGACCAGAATTGGTAGAAGATATGGCAGAAAAATTTCAGTTGATTCAAAAACACATGAAAAAAGCTCAGAGTAGAAAGAAGAGTTATGTGGATAACCGGAGGAAGGATTTATCTTTTGAGGTAGGTTATCATGTTTTTCATAAACTCTCACCATGGAAAAGTGTGATGGGATTTGGTAAGAAAGGAAAGCTGAGTCCAAGGTTCATTGGACCATATGAAAATCTGGATAGAGTTGGATCAGTTGCATACAGAGTGGCATTACCTCCAAGTTTATCTTAGGTACACAATGTTTTTCATGATTCGATGCTGAGAAAGTATATGCCAGATCCATCTCATGCTTTGAGTCCAGAGCTAGATCTGGTGGAAGAGAACCTATCTTATGAGGAACAACTGGTCCAGATTCTTGACCATAGGGAGCAGGTGTTACGGAATAAGTTTATTCATCAGGTAAAGGTTTTTTGGAAAAACCACATGATTGAAGAGGCAACATGGGAATCTGAAAATGCAATGAGGGATAAATACCCCCACTTGTTCGATATGTAAATAAATTCCGAGGACGCAATTTTCTAAAGGGGGGAAGTATGTAACATCCCAAGTAAGTAATGAATAATAGATATTTTTATCTATGCCTATTAATGAATTATATAGTGTTTTAGAGGCTTAAAATGAAAATAAATCCAATCTTAAGCATGAAATAGACTAATATTTTTAAAATATTGTTTTACTGACTTTTTATGGAAAAACATTTTTAAATATATATTTTGAAAATTCTATAAGCTATGTTTGTCAAAATAATCTTCTACTTTATGATTGGGACATCAAAATTTACTTTGTCTGAATTTTTGGTATTTTTCCGATAAAGTTCATTTTTTAATGAATAGTGAAAAAATGTTGTATTTTAATTCAAATACTCTTTTTAATCTAAATTATTTATATGATTAGACTATCTTTTGATTTTTTTTAAAGTGAAATTATAATTTAATCTAATGGTTGTCATTGGAATCAATTTCACTTTGAAATTTCACTTAAACTAGTGTCAATCTTTTGATACTTATTATTTCAAAAAAACAAGATATTTGTCATGACAGTGGGAATTAATTATTAAATTAATTAATGTGAATTATATGATTTGAATTTTTTAAAATAGACATCATTTTTTAATTCAGAATATCAAATATAGCTTAGGGAGAAGTTTTGGTTTTTTTCTGAAAAACTTCAATTTTCTATGAATAGTGAAACCGCAAAGTGGTGGTTACAAAATTTGATTTTTCGTTTAAATGGGACTTTACCAATTCTGTGTTTTGAATATCAAAAATACAATTTAAATTATTTTCATTATTAAGTAAAATGTGGTTCAATGGGATAAAAATAAATTTTGGTGAATAGTAACTTTTATGTTTTATTAATCGCGATTAAAGGTAATTAGTGTAATTTAAGGTAAAAATGATATTATTATAAAATGAAAATATCTTAACACATGTCCTAACCCTATTGGTTGAGTTATGGACGACTAATACAACCCATGGGTCTATTTATGGTACCCCATGGAGCCACTTGGGTATGATAATGACATTTATGCTTTTTATTTAAAGTTAAAGTAAAAATGACACAAACATGAGATGTTTTACTAAAACAATTTTTACATGGGTTTATACAAGTAATATTTTTTACTATAAATATTAATTATAAGACTATAAATATTTCCTACATCATGATATTTTTTTTATAATTTTTAGACATTAAATATATTAAATTATTTATGACATCATGATGATGCAGCGATTACCTCATTAATAAACGATTTAAATAAGATGAATAGATAAGGTAAACTCTATGACCTACACATTTCCAAAACCTATTGTATGGGTATATTTCAAACCCTGATCACCTTAGCCTCGAATTATATCAATTTGGGACCTTTTAAATCCGAAACTCATTTTAAAATAATGGAACATTTCTTTACGTTCCAAGAGTGCCCCTCCTCTCCTCTTATAAAAGGCCCCCACCTCTACCTCATTACCCACACTTACAAAGCCTTTGGCTCGACCCACCCCTGCTCATTTTGTCTCTCCACATCCCTCTATAACTCCTGGAAGCCTCACACTGGGTAGAAGTCTTCCCAAGGAAGCCATTGAGCTCAAACCAAAGGGAGTTACCCAATTATAAGGTAATGTCATCACTTGAGTCCTTTTGGTTTATTTTGATTCTCCAACCCCCTAAACTCTTTTTATTAGTTTCTTTTGTAACAACTACAGTATCTTCCATATAGTAGGATGTTTTTATAATATTTATTCGAGCTACACTTACACACACCTACGTCTAATGGTTAAAGAACATACTGTTTCCGTGGATGACGAATTTCTGCCTCATGAAATGATGATTGTTCGACATTCTTATAACACCTTAAAAGGTGGCCATTAAGATGTCACTATATTTATATATGATATATGATATGTTTATGTTTTCCTTAAGCTTCTTTATTTTTTATTTTGGGCATACCTTTATGGGTTCCATTATGGGTAAATGCGATATCTTCATTTAAGGAAGTGCGGACTACCGCCCCCTCAAAGTGATTTGATTCGTTAATGACATATGTGGGATGTATAAAGGATGGATTTAAAGTTATTATATATGATGTTATACTGGAATTATAATATACCTCTATATCATTATTATTTATTTCCATTAATGTATGAGATAGAAATAAAAGTAGCCTTCATGCGTACGTACGGCTTACCGTCTCCATGAACAGTGCATTTCATTTCTTATCCCCAAATGTAATGTACTATTATAAGTACATATATATAATGGATATATATGATGTATTTTACATATAAATGATTAATATAATTCTGGAATTAAAATATACATACCTCTCAATTAGTTTTAATTAAATTAATATGACATAGAAATGAAAGTAGCGTTCATGCGTACGTACGGCTTACCGTCTCCATGAACGGTGCATTTCATTTCTTACCTCTAAATGATTATGTGATATTATAAATACATTTATATGATAGATATATATTATATATATTATATACAAATCAGGAATTTCATTCTAGATATAAAGAACATTTGACCACATGAACAACATGTAATTGTAAGAAGTCCACTTTCGACTTAAGAACCAAATATCGACTAAACAAACATTATTAACTTAAATGATTACATAATGTTTACAACATGACAATAAGTGATATAAAAGGAATAATGAACTCAAAAAAGGTTCTTATGAAAATTGAAATTAACTCAAGTTTATTATTCAGGACGTTAAAGAAAGATCGAGTCAAGTCGGACCCGAGGTAAGGGACTTCGTCTCAATCACCTTTCATTTAGGAATTTTTTGTTTTATACACAAATTTCTTTTATACGGTGTATAAAACCCTTTTAATTTTACATTTATTCAAAAGGAATCTTTTTATATGAATCGTTTTACTAAACGAAAAAAGGGAATGTTTTTTGTCGTACGTATGCGGCGACAACGACTTCTCCGCCGCCGTGACCATTATTTGAGATTCAGATTCCTCTACAAGCCATTACCTTTTAATGAAAAATAAATACCATGTTTTTATTTTATTTTATTTTGGTATTGAAAATGGTTTTTATAATGGATTTGTTATGTCAATATATTTAAGTGATATATTGCGATCAAAGTGTGGAAATGTTTTCTTTCCATTATATTTGTTTAATGTCTTATGATTTTATTATGGTACTTGGACATTATGACGGGTGGTGCCGTGAATACCAGGATGGGTGGTTACATTATAACCTCCATGGCATTGGGTATAGAAGTCGGACGTATGGCTATTCCATTAAGTATGTATGGAAGTTGGATGTATGGATATTCCATTAAGTGATATGTATGGATTTCGACTGTATGGTTATTCCACTTAAGTATGTTTATGTCCCAAGTTACCTTTATATGTTATGTGTTTCTTTATATGGGTTTTATGGTAATCTTTTGGTTACAAAAGTGTAAGTAATGATATTTTATTTAGTGAGGAATTTTACGACTTCATGAAGGTGAAGGTATTACTTTGATAAAGTATACACGGTTTACTTGATGTTTGAAAAACTAACAGTTTTCATTGTTTGTGTATCCCTTACTGAGCTTTTTATGCTCACCCCATGTTTTTTTGAAATGTTTTGCATAGGAATTAATGTGGATTAGGGTCAAGGATGGGATCATGGGAAAGTCATTCTATATAAAACATTGAACTAGACATGTTTCTCTTTAAGATATTTTATTTTATGGAATCATAGTAGAAGTGTCTACTTTGTAATCTTTTGAGATGTAATAGTTATGTCCTAATTCTATAACAATCTAATCCTGAAAAGATCCTCAATATGAATTATTCATTTAATTCAATATTAAGTAATGTTTAAGGCCGGGGCCTTATACATGGTCTTTTACTTGACAATTTATTTCTTATACTAATGAAAAAAATATTAGCAGAGACATTGGTGGATGTGCTTTCAGTTGAGAATAGTAGTTCATTGTGATGAATGTGTTTAGTGGTCATCCATGAACACTGTATGTCGGGCTCTCTTCAGTTTTCAATTTTATTATTTCTATAATGATGACAAATAAGTTAATTTTAGGAATGTATTTTTCTCTTTTATATCAATAAAAGTATCCTATTGTTCATTTGTAAATTCTTAGTGTTTGTTTATTTTATGGATTATAGTCTACATGTTTCAGTATATCTATTATATCTCCACACCATTTCATAGAGATGATATTCTGTGTGAATACAAGTACTTAGTATAATCCATATAATTTCTACAATTTTCCAACTCATCACTCATCTCCTTACCCTACCCTATTTCAGATGGGCTTGGGGTGTCACACTTGACATAATACTGGCCAAATGGGCCCTGATTGGTTGGTTCATGACAAGGATAAATATCAGAATAAAAACTGAATAGATCAAAAAGTGTTTTATATATGAAAATTTAATGGAATGCTTAATCTCAAAATTTTTAAAATATACCATGGTAAGAGAGTGTGAGACAATTACAACTATACATGTAGAATAACTATAGGGATATTGAAGTACAATATATTATTAAAACATATCATAATAAGGAACTATGGGACAAAAATAATCATAATAAATTCTTTAAAACACTATATCCATATCACATTCACTCAAAAACATATGAAAAATTATAACTAAATCAAATTAATATATAAAATCATAAACAAATCTACTATCATTACATTCACATAATGAACCTGTGAAAAAAGAGACTTACATCTTGTTCACATTGAAAATAGATGAACGTATCTTCTCTAATCATCTTCACACATAAAAATGAGCCAATGTCCCAGCACAAAATTCAAACAATAAATCACTAAAAACAAAAAGTACCATTTTTAAAAAATATTCATGGTAACTAATAGGTATTTACAGTGTTTATGTAAAAAAATTGTGGAAAAGATACATGCATCTTGTTCATGAAACATTTCATTAAACCCTATGTTGTTAAACCTTAACCAATGAATTGTAGTGAAAAAATGGACACTATATACCATAATAATTATAGTTCATGCATATTTTTGGCATTAAAACATGGAAAATATAACAAGTTACAATTACTTAATTCTGAAAAGGGAATTTTTCAATGAAAAAAAGTCATAGAACACTCTATAGGACATATTGAGAAAGTAGTTTGTTAGTGGAATAAATTTATCTCCATGTTTAATATAATTAGAATTAATGGTTTTAACGTAGATGAAAAATAAAATTTTATGATTATTTGATAAATAACCTAAAAAATGTGTTGTAATACCTTTTAATGAAAGTCTAAAAAACATTTATAAAAATTATTTCTAAAAGTTAAATAAAAGAAGAATAATAAAAATTAAAATGTCATTCTGATGTCAAATTTAAAAAAAATATATTTTTAAATTCAATTATATGAGAATAGATATTAAAATAAAATAAGAATTACCTGACTTTTTTTAGAAATACATATGAAATAAAATAAATAAATTTTAAAAATAATATTTTACATTAAGTTAATATATGAAAATTGTATTTTATTTTCAAAATCATAGAGAGGAAAAATAATTTTTACTGCTATTTAAAAAAATTGAATAGAAGAATCATAAAGAATAATTCTCATAATAAAGAGGTAAATTGTTGAATTTTTTCTATAAAACATGTTTCCTATACTAGTAAGAGATGAATACATTGGTAAAATTAAAAAAATTCCAAATAGTTTAAGTGAAATAATTGAAAACAATTTTTTTTTAAAAATAAACATCAATAACGAACCCCTCAAAAATATATTTAGGGTTTTAGAGTAAATTGGTATTGGAATATAACATATATGATCAAGAAATAAAAGAATTGGGAATAATTTCAAATAATTTTTTTTTTATTTTTATAAAATGTTTAACAAAAATAAAATTTTATAGGAGAGGAAGAGAATGATGAATGTCACATGATATAACAAATTTGTCCCAATATATTAGAGAACATGGGAGGAAATAGAATGTATGTGCATGGAAGAAAAACCTTATTAAATAGGAAACGAATTTTTCTTAACAAAGATATACAATTTGAGAAAAAAATCATCAATGTAAAATATATAAATTAAAAATTTCACATTTATTATATAAATTATTAATATAACCATAGGATAGAATAAAAATAATTTGTAAAACCATGGTTAAATTGGAATAATTTTTAATCGTGATAATAAATTGAGTTATAAAAACAAATTGCATCTTGTAAAATAATTTAATTAAAAACCCTTGAAAGAGAGAGTAGGAATCGAAAATAAAATACCATGGATATTTTATAATTCAAGAAACAATATATAAAATATTATATATATAGAAAAATTAAAATAAATTTTATTCATAAATATGACATATCAGTATGAAAATAAATTGAGATGAAACACCTTTACATTTACTCATGCTTAGAAAAAAATAATATATCAGCCTATTAAAAAATAACTATATTGAACACATATTTAAAAAACATATTCAAATGTATAAGATTTTATAAACATCTCTTACAATCATTATTATCTATACAATGCTAAGTTTGATTTTATTTTCTTCTTTGGATATTATAGAATTAATTTCATGTTTTGTACTTGTTTTGTAATAGAATGGTTGTTTCATGTTTAAATAATAAAATTTCATCATTATGATATAATTTAACAAAAATAATAATATAATTTTTTAAATTATTTTTACTATTATAATAATATTTCATAATAATCTTATATTTTATTCATGATGATGATGTTAGTGATGATCTTGTTTTGGTAAATTTCATAAATATGGGATCATATAATAACAATATGTCAAAGACTACCAATACTATTCTAGAACACAAAAAACATTATTTTCATATTATTGTACAACATATATAGTATTTATGTAACCATATTTCCCATTATATAAATTTATATCATTGTACATGTTGGTTGTTAAAAATACCCAAAAAATAAGATGATATAATTTGTGGGTGATTATGGTCTATATATTTAATACTTTCTTTTAATATCATTATTACAGAATAATAATGATTTTTTTAAATTTGTTATGTTTTCAAATGTTATTATAATAATTTTGAATAAATAGTAAAAGACTCTAGGAAAACAAATATGTCACATTTGTAGAGAAGGTAGTGCACACTTATGCATGGTTAATGCATTAGTATTCAATATATCGTGGGAGAGTAAGGGAATTTTATATAATTTAATAATCTCATCAGTGTTATATGTTTATATATATATATATATATCACATTAATATATTAAATTTTATTTCATAACCATGCCTATAAGGGTGTGTTATAAAATAGAGATGTGTTAGAAAATAAAGCACACCATTCAAGGTGGTAGTAGTATAGCCATTATCATGATGACATATTAATTTCGTGAATGGATTTAGAGGAATATAAAAAAGTTTTATTAAATTAGTATAATAAAATTTTAATACAATATTAATACATATATTATAATATTTTCATGGAAATAATTGGTTTTAGTGGGTAGATGAATATAAATTTTAAAACAGCTAGGTAGAGAACCTTACCTATCTCTTCGAATGTTCGCCCTCAGTTTACTCCTAAAGGAACCTTACCATGGAATTTTGGAAAGAAGAATGATTCAGGGACTTGTAGAGAGAAATTAGGGGAGACAAGTGTAGATTGTTTTCCACACTAAGACCTTATAAATTGTGGTGAAATGAGGTGGAGGTAAGATATTTTTATAGGTGAGATAAATGATGTCTGTTAAATTATATATGGAATAAGTCATTGTATTTGTATAGGACCGGAAATTACATGTAATGTTTTTTAATATATGGGAATTTTATGAGTCTACATAAATTGACGGCATGTGATTACGATGCTCGATGTACCCAAAATAAATTTTTGAGCATTATTTCTGGTACGTTCAGTAAACGTGCGAGCGAGATTTTGAAAATTTTGAACCGGTGATCGTAATTGAAATCTGAGGGTACCGTTGAACTCGTAGCACCGATATTCACTTAATATGACCTTCACATCGACTGTAGTAGGTAAATGGTGGAAGATAGATTTTCACATATTGATGAGAGAATAAAATAAAAATAAAAATATGTAAATTCTATTTTTATTTTTATTTGAAACTCTTTATAGATGTTGAGAGTTGGGGACCACCAGAGTTAGACCTCCCCTTGAGGTTATGGTGGTGGGGACCACCGAACCTAAAACCTCTCAAGAGTGGTTTTTGTTGTGGGGACCACCTGATATTAAAACCCCGTGGAACCTCCCACTTAAATGAGAGGCAGTCTGTTGAACTTCCTCTTGATTAATTATGCCACCCCCTTTTTAATTAATAGAACATCTCAATTAGTTAATTATTCCATTGGAAATTATGACAACATATTTTATTATATTGGATACCCTTTTATTTTTTGTGGGTTGGGAGAAATTAATCGTTGGAAAAGGAAGGATCCTTGGGAGAAAGCTCTCCAATGAAGAACTCCAATGAAGAGTGCTGACATCGACTCCGACATCGTCCTCAAGACATTCACTGATGACGAAATTCTTCAATGTCAATGAACCGATGATTGAGGAAATGTCGGTGTCACCAACATCTATCTATTCCCAACGAAATCGTCTCTTTCCCCATGGACAATATTCAATGAATCAAATGAACGAGGTAGGGTGGTTGTTTGAAATTCCTCCATTTTTTGTTTTTGATAACTCTTTGTAATTCAAAGAGATATTATAGCCGCTTTCTACCGCTATAATGTAGGGAGTGCGGGCCAAACGAACACCGTCCATCATCTCCGTAATTCTTGTGATGATTTGTGGTGTTATTCATGATGGAGGAGGTCGGAGACCAACATGAAGTGGCACACGAATGGTGGATGGAAACAATATCAGCCGCATTGAAGGCGACATCGCAAAGGCACCGCACTGCGGCCACCGCCACCCGAGGCCCCCGCCCTCCACAGTGCCCACCACCCATGGCCTCTGCCACATGCAGCCTTCTCCCGCCACCAAATGGCTCTGTTGTGCAGCTGCATACCCATTGTGCTACCCTATATCTCTCTGATCCACCCATGGCCCACCGCACCGCTCGAGGCCCTCCGAGCAACCCGCGGCCCTCTTTACAGCTCGTGGCCCTCTATGGTTCTCTACGGCCCTCCGCGGCCTCACAGTAACATGGTGCCACCCATGTTGGGCCACCCAGCACAGGTCAGGCCAGAATCAGTAGGACAGGCCCGCCAGTGGGCCGGTCCGTACCGCAAACCAAGCCAGAACCAGCGGGTCGGGCTGGGTCGACCCAAACCGGGTCGGCCCAGGATAGGTCAGTTGGACCGAACCCGAACCCACATTCTCCCATTTACAAACTTTCGAAGATATATTTGGAAGCATATGTCTATTTTATGAACTGTCAGTGGCTCTGGAAACCGTGGATCGAGACAGTCCCTTTCAATATATCCCAGTTGAGATTTGGATAATGTGGGAGTATGGTCGGGTTGGATCGAGCACGAATCCAACCAGGCACTCAGGACTAAAAGGCTAATAACTCACAGACCGAGCATTCGATTAACGCACCGTCTATTGAGTTGAGACCCCTTTTATTTTCTAGTACTTTGATATACTTCCTCTTGAGAATTTTTTTAATGTTAGAGTATCGAATAGAGTCTTGTGGAGTAAACCCTCCCGGAGACAAGCGTGCATAGTGAGGGAACCCTATATCAAGCTATGACGTAATGAATGACAAGAAATCCTATGTGGGTCAGCACCAAGCGATCCAGTGTGGGTCTACTATTATCAATCCTATGTGGGTCAGCACTGAGTGATCCTTTGTTGTTCAGCACCTAGAGAACCTATGTTGGTCAACACCTTGCGATATTTTGTGGGTCAGCACCGATAGATTCTGTCTGGGTCAGTACCTAGAGATCCTCTATGGGTCAGCACCAAGTGGTCCTGTGTGGGTCAGCAATGAGCACATTTGTGTGGGTCGACACCTAGTTATCCTATGTGGGTAAGCACCAAGAGATCCTGTGTGGGTCATCACTGAGCGATCCTATGCTGGTCATCACCTAGAAATCCTATGTGAGTCATCACCTGGTGATCCTATGTGGGTCAGCATCGAGCAATCCTATGTGGGTCATCACTGAGCGATCCTGTGTGACTCTTCCTCTTAAATAAGTAAGATGATTCAATACTTATATCTAATCATCTCTACTATTGTACATAAGTTATACCTCGTGTGAGTTGAGTTCAAACCTGTGTGGTACTTTCTTCGGGATAGTACCTCGATGGTTTTATTCTGTGTGGCGTATATCTGTGGTACTTTCCTTCGGGGTTTTCCTTCCTTTGTAGAACATTTGAGCTTTTGGTTTTGGGTTAGACCATATATATCCTCAGGATTGAGATGGGTATACTTGATAACTTACTTATATGTATGGGCATATAACTAAGTAGGGATGTGAGTTGATTTCATGCTATGTGATTTACCCTTTGTGGATTTTGGGAGACCTTGAGGGTCTCATGGTCCCTGCTGAGTATCGTTATACTCACCCCAACATGGGCTATTCCCACACCTCGTTGTGTTTTGTGTAGACAATGGACATCGCTGACTGAGGACGTGAGTACCAAGACTAGAGTTAGCTCGAAGGTAGATCATACACGAGGTGTACTGTAGAGACGACTGATCGAGAGTTGTACATACCCTTCAATTAGGTTCCTTGGAAAGCATTCATAGGAGTTCTTCCCATTTTACTTGTACTTTCAGTTTTCCTGTACTTTCCAGTTGTTCTTGTATTTTGGACTCTTTTACTTACTATACTCACTTTGTTATACAGTTTACTTATAGTTCATATCTTACTATGTGCTTGGTTGTGTGTGTTTACAGGTTATAAAGTCAATGCCTTCCTAGTTTTAGCAAATATACTTTTTGGTGAAAGTCTCCAGCCCCTGGCCTATAGAAGGCGGGCTTGGGGTACTCACAACATGGGCCTCAAGGGACGGGTCTTGACAAATTGGTATCCGATGAGCCAGTTCTACCATAGAACATAAGACTCTGATCATTTTAATAGTAATAATTCTAAGTGTAGTGAGTGTGGTTATCAGTTTAGGGAATCTAGTGTTGGTGTGGCGGTTGATGTATCAATACACTGGGACTATGAATTTTGATTTCATACATAATGCGTGAAAACAATGATTGCATTTGTGTTTTGAGGAATTTTATTTGTTATCTCTTTGATTCATCTCACCAGGTATAACATTTTTACTATGTTGAACCTATTTCTTTTTAGGATTCCTCCATGAAGACAGTCAACTAGGGTTCTAAGAGTTGTATGCACTGATATCCCACTGAGCGACGAGGCCTCATTGCAGGGACCTCTGCTAGTCGAGGAAACATCGTTACCTTTACCCGTTGGGCCACCGATGCCAATAGCCCTGCCGCAGAGGGTTCACTCCGCTTGAGCACATTGGACGAGTTCTAGTGCCAGAGGACACCCAGGTTTAGGGGAGAGACGGACCCACAGGTAGCTGAGGATTGGCTGGAGGCCATGGTAAAAGTCTTCCGACTAGTAGGGACACCAGTTGATATGATGGTGATCCTTACTTCCATCCTTCTATAGGAAGCAACAAGAAGATGGTGGAGTTTGAAGCTCCAGGTTCAGGACGAGATTACACTTCTCCTGGAAAACTTTGAGAGCATGTTTCAGGTAGAGTTTGTCCCAGTGACTCTTTAGGCAGTACACATTCAGGAGCTTCTTCATCTACAACAGGGCAACATGATTGTGGCTCAATACTCAGTGATGTTCATTGACCTCTCTCGATACTCCCCACATATGGTGCGCGACGAAATCTTCATGGTCTGAACCATCAAGTTGGGACTGAAGCAGGAGATAAGGGCTTTGATGATCTCACTCACCACCCGGATACAAGTGGTGGTGTTAGAGTGAGCCCTCATAGTGAATATTTTCCTTTATGAGTAGTCACCATTAGCGAGACCCACTAAAAATCATCATGTAGCGGAGTCTTATGCAGCTGGAAGTAGACAGATGACACAGAGGTCCAAGAGGACCAGACCTATAAGAGAATAACTGCATGATTCTGATTCAGTTGTGTGGGGCAACTAAGGTAGATCCAGTCATGCCAAGAGTGGGTAGTGTTATTCATGCGACATGCATGGTCTTATGGCTAGTGACTTCCCAACCCACCATATGGATGATCATCATACTATCAAAGGACCACCCAGGCAGAGAAAAATATTTGACTGAGGAGGTCCGTAGGGAGCAGGCGGGTGTGGCAGAGGTGATGGTTGTGCATCTAGCAGTGGACAATGATTCAAGATGTTATAGCCACAACCACCCGGTGGGGCACCCTGATAAAGGAGAACAGGAGGGCAGGGGTGAGCTCAGCTCCAGGAAGCTGAGGCCTATGATCACGACACTCTGGAGATGATATGAGATACGATCTTTGTCTATTCCACCTTAGCAGTAGTACTTATATGGGCTCCAGCCATTATTTTATTTCCATTTCCCTCGTTCGGAGCTTGGAGATTCCGATGGAGCTGTTGGCTCCATCCTTCCATATATAGACTTCAACAGGAGTGGATTCACTGATTATTCACTAGTGCCAACAGTTCTAGATTACTCTAGGAGGCGAGATCTTCAATTGGGATCTCTTAGTAGTGGCATCAAGGCCTTACGACATCATTTTGGTTATGGACTGGTTATCTATAGACAATGCTCAGATTGTTTGTATTAGGTGCAGTGTGCGGTGTGTCTCCATGGATGGGACTAGGTTTACCTTCATCAGTGAGAAGGGATCCTTCGAAACACAAGATGGACTTACCTAAATGAGAGTTTAACTGATCAATCATTAGTTGGATATCCTTACCCTCGAAGTGGTTTATGTGGAGTGTTTGAGTTATCCTGCAGTGGTGGACTAGTACATGGATGTCTTTCCTAATGATGTGTTTGGTCTACCTCCTCATAGAGAAGTGGACTTTTACATTGAATTTTACCATGGGACAGCACCAATATCTACACCCGCGTATCAGATGGGTCCCTTGGAGCTTCATGAGTTGCGGGTACAGCTAGCAGAATTGCATGTAAAGGGATTCATTCAGTCCAGTGTTTCACCTTGGGAAGCCACGATTTTTTTCACCAAGAAGGAGGATGTGAGCTTGAGGCTTTGTGTTGACTATCATCGCCTATTCCTGGTGACTGTGTAGAACAAGAACCCACTTCTGATGACAGAAAACCTCTTTGACCAGCTGAAGGGAGCACGATAGTTCTCGAAGATTGACCTCAGATTAGGCTATCATCATCTCAGAGTATGAGATGAGGATGTGCAAAAGAGGAATTTCAGATGTCGGTACAACCATGAGGAGTTCTTGGTTATACCATTCATTGTAACCAATGTTATAGCAGTGTTCATGGGACTCATTAATATGATCCTTTAGTAATACCTTGATCGCATTGTAGTAGTCTTCATTGACGACATTTTGATCTGCTCAGCTACTGGAAAGGAGCATGCTTACCATTTACAGGTCATACTGGACACACTCTGAGAGAACTAGCTTTATGGTATGCTCTCGAAGTGTCAGTTCTGGATCCGAGAGTGAAAATTTCTAGGACACGTCATCTCATAGGCTAGAGTTTCTATGGATCCAGTAAATATTGAGGCAGTACCTACTTAGGATCCACCCAGGACTCTGACAGAGATACATAGATTCTTGGGATTTTCTAGATACTATCGGAGGTTTGTTCCATATTTCTACAGAGTTTCATCACCTCTATCATCATGGATGAAGAAGCGGAAACTCTTCTTGTCTTCAGAGAGATTCCAGTGGAGTTTTCTGGAGCTAAGATAGTAACTGACTAGTCCTCACATCATGAGGCTACTTGAGGAGGGAATATGGTACCCAGTCTATTGCAACACATTCGGGACCGGACTCGGATATTTCCGGATGCAGGAGTGAGCAGTTATCACATATGGTTCTTGAAAACAGAGACATCATGATGAGAACTAGTCTACCCATGACCTGGAGTTAGCATCAGTGGTCTTCACTTTGAAGATGTGGTGACATTACTTGATGGATTAGCATTTTATAGTGTACTCTGATCACAAGAGTCTCAGGTATATCTTCTCTCAGAAGGACTTAAACCAGAGACAACGACATTGGATTCAGTTCCTCCAAGACAATGACTTCGAGATAGTCTATACTCATGGGAAGGGGACCGTTGTAATAGATTAACTTATCCGGATATCTGGTATACAACTGCTAGGTGAGGCGATGAAGAAGCTGGACACTTTGTATATTTACATTGTGGAATTTGATGGAGAACTTTTTCTTTAGTCTCTTATAGTCACTCCCCCACTTCATCAGCATGTCAGGGAGTCGCAGCATGGGGACACTGACTATGAGGCTCGATGTGCCCAAATATACATGGGACAGGCACCTGATGGTTTTTCTGAAGGTGGAAAGAATGTCATCCTCTTCAGAGGAAATACCATTGTACCAATGTCGCTTTAGGAGAAAGTGATGAGGGAGGTCCACACATCCCCTCTTGAGGTACATCTAGGAGTGGTGAAGATATACCAGGATCTTTGACGATAGCACTGGTGGCTAGGAATGAAGAAAGAAATAACAGATTTTATCTCCTGGATACTGATTTTTCAGTAAGTCAAGGGGGAGAATCAGTTACCAGCAGGCTTGGTTCAAACTTTAGAGGTCCCAGAGTGGAAGTGGGATGAGATATCCATGGAATTTGTTACATGACATCCACATACATCCTGGGGTCATGACACAATTTGGGTGATCGTCGACCATCCCACCATGTTGGACAAATTACTTCTGATCAGAGAGGAGAGTTCAGTAAAGAGAATGGGATGCCTCTAAGTGCTAGATATTTTGTGGCTACATGGAGTACCCTCAAAAACTATATTCAATTGTGATACTTGTTTTAATACCCGACTATGGAAGGGATTGTGAAAGTCTTTTGTGAAACAGCTTCGTTTGAGAACCTCCTTCCAACCCCAGATGGGAGGTCATACTAAGAGGAACATTCAGATGCTCGAGGAAATGATGCTTGATTGCATCCTCGACTGTGGTCACAGCTAGGAGGATCACTTTGGTGCAGTTTTCATACAACAACAGCTATCACTCCACCATTGGGATGGAACCTTTCGAGGCGTTGTACGAGAAACCTTGCAGATCATCTTTGTGTTGGGTAGACCCATGGGAGACAACACTAGTGGGACCAGAGATGGTACATGCTACCATAGATAAGGTGAAGATCATCCAGGAGTTGGTGAAGACTACACAGAGTAGGCCGAAGTCGTATGCCGGCAGGAGACAGAGACCTTTGGAGTTCGTGAATGGCGACCACGTCTTTCTACTTCTCTCACCACGATGAGGTTTACAGAGATTTGGCTGAGGTTACAAGTTATCTCTGAGGTTCATCGGGCCTTTTCAGGTCCTCAGCAGAGTTGGTGAGGTGGCTTACCACTTAGATCTACCTCCTTAGTTTCATCAGGTGCATGATGTCTTCGATGTATCACATCTGAGGAGATAACTTCACGACTATTCTCACATCATCGACCATGATGATCTGGACGTCGATGATGGGGAATATTTTACAGAGGTTCTAGTATAGATTGATGATTGACAGAAGTGGGTCCTTTGTAGGTGGTTGATACCTCTAGTGCCTGTATGTTGTTAGCACGATAACCTCCAAGAGAGCACATGGGAGCGGGCTGCTATGATACGTGCTTAGTACCCCCACTTGTTTATCAAGTTTTTGATGTGGCTTATAGGGACCTAAATCCTTGAGGTTGGGAGAATGTAAAGACTCGTATATTCTATGTAAATTTATTTTTAATATATAGAAATTTTATGAATCTACAAAAATTGAAGGCACATGATTCTGAGGCTCGAAATGCCCAAAATTAATTTCTGAACGTTAGTTCAGGTACATTTAGTAAATGTGCAAGTGGGATATTCTAACATTTTAACTAGTGATCAAAATTGAAATCTGATGGAACCTTTGAATTCGCAATGTTGGTATTCACATAAGGAGACCGTCACATCAACTGTAGTAGGTTGAGGGTTGATGTTATCTTTTCACATATTCATGAGAGAATAAAATAAAAATAAAATTGTGTAACATTTATTTTAATTTTTTTGAAACTCCTTGTGGATGTTGAGAGGTAGGGACCCCTAGAATTAAACCTCTCCTTGAGGTTATAGAGGTGGGTATGAACGAACCTAAAACATCCCATGAGAGTTTATGGTGGTGGGGAACACCCGAGATTAAAACCCCTTTGAACCTCTAACTTATATGAGGGGAAGTCTCTTGAACATCCCCTCAATTAATTATGTCATCCCCTATTTAATTAATACATCAAAAAAATTAATTAGATTTTCCAATTTGAAATTATTTAAACATATTTTATTATATTATAAACCCTTTTCTTTTTGGTGGGTTGGGGGAAATTAATCGTTGGCAAAGGAAGGAGACTAGGGAGAAAAATCTGCAACGAAGAATGATAAAAAAGAATGCTGACTTTGACTCTGAATTTCTCACATACATGACATATTTTAAAGTTATTTTTATTTAATTTACTTCCATTCTTTGTTTTAGGGGTGTCCCATTCATTACTGGAGGAAAGGGTGTGTTTTCATGATTTGGGCCAACTCGAGAGCCCATTTCCAAATTTAAAAACTGATTTTGATTATTTTATGACAATTTAATTTTTAAATATTTTTCACCCATTATACTTCCAAAAGATCCTCTAATTACCTTTTTACACCAAAAATGAAATTTGGACCCCTTAAGAATCCATAACAATGGGGTATTTGGGTTTTTATTTAAGAATTGGGCCAACCCGAAATCCCATTTTCCAGTTTTAAATTGTTTTTGTAATATTTTAATTTCATATTAATTTTAACGAATATTTCGGTGATACCACCTCCCTTTAGACCATAAGAGTCCCAGAAACGATTCCATTTCCTTTACCCCCTATTTGGATCTCTGGTTAATCGCGATATGGTGCCGAACTTCATAGGCTTTCTCAAATCGTCCATATTTGATGAGGTAAAGTTTTTCTTACATAACTCCCTAAATTCTCAATATTATTCCTCCATTACAATTCCTAAATGACTTAATTTATCTTGTTCAAAATAAACCTTAATTTTGGATGTTTTAAATTTTAGATTCTTTTGTTTTGGAGTGATTACATCAAGATACATAGACTAAATGAGTCCTTTTCTATCCTCTTTCAAATTACTGAGGGTTTCATTCATTGTTCTTAGGGTTTCTTCACTTATCATTGAGTTTCCTAATGTCCAAAATCTAGGTTTTCGAACCTAGGGTTTACCTTTGGGTTTTCTTGGCCAATTCATGTGGTTTTAGGTTTGATCTAGGTCTCTCTTGGTGCGGCGGGGGTGCGATTTGATTTTCACACGGAGATTCAAGGGTTTTTGTTACTTTGGTAGGTGATTCCTTTATGCAAGAAATTTTTGTCAATTATCTTTCCGAGTTCATGGTACTTTAATGTTTATTTCATTTTAATGATTCTGTAAAAATTTGTTTTAGTTGCATTTATAGTGCAAATGAATTTTAAGTTACAAGTTTTGGTGAAATTGGGGGGGGGGGTTCATACAAATCTTTTATTGGTTCATTTTGGGCTGACCTATAATTACATATATTATCTTATGGAACTATATTAGAACTGAATATCATGTTTTTAATGTTTATTCTTTTGTGTTGTTGCTGTGAAATTTTGTTTAAATGCTGTTTGGGAAGCAAATGGGCTTTAAGAGCCATGTTTGTGTGAAAATGGTGTTTTTAAAAGATATTACATCATGGTTCACATTGTGCTGACCCATAACTAAATTGTTCGTTTAATTAAAGGTTATTGAACTTAAATTATGTTTTGATGACTTAAATGTGTTCACATAGTGTGCAAAGTGGATATTTTAAAGATCTTTGGGTGAAAAACAATGTGATATTTTGAGAGGTTGTTTTATTGAAAATCAAAATATTTTATTGGGTGTTTTAAATGGTATAAAATTTGTGTAGCTACTTTACTGTTTGTTTGTGACCAGTAGGGATATTTTATATAAAAAAGTATGTGTGTTGTTGGATGAAATTGTTTGAGCACAAAAGGGGAATCTCGGGTACTTAGGTGGGCAGATATGTACTAGTACGGCTAGTGGACTGGATGGGTTGTGTCCTTGTTTCACTAATCAAATGGATAATGAAAACTCTAAATAAACTATGTGGAAGGTATTTGGGGACCTATATATTATGGGTATGTTCCCTAATAGTGGCTTGTGCACAAGAAAGGATTGTGACTTGGATACTTTACACCGAGGTATGAGGTACATAGGGCCTGAGACTATCTAGTTGCCTAGGGGTGTTCTCGGTTTTGGTGCTCATTGGATTTGTGGTATTTACCCTTGTATTGGGGTGTTTTTGGATGTACATTACAGTAGGTCACATTTCTGTTTAAATGTTTGAAAATTCTGAAAATTTTAGCTTGAAAACTGTTTTCAATTGAAAGTTGCATTTCTTAGATTTTATCACTGCATTTCTTTGCATATTAAAAATGCTTGCTTTTTCACATTGTCTTGCATTCTATTTCAAATCATTGGGTGGTATCCTATTTGTATTAGGCTCAAAACATACTTATACCCCTTTGGTGTAAGTAGAATTGGTTATGTTTGACTCAGGTAAAGGAAAGGCTAAGGGTGATGGCGGTTCATGGTGTTAGTCCCCATCCTTGGGATGGAGCTGTGGAGACAGCTTGGGGGTGATGTCCCCTTGTCATGTGGAGTCCATGGGGCTGTTTTGTAGCTATTTAATTGTGTCTTTGGACCTTTTTTAATTCATTTAAACTTATGTATTCAGTTCAGGATTTTTGTATAAATCATGCTTGTATGAATTTTTCATATTCGTTTTATCAAATATTTTTTTGATGTTTCATGTATAAATATTCAGGTAAATCATTCCCAAATCAAAATAAATGATACCCAGGCACTTGTGCCAGCCTATGGGGATAGGGAACACCATTCTAGCCTTTCCATGGTCTAGGTTTGGTTCCATTAATGGTGGCGACCAGATTCGATTCGTGACAAAATGGTATCAGAGGAGGTGAAGGTTTTTGGGTTATATTTCTATTTTGGGATGAGTTGCGATAGACAGGATATAGGACTATCAGGGATCGGGGTTGCGTTTGTTAGTAGGGTGCATATCCCGCACCATTCATGGCAAACATTGAGTCACCAGGGGATGTTTTAATTTATGGATTGACTTCACTTCCAGGTGAGATGTCTGGGCTGCAGACCACATGTGGACATCAAGAGAATGTGGAGTAGTTTTTTCTTTTATTTTTGGAATGTGTTTATTTTATTTATATTTGAATAAATTGATTACAATTTTCAGAATTTTGGTACTGACTATTGTTTTGTGACTGTTGCATTTTGTAGCAAAATGAGTCCCCCGAAAGCTCCCACGCGCCCACAGGAGGAAGCTAGAGAGAGTTCTCCCACACCGATTGATCAGAGGCTTGTGGAGGGTGTGGTTTAGGCTCTCCAAGCATTAGGATAGGGACCATCTCCTACTCTTATTCCTATTAGAGCATAAGAGACAGGTCCTAGAAAAGATAAAACACAAGAGTTCATGAAAAACAAGCATCCTACCTTCCAAGGTAGCTTAGAGCCCCAAGAAGAAGAAGAATGGCTTGAGAAGATCGAGTGTATGTTTGAGTTCCTAGAAACACCCGAGGAGCATAGGGTGAAGTGTGCATCCTTTATGTTGGAGGTTCCCAGCCCTAAGTGGTGGGAGTCAGTGCTTCAGGCTGGGAAGAATGATCAGATGCGCTGGGGAGATTTCAAGGTTGTCTTCAATGAACAGTACTTCCCTGAGGTATTGGCTTATGCTAGGTCTAGAGAGTTCATGGAATTTATTCAGGGGAATATATTTGTGATGGAGTATTCCAACCGTTTCTCTGAGTTGGTTCGGTATGCTCCAGAAATTGTCTTTAATGAGCAGGTGAAGGCCCAGAAGATTGAGAAAGGATTGCGACCAGAGATATAATCCCAGGTGTACTTGTTTATGCTGAGGATCTATGCTGAGGTCATTGATCGGGCATTCATGGTGGAGATTGATAGGAAAGGTAGGGATGGTTTCTATGGTTCAATATCAGCAGTGGGTAGTGGCAGCTCCTCAGAGATGAAAAGGATGTGAGAGGATCATGTGAAGAAAGGAGGGGGCAGTTAAGTCCACTCTTCCAGGCAGTTTTCTTCTGCAGCTTCTGATGCGAGATCAGTCATGTGCCCCCAATGTGGGAAACCTGGGCATATCCGACAAGCATGCACACTTCCTCCTAAGCCTTGTTACAAGTGTGGAGGTATGGGGCATTTATAGCACTTCTGTGGTGCGGCACGTCCACTCCAATGTGGGGCAGGGTCAGTGGCCTCAAGAGGAGTGCCAGCACAGTCCAAGCCATTGAGGACTGGGGGATCTTGATTTGGTGGTCGTGGTGGAAGGGCTGGATCATCTTCTGGGTAGATTCAATTCAGGGCATAGCCACAGACAAGCTGTCATCCTCAGGCAGATACTGGACATCTCCATGCAGTGGATCAGGCACCAGCATGATTAGAGGCGGGACCGTCAACAGTTCGAGGTATCGTTCTGATCGCATCTTTTATAGATACTACTCTTTTTGATACTAGTGCCTCTATTTCATTCATTTCTGCCCGATTTTTGGACATTCATAATTTTCCAACTGAGTTGATGTCTGTCGCGATGGAGTTGGTGACACTACTGGGAATGAAGAAGGTGCAAGGCCTCAGGTGCCCCTCGTGTGCGCTTTCCATGTCAGGGGTTGAGATGGAGTGGGACCTCCTGGTTATAGATATGGAAATGTTCGACATAATACTTGGAATGGAATTGATAGTACACTTCCAGGCACACAACGATTGCTACAGACGGTGTGTGAGTTTCCCGACACCTGATGGGAGTCGTCAGGTTTTTCGTGGACAATGGGATCCTCAGTCAGGTCGCCCAGGGCCTCCACTCCCAGAGTTGGGAAGTGTTATATTCTAGTTATCTTCACCCATGCTAGAGGATGGCCTTTCCCATGAAGGTGAACTACCTCATGTAGTGAATGTGTTTCCGAAGGTATTTCTGGATGATTTTTCAGGTTTACCCCCAGAGCGAGATGTGGAGTTTTCGATTGATCTAGTATCGCGAACTCAATTGATATCTCTTACCTCTTATTGCATGTCCCCCACCGAGTTGAGGGAATTAAAGATACAGCTAGACGACTTAGAATCCAAAGGATTCATTCGCCCGAGCATCTCTCCTTGGGCCGCTCCTGTGTTGTTTGTAAAAAAGGCTGATGGATCCCTCCGGTTGTGAATTGACTACCGGAAGCTGAATAAGGTAACAATTAAGAATAAATACCCCTTGCAAAATATTGATTATTTTTTCAATTGGTTGAAGGGGGAAAAGTGGTTCTCAAAGATAGACATGTGTTCGGGGTATCATCAACTTCGGGTGAAAGGGTCTTATATCCCAAATACAGCCTTTCGAAGTAGGTACGACCACTTTGAGTATTTGGTCATGCCCTTTGGATTGACCAATGATCTAGTGGTCTTTATGGAACTTATGAAAAGGGTGTTCCATCAGTATCTCGATTCCTTTGTTGTGGTGTTTGTGGACGACATTCTAGTATACTCTAGCTCTGAGGAGGAACACGAACATCACTTGAGGATCATTTTGGGTACATTATGAGATCACTGCCTCTATGCAAAGTTTCCAAAGTGCACTTTTTGGATTAGGGAAGTGAGATTTCTAGGGCATGTGATCTCTGATCAGGGGGTTTTAGTGGACCCTGAGGAGATTAGTGCGGTTATGTCATGGGAGTAGACGATGAATGTGTTCGAGATCAGGAGTTTCCTTGGACTTGCTGGTTATTACAGACAATTAGTTCAGTATTTCTCACAGATTGTATCATCGATGACTGTGCTCACCCAGAAAGTGGTGAAGTTTGTATGGGGTCCAGAATTTCAGGCATCATTTAAGGAGCTAAAGAGGCGGTTGACTACCGCCCTCATGCTGATTTTTCCTGAGGCTAGGAAGGGGTTTGTGGTTTATTGTGATGCTTCAGGTATGGGTCTTGGGTGCGTGATTATGCAGGATGATCACGTGGTTGTGTATGGCTCTCACCAACTTCAACCACATCAAAATAACTACCCAACCCATGACTTGGAGTTGGCAGCGGTGATTCATGCTTTGAAGACATGGTGTCACTACCACTTTGGGGAGAAGTTTGTGGTCCACTCTGACCACAAAATCGTGTCTTATATCTTCTCGCATAAGGACTTCAACATGAGGAAGCATCGCTGGATCGAGTACTTGCAGGGGTTTGACATTGACATTATCTATACCCCAGGAAAGGGTAATGTAGTGGACACCGCCTTGAGTAGAAGGGTTCCAGTGCAGGCTTTGAGGAAGTCGAGTGATGAGTGGACATTGATGGGACTATTTTCTCTGATGCATGTGGAGACCAGGGAAGACAGTGGAGGGGCTTTCGTGGCGAGTGTCTAGTTTACTCCTTCTCTGTTGGAGTTGATTCAGCAGGAACAACCCAGTGTTGAGCTTTGTTAGTGGTCGAAGTAGTTTATTCATGGTGGGGAGACATCCTCTGATTGGTCATCATCTCCTGATGGAATCTAGTACTTAAAGGGACATTCAGTAGTGTCGTTATCTTTATAGAAGGTGGTGATGCTGGATAACCACCAGTCTCAGTGGGTTGTCCATCCGGGTACCACTAAGATGATTACGATGTCCGTCGGTAGTTTTGGTGGCCTGGTATGAGACAAGACATCGCTGACATTGTTTCAAGATGCTACACATGCCAGCAGGTGAATGAAGAGCACCAAAGTCTTTCCAGTTTGCTCCAACCATTACCCATTCCTACCGGGGAGTGGGAAGAGGAAGCCATGGACTTAATTGTTGTCTTACCTTGTACACCTCTAGGTAAGAATTCCATTTGGATGGTGAATGGTTGTTTGACCAAATCAGCCCACTTCATTCTGAAAAAAGATACAACTAAAGTTGATGAGATAGGACATTTGTATCTTCAGGAAGTGGTGAAACTCCATGGTGTACCATCAGCTATTTTCTTAGATAGGGACCCCTGCTTCACTTATCTATTTCAGGAAGGCCCTCAGAAGGCCTTGGGGTCTCAGATTAAGATGAGCATGGCATACCAACCTCAGACGGATGGTCAGACAGAGCAGGAAAATCAGATTTTGTAGGACATGCTTCGTGCATGTGTCCGAGACTTTGGAGGTTCTTGGGATAGCCATTTGTGATTGGTTGAGTTTTCTTATAATAATAGTTACCAATCCTCGATTTGAATGGCCCCATTTGAGGCGCTCTATGGTCAGCCATGTCGGTCCCCTCTATGTTGGGATGAGGTAGGAGATACTTCACTACTAGGGTAGATCCTTGTGTAGGAGACTTCTGAGAAGGTCAAGTTGATCAGGAAGTGCTTATTGACTGCTCAGAGTTGTTATATATCTTACGCTGACTGGAGAAGTCGAGACCCATAGTTTTTGTGGGTGACAGTGTATTCTGGAATGTGGCCCCTCGTCTGGGCCATCGTTAATTGAGGAAGCAAGGTAAGCTGATGCCACGGTATTTCGGGCCCATTGAGGTCACTGAGCATATTGGAAAGGTGGAATATAGGTTGTCCTTACCTTCTCAGTTGATGTCCATCCATGATGTCTTCCAAGTCTCTCAATTGAAGAAATACAACTCGGATCCGTCCCATGTGTTAAGTTGGGAAGAACTGGAGATAGAGCCTGACTTGTCTGTTGTTGAGAGGCTGGTGAAAATAGTGGACTCCCAAGAGAAGATACTTCGAGGGATGTCTATTCCATTAGTTTGGGTTCTATGGCAGTATCAGAATGATACACATGAGACATGGGAGTGAAAGTCATGGGTCAAGGAAGAGTACCCATTCTTGTTTTCCAACCAAGTTTCATGTTGACATTCCAGGGGGAAAGTCCTTCATGGTGGGGATAATTTTCACTTACATGACATATTTTAATAGAATTTTTCATTTAATTTACATCATTTCTTTGTTTTATGGGTTTCCCATTCATTTCTTGAGGAAAGGGTGAGTTTTCATGATTCAGGCCAAATCGAGAGCCCATTTCCAGATTTAAAAACTGTTTATTATTATTTTATAACTATTTCATTTTTAAAAATTTTTCACCCATTACACATCCAAAATATCCTCCGATGACCTTTCACACAAAAAATGAAATTTGGACCCCTTAGAAATCCATAACAATGGGGTATTTGGGTTTTTATTTAAGAATTGGGCCAACCCGAAATCCCATTTTCCAGTTTTAAATAGTTTTTTTAATTTTTTAATATCGTATTCATTTCAATGATGATTTCGATGATTTCACCTCCCTTTCAAACCTAATAATCCCAGGCGCGCTCCCATTTCCTTTCCCACCTCTTTGGGGCTATGGTTAATCGAGATTTGGTGACAAACATCATAGGCTTCCTCCAATCATCCATATTAGAATAGGTAAAGTCTTTCTTTCATAACTCTATCAATTATCAATATTTTTCCTCCATTCTAGTTCCTAAATAACCTAATATATCTTGTTCGGACTAAACCTGAATGTTGTCTATTTTAAATTTCATCTACTGGTGTTTTGGAGTGATTACTTTAAGATACTTGGAGTAAATGAGTCCTTTTCTGTCATCTTTCAAATTACTTAAGAATTCATTCATTGTTCTTTGGGTTTCTTCACTTATAATTGAGTTTACTAAAATCCATAAACTAGTTTTTCCAACCTATGGTTTAACTTTGGTCTTTCGTGGCCAATTCTTGTGGTTTTAGGTTTGATCTAGGTCTCTCTTGGTTCGACGGGGGTGCGATATGATTTTCGCGCGAAGATTCAAGGGTTTTTGTTACTTTGGTAGGTTATTCAATTTTGCGTGAATTTTTTGTGAATTATCATGATGTTTCCATGGTATATTAATGTTTATTTTATTTTAACATTTCTGAAAAAATTGGTTTTAGTTGAATTTATAATGAAAATGAATTCTAAGTTCCAATTGTTGGTTAAATTGGGGGTTTTTCAAACAAATATTTTATTGGTTCATTTTGGGCTGACCTATAATTACTTAGTTGATCTAATTGAACTTTATTTATACTGAAAATCATGTTTTGAGTGTTTATTATTTTCGGTTTATGCTGCAAAATATTGTTTAAATGGTGTTTGGGAAGCAAATGGGCTTTAAGTGCCATGTTTGTGTGAAAATGGTGGTTTTTAAAAGATATAACTTCTTGGTTCACATTTGGATGCCCCATAACTAAATTTTTGGTTTCATTAAAGTGTATTGAGCTGAAATTTTGTTTTGATGACATACAAGTGTTCACATAGTGTGCATAGTTGATATTTTAAAGAGCCTTGGGTGCAAAACAATGTGATATTTTGAGCGGTTGTTTTTATTGAAAATCAAAATATTTTATTGTGTTTTTTAAATGGAATAAAATGTGTGTAGCTACTGTACTGTTTGTTTGTGACCAGTAGTGATATTTTATATAAAAATTTATTTGTGTTGTTTTATGAAATTGTTTGAGCAGAAAAGTGGCATCCCGGGTACTTAGGTGGACGGAAATGTACTGGTACAACTTGTAGACCGGATGGGTTGTGTCCCTGTTTCGCTGAAAAAATAGATAATTTAAACTCTACCTAAACTAAATGGATGATATTTAGGGACCACTAGGTTATGGTTATGTTCCCTACTAGTTTCTCATGAATGGGAAAGGATCGTGACTTGGATATTTTACACCGAGTTACGAGGTACATAGGGCCCGAGACTATCTAGTTGCCTAAGGGTGTTCCTAGTTTTGGTGCTCATTGGATTTGTGGTATTTACCCTTGTATTGGGGGTGTTTTTGGCCGTACTTTATAGTATCTCACATGTCTATTTAAATTTTTGAACATTCTGAAAACTTTAGCTTGAAAAATGTATTCAATTGAATGTTTCATTTCATAGATTTTATCAATGCTTTTCTTTTCATATTAAAACTTCTTGCTCTTTCAAATTGTATTCAATTCTATTGGGGATCATTGGGTGGTATACTATTGGGATTAGGCTCACATCCTACATACTCCCCTTGTATGTAAGTAGACTTGGTTATGTTTGACTCATGTAATGGAACAGCTATGGGTGATGGCTGTTCAGGGGGTTAGTCCCCATCCTCGGGATGGAGTTGTGGAGACGGCTTGGGGGTGATGACGCCTTGTCATGTTGAATCCATGGGGCTGTTTTGTTGCTATTTCATTGTGTCTTTGGACCTTTTGTACTTAATTTGAACTTATGTATTCAGTTCTGGTTTTTTATAAACCATGCTTGTATGAATTTTTCAGATTCATTTTATCAAATATTTTTTGAAGTTTTATGTATACCTATTCGGGTAAATCGTTCCCAAACCAAAATAAATGATACCCAGGCAATTGTGCCTGCCTGTGGGGATAGGGAACGCCCTTCGGGCCTATACATGGGTCGGGTTTGGTTCCATTAATGGTGGAGACCAGATTCGGTTCGTGAAAAAATTCTTCCTCGGGACATTTTTTGATGAGGAACATCTTGAACATCGACGAATTGACGATCCATGAAATGCCAACATCACCAACGTCCGTATATTCCAATTACATCGTCTCATTCCATGGAAAAAATATCCAATGAATAAAATGAATGAGGTAGGGTGGTTGTTTGAAATTATTCACTTTTTCATTCATGACGAATCTTCATAATTCAATGAAAGATTATAGCCGCTTTCTACGGCTCTAATGCGGACTATGTGGTCTAAACAACATGTCATGTCCTCAATGTAATTCTTGTGATGATTTGTTGTGTTATTTGAAATGGAGGAGGTCAGCAACCAATCAATAAGTAGAACGAGAATGGTGGCTGGCCCCACCGATGGCCGTGAGGAAGGCGTCGTCGTAATAGAAACCCTTCATGGCCACTTCCGCCCTTGACCCCCACTGTCTGGGGCCACTGCTACCAGCGGCCTTTGTCGCTCGTCGCCACCATTGCCCGCGGCCTCACCGCCCCGCCCTGCAGGCTCAACACACCACCATGCGACTCCGGTGCTGTCATACGGCCCTTCGAGCCACACCCAGCACTCTGTGACTCCTGCGGCCCTCTGAGCTTCCCTACAGACCCCCACGCCACTTGCGACCCCTCATGGATCTCTGTGGTTATCCACGGCCCTCCACGGCCTGCCGACCACACCGCGCCGCCCTGGCTGGGCCACCAGTGTGGGCTAGGCAGGACCTAGTAGGCCGGGTCACCCAGTGGGTCGGACTGTAGCATGATACAGGACAGACCCAGCGGGTCAGGCCGGGTCGGACTATACGCACACCCACTTCGACTCATTTATGTACTTTCGGCCATATCTTAGGCACCATACATCCGTTTGATGAACCGTTAGAAGTGATGGAAACCATGGAGAGAGACGGTCCCTTTAGATATACACCACTGGAGATTTGAATAAATTTGGAGTATAGTCAGTTTGGATCATGCACGAATCCAACTGGGCCCTTGGGACAAAAAGGCTAATAACTCACAGACCGGGCATCCGATTGACACACCATTTGTTGCGTTGAGAAACATATGATGTGGCGTACCTTTTAGATACTTCCACATGAGACTTAGTGGAAGTTGTAGTATCGACAAAATCCTTGTGAAGCAGACCCTCAGGGAGACAAGCGAGTGTAGTTTAGGAACCCTGTAGTTGGCTGTGACGTGAAGAATGATGAGAGATCCTGTGTGGGTCAGCACCGAGCGATCTTGTGTGGGTCAGCACTTAGTGATCCTGTGTGGGTCAGCGCCAAGCGATCCTTTTTGTGTCAGAACCATGTGATCTTGTGTGGGTTAGAACCTAGTGATCATGTGTGGGTCAACACTGAGAAATCCTGTGAGGGTCGGCACCTCGAGATCATTTGTGGGTTAGCACTGAGCGATCTTGTGTGGGTCAACACCGAGCGATCCTATGTGTGTTAGAACCTATCGATCCTGTGTGTGTCAGAACTGAGCTATTCGATTTGTGTCAGCACCAAGAAATCCAATGTGGGCGAACACCAAGTGATCCTATGTCGGTCAGCACCAAGCGATCCTGTGTGGGTCAACACCGAGTGATCCAGTGTTGGTCACTACCTAGAGATCCTGTATGGGTCAGCACCTAGCTATCATGTGTGGGTCAGCACTGATCAATCCTGTGTGGGTCGGCACTGATCGATCCTACGTGGGTCTTCCTCTTAACATAGTAAGATGATTCAGTAGTCACATCAAATCATATCTACTACTATACTTATGTTATAACTGGTGTGATTTGAGTTCATACCTGTGTGGAACAGTTGTGCTTTTGGCATTTCGGTTGGACCCTATGTTTCCTCATGATTGAGTTGAGTTTACTTGATAACATAGGTATATTTATGGGCATATACCTAAGTAGGATTGCCAATTGATTTCATGATGTGTGGATTACCCTTTGTGGATTTTCTGAGACTTTGAGGGTTTCGAGCTGCCTACTGAGTATCGTTATACTCACCACTACATGGGCTATTCCCACACCTCGTTTTGTTTGGTGTAGAAGACAGACAACGCAGACTGAGGACATGAGTACGAGGACTAG
Organism: Viscum album; assembly: GCA_963277665.1. Classification (NCBI taxonomy): domain Eukaryota; kingdom Viridiplantae; phylum Streptophyta; class Magnoliopsida; order Santalales; family Viscaceae; genus Viscum; species Viscum album. The sequence goes on from OY728140.1 coordinate 1,767,520,063, forward strand.
AGGTATCTCGGAGGTAGACCTTAGATGAGGCATACCATAGAGACGACCGATCGAGAGCTGTACATACCTTTAAGGTGGGACCCTTGGTGGGTGTTCACATGAGTTGTTCCCAGTTTACTCGTACATTCAGTTTCTTGTACAATCCAGTTGGGCTTGAATTATGGCCCCTTTTACATACTGTACTCACTTTGTTATATAGTTTCCTTGTTGTTCATATCTTTCTGTGTGCATTGATGTGTGTATTTATAAGTTATAAAGGAAATGCCTTCAATGATTTAGGTAATACGCCTTTCGGTTCTAGTCGCCATCCCCAGGCCTATGGAAGGAGGGCTTGGCGTAGTCAGGACTCAGGCCTTAGGGGATGGTTCGAGACAATATTGGGGTTAAAAAGAACCAATAATATAAAAAAATTTTCTCAGGAATGAAGTAAGGTTGATCAAACCTCAATCATTCATCTGAACACTTATTTGAGAAAATTTTTTATTTTACACTTATAATATTAAATTGTACCATTTTTTATCATGGTATATAATTTTGAGTAAATAAATGTACTTTTAATTCCTAAATAAAAAAATGGACATATTAAATAAATTGGACCGACTAAATAAAAATATAAAATAAATTTTATCATATAAAATTTAAATGGGTGAATAATTTTTTTAATATTAATTCACATAATATGTAATTACCTTTTTCAGTTAAAATATATATATATGCCTATATATTATGATTTTGAAAAAATTACCATTTTTATTTATTTTTGTGAAATAATTTTTTTAATAACCAGTTATGGGTTATGTGTCATTCATTGTAATCCCACATTGAAATCATCCATGTGACAACAAAATTAAATGGAAATATGAAAATAATTTATTAATAAAATAAAAAGAATGTTTTAATTTCAAAATAATAAATTTGTCTTTTATAAATCTAACATAGTATTTTTAATGAACTAAATTTACCCCCTAAAAATATTTATCCTCCTAAAAACAATTTATTATAGTTTTCTGTCATTATTATATGTTTATTATGTGAAAAACTATATGGTGTTTATAAAAAAGTTTTTTTATTCTATTAAATATAAATATTCTCCAAAAATATCACAAATTTTAACTATACAATATTTTTTAATATATTAATAAAAAAATGGTTTTCATTTTTTAAATTTAAATTTCTATTATTTTATAATTTATGTTTTGAATGATAAAACAAAATATAAAGGAAAACTATTTTTATTGGAAAATTTATTTTAATGAAATTATTTTCAATGTTATTTCCTATGAATTTATAATTTAATGAATTTTAATATATTAGTTTATTTATAATAATATTTAAAAAATTTAAAATTATAATTATTTGAATAAAATCAATAACAGTTGAAAAAAAAATTATCCAAAAAATTATATTTTTAAAGATAAATCATATTATTTATTTGACACCTGATGCAAACAATTTTAAAATTGTAATATCATATTATTTATTGTTGGTTGAATTTGTATTTTGATATTCATAATATTGTTCATTTAATATTTCATTTCTCATTTTATTTGAGTGTATTATGGGGAGAAATATATTGGATAAAATATTAATTTTAAGAAAAAAATATATTCAAAAAAGTGGTTTTGCGTTCTCCTACTCCAAAATAATTTCGTCCTCACAATTTTATATATAACTTTATAATAACATTCTATAATATTCTAGAAATGATATATTTGATTGAGGATATAATTTTTTTGAGATAATAACCTTCAACAAATAAGAAATATATATATTTAACTCAGTGTGGGATTATCCCAAATATTTAGTTTTTTTACCATTTGTGCCAAAATTATATTGTTATTATTTATCAGGGTCCAAATTTCCTAAAGTGGTCCTAAAGGGTTTTCCCAATCATCCTTGAAATGATACACTATTAAATAATTATTTAAAATGAATTCTATCTTTCTATATGTCACCTTTTATTGACTTACATAAATATTATAGGAATGTAATGTATGTGAACACCATGGTTTATTAATAGTGGCATCCTCCAAATAGAAGACTATAAAAGTGGTGAAATGTTCTTAATACTTCCCCTGCAAAAATTATATATTATTATCAAATGAAACTTAGGAAGGTGTATGAAAATGAAACAATTATCAATGCACCAACTAGGTATAATGAAAGAACACATTTTATATTCAATCTATATATCAAGGTGAATTATTACTGAACAGATTACATGGTATTGGCCTACTCCAAGGAAATAGATAAAACTAGAAATTTGTGTCCCTCTTGAACAATGTATGTGATCTACTTCATCAACTAAAGTAATCATTAAGGCTATCATAATGTGCTTTTGAATTCAATAATAAAATATTATAGGCTTCAATTGTCAAAACATAAAGCAATTTTTTTTACCAAATGTATTGTACCCAAAATTTCTTTTTATAAACCCTTCATATTTATTTCATATGAATATCATTATAGAATATTCTACATTTCATTGATACATAGAATATTTAATATGTTATTATATCATCTCCTCTCATATCCAGTCTCACGAATCAAATAATTTTTTTCTCTGAATTAATGCTTAGAAATTTTGTCACCCACATATAACGATTCAATCAATAATATAAATATATATCTTTTAGAGACATCATGATTTTTTCATCTTCCATTTTTTCAATTAACATGATTCTTTATAATCAAATTTTTTTAGGTGATCTCACTATTAAAATTCTCACCATTCACTAGTCTAGTAATCATCTTTACCTTACTATTATAGAATACTCAAAACTAAATTTCCTTAATCCATAGTATTTATGTCTCATGAAATAAATACATTTAATTTCATTTAAACATTTATTTGAATTCACCTATAGATCTCTAATTTTTTTCCCTTATGATATTTCAAATATCATGATCTTATTCTACATTAACATATAAAATAGATATATGTTGTAGACTAACCGTTCCCGCAGAACCATTATTTTTCATTTTGATTTTTCTTCTTTTTATGAATATGTTGATTGTAATTCAGTTGTTGATACTTCACTCATGGTTAGAGATATTTTTTAATATTGACTCATATAACCTCTATGTAATAATATATAATAATATTGTGGATCCCTGATTAGAACATTGTAATAATAATATATTCACATATTTGAAACACCTGAATATAAAATACCTCTCACATAGTAATTATTATGTTGATCATTAGCATTGTTTAACTTATATAGTTCTACAATCATACCCAATATCACATCCTTATACATCAATTATTTCTATAAATATCACCATTGATCTTTAAAAATTTTATATTTATTCTAATCTGGTTTTTGATCATGCATCACATAGTAGATGATAATAATCATGGAGGATGATGTGGTTATCATGTAGTTGATCGTAATCTTATCTCATGATGTGTGTATCATGTTAGGTTCTTTATGTGGGTGGGGACACCCCAATTCATGATACCACATCCCATTCCCATTTTATCATAATACCATAAAAAATTTGACCATATGTCATGTGAATATTTTGGGTGCATTGGAAGCACATGTTTATTTGATAACCATTTAGTGTTTTGTTGATTCAATTGAAGAATTCACAAAATGTACATGATGTAAACACCGTATCACATTTAATATTTCCATTGAATATTTACATAAAAATTATGATAAACATGAGAGGATATTTTCATGTTAAATTTATAAATAATATATCACATCTAAATAGAGATTACATAATTCCAAAGATCATTCATTAATGAAGATGATGATTTTATGAACTCCATTTCTTGTAAATTTTCATTTCACTTGTAGGATCCATTTATGGAAATCCGAAATCAGTGATCCACATTTTCTCCGTTGATCCCTAAAATAAAAAGATGAAAAATTCGGTTCTATGTTGGTAGATTGAACATCTTGTGTTGTACATTTTGTTCACTTCTCTTTTCCTTGATCTTGAAGAAGTTATCCTGATATTCTAATTCTTGAGAGTATGTGAGAGATAAGAGGAGACATACAAAGAGATAAAAGTTATGCACAATTATTCATGTTTATCCTCTCATAAAAATTATAATTTTTCTATTCAAAGGAACATATCTAGGGATTATATTTTAATTAATTTAGAAATTTTCTTTAAAAAAATTATCAAACCCATGTTCCACCAGATGACGTGTATTAAAATAATAATATATGTCTTATTACATGTAGTTCACTAACTAACACAATGATTAATATTATTTTGAAATCATTTAAATTAATATTTATCACCTATAAACATCATGGTCGTGTCATCGTCCCCAAAATTAATTAAATACCCAAATGAATATAATATTTAACTTTTATTCAAAAAGTAATTATCTCATTCATAGTACAGTAATTAAAAATTTATTAATAATATTTAATTACATATTTATGATCAATAAATCCAAAATAAAATTATTCATAGATTATGAGAGTAATATGTCTTAAAATAATGAAATTCAAATTTAATTTATTTGGGATGAATAGATACATTTAGTGTGTGACCCACTAGGATTCTCTCTCATTAGAATTAGGTGGGATTTTCTAATGTCCAAGATCACTATCTAGTAATGGATCATGAAAACCAAGATAAATAAATTAATTTCACATCATCAATGACCACACATGAATTCTTATTATCTAATTTTATCCCATTTTCAATATATATCACCATGTAAGATGAAAAAACGTGTCATCAACCCTAGTTCTGGAAAGGTATTTCTTTGACTACCAGATATTTATTATTTGATACACCATGGAAATGAAATTTAATTGAAATTCTCAATTTTAGTAAAATTATTGAGATATTAACTTCCATTAATATGGATGCAACTAATCAGCCCTTGGATTGTTAATTAATAATGTACAACTCTTGATGAACCTAATTAATCCACTGTTTCCATGAACTATATCATCAATATTTATAAAATACATCTATGTATGCAAGTAGTAACATGAATAAATAATAATATTAATTAAAATAGACAACTATAAATTATAAAAGATATGAATATTTGATAACACATACAAGTATGAAATTTTCATAGGTGGGTCTTCTCTCATAGTCTTCAATCATTGAAATTACCAAGATTGAACTTCATGAGAATAAGTATCATTTTCTTAAATGTACTCAATTATTGTGGTGAAAATTCTATCTGTCTAAACATATTATGTAATTAGAAAGTATAACACTATATCGGAATACTGTCAGGGTATTTCAAGGTTCTCATCCTAGTAGGTAACATCTAAGATGATATTAATACAACAGATACTCATTTCATTTAGAAAAAAGAAAAATATGTCATAAAATGTAATATTAAACTTAAAATCCTATAATGTAAATATAATACAGTGTATAAATAGTAGTTTTTGGAATATAAAATATACCTAACACCCATGTTGGATAAATCAAACTACCTATGACATTTACTCAACAAGACCACAAATTAATATCATGTTTCCATTGGGTAAAATCTTTCTTTCCGTGTTCTACCACATTTCCTTTTCGAAAATTCTTCTCACTTTGATGTCACATCTTTGAGAAAAAAACCTCTGAAGTGATTATATTATTTAATTGTGAGATTCATCCTCCAATGTCACCATAGCACAATCGGAAGTGGAAGCACTTTAGTACTATCCAAATAAAGTGTGATGGGGTAATTACTGCTAATAAGCACTAAATTATAGTAGTCTATGTGTTATATCAAAGTTTCTTCATTATAATCCCAATAAGAAACAATATGTGAGGAATATGCTATAGAATCTATGTGAGTATATTTCTTTGATCCCATCCATCTCACAATACCTACATTTAGAATGATGACTTATAACATCATTTATTACATAAAATTTTGATCTATTTGTAAACTATAATCTACATATCCTCTAATGACTATTTCATCATCTCCTCCATAGACAAGTAACATATCCTATGGAAATCTCATATTATTAACTTTAGTCTTGTCTATATATCTATGGAGGACACCTAGGTATGCATAATATATTCCTAAAAACATATAAGGTATAGGTAATATCCACCATAATTAAATTCATATAATACATGAAAAACCAAATCACCAACACTTATGGAGTCTTTTATATCAAATTTCAATCATCATGTGTATTAGGACACATATTCATGAAAATAAATGTACAATGTGAGATTGGAAATAATTTTCTCTTGGATTATTCCACACTGAATATCTTTACTATCATGACAATTTATGTAGTTGTACATCGAATGATTTGTCTCTCGGATCTATAAAAATGGATCATGATCCCAAGGATATATGATACTTATACTAATAACATAATGGAGATGCATTTTTTTAACCATGAATTAATACAATTAAAGACTGGTATCTTGTTTACAATATGTATTATGTCATTACTTTAAAATATTATGAAAGAAACTATAGTCAAACAATATTTTTTAAGAAATATTTCATACATACATTCATTATGAAAAAAAATTCATGGATACATCAAATGGAAAATTTAATGATATTTGTGGTTTCTTTAATGGATAAATATAAATTTTCATTTTTTACCTTGTTTCCATCCTTTGGAGTCACAAACTCTTAACATTGTGTCATATATACATATTTTATAAAGTTCATATTAAGGAAGGTTATTTGGACATTAATTTACAAAATATAATTATCATATGAATCCACAATATAAATTATAGTTATAATGGTTTTCAATATTGAAATTCATGAAAAGGATTAATCATTGTTTATACATTGATTTTGTTTGAACTCTTTTGCAGCATGTAATTCCTTATTAGTATTGACTTGTTTAGCTGTTTTTCTATTTGAATATCCATTTACAACCAATGGGTTTACAACCCCAATATTATCTTCAAAAATCCATACATTTTTTATGGCATGGAATCCATTTTAGACATCATATCTTCTTTCCACATTGTAACATCTATTCTAGTCACTGCTTCTTTATAGGTAATATGATTTTAATTATCAACTAATAATGATTCCCTATCCTTAGTAACTAAAAAAATATCATTCTAGTTCATCAAAATATATTTTACTCATATATATTAGTATTATCTTTGGATCATTTTCTTCTGTGGGGATTTACGGAATCTATTCATCTGATGTCTATTATATATCTTAATTTGTCGAGGTATATCTTTCATTCAATATCTTTATTAGATATTTAATACTATTATAGAAAGGTGAAAATTCATTAAAAAAAATTTCACTTACATACTATCATATAGAAAATAAACTAGTTTCTTTTGAATATCATATAAAGATACACATAAGGCATCAAGGTGCATGTTTAGATCTAGAAATAGCCTTAATAATATTTTCATAGCCCCACACATAAATATGTGAATACATGGGATTATTTCGATACCATAGTTGAAAAATAATATTGATGCCTACATTATTCTATCCTATATTTAGTATATACACTATTATTTGAAACTTATATCCAGTAAATATTTATAGAAGACTCACATGACTCATCACTGGTCTCAACATGTCTAATAAGATGCAATTCCTCTTTTTTGTACAACATTCGACTATAGTTTATAATGACGAATGAGTTGGGATAGAATCCAAAAATCCCATAAATAATGAATAAATTATTTTTTATTTCATTCTACACCATTTTCTAAAATTAGATTTTGAATATTCATACCAGTTCAGTTCTCAAATTTATTTATATATTCCTTGAATATCTCAATGTAATCTAACTTATATCTCATAATGTAGACATATCCTTATCTAGTAAAATTATCATTAAAAGTTATAAAGTATGATTAAACCCATTTTTCCAATTGTAAATGGTCACTACTCATCAGTGTGATCTAATTAAATAAGCTCTATATACCATTCAACTTTTCCACTAAATGGGGATTCAACATCTTAACCAGTAAACAAGAATTACATATGTCAATTATCATTAGTTAAAAGGAATTTAAATACCTCATTGGAGTATGTTTTGTGAAATTTATTTCCTTACATGACCTAATTGGTTATACCATAGTGGGTTATGGTATGAATTTTTAGATTTTATTTGTTATTCATTTCCATTAAATGGTTTTTGACATCCAACAAATTATTACTATTATTTAAATACTGTATAACCAAAAAATGTTTTCATTATAGAAGAAGACAATTTAATTTCAAAACATTTAAAATACATTCATTTTTATCATGTCTTGATATGTAAATAATGTTTTTCATAACATATGAAACTTAATAATAGACAATTAAAATAATATTCATTCCCATTAGCTTTGTAAGTGGTAGTCCCCACTAGTTATGGAAGTACGTATTTCTACATTGGTCGCTCATAGGTCTACCTATCCTTGTGAAAAAATATATAATCTAAATGGTTCATGTATTTGAATAAATATGTGACACAATAACTTAAATTTTTTATCCAATTTTATAAATATATCAATTTTACTCATTAAAAAATGGTCCTGAGGATTCCCCTTACTTCTTTTCCTTGGTGCAATTTTTCTTCTAATGTCGCTTCTTACCACATGAGAAATAGATAGCTTCTCATTACCTTTCTTAGACATTGATAATTATCCTATTGGAAGTGGGTAGTAAAGAATCTCTAAATTTAGAGATCTATTCCCAACAATTCCTTTAATCATCATATGAATATGAAATATATAATATCTTTATTTCATTATGAAATTTGAAAAGTAGTAAGAGAATATTTGGAATCGAATTATCTATTTTGTTCATATTATAATTAAAATAATACTCTGAAATATATGACGAAGTTATGGATTGATTTTATCTATGTGTATTTCTTTAGTAAGTTAAAAAATCAAAACATTTAGACACTCATTATAGAATACAAGTTTCCCTACACGAGGCCTTGTTTGAACACCATCTTCAAAAATTATCTAAATTAATATCCAGGATATATAAAATCATTCCTATAAAGCTGTATTTTTAGTCATAAAATATATATTTTGTAGTATTATATTAGAATCTATGTCTTTATGTGAATTCATGAGTTCATTAGACATTGGAAAAATAATTAATCATTGAACATAAACTATTTCCCACAAGGTTTTATCATAAAAACGCGAACTCTTAATCACATGCCTCAATTAAAGGTAGATCAGACATGAAGAATTGTAGTATAGATGATTTTGAATCATGGTTCTATAGAACCAATATGCATCTATACCATTCTTGGAAGTGAATCCTTGTTATGATATTTTAATTATATATAATTGAAAATTGAGATGATGTTGTTAGAAAACTTTTTATGCTTCTATAATATTAAATGGTAATATTATTTGTAATGTTTTGGTTAAAAAATTATGATAACCATGGTAATAATTACAATTTTATAATTTCTCCCAGTTTTTTATTATGACTCAATAGCCCTCACTGTTTCACTCAAAATAACATGTTAGTTAAACATATTATAGTAGAAATGATCCATATTTCCCATTGTAATGATATAGACCATGGCCATGAAAACTAAAATAAGGTTTTTAGGTAGGAGGTAATTCAAACTAAAAAAATATATTCTCCATTAACTATTTAATGACCTCCCCAATATAGAAATATTTACTAGTATTTTTATAACATTATAATCTAATGTTTTGTTGAAGAAACTATGGCTGTAAAATTAAAAATATGTTTACTTAATTTGATCCATCATATTTGTAAAGACTCACTGATAGTTGATATTTCACAAGATTATGGCATGAAACAACACATTAACTATGGTTTTTGTATAAATATGATTAATGTTATAATGAATTAACATTAACTTGAATAATTTTTTTAGTTTGTGTAAATGTTTCATGTTTTATTCTCTTCTTGTTATCTTAATATTAAATTAATTCTACTTTAATGATTATCTATGACTTGATAAAATATGTATACATAAGTGATTTATTTAAATTCAGCCTTTTTTAGGTTAATTTGTTTATTTATGTGATCAATGCCTTACATCAATAAATAAATATTGCAAAACAAATTTTATTTTGTGGCTGAATTATTATATAAATAATAAATAAACATATGGCTATATAATAATAATGATTCATAGATTTTTTGTAATGATTTGTAGCATTCCACTCCTCCACATGTGTATTTTTAGGTCTTTTTTTTCCATTGTTTCATCTTGAACCACCTCCTTTCACTTTGGGATACACCTTCTGTTACATCTGTTTATACCTGAAAAATGGGTGTGGGAATCCAATAGATTAGTTAAGGGGAGTTACAAAAACATCAATGAAAACATAGGTCCATCATAATACATTGTAGCGGGATGACTTAGATGAAATTTTATTTTACACAATAATAAATAAATTCAAAACCATGAAATAAAATAAAATAAAATAAAACAAACTCATAAAAAGGTCTGTTTAATGTTCATAAATGGTCATACACATACAATGAATACAAAAAATTACAATGAATAGCTTTCACATCAATTTGTTGTTTATTATTATGATAATTCAATTATATTAATGATCATTAAATATCCCTTGAAGATACCCAAAATAATTGAAATCATTGAAAATTAAATTAAATGACCAGTAATTATAAAAAATAAATATAATTTAATTTAGAAAATATAATTATTTGGTACATTTATAACATAATCAAATACATACAGTTCCAATAGAGTAATTTGAATTAAATTCAAAAATTAATTAGTTTATTATTATTTTAATTCCTTCCTTTATTAGAAGACTACACACCATATAATAATGATCTATATACTATGTAACATTATTGATGGGTATCCAAGATAATTTCCTAGGGTATCAACGTATTCCTTAGCTGGATTACATAATGTAAACTTCTTTTCTATATGTCATGTGGTTGGGTTTTCATGGAAGATAAACACCTGAGGCTCAGAGAATAACTCAGATGTATTACTCGACATGTATAATTGATCTATGAAATGTGTTTTCAAGTGCATGTAAAGAGGGTTGATTTACTCAACATGTATTTTAGATGTGAGGATAAATGAATTACCCAACATGTAAAATTTATAATCATTTTTTAGTTCATTAATGGTTCACACTATAAAACTCTTGTTGTATGAAACCAAGTATATGGACTCACTATTAAAAATAATTTCATTTTTATATAATTTTGAGTAAATGACATGTATTATATATAAATAATGTGTAATATAAAAAAATGTGTTCTAGGTTGTCCCAATATAAACATGGTGCAGAATAAATACATCTTTTTTAATAAATTTTTGGTGTGTCATGTATCACATGATAATTCAATGTGAAATGAACATGGGAACACTAAATTTACTCTTACATGTTGTGTAACACAATTGACCACTTATAATTATTCGGACCCCTAATAGAATCTCTATTATGTATCCATTCAATTATATATTGTTTATTAATATGTACAAATTTAATGTAATTATGTTCTAGTGTTTTTATCACTTTGACAAGTTCATGGAAGTTCCTTATTATTACAAGATCCTTTAAATTCCATGATAATGTTCTAAACTATTATTTTATGGATAGATAATGTAATATGGTGGGACACATAGAAGTTTGAGAGTCAGGTGTCAGTCCTCAAAGGTATACGTTATTTAGTCTCTTGATATTCCCTCTTGAAAATCTCTATTATGAAATGTTATTAGAACAAAAATACACATTTGAATTTAACATTTTCTGGGTTTCATCGGATATTCCTATCTATGAGGATGTGTTAGGTTCCTTTGACATTAATATTATTATTAATTCATGTTATCAGTTATAAAAATTGATTATTTTCATAAGCCATCATGATACAGTTCGTGTAAAAGTTAGATACATTGGGAAAAGAATCATTGATGTGTTACTAATTAATAAGTCATTTAATGTTTTGTCCCTTAAATATTAATTTATTTTGATATATTATTCTTTTGATTGAAATGAAACTATAAAATTAAATTTGATGGACATCGTGAATCGATAAATTTATTTTGGAAAGTTAGATAATGATTTATGAAGCACATTGGTTGATGATTCATGTTTCTAACCTTCTTGATGAAATATTTTCAAAAATATATTATTCTAAAAATTAAGCATTCATGAATCGTTTTCGATGTTTCACCACTAAGTTAAATCTCTTCCTTTTATTGACCTATTAATATATAGTAATCTTTGACATTAATAAATAACCCCAAATTCCAATTAGAAAGAAGCATAGGGGTTCTCCCATAATATGTGTATGTTATTCTCAAATTAACTGTATATGACTTTAATTATTGTAATAAATCAAATTCCCAATACTGAGTAATAATTTTATTCTAGTTTAACTGATAAAAAATATGTAATTAAATAATAATTAATAAATATTTATTATATTGACTACGAATGAAATATATTTTTTAAAATAAATATTTTAATAAATATTTATTTGGGTATTTCATAAATAATAAGGATTAAGAGAAGACCACTATCATGTATATCGATACATATTAATTTTCAATCTATTTAAATAACATTAATTATTGTGACAATTATTACATGCCATGAGATAAAAATAATATTATTATTTTAATACATGGAATTGTGTCAAGCAAGAGTTTTAAATTTTATTATGGGAACATGTTCAATTTATTTAAATAAACACCCTAATAATTTGTATATAAATAAGATGGTTATAATTTCTACTTGAGGAAAATGGAAAATCATGGTAAAAAACACATTTCTCACTAGAAATATGCTCATCTTGCTCCAATTATCTCTTGAATGAGAAGATTAAGATATCATCTTCAATACAGAAGAAAGGTCAATTGATTTAGATGTTATAAAGGGATTCTATGCTGGGATCCTACAAGTGAAATATAATATTACTATAAAATAATCTTGAAGATCAATATATTAATCAAATAAATATCTCTATAAAGTGTAAATCTCTATTCAAATTTGAATAACTTTATTAAAAATTTAATAAGGAAGGACCCTATCTGGGTACCATAATTTTCTATTTCAATAATTTATTGAATCATTTTTTGGATCCTGACATTTAAATCCTTAACTGGTGATTGATCCATCAAATTGGAAAAAAACCATTATTGTTATTCTCCGACGAGGTGATTCTGCTGCACTGAAAACCTTCATGTGGTTCCATCATTTAGTTGAACTACTATATATCATATTTCGTAAAATATCATACAGTATATCAACACCAATGTTATATTAAGATACTATATTGGACATCATGGAATTTAAAAAATTTGGTTTCTTAATGTCACAAAATTAGCAAACACACTATATGTATCATTCTTCTTGATGTTAACTTACATGGATAAATTTTCTATTAGTGACTCCTAAAAGATGAATAAATTGTATAATAACATCTCAATCCCAAGAAAGATGAAAGGAATTTATCATAGAATATTTATATATTACTTTTAAAAATGGGTTAATAGTACCCATGACCTTGGAGTCCCGAATCAAATTCAGATATATATATATATATATATATATATATGTCTGTGTGCATGTGTGTGGGTGTTGTGATGGTTTAAATACCTAGAACCCAAAGAAAAATCATTACCATGAATCATTTGATCGCTCAAGAAATACTAAATATACACATGGATTATAGGCCACAGAATCCTAAGTTGACCCATTCCCACCTCTCTACGTGGTGTAGGTTCTGAGCACAATGGAAGTGTGCTATGGGTTGTTCCCAAATACTATTGTTCCCACGATCGATGGTCAATAAAATATTTCAAAAACAATAAACATCATGATATATATAATTTAAAAAAATAATATAGACATGGTATAGAACATATAACCCAAAGTGAGGATAATCACATATAATGTATACTCAATTTAATTAATTAAATAATTACCAATTTGGAATTACTTCATCATTGATGGATCCAAAAACAGATCTACAATGTGTTGTTATTTTTTTATAGTAGTGAATGTGTATTTTATAGAAACCCATGATTAACATTCAAGGATATTACATCATTTTAGATTAATATTCAATAAAATACAATAATATATACTTGTGGAATGTAACAGTTTAGTGTCTATGGAAACTTAGAAACAAAATATTCTATTATGGTGAAATAGCTTCATCATCTCCCATAAAGATCTCCACCTTTATTACTTATGCCTAAAACCAATCTTTATAACATGAAAAATGGAATCATAATAAAGCTGTGAGATTAGATGCTCAGTAAGGGTAAATAAAGAAAATATGTCAACATAACATGGTGAAAAGTCTGTGAAACTTGAGCATAACATTTCAAGATCATACAAAGAATACCAGAGAACATAATAATGATTTTGAGTTAATAATATATTAATAATAAAGATATATTAGAGATAAGAGATGATGGTATGAAATATAAATAAAACACTGAATTATGGAAGGCCCATAATCATATAATATTGTGAACATGTATAAGTAGAATCAAGTTCACTCATTAGGTTAAGGTCATGAGATCAAGCAATCACATAAACTTATGGACATGCAACAAGGTCCATGCATAACAATTTGAACATGTAATGAGGTTCATGTATAGTAATCAATGCATCACAGCCAAGTCCATCATGGTAGTATGGGATTACACCCCAACAAATCATGGTAGTCATGGTTCACTCACATGGCCATCATAATAGCATGAGTTCCCACCTCATACCATCTTAGTAGTCATTATTTACTACCATGGTGATCTTAATAGCATAAATTCACTCCTCATACCATCTTATTAGGAATGGTTCACCCCATAGTAATCATAGTAGTCTTAGTTCACTCCCAAGACCATCTTATTCTATCAAATGAGATATAAATATTTACCCAATGTTGTATAGTGGGGTATATGTCTCAACCATCTAAAAATGAAATAATACATACATGTTCCACACAATTATAAATAATCATATCAAAACCCATGAAATGAAATGGGTATTATAAACATGTAAGCATATCATATCCTCTGGAAAAATACATGTTTCATAATCATTTAATTATAAACATATCTCGTGAATAGATTTAGTGTTCAAAATAGTATTACACATTAAAGAATAATGGGATTCATAATGATGATGACAACAAGAATAACCCATTCACAGAAATAATATGATTGGAATATTTAGATAATTTCCAAAATTTCCATGAGTAAAATTAATTCATTTTATCTTAGATATAAATTAATATTAAAATAACATGAAAAAAAATTTATTAAGTAAAATATACTTTTTTATTTGAAAATTGATTTTTAATAAATCATACCATTTGAAAATAATATTCTTATAAAATACCTTTAAAACAAATCAATATGACATGAAATTATATGAAATCAATTTCCCTTGAAAACATATAAGATAAGATACAAAAAAAATTATAAACCATTTCCTTGAAAATACATTGAAAACTAGTAAATATGCTTCAAAAATATTTTGATACCATATTCCATGAAAAATTATAATATAATCCTGAAAACATTTTTAAAATAACTTATCCCTTAAAAATTATAAAATATGCATGAAAAAAATTGGAAATAAATTTCAATTAAAACATATAAATTAATCTTGAAAAAGAATTGAAAATGATTTCATGGAAAATAAATTCT
This sequence comes from Viscum album, assembly GCA_963277665.1. NCBI lineage: Eukaryota > Viridiplantae > Streptophyta > Magnoliopsida > Santalales > Viscaceae > Viscum > Viscum album. The sequence continues at coordinate 1,767,535,665 of OY728140.1, forward strand.
AAAAATATTATAAAAACCATTAGACATGAATATAAATCATAAAATTATTGATTGAATATAAATCTATGCATGTTATATGAGGAAAAAACAATATTCATTTTGCATGGTAAAAATGTAAGAAACATGCCTTGATTGGAAAGAGACAATAATATTCCATTAAAAGAAAGTAGTACCCTAAAATTTTAAAAATTTGTTTTAATTATCGATGTGAATTGGAAGAATATTATTTTAATCCCAATTTAGAAATTTTTTTTAAAAGAACACATAATTCGGACAAAAAAGAGGGTAAAGTCAGGATTTCTGAAAAACACTTTCTTAACTATATTAGGCACCAAATAGTAGAAACAAATTTACTAGTACATTATTATATTAGGAATATCCAATATAATAGAATATTAATTATTTTTATAGAGATATATATCATAATATTTTATCAAATAAATCATAAACCTAAAAAATATTAAAAAGTGAAGCGATTATTTCAAAAAACTCATATAACTTGGTAACTTGGGATCATACTCACCGTGAATGAAAAATTGAAGTAAACGACTATTAAAATAACATTAAAATTAGTATATTAATTTAATAACATGAAAAATTGATTTATATACACCAAAAAATAGAATTTTTGGGAAAAACTAAACCTAAGTTTCATTGATGTAAAATTGAGAAAAAACAATTTTACTAATTTTTTAACTTTTGAAACTTGAACCCCATGAATGAATGGTCCTAAAATGGAAATGTTAGTAAATATAATTTTAATTAAAATGTAAATATAATAAAATAATGGGAATTAAATACACCACTGGAAAAGGAAAGGGTGGTAAACCATATTATATTATATAGTACTATATATGGTTTTGTTATGACTTTATATTACACACTTTTTAACCATCCTATGTTAAGGTTTCACATCAGGTATTATTCTCTTTTTTCATATGTGTCTTAATTTTTTATATTATTATAAATAATACATATATAAAGATATAAAAATGTAAAACATGGTATAAATATCATTTATATACACTATATGTATAATATAACAATCTATTTAATATAAATAAATTTGATATGAAATACATCGTTCATGAAGATGACAGGTCGTACGAATGCATTAATGCTATTTCTGTTTGATGGTCATGTTTATATATATAAAGTCAAAGACAAATTTATATATATATATATATATATATATATATTTCATAATTAAATTATCTTTATGATATAATATATATTCACCAAAACAATCATAATAACAATCATGGTTGTGTATGAACAAATCCTATCCCATTATGTGGGCAGTAGTCTACAATTCCTCAAACGAAATTAGCATATTTACAAAAGATAAAAGTCATAATGTTATGTTAGAAATAAAAATTACCAACACATAAAACATTATAAACATACTATATTTCATATCTAAATATATGTTCCATCATATTGTCCCCTATGATTGGTGATAATGGTAAAATGAACAACAATCATTTCGTGAGGCAGTAGTTCTCCATACAAAGAAACAGTATGCTTATTACCCATTAGATGGGGGTGTGTGTAACTGTTGGTATAACCATTTAAAAAACATCCTATTATATTAAGGATACAATAGTTTTTATATAATAATTTAATAATGATATTTTTAGGTGGTGGATAATAAAAATAAAATAAAGGACTTCAATGAAGATGTTACCTCTTTATCAGGTAACTTCTTATTGTTTATGCCAGAAGGCTTTCTTGGATTTCCTTCTATCCAAAGGAATACTTCTATATGGAAGGATGATTTCCTGTATGTTTATTGGTATGTAATTTTTCAATCTTATAGGTTTTAGAGGTTCGATGAAGATGGAGAGGTGGTGGATTTTTATATGGAAGGAATGGGACACACTTGGAATTATTATAAACACAATAGGATTACACATGGTCTTAACTTAAAAAAGACATACTAAACCAAAAAACTCAACACTTTAAGGTGTAGAGAATAAATATATATATATAATGTCTCCTTTACAATTGGATAGATCATTTTAGACTTTAATTTTATGGTTTCATCCCTAATTAACCTTAATTTGGACTTAGTCACTATTATTAATTTTAATCACTTTTTCTAATCGTTATGGTAAAAAATTAACATCAGATTATTAGAATCTAAATATAATACTGAATATTATTCTGTATTTGTGTTTTCAAAAATTCAAATCATATAAGATTAAAAAAATTATTATTAATGCTAATCTGGTATACAGGATGAAATAATGGGTTTTTAAAGTAGAGTTTTTTAAAAGTTTGTTAAGATCTTGTATTCAATTTCAAAGTGAAATTGATTATAATTAATTAAATTGTGTGAATAAAATTAATATTTATCTAACGTGTCCTTAATTTTTGTAATATCATTCAATAATAATAATTATTTAAACAAAAATGTAGTTTGTAACTAAAAAACACGTCTTTTTCCACTATTCATTAAAATGATGTTTCTCAAAAAGCCCACCAAATCAGCACAAGATTATTACAATATTTTTAAACACAAAATAAATTATATTTTAAAAAATTTAATTCTGAAATGTGTCTAAGATTATTTTTATTTTTAAAATAAATTCATTCAGGAAAATGACATTTTTAACATAAAAGGACATTACAAAAAATATTATATTTCATTATCAATTTTATTTGATTATATATAACAATTATAAAAATTATTTGAAGTTAGTAATTAATATTCATATAATATTTTTAATGGATACATTATAATTATCTTATTTAAATAATTATATATATATATATCATATGCTTTGAAGAAAGTCAATGTTGTGAGCAATGCACGCCAAATCGGTGTTCCGTGTTATGTACACCAAGTCATACACCAAGACAGTATGGAATATAATGTACACCAAGTTGGTTACATATGAAATTAATGTTTTACAAAGTGAATATATATAGTTAAATAAATATTTAATTGGTTAGGTTAAAATTTATTTATGACCATAATAATATTTAATTTTATATTCAACCGATTTTTGTAATCATTTTCAATTAATTGGATATATATAATTTCATTTTATATTGTGAAAAACATATATTCTCATATATTAGTTAATATTATATATATCCTCTAAATTAACATTAATTTTTTATCTTACTATAATAATTAATTATATTTTAATAATATAAATTGGTTCTGTAAACCACGATTTTGCGTGTTTCGCAAGTGAACAATGAAATTCATTTTTGCGTATAATGCATGATAACCTCATTGTTAAATGTAGAGAAATAAAAAAGATTTTGTTTTGTTTAAATCAAGATTAACATGGGGTTTTTGTTTAACACAATCCAAATATACTGCTTTAACAAAATAAACTATCTGCAGTGTTTCAAAAAAAGATAAATATCCAAAAGGATAAAATAATTTGAAAAATAATAATTCAAAACATCTTATTTTGTTACATTATAACCCCTTAAAATGATTTTCACTCTAAATTTATTTTTTTTTTCAAAGGGTTATTATATAAAGGTTTCATTCATATAAACCCACATCTTTCAAGTGAATATAAACTCTTCCTTTAAATAATAAAGTTGGTACCATAATAGATACACAAATAACATATAAATAGGTTTCCACATAGGAAATCATCAGTTGGAAGTGAATATTGGACTTGTTGGATATGAATTAATTTTTATAGTGATTGATTGAGGACATCAATCACAAACAAGTGAAAGGTGAATAAAATGTTTAGGGCCTCAATGTCATATATCTATGATAATTTAAAAGGCTAATGGTTCAATAAAAGTATATTATTATGAAAACACATTTTCATTTGAAAATTATCCTAATGTTGATTAATTAATTTATTTACCAATAATATGATGTTATATACATACTTGATATATTCCTATTAAAAAAATTCATTCATTAGTTTTTATTTTATCGATTTCAAATTCATCCATTACTTCATGTGATGGACATCCTAAAATTAAAATTGATGCATGAAGTGCTAAAATAGTCTTTTATCATATATTATGTCCAATAAAAGAATGAAAATTATAACTATGTATCTATATATATTAAAAAAACAAGCATTTTAATATATTAATCCATAAAAAATCTGACATTATCATTTCATCAAAAATAATTATTCATCAAAAATAATTATACATAATCCATAACATTGTGTAGGCCAGTGGTAGGTGTGAAACAAATATCGTCCTTTGGTCATGGGTTTAAGACCCACGACCTTTTCAAACATGATTAGTTGTGGCCCAACATTCATGATTTTGTTTTCTAAAAGCACACAAATAAATTTTCTAAAATATATAACATGTACATCCTTAAAATAAGGTTAATCACTAAATAACCATTTTACCAAGGTTTTCAATACAAACACAATGCCTAAATAATTCCTATAATATTTAATCTTAAAATTTCATGGATGGAAATCCTTATAACCATTTTGAAAGATGAAAATCCAAAATCATAGTATGAAAGTCACAAAACTATCTTAATAATGATCCCCCATATATCACAAAGTACGTCTTGGTTGTCACTTTATGAACTTGTGAACAACATTATGGTAAATTCTCTTGGAACATGCTAATGACCCAAATTACCATAAATAATTTAGTAAATCATGTATGTTTCTTTATTTTAAAGATTATAGGATCTATTACTCTCATCCAAAAAAAATTTAAACTTCATCCATCATGACATAAAATAATTTTTCAATAAACATCTATAGGGTGTTTTTATCATCCAATTTACTTATTCTTAACATGAATATATATATCCAAAAATCATTATATTAACATAATGAATATATAAAGGGTTACCATTCCTTATTAAAAAAATCACATTGTCACTAAATAACTTCACTGGTCCATCGAGAACATTCAATATAATCATTTAAATATTGAGTGAAAACATAAGTAAACAAATAGTTGTATACATCAACATTCCTAGTTTTTTTGAAACCACATACATAAAAGCTCAGATTACTTCATCCTTAATACATTAACAGTGCAACATTATCCTATTACATATTACCAATTTTCCTTCCCATTCCATTAGTAGTCTATTCATTAACAATAATGTAACTATAATATACACCAACTTTTCCAATTTTCTTTAGTATCTTTCCTCTTAGGAAATATAATTTCATAATTACAATTTATTACAAGAATAAAACAAATTATATTTCATGAATACATAGGTTAAAAAAAATTCCCATCCATTTTTTAACTAAACTCTTCATGTTTACCTTGTAGTCCCTTGATTCGTGCCCTTTTCCTCAGTCAAAAAATCATATTGTTCCTCTAATCCATTCTCTAAGGTGATTATTTCCACACTCTTAGTAAAAACGAAATTGAATATTCGTTCCTATATGGTCTCCATTACAACAAATCCCAGATAAGGCCTTATTCTATTCCATGGTGATTCAATGAGTTAGTTAATGAGCATGTTGTAATTCATGTTCCTTGAAAACTTTTTATGCCTAATAATGACATATTTCAATCCATCGTTCATCCCAATTAACTTATCATAAGAAAATAATCCATCATATTCAACATATATCTTGTTCCATATAGTTCCCACCATTGACTAAATACATAATCATAGTGTGATGATTACATATTTTAGTAGAAAACAATGTAGTCCTGAGAAGATTTTATTTTTGATTTTCAAAATCATGACATGTTCTTTACTATTTGACACCCTAGGTTTATCCTCGGTAATACATGTTCAGATTATATCTTAATCATTCATGAAGTTTCATGATGCCTTTTTGAATTTCCAAATTATACACCCCAAGAGTTTAAACCATGTTTTAAGTAAGGAATGTAGCCGTGTACCAAATTATCTCAAGTCGGGCCTGAATGAACTTGTAAGAGTTGTTACCTCCATTACATCTATTCTAGAGCCACATCCACTTTTATTATCCAAGAAATTATGTATTCCTCAGAAATCACTCACTATACCGTTTTCCAAAATTCTATGACATTTTCCAAAATGATAAATCATCCTTATACTTATCCTTAGCTAAATCCCTAGACATAACCATTGAAATAAACATAGGGATCTCACAAAAGGTTTCTCTTCATAGTTTGTAATGTCTGAATAAACCTTTCCTTTGATTCCAATTATATAGAACCATGCTTAACATACAATTATATTACATCATTTCAGATGAATATACTATATATTACAATAATACATTCACGATTACCATAATTGTATATAGTCATTGGAAACTTGAAAAAAATCTATTATCCTGGTGAGTGATCTTCAACATCTCCATTAAATATATCAACCATTAGTACTTAATCCTAAAATATTTCTTCATGACTTAGAGATAGGTAACATAAGAAATGGGTGAGCTCCTATGCTCTATAAGGGTCTATAAATAAAATGTGCAAGCATAATATGGAAAACGGGTATGAATCTTGAGAATAAAATTTAAAGATCATAACTTGCATATTAGAGATCATAATAAATATTTTTGGTACATATGATATGAATCATAAGGAAATATTGAGCAAAAGCAATGAGGTCAAAACATATGAATAAAACATGTAATTGAGGCAGACTCATAAGCATATAATATTGTGAACATGTATCAGTAGGAACTTATTCACTCATTATATTAAGTATTTGAGATCATTCCCTCTCATAAAATTATGGATAAGAAACCTACTATATAAATAAAATTGTGAACATATAATCAGGTCCACACATTGTAGTCAAGGTATCACTTTCAATGTCATCCTAGTACTATGGGTTCACTCCCCATTTCATCTTGGTAGTCATGGTTCACTCCCATGGCTATATCAGTATCATGATTTCACTCCTCATACATTCTAAGTAGCCATTATTCACTCCCACGGTCATCTGATAAGTTTGGGTTTACTCCCCATACTATTTTGGATGTCATCGTTCACTCACATGGCCATCTTAGTAGTCAAGGATCACTCTCAAGACCATATTATTATATCTCATGAGATATAAACCATTACCCACAACATTATATGGAGATAGAGTTCCCAAAAATCTCATAAGGAAATCATACATACATGTTCAATAATATCATAAATAACCATATCAAAAACCTTTAAATCAAAATGGTTTTGTAAATACGTAATCATATCATAACCTATTAAAAAATACAGATTTCATAATAATTTCTTTGTAAACATAACCCACATAAATGTTATGACTTTAATAATAACCCATTCACAGAAATAATATGAATGATCTTTTATATCATTTCCTAAATGTTCATGAGTAACATTAATAGATTTTATAATATATGTAAAATAATTTATAAATATATTTAAAAATATATCTTGAGAAAAAAATATTTTATCAATTAAAAAATTATTTTTAATACATAAAACCATTTGAATATCATTTTCAAAGAACATAATATTAAAAATTGAAACTAACATTTGAAATAATTTGAAATCATTTTTCCTATAAATTTTTTAATATAATCTTTATAACATTAAAAAAACCATTTTTCCTCAAAAACACATTGAAAACATTAATAGAATGCTTGAAAAAGATTTGTAAACCATTTATTTTAAAATAAATTAAAATCATATAAATAATTCTGGAAAACCATTTCCCTTTAAAACGTATAAAATAAGATTGAATTTTTTTTAAAATCATTTTCCTTGAAAACTAAAAAATATGCGTGAAAACATTTGGAAAATAATTTTCCTTAAAAAAATATTAAATAATATTGAAATCCTTTTGAAAAAAATCTTTTAAATTAAATTTAATAACATTTCATTGAATCATTTACCTTTAATCATGAAAATAAATCTTTAATGTACTGATGGTAGATTAATCTGCACATGTCGCATGAGGTATAAGGAATATTTGTTTAATGGTAAAAAGGTATGAAAATTGCCTCAATTGGAAAGAGATAAGAGTATTACACTGCAAATTAGTTAAATAGAAAAGGGTTAAAATTTATATTAATGATCCTATGATATTATAATATTAATATTCAATTATATTTTTAGAAAACATGGTTTTTAGGGAGCAGAAATTTCTAATTTAAGAGAGACTACTGTAGGGATTTCTAAAAAAGAAATTTCTTAATTATCATATGTTATAAAGAGTAGAAAAATTCTACCAATTTGTGACTATATTATAAATTTCAAATGGGTAAAAAATTAATTAATTTTCTACAGATATGGATCATAATATTTCATCAGGTAAATCATAAACATAAAAAAATTTTAAAAGTGATGAGGCTGTTTCAAAAAACTCTTATATCATAAGAACTTGGTATCACACTATCAATGTAAGAAAAAATAAATATAAATGAATATTATAATATAATTAATATTATCATATTCATCATATAACATTTAAAATGGATGAATAAAAATCCTTTAAAAAAAATTTAGGTGTATAACTAAATGCAAGTTTCAAAGAAGGAAAATTGAGACAGAACTATTCTAACAATTTTGTAACTTTTAAAATATAAACCGAATTATCAAAAGGTAATAAAAATGATATTTTAATTCCCAAAAATTTATTTATAATAATTATATTATCAAATAATTGGTATTACAAACACCATAGAAAAAGTAAAGAGTGGAGAATATAGCATTTATATCATGAAAAAAAAGTGAGATGAAATCCCCTTACATTGTGTATTGACTCTCATCAAACACATAAAAACAACTTATATAATTAATATTAATTTTTTATAAATATTTTAAAGAAACATATTATTTTATCTAATACGATATATTGTTTTATTTACACCATATATTACACTTTTTTTAACCATCCCATGTTAAGGTTTTATTTTGGGTAATATTCGCAATGCTTTTTATATGTTTCTTAATTTGTTATATCAGTGGCCCTTATACATATTTCATTATTCCATAATTTAAAACATAATATAAATATATTTTATGTACATTATATATGTATTATAATAATATATTTACTATATATGTAAGAAACAGAATTCATCGTTCATGGAGATGGTATGCCCTTTGTACACATGGACTCTATTTTCATTTAATTGTTGTGTTAAGGGAAATAAAGTGTTGGTAGGAGTAGTTTACTCAAGAGGGGAGGGGTGAATTGAGTAACTTTAAAAATTTCTGTTACAAATATACTGTTTTTAAAGAAATAGTTTTCCCAAAAAAAGATACAACTGAGTTAATCAAGGTTATACTGTTATAAGTGTTTTATTATTTAAACAACTTCTTAGAAGATTTATTAATTCACATTAATATTAATATGTGTTATTAATATTACTTTTGAAGTTATCCTACTAATAAAAATCCGTTATAACTTCTTTCTAAGACTAACTATCAAAGTGAAATTAGAGTTTTCTGGATTATGCAGTAAAGTAGTAAAACAGAGAAAACTAAATTTTAATAGCTCAGCGGATATGAAACAAGTGGTTATGCATCCAGCCAAGACCTAAACCACTCCACATGGTGATCACCGAACACCAAGCAGTTTATATAAATAAAAATTGATCCACACTATGGATCGGTGTTAGCAACAGTACACAGACTGTCGAGGACATAGGGACCACTTCAACAGTGTTTGTGGGTAAAAAAACAATAACCATGCCACACAGTGACGTCTTCCACAGTTGTCGTGGGTAAAAAAAAAGAATAAGGAGTTCGGTGTAAGGATTTAAAAATCCTTCAGTTTAGCACATGAGTCAGTGTGTGTGTGAAATATACATAGTACACACAATGCTGAAAATATATGTAAAATAATCACGAAGAGAGAGTAGATATGAGTTTAGAAAGCTCTAGTGATTTAAGGTGCAACTCTGGACTCCTTTGATTACGAAAAAACACTTCTGAGTCCTTCCCTGGTTTCTATCTTTAAAAACAGAGTGTTATGATTCAGCTTGTGTTATCCATGACCTTTGATAATGTGAAAATGTTATCTGGATTCCAGTGTACTTCGTATGTTCTTCAGTAGAGTCAGATTGTATGCATGTGAAAATTATTTCGTTGAAAATATTGCAAAGTGTTCTTCGTGTTCGTGCTGACATGCTTGTTTTCTATTCAGTATCGCTCTCTATTGCTCTTGGGAACTCTCCAATAATTATCTTTGAATGCATGTGTTTTAGCCGACAGGTTCCATGGGTTTCATACCTCGTACCTCATACTATTTCTACAAAGAAACATTAATTATGTCAGTGCATTAAAGGAATCAAATATGACTGATAATAATTAAATTGAAAGACGAAAAAATTGATTAAGAAATGGTGTCACAATAATTTATGGAAATGGTGTCTTTTTCACAGGGTGTCTGAGTGTCACGGTCTGAGTGTCACGATGTCTTGTTCATGATGTCTTTTATTTACGGTGTCTTGATCAGGGTGTCTTGCTCTTCACAGTGTCTTGTCTTCATGGTGTCTTGATCACCGTGTCTCATATTTACGGTGTCTTGCTCACAGTGTCAGGCTTACTGTGTTAGGCTTCACAGTGTCTAGCTAACTATGTCTGGTTTACTGTGTCTTGCTCACGATGTCTTATACTTAGGCTAATAACTGTATTTAGACTTAAACTATAATGTGTATGAAATAGGTTGAGCATAACCATTATAAAGCATGGGTGAACTTGGAACATAAATACACATGATTCGATATAATTTAGGAGTTAACTAGGTTGAATAAGATTCATGATCATTGATGAGATTTATGATCATTAATGATGTTTGTGATCATTAAAACCTGATTAATACATGAGGAGTCCAACAATCTCCCCCTTTTTGATGATCACAAATCATGCATAGTGAAAGTGTAAATTTGATGCAATTATATAGAAAATAATATATAGAAACATTATGCAGAAACTTCTCCCCCTTCTAGGATTATCAAAAAGTGGAAATAATAGAGGGTAAACAAAGAACATTCCATTAAGAATAAATAGTTCATTACAAAATGAAATATAAAGAAAAAAATGGATGGAATCCCATTCAAAAAGTAGTAAGCAATGTTCTTCTTCAGGTATTTGCATTCTTGTTTCCATTATTAGCAGCATAAGAGAAAGCCATAGGGGCAGTGGTTGATGTAGAAGAAGGTAGAGATGAGGTAGATAGTGAGGGTATAGGGACACCTTCGAAGACTGAGGGAGCCAAGGTAGGAGAAGTAGAAGAGAGAGGTAGTTGCTGATCAAGAATGACAGGCCAGATCTGACTGAGAGCTTGGCCAACAGACATGGTAGTTGTAGATAAGGTAGAGGTGAATGTAGGCAGTCCAGGTCTAAGAGGTGCAGCTGCTGAAGCAACAATTGTTGTACTCTGGACATGAAGATAAGGTCTTAAGAGTTTGGTGAAGTCTGCAATAATTTCTCACCATACAACATGGCCTTTTCAAAGTCATCTTTGTTTTCCTTGAACTTTTCCAACAATATCATAAACATGGTTAGATTCTAGACTTGTTTTTTGAAGGTTTGAGTTATAGGAGGAATTCACATATTCCATAAAAGATATTTGATGTGGTTGGACATATCAGTCTTGGAGAAAATTAGGTTGAAATAGAAATCCACTTTCAAAGAGATCTCCTATTGGGAATCATATCCAATCTTGGAATGAATTTGTAATATGTCCAGAACTCTATCACTATTCTTGACAAATTCAAATAAAGAAGTCACATTCAAGACACTAAAATCATTATGAAGCTCTTCTTTGACTATAGATTTGAGAAAAGTACTATCCAAAGAAAGTGTAGTGGATTAACCAGAGGTATTAGAGGCTTTGATGGTAGTGGTCAGAGATTTGAGCTGATTAAATAACTTTTGAAGACAACCAATGTACTCATCAGTGAGTTTATTTAGGTTCACCATATGCTCTCTCATTTCCATTAACAACTGTTTGTGTCTTTCCGTAATCTTTTCATCAAAGGATAACAGGTAAGGGTGAATCTGAGACACAAAATCTCTAGAAATTTGAGAGACAGTAGGTTCTAGATAAGCAACAACAGGTTCAAATATGGAATGCAGCTAATTCTGTATATCATAAACCATGCTTCTCAGGGTTGTGACTTCATTACATAGCAACTTGTTTTCAACTCTTACTTCTTGAATCTCATGGAGAATTTTGGGTTGTAACTTCCAAATGATCTTCTCCAAATGCAGTGAGGCATCTCTCTCACATAGATTTATCACAACACGAGGTTGGGATTTCATAAGATTATAAAATACAGATATAATAGTATCTCTAAAATCATTCAAATCATCTTTATTGACAAAAGACAGCTGTTTAGGTAAAGGTTTAGGAGTAGGAGTTGGTACAGGTATAGGTTCTATTTGTGATTCTTTCTCAGGGGAAAAGTTAGAAATAGACTTCAACTGAAACAATGAGGAGAGATCAAGCCCAGTTGCAGTAACCTGATGAGACTCACTCACTTCATAGAAGCTAGGGAATTTGTATTGAGTGGCCACAAGGCTGGACTCAGCCGGATGTGAAGCTTCGTTAGTCTCAAGATTTTCTGATTCCCCCCCCTCAACAGGTGCTTCCTTTTCAGTATTTAGAGGCTCAGGAGCATAGTCTAAATCCACAGGTTCATCTCTATGTTCCCCATTCATCTCCTGTCAAGCCAACTGGAAGGCTATCTCCATCCTCTCTTCAGGAGAGGGTATTATTTCTGGAAAAATTCATTCCTTAGGGTGTTCTTCCAGATTTGCTTCTTCCAAAAAAGGTGTTCTTTAAGATTAACTTCTTCTATAACAAGGACTTATTTTACAATAGGATCTTCCATGGCTTGCTTCTCAGATTCTAGGACCACTAATTCTTTTTCAGCCTCAGGTTGGATTTCTAGATTAACATCTTCGGTCAGCGTAGGATATTCTTCTTCAAGAACAACAGGAGGAACAATAATCCTTTCCTCCTAAACAATAAATTCTTCCCAATGAGGTACTTCAACATTTTCTTCCTCTTCTTTTGAATACTCACCATGTTCATCTGGTTCCAAACTAGGATCATCAATGTCTTTCGGCCTTGATAGATAATCCATAAGATTACACATTTCATAAATCTTATCGTTGTCTTCCATCCACTCCTTGTTCCAAGGATTACAATTTATTTTCATTCTCCTGATTATGGGATTAGAGAGAGAATACTCACATCCCATAAGCACCTCTTCATTAGGTCCAACTACTCATTTTGAAACAAGCATGGATGATATCAGCCGAGAGTAGAATAGAGAGGTGGATTTAGATGTAACCTTGATCAAATCACACATATGGTGAATTATGTACATGCACATATTAATTTTGTATCCATTCTTCATAAGAAGAATCAAGAACACATCTTGATACGTTAATACAGCAATTTCACCTTTCCTTGGACTAACCAGATTTTGAACAAACTTAAAAAGAAGCCTTGTTTATCCATCAAGTTCAGCAGCTATGGCCCTTATCTTGGTGCTATTTTCGGTTGGGGTTTTCAGAACATCTTCAAGGTAAAAGTAATCAGTTGTAGGTGGAGGTTCTATTTCATAATCATCCCACATTCCATCATGAGGTATCCTAAGGCATGAACCCGATAACATCGATGAGAAGGAGCATCTTTGGCCATTAATCCAGTTCCTCTCAACATAGCATTCACAAGAGTCAAAAGAAAACTATGCGTAAAGGTAGAACTGAGCTACTAACCTCAGATAGATAGGTCTGTTCTCCCTTGAGAACCATTCTAACCAGCCTTGTTCTTTTAACACTTTTAAGACTAGAGATTTGATAAACAAAAGCCATTCGGTGCAGATTTCTTTCTCAGGAACAACACTTCGATTTACCAGGTTCAGATTCAATGGTCCTTTGGGCGTTAGATTTGGTGCTACCTTCTTTTTCTTCGAGCTTCACTTCTCAGGTGTGGATGAAGACCGTCGGTTCATTCTTGGCATTCACCGAATGTCGAGAGAGAGAGATAGAGAGTTGCAATGTTGAAAGGGTTTGAAATGAGTGGGTAGGAGAATGTCCAGGTGAAGAACCGAGTGAAACTCTTAGTTTAACCATTTGGGAATGTCAAACATCACAAAGTATAAATGCGAGAAAGTAAAATAGGTAAAATAACAATTACTGCGATACGGGTTTAATGAAAATCATAAATAATTTTCACGGTGAGACAGTGAATGTTTGTTACAGTGAGATAGTGATCGGTAGTCACGGTGTCATAGTAAGTGTTCATTATGGTGAGACAGTGAGTGAACGTCACGGTGAGACATTGAGTAAACCTTTCAGTGCGCGTTACGGTGAGATAGTAAATGTCAAACCGTAAGTAAAAAGTTCTAACGATGAGACCATAAACATGAGAGACAGTAACTGAGAAATGGTAATCATGAAATAGTAAAGTTAAACATAATAAAAAATTGAACAATAAGACATGTAAGATATCTATTTGAGATTTATCATTCCAATATCATGTATGATGTAGTTTACTCTCTCAGAATTTAATGGTTTACTGAATATCTCAGCAAGTTGATATTCAGTACCAATGAATTCCAATGTGATATCACATTTTTGATAATGATCTCTCAAAAAGTGATGTCTTACATCAATATGTTTTGTCCTAGAATGTGAAATAGGATTTTTTGATATTTTAATAGAACTTGTTTTGTCATAATTTATTGGTACATGTCTGAATTGATATCCATTTTTTAGTAATGTGTGTTTCATCCAAAAAATTTGTGCACTACAATTGCCAGCAGCTATATATTCAGCCTATGTAGCAGATAATGCAAAAGAATTTTGTTTCTTACTACACCATTATAATAATCAGATATTTTATAAGATATATTCTTTTTAATTTCTTTCGTATCTTCTGTTGTACGATACATCAAGATTATCTTGCGCTATACGCAACACTGTATTAGCTTGCAGTATACGCAACACTAATCCTGGATCGTGTTACACACAATTTCATGTTTGTTTGATAGTAGTTATTCTACAAAAGATTGAGTATATATATATATATATTCAATTTATTTTTTTATACATAGGAACAAATGAGTCGTGCACTACACACAACCCTGACATGGCTTGTATTATACACAATCGCGACTTTCCTCGATAGCGTGTGTTGTACGCAATACTGGGTTTTACTAAACAACGATATATTATTATAATATTATTATGAACTAGCCGTTATGAATAGTATTAAATAAATTTGGAATTTTATAACATTATTATTCATCTTACACATTTTCTAGAACATGGTATAAGAACAAAATAATTTTTTCGGGTAAAATAATTATTTTAAAAAAAATGCAATTTTGTCTCCTTTTAATGGCGCACCAACTTTAAATATAGTTTTTGACATGTTTATAAGTTCAATTTTAAAAAATAAAATTATTTTTCGGAATCAGGATATAAAACTTTACCTTGGATAAATTTTTCATATTATTCTGATAACTTTCATATTTTAATGAATAGTAAAAACACGCTATATTTTAATTAAAAACAAATTTTTTCATCGTAATAACTTATGTGGTTAAATTATAATATTGAATGGTTTTAAAGTATAAATAGAATATATTTTTAACATTTAATATAATTTATATTTTTAGCATTTATTTTACCTTGAAATCGTAGGTTAAATCAATTCAATCTTTTACAATGTTCTAAAGAAAACACATTTTCTTTTGACAACAGGATTAATTTTAATTTAATTTCTGAAACTTTTATGTATTGAATTTGAAAAAATGGATTCCATATTTGAAATCAGTGGGTCCAAATTATGTTAATAAGCTACTTTTTATTTTTGGGAATTATGAATAGTAACTACGGTAAATTTTATTTACCATAGTTAAAGGTAAATCGGGTAATTATTGGTAAATATAAGATTATAAAATTACCCTAACACCTGAAAAAATTCTATTGGATGGCTAAAAGTATACCCATATCACCTAAGGGTTGGATTAGATTCATTATGTTGACTTTTTACAATAAAAATAGTTTAATTATTATTAAAACTAAAGAAAGTGAAAACATGTCACTCTCTTAAATATTATAATTATATTAATTTTATTTTAGTGATAAAATTCATGAAACTTCAAACATGAATAGTCTCCAGAAAGATAATAAAATTATCTACTTCATATGAATTTATTTATAATTTTTATGGATTAAATAATTATCATTAATTGTGACACAATAGTGATGCAGAAATTGTTTATATAGTGAAAAATCAAGAATATAGTTTTTATTAAACTAATAGTGACCATAAAAGACACAAAACCCTGACCAAAACATATTGTTCATGTAAATATAAACCCTAATCATCCAATGGTAGAATATTTGACTATTTTGAGCCTTATAAAAGCGATTATGACACTTATAGTATTTTATTTTAATTGATGCCAAAGTTGTCACCTTCATAATTTAATAAATATAAGAATTGTTATATTCTGATTTTAAGATGATAAATTAGATTAAAAGTATTATTGTGAAATTTAATAGATTTATATTCATAATAGGATATTATTTTTATTTTTTATGCAGAAAATAGGTATATTAAATAATTATACAAAAATGTTGTAGTAATTATTTTATTAATAGATAAGCCAAATAAATGGTTTTAAAAATAATGAAATAAATATTATATAAACTATTTAATTTTCTACACTAATTGTTTAGATACATATGACCTTTTATAAATCTATTAAAGCTTTTATTTTGAACATATTTTCTGTATATATATTATTTAAATTCAAATAAATGAATAGTGTCAAAATTGACACTATTGTTATTTTATAAAAATAACATATTATAAAATTGTTTAAAAATCACAAAAATATTTAAAAGCTACAAATTTAAATTTATATGGTCTATAATGTTATAAAGTAACCAAATATGGACAATTCACAACAAATATGTAATTATTTGTTATAATTCAAAATTTAGAATGTTATTACCACAAATAAAATTAAATTGATTAAATAAGGATAAATCAAGTTGATAATGTTTAAAATAATTTCTTAACATGTATAAATTTTATTTGTTGATGAGATTACAACCATATCTCATATAATATTTGAATATGAGTCATTTTTTGAGGTTTTTAAGTGTGGTTAGATTTATTATAAATTAATATTTTTATATTTCAAAAGGTGCCCCTCTCCTCCCTTATAAAAGGGCACCTCCCCCCTCTCATCTTTACAAAGCTTTGAGCCTTAAATCTCGGCCAACCACTGCCCATTTAACTTCTCCACTTCCCTAGAAACATACTACAGGTTCTGGTCTTCTTCAAAGACCAATCATAGTTCCCTAAGAGGAGGTTTCAAAAAGGCGTGTCGAAAGAAGAGCTAATATCTGTTAATGATTCTTTCAACTTTACTTCTTCTTCTACTTCTTCTTCTTTAGTTGTTTCATTATTAAGTAATAACATCAGTATCACTCATATACTGATATGTTATTATAAGTATTAAACAACACTATTTCACCATCAATCCATCCTACGGAAAACGAAATCACCGCGCGTGCGTACGTACGAAATACCGTCTCCACGCCGCGGTGTAATCTATTTTCCACCATCACCTTACTTGGATGGGTATAATGGTATAAATAATGACTATATATAATTATTGTAAATTTATATTGATTCTAAAAAAGTATACACATACTCCAATATAATTCCATGATAATGGGAATGATATCATCGCTCGTGCATACGTACGGACTACTGTCTCCACGAACGCGATAAGATTCATTTTTCATGATTAACCATTCAAGAATGATTATAAAGTATATATAACGAATAATAATGAAATATATGGCATAAAAATGCTAATGGATTTTTTTATATATATATATGTCATTTATTTAATTTCATTCAATTCAATAAGGAAACGAAAACAACGTTCATGCGTACGTACGGCTTACCGTCTCCATGAAAGGTGTATTTCATTCCTTTTATCGATCTATAATATATATGTATATGATGAATATATAATATATAAAAATCATGTTTTACATTCTGGAATTATGTAAATCAGGATATAAGTAATAATATCAAGAACGACAAGTCGAAACATATACGATAAATGAAATGATTTTACCCAAAACGCTTCTTTTACATGGCATTTACAAAAGAACGGGTAATATAAAGTCATAAGTGAAACATATATGATATCATAACAATTAATATGATTATGTAATGAGTCAATGACATTATTTAAATAATTATACAGGAGGTTCGGATAAGTACGATGCATATCAGACCTAAGGTAAGGGATAACTTCTCCAATCTCGTTCTTATCCGAGATTGTTTATTCGTAAGTATTTACTGGGGTTATTGTTCTCATCCATGTCCGTGTTTTCTAAAAATGGTCTCATGTATTTTTAAAGTCCCATTTACCCATTTTTGACTTTTAATACATGGTGTGTATGAAATATTTCTTTTACGAGGTACTTTCTGACTTTTCTGGCAAAAGTACGAGAAGGGTGTTTTTTTTAACTTATACGGCATGAAAGGATTTTTACAGTTTTATAAAGACTTATTTTCAAGAAGATTCCTCCAAAATATTTCATGACTATTTTCAACAAAATCCCTTTCTCTTAAAATTTCATGACATTTTGTGAAAAGAAAATGATTTTGAAGATGAAAGGATATTTTCCTCAAGAATTCATTTCAAATGTTTTATCAATACCATTTTCCATCTTGGATGACATTATTTCATAAGTGTATGTTTCATATTTAATATCTCTATGATTTTCAAGGTTTCAATTTTATTATGATGAAATTTCCATTTGTTTTATATGGATTATTGAATGATGGGATGATGTTTATGAAACCCATTTTATTATTTGGGTTATGATGAATGTTTTATGTTTATTTTGTGGAACAAGTAAGAATGATTTCATTATGAGATGGGTGGGACCTATATCTCCCTCCAATGAATTGGGTAATGATTTATATCTCATGAGATAGACATGGCTGGAATGGTAAGTTAATCCGGTTCATTATTCCAGGACAGAAATGAGGAGTGAACTCGATTCAGAAAGGGACTTTGTCCACTAAGATGGTCTTGGTAGCAATGCCTTGGCTACTATGGAAATCATAACATGTCCTGAATGGTTTCCAAAATTACATGTTTTATTCCCCTTATATTTTATCATGGTTGACGTTCCATTATGATATATTCCTTACGTACTTCCACGATTTATGTCATTGCTCAGGATTTTGATGTTTAAATTCCATGTTCTATTTTTTGATTCTAAATGTTTATGGATTGTTTTATGTTATCTATGTTTTCCCTTACTGAGCATTTGAGCTCACCCTTTTTATGTTTTATTTTCCCCAGGAAATAAAGAAAGTTTTTAGGTAAGGAAACAAAAAGGGGAAGATCGTTATGGGAGTTGTTGAAGATATTTCAACATGATTAGAAGTTTATATTCCGAGTTTCCAAAGACACTAAACAATTATGATCCTTGTGTGTCTATTTTTGTTATGTATTAATTATTCGGAAAAAGTAATGTAATGTCCATGTACGTCATGATTTGGGTCTCTAACGTTGGTATCAGAGGAAAGGTTTAGTCAACCATTGGAAACTAGGATGCGAAAACATTAGTGAGATCCCTAGAGATATTTCTAAGGTATGTTTAGGGATGTCCCTAAGTTTAAGTAGACGTATAAATTATAGTCCTAGAATTGCGCTAACAATCTTAGAATTAAACCTAAGATGTTAGATGTCGAAGGTACTCCCCCTTGATTATTTTATTTTCCTTGTATGATTTTTGCCTCTCACAGAATTTGTTTTGTGTTTTAGTCAATGGAGGGAACCAGAAAGCATTCAGTTAACATTGAATCCAATGGAAAAATTGGTGACTATGAAAAAAAAAATTGCATAATGCCTAGAGAGAAAGATATTGTGATTATGCCAAATCAGTCATCACGATATATGATTGACAAGGTGAAATTTAGTGGTATGCCTACTTCATCAAATAAGAGGAAGATAGACATTTATGCATGTTCACATGTTGAGGAGCATAAAGAAAGGAAGATTGAGATTTATAAAGGGAGGAAGAACCTTGTGGAATACCTCAAATAGAGGGACATGTGTTATCTGTGTGGAGAAAAGGGTCATAGAGTGATAGACTGTTATGGAGTTCAATGTCTTATTTGTGGAGAATATGGGAAATACCCAACTCAATGCCCTGACCTAAAAAGTTACTTCTAAATCAAGGAAGGACTTATTCCAAGACAATCAATGACGAGGATGGATTGAAGTGTTTATGTATTGGTATTCACGAATAATGTTGTTGAGGTACTTTTATGGTGTATTGGAATATTATTTTATTAGTCTATTGTGGTTTTCAATAATTTTATGTTACTTGTAACCATGAAAAGCGATTCAAATATTTTTGGAAAGTAGATGAAATGTGCATATGGAAGGGATAATGAGAAAATAATATGATAGTAATCATGAGCTCATGTCTAAAATAAGGGCAAAGTGATATCATGGTTTGAGTATATAAAATTTTT
This sequence comes from Viscum album, assembly GCA_963277665.1. Classification (NCBI taxonomy): domain Eukaryota; kingdom Viridiplantae; phylum Streptophyta; class Magnoliopsida; order Santalales; family Viscaceae; genus Viscum; species Viscum album. The sequence continues at coordinate 1,767,556,126 of OY728140.1, forward strand.
GGGATTTTTTTATGTGGAAAGAGTTAACTTTTGACAGCATTCATGTTTTCACTAAGGTTAAATGGGTATCCATTTTTCAAGAGAATACATTATTAAGGAATTCACATGTTTGTAATTTGAACAACAATATATATCTTATGATATATGGGGGATAAATGATGGAATTCACGTGATTGTTATGTGACATTTCAAGTAATCATTTTCTTTATACTATGAGCTTGGACTGGAGTATTTTAGATAAGCCTAAAGATTGGAATGGATTATGTTGGACATAAGTTAGTATTGTTTAAGGTTAGAAATTTTTTCAATATTATTGAAGGGATGTTATAGTAATGTAGTTTTAGAAAAAGGACAACCTGCAGGACTAGTGACAACCCATCGCGTCGGACAATCCTGTGGGAATCGAACCCACAACCGAAGTGTAACGGGGCTTTATCGCCTACCACTAGCCTACAGGAAGTCCTTGGTTAGTAGACACTAGTTTTATTTTATTAAGCGGTATGATATATGAAGTATAAATTCATTTTTGGAACCATATACGATTAATCTAACCATATGATGGACTTATAACTTTTGCTAACCTTTTGTTTGAAATAGATCGAATGACCCATCATTATATCATATGATCTACTAACACATCACAAATAACAAATTCAAATTCATTTATTTAAGGGATGAAGTGGAAATTGTTCAATTCACTAACAACAGTGAGATTTTACCAAAATCATGTATGTATTTCTTTTAAATCATCAACTTTAGGGAAATGATCATCAAAACAAAAAATGTTGTCCTAGTGTCCTTATATCGGATAAACTAGATGGTACCTTAGATCATCACAAATCTATGGCTTTGTGATTATTGGATTTTTCATAGCCATGTTATCTACCACTCTCTATCAGAACATGATGGTTAGGTTTCTCTTCCATATCCATATTTTCACCTATTTTCTCCTATGTGGAAACTCGGTGATTAGTTTATTTGGGTAACCGTTACGTTTCATACTTTAGTTTTTAAAGATTAGTTTTGGTATTCCTTTTTAGGATGTGGGTTTCAATTAAAGAAAATTTCAAGTAGAAAACCATTTATAACTCCGATGAATTTCGAGGGAAAAATTCATTTTAAGGGGGGTAGAATTTAATAACAAGAGATTTTATAAGATATATTCCTTTTAATTTATTTCATATCTTCTGTTGTACGATACACCAAGATTAAATTGCGCAATACGTAACACCGTATTAGCTTGCAGTATACGCAACACTAATCCTAGATCGTGTTACACACAATTCCTTGTTTGTTTGATAGTAGTTAATCCACGAAACATTGAGTATATATATATATTCAATGTATTTTGTTATACGCAGTAACAAAGGAGTCGTGCACTACATGAAACTCTGACTTGGATTGCATTACACGCAATCATGACCTCCCTCAATAGCGTGTGTTGTACGTAATACTAGGTTTTACTAAACAACGATATATTATTATAATATTATTATGAACTAGCCTTTATAAATAGTATTAACTAAATTTTTAATTTTATAACATTATTATTCATATTACACATTTTCTAGAACATGGTATAAGAACAAAATAATTTTTTCCGGTAAAATAAGTATTTTTAAAAAAATGCAGTTTTGCCGCCTTTTAATGGCACACCCACTTTAAATATAGTTTTGACATGTTTATAAGTTCAATTTTACAAAATAATATTATTCTTTTGAATCAGGATATAATATTTTACCTTGGATAAAATTTACATATTATTCTGATAACTTTCATATTTTAATGAATAGTAAAACACGCTATATTTTAATTAAAAACAACTTTTTTAATCGTAATAACTTATGTGGTTAAATTATAATACTAACTGGTTTTAAAGTATAAATAGAATATATTTTTACCATTTAATATAATTTATTTCATTAGCATTGATTTTACCTTGAATTCGTATGTTAAATCAATTCAATCGTTTGCAATGTTTTAAAGAAAAAAACGTTTTCTTTCGACAACGTGATTAATTTTAATTTAATTTCAGCAACTTTTGTTTATTGAATTTGGAAAAATGGATTCCATATTTGTAATCAGTGGGTACAAATTATGTTAATAAGCTACTTTTTATTTTTGAGAATTATGAATAGTAACTACGGTAAATTTTATTTACAATCGTTAAAGGTAAATCGGGTAATTAAGGGTAAATATAAGATTATAAAATTACCCTAACCCCTGAAAAAATTATATTGGATGGCTAAAATTCGACCCATATCACCTAAGGGTTGTATTAGATTCATTTTATGGACTTTTTACAATAAAAATAGTTTAATTATTATTAAAACCAAACAAAATGACAACATGTCACTCTCTAAAATCTTATAAGTATATTAATTTTAATTTAGTGATAAATTTCATGAAACTTCAAACATCAATAGTCTCCAGAATTAAAATAAAATTATATACATCATATGAATTTATTTATAATTTTCAGAGATTAAATAATTATCATTAATTGTGACACAATAGTGATGCAGAAATTGTTTATCTAGTCAAAAATTAGGATTATAATTTTAATTAAATTAATAGTGACCGTAAAATGCACAAAACCCTGACCAAAACTTATTGGTCATGTAAATATAAACCATAATCATCCAATGGCCTAATATTTGTCCATTTGGAGCCTTATAAAAGCGATTATGACACTTATATTATTTTATTTTAAATGATGCCAAAGTTGTCACCTTCATAATTTAATAAATATAAAAATTTAAATATTGTGATTTTAGGATGAAAAATTAGATTAAAAGTATTATTGTGAAATGTAATAGATTTATCTTCATCATAAGATTTTTTTTTTATTTTTATGCAACCAATAATTATATTAAATAATTATACAAAAATGTTGTAGTAATTATTTTATTAAGAGATAAACCAAATAAATGTTTTTAAAAATAATAAAATAAATATTATATGAACTATTTAATGTGCTCCAATGATATTATAGATACAAATGACCTTTTATTAATCGATTAATGCTTTTAGTTCGAACATATCTTCTGTATATATTTTATTTAAATTCAAATAAATGAATAGTGTCAAAATTGACACTATTGTTATTTTATAAAAACAACATATTATAAAATTGTTTAAAAATCCAAAAAATATTTTAAAATTATAAATTTAACTTTATAAGTTCTAGTATGTTATAATGTAAACAATTATGGACAATTCAAAACAAATAAGTAATTATTTGTTGTAATTTAAAATTTAGAATGTTATTACCACAAATAAAATTAAATTGATTAAATAATGATAAATCAAGTTGATAATGTTTAAAATAATTTCCTAACATGTCTAAATTTTATTGGTTTATGTGATTAAAACCATATCCCATCTAATATCCTAATATGATCCATTTTTTGTTGTTTTTATGTGGGGTTAGATTTATTATAAATTAATATTTTTTAGATTTCCAAAGGTGCCCCTCTCCTCCCTTATAAAAGGGAACCTCCCCCCTCTCATCTTTACACATCTTTGAGCCTTAAAGCTCATCCAAACCCTGCCCATTTCACTTCTCCACTTCCCTAGAAACATCCTAGAAGTTCTGGTCTTCTTCAAAGAAAAATCTTAGTTCCCTAAGACGAGGTTTCAAAAAGCCGTGTCGAAAGAAGAGGTAATATCTGTTACCGATTCATTCAACATTATTTCTTCTTCTGCATCTTCTTATTTAGTTGTTTTATTATGAAGTAATAACATAATTATCACTCATATACTGATATGTTATTATATGTATGAAAAACCCCAATTTCACCATCTATCCATCCTACGGAAAACGAAATCACCGTGTGTGCGTACGTACGGAATACCGTCTCCACACCGTGGTGTAATCTATTTTCCACCATCACCTTACTTAGATGGGTATAATGGTGTAAATAATGACTATATATGATTATTGTAAAAATATTGATTCTGAAATAGTATACATACACTCCAATACAATTCCACGATCATGGGAATGATATCATCGCTCGTGCGTACGTACGGACTACCGTCTCCACGAACGTGATGAGATTCATTTTCCATGATTAACCATTCAAGAATGATTATAAAGTATATATAAGAAATAATAATGAAATATATTTCCTAACAATGCTACTAGATTTATTTATATAGATATATATATGTCATCTATTTAAATTCATTCAATTCAATAAAGAAATAAAAACAACGTTCATTCGTACGTACGACCTACCGTCTCCATGAACGGTGTATTTCATTCCTTTTATCGATCTATAATATATATTTATATGATGAATATATAATATATATAAATCATGTTTTACATTCTGGAATTATTTAAATCATGATATAAGTAATAATATCAAGAACGACAAGTCGAAACATATACGATAAATGAAATGATTTTACCCAAAACGCTTCTTTTACATGGAATTTACAAAAGAACGGGTAATATAATGTCATAAGTGAAACATATATGATATCATAACAATGAATATGGTTATTTAATGAGTCAATGACATTATTTAAATCATTATACATGAGGTTCAGATACGTACGAAGCATATCAGACCTAAGGTAATTGATAACTTTTCCAATCTTGTTCTTATCCGAGATTGTTTATTCGTAAGTATTTACTGGGGTTATTGTTCTCATCCATGTCCATGTTTCCTAAAAATGGTTTCATGTATTTTTAAAGTCCCTTTTACCCATTTTTTACTTTTAATACATGGTATGTATGTAATCATTCTTTTACGAGGTACTTTTTGACTTTTCCGGAAAAAGTATGAGAAGAATGTTTTTTTAACTTATACGGCATGAACAGATTTTTATGGTTTTATAATGCCTTATTTTCATGAGGCATCCTCCAAAATATTTCATGAATATTTTCAAAAAAATCATTTCCTTTTAAAATTGCATGAAATTTTGTGAAAAGAAAATTATTTTGAAGAAGAAAGGATATTTTCCTCAAGAATTCATTTCAATTGTTTTATCAAAACCATTTTCCATATAAGATGACATTATTTCATAAGTGTATGTTTCAAGTTTAATGTCTCTATGATTTACATGGTTTCACTTTTCTTATGATGAAATGTCCATTTGTTTTATATAGATTATGAAATGATGGGATGATTTTTAGGAAACCCATTTTATTCCTTGGGTTATGATGAATGTTTTAAGTTTATTTTATGGCACAAGTAAGAATGATTTAATTATGAGATAGGTGGGACCTATATCTCCCTCCAATGCATTGGGTATGGATTTATATCTCATGATACAGACATGGATGGAATGGTAAGTTAATCCTGTTCAGTGTTACATGACCTAAACGAGGAGTGAACTCGATTCCGAAAGGGACTTTGTCCACTAAGATGGTCTTGGCAGCAATGCCTTGGCTACTATGGAAATCATAACATGTTCTGAATGGCTTCCACAATTAGATGATTTATTCCCATTATATTTTATCATGGTTGATGTTCCATTATGATATATTCCTTACGTACTTGCACGATTTATGTCTTTTCTCAATATATTGATGCTTAAATTTCATGTTCATGTTTTTGCTTCCAAATGTTTATGGATTGTTTTATGTTATATATGTTTTCCCTTACTGAGAATTTGAGCTCACCCTTTTTATGTTTTATTTTCCCCAGGAAATAAAGAAAGGTTTTAGGTAAGTAAACAAAAAGGGAAAGATCGTTATGGGAGTTGTTGAAGATATTTCAACATGATTAGAAGTTTATATTCCGAGTTTCCAAAGACACTTAACTATTACAATCCTTGTGTGTCTGTTTTTGTTATGTATTAAGTATTCCGAAAAAGTAGTGTAATGTCCATGTACGCCAGGTTTTGGTTCTCTACAACCATGATACTGGTGACTTTCCAAAAATGTGACATGTTCTAGAGGTTCTATTTCTATCTAACATACAGCCACCGAACTCAGCATCATAATAACTAACTAGTTAAAATGATTGTCTTTTAGGATAGAATAGTCCTAGATTGGGTGTATGCTTGAGGTTTTTTAAAATTCTCTTTATAAAATTTAATTGATATTCTTTAGGATTTTCTTGGAAACGAGCACACAAACACACACTAAACATAATTTTCGGACAGCTAGCATTTATGTAAGGTAAACTTCCAATCATCCCTCTATAATTGATTGGATCCACAGATTTTCCATCTTCATCAAGATCCGACTTATTGGGGGTACTCATGGGAGTGTCACTACATTTAGTGATATCTAATCCAAAACATTTAGTAGATTTCTAGTGTATTTACATTGATTTAAACAATTCCATCATTATTTTGAAAGATTTGAAATCCAAGAATGAATTTTAGTTCAGCCATTAAACTCATTTCAAATTCTTTTTGAATTATTTTAGCAAAATCAAGAAATAATGGATTTTTGAAGATCCAAAAATCATATCATCTACAATGATTTTTAAAACTAAAACATTATTAGAAATTCATTTTATAAGGAGGTTATGATCAGCTATTCCTTTTCTTAAACCTTTGGAAATATAAAATGTACTCAATCTGTCATACCAAGATCTTAGAGCTTGTTTTAAACCATATAAAGCTTCTGATAGTTTCAAAATATGATTTAAAAAATGAGGACTTGTAAATCTAGGGGGTTGTTCAACAAATACATCCTCAGCTATATACCCATTTAATATTGCACTCTTAACATCCAATTGATATAGTTTTACAATTCAGATATGGATCATAGGCAAGCAAGATTCTGATGGCTTCAAGTCTGGCTACTAGAGCAAAGGTATCCTTAGATTCAATTCCTTCTTCTTGATTGTATCCTTATACAACTTATATATCATTATTCCTAACTATATTTCCTGCTTCATCTTCCTTATTTCAAAACACCCATTTAGTGCCTATGATGAAAGTGTCTTTGGGTCTTTCAACAAGTTTCCAAACATTATTTACTTCAAAATGATTAAGTTATTCTTGCATAGAAATTAACCAAAATTCATCATTGATGGCATCATCGATGTTCTTAGGTTCATGTTGTGACAAAAAGGCTTAATGTTCAACCTGATTTCTAAGAGAAGCTCTAGTTTGTGTTCCTTTCTCTAGGACTCCTACAACAACATGTAATGGATTGTTTTTAGGGGTTCTAACCATTCTAGAAAAATAGGGACTTATGATTTCAGTTTCATCAACAGATTCTGGTTCATTATAACTCAATTGTAGAGAATTTCTATAATTTGAATTTTTCCCAGATTCTTTCATAGAGGAATTTGAGGAATTTGAGTTGATGTTCAGATTTGATACATCATCCTCCAGATTTTCAAGGATGGTTCTAGGCTCAAGGGGTTCTGTTTCATCAAACATGATATGAAAAGATTCTTCCCCACAATTAGTTCTCTTATTTAATACTCTATATGATTTACTTAATATTGAGTAACCTAGGAAAATTCCTTCATCACTTTTGGATGCATATTTGTCAAGATTATCCTTAGTGTTGAGAATAAAGACTTCGCAACCAAAAACTCTAAAGTAATTAACCTTAGGCTTCCTATTGTTCCAGATTTCAAATGGGGTCTTTTTGGGAATTGGCCTAATCAAGAATCTATTTATTATGTAGCATGTTGTATTAAAATCTTCAGAAAAAAAGTAAATAGGTAAGTCATATTCACTAAGAATTGTTCTAGAAATTTCTTGTAGGGTTCAATTTCTTCTTTCTACAACACTGTTCTGCTGAGGTGTTCTAGGGGCAGATAAATTGTGACTATAACCATTTTGTGGGTAAAAGGATTACAACTTGTTATTTTCAAACTCATGGAAATGATCACATCCTAAATATTTAATTTTAAGGCCACTAATAATTTCTACAGACATGGCATACTTAGTAAAATTAGAACAGGCTTCACTTTTGTGAGCCATGAAGAAGGTCCAGGTGTATCTAGAAAAATCATCTACCGAAACATAAACATAAGGCATCCCATTTAAACTATAAACTCTTGATGGTCCAAAAAAATCCAAGTAAAATAATTAAAGAGGTTGAGAAGTAGAAACTTTTTTCATTGATTTTAATGATATTTTTTGTTGTTTTACCTTTTGACAAGGATTACACACTTTGTCATTTGGAAACTCAAGTTTGGGTAAGTCTTTAACTAGGCCTTTTTTAGTTATCTTTCTAAGGGAGTGAACATTACAATGTCCTAGTATCCTATGATAGAGACATTATTCTTTATGAAATACACATAATCATGGAACATTTTGAGATGCTAAGGAATCTAAATTACTAGAATAAACGTTCTCATTCCTTGATGGAGAAAATACTAATTCATCTTTAGAATTAAAGACATTACAGGCATCATTTTAAAATTTAACATGATATCAATCATCACATAATTGTGAGATACTAAGCATATTAAATTTTAATCCATTAAAAAAGTACTTTAGAAATTAAAATCGAATCAGAGATACCAATATGGCCTAAGCCAATGATCTTCCCTTTGGCATTATCACCAAATACGACATGTCCTCCATCTACTTTTATTAGATTCATGAAGAATGAGTAGTTTTCTGTCATGTTCCATGAACACCCACTATCTAAGTACCATATATTCTTACAGGACCTCTTTAAGAAGCTTTCCTATAACATAATCAAACAATGATAGATTTTGGTACCCATTATTTTTTGGGTCCAGTAACATTATTAATAAATTCTTTATGAATACATATTTTTCTCATAGGTTTCTTGTAGGCATTATGTAAAGTGTTTAAAAAAACTGTATTTGGTCCACAAAAACATGAAACAGTAGGGTATGTATCATGACTTGAGCTATTTGATTTGTGTCCAGAACTGTGAACAAAACTATATGTCATAGATTTGGAATTAAAATTGGTTCTACTAAAGTTTCTTGTACCATGTTGGTAACAAATACCAGTATTATATTTAGGGTCAATTTTTTCCTAGCATTTGGGTAAGGGTATTTTTTCTTATTAGTAATCTTTTCTATGTCACTTTTTAATTGCTCATTAGACATTTTTAATTGATTGTATTCTTTGAGAAGTTGGGAATTTTTCTCCTTTTTAGTAGTAAGTTTAGATTTAACATTTTCAGTGAGAGAATGTTGTTTCTTAAAGGATTTATATTTATCTTTTAATTCTTTTCATGTCTCTTCAATCATGATGTTGTATTCAAACATTTCTTCATTAGTCATATTTTCAGAGTCACATTCCTCTTCAGAGTAGTATGAATTATGTACCAATGATTTTAGTGTTACCACAGATGTGTTTGTCATAAAACACATATTGGATTTGTTAGCTTGTTCATCATGTGGTGTCTCGGAGTCTCTTGAACTATCCTCAAAGGTCCTCCAGGTTTCCTTCATTGTCTTTTTTTACTTCTTTTCCTTATCCTCAAACTTCTTCTTATACTTGAGATTTGGACAGTCATCCTTTATATTTCTTTTGCACTTACATTCATAGCATACAATTTCATCAGTTTTGTCACTTCTTTTCCAGTCCTTTTTTCCATTTCCTTTTTAATCATACATTCCCTTGAAGTTAGGATCTCTAAAAAAGTTATTTTTTTAGAATTGTTTGAATCTTCTAGCCAGTTGATCCATCTCATCATCATTTTCAGGTGATGAGTATTCAGTTGTGGAACTTTCTATAGAAGCTTACATTTCCCCTTTTCCTTTTTTACTTCGAGAAGGTGGTATTGAATGCTACATATTTCTTCTTTGGTAAATCTTCCTCTTATTTGTTGACTTTTAACTCTTCCTCACACATAAACAGTTTCCCAATGATATCTTTAACATATAGCTTGCTAATGTCGCATTATTCTCTAATAGAGATAGTGGTTCCCCTCCATCTGAAAGGTAGACATCTAAGGATTCTCATGATCTGTTCTTTGATAGTGAATTCTCTTCCAATAGAAATCATTGTGTTGACAATCTCAATGAACCTAAGATACATGTCAGAAATAGGATTGTCAGGTTTCATTTTAAAATTATGATATTTTATAGTATAAGTATTAAGTCTCATTTCCATTACAGTAGATGTTCCTTCATGTGAGACAGACAAGGTATCCCAAATTTCATTGGCAGCTTTACAAGCCGAAAACCTATTAAATTCATCATCTCCTAAGGAATAGTACAGAGCATTCATGGCTTTGAAAATGTTTTTTGAGCATGTTTTGTAGGTTCATCCCATGTAATTCTATCATTCACAAGGTGTTTTTATTCATCTATAATGGATGAACAAATTTAAAATAGCATACTCTCTAGATGAATTTTAATTTTAATTTTCCATTGAGCGTAATTGGTTCCATTAAATAATAGTGGTCTGTTGGTTGCAGCACCTTCCAATCTATTATTCATACAAACAAATTACATTACAAGAGCTATAAATTTATAATTAACAGAAATTTATAGATCTTTTAAGTACAACTACAATCACAGTTTTGTAAGATTAAACAGATTCCTAATAAAGCACCCTCTGATACCAAATGTTGGTCAGAGTAGTTTTCTGAATAGGGGAGGGGTGAATTGAGTAACTATAAAAATTTATGTTACTAATATATTATTTTAAAAGAAATGGTTTTCCCCAAAAATAGATACATCCTAGTTAATCAAGGCTATACTGTTATAATTGTTTGACTGTTTAAACAAATTCATAGAAGACTGATTAATTCCCAATAATCTTAATATGTTTTATTAATATTACTTTTAAAGTTATCCTACTAAGACAAATCAGTTGTAACTTCTTTCCAAGAATAAATATCAATGTGAAATTAGAGTTTTATGGATTATGTAGTAAAGCAGTAAAATAGAGAAGACTAAATATAAATAGCACAGCGAATATGAAACAAATTGTTCGGTCTCAAGCCAAGACCTAATCCACTCCACTTGGTGATCAACTTCCACAAAGTAGTTTATATAAATAAACATTGATCCACACCCTGGATCAGGGTTAACAACACTACACAGACTGTCCAGGTCACACATGGATCTCTTCCATAGTTTTCGTGGGTAGAAAAAAACAATAACCAGGCCACACATGGACCTCTTCCATAGTTTTTGTGGGTAAATAAAATGTATAAGGAGTTTGGTGTAAGGATTTAGAAATCCTTTAGTTTAGCACATGAGTCAATGTGTGTGTGGAATATTCAGAGTACACACACTGATCAATAGTTAAGTAAAGGAATCACTAAGAGATAGTAGATATGAGTTTATAAAGCTATAGTGATTTGAAGTGTAGCTCTGGACTCCTTTGATTAAGCAGAAATGCTACTGAGTCCTTCTATGTTTTTTTTTCATGAAAAACTGAGTGTCATGATTCACCTTGTGTTCTCAACGATCTTTGATAATGTGATGATGTTTTCTGGATTCCAGGGCACTTCATATGTTCTTCATCAGAGTCGGATTTCATGCATGTGAAAATGATTTCATTGAAAATATTTCAAAGATTTCATCGTGGTCGTGTTCACAAGCTTGTTTTCTGTTCAGAATCATGCTCTATTTCTCTTGGACACTCTCCAATCTTTATCTTCAAATGCATGTGTTTTAGCCGAGAGGTTCCATGTGTTTCGTACCTCATACCTCGTAATATGTCTATAATGAAACATTATTTATTTCATTACATTAAAGGCATCAAATATAACCGTTAAGAATTAAATTTAAAGACAAAAAAATAGTTTAAGAAATGTTGTCATAGTATGTTATGGAAATAGTGTATCTTTCACACAGTGTTTGAGTGTCATGGCCTGAGTTTTATGGTGTCTTGTTCATGGTATCTGGTCTTTAAGGTGTCCTGCTCACGGTGTTCATCTCTTCACAGTGTCTGGTCTACACAGTGTCTTGCTCACGGTGTCTGATCTTAATGGTGTCATTCTCACATTGTTAGGCTTACTGTGTCAGGCTTCAGGGTGTCTGGCTAACTGTGTCTGGCTTCCTGTGTCTTTCTCACGGTGTCTTATACTTAAGAAAATAATTGTATTTAGACTTAAATAGAAATGTGTATGAAATGAATTGAGCTTAACCATTATAAAGCACGAGTGAACTTGAAACATAATTACACATGATTTGATATAATATAGGAGTTAACTACATTGAATAAGATTTTTGATCATTGATGATATTTGTGGGCATTAAAACGTGATTAATACATGAGGAGTCCAACAGAAAGTAAAATACATATTTTTGTATATATATATCATTATTATATTTTTTTTAATAATATCATATATATCCTATATATTCAAAAAAACAATCGTTAATACATTCAATGTTGTGTATGAATGAATCACGTCGCTTTGAGGGGGATTAGGTCTACACTATCTCAAATGAAATTACTGTATTTACATGAGATGGGAAGCATAAGGGTATTTAACCAAATAAAAATTATAGAATCATAAAGACATTAAAATTTTAGTATATATCATATATATAAAAATATAAATATATCGTATCATAATTCCTATCATGATATGTGGTAATGGAAAGATGAACAACCATCATTTTGTGAGGTAATAGTTTTCTGTACAGTGAAAAAGTATGTTCATTACCATTAAAATGGAGGTGTTTGTAAGTGTAGGTCAAAACATTTTAGTAAAAAATTAATAGTATATGTAGGATAATGGTGTTTTTATATATGAATATAGTAAATATAGATGGATGGTATGGAGAATGAAAATAAAATATATGACTTGAGAGAAGTTGTTACCTCTTAATCAGGTAACTCCTTTTGATTTGTGAAAAAAGGCTTACATGGATTGACTTCTTCTTGGGCGATGTCTTATTGGAGTACGGTAGGATTTTTTGGAAGTATATTTTTCATGGATTTTCAAAAATTAAGTGGTTGGAGTGGTGTGAGTAAGTATAAGAGGTGGTGTCTTTTTATAGGGATGTAAAAGGACTCAATGGGATTTTTTTTAAATAGGATAGGTGTACACATGTTCTTACAATAAAACATCCTACAAAAAAATAATATAAGGTTTAGGTTTTAAATGTGTAAATATAATGGTTGTGGGGCATGTTTTATGATCATTTGGGCCCTTTATTTTATGTTTTAGTCCCAAAATAAGCTTAATTTGGCCTTAATCGCTGTGATTAATTTTAATCACTTTTACTAATCATTGTGGTAAAAATTAACTCGGTATCATTAGAATCTAAATATATTTCCAAATAAAACATTATATTTTATTTTATTAAATAATAATCACACAAGATTAATGTTTTAGATTAATTATTATCCCATAGACGAGATGAAATACTGGGGTTTTAAAGTATAAAAATGTTGAAATGTTTCATATGATTTTGTATTCAGTTTAAAATGGAAATTGATTATATTGTATTAAGTTGTATTAATTGATGTAATATTTATCTAATGTTTCCATAAAATAAATTTATAATATTATTTAACATTAATATTTAATTAAAAAAATGATTTTTTAACTAAAAGGTATTATTTCACCTATTCATAAAAAAATATGATTCTTAGAAAAATCTCAAAAATTGACACTAAGATAATTTCAATGTTATTAATTAATAAATGAAGATTATCTTGTTAATTCAATATATAAATGTGTATAAAATTAATTTTATTATTTATATATGTTCATTCAAGAAAATAGTGTTTTTTAAAATAGAAGGACTTTACGAAAATCATATATTTCAGTTTCAATATGCTTTATTTATTTCAAAATATTATAAATTGTATATGAAAAGTATTTAATATTATTATTATAAATATATTTAATCAATAGGTTATAATTATTTCATTTGAAAAACTATATAAGAAAATAAATTTTGTATAAACTCAGTGTTGCAGGCATCGTACACCCAGTTGGTGTTGCGTGTAACATACAACAAGTCATATGAAAAGTTGGTTTTGGATTTAATGTATGCAAATTTGGTTCCATGTGAAAGGAATATATGACTTCGTTCATTTCTAAAAATAATTAAACAGTTAAATTATTAGTGTAAAATAGCTTTGTGAACATAATAATTTTTTTATATTCAATCAGCTTTTATATTCCTTTATAATTAATTGGTAACCTATGAATTCATATTATATTTTTTTAACCATATATTTTCATAGAGTAGTAAACACTATTCATAACCTAGAATTTAATATCATGGTTATATCTTATTATATTAAATAATCTTATAATAATAATATAATATTATTTGGTAAACCTCAGTCTTGTATGTTACTCAAGTCATCGATAAAATTCATTTTTGGGTACAATGAAAGATAACCTCATTGTTATCTATAGATAATTCTAATGTTGTTGTTGTATGTAATCATGAATAATTTAGTTTTTGAGTATAACGTAATTCCAACATAGTTCATTAATAAAATAAACTATCTTTAGTGTTCCATAAAATAGAAAATATCAAAAAGGATAAATTAATTTGAAAAAATAATTCCCAAAATGTTAGGGTGTTATAGATTCCCTCTAGAGGTTATCAACACATGTTCTATTAATCTAAAAACATAGTCGTAGGTATGTCTAGGTCGTTGGATGGATGATAATATCCCATACATTTCCCACCATTGATTGCCTCTAGAACATATTCCAAAGTGTTCTGTTGGATCAATCATGACATGACAGTAGGAGGAGTAGGATGTCCTCTCATTGTTCGTGGGAGATTTCTAGGAGAAGTAATCAAACTTGGTCTTGAGAGTATTCTCCAAATATGTTGGGCACAACAAAACAAAAGAATTGGCTCTCTTAAAATATAATATAAATGGTTTATACACTACTAGGGTAAAAATAAATTAATTTAACAAGTACACTTTACTATTTATTAAGTCCCTATAGAAACCCATGTCGAATTATAATAATATTATTTCTTAACATGTGATTTACTTGTGAATTAAATTAAATATAATTTAATCAAATAATATTTAATATTTATTAATTATCACAGGACCATTAAACATGGTCTGTCATTGCTCCACAATATTTATCAGACCTTTAATAATGAATATTTTTTTATTAAATATATGTCAATACATTATTTTCCAATAAATAAATTAACATTATATTCAGAAAATAAAATGTAAATATTTATCTGTTATTACGATAACATTATATTCTCTTGAATAATTGGTTATAGAATAAATGTAATCAAGAATCAGAGAATAATTATTAAACCAACTGTGGTAATATTATCTATTCAACTAGTAAAATAATAAATAAGACTTTATTTTTTAATTGAGATTCTGGATACACTTAGTGTGTGACCCTATAGGCCTCTTTCTCAATGTCATTAGATGAAGCAGAATAAAGACCATGGTTGATATCTAGAAACATGACAAGGCACCCATATAGAACGGTGTTAATGTCCCAATGAAATAATAACTCTAATGTATTCATACTATGTAATATAATCCCTTTATCACGATATCTCAACTCAACCAAGTTGCATGCTACGTCCATCAACCTATGTTCTCAACAACACTTTATTTGATTCCACATAAATTGAACATTCCTATAGAAAACCATGGGAAATGAATAATTTAGGCTATATCATTTCCATAAAGGGGACTAAGATATCATATTATATTAAATAATAGAGTATATAAATCATTTATCACATTAATCATCAATACAATGTTACTCATGACACCCAAAATATAACATACATTTCTATAAACATTTTTCATCATAATTGTTATCATTACATAAAATTATACAACTCATAATACTCATTAAAAATAATCTAAAAATTTATGAACCAATACACACATATACAATTTGGAACATCCAATGACACATATAAATGTTGAATTCCTACAAGTGAGTATGTTTATAATAATATCCTATTCTATATTAGGAAGAGAGTACCCCATGAGAAGGTGTTTCAAAGTAATATAAGTATAATCCTATGATATAATGTATCATTTGTGTTCCTCAAATGATTGAATATGTCTATATAACATATATCTTATAACAGTTTCAGAACTCTTTTGATTTCACATCACAGTGGGGAACATCTATGAACTTTTAGTGAGACAACTACCCTTGGGAAATTATCACATACTATGTTAAATAGAACAACAATATTATTGTAATAAATAGTTTATTAATTATCATAATATGAATACAAGTTATCTTAGAGTAAATAGATGTTGGTTATAGGTCACCAACTCCATAATGTGCACCTGAATACAACCAATAGCCATGCATAGATACATATAACCAAACATCCAGAACTATTCATAATCCATTATTGTCCTCTTTGGTTTGGACCACAAATGATCCCATGAAGTGGTTGATTATTATTTTTTGAAATATTTTTATTATCTTCCATGATAATTTAATCTAAAAAAACACTTCAACATATGAATAGTAATATAATCATCAAAATCATGTGCAATTTTTTTCAATATAGAAACACTTTGGATTCCCCACTTTATTCCTCTGTAATTTTCAAAGTTTTCTTGATGGAGTAATAAAAAGTTAATTTTTTGGGAGTGAATACTAGTTCTATAATCATCATAATTATGTTCAATTACATCAAAAAATATTTTTCATATTAATAAGTGATACAAAAGAATGGAACACTCTCAACATTTTACTTCTTATAATATATCTTTTTAGTAATAAATATCCATGAAAATATCAAATAGAAGAAACTATTCTTCACATAATCATTGAAACACAATATGTGATCAATGTTTCATAAAATTAAATGAAATAAGGATGATATTTTATTGACATAAGGGGTATAATAAATCATCCAGATAATAACACCATTCATTGGATGTACTTGATTTTCACAATAATTTTGGGATCTATAAATTTTCTATAATATTTCCTTTTATACTGACATAAATTGATAATAAATATAATACCACACAATGATTAATAAATAATATAAATAATGTTTATTCTATTAAAAATTAGATATTAACCTCAAAAATAAATTTAATTCTAGGAAACACATAATTCCTTTGTATAATTTATATATCAAAAATCTCATATATTTGATTCAATTAGTCCTCCTTATCTAGTTTTATACCCAAGGGAATCACTAATGAATATTGGGTTTTTTGAATATTGAAATTTATAAAATTAATCAAAAATGCTAATAAACAATAGGTTAGTAATGTATTTGCAAGTCCAAGGACAAACCCCTAGATATAGGGTCTGAGAAAATACTTATTTAATAATGAAGACATAAATCATCAATTAATGATTTCTAGATTAATTCTATTAAACAGAGAATGGTGAATATTTTAGGTGGAATAAAAATAGAATGAATTCTTGAATATTTAAAATCCATTTTCATGAATAATTATGGTATAAAATTATAAATAAGGAAAATTTAGTATTCGGTGTGAATTAGGGGTAATCCAATGTTTATGGTAAAAACACCCAAATCACTGATTTACCCTTTTCGCGGTGTTCACATTACTTTGGATATTTTGATTTTTTTCAACACCAACCCATATTTAAACATATTTGATTATACACAAAATGGTCCTGTCGAGGATCATTAACTAGTTAATGCTTTAAAATATATAAACCCCTCACCTATCATGCATTTACTATATATGATAATGGTGAAGAATAGAATTTTTTAATATTATGATTGCAAAAAAATACCAAAAATATATTATATTAATTATTACATTTCCATAAAATGATCAATCCCCCTTTATTGTAATAAAATCAAAAAAATTATACCACTCAATCTATAAATTAGGGGTAATAAATGAATAAACTCATTATACTCATTATATCAACAATACTATTTGTAAACAATGGCAACACATCCAAAATAAATGATGTGGAGTGCAAACCTATTCAATTATTTTTATAAATTATGGATATGGGGTTGCATGAAATTATCCACTATTTTGTCCCATATTGATTTTTGTTTCTACCACCACATTTAATGATCCTCTCCTAGAACAAATATTTGAGTTTCCCATTAAAAATTCATGAATAGGGTATGTCCATGTTGATAAGATGAATTCATATACACATTTTGGGTAATTTTTGTAAAAATATTAATGTTGTAGTAATTGATAAAAAATGGGTACTGGATTGTTTTTCGCAATAATTATCTATTTAATTCTCAAAAAAAGGAATGTTATAAATCAAAAAATACATCCTTAAAAATTGTGAATTTTAAGAAAACATTGTGTTCTCCTCAATAAGAGAACCTGAAATCTAAATAAAAATCCTTGAATAAAATTTACATGTAGTTAGACAATTAAATTACATTAATCCATACTACATGTCATAAAATAATCTAATTTTAAAATTTATTAGACTGGTGGCATGAACTCTTTACAAGACATGTCAAGATGGAATGATAAATCTCACTAATTAAATATGACATGAAATCCATGAGTACCATGATATTATAATATTATTAAATATATAAATTTCATGGTATTAAAGATAATTAAAACCTATCAATGCATTAATAAATAAGATAATTAACTAAAATACAGAAATAAACAATTTACATGTACTATAACTATTAAATCAATATATATGTAATGATCCCCAAAATGGAAGAGTGATTTTGAATCTCAAACATCTATTGAATTTTCTTAATCATTTCTTTCCCATTTTATTATATATATGATTCTATTTCTCTCTGTTACTTTTTTACTAATTACATTGTTACTGATGTCCAATGTAGAACTCTTTTATTGTTAATTGTTGTTCCAATACATGAATCCAACAATTTTTGTTGGGAAAATTTTATTTTTTCTACTTTCTTAATTATTTATTCATTCAAGATACTTTTTATTTTATTTTACATGATTTAAATTGTGGATTTTTTAATAGTTTATTTTTTGTGTCAAACATTCCATTTGTTTCTTCACATTCTATTAATGCAGTGATGTGCACATAATTAGCTTAGTGTTTGGGGAGGAGAGTAGTGGTATGTAATACTATAATGTATATATGTATCAAATCTTGGTAACTGTATGTATATTAATTAGGTTACAAACCATTTTAGATATCAATATTTTCTAATAAATCTAACCTTTTGTGTCTCCATAAAAAGACATTAACCAAATTCATGTTGAGAAAGGCAGGATTAATAGTACATGATTCTTTATTATTATAATCCATTATTCCTACACTTATATTTTCAACTACCTATATACCATGAAGTATTTTAAAGAATAAGTACATTTAATAGGTTGAAAAAATATATTTTTTTTCATTTTCACTACTTTTTTAGCCTATGAATTAGATCTACCTGAATATAAATTTATGATTATCATTTTTCATAAACCCCAAAAATGACCTTGAACCCTAATTTTCATTTTATTATCTCATAATCTATATAGTTTTTATCAAACCCAAACCTAATTATGATATACAAAGGACTACTATCGAAAGGTTATCTTTGATAAGTTGTGTGTTTAAAATCATTCTCAATGGTTTTGATCCAGCATTACCACATTTCTACATTTTATAGCCATGTTTCATTTGGAAAATATAAATTTGAATCTGATTGTCATATATTCATAAGTAATAAATTCATATTGTCCTCACATATTTTGGAACCTCTTCTAGGGATCGATATGTATAGGCACAAATACCATTTGTACAAGACATTTTATTACCTCACCTCCCCTCTTCTCTTTTCCTTTCCCTTTTTTTTGTATTTTTTCTCACATAGAATAAATCATTTTTATTATTACTTGGCCTAGTAAATACGTCGGAGCCCTATAAATCTTTTAAAGATTATTAATGCTCCATAAAACCTCCCTTTTGATCCTAATATTGAAAAATATCATTCTACATGATTATTATTAACTATAGATAAATGAAATAATATAAAGCTACCATATCCCTAAAACTTCTTGTATGCACTACTTGAGCATCAAGATTATTGACCAGTGATATATAAATTCTCCATTATGGATTACAACGTGTCATCAATTAGTGGTGGTACACCCATAATTTTTATCCCTTCGATTCAGGTTCATTCAATTGAGATCAAAACCTGGACTCATCCATATGATCTATAATTAGGGGATGAGTAGTGGAATATACAGAGAATATTCCCATGAACACATTTTAAATTTATTATAATCCTAGGACACCTTTTAAAACCTAGGTGTGTCGTTTGAAACCATCATAATTTATGTATTTTCTCTTCTCCATGCATGAATGATCAATGTCTAATCAAAAAATTCATACTCCCAATTCTATAATGAAATTATATGACATAGAAAACATCTTTTTAGATAAATATTTATAAATAATATTGACTAGGAAAATCAGAAATGGGATTTAAAATTTTAACAAATTAGAAAGAGAATAATCTTATGAAGGATAGGATAATATCAAAAAATTAACCCATAAGTTCCCACATTACATGCTTGACGTGTGTTCACAATTTCAAATAATTACTCGGTACACCAACTGGCTGTCTGCACAGTTGTGGATGTGGTATCTATTGTTAGGTTCTACCAAAGAAAAAATAATCCATTAGAGAATTATTTGAAGAAATACCCCACAATTACAATCTATAGAAAAGTGATATATAAACTCTCCTATGGGGAATATATAATTTGTAAGAGTATATATCCACTTTGAATCTATGGTTTGGGGCCTCACACATAATATGGAATCATTTCAGCAACCTATTAGTCCACCATGGCTACTTCATGCCAATATTCTGGATACAAAAAATCATGAAATGTCTGCGGCCTGTACCCATCTCAGTACTTTTGTGAATTAATAGAGGATTGAAAAATACAATATTATATCTACACAAACTATAATTATAAAAAACTCCACTTTTAATAGAATCTATAGTAACAACAAGCATACATTCATAAGTGTCAAGATCAGAAACATAAGATTCCAAACCAAGGTTACTATCAGTATATGAGTGTAAAATCACAACCATGGAATCCGAGACCCCTGGCAACCCACCAAAAAGTACAACTCCTCAACTAAAACAAAAAATAACTCAATAATATTTCTTCCCCCTACATCTCGGTAGTAATTTCAACAAGATCCACAAATACCTGCACACCAAGTTCATGCATTGAAATCCAATCTTCAGTACTAGATAACCACGTTTTCTAAAAATAAAATAAGATAATGACAACCCAAAAGACTAAAATAGAAAACCTAAGGTCTTCATTGTTGAATCTCGAGCATCATGTGGTAAAAGTTTTGATTTTTTTATATTTATTACCATGTACTTTTACTTGTTATGTCAAGAGATATAAAAGAGGGGAGGTAATCAATATATTTATTACAAGATCAATAATGCTTGATTTTCATTATCCATGTTAAGGTGAAGAAAATAAGTTACCAGAATATGAAAAACATAAAATAATCACCAGCCATTAATTTGATAATAGGAAAAATAATTATTTTTATGAGAATAATATCGAATTTCAGTCATTTAGAAAACATCTCACATAACTGATGGCCAAAAATAAAGATTTCTATGTTTTAGTTACACCATACAAACCCCCACTCCCATTTACATCGAGGATGAGACACGTTAAAATATAGGGACATTATAAAAATATTTTCAAGATGTTTACATAATTGAAAATAAAAATTCCCTTTAAAGAAGTGATTTCATATATTCCTTCATATTAAATGTTTTATAATAACATTATTTCTAGAAAAAAATGAAAAATGGTTATCTTGGTGTCCTATAATTTAATGTATAGTGGAACACATTTTTTTTGAATGATACCTCAAAATATGTGACAACCATGGTGTTTCACTATTCTATGCACTATAAAAACATGAATGTTCAAAAATCCATGTGTGATCTTGGTAAAAGTATCTATCACATTTTAATTTTATCTTTTAAAATATAGTTCCTGATTAATTAAAACCACTAATAGTTTCACCCCAACTTGATGACTGATCAGTCACGTATACATGAGGATTTTTTAATGGTCGATAAATTCATCTTATTCGATGATTTCCTTGACTTTGATATAGATGAAGAAAAATATTTCCCCATAATTATTAGGATACTATTTATTTCAACTATAATGGTATTTATCTCTGTAAAAAAGGAATTGTGATATTCATATTATCAAAATGTAGTTTTTTTTATTTAGTGAAGGAATCCAGGAAAATAAGAGATTCATTTTATTGTGAAGCCATCCCTCACACTTATAAGAAATATGTTTATATGAAAAGTAAGGAATGTTGAACGATTCTAGATCTAAATGGAAATAGATAGATATTATAGGGAAGTAAATTATATTACACCTTAGGCATGAAATTTCATCCCACCATTCATACACGATGTTATCGAGAACCATTCTATGATGGGTGCACCCAATTTTTTCCTTCATCTGATTGGAACATTTATAGCTCCAGAAAATAAAAGAAGAACAAACTATGGGGAAAATCATGAGAGTTTTAATTGTTTATAGTATATTTCTAAAAAATTAGAAAGGTTCCATAACTATAGATATGTTTTAGATGTGCATTTTCAAAAAACTAAATTTTAATATTGAAAATATTAATCCTGAAAAAAACAATCTAGATGTGTAAGATAACGAATCTACAAGAACTTTTCCTGTCTCCAACAACCCTAATATTTCACATCATGTATTAATTACACCATCTGAATTACTGAGTCAAACATTAAAGGTAACAAACCCAATGTTCATGAAAACCCCAATCCTAGTTCAACCCTCTATTACTTGACTCGAGACCATCAACCTAATTCTCACCTTGACTCCTTTATAATCTCTCTACCTAACCCATTTCCTACCTCATTTTTTATCCATTTCCTACAATTCTTCATCATTTATTGTCTACCATCCCTTGAAAAAATCCCAAACTAAATCCCTATAATGTGCAGTCTAATAAGAAAATGATCATCTATCTCCCATGTATCATAAAATTTGACCTTTACCACCACTCAAAGATCCCAAAACCCTCACCGTTCACATATAATTTGTCTACCCCATTGACCCCAATCCTATATGAGTGCACTTATATCGCATCATAGGGTGATTACCTACACCCAAACCTACACATGTGCCTTCACTTTTCCACCCCAGAGTATCAGATTCTATTATTCTATCTATAGGCCAAATCAATGAGGTCTAACAAGATATTAGACCAGGATGTATTTTAAAATAGAAACATGAGTTATGAGTTCCTCAGTCTTCTGGAAAACCATTTATTGATTTGTTGTCACCCTGGAATTCGTTCAACTAACAAAACATAATTCACTACCCTTTACCATCCATGTGGCCCATCATTTTCCCACCACCACCACCTATAGGCCCCTACACTATGTCCATTCTTAGCCCTATTGATTTACATCCAATGATCATTGAACCTACTAAATAGAAGAACATTCTAGTGGATAAGGTAAAAAAATAAAGGTTCCCTTCCCTTCCTTATACAATAGAAGAGCCTCCAATTGATCCATGTTCCAGATGTATGATAATATTATGGTTGGACACCTCACCACCACCTGTCAGGACTGAGCTTGTTTCCAGCACTATAGAACATCCTACAATGGTTGATGATCCTATCTCTACCACCATTTATGTATCAGATAGGGAATAGATAATACAGTTCCCCACTATACTGGAGGGAACTATTGATGCAACAAGCAGCTAAATTTTAAACAATATTTCGTTATGTCCATGTACCCTCTCTCATTGTATGCTACATCTAGGAATCTATATATTTATTCTTATGACATTACATATTCCAAGATGTAGTATTTATTATATATATGGATGGGATACATTTTTGACCTCAATCTTG
Source organism: Viscum album (assembly GCA_963277665.1). Classification (NCBI taxonomy): domain Eukaryota; kingdom Viridiplantae; phylum Streptophyta; class Magnoliopsida; order Santalales; family Viscaceae; genus Viscum; species Viscum album. The sequence goes on from OY728140.1 coordinate 1,767,579,878, forward strand.
GATTACTTAATTTCAATTTTACATCTTCATTACATAATCCATCTTTATCCCTTCAGCATTATCTATGGTAATTGATGAGTCTATCATGCCACTATCGCACAACCCACATTAGATATATTAGAGTTTAGATGATATAAAAAGGCATCTTCATGATCTCTATCTTCAGCACTATACTCAACATGATCGTCTTCCATAATTTTCACAAAATTTAATTCTTCTGCCTAAGTGTTTGGAGAGACCCATTTTTGATGTGGTTTTCCCTACCAATATCCCTTGTGAGCTCAAATACACCACCAGTAGTATTTGTAGAAGGCATAGGACATCTGATCCACTGTAATACACTAATATCTATTTTTTCAATAAATATATATAATGATGTCATTATTAGCACTTAATACAAGGAAAATATTATTTTTTTATTAATCTATATTTTTGTTGTGTGCACAATACCTTTATTTTTTATTTTCTAAAAATATGAGTTTGTCAAAGATCTATAAAATAAATATATCCATTTAATGAACTGTTCTGAGCCACATTCTCATTTTATTGACTTTATGGAACTGTATGTTTTTCTAAATAAATTTTGATTAACACCTATTCACTAATGGTTAATCTAGTGTAGGTAATTCAATTTTTTTTTCTATTATCACAATTTCCCATCACAATCCAACACTTTATCCTAAGGTATGACTTTCACTATATAGAGATATTGATTCCCAATTTAAAATTCCTAATTTCCATTTCATTTTTAACCTTTTCTACAATTTTTTCTATCCCAAATCGCTTTCCATAATTTTGGGGATAAAATGGAATTTTGATTTTTTGGATGTATTCATTTAAATTTTGTATTATGTAAAATTTCATTTATACTTTATTCGCTAGTCTATGGGATATTTTTTAATTGAAATCACTCATTAAATTGAATTCAATTTACAGCTATTTAAATAAAAAAATTATGATGGATATCGTTGAAATCCATTTTTATTATGGTTTATAATTTTAGAAAGATTGGTAGGATGAGTAATTTAATTCTTATTATATCTTTTTAAAATTTATTTTGATATACCTATGACTATATAATACGATTTAGGTGGTTCCATTTTATTTTATATGTATTCCCTTCCATGATTGGATTCTATAAAACATTTTTAAATATGGTTTTGAGAATATCTCATCAGAGATACTTCAAGAATTTAAAATTATCAAAACATGCATTTAGATCTTACTGATGATATTGTTGAACAAATACATTATTAAAATTGTTTACGTAATCTTTAATGTGATATTTATCATGAGACCCATCTATACTAATATCCTTATTTTTTTCATATTATCCAGGAATAACGATTGTTGAATGGGTCTGTTTCAATCCTACCTTCCCATCATTCACAACTAGTGGAACTATGCAAGAATTAATTTTGAACAACTATGGGGGATTTTGATCTCTTCCTTACACGTGATGTTTGATGGTGAGGAGCCTTATGCTGTCATTTTTACCAGATTGATATGACATGTTTCATGAATAATCTTATATGTTTCTATCCATGCCTTATTTGTAACATCCTAGAATAAATACATACTTTTTTAGTGATAAAATCTTAAATATTACATTTTTGAATTTGATACTAATATATGTGACCTAATTTTTACCAACAGAACATAATATGTCCAAATAAAATATTGGATCACTTACATAACCATACCATTTTACGTTTAGGGTTTTGAATAATTAGTAAAAAATATTAACAACATTGGTTTATAAACAACAAGATCATAAATATCAAAAATTTCTTTAACTATACTCAAATTTCACAATTGGTCATTAACATAATCCATTCAATATACTTAGAGACATAGTTATGTTAACATCCTTCCTTATAATATGGAGAAAATAAAACATAAGATGAGATATATCAGATGACCAGTAAGAGTAATCATAAGAGTAATCAACCATGATAATATGAAATCATAATATTAGAGTAAGGGTATTTTATCATGAACATAACATTTTAATGTTACACCCACAATACCAGAGGTCAAAATAATGATTCTTGGAATAAAAAATTGATTTTCATGAGGAATTAGTTATAATATTATCATGAAAATGAGACATGAGAGTATAACATAAATCATGGAATTTTTTAATTAAAATAAAAAATTAAATAAATTTGATTCAAGGGTAACTTCCCAGATTATATCATATAACGGATGATGTCCAGTAAAAGAAGGTTTTTACTCCCTATCCCAAAATGACATCTCATGAGACTAAAACATTACCCAATGCATTGGAGTACTAATTGGGTGAACACATTACCACATGACCATGCCTTGGGTTTGGACATAAATAATCAAAAATAAATAATAATCATAATGGTAATGCATGGAATGAAATAGTTATGATAATATTATAGTGATGCACAATGAAATGGAATATAACAATGGTATCAGAATAATACCTCCTCGGTCGGAGAGATGATGATCCATTAATTAAAATATGGAATATTGTATCGTAATTCATCAACTATAATGGATTAAAAGACTCCAAAATGCATGTTTATAAAGAAAAAAATTAATTTAAATGATATTATTAAAAAATTTATGATGAAAATACCCTCTTTATCCTTGAAAATTATTTTTGTTCAAAACACCATACATTATAAAATATATAATTTTATTTAAAGATAACCTTGTAACCTTTTAAATTAATCTTCAGAAAATAAATATTCCAGGACATCAGAACAATTTTTATAATGACATATATGTAAAAAAACACTCTTCTCTTATTTTTTTTTGTAAAAGTCTCAGTGATACTTGTTTAGAAAATGATGAAATATACATTTATTTTTTTTAAAAAGTTAATAATGGGAAAAAATGTCTTTAATAAATCATAGTAAAATGGATAATTCAAATTTTTTAAATAATTTTATAACAGATTGACATAGAGGAAAAAGTATTTTTAAAGGGAAACATTAAACATTTAATTTTTTATAAGAAAATATCCTATAAATAGACGTGATAATTAATGAAGTGAATAAAAATTGTTTATTATCTAAAAATCCACCTAAAAAATGTAAATAAACAATAACATATTCAAAAGTTAATTTTCATATAATCATTTCATGATAAACTCAACAAGTATATGAATAACCCAAACAATGGAAATTGGGTTATGAAATCCATTTATACTTTCAAATATGCCTAATCACTTTCCCCATAAAATTAATAGGAATGAACTGAAATTCTGAATACCTCTAAAATAGTTAAATTAATGACATGATATATCAAATAGATTTATATTTACCCCACAAAGAATAACTACGTTGTTAAAAAGACATATGTCTCACTGAAGTAAAAGTGGGATGAGAAACCCTTATATCATCTTCCCTTTAGCTGCGTGTACATTAACCTTATATATAACAGTTAAATAATGTTATTAACTCAATACATTACTATATTCATGTTTATAATACCTTGTGTGATGATTTTATAACATATTATGCCCCATTATTTGATAATATTTCATTATTTTTATGGTTTCTGGAGTGTTCATTTAATCGTTTCATCATCAACTAATTTTGTAATAATTTGTATTCTCTTGTAAAAAGGAATAAAAACGCCCAAATTTTCATGAAATTGAAGTTATAAATATCCACGGATTTAAATTAAACCATAAATATTTTATTTTTATAACATGAGGATGACTCACGTGGTTTAATGTTAATGATGAATAGTTAGATTAAATTGGTGGTTTTCTCAAACATCAAAAAGTATTTTTGTTTAATTTATATCATATATATATATTAGTTTTAGAAGATGAGATGCGTAATTATACACATATTATAATCTTATTTAACATTAATAATATTTTTTTGACCAGATGTGTATGCGGTAAGGAAAAATTAACAATATCATCGTTCATGGAGATTGGGAATTGCCGTATCGTTGACAATGGTTACATATCATTTAATAAGAGGTAATGAAGTATATGGATATAATATATTCCATTAAAAACATATAACTATATTATTTATATTATTATGAAGTTATCATTCCTTTTGGTATGATTCAGTGGAGTATAAAGTGGAAAAAGTAAATTAAGAGAGGTGTTTTGAGAAAATTACCTCTTAAATATAACCTCTTTAGAGGATCCCATATATACCTAGGAATTTTACTTTGTATGATAACATAATAACTCATATATGGTGAGAGTGAGTAGGATAACATTTTATTTATATTTTAGGAGCTTTGATTCTGGTAGGGTGATATGGGATGGTGAGGGGTGGTATTTATTCTTCAGGAGAAGAGGGTTCAAGTGATTTAATTAATGATTATTTTATATTTAAATCCTTCCTCATTGAGGTGAAATTAATTACCATGATTTTGGATGAAATTATATATTTTATATGATGGGTTTTTCTATCAATAACTTAACCAACCATTATATGTTTTAATTTTTATGTATTTTATGTCTTTTCCTTTAAAACATTAAAATGATTCATTTATTTACCTATATCATGGTAAATAATTTTTCTGTCATGGTAACTTTTTAAGCCTAAAAAAGAAATTTAGCATATAAAATAATTTTTGACTTATTATTCAGAATATAGATTCTATTTTTCCAAATTATATTCATTTAATTATCATAAATAGATTTAAAATTAATCCCATAGATACAACCAAAAACAGGGGTTTTAAAATGAAAATATCAAATGATTGAAAGGTTTTTATATCCAATTTCAATGTGAAATTGATTCCAATGACATAAATTATATTTAATGATGTATAATTTAACTAATTATTATTTGATACCAATTAATAATATAATTTATCAATATAATTTTAATATGCCAAAATTCAGTTTAAAATTAAAATGTTGTATTTTTCACAATTCATCAAAAAATGACACTTATCTGAAAATAAATAAACACCAGAAGCTAATTTTGAAATTATTATTTCAAAAATTAAATTTATTCATTTAAATAATACCAATAAAATTTTATGTGTTTAGTTTTAAAATTGGAGAGCCATCAAAAGGTAACAAAATTTGGTTTTAATAAAATGTAGCCATGTAGTCATAAAATTTTATTGGTTCTTATCTTAATCCTATCAAATATTTTGAATGAATTTAAAAATTATTGACTGAATATATAATATATAAATTTCATTAATATATTTCACTAAAGTCATTAATTTTACTTTTTAAAATAAATTTTATTGAGGTTATAAAAATAGATTTTTATATAAAAACACATCTTTAATGTTTTATTAGATCTTATATTCATTTATACTTAATTGGTAATCAATGAATTCATTTAATAAAAATGTTAAAATAATATATTTTCTTTAGTTATTCTCATTCATCCCTTTCATTCAAACAACTAGGTGACAACTATAAAAATTAAATAATGATATTTTAATAGTAAGTTTAAGCTCAGTCTTGTGTGTAATGTATGCAATCAAAAATAGAGTTCTTTGAAAATCATGGGGTTTCTAGAATCATAATTTTTTAAATTGATAATATTTATTTACAAAAAATAAATAAAATAAAATATTTATGGAATTATATTCCAACCTCATTCAATAAATTGTGTCCTCAAAATTTGAAATTTTACATCCTAAATTAAAGGGATATACTTGATAATTCATTTTTGAGAAACCTACATGTTAAATCGGGTTTATAAAAAATCCCCTTCAAAATATGGATTGTAAAATGATAGGTTACACAAAATTTATCCTTTTAAATAGAATAACAATAGGGAGAAGTGAAAATTGGGACATGTAAGAGAAATTAAACTATCTTTTTTTCATTGAGAGTGAATGAAAGTATAGGGATCATAATTTATACCTTCAGAAAACCGTAAATATGTGATGGGTTAAAGAGTCCATTTAATTTTCAATAATATAATTATATGATTAATGGTTTTATTTAAAAATAATTTTTATAGATTTAGGAATTACCACACTTCTCTATATAAGAACATGTGTAAATATACTTACTTTATATGTAGATTTTCTTTAATTAATAAATATAATTCACAATCCCATATTTTTCTAAAAATAATGAGTATAAATTTTCATTATTTACAATTGCACTGGAATTAACATTTACAAATCCTTAAATATAAATAAGCTGATAATTTATTCATGCAGTCTTTAATTGTTATGTAAAACCGTAATTGTTAATACAAGATACAATCTTTCTAAAAAATAATCCATTAAATGATGAAAGACTATATTAATCTATAATATTAAGTAGTAATACCAAGCGTTAGACATATATCATCGATAAATTTCTACCCATAAAAATTCTCAAACTATTAAAGATGGATATTATAACCAAAAAATTAAAATTATTTGATCACATAATCACCCTGGATAAATTAGAATATTTATCACCAAAAAGTATTAGTAAATATTCAAGTATACCAAATATATAGCTTCCTAAATCCCATAACCTCCATGATATGTTACCATTTTCCATAAATAACCTAACTCACCATTACGTCTCAATAAAATCATATATTATTCCATAGTATAAATCATTCTTTATTTCTCAAATAAAATCCCATGGTATTCAATTTACCTTAATCAAATAGGTTTCCAAAATTTGTGAAACTATTTAGAAATAACATTAATCACTTAATCAATAAATCATTTCCAATTTCATGGTTATATATAAAACATATTCTCTCATAATGAACATAACAACTATCAAAAGATATTTTAAATAAAAAAATATAATTTTATACAAACCAGGACATCACATAGGTCGATGGTAGGCGATGCACCCTTATCTCCATTCAATTGTGGGTTCAATTTCAACGGCCTTAATTATGGTGATAGTTTTTCCACCCATCCCATGTTTTTTTACATTTTTATAACAATATTACTATATTACTTGTAAAATTCCTTAAAAGTGAAAAACATCATAAAAATAACATTCAGAAGTTTCAACCATAATGAAGATACCAAACAATTCATTTTGCATCCCAAAATGAAAATTTCCATAATTGCCTCAAAATTTAATGTCTCAAAAAATACAATTAGTCTCATTTAAATTTCATAATATAGACCCTCAATAGGGGTTTCTAAGATACTGATGTTTTGATCAAGTTAAAAATTATAAACCCATGATTTTATTTGTAAATATTATAAATACCACAAAATAGAGCATCATAATCTCTAATGTTGTCTAAACCCTACTTTGATACCTATTATAATGACTAAGAATCCATGCTTTTGAATCAGAATATAAAAACATTAACATTACATTCCTGATATTATTTTTGATAAATATGACCCAATTATTGCCAACAAATATTTCATCGTCAAATAGAAATATTAGATCACTTATATAACCAAGTAAATTTTAGGTTTAGAGTTTTAGATAATAAAGAAAAACTATTAAAGAGTTGGGTTCATAAATAACTATATCATAAATATCAATATTATCAACCACTATACCCATATTTCACAAAAGGACATAAAAATTCTCCATTTGAAATCATTCAGTACAAATTTTAATTAACATCTTTCATCATAACCTGGGGAAAAGAAATCATAAGAGGGGTCAGCTATAATTTTGGAAATGGTAGATATAGTAGTATTAAACCCATGATTATATGAAATAATAGCATGAGAATAAGGGTATGTGATCATGAACACAACAATTGAATATTATACCTTCTATATCAAACCCTAAAATAATAATTCATGAAATAAAACATGGTTGTTCATAATACACGGGATACAAAATAATGAATAACCTCTTCCATGATATCATTACATAGAACATGAAATTATTAAAATAACATATAACATGATATAAACATTATTCAAGGTTAACATCCATGACCATATCATAAGGTGGAAAAGTACCATAGAGGAATTAGGCTAACTACCTATCCCAAAATGACATCTCATGAGTTGAAAACATTACCCAATGCATTAGAGACCTATCCAGGAACACCCATTATAACACTTTCATGAACAATTGTGCCACATATAGAATATAACATAGAGAATATTAATAAGGGTGGCCCATGGAATGAAATTTGTGTGATAATATTTTCATGAAGCATTGCCATAGGGAATATAAAAATCGAATCCAAATAATACATCCTTATTTAAACTGATCATAAACCATTTATTAAAATACGGAATATGGTATCATAAGATACCAACCATAATGGATTATAAAAATAAATAAATTATTTTTACATAGAAAAAAACTACTATAAATTATATTATTGAAAAATTTTGGATTAAAATTACATTTTTTTCCTTGAAAAGAACTTTTTTAAAACATCACATAAATATAAAAGAAAACATTTTACTTCAATAAAAACTTATAAACATGTAAATAAATCTTCAAAACATTAATTTGTCATGAGAGTGTAAAACATACATTCAGACTGTATATGTTAAAAAACATTCCATCCATATTTTGGTTGGAAAAGTCTCAAACAACATTTTTCCGAAGATGAAGAAATATACTTTTGAAAAAAATTAAAATTAGAAAATGAGCAAAAATGTTATTAAACAATTATATGAATATAGTAAAAAACCTTTTTGAAACAATTTATGAAAACATACACATGGAAGAGAAATGAAGTTTAATGGGAACCATTAAAAGATAATTTTTTAAAAAGAATGCCTCTTATAAATAGATGTGAATAAAATATTTTTATTATTTGTAAATATAAATAAAAAAGTTGAAATAAAAAATATAATATTTAAATTGAAATTTACACAAAAGGTATCATGAAAATATAATTAGTAAATGATTATCCTAAATAATGAAACTATAATTAATAAATCCCTTACCACATCATTTCCAGTCGATTCATCTAACCCACAAAAGTAATAATAAAAAATAGACACAATTAATAACATGAATATAAGGAGATTCATTATATGATATATCTTGTGGAATTATATATATTCCACACACAATAAATATGTGATGAATAATATATATATTTTACAGCAGTTAATGTGTGATGAGAAACACTTATCTTAGGTTTCTGTTTTGTGGTTCATAATTTAACCATAAATATAACTGTAAAATGATTTTATAAAATAATTTCAGAAATATATAAATATTAACAATAACTTATGTAAAGTTTTAATAACATCTTATGAATAATTAATTAATAATATTTCATTATTTTTTTGGTTTAGAGTGAGTTCATTTCAGGTTTTCATGATCAGTTCACTTTTTAAAAATTATTGATGTTCTTTTATAATGGTATCAAAACATCAAACTTTTTATGAAATAGTCGTAATGAACCTAGTTTTTTAAAAATGGACCCATATATCATTATTTTTCTTACATTAATATGATTCTTTGTTAAACTATTCATGATAAATGGTTTTTGTATTTTGGCAGTTTTTTTTAATATCACAAACTAGATTCATTTTATTTAATATAATATTTATATATTCACTACATAAGGTGATAAATTTTATTATATACACATTAATATATTATTTAACTATATTAATATTTTCATGACATGGAATTAATGTGATTATGGAAAATGAATAAAAAATTATTCATGGAGACGACTAATCCCCATAACATTGACTATGGATTCAATTTATTGAATACGACGAGGTATTAAAAGGCATGGTTTTAAGATATTATGTAAAAATTATAAAAATACATTATATATATTATTATAGAGTTATCTAGACTTTATTTTAAAAAAATGTTAGATTAAAATTGAAATAAATGAAATTAAGAGTGGTTTTTAAGAAAATTATTTCTTAGGTATCACATCCTTAGACGATACTTAATGACCTTAGAATTGGTCCTTGGGGGAGAAAAAAATATTTTCAGTGGCTAGAGTGTAGAGGATAAGTTATCCTACATAATTTATGAGTTTTATTACTTTTATGTTGAAATTGGGTAATGAGTGGTGGTCTTTATAGTTGAGAACATGTAGGTTTTAGTAATTAAAATAATGATTACTTTCTATTTATATCCAACCACATTAAGGAGGAATTAATTAGGAAGAATTTTTAAGGAAATTAATATATTAATAGATTAATATGGTCAATAAGGTCTTCTAATAAAAATTAAATGTAGCATCTTATATATATTTTTTGTCTTTATGTTTTAAACTTTTACATGTTTCATTTTTAACTATACCGTTGTAAATAATTTTTTTTCATTGGTAACATTGTTTATGTATAAATATAAAATTGAACTTCAAAAATAATATGTAAATTTATATTCAAAATATATAATCCATTTTAAGAATTTCTCTTAATATTAAAGGAAAAATTATATTTAAAAACAATCCCATGAAGACAACAAAAGAGTGTGTTTAAAAGTGAAATAGTCAAAAAGTTTGAAATGTTTTTATGTGTAATTTCAATGTTAAATTTATTAAAATTATCTAAATTGGAGTTATTGATGTATTTTCTAACGAATAAAACATTACATCCAATTTAATGTATAATATAACTATAATAATAAATTATAAGAAAAATATATTATCAATTAGAATTCTTCTTGTTTCATTAGTCATCCAAAAAATTAAACTTTTCCAAAAATACCATAGAATTACCCCAATATACATTTGATTAAAAATTTTCAAAAAAGAGGTTCATTATTTCAAATAAACATTTTAAATGTTTTGAAATTTAGTTTTAAATTTTTTTCTCCATGAAAATATAACAAAATTAAATCTTAGAAAAATATAGCAATCTATACGTAAAATAGTATTTACTCTAAAACAAAACTAAAATAAATATTAAATGAATGTAAATTTCATTGAATAAATAAATAAAATTTCAATTTCAATATTATATACAACTAATAGTGATCAATTTAATTAATTAATATAAAATTCACTTGTGGGAAAAAAGACAATCATTATAAAAAAACATCGATTATGTTCAATTGGATTTTATTTTTATTGATAATTAATTGATAATAAATGAATTCATTTTAGAAACAAGATTAAAAAATATTCTATGATTTATTTAATCTCATTCATTACCAGTATACCTTCAGCTATGTGATAGCTATAATTATTTAATAATAATATTTTAATTTTTTGTTTAACCCTTGTGTTTTATTTAACATAAGCTACATAGTGTTATTTTTAAACACGATGTTTCACGAATAATTATTTTTCAATTTCGTAAAAGTTATTTTAATAATGTAACATACCATATAATCTTGGTGTGTTATAATTATACTTTGAGAAATATATTTATATATATATATAATGGGTTATTTTTTAAGAAGGTCAAAAATATCCATTGTAAGATATATGGATCATATTATGGATAAAATTTGGTTATGTGATGGATGTAATATCTATCCTTGAGAGAACATTAAAAAAATAAATAAAAATAGAAAGTTAAAGGAACAAGGGTCATTATTTATGATATCATGGCATATTCATAGACCAACTTTGAGCAATTTAGAGTAGAGAGAATTAATTTTTTTTTCACAGGGGAGTTACTTCAGTTCATTATTCACAATTATCATGCCTTATACTATAGTTATTATCATACTTTTTAGATTATTTTTTCATTTACACACCTTCCCTCATCCTTATATACAATTGAATATTATTCTATAATCCCTCTTGATTAATTTATTATTTCACATTATGTAGTGGAGATGTTAGAACAAAATAAAGCCTATGTTTAGGAACGAGTATTCTTGTAAAATAATACCACTAATTTTATTATATGTATATTTATGGGAGAGAATTTTATGTGGGATAAATTGATAAAAGGGTATAAATTTTGAGTAATAGTGAATAAATTATATATCCAAGAAGAAAGAAAATGAATAATGAAATAAATTATGATGGATGAATTACTTTCCATATAGGATTTATTTTGGATTAATTTATCTTTCCAATTTCACTAAGTTAAATTTTCTAGTCGTGATGAACATTTTTTGTTTCAAAAAAATGTTTCACTTCTTATCCCAGTTGAGATGTTGTTTGATTAATGATAAAATAAATTTCAACTATGGCAGAATTTGATAATAAAAATTAATTTTTTTTTATTTAGTGTTTTATAAATCATTACATAATAATAATACTTGTTTTGGTTTGATTTTTTAGGAATTAATAATTTAATAGTCAAAGGATTAATGATGGCGAAATTGAAAAATTCATCATTACACATCTTTAATCTAATATACATGACATGTACTCTTTAATGATAGAATTTGTGAACCATTGGACATCCCATGAAATCAATGTTCAAGTCATGAACCATATACATGATGTGAATCTACGTTACACCTCTTTAAAGGCTCTAATTTCAATCCAAATGAGATACATAATGTGAAATCATTGCATAATGTGAGAAAATTAATTTGCGAATCTCACCAATGGAACATGTCGTAGAATATACTAGATCCAAAATATTCAGTTATTATTGTAGATATTAAGTACATGGGATGAAATACAATTAAACTATATGAAATATGTTATATAGAATCTTGTTAATTCTTATATAAAACCTTATTTTTAGTACCCCATGTTTCAAGTAAGTAACTCTTTAATTATGATTTTTATATATATAAAGTATATGGGTACAATTATGGAGAGTTTGGATAAATTTTTAGATATTTTTTAGGGATTTCCTAATGGTACAGGGTTGGGGCACGGTTTAAAAATATAGTGAAACACTTATAAGAAATTTTGAACCCTGGAGCATGGTCAAAAGAGATTGATCACGGTCTGCACATGATATCATCAAACCATGTAGAAGCATATGGGAGACCATACCATGTTTTAAATATATAGTACTGTTATTTTTGGATTAGTTGGAACGCATTTTGGTAACCAGGTGATACAAATATACATGGGTCATCCTTAAGGTCGTGTCTAATGCATGGTTAGTGCATTGTTTTCCAAACTGTGCGACTAAACCACATGTTGTAAGAAACATCCTCCTTTAAAATGGATCTCATGTGTTTTCCATTTAAATAACTCTTTATTCATCCTATACGACCCTAACTAAACATTGTGACCTCTCAATTGTCAAAGATGGTTCTTTTATTGATCTGGATGTAATTTGAAGGCTTCTCTTGGTCATTAGAAGTCATTTCATCATGTTAAGTGATAGTTCTTTGTCATTCGTGATGTTTTTCATAGATCTAATTTTCCATATCTCTTAGTTTCACAATTATATGCCCGTTTTGGGTGGATATAATTATTTTCATGCAAAATAAGATTGTATTTTTCCTTGTTTATGATATTGTAGGATATCTATGGTTGGTTCCTGGGAATTCAACCTGATTTTGTGATGTTTTCTGTGTGGATTATCATTTTTGAAAAAACTCTCTAGCTAGGTAGATTCAATCTCGACTCCTATTGATAGAATTAATTTAATTAATTTCAAATTGATTTAATTTCAAGAAATTTAATGTGAAATTTGTATGAAAAGCATGATATAAATCCTATTTAGGGCTGATTTATGGATTCTGGTGAAATTATGGAAATATGAAAAATTATTGTGAAAAGTTCAATGATTTATTCATTTTAAAAAATTTATTTAAAATATGGATTTTATATTTTTTTGAAATGGAATTTTCCAAAAAAAATCAATAAAATGATGTTCTATTTAAAGGGTTTTTTCATTTTTGGATTGTAACGGGATTTGGGCATACTGGTTGTGTGTGTGTGTTCATATTTGATTTATAGGGATTTATTGAAATATAACCTTGTTCTTGGTGTCAAATCTGTAATGGGACATGGGATATAATTACCTTATGGAAACATGGTAGATCAATAAGAGACCTTTCATGAGTATGGAACTGTCATAAGAAGCATGCATGGTTAGTTGTGGTGAAGTGATAAATTGAATGGATATAAAAAAGGGAACCTGTGAAATAGTTATAATGATTTTTTTGTTTCTTTCATTAGAAAATCATTTTTTGGAATATTGGATGATTTTGAAATTGTTTATATTTAGTTATAAATAATTTTATATATAGTTTAATATAAATTATTTTATATAACTGTTACTAACTTTTATATCCTAGTGGCTTGGGTTGGGAAGTCATTAGGGAAATCATACATGGTTTTAGTGCTCACCCCTTCTTTGGAAAATCTGCTCTTTTGTAGATTTAATCTATCAAGATATGGGAAAAGGTAATATATCACACACCCTTAGCAATAGATCATCATATATGGGTTGTTTGGTGGAGTTGTAGCATGGATCTTGTGAATCACGGAGTCTTGCAGTTGTCTTGAAGCTTTATTTATTTGTATTCCACTATTTACTTTTATATTGTCAAATTCAACTTTGGAACTTGATATTAGTATGATTTTGATAAATTAAATATTTTATTGTCTTTAATTTTTAACATGAATCATATTGTGCTTGTCTATTTAGTAGTTTTGTTCTTAATGTTAAAATTTTACCCCTTATGTATTGAAGTTCTATAGAATTTATTTCCAGCCTTGGGCATCTTCGGGATGTCTCTTAAGGCTCAGTAACATCACACTACCCTATCAAGCCAATGAGAAGGGGTGGGATGATAAAAATGGTATCAGTTTTTTTTATTCCAGAAATCAATTTTAGGCAAGTGGTATCAGTTAGATACTGTACATTTGGAACAAGTTGTCATCAGTTATGTTTGCCTTGAAGTTTAATTCATTCTTGTATATTCCTTTTGTTGGGATCATATAAATGAGTATGATTGTTGGGACATGAAATATAGATCATAAAAAGATGTATCAAAACATTTTATGTTGAACATCATGTTACCAAGGATTTCAATGCTTAAGTTTTTATAAGACACTTTGAGAAATTTTTAATCTCCTTATCATGGTTTTAGCCAACGAGAAAAACATAAAATTTATTAGAGGAATTAGTTCCCACTATGGGTGAATACATAATTTTTTGTATTAATTTTTGAGTTTGTTTAAAATTTTATATTTTTTAAAAATGTTTAATGTTTTTTTCAAATGAATGTTTTCAAAAAAAACTAATAGTGGTGTTTTGAAAATAGATTTATTTTAAAAATTAAGTTGATTTTATTTCTGAATGATTTATCATTGAATTATGAAATTATAGAATGAATTTTAAATATAGTATGATGTGGTTTAATTTTACTTTTATGCCTTTAGTTTTTAGAGAGTGGGAATTATGGCCCTGTTGTTTGTCCAACAACGAACCAAATATATAGAACTGACCATGTGATTGTTGGTGATTAGGTTGTACAATCTATTGTGTAAGGTAGGATTATTTTGGGGGCCTATGATGTAATATTTGTTATCGATTGGTTGAAAATGTTCAAGTCTCTTATCGACTATTATAATAGAACAGTTAGATTCTAGACTCATAATGGGGTCGAGTATCTCTTTATAGGGGAAAGGGTATTAAATATAGGTGCATTTAGATTATTGGCACCAAAAGATGGAATGATCTTATACCAGCTTGTGAAGATGACTTTGGAATAGAAGGAATAAATCGATAATAGCTGTTTTCTAGTAGTGGCGGATTAGTTTCAAGATGTGTTTCCCAAAAATTTCTATGGGGTTCCACTAATAAGGGGAATTTAGTTTACGATTGATCTCCTCCCAAGAGAAATTATTATATCACTTAAATCTCATCGAAATTCCTCAACAGAATTATGGGATCCGAATGTTTAATTAGAAGAGATGGAAATCAAGGGGTTTCATTCAACCTAGCACATCTCTCTAGGGTGAACTGATATTTTTATATAGAGAACATAGAACTCTAAGGCTATGTGTGGAATAGATTGTGCTTAATAAAGAGGTGATAAAGAATATGTATTGAATTCCACACATTTATGATTTTTTCAATCAATTGAGTAGATCATAGTGGTTCTCAAAGATAGGCTTATGCTTAGGCCCTCACCAATTTTGATTTTGGAAGGAGGATTTTCCAAAAACAAACATTTAGAAAAAGATATGGCCATTATTAATATGTGGTAATTATTTTTTGTCTTAAAAATTAACCAATGATCATTATGGAATTGGTGAATCAGATAGTTCAATGATATTTGTATTCTTTCATGGTGGTGCTTCTGGCCAACATATTGGTGTACATGAGGACAAAGGCTGAGCATGAGAAACAATTGGTGATAGTGTAGGAAGTCTTGAGAGAACATTATTTTAATGAAAAATTATAAAAAAAGTTGTATTTTGATACATGAGGTATGTTTTCTGGGATATGTAATTTCAGAAATATTTGTTTTGGTGTATTTGAAGAAGATAGAAGCTATTATCTCTTGGAAACTACTGAAGAATGTATTTGAGATTTGATGTTTTCTTGGTCTGGCTGGTTATTTCTAAATACATTTCCATGAATTCTCATTATTATTTTACCCTATGAGACACTTGGAAAAGAATAATATTCCCATCAAATGTATCAAGAAATTATATAAATCTTTTCAAGTGTTTAAATACCATCTTAAATTAGCACGAATCATGATTTTTTCAGAATCAAGACATGGGTACATGGTGTATTGTGATTCTTTGGGATATGGGTTTGGGTGTGTTCTCATGCAAGAAGGCCACTTTGTTTATTATAGATAAGGAATGTTAAGGGTGAATGGGAAAAACACCCAACACAATATTTGGAGTTAGCTACAGTCATCCATGCCTTCAAGACTTGGTGACATTATCTCTTTGGTGAGAAATTCACTATGTTCATGGATCACAAGATCATGAAGAATATTTTTCTCACAATTATATTTAAATCTAAGGTAAAGAATATGTATTTAGTATTCCCCAATTTTTTTAATTAACATAATTTATACACCCATAAAAGTTAATTTGGTGGTGATGCATTATGAAGAAGTTCGTATTCTCAACGGGGAAAAGAAGCTTCAGATGTATGGCAATTGATGATGGTTTTAATTCACATGCATGTGTAATGTGAATCCAGATATGATGTTGTTGGTCTATTTCCAATTTATCTTTTTTCCTTATTTAGTAAATAAAGTAATGGAGGCATGCACATCTAATGATGAGTTTAATTTAATGAGTTCAAAACACAACAGTGGGTATACTATTTTGGGCTGGAGGATGGATGAGAGTTCGGTGTTGTGGTTCAAGAATCAGCTTGTCATACCTTTTACTTTTCAGAAGAAACTTATTCGTGCTTACCACGATTAAAGATGTTATATACATCGATGATTATAAAATATTTTTAAGGAATTGAAAGTATATTTTGACTGGATCATCATGAAAAAAATGTTGGATGGGCTTGTTTCATGATTCTTATCCTTTAAACAAGTTAAGGAAGTGCATAACAGACAATTTGGTATGTTATATTCTTTACCTATTCCCATGTGGAAATTGGATTAAATATATATGGATTTGTTAATAGGTATACCAATAATGGTTTAGAAACATAATTCTATATGGGAGATTGTGAATTGGCTCACTAAGTGGGCTAATTTAATTCCAATTTTTGAAACTCGTATGGTGGCGGATCTTATAAAAATATATATCAGGGAAGCATTAAAGGGACATGGAATACTAGTTTTTATTGTTTCAAACAAATATCCAAGGTTCATGTATTGTTTCTAGAATTATTTAAAGAAATCCCTTGGGAATAATTTGACTATTAGTACATTGTATCATCCTAAGATGGATGTGAATTATGAATGTACAATACAAATGTTGGAATATTTGTTAGGGTATTTTAAATGGATTTTGGGGGATCATGGAAGATCAAGTGCTGTTAGTGGGGTTCTCCAATAAAAATATCTATCAGTCCTTGATACATATGGATTTGTTTGAATCTCTGAATGGTTATTCTTTTCATTATCCGCTTTTATTAGTGTTAAATGGTTTGAATTCACAAGTTGGACTGATTCATGTCTAGGAGACAATAGATAATACTATCTTAATTATAAAAAGAATGTTTATGGCTAAGATTCGTTAGAAATATTTTGTGGATCATTGTTGCTAGATTTTTTCGTTCACAGAGACTAATCATGTGTTCTTGAAGATCTATGAATGGATTTTATATAGACATTTTGGGAAGTGTGGAAGGTTATCTCCTCGATATATATTAACTTTTGAGAAACAAGAATGGGTTGGTGAGGTTTCAGAACATTTAGAATTACCACCATTGTTTATTGTGGTGTATAAAGTGTTCCATGTATCTTAGTTGAAAATGCATTTTCTTAAACATAACCATGTTATCAGATGGGATCATGTATTCCTCAAGATATATTCTTCTTTGGTACATATCCTAGTGTGGATTGTTAGTAGGAATGAGAAGCCTTGTAAGAAAAAGGCTTCAGTCTTGTGCAGGTTTGGTGGAAAAATTATAAAGTTCAATAAGAGACTTGAAAGATAATAAAGTAAATTAAAGGGAAATGGTCATAAATCATTCTAAACTCTAATGGGTTTATACTTTTTGGATAAGGAAAAACCAATGCTGTAGAGGATTTAGTACCACTAATTTCAATTAAGAACCCCTTTAATTATGGTTTTAATGAATATAAGTACATGGTTATTGTTTAGGAGAGTTAGGATTACATTTGGAGTTTTTTGATAGACCATATGTAGTTGAATGGTTTGATATATCCAAGAAAAACCTAAAATAAACCATTCATAGTGAAATAGGGGAATAATGGAAGGCACACATGATGCACACAGTTTGTCAAAACTATGAAAAAGCCTTGAGGAAAACATGTCGTGTTGTGAAATTATTGGACAATGAGCATTTTCAAGGATAGTGCATGGTTTGGTAACTGAGTGAGCCAACCATTCGGGGGGTATATTTAAGGTAGTGTCTAATGCATGGTTAGTGCATGATTTTCCTATTTGTATTACTAAACCTTTCACAAAAAGAAACAAACTCCTTAAAATTGGATCTCACTTGATTTCCCATTAACTCACTTTTTTCCGTCTATGCACCCTAACTCATTAAATTTCTCCCTCAAAGGAAAACTATGTTTTTTCAATTGATCATGTGGTGATTCCAAGGCTTTCCTTGGTGATTAGAAGCTATTTACTTTCATTAAGTCATCATTCTTCATTGTTCTTAATGTTATTATTAGATCTACATCCCAAACTGTATTTGATTCTTATATATACTCCCACTACATGTTTATATAATGTTATAAAGGTCATATATGTTTATATTAGGCATTATTTATGATAGGGGAGGGAATTTAGGTTGGTTCGTGGGGATTCAACTCAGTTTTGTAACATTTTTCATGTCATTTATCATTTCCGCAAAAAATATCGTGGTAGGTGGATTCACTCTCCACTCCTCTTTATATAATTGATTTTATTAGTTTCAAATTGGATTAATTTAATGAAAGTTTTAATTATGTAGATACGAAAATGATGATATAAATCATTTTTATTGATGATTTATTGTTTTCTGGTGTAATTGTGTAATTGAAGTAAATTATTGTGTAGAGAGCTTTGATTTTTTGATTTTAAAATGTCTATTTTAAAATATGGATTTTGAGGTTCTTTATATGGATTTTAGGAAAAAATTCAATAAAAATGTATTTTTTTAATGTGCTTTGTCATGTCTGGATGGGAATTGTTTTTGGGCATACATGATGTCTGTTCATATTTCCTTTATGATGCTAGGTTGAAATATGACCTTGTGCTCAGGGCCAAAGGTGTAATGTAACATGGGATATAACTATCTAGTGATGACTTTGTAGATCGAGGAGATACCACACATGTATATAGAACTGTCAATACAAATCATGCATGTATGGTTATAGGGATATGAGAAATTTAATGTTTTTTCCATATGGAACTTCTGAAATGGTTTTAAAGAATTTTTTGGTTCCTTTAGATGAAAATTTATTTTTTTGGAAAAATTGTTGATGTGGAATTTTTTTAGATTTAGGTATGAAAAGTTTAAGATATTGTTTTATATGATATTTTATATATTTTTTCATAAATTTTAAATCCTAGTGTCATGAGTAGTGAATTTATTTTGTAAAACCTAATAATATTTAGTACTCACCCCTACATTGGAACTTTGGTGATTTTAGAGATATCGCCTACCAAGATATGGGAAAAGGTAAATTATCACACACATTTAGCACTAATTCATGATGCTTGTGTTGTTTGGAGGAGTTTGAAAATTGTGTTTTTCAATCATGGAGTCCTGTGGTTTCCATGGAGATTTATTATTTTGTCCTCTGCTATTTAATTTGATATTATAGTCTACCATTGTGGAACTTGATTTATGTATTATTATGATAAATGAAATGTTTGTTTGTTTTTCATGGTTATCATGAATCATATAGTGTTTTTTTGGTAAGTTGTTTTATTGTTAATGGTAAATTCTTCTCCCACATGTAATGAAGACCTTCGTCATTTATTTGCAGCCTTTGGTGTCTTGGGGGAGTTTCATAAAGCTTTGTAACGTCTCACCCTCCTCACAAGTCAATGAGAAGGGGCATGATGTTACAAAAACCATTTACTTTCCATGTAACCTTATAAGTCTATATATATAGTTACCCTAACATGTAATAGATATTTTAATACCTAAACTTCTTTTCTCCATTATTCCTCATTTCATTCTCATTTTATTCCAATTTTTTCATATTTACTTCTTTTTATATTTTTAAAATTCCACTATTACTGCATTCCATTTCAAGACATGATTACTGTTAATTTATCT
Organism: Viscum album; assembly: GCA_963277665.1. Classification (NCBI taxonomy): domain Eukaryota; kingdom Viridiplantae; phylum Streptophyta; class Magnoliopsida; order Santalales; family Viscaceae; genus Viscum; species Viscum album. The sequence goes on from OY728140.1 coordinate 1,767,600,512, forward strand.
TTTAGTACTTGAATCCATCTTTATTTTTGTGAAACTTTGATTCCCACTATTTTCTTTTTTTATTCCATAAATATATATTTTAATAGAATTAGATGATTAAAATTGTATATTTCCTTATTTTGAATTCATTAATCATTATATCTACATTTACATATTTCTCTAAACAATCAATTAATGAAATAATCTGTGTGTCACACTCTTAGTGTTAGTGGTCCAAATTAGTGGAATGTTATAGTGTAATCAAACTATGAGTCAAGACATTGTAACCTAATAGTGAGTAATTGGGATAAAAATAATTCTTAATCACATTAATTTTCAAATACCTTATCCATAAAAAGATAAATTTATGTAACTTAACCAAATTTGAGTTAAATAGGATTCAAAAAATTTCCTACGATATGTTTATCCTAGAATCCATGCTTCTTTCAATTTGTTTTTCAATTATCTCTGGATAGAGGATAAGTTTTTATCCATGGTAGATCTAATTGGTTTGAAAAATACTAATTGTTGAACTTTATGATCACTTTGAAACATAAATTTTAGGTATATCCAAATATAGATTTAGGTTTAACCTTTTTACTAAACCCCAATATTGAACTTGAACCCTTATTTTCATATGATTAAATCCCATGCCTTATAGTTTTTATAAATCGAAAAACTGAGAAAGACATTATGAGGAATCATATAAAATTTTTTTGACTGGTAATTTTCTTTTTCATATGATTTCCTTGTGGGTTTTACCTCATACTAACACTATTTTACTCCTTTGTTTTCATTTGTAATTTAGGAAATATAAATTTTAATATGTTTAATGGTCATTTGTTATCAATGACACTATATGGGCAGGTCACATTCACAGTAAAAATGATTAATAATTATTTATACATTGAAATGTAATGAATATTATTTTTCAATTTCAACACTTCACTCTCTATACTTATTTCATTATATGTAATTTTTTCAAGTGTTGTATGTGATAAAAAATATGAAATGTCAATTTCTAGTTCCGAAGGCCTTATTTCACTCAAATTCTTTTGTTTTGGCTAACAAAAGTGTTCCATATGAATGTTTTGTCATGGGATTCCTTCTATATTTTTAATATTATGTTCACATTCCAGCTCCATTGATTAGTTTTTCTATTTTTTGTATAATTCCACTAATCAGTGTTGATTGAAGTTTCTATTCCTCATATATTAGCCTATTTTTTATTATTTTCCAAATATTTTTAAAAAAATATCAAAAATCACCAAATAATATACGCAGTTACATTCTTGGAAATATAAATAAACTATGTAATAAAAAGAAATTCATTTAATATCCCAAATAATATGTATAAAATGTATGTATTAGTAGGATTTACTTGTTAGTAGATTATATTGACATAATAATCCTATGTTCTTTATTCTTTGATATTATTTCCAACCAAATACTAAAATTAAAATGGATTGGATAATGTATAAAAAATTATAATAAATCACTATTTTAATATGAAAACACATTCCTAATGTTCCATCTCATATTAAACCATCAATGTAAACTTTGATATTATTGATTCAAACACAATATAATGGGAAAAACATAAAAATTATTTAGTTTAACATTTTTTTATATTTTCATTTTCTTATTTAATTTTATAACCTTAATATGTATATATTTATTCCAAAAATTGAATTATAATCATTATTTATGGTTTTAAAATTTCTTGGGATAAAAAAGGAATACCCACTAGATGTTTCAAACTAGGGTCACCAATTGTAGATTTAATTTATACTCAATCACCCATTATCAGTGATATTACCCTAAGGTCATGTTCACACCTTATGTGTGTGGTATTTTTGTTAATAGTCATCAGTTGTTTAGAATATTATATTGGTGTCTTGGAATTATGTTAATTTAAAGAAGATGTTACTTGGATATATTCATTTATGCTTTTAATATTATTAATAAGGATGAAATTTAATAGATATTGAGTATTGATAGAGCTAAAGATTTATTTATTCTAAATGGTGTTATTTCTATTGAATAATTTTTTAATAGACGACCCATCAAGTCAAATGTTTTTTCGAATACATTGAGTTTAATTTTGAAAATTCGTTAGACGATTTAAATTTTTATAATATTTTGAATCATTTTTTGATAATAAAATATGATAAAAACATTAATAAGTATCTTCATTGGGTATTCTTACAGTGTATTTGATTGGAATGTTTCTGATAGAGTCTAATAGATTATAAATTTAGAGAAGATTTTAAATCATTAATAGGGTAACGAGTTTGTTTAAGAGTGTCTAAAGGGAAAAAATAATAATATGAATGGACTTATTTTTTTAGAAAAATATTGGAACCACAATTTTTTCTAATTACATTCCTAGTTACATCAGATAGTGAATGATTAGACAATGAATGTCAGATGATGTAAGGAGATTTATTTCTCAATGATCAATATAAAATGAATTGTAGATATAATTTATGCTATAAATTAGACGAAGAAAATACTTTGAGAAATGGAGGTGTTTAAAGAAAATGTTCATGTGTCTTGGTGAAATATGTTTTAATGAATGATGATTTTAGGCTAAGGTTACTAGATAGTTCATTTGGATAAGACCACAAATAAAAAATCGATATAAATTTATCCCATAGAGAAGTTTTATGTACGTCTTCAATGAATTTGAATCATATGGGAATTTTTTAAATGAAATATAGATGAATATTTATAATTTTATCAGATATAAGATATTTTTGAAATTCCATGATGATATTTTTTCTAATTAAGTAATAAGATAGCGGTTTTAGAATGATGTCATTAGACAGAAGCTTTAGAAGGACTAGATAGATGATTTGAAATAAATTCATTGGACAAAAGAAACATTTTAATATAATAATATCAAAATTTTTATATGTAATATTTGGATGAAAAATAAATTTGATGAAGCTTCAATAAGTTGTTTTCCAAAAAAACATCAAACATACAATTTTGTGAAAAAACATCAAATCGATATCTCCATGATATGTATTAAGATAAATTATTATAAGAAATCAGATATAGTATTTCAATTTCATCAAATAGAGTTCTAAGAACTCAACATAAATGGGAATCATAGAATACCTCCCATAGTACATCAGACCTAGAATACTAGAAGATAACATCTAATTTCATTGAATAAACAAAATATGATGAACATTGTGAAATAATCTAGTAGAGGAATGAAAAAAATCGTTGAGGATAATTTTACCATAAAAATTATTTCCATATAGAGACGTTCCATTGAAGAAGTGTTAGATGGAGGGGTAAATATCTTTCTAATATTTATTAAATAACATTTATAATGGATATTCTGATATGTACATTCAATTATTAAATATTCACGATGGAATGATTGTTATTCTATACATGGATTTATGAGGTTTCATTTGATCACTTATTCTTTGATTTAATGAATTTTCCAATAATGGGTTTTGACTCCTATCTTTTAAATATTTTGAATGTCTTAAAACATCCACTTATTTTAGGGCGATATTAAATACCGAAGTCTGACATTCAAATTTTACTTTTTCAGTTCTTTCATATTTCTCTACAAAAAATATCCCTTTATAAATTAGAGTAATTTAACTATGATAATGGTGATTATGTTGTTAGTACTCGATTAATTATTTCTATGAATATTATTGAATAATTGAATTGTTTTATTGAAGTTCCAACTATAACGATCAACAATTTATCCACTTTGGTTTATGGTATCTTACATTAAGGTATTATAAAATGAAAGAGGTATTGAATGGAGGGGAAGCGGTACACAGTTTAGTAATGATTTTTACAATGAACAGAATAAGGGATCAAAGAAAATAAAATCAATAATATTGGTATAACATGTGAATTATTTTATGAATATGGATTAAGATAATATGTATATAAATTTGATGTGAAGTATGTAACGACCAAAAGTTTCATTAATGGAAATCCCTCTTGATCTTATTAAATGTCTCTTTATATAAAATGTTTTATAAAATTTCAACTTCTTTGGTTTTATGATAAGAGTTGTGACCGTTACTTTTCTAGTCGTTGAACAGTGATCACATGATTAGTATAAATATAAGGCTTTAACGAACCCAATTTTACTCAGACAAAGGAAGCGATGGCCTCATCCAGTAGAATTGCCCCATAAAAATCCCATTTGTCAGAGATCAGAAAAGAGGTGGCGTCCTTGGGCTTCGCCCTTGACCATGCCCAAGCTGAGCTTCATTATGTCAAGATTGAACGTGACCCTCTACGGGAAAAGTGGAGGTTGATTGAAATTACCACTCGAGTGATGTTATTCGAGCCACCCCAAGAGTCTGTCACCATCGCACACCTTACCCTTAGGTTTTATGCGACTGTTTTAAGGGGTTATGTAACAAATAAGTTGTACTATGTTCATGTACATCATTTTTTATATAATAATGAATATAATTTCTAGTCATTTTTGATACATTGTAAATAGTTTTTAAAGTACAAATGATGTTTTTTTAATATTTAATAAAGAAATATATTTTTTAAAATTTAGGGATTTTTTAATTAAATAATATTTTAATAAAATAATAATATTATTATTAAATTAATTTTTATTAAATATAAATGATCTTATAATTTTATGAATGCAATTAAAATTTTTATTATGGTTTGAAAGACATTTCTGTCAAAACCTGTGAATTTTTGATAAATTTTTGTTTTTATTTTAAAAGTGAAAATCAACATATTTATAAGTTTTTTTAGATAAAATAAATGTCATTTCTAGAATCAGGACGTCGAAATTATCCAATAGTGAATTTTTCATAATTTTCAGAGACAGTAAAATTTTTGGGTAAAAATTAAATATCATTCAAATATATAATGTGTTTTATGACATCATAATGACCCAATGGTGATTTAATAAAATACCATAATCTATATGTTCGGCCAATATATGTTTTATCATTAAAATAATGTGATTTTTGGTTTGTTTGACTTACTTTTCAAAGCATTAATGGACCCCTCAAGACATATTCAACACTTTGCCTTTTTAAATTAATTTTTTTGGGAGTGTGACTCACCTCCACATAATAAACCTTATTATTTTAAGATGTTCGGACTTGGGCCATATAAAATATTGTTTTCCTCTTCCCTTTTCCAAAAACCATGGGATGGTTTGTGGTTTGGATTAATTTAATGTAAGGGGACCCAAACCTAAATAATAAAGAATTCCCTCACCTTTCCTATATAAACCCACCCAAGCTACCACTTCCACCTCACTAAAAGCCCTTGGAGTTCGCCCAAAATCTTCCCTACATTCTCTAGAATCCTCCCAAGGTGCCCCAAGCTCCCAATAGGCCTCTCTCAAGCCTCTCTCTAGCCTTTGGAAGCACGCTTCCAAGTAAGGGTTTTTTCTTCCATTCTCATTTTTTGTCATTTTTCTTTAAGTTTTATTGCCCTTTTAATTTCAATTATGAATGTTGGGGTATGGTTACGAACCTCACCCATACTTCCCTCTTATTGTTGGAATGATGGGAGACTTTTTTCTCTCTCATTTAATGTCTCCAATGTACACCCGTTACTATGCCGAAATTCCGAAAGGCACTTCTCCCTCCTCATTTACATTCACACAATACTTTTGAATCACGAAACTAAATTCCATTACAATTGTTGGGAAATGTATCTATATAACCTCCTTAATTTCCATTACATTTATATATGATGAGGAACCCCTTTCTCTCTCATCAACCTATTTTATGAATTGTTATGTCATGCCGTTACGCTGCCGAAATCACATCGATTTTCTAAGCCAATGTCATTGTGTAGTGAATATCGTGCCGATTTCTCCATCAAGGGTATTCACCATTATAAACATTTACTTATTGATTGTAAAGTTTCATGTATGAATTCCACATTCCTTTATCTTAGAATAAATGATTATGTTTTATGAATCCATGTTTTATGATCCATGTGGGACACTTATGCATGAAATGAAATGTTTAAGAAGGGTGCGCCCTTATAGCACTCTAATGCATTGGGTAAAGTATAGTATCATGATACGTCATGTGAAATGAGTGTTGACTAATGATAATTCAAGTGCAACTAGGGTTTACTCGTTCTTCATATGCAATGAGGTTTTACTCATGCTTTATGTGCAATGAGCCTTGGCTCATGCTAATTCCATGTTAAGTGTTGTTGCCACATTTCCATGTTATGATTATCATGCTTTATCATGCCTTTATGTTCTTGTTTCTTTTATGCTCTATTGATATGCCTATTGTCTAACATGTATTTTACTCATCATGTTATTCCATGTGTACTCCATCACTGGGCTTTATAGCTCACCCTTTTATTATGCATGTCATCAGGTTATCCCATGAAATGCTAAGTACAAGGGAATGTATTGGTCTTGTAAAGGATGTTTTCAACAAAGATGTTGTATTTAATGTTTCAAGTTTTTATGTAATGATCATAAGCCCCAAAGACCCTAAAAATATCGATCTTATTTGTTGTATGAAGTAGTGTTTTATGTAATAAATCATGTTTAATTTGTAATAAAAAGCAGGGTTGTCATAGTTGGTATCAGAGGATAGGTTTAGTTATTTTTGGGATTAGGAAACCCTAGAAAAGCCTCATATACAAGACTATGTATAATAAAAACATCCATAAGTTTTGGTAAATACTATGTAATGGTTTATGAAACAAATAAATCCCTGTCTGGATACGATCCGGTAGAGGCGGCTCTGGCACAGATGTATCCTAGGGGTAAAAACCGAAAATACCGCTTTGAGCTAGACTCGAACGGGAACTGGTGCACGAAAACGGGCCTTGCTGCACTCTTGGTTATGACACTCCCGAGGGACATGTTTTGATAAATTCACAATCTTAGTATGAACCCTTATTAAAGGAAAAATGCCCCTAAGAATATATGTTAGAAAGTAGATCATCAAAAGCCTAGATTGAAACTTATAGACTCATGAGTTAATGAAATTAAAGTTTATTTATAAATCATCAACTTTTGTATTTGGATTACCCTTGATGTGTTACCCCAAACTTTCCTTTTATTCCAGCCAATGGCCAGTAATATAAGGACTCGGTATAACAACCGTTGTGAAGATCAATTTGATTATTATACTAATGAGATTCCCAATCCAATGGGATCGGGAATTGCGAACTTTGTCACGCTTCTCTCTCACCTAACTCAAGTTTTGAATAGAAACATGGGTCAAGAGGAACGTTCAACCCCCCCCCCCCTAAGAAAGAACAAGTCTCTATCAAGAGATTCATGAGACAAATGCCTCCTTCTTTTATTGGATCATCTGATCCCATGATTGCTGAACAATGGATCAAATCCATTGAAAAGATATTCTCCATCCTCCAATGTTCTGAACAAGAAATGGTTCTCCTGACGGCTTCTCGTATGGAGGGTGAAGCTGATCAGTGGTGGACATTGATCAAAAATATGAAGCCTGTGGAGGAGATCGAGGCTTTGGAATGGAAGGAATTCCGGAAGATGTTTTTCGACAAATATTTTCTACGCACCCTCCAGCTTAAGATGGAAAGGGACTTCCTTTCCCTCAAGAAAAAATATGAGGAATCCGTTGGAGTGTACGAGGAAAACATCACAAGGATTGCATGATACATTTCGGGCTTTGTCGTTTCCCTCGAATGCAAGGTTGTCCACTTCTTTGGTGGGCTGAAGCCTTGCTTGCAGAAAGCATTATCGATCCGTGACTTTGACAGCTATGAGGAAATTGTCCGATGTGCCCCCAAGGATGAAATGGAGATCGAAGAATCACAGGGGTATCATTGGGATAAGAAGCGTAAGGTGTCCTTCAATGCTAGTGGGCCGATGGATAAATCCAATGGTGCTACGAAGTTCTAGCACCCCACTTGGCAAAAGTGCGGAAAGAAGCACACTGGAAATTGCCTTAAGGGGACGAGAGAATGCTTCAGGTGTGGAAGAGAAGGGCACCTAGCCGTTAACTATCGGCAAGAAGGACCCGCGACTGCGACAAAGGAGAGGAATGCTCCGTTCGAACCTCAACGCGTTGTTCAATGCTATAAATGAAAAGAACCGGGACATTTTTCAAATCAGTTCCCTAATCCAAGGGTTATCGGAGGCAACCAACAACCTCCAAGACAGCAAGGAAGAGATTTTTCCATCACTTCTTCCGAAGTGAACCCCGACAATGAAGTGGTGACAGGTACGCTAGTTATTCATTCATGAATAGCGAATGTACTTTTTGATTCAGGTTCTACGCATTCTTTTATATCTCGAAAGTTTAGTAGAACAATCCCAGCACCACCACAAATCATGGAAGTAAAGATGTTGGTGAGTTCGGAAAATGGGGCAATCATTGCATCCCATGAATATAAGTCCTCCCCTGTTATAATCTGTGGATTTACATTCCCAGAGAACCTCATCATACTCCCACTGGGGGAATTTGATGCAATTCTTGGCATGGATTGGCTTTCCTTATATAGAGCCAACATAAATTGTCGGGAGAGGTAAATCACACTCCATATGGAGAATCGACCACCGATTATTTACAAGTGTCAAGAAAAAGATGAATCTACTTTAGCTCCATCATCTCAGGAATGGATATTACATCCATATGAGCACGCGTATCTGGCTCAGATGATTGAATCCAAGGAAGAAACCATCCTTGAAGAAATGCCTATTGTGAGGGAATTCACGGAAGTGTTTCCCGAGGAACTGCCTGGTCTTTCTCCTAGAAGAGATGTTGAGTTCTCAATTGAACATATACCTAGGGTGTTACCAATATCCAAGAATCCATATAGAATGGCTATTTTTGATCTTGAAGAGCTGAAGAAGAAACTATAGGAGAATCTGGATAAAGGGTTTATACACCCAAGTGCTTCACCATGGGGTCCACCAGTCCTCTTCGTTAAGAAGAAGGATGGGTCAATGCGGATTTGCATCGATTATCGTGAACTTAACATAATCAAGATAAATAACAAGTATCCTCTCCCATTAATTTATGACTTGTTCGATCAGTTGCGTGGAGCACAATACTTATCCAAGGTGGACTTGCGGTCGGGATATTATCAAGTAAGGGTGAAGAAGGAAGATATCCCCAAGACTACTTTTCCTACAAGGTACGGGCACTATGAATTCATAGTAATGCCTTTAGGACTCACCAATGCTCCAGAAATATTCATGGACTTGATGAATAGAGTCTTTAGAGATTACCTTGAAAAATTTGTGGTAGTCTTTATAGATGATATTCTAATATACTCTAACACCAAGGAGGATCATGAAGAGCATATAAGAACTGTAATGGAACTTTGCGCAAGGAGAAGCTCTATGAAAAGTACAACAAGTGTGTGTTCTGGTTGAAGGATGTCTCATTCATGGGCCATATCATCACAAGCAATGGGATATCTGTGGATCCCTCCAAAACAGATGCAATTGAGGGATGGCTGAGGCCAACATCGGTAACCGATATCCTTAGCTTCTTGGGGTTAGCTGGATATTATCGACGATTTGTGAGGAATTTCCCACGATTGTCCAACCCTCTTAACAAGCTAACTCGAAAGGGAGTAAAGTTTACTTGGAGTGATGAATGCAAATAAAGCTTCAAGGAGTTGAAAAAGAGGCTTATCATTGCACCCATGCTCACTTTAACCACAAGTGGGGAGATTTTTGTGGTATTCAGTGATGCTTCGAAGAATGGCTTAGGATGTGTGCTGATGCAGAATGATAAAGTGATATCCTATGACTCAAGGCTCTTGAAAATCAATGAGCTAAACTATCCAATGCATGATCTGGAGTTGGCGGCTGTGATGTTTGCCTTGAAAATCTAGCGGCATTATCTCTATGGAGAGAAATGTGAGATATATATTGACCACAAGAGTCTTAAATATATATTAACACATAAAGAGCGTAATATGCACCAGAGAAGATGGATAGAGCTCATCAAGGATTATGACTATTCAATAAATTACCACCCTGGGAAAGCAAACAAGGTGGCAGATGCCCTAAGTAGAAAGGATCCAGCGATTCTATCAATGTTGAGAATTGAGAAGGATCCAATCTTCTTAGAATTGATAAAGATGGATGCGGGAATCATAAAGAAGGGAAGATCATCAATCATTTCACAAATGATTGCTCAGCCATCTCTTTTGGAAAGATTAAAGGATGCTCAAAAAGATGATGTGGGAATTCAAGAAAAAGTGGAAGCTATCAAAAAGGGAAAATCCTCGGAGTTTAATGTTAATGAGGAAGGAACTGTGCAGTTTGGGAAAAGACTATGTATTCCATCAAGTCTGGAGCTGATGAAGGAACTCTTAAATGATTCAAATAGTTCAAGTTTCTCTATTCACCTAAGGAGCACAAAGATGTATCGAGATCTCCGAGAAAACTTTTGGTGGGATAATATGAAGAAGGAGATAACTAAATATACATCAAAGTGCCTGGTGTGTCAGCAAGTGAAGGCAGAGAGGCAGAAGTCTAAGGGGATGATGCAACCATTGCCCATACCATAATGGAAATGGGAAAACATCACCATGGACTTTGTCACCGGACATCCATAGACGTCCAAGGCAACAATGCAATCTGGGTTGTTGTGGATCGTCTTACAAAGACTGAACACTTCATTTCTATTCGAGAGGATTTCTATTTGAATGAACTGGCATGGATATATATTAGGTAAGTGGTAAGGTTGCATGGAGTACCACTATCTATTGTGTCTGACCAAGATCCAAGATTCACCTCTATGTTTTGGAGGAGTCTTCAACATGCTCTGAAAACTGATCTGAACATCAGTACGGCCTATCATCCTCAAACGGATGGCCAATCCGAGCGGACTATCCAAACACTTGAGGATATGTTGAGAGCATGCTCAATGGAATTTAAAGGAGGATGGGATCAACATCTTCCTTTGGTTGAGTTCTCTTATAATAACTGTTTCCACTCGAGCTTCCAAATGAAACCATATGAAGCCCTGTATGGGAAATGGTGCAGAACACCGGCATATTGGGATGAGGTCGGTGAACGTAAGCTTCTTGGACCAGAAATAGTCGAAGAAATGGTGGAGAAGGTGAAAACCATTTAGCAGCATATCAAGGTAGCCCAGAGTCGACAGAAGAGTTATAAAGATAATCGTCGACGAGACCTTGAGTTTAAAGTTTGAGACATGGTATTTTTACGCATTTTTTCGTGGAAGAAGGTCATGAGGTTTGGAAAGAAAGGGATGTTAAGTCCAATGTACATCATCCACTTTGAGATTCTTGATCATGTTAGGGTCGTGGCCTATCGACTAGCACTTCCACCTACTATGGCCAAAGTTCATGATGTCTTTCATGTATCCCTCTTAAGGAAGTACATACCGGACCCTTCACATGTACTCTCTTTCGAGGTGGTACAATTGGAAGATGATCATTCTAATGAGGAGAAACCAGTGAAGATGTTAGATCATAGAGAAAACGTTCTACAAAATAAGACAATTCCCCTCATCAAGGTGTTGTGGGGAAACCACAAGTTTGAAGAAGCAAATTGGGAGTCGGAGGATATGATGAAGTTGGGTTACCCCCATTTGTTTTAGTGTGGGAAAAGGAAAATCTTGAGGGTGAAATTTCTTAAAGGGGGAATATTGTAACGACCCAAAGTTTCATTAATGGAAATACCTCTTGATCTTATTAAATGTATCTTTATATAAAATGTTTTATAAAATGTCAACTTCTTTGGTTTTATGATAAGAGTTGTGGCCTTTACTTTTATAGCTGTTGAACAGTGATCACATGATTATTATAAATATATGTCTTTAATGAACCCAATTTTACTCAGACAAAGGAATCGATGGACTCATCCAGTAGAGTTGCCCCATACGAAGCCCATTTGTCGGAGCTCAGAAAAGAGGTGGCGTCCTTGGGCTTTGTCCTTTACCAATCCCAAGCTGAGCTTCATTATGTCAAGCTCGAACGTGACTGTCTACGGGAAAATTGGAGGTTGATTAAAATTACCACTTGAGCGATGTTATCTGAGCCACCCCAAGAGTCTATCAGCATCGCACACCTTACCCTTAGGTCTTAAGCGGCTGTTTTAAGGGGTTATGTATCAAATAATTAGTACTATGTTCATGTACATTATTTTTTGTATATAATAATGAATATAATTTCTCGTCATTTTTGATACATTATAAATAGTTTTTAAAGTACAAATGTTGTTTTTAGTTATTATTTAATTAAGAAATATATTTTATTAAATTAAGCGATTTTTGAATTAAATTATATTTTAATAAAATAATAATATTATTATTAAATTAATTTTTATTAAATATAAATGACCTTATAATTTTATTAATGCAATTAAAATTTTTATTAAGGTTTGAAAGCCATTTCTGTCAAAACCCGTGAATTTTCGATAAATGTTGGTTTTTATTTTAAATGTGAAAATTAACATATTCATAAGTTTTTTTAGATAAAATAAAGGTCATTTTAGGAATCATGACGTCGAAATTATCCAACGGTGAATTTTTCATAATTTTCGGAGACAGTCAAATTTTTGGAAAAAAATTAAATACCGTTTAAATATATAATGTGTTTTATGACTTCATAATGACCCAATAATGATGCAATAAAATACCATAATCCTTATGTTCAGCCAATATATGTTTAATCATTAAAATATTGTAATTTTGGGTTTGTTTGACTTACTTTTCAAAGCATTAATAGACCCCTCAAGACATATTAAACACTTTGCCTTTTTAAATTAATTTCAATGGGAGTGTGACTCGCCTCCACATAAGCAACCTTATTATTTTAAGAAGTTCGGACTTGGGCCATATAAAATATTTTTTTCCTCTTCCCTTTGCCAAAAACCATGGGCAAAAACTGTAACACCCCAGGAAAATAAAGAATATGACATTTTCATATTTATCCATATTTTTGAATAAAATATTAATATGACTTTAAAGGGGATGCTATGCTCGATGGCGTACCCAACACGCAACAACGAGTTTCTTGGGAATCTTACATTGCACTCTAATAATAAAATAATATTATTTTAAATGGTAGTTAACATGTAGCCATTGTATTGGCAGGAATGGATATAAATAACTAAAATATTATTATATATGTTTTTAAATGTTTTTACATTTATCCAATAAAAGATAAAGACTTAAAATACGGAAAGAATTCAATTTTAGGCGTATATGCCCTAGTTTTCACTAAAGGTTCACTTATCGCCTTTTGGTGGCGAACCGTCATTAAATATAGTTTTGTTCACTCTTATACATTCTATTGGACAAAATAAAACTCTTCTTAAGAATCAGTACATCAAAATTTACTTTGTGTAAATTTTTGGTATCTTTCCGATAAAGTTCCTTTTTTTAATGAATAGTGTAAAATGTTGTATTTTAATTAAAAACCTCTATTTAATCTAATTTATTTATATGATTATATTATCTTTTGAATTTGTTTTAAAGTGAAATTAGAATATATTTTTACCATTAAATCCAATAGTGGGCATTGGAATTAATTTCACTTTGAAATCAGACTTAAACTAGTGTCAATCTTTTGATACTTATTGTTTCATAAAAACACGCTATTTGCTCTGACAATGGGAATTAATTATTAAATTAATTAATGTGACTTAAATGTTTTGAATTTTTTAAAATAGACTTCTTTTTTGAATTTGTAATATCAAATATAGCTTAGGGTGAATTTTTGGGATTTTTCTGAAAAACTTCAATTTTGGATGAATAGTGAAACCACTAAGTGGTACTTATAAAAACTGATTTTTCCATTTAAATGAAATTTTTCCATATTTGTGTTTTGAATTTCAGAAATCCGGCATACATGGTTGTCATTAAGAAGTAAAATGTGGTTCAATGGGATAAAAATAATTTTCGGTGAATAGTAACTTATTAAGTTTTTAATCGCGATTAGAGGTAATTAGTGTAGTTTTTGGTAAGAATAATGTCTTAATAAAATGAACTGACCTAGAAACATGTCCTACCCTCATTTTATGTATCATGTCCGACCAATACAATCCATGGGTCACCTTGGGGACCCCATGGAGCCACTTTGGTTGAAAGTGACATAAATATCTTTTTATTTAATGTTAAAGTAAAAAAGATACAAACATGAGATGTTTTACTAAAACAATTTTTACATGGAGTTATACAAGTCATATTTTTGACTATAAATAGTTATTGGAATGATAAAAATATTTCTTACATCATAGTATTTTTTTTATAATTTTTAGACATTAAATAAACTAAATTATTTATGACATCATGATGATGCAGCGATGACCTCATTATTTAACGATTTAAATAAAATGGAAAGATAATGTAATATATAAGACCTAAACATGTCCAAAACCTATTGGATGAGTGTATTTAGAAACCTTATCACCTTATCCTCGAAATACATCAATGTGGGACCTTTAAAATCCGAAACGCTTTTGAAAATAAAGTAACATTTTGTAACTTTACAAGAGTGCCCCTCCTCTCATCTTATAAAAGGCCCCCAACTCTACCTCCTTAACCACACTCCCAAAGCCATTGGCTCGGCCAAACCCTGACCATTTTGTCTCTCAACATCCCTATCTAACTCCTTGAAGCCTCAATTTGGGCAGAAGTCTTCCCAAGGAAGCCTTTGAGCTCAAACCAAAGGGAGTTACCCGATTTTAAGGTAATGTCTTCACTTATGTCATTTTGATTTATTTTGCGTCTCCAACCCCCTAAACTCTTTTTATTCATTTATTTTGTGACAAATAAAATATATTCAATATACTAGGATGTTTTTATATGATTGATTCTAGCTACACTTACACACACCTACATCAAATGGTTAAGGAACATACTGTTTCCGTGGATGGCGAATTGCTGCCTCCCGAAACGATGATTGTTCAACATTATTTTAACACCTTCAAAGGTGGCCATTAATATGTAACTATATTTATATATGATATATAATATTATTCTGTTTTCATTAAGCTTCTGTATTTTTCATTTATTGCATACCTTTATGGCTTCCATTATGGGTATACGCGATATCTTCATTTAAGGAAGTGCGGACTACTGCCCCCTCAAAGTGATTTGATTCGTTAATACCATATGTGGTATGTATACATGATATATTTAATGATATTATATATGATACCATACCGGAATTAAAATACTATTATGTATCATTATGTTTTAATTCCATTAAATATGAAATAGAAATGGAAGTAGTGTTCATGCGTACGTACGGCTTACCGTCTCCATGAATGGTACATTTCATTTCTTATCTCAAAATGTTATGTAATATTATAAGTACATATATATAATGGATATATATGTAATATATTACATCTAAATTATGGATATCATTCTTGAATTATAACATATATATATATATCTCATTTTGTTTTAATTCCATTAATATGACAAAAAAATGAATGAAGCGTTCATGCGTACGTACGGCCTACCGTCTCCATGAACGGTGCTTTTCGTTTTTTATCTCCAATTGATATGGAATAGTATATAATGAATATTTACTGGATATATATGATATTTTAATAATCAATACTATTCTGGAAATTATTTACATATAACTACATGGGGAATCTTTTTTTCAAACAAGTTCATTTTTGACTCATGTACCAAAAATCGGCAAAAATGTCTGATATGAACTAGCATTATCAAACAATTATTATAACATTATAATATGTGACATGAAATGAATAATAATCTCTTAAGGAGTTACTTAGGCAACTATTAATTGACCAATGTTTATTATTCAGGAATATAAAGAAACGAACAAGACAAGTTGGACTTGAGGTAAGGGATCCTACTCCTCTCTTTCTTTTTAAGTACACTCTCTTATGACATTACTTATAAGCTCATATTTCTTTTGATTGGGATGTTAATTTATATTACTCTTACTGTAATTTTTATGTTCATATGATGAGAGACCATATTCTCTCTCATCAATCCATTTTGGAGGTTTTGAGTGGTGCCGTTAGGCTGCCGAATTTTCGTAAGAGATCTAACCTCTCTCTTTCTCTTTAAGTACTCTCCATTATGTCACTTCTTTTAATCTCCTCTTTGTTATGATGGGGGATGTAATTTTATATACCTCTTGCTATAAATTTTATTATAATGTGATGAGATACCCTATTTTATCTCATCAATCCATTTTTGGAAGTTTTAAGTGGCGTCGTTACGCTGCCGAGTTTTCGTAATGGATTTTTCATCTCACTTTTATTCCTGTGAGATTTATGCTACATTTGCCACAATTTCCATTGAGTGGTGTATGTACTGACCATTATTTTACTCATTGTGTAATATTCTCTCATTTATGAGTATTTACATCAATGATGTATTGTTCTTCTTTCACGGGGCGTATGTTTCGAAAGATACCCATGTCGGTAAGGGAACCTTTCACCCTCCTCATTTTAAAAGACTTATTTTGTTGGGTCTTTTAATTTACATATTGTTATGTTGGGTTATGTTCTCATATATCCTTATTGATGTAAATTTTATGTCCATGTTATGAGATACCCTTTTTTATCTCTCATCAATTCATTTTGATGTGACGCTGTTAGGCTGTCAAGGGAACTTCTTAACCGAATTTCGATTTCTTTGGGTTCAACATGTAGTTGTTGAATATGTCATCCTTTGAATATGTGTGAATGACCTCTGATTATTTTACACTTAATATCCACTTATATTTAGTGTATTTGTTTGTCACACATAATTATGTAATTGATTTATCCTTAAACCAAGGATACCGTCTTTGTAAGGGACATTGTCTCAATCTCCTTCCATTGAGGCATATTCTGTTTTATACACAACCTTATTTTTTACGGTGTATAAACCCCTTTCACTTTTACATTTATTCAAAAGGAATTTTTTTATACGAAGTGTTTATTAAACGACAAAAGGGAATGTTTTTGTTATACTTATGCGGCAACAACAACTTCTCTGCCGCCGTGACCATTATTTGATTTCCGGCTTCCTCTACAAGCCATACCTTCTTTTTAAAAGAAAAATAAATACAATGTTTTACTTTTCTTTTATTTTGGTATTGAAAATGGTTTTCATAATTTTTTTTATCAATGTGTTGTATTGATATCTTGTGATTGAAAGGTGGAAATGTTATGTTTCCTTTATGCATGTTTTATGTGATATGATTATGTTGAGGTTCTTGGGCATTATTATGAAGACGGGTGGTTCCGTAATAAACTAAGGGAGGGTGAGCCCGATATGTCTCTCCAATGCATTGGGTAACGTGAAGGAGTGAAACATTAAGGTTTCTCCGAAGAGATTTAGGGAATATACTGTGGTGGGTATTCCAAACGTAACCAAGTGGGTTACTCCATACGTAAGAATGTTATGAATGCCTCAAGTTACCTTTTATGTCTTACGATTTATATGATTTATTCATGATTTTATGAGGTATGTTAAAGTGCTTATGTTTTATGGGTAATGTATGATTTCATTCTTATGTATACATGTACTCATGTTTCCGTTCGATATTTTTATATCCCTTAATGAGCTTTTTATGCTCATCCCAAGTTTTTGAAATGTTTTTCATAGGTCAAGGGAAAGGTACATGATGTGATGATAGTGTTAAGGATGTGTCAAGAAAGAATCCATGTTTTATTTTAAATATGTTTCCATTGATGGGAAGAATGAATACTATCTTTTATGTAACCACTTTGTTTAAATGTTGAATGTAATGAAAGTTTCATGATCAAATTCTCTAAAACTCTAAACCTGAAAAGATACTCAATGTGTAATCTTGTAATAACTCAAGATTAAGTAAGGTTTAAGGCTGGGGCATTATAGTTGGTATCAGAGGACGGTTTAGATAACTTTATAGGTTAGGTTATTCTTTAACCATAAGTGGCATTACCATAATGGTTAGGATTTTAGAAAGAGTCCTAGTTTTAGATAAAGTGAATGAGTAAGTGTATCTTAGTGTTTACCTTCCTCATTAGTACATGATGGTTTTGTTGATATAATCACACTGACATTTTTGTTTTTAGTGAATGGATGGATCTAGTAGGCACCAAAGAGACAACAGGTTTGAAGGAAACTGTGGTGGTTCTATGATTAAGATACTAGATAAAATGGGGTATTTAATGAGGAAACTCGTGGTTATTCTAAACCAACTATCAAGGAGCATGATCAACCACTTGAACCTTGGTATGATCTTTAATGCATCATGTACGAGATGACCAATCGTTGTGGAAGTTCAGGTAATAATTATAACTGTAACCATTAGAGTTTATATGATCCTTACTTTTGAGGTAATTATGGGTTACTATATGTTATGATGGATGTGAAAGGCATGAGATAAAATTGAGGTTAAATTATGTTATGGTTATTTTTGATGATTTTATCTCTTTTTGTGGAATGATTTGAGAATTATATAGTTTTGGAAAAAGGAAAGCACGCATACCGTGTGACTACCCGTCACGTCGGACAAAGCTGCGGGAATCGAACCCACAACCAAAGTGCAACTGGTATTTATCGCCTACCACTGGACTACGTGAAGTCCCTAGTTAGTTTGACTGATTATTTTTAGTTATATGATTTTAAGAATTAAGAGTACGTTGATTTTGGGTTATTTATGAAAATGATTAACCTATCATGGAGGATATGTGATTAGGTTAATTACTTTTTAATACGAGACTTTAGGAGCAACTGATGTTGTTTGGAGACAAATGTTATAATTTAACATGGAAGACTATGTGACTAAATCCTTCAAATATTTGGGTTTCAATCTTATATTGGTTTACTTTGAAGAATATTATGGACAAATTTCTTATCAGAAGGTACTCATTGAACTTTGGGTTTTGTTGGACAAATTTTGGAGATTAAGCATAGATTTTATTTTTAAAGTGTTATCCTTTTCTGGATTATCTGACCTTGTACTAACCTTTTTGGTTTGGTTTTGGATAAGGTCTAAAGATTTGGGAAGTATATAGTTCTATTTGGTGGATTAGGTGATTTTCTAGATGTTGATTATAGTACTCTTAATGCGAACAAGTCTACCTAAATACTCATCTTTTGGAAAAAAATACGAGTTTGATTAAGGAATCTAGTAAAAGTTGAAAGTCAACATGATAAGTGATTATGTTTCCTTATGAATAAATTCCTCAATAAAAAGTAACTTAAAACAAAAATGTTTTCTATTAACTTTTTCTACTAGGGAATCGAATACAGTTTAACCCATCACAAGTTTGTGATTTTCTTATGGTTAAATTTCTCCTAGACATATTTATTATCACTCTCCCTCAAGAACATGACCCTTTGATTTTTCTTCCATGTCCATGTTTTTCTACATGTAATCCTAGTATGGGTTAACTCGGGTGACCTCTGTACTTATCTTACATTATTTTAAAGTGATTGTTTTACCAACTGTTGTTCCGATGTGGGACTTTCAAGGATTTTTCCAGCTCAATTTTAAAAATTGCTAGGACGCAATTCCCAAAAGGGGGGAAGGATGTAACACCCCAGGAAAATAAAGAATATGACATTTTCATATTTATCCATTTTTTTGAATAAAATATTAATTTGACTTTAAAGGGGACGCTATGCTCGATGGCGTACCCAACACACAACAACGAGTTTCTTGGAAATCTTACGTTGCACTCTAATAATAAAATAATATTATATTAAATGGTAGTTAACATGTAGCCGTTGTATTGGTGGGAAAGGATAGAAATAACTAAAATATGATTATATATGTTTTTAAATGTTTTTACATTTATCCAATAAAAGATAAAGTCTTAAAATACAAAATGAATTCAATTTTAGGCGTATATGCCCTAGTTTTCACTAAAGGTTCACTTATCGCCTTTTGATGGTGAACCGTCATTAAATATAGTTTTGTTTACTCTTATAAATTCTATTGGACCAAATAAAATTCTTCTTATGAATAAGGACATCAAAATTTACTTTGTATAAATTTTTGGTATCTTTCTGATAAAGTTCATTTTTTAATGAATAGTGTAAAATGTTGTATTTTAATTCAAACCCTCTTTTTAATCTAATCTATTTATATGATTAGATTATAATTTGAGTTTGTTTTAAAGTGAAATTAGAATATATTTTTACCATTAAATCCAATAGTGGCCATTGGAATTAATTTCACTTTGAAATCAGACTTAAACTAGTGTCAATCTTTTGATACTTATTGTTTCATAAAAACATGCTATTTGCTCTGACAGCGGGAATTAATTATTAAATTAATTAATGTGACTTATAGGTTTTGAATTTTTTAAAATAGACTTAATTTTTGAATTTGGAATATCAAATATAGCTTAGGGTGAATTTTTGGGATTTATCTGAAAAACTTCAATTTTTGATGAATAGTGAAACCACTAACTGGTAATTATAAAAACTAATTTTTCCGTTTAAATGAAAATTTTCCATCTTTGTGTTTTGAATTTCAAAAATCCGACATACATGGTTTTCATTAAGAAGTAAAATGTGGTTCAATGGGATAAAAATAATTTTTTGGTGAATAGAAACTTATTAAGTTTTTAATCGCGATTAGAGGTAATTATGTAGTTTTTGGTAAGAATAATGTTTTAATAAAATGGAATGACCTAGACACATGTTCTACCATCATTGGATGTATCATGGCCGACCAAGACAATCCATGGGTCAACTTGGGGACCCCATGGAGCCACTTTGGTTGGAAAATGACATAAATATCTTTTTATTTAATGTTAAAGTAAAAATGACACAAACATGAAATGTTTTAATAAAACAATTTTTACATGGGGTTATACAAGTCATATTTTTGACTATAAATAGTAATTGGAAATATAAAAAGATTTTCTACATCATAGTATTTGTTTTCTAATTTTTAGACATTAAATAAATTAAATTATTTATGACATCATGATGATGCAGCGATGACCTCATTATTTAACGATTTAAATAAAATGGAAAGATAATGTAATATCTAAGACCTAAACATGTCCAAAACCTATTGGATGAGTGTATTTAGAACCCTTATCACCTTATCGTAGAAATAAATCAATGTGGGACCTTTAAAATCCGAAAATCTTTTGAAAATAAAGTAACATTTTGTAACTTTACAAGAGTGCCCCTCCTCTCCTATTATAAAAGGCCCCCACCTCTACCTCCTTACCCACACTCCAAAATCCTTTGGCTCGGCTAAACACTGCCCATTTTGTCTCTCCACATCCCTCTATAACTCCTTGAATCATCACATTGGGAATAAGTCTTCCCAAGGAAGCCTTTGAGCTCAAACCAAAAGAAGTTACCCGATTTTAAGGTAATGTCTTCACTTGTGTCCTTTTGTTTTATTTTGATTCTCCAACCCCCTAAACTCTTTTTATTCATTTATTTTGTAACAAATACAGTATATTAAATATACTATGATGTTGTTATAAGAAGGATTCGAGCTACACTTACACACACCTATATCTAATGGTTAAAGAACATACTGTTTCCGTGGATGGCAAATTTCTGCCTCCCGAAACGATGATTGTTCAACATTATTTTAACACCATAAAAGGTGGCCATTAAGATGTCACTATATTTATATATGATATATAATATGTTTATGTTTTTCTTAAGCTTATGTATTTTTCATTTATGGCATAACTTTATGGCTTCCATTATGGGTATACGCGACATCTTCATTTAAGGAAGTGTGGACTACCGCCCCCTCAAAGTGATTTGATTCGTTAATACCATATGTGGTACGTATAAAGGATATATTTAATGATATTATATATGATACCATACTAGAATTAAAATACTATTATGTATCATTATGTTGTAATTCCATTAAAAATGAAATAGAAATGGAAGTAGCGTTCATGCGTATGTACGGCTTACCGTCTCCATGAACGGTACATTTCATTTCTTCTCTCAAAATGTTATGTAATATTATCAGTACTTATATATAATTGATATATATGTAATATATTACATCTAAATTATGGATATAATTCTGGAATAATAACATATATATATCTCTTTCATTTTTTTTAATTCCATTAATATGACAAAAAAATGAAAGAAGCGTTCATGCGTACGTACGGCCTACCGTCTCCATGAACGGTGCTTTTCGTTTTTTATCTCCAAATGATATGGAATAGTATAAAATTATTATTTACTGGATATATATATGATATTTTAATAATTAATACTATTATGGAAATTATTTACTTATAACTAGATGGGAAATCTTTTTTCAAACAAGTTCATTTTTGACTCATGTACTAAACATCGGCAAAAACGTCTGATATGAACTAACATTATTAAACAATTATTATAACATTATAATATTTGATATGAACATAATAATAATCTCTAAAGGAGGTACATAGGAAATTATTAATTGACCAAAGTTTATTATTCAGGAATATAAATAAACAAACAAGACAAGGTGGACTTGAGGTAAGGGATCCTACTCCTCTCTTTCTTTTTAAGTACACTCTTTTATGTCATTCCTTATAATCTAATATTTCTTGTGATTGGGATGTTCATTTATATTACTATTACTATAATTTTTATGTTCATATTATTAGAGACCCTATTCTCTCTCATCAATCCATTTTTGAAGTTTTGAGTGGCGCCGTTAGGCTGCCGAATTTTCGTAAGAGATCTAACCTCTCTCTTTCTCTTTAAGTACTCTACTTTATGTCACTTCTTTTAAGATCCTCTTTGTTATGATGGGGGATGTTATTTTATATTCCTCTTTCTTTAAATTTTGTTGTAATGAGATGAGATACCCTATTTGATCTCATAAATCCATTTTTGGAAGTTTTATGTGGCGTCGTTAGGCCGCCGAGTTTTCATAAGGGATTTCTCATCTCACTTTTATTCCTGTGAGATTTATGCTACATTTGCCACAATTTCCTTTGAGTGGTGTATATACTGACAATTATTTTACTCATTGTGTAATATTATTTCATTTATTAGTATTTACATCAATGATGTATTGTCCTTCTTTCACGGGGCGTATGTTTCGAAAGATACCCATGTCGGTAAGGGAACCTTTCACCATCCTCTTTTTAAAAGACTTATTTTGTTGGGTCTTTTAATTTACATATTGTTATGTTGGGATATGTTCTAATATATCCTTATTGATGGAAATTTTATGTCCAAGTGATGAGATACCCTTTTTTATCTCTCATCAACTCATTTTAATGTCACGTCGTTAGGCTGTCAAGGGAACTTCTTAACCCAATTTCAATTTTTTTGGGTTCAACGTGTAGTTATTGAATATGTCATCCTTTGAATATGTGTGAATTACCTTTGATTATTTTACACTTAATATCCACTTATATTTGGTGTATTCTTTTGTCACACATAATTATGTAATTGATTTATCCTTAAACCAAGGATTTCATCTTTGTAAGGGACTTCATCTCAATCTCCTTCCATTGAGGCATGTTCTGTTTTATACACAACCTTCTTTTATACAGTGTATACTCCCCTTTGAGTTTTACATTTATTCAAGAGGAATCTTTTTTATACGAAGTGTTTATTAAACGACAAAAGGGAATGTTTTTGTCGTACATATGCGGCACCAACGACTTCTCCGCCGCCGTGACCATTATTTGAGTTTCGGCTTCCTCTACAAGCCATACCTTCTTTTTAAAAGAAAAATAAATACCATGTTTTACTTTTCATTTATTTTGGTATTGAAAATGGGTTTCGTAATGTTTTTTTATCAATGTGTTGTATTGATAACTTGTGATTGAAAGGTGGAAATGTTATGTTTCCTTTATGCATGTTTTATGTGATACGATTATGTTGAGGTTCTGGGGAATTATTATGAAGACGGGTGGTTCCGTAATAAACCAAGGGAGAGTGAGCCTGATATAGCTCTCCAATGCATTGGGTAGCGTGAACGAGTGAAACATTAAAGTTTATCCGAAGAGATTTAGGGAATATACTATGGTGGGTATTCCAAACGTAACCAAGATGGTTACTCCCTACGTAAGAATGTTATGAATGCCTCAAGTTAACTTTTATGTCTTATGATTTATATGATTTATTCATGATTTTATGAGGTATGTTAAAGTGCTTATGGTTTATGCGTAAAGTATGATTTCATTCTTATGTATACATGTACTCATGTTTCCTTTCCATATTTTTATATCCCTTACTGAGCTTTTTATGCTCATCCCAAGTTTTTGAAATGTTCATCAAAGGTCAAGGGAAAGGTACATGATGTGATTATAGTGTCAAGGATGTGTCAAGAAAGAATCCATGTTTTATTTTAAATATGTTTCCGTTGATGGGAAGAATGAATACTGTCTTTTATGAAACCACTTTGTTTAAATGTGTAATGTAATGCAACTTTCATGATCTGATTCTCTAAGACTCTAAACCTAAAAATATCCTCAATGTGTAATCTTGTAATAACTCAAGATTAAGTAAGGTTTAAGGCTGGGGCCTTATAAAAACCATGGGATGGTTTGTGGATTGGATTAATTTAATGTAAGGGGACCCAAACCTAAATAATAAATAATTCCCTCACCTTTCCTATATAAACCCACCCAAGCTCCCACAAACTCCTCACTAAAATCCCTTGGAGTTCTCCCAACCTCTGCCCTACTCTCTCCAGAATCCTCCCAAGGAGCCTTAATCTCCCAAGAATCCTCTCACAAGCCTCTCTCTAGCCTTTGAAAGCACACATCCAAGTAAGGGTTTTTTCTTCCTTTCTCATTTTATTCAATTTTCTTTAAGTTGTATTGCCATTTTAATTTCTATTATGAATGTTGGGGTATGGTTTCACACCTCCCACATAATGCCCTTTTATTTTTTTAATGATGGGATACCCCTTTCACTCTCATTTAATGTCTCCAATGTACACCTGTTACTATGCTGAAATTCCGAAAAAAACTTCTCCCTCCTCATTTACATTCAAGCAATAATTTTTGTATCATGAAACTAAATTCCATTACAATAGTTGGTAAATGTATCTATATAACCTCCTTACTGTCCATTACATGTAATTATGATGAGGAACCCCTTTCTCTCTCATCAACCTTTTTTTTGAATTCTTATGTCACTCCGTTACGCTGCCGAAATCACACCGATTTTCTATTCCAATGTCATTGTGTAGTGAATACGATGCCCATTTCTCCATCAAGGGTATTCACTTTTATGCAAATTTACTTTTTGATTGTAAAGTTTCATGTTTGAATTCCACATTCCTCTATCATGGAATAAATGATTATGTTTTATGAATCCATGTTTTATGATCCATGTGGCACACTTATGCATGAAATGAAATGTTTAAGAAGGGTGCGCCCTTATAGAGCTCCAATGCATTGGGTAAAGTATTGTATCATGATTCGTCATGTCCAATGAGTGTTGACTCATGCTAATTCAAGTTAATGAGGGTTTACTCGTGCTTCTTGTGCAATGAGGGTTTACTCATGCTTTATGTGCAATGAGCCTTGGCTCATGCTAATTCCATGTTAAGTGTTGTTGCCACATTTACATGTTATGATTATCATGCTTTATCATGCCTTTATGTTCATGTTTCTTTTTTGATCTATTGATATGCCTATTATCTAACATGTATTGTACTCCTCATGTTATTCCATGTGTACTCCCTTACTGGGCATTATTTCTCACCCTTCTCATATGCATATCCTCATGTTATCCCATGCAATACTAAGTATGAGGGAATGTAGTGGTCTTGTAACGGAAGATTTCAATAAAGATGTTGTATTTCATGTTTCAAGTTTTTATGTAATTATCCTAAGAACTAAAGACAATAAACCTCTCGATATTATTTGTTGTATCAAGATAAGTTTTATGTAATAAATCATGTTTAAGTTGTAATAAAAAGTAGGGTTGTCATAAAGTATCAGATGGGTAGAATCTATATGAATTAATAAAGTATAGAAAGATAAGATTTTATTTGAAGAAGAAGGATATGATAAGATAAATTCTTGTATAAAGTTGGGAAAAGGTAGTGTAATTGTTCCCTCTATAAGAGATAGTATTTTATGTGAACTATATTACATAAAATATAATAAGAGGAAGAGTTTATTTAATATATTTTTTCATATAAGATAACATTAATATAAATTAGAATCATTATGATATTCAAAAAAATTCCCCTCTAGTGGATGATGTTCTTGATGTTGCAAATAATCTGAAGCATAATTTTATGACTGTCTACCATTACTATATAATGATCTATAAAGGTGTTGTTTTTGGATTAGATAATTTCATGTCTTGGGAATTATTATTTTTTTCTTTACCCCATCTAATGTGTAATGAACCACACTTTGTTTTGAGAAAATTTATATAATAACACATAGTATTTAGTATTTCGTTATAGTGATTAATCTATGTTCTTGTAAGAAACATTACTAGTAAGGGTAAAAAATCATAATGAGTATAAAGCCATGTAAAATCTTTTTTAATATCCTTTACTTTTTCTAATATACATTAATATAGAAAATGAGGATTCTAAAAGAGGAACAATAATTTTATAGTTATAATTTGTTTTGTTATAAAAAGTATGAATTGGTAAAAAAAGCCTTTAACCCATATTCACCCCTTTATAGTGCCTAGTATATCTGTATGTGGTCCTTCAAATTTATATCAGAACCAAGTTTACCTCTATATATAATGTGTTTTTTTCTTTTGAGGATTTGAGAATCCATCTTGTATTTATAATGATGTGATGTTTTAGTGAATATTCTTTTTTCATTAAGAGAAATTATATCTCTTCCATGACCATGATGAATAGGAGAAACAATGAAAAAAAATTTATGAATATTTCCCTCTTATGAATGGAGGAAGTGTGTTTTGTTTCTCCATACCATGATATAATAGAATACATAACTGGTTTGGAAAGTGAAGAACATGTGCTTGAAATTACCACTAATAATTAGGACTGCATACCAACCTCATGTAGATTAAAGATAAGTGGCCATGTGTTGCATTAAAATTAATTCTAAAAACTATAATCATGATGAAGAACATATCATTAGTGGAGATAATGACTTATCTACAGCATCCCAATATATGTATATATATTTTTTATTAATATATATACTTCATTTAATTACTATATATATAATATCTTTTGATTGTGGTTTCATTAAAATTATAATGGACGATATTACCCATCTTGTAGAAGAAACAAATAATATGGAGAAGTCTTCTCATGAAATAATTCTACAAAAATCAAATATCTCTAATAAGTTCAGATCCATACAGAAAAAAGGATGATCATGAGAAAAGTCCCTCAAAATTAGAAAAAATATTTATCAAGGATGTTGACGATAATGATAGATTCAAGAAGGCTTTTGAAGAGTTGATCCACGCACTTGAATAAATATTAAAAAATAAATAATTAAGTTTAGTTATTTTTTATTGGATATGTAATCCATGAAGATAAAAGATCATGGCTAGTTGTTATAATACATGGTAAAAATTGATTATTAAGAGTTTATAATAAAAAAGAATGATCGTAAAGATAAGGTTACAAGGATTGAATATCATAATAACTCCCCCAATATGAGGTGTCAGTAATTAGAATTCAAATTATTTAATCTAGAAAAGAACTTGTTGCATCTTCATAAATTCAGGAGAAGGTTTTTTGTACAAAAAATTCTCGATAGATAGTTAGGAAGTTCAATTGCCTTTAAAATAAAACAATATTGTCATGTATTAATTTAATGATCTATCACAAAATGTTTGGAAATAATAATTACCACCCATACCTTCTTATGTTAGCATGAACCAACCAAGGTCCCTGGTAACAATGTATCCATGTCGATCTTGATGAATCCCAAAAGGATTTTCAAATCCAAATGGATCTGAAAAAAGACCTTGTATTCATACAATATGAAATTGGGGATGAATTTTACAAAAAAAATTGAAGAAAGACAAACAAGTTAGTATGAATACAAGAAAACTCTAAATGGAGAAGTGTACTATATGTATAAAATCCATAAACAATCCAATGTACAACCACAAGTACCATAAAAGATGTTAAATACCCAAGTCCCAAGGGGCACATCTCTCCAATCCCATGGAAAAATTGCTAATAGCACCTCCATGTGGCTCCTTAAACTTTCCCGAACCTAGAATAAGATAATCTACAAAACTATGAAGGCACATGTAGTGTTTGATCTAAATACCAGCAGGGTATCTCTAAGTATTCCAGAATAAGTTGAGACATTTAATTAAGGAAATAAAGAATTAAATTTCAAATAATATTGTGTGTAATTTCAAAATAACATATATAAAATCATGTTTTACATTTAAATTGATGGAAATACAATAAAAATTAATTATTAAACATGTTATATAAAAAAATTAATTTAGAAGTTATGTTTAAAATGACTTACAATCAGGGGCATATATTTCCAATATAAACAAATAGAAACATAGTTATCTTACAACATGTATGATAGTTCCACGTTTTAGGATCCTAACACACTTATATAATAGAAAAAACAAAATGATCACACACCCATTTATCATTGGTAAACAATGACTCATCACATCTGACCAAAGAAAAAAATATCCGAAATAGTTTATGTGAGAGTTTTTATGCATCAATCCATTTTTAAGGAATTCAAATCCTAGCATGTTTTTCCTAAATAACTCACTATCTACCGAGGATTTCATGTTCTCTAATGACAATAAATATTGGCCAATTTACATAAATAATTCTTAAAATAAAACTCAACCCATTAACCATTTTTATAGGCCAATTTCCGTTTAAAAATAAAATTGGGTTTCTAATCTGAACTAGCATTTTATCTAGGATTACTCTAATGAGTTTATATAAAAAAAAATTAATTGATTTGTTCAAATACCAATTTGAAATATATTTTATCAAATCAATTTCACAATTCAAAGGTGGAAATTAAATTTAAACAATGTTCCTCCAATTTCACCACACACCCCAATTCAATGAAAATGGGGGGCTTTCCCAAGTTCCTGCAAAAGCAAATTTCAAATCCCCAACTCCATGGAATTTTTTTAAAAAGAAATTGAATTAAATTTATTTGAAACATGAAATTTAATTTAAATAAAATAATTTAATATAAATCAAGAAACATAGGTTACATAAAACCCATGTGAGGAAAGAGGAAATATTGGTAAAAATATAATGTGAAGAGAAAACATACCAGTAAGAGATCAAAAATTGTTCACATATCTTATATTTTCTTCCAAAAGGTTGTAGAGGGTCCAAAACCTTCTCTTGGGAGCCTCCAAAAAGAAATAATAATCTATGGTATCATACAAGATCCCTGGTCTCTTAAAATGAGGGTTTTGAAATTTTTTAAAATAATTTCGGATTAATTAATCTAGTATGCACAGTTTCATGGGATGAGATGCATGAATAGAAAAAACATGCACCCTAACTGGGCACCTTCTTTCTTAAGTATTGATTGTTTCTCCATGGCGGGAACACAGTTTTTTAAACCATGCAACGAATATTAAAACCCTCACTACCTTACTTTTTATAGTTTGTGCTAGAAGCGAACACAATTTGGGTGACACGTACACCAACCACGCATAGCCCAAAATCACTTAAAAAATTTCACAATTTTACTATAATCTACCTAAATAAAACCCATCCAATGAATGAATAAAATAGGGGTTTAGGAATTCATTAAAATAGTTACAGGATGTTACAGACACCCCACCATGGAAAAATTCTATCCCAATATATCTTACTAAGAAGCTTCTATTTCAAAAATACGAGGCCAGTTAACTCTCATCAATGCCTCATTCTGTCATGTCAACAGAGAATCAGAATTGTGTTTTCATAGCACTGAAACAAAAGGTATAATCATACCATGAAGTGACATGGTTTTTTAATCGAATACCATGACTTAATACTAAGTTTCCATTAAATTAGGTTCAACCTCAAAATCACTACAGCTCAGAACTCGTCACCTAGTTCTGGTCTCCCTTAAAGATTTAAGACAATGTTAATGAAACTCTTCCTTGTTCCATATCTTCATGGACACTAGTTAATTACACTGCTTCATTAGTGACATTCCAAAGGGTCTGGTCAGGGCAACAA
This sequence comes from Viscum album, assembly GCA_963277665.1. Lineage (NCBI taxonomy): Eukaryota > Viridiplantae > Streptophyta > Magnoliopsida > Santalales > Viscaceae > Viscum > Viscum album. Next base: position 1,767,630,539 of record OY728140.1, read on the forward strand.
CCTTTGGTCAGGGGAGTAGTCACGTTGGATATCACAGGTGTGTCTGGACACTGGGACACTGGTGTGTCTGGGTTTCTTCCCATTATTATATGGCTTCTCAAGGGCATGAAAGCCCAAGGAATACCACGTCGAACGTTGGGAATCATATTCTATAGTCATGTATCTATGGTTTTCCTCAGCTTCCCATGGTTGACACATGGTATGCCGCAGGTTTAATGTCGGGCGGAGATAGATCGGATTGATAAGAACATAGATTATGAGGATCAGATGGGTGCAACCTCTAGAGGGAACACTGATGTTTGGGGTTGAGTTTTCATGACCTCATCGGGATGTGGTGGCCCAGGTTAGAATTAATATGGATGATGGAGTGTTTCAATGAAGTGGATGGTGAACGGGATGGAACCACCATGAGGATGATGGTAACGTGGGGATTGAGTCTCGATGAGACTTCCTACATATCCCAGTGGTAGGGAATCAAAGACTGTGTTGTTCGGTAGGGTGAAGGGACACTTAAGGAGGTGTCCCATGAGAATGGACACATGTATTAGACTCGGAGGAAATGGAATCTCTGGGTTGGGGCATGACCGTCCTAAAACACATAGTCTCTAAGGGAAGACCGGTAAATGGACTTGAATTGGGGGTGTAGACATAAGAAGACAACCCGATGATGTGTATGGTCCTCACACATAACTAGAAGCCCAATTTGGTCTGACTCCACTAGGACGAACCAAAGATGAGGGTCCCAAAAAATGGGATTACAACGGATTTCCGCAGAGTAGGGGACGTAATGGCTTACCGCTGAATGAGTTCACAATGGCTTACCATTGTTTAGGGTCGTTATGGCTTATCGCCGGGTGGGGTCACAACGACATACCGCTGAATGGCATCACAATGGATAACTGTTGGATGGGGGTGATCCTCATTGATGATTCTTATGTACCATGCCTAGGAGATAGACATCAAACCCACATAGTTCATATGGGATGGGGGTCGGTGGGCAGACGTGATTAAGGACCTGGGATCCAAATGGATGGTGAGATCGAACATCGTGGAGGCTTCTTAGTTACCTTGACTTGGTAAGGATCAAGGATCTCGTACTTCATGGTGGAGTTTGGTGAATGGACATGAAGGTGGTCAAACCAATGGGTGGTGGGCTTGAACCTCAGAGAGGATTCTTGCGTACCTCACCTTAGCAAGGATCAATGTCCATTTAGTTCAAGTGGTTGCAATGGATAACCGCTGACTAAGGGAAGCAAAGTTGTACCACTGATCGAAGGAGAGAATAGCTTACCTATAATTGAGGTTTACAGTTTAACGTCTTGTACAATGAGGGTGAACCATCGTTGAGGAGGATCAGGGACCTAGATAGATGGTGGGCTTAAACCTCGTGGAGGCATCCTACATAACATTCCATTAAAAAGATCAAAGACCTCGTAGTTTAGGTGCTTTGGGAAATGACATGAAGGGGGGTCAGAATGACCTAGTGTTGGGATTGAACCTCATGGTGGCTTCCTACATACCCTGCCTTAGCAAGGATGAAAGACCTCATAGTTCAGGTGGTGGCTTGGGGCTTACACTCTAGGCTGCCCAGAGAGGATTTTATGCTTGATGCTTTCTCTAAACCCACGTGAGTTTTTCTCAGTGTGAGAAACAAGAGACATACAAAACTTGACGATCACATCGTTAAAGTTGTTTCTATGTGAAGTGTAGTGTGGCTCATGCCTGGTTAACATCCTAAAGAGAAAATAGAGGCATATGTGCAATTGGAAACCTGGGGAGATTGAGATTGGGAGTTACTCTATGGCGGAGGCCTGGTTGGTGGCAAAGCCCAGTGGGAGAGTGATTTGGCACCATGGATGAGAGGAGGAGAAGGGGTGCTACCACCTGCGAGGAAATATATGGGCTTACACTAGGGTGGTTACACTTTCCCCATGGACAGACACTACTTTGATGAAGAGGATCTCATTCAACGTGAGGAATGATCTCACTCCCATGGATACCAGTGGGCATGCATAATGTCTAAGGTTGGTGAACCCCACGTAATTACATGTGGTACAGGCCGTGTCCACAGTTCAATGTTGTGTGCTAAGGATGAAGGTGATTGGAATTTTAACATCCTTCTCTGGTGAGGTGGGTTTACTTCGCACCCCTAGGACAAACATAATCGGCACCATCTACTCGTTGGTGAAGTGAAGGGACATGCAACACTGTGGTTGTGGGTGTTATGGAGAGAAACACTGGGGGTGAACATTAGTGTGGCTATGCAAAGAAGAAATAGCTGTTAGCATGCCTATGCGATGGAGTATGAGGTAAAGCAACATAACGAGTAGTATTGTCCAAGGGACTATGAAATTTCTCATTACAGACCTGAGGGGCCAGACAGTAAAAGAGCGTGTGACGCATGTGTGTCCTGAATAAGAAAGTCTCAAACAAGGTGCCTTAAGGAAAGGAAAATGCATGGATTGTGCATAATAGAATGGGTCAGGGAAAGATAGAAAGTATTCGCACAAGGGACAAGGTTTTAACCAAAGTTGAAGAGGTTGCATGCAAAAGGTATAGGTTTCATGCAAGAGGTACGGGTTGCACGCAAGAGGTGCGGGTGGGAGGAAAGTGGTACGGGTGGCACACAAGTGGTGTGGGTGTTGCACAAGTGGTAGGAGTGTTGCACAAGTGCCATGGGTGGCATGCAGGACAGAGGGGTTACACTCAATTTGGATAGGTGTCATGCAAGCCCAAGGGGTTGTGCGCGAGACGGGAGGTTTGTGCGCATTTTGTGGTGTGCAAGAATTCCTGATGTATAGTGAACATCACTACAAATGGGACCCCTTGGTCCCAAATAACTTCAGGAAAAAAAATCCCAAGAATCTTTGGGCCCATTAGAAGCCCCCCCCCCGGGGAACCTATCGCGCAACAACCAATACCTAAGAGCCATGGATTTTTCGCGTGGTTGCGGAAGATGTAATTTGCGCAAAACAGAGCTTCGATTCATCTTTGGTTACTATCCCTAAAGAGCAGGGATACAATTATTTTTATAGATAGAGGCCTTGGCATTGAGTGAAAACTCTAGTCGGTCATCAGCTTGTGTGTGCAGTGGCGGCCGAGAGCGCAAACAGCCGTTCGTCATCGTCATGGGCTTGGAAGTGGGGTTGTGTATGCAAATGAGCGTTCGACGTTTCCCATGGCACGGAAAACGAGTCTGAGTGTGTAAAAAATTGTTCGTCATCGGCTTGGTCATCGAAACGAGGCCTCCCGTGCAAACATCCATTTGACATCGCCTAGGGTGCGAAATTAGGGTAAGGCGTGAAAACCATCATTCATCATCACCTTGGGTGCGAAAAAGGGGCATCGCACACAAATGGGTATTTGATGTTTCTTTTGGCATGGAAGAATCTTGCGCGAAGATGATCCACTTGTGCGCACCTCTCAAAACACATGTGCCCATTCCTTAGATGTTTTTTTCCGGTATCATGGGCAGAATTTTCCCTCTCATTGGTCACGTAAAAGGTTTGCACAATATATTTCCTACAAGATTTTAATGTTTCACGCTCGATTCTAGACATGCATGAAAAACAAAAATTCTTGCACACAATATTCCACTTCATGCGCACAAAACTGTCATTATTACATGCAAGATTTCGCTTCTTGCGTGAAAAATTGTACTTTTACCCAAAATCATCCTAGACGGCCATTTCCAGGAGCCTAACTTCGAACGACCGCAACATTTGATCCATAAATCCGTTTGGGCTTCATGAAAAGTCAAATCAAAGCATGCAGAATGAGATACGCTCTGGGGTCATATATTGAAGCATTCCATGAATTAAATGGATGTGTTTTCCTGTTCCAACTAATCCCCCCTAAGAATGGGGGTCCAATGAGGATGAAGAGGGTGAGGCAGACCAGATTATGAGGAAACAACTGAGGAAAACACATGAATTAGAGACCATTGTATCTCAATCCTATTTAGGAGATAGTCGATTAAATCTTTAAGCCCGCGTGAGCCATGATCAGTGTGGGAAACAAGAGATAATATGAGCTCTGTTACGAGAGTGATAGACAAAAAAAGACATTAGGGGATCATATTGAGACATTGATCACCATTTGGGGGAATAAAAAAATAGAGAGGGGTCACAACAGGAGAACATGGCTGTATGGACAGCCAACCTGCTTCTCCCACCGTGCTCGGGTGCACAACCAGGGTAACACCTATGGCATTGGTATTAATCCGAACATGAGAGAGTATAAACTGTGAATCACGATACCCCATATTAGAAACACTATAGGGGTGGTGTGACAATGAAGGATAACTGTTGACCATGTTCAAAAAACAATATCCTTATTACATTAACCTGATATAGAGATAACGAATGAGGGATGACTGTTGACCATTTTTGAAACACGGGGCTTCACTCAAAATGTTTCCCAGTAGTCCTCCAAAACGTTGGCCCAGGATAGTAGGGGAGCCATAGGCCAAGTATCCATACTATTAGGGGGTTCTTTTGGAAATTATAGAAGATGAGGGTCTGAATAAAGGGCATGAAATACTTGGACATGGAATGAGGGAATGTCCCTGCGAAAATTCCACACTTCTGGAACTTTGTTAAAATGCATCTGAATATGACTATAAGTTGTATCAGATAGAGGTATTCGAGTCCATTATATTTAAGGAAAAGGGTCCTATGGTCACACTCTTTCAACTTAAGGTCCTAGGGTAGACCATTAAGGGGGCTTGATTAAATGGACTATACACAGTGTGGATAAATAACCAAATGTAACGTGCATTTCCTATATGGAGATCTTAGATTTGGGTCATAGAACTCAAACCATGCTAGGAAAAGATATGGAAAGAACCTTGTGTGGCTATAGAAAAACCAGACGTGATTAATAACCTAAGAGGTACTAACCACACCACATGTACCCAAATGAGTTCGGGACAAGGGGCCAAAAATGAGTTGACAATATTTGTAGATTCCTGGGGCTGGACCCGAAGACAAAAATGCTTGGGAATTTCTATGTATCCCATGAGTATATGAATCAAGCCATATTTAGTTTTGGAATATGTAGTGTAGATTAAGTTCTTGCAGGAAGGACTTGAAGTGGTCTTAGTTTATGGTCATAGAGCTTGTACTAGAGATTGTAGGATATAAGAGACACATTGAGATGTAATTACAAGACCCGACGTGAATGGGGACATTGTCCGGATCACTGTGCAATTCTTGGGAGAGGATTCAGGTCAGGAAACTGAAAACATAGGTTATGCTGGACCCGAGTCAATGTGAACGGGCATTCCTACGTATCCCATATGGGATGGGAATCAAGCTACACGTATTTCTAAAAGGTTGTGTAGGTCTGGCCCTTGCACCGAAAGAAGTGGTATTTGATATATCTTGTTTTCCATTAGGATGAATTAGTGTTTTTTTAGAGATTGATCTAGGATAAAAATTCGATGCATCACCTCAAAAATCAATCCATGTGCAGGCATTGAATAATGGTATGGTGTTTGACTGATAACAAACATGATTCCTCCTCGAGTGAGGATATCACGGTGAAGTTCCATTTTTCTTCATGTGGCCAGGATGATAATGTCACAGTTTAGGGTCATGTGATGGGTCCAACCATGCATTTTGACGTCATGCAGGATAGACACAAAAGTTTAAAGTCATGTGGGACTAAGAATCATAGTTTAAGGTCACATTTCTAAGACGTATACAAGAGGGATGAGGCTCTACAGGGGATGCACATGACGTGATAAAGCATACCCAACGTGAATGAGGACGAGTTCCACACCATACCATGCGTGATTTCGAGGAGGGAAACTTAGGTGAGGGGCCAGGAAATATTAGAGTATAATGGACAGTAGAAACTAGCTCCAAATTGAGCTAGACCAGAAGATGAGATTTTCCGGTGTCCCTACCTATCCCATAAGAATGGGAATCAAGACACACATAGTTCTTGAAGGTGGCTTTTAACATCGCGCGGGACAACATATAGTTTAATGTCATGTGGGACAGGAAGTAGGGGCTAACACCTTGAAAGGGATGTACATAGTGAGACTAATGAAAACCTAATGTGAATGAGGACATAATCCCATACCACGACACACAGTCCCATAATAGTTAAATTCCCCAAGGTAGAATAGAAGAGATAAATTAGTGGAACTCGAGATGGACCCAAAGACTAGAGTCTAGGCATTCCAACGTATCACATGGTAATCAGAATGAAGCTGTACGTAGTTCTAATTGCGGTCTTAGAGATTGAACCACTGGGGAGAAAAATCCTTCCAAGTCAGTACAGACCTCATCCTGATCCCTAAGCCCACGTTAGTCAAACACACTATGGGATACAAGGGAAAAAGAGGTTTTTTCAATACCAGGAACGCACACTAAAGGGAAGTCGGTGTGGAGACCCAAATTATGCCTTTATCATGGCTTTTTTCCTCCTAACATTCAAACGCGCACTGAGGGATAATGTTAGGGGTGCCAAAATTCCAGTAGGACATGATGGGGTGGAAAATAATGTGAACTATGTAACCAACATTTGAGGCTTAAAGGGGCATGCATGAATGTGGAGGATAACTGTTGACCGTGTTCTAAACACAACATCCATATCACGTTGGCCTGAAATAAAGACAACAAAATTAGCATCGACTGCTGACCATATTCTCAATGTGGTACTTTTATCGATTTGTATTCTGAAACCCTCAAAGATGTTATCCCATAATGGTAGGAGATCCCTTAGGCCTAGAATCCATTCTATTTGGGGGTCCCATCAGCTGTAAAGGTTTATGGAAGCCTAAATGAAGAGGAACACGAATCCTGAAAGGTTGGTGGGAACATGTCCAGGTAAAATCCAACACTCCATACACTGAACCAGAGTACTCTTGGGCACATTGGTGAATCAAAGAATAGGTTCAAGGCTCTCAACAAGATATGGGCCTATTTGAAAAGATGAGTATAGATTAATGGGATAGATGATTATATGGAGAAAAAGTTTCATGGCATGGTTGTTACAAACTCGACGTGAATGAGGAAATAATCCCACAAAACAATATATACTCGTCACCCTGGGAAGGTGCAGGCCAAGGGGACAAGGTGAAGGGGATATTTATATGATATGGAGTTGGACATGATGTTTAGATGTTTGGGCTATCCTATGTATCCCATTATGATGGGAATCAAGCCACACATAGTTCTGGAAAAGGGTAATGTGCAGTTTACCATCATGCAGCAATGACGCATATGGGTAAGACACACCAAACAAGGTAGGTGTATAGCACATTGAGTAACCTGACGTGAATGAGGATATAATTGTAGAGACCCGAAGCCTGACGTACATGGACTTTACATTACTTTTGCGGAATACTTAGTACATTACAAAAACACACACACAAGGACCGTAATAGTTTAGTGTCTTTGGAAACTCGGACTATAATCTTCTAATCGTGGTGAAAGATCTTCAACATCTCCCATAAAGATCTTCCTTTTTTTTTTACCTAAAACCTTTCTTTATATCCTGGGGAAAAGAAAACATAAAAGGGTGAGCTCAAATGCTCAGTAAGGGTAAACAAAAGAAATATCAATCACATCATATTCATAAGAACATAACATTTTGGAAATCATAACCTGCAAAAGAGAGCATAATTTCATAACATGGGATAAATCATGGCAGTGAAATGTAATCACAATAATCATAACATAAAACATGGAACTTTGTGGCATACACACATAATCATAGAGAATCATTTCTTGTTAGTCAAGACTCATTGCCAAGACTATCTTAGTGGACAAAGTCCCTTTCTGAATCGAGTAATCCTCGTTTCAGTCCTGTTTCACTGAACCGGTATAACCTACCATTCAGCCATGTCTATCTCATGAGATATAAAATCTTTACCCAATGCATTGGGGGGAGATATAGGTCCCACCCATCTCATAATGATACCATTCTTATGTGTGCCACAAAATCATAAATCGTACATCATTTCATAACCAATGTAATAAAAATGGGATTCTTAAAACAACATGACATCATAAAACCATTCATATAAGATAATGGAATTCATAAACATAATTCCATCACAACATAGTCAAATCAATGTAAAAATATGGATAGAAACAGAACCCTTTATTATCTTAGATGGAAAATAATTTTGATAAAACACTTGAAATGAATTCTTGAGGAAAATATCCTTTCTTCTTCAAAATCAAGTTCTTTTCACAAAACATCATGCAATTTTAAAAGAAAGAGATTTTATTAAAAATAGTCATGAAATCTTTTTGAGGAAGCTTCATGAAAATAAGGCTTTATAAAACCGTAAAAATCTGTTCGTTCCGTTTAAGTTAAAAAAAACATTCTTCGTACTTTTGTCGGAAAAATCAAAAAATACCTCGTACGGAAAACGACAAAAGACTCCTTTCATTTCCTTTACTAAAAACTCACCGAAGGGTAAAATTGGATTTAAACAATTGTAGTTGGATGGAAATAATATTACATATTTATGAAGCATGGATGTGGATGATAAAATACACCCCAGTAAATGCCAAAGTAAAAACAATCTCGGATAAAAATGAGATTGTGATATTTCCCTTACCTTAGGTCCGATTTGCTTCGTAAGTGTCCGATCCTCATCTTCTTTGAAGCGCCTTTTGGAGACCTCCTCTTAGGGAACTAAAATTGGTCTTTGAGGAAGACCAGAACCTATAGGATGTTGCTAGGGAAGTGGAGAAGAGATTTTGGCAGGGGTTGGCCGAGCTTGAGTGCTCAAATTGGTGTGAGGAGGAGGGGGAGGAGGTGCCCTTTTATAAGGGAGGAGAGGGGCACCTTAGGAATTCTTAAAAATATTAATTTATAATAAATCTAACCCCACTTAAAAACCTCCAAAAATGACTCATATTCGAAGATTAGATGAGATAGGGTTGTAATCTCATCAACCAATCAAATTTAGACATGTTTGGATCTTATTTTAAACCTTATCATTTTGATTTATCCTTATTTAATCTATTTAAGTTTATTTGTGGTAACAAAATTCTAAATTTTAAATTATAACAAATAATTACTTATTTGTTGTGAATTTTCCATAATTATTTACTTTATAACATTATAGACCATATAAATATAAATTTATAATTTTTAAATATTTTTGTGATTTTTAAACAATTTTATAATATGTTATTTTTGTAAAATAACAATAGTGTCAATTTTGACACTATTCATTTATTTGAATTTAAATAAAATATATACAGAAGATATGTTCGAAATAAAAGCTTTAATATATTAATAAAAGGTCATATGTATCTATAAAATTAGTGTATCACATTAAATAGTTCATATAATATTTATTTTATTATTTTTAAAACAATTTATTTGGTTTATCTCTTAATAAAATAATTACTACATCATTTTTGTATAATTATTTAATATACTTATTTGTTGTATAAAAATTTAAAATAAAATTCTATGATGAAGATAAATATATTAACTTTCACAATAATACTTTTACTCGAATTTATCATCTTAAAATCACAATATTTAAATTGTTATATTTATTAAATTATGAAGGTGACAACTTTGGCATCATTTAAAATAAAATAATATAAGTGTCATAATCGCTTTTATAAGGCTCCAAATGGTCAAATATTCGACCATTGGATGCTTATGGTTTACATTTACATGTCAAATAAGTTTTGGTTAGGTATTTGTGCATTTTATGGTCACTATTAGTTTAAAAAAAACTATATTCTTGATTTTTCACTAGATAAATAATTTCTGCATCACTATTGTGTCACAATTAATGATAATTATTTAATCCCAAAAAATTATAAATAAATTATCATGATGTAGATAATTTTGTTAGCTTTCTGGAGACTATTCATGTTCGAAATTTTATGATGTTTATCACTAATTTAAAATTATTATACTTATAAGATTTAAGAGAGTGACATGTTGTCACTTTCTTTGGTTTTAAAAATAATTAAGTTATTTTCATGGACAAATGTCCATTAAATGATTCTAATCCGACCCTTAGGTGATATGGGTCGACTTTTAGTCATCCAATAGGATTTTGACATTTTTTAGGGTAATTTTAAAATATTATATTTACCCTTAATTACCCGATTTACCTTTAACTATGGTAAATAAAATTTACCGTAGTTACTATTCATAATTCACAAAAATAAAAAGTAGCTTATTAACATAATTTGGACACACTGATTCCAAATATGGAATCCATTTTTTAAAATTCCATACACAGAAGTTGCAGAAATTAAATTAAAATTAATCTCGTTGTCGAATAAAAATGGGTTTTTGTTTAAAACATTGCAAAAGATTGAATTGATTTAACCTATGAATTCAAGGTAAAATAAATGCTAATGAAATACATTATATTAAATGGTAAAAATATATTCTATTTATACTTCAAAACCATTCAATATTATAATTTAACGACATAAGATATTACGATGAAAAAAGTTGTTTTTAATTAAAATATAGCGTGTTTTTACTATTCATTAAAATATGAAAGTTATCGGAAAATTATCAAAACTTTATCTAATGTAAATTTTTACATCTTGATTCAAAATAAGAATTTTATTTTGTCAAATTGAACATATAAACATGTCAAAAACCAGATTTAAAGTGGGTGCGCCATCAAAAGGCGACAAAACTGCATTTTTTTTAAAAATACTTATTTTACCCTAAAAATTTATTCTGTTCTTATACCATGTTCTAGAAATGTGTAAGATGAATAATAATGTTAAAAAATTCAAAATTTAGTTAATACTATTCATAACGGCTAGTTCATGACAATATTATAATAATATAACATTGTTTATTAAAACCCGGTATTGCGTACAACACACGCTATCGAGGAAGGTCGCGGTTGCGTGTAATGCAAGCCAAGTCAGGGTTGCGTGTTATTAAAGAATCCTTCAATGTTTCGTATAACAGAATCCAACCATATTTCATTTATACATTTAATATATATATATATATATACCCAATGTTGTGTAGAATAACTATTATCAAAATTGTGTGTAACACGGTCCAAGAATAGTGTTGCGTATACTGCAAGCTAATACGGTGTTGCATATAGCGCAAGGTAATCTTGGTGTAGAATACAACATAAGACATTAATGAAATTAAAATAATATTTTTCATAAAATCTCGGGGTGTTACATTCTACCCCCCTTAAAATGAATTTCGCCCTCGAAATTCGTCGGGGTTATAAATGGTTTATTATTTGAAAGTTTATTTGATAGAAACCCACATCGTAAAAAGGAATACCAAAACCAATCTTTAAAAACAAAAGTATGAAATGTAACGGTTACCCAAATAAACTAATCACTGGGTTTCTACATAGGTGAAAATATGGATATGGAAGAGAAATCTAACCATCATGTTCTGATGGAGAGTGGTAGAGAACATGGCTATGGAAAAGCCAGTAATCACAAATCCATAGATTTGTGATGATATAAGGTACCATCTGATTCATCAGGTATAAGATCACTAGGACAACATTTTTGGTTTTCAAGATCATTTCCCTAAAGTTGAAAATTTTCTTAGAATAAATACTTACTTTATTTTGGTACAATCTCACTTTTGTTCGTGCCTTGAACAATTTCTACTTCATCTCTTAAATAAATGAAGTTGAATTTGTTATTTGTGAAGTGTTAGAATGACTGTTCATTCCATCTGTCTCAAACAAAAGGTTAGCAAAAGTTATTAAATATACATAAGTCATTCTATAGTGAGATTAATCATATATGGTTCCTAAAATGGACTTATACTTCATATATCATGCTGATTAATATAATAAAACTAGTTTCTACTAAACAGGGACTTCCTGTAGGCCAGTGGTAGGCGATAAAGGCCAGTCGCACTTCAGTTGTGGGTTCGATTCCCACATCCTTGTCCGACGTGATGGGTTGTCACCCGTCATGCAGGTTGTCCTTTTTCTAAAACTATATTACTATAACATCCCATCAATAATATCGAGAAAACTTCGATCCTTAAACAATACTAACTTATGTCCAACATAATCCATTCCAATCTTTAGGCTTATCCATAATACTGCAGTCCATTCTCATAACATAGTGAAAACGATTACCAGAGATTTAATACCATCGTTGATCCCCATATATCATAAGATATATCTTGTTGGACACATTCCAAACATTCAAAGGCCTTAATCTTGTACTCTCTTAAATACCCATTGAACCTTAGTGAAAACTTGAATGTAGTTAAAAGTTAACACTTTCCACATACCAAAATCCTCAAAATTCTATATACTCAAACCATGATATCACTTAGTCCTTATATCAATCATGAGCTCATGAATACTGTCAAACATTTCATTTTCTCCTTATCCCTTCATTATGCACATATCATCTGCTTTCCAAAATATTTGAATCACTTTTCATGGTTACCGGTACCTTAAAATTATTGAAAACCACAATAATACAAAAATATTATAATAAACAATAAAAGTACCTCAACAACATTATTCTTGAATACCAATACATATAAACTTCAATCCATCCTCTTCAATTATTGTCCTGGAATAAGTCCTTCCATTATTTAGAAGTAACTTTTTAGGTCAGGGCATTGAGTTGGGTAATGCCTATGTTCTCCACAAATAATACATTGAACTCCATAACAGTCTGTCACTATATGACCCTTATCTCCACACAAATAACATCGGTCCCTCCATTTGAGGTATTCTTCAAGGTTCTTCTTCCCTTATTTAGAAATCTCAATCTCCCTTTCTTTATGCTGCTCAACATGCGAACATGCATAATAGTCTATCTTCCTCTTCTTTGATGAATTAGGTATACCACTAAATTTCACCTTGTTAATCATATATCACGATAACTGATTCGGCATGATCACAATATCTTTCTCTCTAGGCATTACATAATTTTGTTTCTTATTGTCACCAATTTGTCCATTGGATTCAATGTTAACCGAATTCCGTCTGGTTCCCTCCATTATCTAAAACACAAAAAGAATTCATTGAGAGGCAAAAATCAAGCTAGAGAAAACAACATAGTAAAGGGGGAGTACCTTCAATATCTAACATCTTAGATTTAGTTCTATGATCGTTAGCGTAATTCTAGTACTATAACCTATACGTATACTTAACCTTAGGGACATCCCTAGACATACCTTAGAAATATCTCTAGGGATCTCACTAAAGTTCTCGCATCCTAGTTTCCAAAGGTTGACTAAACCTTTCCTCTGATACCAACTGTAGAGACCCGAAGCCTGACGTACATGGACTTTACATTACTTTTGCGGAATATTTAGTACATTACAAAAACACACACACAAGGACCGTAATAGTTTAGTGTCTTTGGAAACTCGGACTATAATCTTCTAATCGTGGTGAAAGATCTTCAACATCTCCCATAAAGATCTTCCTTTTTTTTTACCTAAAACCTTTCTTTATATCCTGGGGAAAAGAAAACATAAAAGGGTGAGCTCAAATGCTCAGTAAGGGTAAACAAAAGAAATATCAATCACATCATATTCATAAGAACATAACATTTTGGAAATCATAACCTGCAAAAGAGAGCATAATTTCATAACATGGGATAAATCATGGCAGTGAAATGTAATCACAATAATCATAACATAAAACATGGAACTTTGTGGCATACACACATAATCATAGAGAATCATTTCTTGTTAGTCAAGACTCATTGCCAAGACTATCTTAGTGGACAAAGTCCCTTTCTGAATCGAGTAATCCTCGTTTCAGTCCTGTTTCACTGAACCGGTATAACCTACCATTCCAGCCATGTCTATCTCATGAGATATAAAATCTTTACCCAATGCATTGGGGGGAGATATAGGTCCCACCCATCTCATAATGATACCATTCTTATGTGTGCCACAAAATCATAAATCGTACATCATTTCATAACCCATGTAATAAAAATGGGATTCTTAAAACAACATGACATCATAAAACCATTCATATAAGATAATGGAATTCATAAACATAATTCCATCACAACATAGTCAAATCAATGTAAAAATATGGATAGAAACAGAACCCTTTATTATCTTAGATGGAAAATAATTTTGATAAAACACTTGAAATGAATTCTTGAGGAAAATATCCTTTCTTCTTCAAAATCAAGTTCTTTTCACAAAACATCATGCAATTTTAAAGGAAAGAGATTTTATTAAAAATAGTCATGAAATCTTTTTGAGGAAGCTTCATGAAAATAAGGCTTTATAAAACCGTAAAAATCCGTTCGTTCCGTTTAAGTTAAAAAAAACATTCTTCGTACTTTTGTCGGAAAAATCAAAAAATACCCCGTACGGAAAACGACAAAAGACTCCTTTCATTTCCTTTACTAAAAACTCACCGAAGGGTAAAATTGGATTTAAACAATTGTAGTTGGATGGAAATAATATTACATATTTATGAAGCATGGATGTGGATGATAAAATACACCCCAGTAAATGCCAAAGTAAAAACAATCTCGGATAAAAACGAGATTGTGATATTTCCCTTACCTTAGGTCCGATTTGCTTCGTAAGTGTCCGATCCTCCTCTTCTTTGAAGCGCCTTTTGGAGACCTCCTCTTAGGGAACTAAAATTGGTCTTTGAGGAAGACCAGAACCTATAGGATGTTGCTAGGGAAGTGGAGAAGAGATTTTGGCAGGGGTTGGCCGAGCTTGAGTGCTCAAATTGGTGTGAGGAGGAGGGGGAGGAGGTGCCCTTTTATAAGGGAGGAGAGGGGCACCTTAGGAATTCTTAAAAATATTAATTTATAATAAATCTAACCCCACTTAAAAACCTCCAAAATGACTCATATTCGAAGATTAGATGAGATAGGGTTGTAATCTCATCAACCAATCAAATTTAGACATGTTTGGATCTTATTTTAAACCTTATCATTTTGATTTATCCTTATTTAATCTATTTAAGTTTATTTGTGGTAATAAAATTCTAAATTTTAAATTATAACAAATAATTACTTATTTGTTGTGAATTTTCCATAATTATTTACTTTATAACATTATAGACCATATAAATATAAATTTATAATTTTTAAATATTTTTGTGATTTTTAAACAATTTTATAATATGTTATTTTTGTAAAATAACAATAGTGTCAATTTTGACACTATTCATTTATTTGAATTTAAATAAAATATATACAGAAGATATGTTCGAAATAAAAGCTTTAATATATTAATAAAAGGTCATATGTATCTATAAAATTAGTGTATCACATTAAATAGTTCATATAATATTTATTTTATTATTTTTAAAACAATTTATTTGGTTTATCTCTTAATAAAATAATTACTACATCATTTTTGTATAATTATTTAATATACTTATTTGTTGTATAAAAATTTAAAATAAAATTCTATGATGAAGATAAATATATTAACTTTCACAATAATACTTTTACTCGAATTTATCATCTTAAAATCACAATATTTAAATTGTTATATTTATTAAATTATGAAGGTGACAACTTTGGCATCATTTAAAATAAAATAATATAAGTGTCATAATCGCTTTTATAAGGCTCCAAATGGTCAAATATTCGATCATTGGATGCTTATGGTTTACATTTACATGTCAAATAAGTTTTGGTTAGGTATTTGTCCATTTTATGGTCACTATTAGTTTAAAAAAAAACTATATTCTTGATTTTTCACTAGATAAATAATTTCTGCATCACTATTGTGTCACAATTAATGATAATTATTTAATCCCAAAAAATTCTAAATAAATTATCATGATGTAGATAATGTTGTTAGCTTTCTGGAGACTATTCATTTTCGAAATTTTATGATGTTTATCACTAATTTAAAATTATTATACTTATAAGATTTAAGAGAGTGACATGTTGTCACTTTCTTTGGTTTTAATAATAATTAAGTTATTTTCATGGACAAATGTCCATTAAATGATTCTAATCCGACCCTTAGGTGATATGGGTCGACTTTTAGTCATCCAATAGGATTTTGACATTTGTTAGGGTAATTTTAAAATATTATATTTACCCTTAATTACCCGATTTACCTTTAACTATGGTAAATAAAATTTACCGTAGTTACTATTCATAATTCACAAAAAAAAAGTAGCTTATTAACATAATTTGGACCAACTGATTCCAAATATGGAATCCATTTTTTAAAATTCCATACACAGAAGTTGCAGAAATTAAATTAAAATTAATCTCGTTGTCGAATAAAAACAGGTTTTTGTTTAAAACATTGCAAAAGATTGAATTGATTTAACCTATGAATTCAAGGTAAAATCAATGCTAATGAAATACATTATATTAAATGGTAAAAATATATTCTATTTATACTTCAAAACCATTCAATATTATAATTTAACGACATAAGATATTACGATGAAAAAAGTTGTTTTTAATTAAAATATAGCGTGTTTTTACTATTCATTAAAATATGAAAGTTATCGGAAAATTATCAAAACTTTATCTAATGTAAATTTTTACATCTTGATTCAAAATAAGAATTTTCTTTTGTCAAATTGAACATATAAACATGTCAAAAACCAGATTTAAAGTGGGTGCGCCATCAAAAGGCGACAAAACTGCATTTTTTTTAAAAATACTTATTTTACCCTAAAAATTTATTCTGTTCTTATACCATGTTCTAGAAATGTGTAAGATGAATAATAATGTTAAAAAATTCAAAATTTAGTTAATACTATTCATAACGGCTAGTTCATGACAATATTATAACAATATAACATTGTTTATTAAAACCCGGTATTGCGTACAACACACGCTATCGAGGAAGGTCGCGATTGCGTGTAATGCAAGCCAAGTCAGGGTTGCGTGTTATTAAAGAATCCTTCAATGTTTCGTATAACAGAATCCAACCATATTTCATTTATACATTTAATATATATATATATATACACCCAATTTTGCGTAGAATAACTCTTATCAAAATTGTGTGTAACACGGTCCAAGAATAGTGTTGCGTATACTGCAAGCTAATACGGTGTTGCATATAGCGCAAGGTAATCTTGGTGTAGAATACAACATAAGACATTAATGAAATTAAAATAATATTTTTCATAAAATCTCGGGGTGTTACAATAATACCATACCACACCATACAATCCTAAATAAAGACTTCATCCAGGGGCTTGAAAATGCCAAGGGGCCTGAGGATGGGCCTTGGACAGAAAGTCCCAACCATTTTTCAGTTAAACGTTTTGCAGTGAGGGTGAAGGTAGTGGTACGATATCTCTTCCTGGGATGTGTATGGAATGATGAGAAACCCTATGTGAATGAGTACAAATCCCACACCACACCATACAACCCTAAGTGGGAACTTGGTCCAGGGACTCGAAAAGTCCATGGGGCCTGAGGCTGGGCCTCAGATCGAAATTCCCGGCCAGTTTTCAGTTTAACATCTTGCAGTGGGGATGAAGGTAGGGGTAAGGTATCTCATCCATGATGTGTACGGCACATCAAGTAACCCAACGTGAATGAGGAAAAAATCCTGCACCACACCATACAACCATATGTTAGAACTCGGGCTAGGGTCACGAAAAGGCCAAGGGGCCTGAGGCTGGGTCTCAGACGGAATGTCCTGGCCAGTTTTCAGTTTAACGTCTTACTGTGGGGTTGATGGTAGGGGTATGGTATCTCATTCAGGGATGTGTATGGCACGACGAGTAACCCTATGTGAATGAGGACATAATTCTGTGCCACACCATATGACCCTAAGTGAGATCTTTAGTCAGGGGCTTGAAAAGGCCAGGGGGCTTGAGGTTGTGCCTCCGATGGAAAGTCCCGAGCAGTTTACATTTTAACATCTTAAAGTGGGGATAAAGGTGATAGTGGTTTAGGTTCAAAGATCTTGGAACATATATGCCTAGTTAATTCCATATGCGTGGGACGGAGAGGGTGAATCATTACACTTATGGAAGACCACAAAGCGGCAATGATGATCGTGGGCAACTTTTGACCAGGTTCAAAACATAGTTTCCATTCTTTTCTGATAGGTAGTCAGGGAAAACAATTTAGCATTGACCATTGACTATATTCTCAACACGGGACTTGCATCAACTTTTCAGTCAAAATACTCGAGGGTGTTAGCCTGTAATAGTATGAGAGCCATTGGGCCAAGCATCAATGCCATTCAGGGGACATTCATGATATAGAGGTTGATAGAACCCAAATTATGGGTCATGCTGAGCATTGAAGGGCATGTGCCCATGGAATAGAGGATAAATGATGGAAGGTATATCTCAAGGGGATATGTGTGGCATGGAAAAATAGCCCGATGTGAATGAGGACATGAGTCTGCACTGCACCACACAGTCCTAAATGAGAACATGGGCCAGAGGCCTGAAGGGGTCGAAGGGCCTGAGGCTGGGAATCCTAGAAAACAGTATCCATTGGACCTCTTATGCGATTATCACCTCATCATAACTTCTAAGCCCACATGAGCAGTGCTTGGTGTGGGAAACAAGGAATCAGATTCAGATTTCCCTATCATATAAGAGTATGATATCGAGCATCACCCGAAGGTATTCACAACTCAATAATACAGCGGGCTGTATCAACCACCACACCCAAGGTTAGTGATCTATGGGGGTGGTGAAAATGCCAAAGGATAGGCACTGACCATGTTCAAAATAAATCATCCTTATGGTGTGACATGAAATGGGAACAAAAAATGAGCATCAAACACTGACCATATTCATAATGTGGGTATTGTATCAATTTTTTGCTCAACATCCTCAAGGATGTTGGCTCTAAGTAGTAGGAGAGCCATTGGCCCGAACACCCATGCCAGTCGGGGGTCCTTTTGGATGTGAAAGATGATGGAGTCCCAATCAATGGAGTGGGTGAAGCATAGATGTGTCCATGAATTTTAGTGACAAGAAGGGTGGTGAGAGTGACAGACATCTCTGGGGAGTGGGATGTGTTGTAGGATCGAGATGAGATTGATATGAATTGGGGAAAAAGAATGTACACCATATGTCCTGACCCGAGGGGGAATTCAGATGTCTAGGATGGGCCATGTGACAAAATGTCTGGGCATTCATACGTATCCCATGGGGATGAAAATAAAGCCATATGTAGTTCTTAAAGGCTATGCATTTTAACACCATGCGGTGAGGACGTGGGAGGATTGAAGAATGGGGAGGGGCACATGGTGAGACCGTCATAATCCTGATAAGAGTGGGGATAAAGAAGCCATCACTACGCCATGTAATGATCCTCCAAGAGGTCTACCCCTAGGTGGGATATTAAAAGAAGAGAGATTGGGGGATGGACTCAAGAAAAAATGTATGAGCATTTCTACGAATCCCATACCGATGGGAATCAAGCCTTACGTAGTTCTAGAGGAGATATATAGTTTTACATCTTACATGACGATGAATAGTTTAACCTCTTGCAGGATGAAGCAGTTTAGGGTCATGTAGGACCTGACAGTTTAGGGTCATACAGAACCTGCTGCCTCAGGAAAATTATTGCTTGAGAAACATGGAATTGATGGGAGGTGTTATACACTCACCATCCTTGGTTACAAGTGAGTACACACCATTGGGGTAATCCTAGTGAACAAAGAATGGTCCTTCCCATTTGGGCTCCAACATGGTTGTTTTCCTACCAGGTATCATTTGTGCCCTGAGGGAAAAAACCAAATCACCTTATAGAAAGGATTTGAGATAGTCTTTTTTGTTGATGGCTATAACTATCTTATTTTAATGCCTTTCCAGATTGTGCAGGGCATGCAACCTATTCCGGTCAAGTGATTCCAATTCATCCAGATGAATTTTAGCTACCTTATCTCACACCTGCTAGTCAAAGGCCACTATGCTTAATGATGGAAACTTGAATCTCAATCGGCATGATAGCCACATTTCCATACACTAGGAAATATAAGGTCACCTGGGTGGAATTATGATTCATTTTATGATAAGACGAGCGGGCATCGGGGAGCCTGTCCGGCCAAATTTTCTTATTATGACCAACTATTTTTGCAAAATGTTAGAGTGGGTTTTGATGAATTCCATGATCTGTCCATTTGTTTGCACATGATAGCGGGAGGTATGGTTAGAACGGATGTTGTTCTTGGCGTACAACTTCTTTATCTAACCTTCCCGGAAGTTGGTGTTGTTATCAGGGAGGACGACATGATAGACTACAAAATGGTAAATAATATTGGAGATCATAAAGTCAAAAATAGAATGGACCTTGACCACCTTGAGCGGAACTGCTTTTTCCCACTGGGAAAAGAAATCTATAGCTGTTAGGATGAACCGACATTGGCGAGCTGTCATCGTCGGATATAGGCCCACGACATCCAGTCCCTAGACAACAAATGGCCTAGATTTCATGGTAGTTTAGAGAAGATCTAGTGGCCAATACATGAAGTTTTCATGAACTAGACATGCATTACATCTCCTGGAGAACTCAACGCAATCATGGATCATGGAGGGCCTAAATTACCCTAGACTCTGGATCATGTGAGATAGCTTCGACCAAGTCAGTTGGGCACCGCATGAACCAGAATGTACCTCCGGTATGACCTAAGAAATCTCAACTCCTTGAATGAAATGGAGGAGAACACCATCAAAACTATGCTTGTAGAGGTTCTGCTCAAGACTGGGACCATCCTGGAGTGTAAACTGTAACGCGTGGCATCAGATTCACTCATTCTCTGCTTGATCATCCGGGATGTTACCATGTTGGAGGTATTATAAAAAGGGTTCCCTCTAATCAAGAGTCACATCAACCACTGCATGTGATGTTCCTAACGTGGAGTCTATAGCAGTAAATGGCTCACCTGCAAGCCATTATCATCACCTAGGGAGACAAAAGAAACGACTTTACAATGTGCCATGTGGATTATCAAGTCATCCTACTTGGGCTCTGCAAGTGATGCAGCTAGGACAGCCAGAACTTCAGCTCGACTGTGTAGAGACCCGTAGCCTGACGTACATGGACATTACATTACATTTGCGGAATACTTAGTACATAACAAAAACACACACTAAAGGATCGTAATAGTTTAGTGTCTTTGGAAACTCGGAACGTAATCTTCTAATCGTGGTGAAAGTTCTTCAATATCTCCCATAAAGGTCATTCTTTTTTTTTTACCTAAAACCTTTCTTTATATCCTGGGGAAAAGAAAACATAAAAGGGTGAGCTCAAATGCTCAGTAAGGGTAAACAAAAGAAATATCAATCACATAATTTTCATAAGAACATAACTTTTTTGGAAATCTTAACCTGCAAAAGAGAGCATAATTTCATAACATGGGATAAATCATAGTAGTGAAATGAAATCATAACTTAAAACATTACTCATTGTGGAATACACACATAATCATAGAGAATCATTTCTTGTTAGTCAAGACTCATTGCCAAGACTATCTTAGTGGACAAAGTCCCTTTCTGAATCGAGTAATCCTCGTTTCAGTCCTGTTTCACTGAACCGGTATAACCTACCATTCCAGCCATGTCTATCTCATGAGATATAAAATCTTTACCCAATGCATTGGAGGGAGATATAGGTCCCACCCATCTCATAATGAAACCATTCTTATGTGTGCCACAAAATCATAAATCCTACATCATTGCATAACCCATGTAATAAAAATGGGATTCTTAAACAACATGACATCATAAAACCATTCATATAAGATAAAGGAATTCATAAACATAATTCCATCACAACATAGTCAAATCAATGTAAAAATATGGATAGAAACAGAACCCTTTATTATCTTAGATGGAAAATAATTTTGATAAAACACTTGAAATGAATTCTTGAGGAAAATATCCTTTCTTCTTCAAAATAAATTTCTTTTCACAAAACATCATACAATTTTAAAAGAAAGAGATTTTATTAAAAATAGTCATGAAATATTTTGGAGGAAGGTTCATGAAAATAAGGCTTTATAAAAACCGTAAAAATCCGTTCGTGCCGTATAAGTTAAAAAAAACATTCTTCTCGTACTTTTGTCGGAAAAGTCAAAAAGTACCTCGTGTAAAAAAAACGACAAAAGATTCCTTTCATATCTTTTACTAAAAACTCACCGAAGGGTAAAATTGGATTTAAACTATTGTAAGTGGATGGAAACAATATTACATATTGAGGGAACATGGATGTGGATGATAAAATACACCCCAGTAAGTACTTACGAATAAACAATCTCGGATAAAAATGAGATTGTGGTATTTTCCTTACCTTAGGTCCGACTTGCTTTGTAAGTGTCCGAACCTCCTGTATAATGATTTAAATCATGTTATTGACTTATTACAGAATCATATTCATTGTTATGATATCATATATGGTTCACTTATTATATTACCCGTTCTTTTGTAAATTCCATGTTAAAGAAGCGTTTTGGGTAAAATCGTTTCATTTATCGTAGGTGTTTTGACTTGTTGTTCTTGACATCATTATTACTTATATCATGATTTACTTACTTCCAGAATATAAAATATGATTTGTATATCATATATATTCAGTATATATATATAAATAATAGGTAGATAAATAAAATGAAAAACACCGTTCATGGAGACGGTAGTCCGTACGTACGCATGAACGCTGTTTTTCATTCCTTATTGTCTTGAAATGGAAGTAAGTAGATGACATACATATGTATATATACATAAATCCAGTAGCTTTATAATGTCATATATTTCATTATTATTTCTTATATATACATTATAATCATTCTTAAATGGTTAACATGGAGAATGAATCTCATCGCGTCGTGGAGACGGTAGTCCGTACGTACGCACGAGCGATGATATCATTTCTATAAATATTGAATTGAATTGGAGTGGATTATAAAATATATCAGAATCAATATGATGTTGTAATAACTATGTATAGTTATTCTTTACACCATTATACCCATCCATGTAAGGTGGCGGTGGAAAATAGATTACACCACGGCGTGGAGACGGTATTCCGTACGTACGCACGCGCGGTGATTTCTTTTTCCGTAGGATGGATAGATGGTGAAATAGGTTTGTTTCATACTTATAATAACATATCAGTATATGAGTGATACTGATTTTATTACTTCATAATGAAACAACCTAAGAAGAAGAAGTGGAAGAAGAAATAAAGATGAAAGAATTGGTAACGGTAATTACCTCTTCTTTGAAGTGCCTTTTTGAGACCTCCTCTTAGGGCACTAGAATTGGTCTTTGAGGAAGACCAGAACCTCTAGGATGTTTCTAGGGAAGTGGATAAGAGATTTTGGCAGGGGTTGGCCGAGCTTGAGTGCTCAAATTGGTGTGAGGAGGAGGGGGAGGAGGTGTCCTTTTATAAGGGAGGAGAGGGGCACCTTAGGAATTCTTAAAAATATTAATTTATAATAAATCTAACCCCACATAAAAACCTCCAAAAATGACTCATATTCGAAGATTAGATGAGATAGGGTTGTAATCTCATCAACCAATTAAATTTAGACATGTTTGGATATTATTTTAAACCTTATCAATTAGATTTAACTCTAAGTTAAATAATTTAACTTTTACCGTGTCTTTTTGTTTTCTTTCACTATAAGGTTAATAAACTTATTATAACATGCCAAAAGAACCCCAAATTGTTTATTATTAATATATATATCCTTATCTAAGTCATTTGTCCGAACCTTAGATTTTTAGGAATAAAATAACAATTAATAATATAATATTTGATTTAAAAACTATTTTGTGTCAATTTTGACACTATTTGATATATGATTTTTGTGAAAGTCATAACAGAATTATATGTTCGAACCAAGTTTATTAAATCAACATTAATATATCATAGTAACCTAGAAAATTAGTGGAAGTCAATAAAAATCTCAAATTACATTTATTTTGGTGTTTATAACATCAATTATGTCAATATTTCATTAATAAGATAATTACTGCATCATCGTTGTGTCATAAATAAATTAAATTATTTGATATCTAAAAATTACAAATAAAATACCATCATGTAGGATATCTCTTTAGCTTTCTAATGAATATTTACAATCGAATTTATCTTATGTATAACCCCATATTAAAAATGATTTACTTATTAAACTTTGATTTTAACTATTTTAACCCTTCTTTAAATAAATTAATAATAAATGTCCTAATCTAATCCAAGTGGGCCTAAATGGTCATATTTTATTCCTAAGTTTGTTTTTGGTCGAATTACACTTGTCCAATAGAATTAGGACATGTGTTAGGGTAATAGTAATATCATATTTACCCTTAGTTACCCTATTTACTATTAACCGCGGTAAAAAAAAGTAAAAAGTTACTATTCACCAAAAATTATTTTCATCTCATTGAACCACATTTTAGTCCTTGATATTAACCGTGTCTCTCGGATTTTCGAAATTCCATTCACAGAAGCGGTAAAATTAAGTTTTATGCAAAATTCAGTTTTTAACCTACCACTTAGTAGTTTCACTATTCATCAAAAATTGATGTTTTTCAGAACAATGCCAAAATTTCATCCCAAGCTATATTTCATATTCCGAATTCAAAAA
Source organism: Viscum album (assembly GCA_963277665.1). NCBI lineage: Eukaryota > Viridiplantae > Streptophyta > Magnoliopsida > Santalales > Viscaceae > Viscum > Viscum album. The sequence continues at coordinate 1,767,655,058 of OY728140.1, forward strand.
TGATGTCTATTTTACCAAATTCATAACATAAAAGTTGCATTAATTAATTTTATAATTAAATCCCGCTGTTAAAACAAATAGCGTGTTTTTTAAGAAACAATATCTATCAAAAGATTGACACTTGTTTATGTCTAGTTTAAATGTGAAATTACATCCAATGACCAACATTGTATTAAATTGTAAAAATATATTCTAAATATACTTTAAAACCACTCAAATTAATGATTTATCACTATTAATTATTTCGATTAAAAAAGTTGTTTTTAATTATAATTTAGTAATTTTCACTATTCATCAAAATATGAAAGTTATCCGAAAATCACCAAAATTTCAACCTAAGCTAATTTCGATATTCTGAATCCAAAAATGAAGTTCATTTTGAAAAATAAGATTTATAGAATTTTAAAAAGTTGTTATTACTATTCATAACGGGTAGTTTTAATAATATTTTAATAGCATATCGTTGTTTAGTGAAACTCATTATTGCGTACTACACACACTATCGAGGAAGGTTGCGATTGCGTGTAATGCAAGGCAAGTCAAGGATGCGTGACGTGCAAGCTCCTTTTGGTGTAGCGTACAACACAAGACATTAATAAAATTAAAAAGAATATTTTTCATAAAATCTTGGGCTGTTACATTCTACCCCCCTTAAAATGAATTTCGCCCTCGAAATTCGTCGGGGTTATAAATGGTTTTCTATTCGAAAGTTTCCCACATCGTAAAAAGGAATACCAAAACTTGGCTTTAAAAACTAAAGTATGAAATGTAACGATTACCCAAATAAACTAATTGTTGGGTTTCCACATAGGTAAAAATATGGATATGGAAGAAAAATCTAACCATCATGTTCTGATGGAGAGTGGTAGAGAACATGGCTATGGAAAAGCCAAAAATCACAAATCCATAAATTTGTGATGATATAAGGTACCATCTGATTCCTCAGGTATAAGATCACTAGGGCAACATTTTTGGTTTTCAAGATCATTTCCCTAAAGTTGAAAATTTGAATTAGAATAAATACTTACTTTATTTTGGTACAATCTCACTGTTGTTCGTTCCTTGAACAATTTCCACTTCATCTCTTAAATAAATGAAGTTGAATTTGTTATTCGTGAAGTGTTAGAAGATAATGTGATAGAATGACGGGTCATTCCATCTGTCTCAAACAAAAGGTTAGCAAAAATTATATACATAAGTCGATCTATAGTGAGATTAATCATATATGGTTCCTAAAATGGGCTTATACTTCATATATCATACTGCTTAATATAATAACACTAGTTTCTACTAAACAGGGACTTCATGTAGGTCAGTGGTAGGCGATAAAGGCCAGTCGCACTTCGGTTGTGGGTTCGATTCCTACAGCCTTGTCCGAAGCGATGGGCTGTCGCCCGTCCTGCAGGTTGTCCCTTTTTCTAAAACTACGTTACTATAACATCCCATCAATAATATCGAAAATCGTATATCCTTAAACAATACTAACTTATGTCCAACATAATCCAGTCTAATCTTTAGGCTTATACATAATACTGCAGTCCACTCTCATAATATAGTGATATCGATTACCAGAGATTTAATACTGTCGTTGATCCCCACATATCATAAGATATGTCTTGTTGGTCACATTCTAAACATTCAAAGTCCTTAATCATGTATTCTCTTGAATACCTTAGTGAAAACATGAATGCAGTTTAAAGTTAACACTTTCCACATACCAAAATCCTCAAAATTCTATATACTCAAACCATGATATCACTTAGTCCTTATATCAATCATGAGCTCATGAATACTGTTAAACATTTCATTTTCTTATTTTCCCTTCATTATGCGCATATCATCTTATTTCCAAAAATATCTCAATCACTTTGAATACCACATTAAACCAATACATAAATATTCCAATACTCCATGATACAACATTATTTTGGAATCCCATTACATAAACACTTAATCATTCCACCACATCGTTATCATATTCAACATTGCCAATAGTGATCGCATGTGATTTCCCTTTGTCCTTTGCCTTCAGTGGTTGCTCATGTTGATCATCACTAACCCTTGGATTAGGGCAATTATTAGCATAATGCCCCATTTCCTTGCACTTGAAGCATTGAAGTGTTGGTGGTGCGTTCTCTGCAGTGTTTGCTTTATTCAAATCATTAGAAACCCTTTTTCTATTACTTCGACACTCAGCTGCTCGATGACCTTCTTTTCCACACTTAAAACATTTTCTAGTCCCTTTAAGACAATCTCCACCATGCTTCTTTCCACACTTTGTGCATAAGGAAACATTCATCTTCTTTTCACCATTATTCTGAGATTTCTCCTTGAACTCCATCTTTCGTTTCTTATCAAAACCATGAGATGGATATGTAACACCAACTTCCATTTCTACCTTGATAGCACAACGCACAATTTCTTCATAGCTACTGAAGTCTCTTATAGCTAATGCCCTTCGAAGACTTGGTTTTAAGCCACTGAAAAATCGATCAACTTTACTTTCAGGTTGGATGATAATGCCAGATGCATACCTTGCAAGTCTTGTAAAATTCGCTTCGTATATACCAACAGATTCATCATCCTTCTGTTTCAGCTCAAGAAACTCCTTTTCCATCTTCGTTCGAAGAATACGAGGGAAGTACTTTCTGAAAAACAAGTTCTTGAACTCGTCCCATTCCATGGACTCAATTTCATCTCTTGGCCTCGTATTCTTGATAAGATTCCACCATTGATCAGCTTCACCTTCCAAACGATATACTGCTAAGATGAATTTATCATGTTCAGAACATTGAAGAACTGAAAATATCTTTTCAGTAGTACTAATCCATTGTTCAGCAACTAATGGATCAGTAGACCCACTGAAAGAAGGCGGACGCTGCCTCATGAAGGATTCAACGGAATGTTGCTCCTTCCTTTGCTCGTTTGGAAGTCCTGCATGATTCATAGCTTGAGAAAGTTGTGTGAGCATGGCTACAAGATTTTGCATTCCAGATCCCATATCGTTTGGTTGCTCAGGGGGACAATCATTGCATTGTCCATTGCATTGATCAACACGGTTCCTTCGGGTTCCAGCCATCGTCTAAAACCCCAAAAGAATAGTGTGAGAGGCAAAAATAATGCTAGGGAAAACAACATAATAAAGGGGTAGTACCCTCAATATCTAACATCTTAGGTTAAATTCTAAGATCGTTAGCGCAATTCTAGGACTATAACTTATACGTATACTTAACCTTAGAGACATCCCTAGACATACCTTAGAAATATCTCTAGGGATCTCACTAACGTTTTCGCATCCTAGTTTCCAAAGGTTGACTAAACCTTTCCTCTGATACCAACTGTAGAGACCCGTAGCCTGACGTACATGGACATTACATTACATTTGCGGAATACTTAGTACATAACAAAAACACACACTAAAGGATCGTAATAGTTTAGTGTCTTTGGAAACTCGGAACGTAATCTTCTAATCGTGGTGAAAGTTCTTCAATATCTCCCATAAAGGTCATTCATTTTTTTTACCTAAAACCTTTATTTATATCCTGGGGAAAAGAAAACATAAAAGGGTGAGCTCAAATGCTCAGTAAGGGTAAACAAAAGAAATATCAATCACATAATTTTCATAAGAACATAACTTTTTTGGAAATCTTAACCTGCAAAAGAGAGCATAATTTCATAACATGGGATAAATCATAGTAGTGAAATGAAATCATAACTTAAAACATTACTCATTGTGGCATACACACATAATCATAGAGAATCATTTCTTGTTAGTCAAGACTCATTGCCAAGACTATCTTAGTGGACAAAGTCCCTTTCTGAATCAAGTAATCCTCGTTTCAGTCCTGTTTCACTGAACCGGTATAACCTACCATTCCAGCCATGTCTATCTCATGAGATATAAAATCTTTGCCCAATGAATTGGAGGGAGATATAGGTCCCACCCATCTCATAATGAAACCATTCTTATGTGTGCCACAAAATCATAAATCATACATCATTGCATAACCCATGTAATAAAAATGGGATTCTTAAACAACATGACATCATAAAACCATTCATATAAGATAAAGGAATTCATAAACATAATTCCATCACAACATAGTCAAATCAATGTAAAAATATGGATAGAAACAGAACCCTTTATTATCTTAGATGGAAAATAATTTTGATAAAACACTTGAAATGAATTCTTGAGGAAAATATCCTTTCTTCTTCAAAATAAATTTCTTTTCACAAAACATCATACAATTTTAAAAGAAAGAGATTTTATTAAAAATAGTCATGAAATATTTTGGAGGAAGGTTCATGAAAATAAGGCTTTATAAAAACCGTAAAAATCCGTTCGTGCCGTATAAGTTAAAAAAAACATTCTTCTCGTACTTTTGTCGGAAAAGTCAAAAAGTACCTCGTGTAAAAAAAACGACAAAAGATTCCTTTCATATCTTTTACTAAAAACTCACCGAAGGGTAAAATTGGATTTAAACTATTGTAAGTGGAAGGAAACAATATTACATATTGAGGGAACATGGATGTGGATGATAAAATACACCCCAGTAAGTACTTACGAATAAACAATCTCGGATAAAAATGAGATTGTGGTATTTTCCTTACCTTAGGTCCGACTTGCTTTGTAAGTGTCCGAACCTCCTGTATAATGATTTAAATCATGTTATTGACTTATTACAGAATCATATTCATTGTTATGATATCATATATGGTTCACTTATTATATTACCCGTTCTTTTGTAAATTCCATGTTAAAGAAGCGTTTTGGGTAAAATCGTTTCATTTATCGTAGGTGTTTTGACTTGTTGTTCTTGACATCATTATTACTTATATCATGATTTACTTACTTCCAGAATATAAAATATGATTTGTATATCATATATATTCAGTATATATATATAAATAATAGGTAGATAAATAAAATGAAAAACACCGTTCATGGAGACGGTAGTCCGTACGTACGCATGAACGCTGTTTTTCTTTCCTTATTGTCTTGAAATGGAAGTAAGTAGATGACATACATATGTATATATACATAAATCCAGTAGCTTTATAATGTCATATATTTCATTATTATTTCTTATATATACATTATAATCATTCTTAAATGGTTAACATGGAGAATGAATCTCATCGCGTCGTGGAGACGGTAGTCCGTACGTACGCACGAGCGATGATATCATTTCTATAAATATTGAATTGAATTGGAGTGGATTATAAAATATGTCAGAATCAATATGATGTTGTAATAACTATGTATAGTTATTCTTTACACCATTATACCCATCCATGTAAGGTGGCGGTGGAAAATAGATTACACCACGGCGTGGAGACGGTATTCCGTACGTATGCACGCGCGGTGATTTCTTTTTCCGTAGGATGGATAGATGGTGAAATAGGTTTGTTTCATACTTATAATAACATATCAGTATATGAGTGATACTGATGTTATTACTTCATAATGAAACAACCTAAGAAGAAGAAGTGGAAGAAGAAATAAAGATGAAAGAATTGGTAACGGTAATTACCTCTTCTTTGAAGTGCCTTTTTGAGACCTCCTCTTAGGGCACTAGAATTGGTCTTTGAGGAAGACCAGAACCTCTAGGATGTTTCTAGGGAAGTGGATAAGAGATTTTGGCAGGGGTTGGCCGAGCTTGAGTGCTCAAATTGGTGTGAGGAGGAGGGGGAGGAGGTGTCCTTTTATAAGGGAGGAGAGGGGCACCTTAGGAATTCTTAAAAATATTAATTTATAATAAATCTAACCCCACATAAAAACCTCCAAAAATGACTCATATTCGAAGATTAGATGAGATAGGGTTGTAATCTCATCAACCAATTAAATTTAGACATGTTTGGATATTATTTTAAACCTTATCAATTAGATTTAACTCTAAGTTAAATAATTTAACTTTTACCGTGTCTTTTTGTTTTCTTTCACTATAAGGTTAATAAACTTACTATAACATGCCAAAAGAACCCCAAATTGTTTATTATTAATATATATATCCTTATCTAAGTCATTTGGGTGAACCTTAGATTTTTAGGAATAAAATAACAATTAATAATATAATATTTGATTTAAAAACTATTTTGTGTCAATTTTGACACTATTTGATATATGATTTTTGTGAAAGTCATAACAGAATTATATGTTCGAACCAAGTTTATTAAATCAACATTAATATATCATAGTAACCTAGAAAATTAGTGGAATTCAATAAAAATATCAAATTACATTTATTTTGGTGTTTATAACATCAATTATGTCAATATTTCATTAATAAGATAATTACTGCATCATCGTTGTGTCATAAATAAATTAAATTATTTGATATCTAAAAATTACAAATAAAATACCATCATGTAGGAAATCTTTTTAGATTTCTAATGAATATTTACAATCGAATTTATCTTATGTATAACCCCATATTAAAAATTATTTACTTATTAAACTTTGATTTTAACTATTTTAACCCTTCTTTAAATAAATTAATAATAAATGTCCTAATCTAATCCAAGTGGGCCTAAATGGTCATATTTTATTCCTAAGTTTGTTTTTGGTCGAATTACACTTGTCCAATAGAATTAGGACATGTGTTAGGGTAATAGTAATATCATATTTACCCTTAGTTACCCTATTTACTATTAACCGCGGTAAAAAAAAGTAAAAAGTTACTATTCACCAAAAATTATTTTCATCTCATTGAACCACATTTTAGTCCTTGATATTAACCGTGTCTCTCGGATTTTCGAAATTCCATTCACAGAAGCGGTAAAATTAAGTTTTATGCAAAATTCAGTTTTTAACCTACCACTTAGTAGTTTCACTATTCATCAAAAATTGATGTTTTTCAGAACAATGCCAAAATTTCATCCCAAGCTATATTTCATATTCCGAATTCAAAAATGATGTCTATTTTACCAAATTCATAACATAAAAGTTGCATTAATTAATTTTATAATTAAATCCCGCTGTTAAAACAAATAGCGTGTTTTTTAAGAAACAATATCTATCAAAAGATTGACACTTGTTTATGTCTAGTTTAAATGTGAAATTACATCCAATGACCAACATTGTATTAAATTGTAAAAATATATTCTAAATATACTTTAAAACCACTCAAATTAATGATTTATCACTATTAATTATTTCGATTAAAAAAGTTGTTTTTAATTATAATTTAGTAATTTTCACTATTCATCAAAATATGAAAGTTATCCGAAAATCACCAAAATTTCAACCTAAGCTAATTTCGATATTCTGAATCCAAAAATGAAGTTCATTTTGAAAAATAAGATTTATAGAATTTTAAAAAGTGGTTATTACTATTCATAACGGGTAGTTTTAATAATATTTTAATAGCATATCGTTGTTTAGTGAAACTCATTATTGCGTACTACACACACTATCGAGGAAGGTTGCGATTGCGTGTAATGCAAGGCAAGTCAAGGATGCGTGACGTGCAAGCTCCTTTTGGTGTAGCGTACAACACAAGACATTAATAAAATTAAAAAGAATATTTTTCATAAAATCTTGGGCTGTTACAGACTGTTCTTAGATCGAGGAACATGAGTAACTTCTAGCTGATTTTGGAACTAGGCCACTTGCTAGAGAGTGCACTCCAACAGTGGTACGAGCTCTGGATTTAAGACAATGTAGTCAGCATTGATCTTCTTGATAACTAGTTCGAAATCCCATTTCACATGAAAATGTGGAAGATCAATCTCGAGGGCCAACTCGAGGCCAGTGATGAGAGCCTAATACTCTTCTTCATTATTGGTGATGCCTTCTGAAAATGGGAATGAGTACGATATAATGGCTTGTGTCGAGGTAATAAAGATGATACCCAAGCCTACCCTATTGAGCATGGGATATTTGAGCCTCTTGCTGGTGGGACTCGGGGAAGCTCCATTAAATTGCATCTGCCAGCACATCATGGCATGGTCTACTGAGGGGATCTCTTCATCAGGGAAATCGAGATCCAAGGACAGGTTAGCAGGAGCCAGATGGGTAGCAATGAAGTTTGCCAATTCATTCCACTTAATAGGTTTCCAAGGGAAAAAAATGATATCGAACTGCTGTAGAATCACTGCCCACCATGTGAGATGACCTTCCAACATGGGGAAGTTTAGAATGTACATTAGTAGGTCTACTCGAGACACCAGCTATACCTCATCATGCTGCATGTAATGTCGCAATTTTTGTAAAGCGAATACCAGTGAAAAGAAACTCTTATTGATTTGGGAGTATTTGGTCACCTTATCGAGAACCATGAGGCTGAGGTAGTCAAGGTTATTATCAATCCCATCTTTGTTCTTCTGGGTGAGGAGGGTGATGAGAGATCATTCCAATGTAATCACATAATGGATAAGTTTTTTTTTCTGGAGATAGGTGGCCTCATGACTGGAAGCTGGAGCAGATACTACTTGATTTCCTCGAATGTGGTCTATCACTCTCTATCCCATTCATAGGCAGTGCCTTTATTAATGAGCTGAGATAAGAGCTTACAATTACCAGCCACATTTGCAATGAATCGGCTTATGTAGGCTAAGTGGCCATGAAAACCTTGAAGATCTTCAATATTGCTCAGTGGAGGCATCTGGTTGATGGACTTGATCTTATCTGGGTCAATCTCGATTCCCCTAACATGACAATAAAGCTGAGGAACTTCCCAGAGGTGACCCTGAAGGTACATTTCAATGGGATCATCTTCAGTCGGTGAAAATGGAGGAATCCAAAAACTTTCTCATAGTCCTTGAGATAGTCCGGGTGGTAGAAAGATTTGACCACCATATCATCCACATATCATTCAACCGATGTTCTATGAATTGGCTTGAATATGCAATGCTTGGCCGGCTGGTAGGCGGAACTTACACTATTTATGTCGAAGGGCGTGACCTAGTAACAAAACGTACATTATGCTGACCTGAAGGCTGTAGACATTTCATCCTCAGGGGCTGTCCAAATCTGATTGTATCTAGAGTAACCATCCATGAAGGAGATGGCTTGGAACCTAGTCTTAGCATTTATCAACAATTCTGTCATAGAAAGGTAGAAATCATCTTTCGGACCGTGGTGGTTAAGAGACCAAAAGTCGATGCAAACTCCGATATGTCCATCCTTCTTCATGACTGGGGCAATGATGGCCAGCCATTTGGGATAGTAGACCTCCTTAATGAAATCAGCTCCAATGAGATTAACAACATCCGCCTCTACCACGGCTCCATGAGAAGGGTTCATATTCATGGGAGGCTATTTGAACCCACGATGATTTTTCGGGAGACCGAGGTGGTGTAGGGATACCTCAGGATCTAGTCCCAACATCTCGTTGTAGCTACAATTTAATACACCATGATTCTGTTTCAGAAAGTCTATGTTCTGATGCTGCTCTTCAAGGGACATGGTGACACTGAATAATGTAGGTCTCAGATCAACCTCTCTATTGAGGTTCACATATATCAGTTCATCAATTGTGCCAGAGACACCCTCTTCAAAGGCAGGAAGAGCATCCTCCAAATCCTCTTATTCTCTTGCGTAGGAGGGATCCTCAATTGAAGGAACTTCCTCTGGGTCGACAGCAATCTATGATAGGGTGGTACTAGCTTGGGCGGCAGTGGAAAACACATAAAAAGATTAATTTTCTACCAAAACCATAACAAGGAAGGGTGTCGATCTAATCTTGTCTGGTCTTTTTCCCAAGTGTCCATGCATGAGGATATCAAAGAAATAGTGGCGCGTCGTATTGAGCCTTTAATTCTAGCCCAGTGGAACTAGCATGTAGGATGTATTGTCATTGTCATGGGGTGGACATCCCGATGCCTTATTATAGTAGGGGGCTTAGGGATCACTGAATATTGATTCATATAAGAATATGAAGTGATCTATTGACGTTTCATGGACCTAAGAATATGATTTCCCCTTATACCAGAGACAAAAAAACATTTCCCCATATCGGGGGTCGTGGACTCAAATTGATGGATGGAGAAGACATAGGCATCATCCAGGCCTGCCCAGGGGTCGGTTGCAACCGCAACGGGTTCATCCTCACTAGCGTGAATCTACTTGTCCTGGCTCTTTGTAATAGTCAACATCGAGGTAGTGAGCTTCATTAGAGGAAAAAGTTTATGCGTTACCTTAGATAATTCCCACTCGACCATTGAGGAAGTACTTAAGGCACTAGTGGTATGATGGGGGAACCGCCATGTGCAGTTGGGGCCATGGTCTTCCAATCAATGCATTGTACACGGTGTCTTGGGAGACAACGATAAACTTCGTACTGGAAACTAGGCCACCAAACTAGTTCTTCACATGAATATTATCGACCAGGGTCTGATCTATCCTATGGTATCCCTAGATTTTCAGGTCGAAGGGAGGCAAGTCATTTTCAGATTACCCCAGAATCCGCAGTGTCTATGTCAGGATAAGTTTAATCCTGGAGCCGGTGTCAACAAGACAGTGGAGAACCACAATACCATTGAATTGGACGGTGATATACAGAGGGTGAATGTTCCCATGTATGGGAGAAACTTCATCTTATCCGGAGAAATAGATAATTTCCTAGAACTCATCATTATCTTATGTTTCCGCATGAAAGGACTCTACAGCTGCTACCAATGCCTCAAACTAGACGGGGCTTATTAAAGACTCATCCAGGCCCTCACACATATCTGGTGATAGGTGAAGGGCCTCAAGGATGGGAAGCCTTGCTGGGATGCTAGAAAGGTGCTTGAAAACATCATACTTTTGCATCAGGCATAAACTTCTGATTGTAGGAGGTTGCAGTATGACAGGCAGTGTGGTGGCCCCTACCGGCTGGGCCAGCCGCTGACTAGTGCTGGGCATATCCGTCTACCCACTAGTAGATACCCAAAGAGTGGCGACTAGATGAGTGTCGGGTGACTGAGGCTGGAATTTATCATGGTGTGGCTGGTCATGGTGGGGTCGAGGTGGCAATGCTAGATCCAGTAGCACAAATAGCTGTGGTGTCAGGCCTGATGACACCAGATGAGGAGGCTGCACATGTTGAGCGCTGCACAGGGCCTACTATATAGTCTAGGTGGAATGCATAACCGGGGTAGAAGTGTCAACTGATGTGCCTTAATGACCCATATGGTCACGTCTATGTCGATGTTGCCGTCGACTAGGGAGGATGGGGAGATCTGTCTAGTGCTCCCCATCTTCAAGAGTCGTGTAGGGGTTCACCAGCTCCATGGTGTTAACTGAAGTGTACCCTTGACTATCACTCGATGAATCATCCACTACTTGGTGGATCCTGGGAGGAATACCCATCTTCAATGGCATGAAGTCATTGAGATATCGTGACAATGATGGCATTGGCGGGGCGCATTTCTTTCCCTTGCGTCGCCAGTGTTTTCTCTTCTGGGAAGAGGCCAGTTGAGATGATGATGCAGAAGTGGTGGCCATAGCATCTAAAGGATCTGGTAGATTCCAGAATGCACAGATTATACCATGCGAATGGGCGACCATTTTTAAAGACATCCAGTCATTATATTTCAGAGATGCATGATTGAAAACCTGATTCCACTCACCCTCACTATCGATGTTGTTGTCTGGACTCACAATGACACATGCCACCTACGCCGGGGCTGAGCCCGGCCTGAATAAGTTATTATTGACCTGGTCTTGGATCCAGTCTTTGAACACATAGCACTACATGAGAGTGTTCCCCAGGATCGAGTTATAGGGGTAGTAGTTTGGGTGATCAGTGAGGTTCCCCTCTTCTATCCTTCTACACTCAGGAAAAAGCACAATCCCATGTTCCATGTCACTTCCGAAATAACCGGGAACCTGATTCTCATTAAATGAGTAGGTCCGGTATATTCTAACCATAAAGGGGGGCCTTGGAGCTTGGCCTTGACAAGGAGTTGGTGAAGCCTATTGAGATGGCGGGGCCTGATTTTCCATCCATGTTAGTGGCAGCGCATTACGTGGGGCACCTGCTGATTTTGAGTCTACCGCTGTTAGGATGGAGACTACACCTGTGGTGGCGGGCCTATATGAAGTTGTGAAGGCGGCTCCACGAGTAATAATTCCAGTTGTCTAGGGGAATCTATTCGGGCCACCACAGCAGGCTCGGCTCTGGAAACCTCCTTGCAGGAATTACATGGGGAAATAGATGTGCCTGCTTGGCCTATTGCAGGGAATCTTATTGGCACTAGTCCTTATCAGAGAAGGCTCGCAATCCTCCAAGGTAGTTATTGGTGATCAAAGAGGGAACCAGTTCCATCCTAACAGTTCCCATACACATCATCGGTAATTTATCCTATGTCAGTGGCATGTCATGGGAGTATGTGACTCCTTTCCACCGGTCCATAAAGTCTACGACATGCTCATTGGGCCACTGTTTTCACATGAAGAGGTTTTTGATTCTCATTTTACACATAGTGGGGCTGAATTGGTATAGAAATTTCCAATGGAGAACCTCCCAACAGGTCACTAATCCGATGGGGAGCTGGATATACCAGAGAAACACAGGCCCCTCCGATATCTGCACATAACATTAGAGCTTGGAGGCCTCCTGCTGCACTGGAGTCCCTAACATGGGCCCACACCTTGAGATGAAGTGGGCTAGATGTTTTGGCAGGTCCCCTGTCAAATTTAAGGGGTAAAAGGTGGGATTCCTGATACCTAAGGTTCCATCATATCATCCCCCCATGTTGGATATGGCTTGCCATCAGGTGGGAGTGCCACCTATCGCGTTTCCAATGCCTCAAGGTGGGCAATGAGTGCGGCCATTGGATCATCTAGGAGGGGGTCCATGTCTTGATGGGGATCCTGAACCAAGAGTAAATTAGAGGGTTCTTCAACATTGTAAGGTGGCTCCATAGATCATGGTGTGGCTGTTGGGGAGAACTGTGGGGCAACCCAAGCTGAGTTCTTTTAATTTCCACATCGTTATGGAGGGTTTGGTGAGACATATTGCGCCCTCATTCCATATGTTCTGGCTTCAACCCTATCGACATGGAACCTCTAGGTTGGGTAATGACCTCACGGAAACACATATGACCGAAAGGAAGACCATGCAATGGACCTGAATTGGGGGTGTACACATAGGACGACAACCCGATGATGGGTATGGGGCTCACGCATGGTTTACAGCCCATTTTGGTATGACGCCACTAGAACGGACCAAAGATGAGTGTCCCAGCAAATGTGACTACAAAAACTTGTTGCTGATTAGGGGACGCAAAAGATTCCCACTCATCGAGGTCACAACATCTTACCGCTGGATACAGATACAAGGGCTTACCACCAAGTGGGGTCATAATGGATTACCACTGGAGGGGGTCCCAACGGCTTACTGCTGGATGAGGATGATCCTCATTGAAGATTCCTACATACTCTGCCTAGGAGATAGATGTAAAACCCACGTAGTTCTTATGTGATGGGGGTCGGTGGACCGACGCGAATGAGGACCTGGGGTCCAAATGGATGGGGATCTTGAACCTCATGGAGGCTTCCTACATACCATGCCTAGGAAAGGATCAAAGACCTCATAGTTCATGGTGGTGATTTGTGAACCGACATGAAGGTGGTAGAAACCAATCGGTGGTGGGCTTGAACCTCCAGAAGGCTTCCTATGTACCTAACATTCATAGGGATCAATTTCCACGTAGTTCTTGTGGGTGAAATTTCTTACCACTAATTGGGGGAAACAATGTCTTATCGCTGATCATGGGAGATAACGGCTTTCCGCTAATTGAGGATCACTATTTAACGTCAAGCAGAATGGGTGTGTACTTCCATGAAGGAGGACCTGGGGCCTAGATAGATGGTGGTCTTGAACCTAGTAGAGGCTTCCTACATACCTTTCCTTATCAAGGGTCAAATACCTCATAGTTTAGGTGGTGTGGGAACCAACATAAATGGGGTTGGAACAAACGGGTTTTGTTCTTGAACTTCTTTGATGTTTCCTACGTACCATGCCTTTGAAAGGATCAACAGACTAGTTGTTTAGGTGGTGGTTTGAGGCTTACACACTAGGATTCCCAGAGAGGATTTAACAGTTGATGCTTTCTCTAAGCCGACATGGGTCGTTCTCGGTGTGAGAAACCAGGGACAACAAAGACCTGACGATCACGTTGTGAAAGGTGCATATGTGGGAAGTGTGGTGGGGCTCATTCATGGTTAATGGCCCAATGATGAAACAGAGGCTTACAATCTGTTCGCAACCTGAGGAGATGGAGATTGGGACTTACTCTAGTGTGGAGGCCTGGGTGGTGACAAAGCCTAGCGAGAGAGAGATTTGGAACCTGAGAAGAGAGGAGGATCAGGGCTGCTGCCTCCTGCAAGGAAAGCACGGGGCTTACAAAAGTGTGGTTTCCCTTTCCATGTGGATAGACAGTGCTCTAATGAATAGGATCTCATTCCAGGTGAGGGATGCTCTCACTCCCACAGAGACCATTTGGTGTGCAGAATTTCCATGGTGGGGGAACCCAACAAAATTACATGGGGCTCAGGGCATGGTCACAGTTTAAAGTCATGTGCTGAGGATGAAGGTGCTAGTCAGTTTAATGTCTTACAGCTTGGATGAGGTGGCTTTACTCCACACCCCTATGACATACATAACTGGAACCCTCTACAGTATGGTGAAAACAAGGGACAGGCAACGCTGTGGTTGGGGTAGTTATGGAGCGAACCATAGGAGTGTCCACGTTAGCGTGGCTATGAGAAAAATAAATAACAGTCATTGTGCCTATGCGAAAGAGCATGATTCGAAGCAACGTAACAGACAATATCATCCAATGGACTTTGAAATTGCTCTGTGTAAACCTGAGGGGCCACATGGGAAAAGAGAACCTAATGCATGTGTGTCATGTATATGAAAGGATAGAACAAGGTGCCTCAAGGAGAGGGTAGTGTATGGAGTGCACGTAAGACAATGTGCTGGGGATAGATAGGAATTCCTAGCGCAAAACACATGGTTTGTGAAAAATATGAAGAGGTTGCGTGCAAAAGGTACGGGTTGTGAGAAAGAGGTACGGGTGGCGCGCAAGTGGTACAGTTGAGGCACGAGTGTTACTGGTGGCACACAAGTAGTACAGGTGGCACACAAGTGGTATGGATGAAGCACAAGAAGGAGGGGTTGCACATAAGATGTAGGGTTTGCATGCAAGTTAGACCGGTTGGGTGTCGGCCCAAGGAGTTGCATGTGAGATGAGAGGTTTTCGCGCAATTTGTTGTGCACAAGAAAACCAGATGTATAAGAAACATTCACACTATATGGAACCCCATGCATGCAAATAACTTCGTGATGAAAAGAAATTCAAGAGGATCCAAGTGCTTGTCAGAAGGCTCCCCTAGGGAACCGATCGCGTAACAACCAATACCTGAAGGCCATGGTTTTTTCCCACGGTCGTGGAAGATAGCATCTGTGCACATCAGTGCTTCTATTTTCCTTCAGATACCATCGCTAAAGAGTGGGAAAACATTTCGTTTTATAGCCAGAGGCCTCAGAGTGGGGAGAAAGATCATGGCGCCCAAATTCTGGTACGTCGTCATCTTGTGCACGCGAGGGCGTATGGGCACGCAAACGGTCATTCATTGTTTCCATGGGTGTAGAAATGTGTCTGTGTGTGCCAACGGGTGTTTGATGTCACCATGGGCAGAGAAACTGGGTCGGGCTCCCAAAAATCCATTCGTTGTCACTTTGGGCATGGAAACAGGGTCGCACGTGCAAACAGGCGTTCGACGCCGCCTTGGGCGTGGAATCAGGGTTTGGCGCGCAAACCGCTGTTTGTCATCGCCTTGGGCATGGAAATGGGTTCAAGCGTGCTAACAAACATTCAACGTCGCTGTTGGTATGAATGAATCTTGTGTTCGGATTCTCATCTTGTGCTCACCTCTCAAAACTTCCATGACACTTCCTTAGACGTTTTTTTCGGTAGCCTGGGCAAGAGATTCCCACCCATTGGGTGCATAAAAGGTTTTCTTGACATGTTGTGTGAAATATTTTACTATTACGCATTGGATTCCATACCTGGGTGATAAAAATCCATTTTTGCATGAAATATTTCACTTCATTCACACAAAAATGTCATCCTTGTGCACAAGATTTCACTTCTTTCATGGGAAACCGTACATTGCCCCAAAATCATCCCATACTGCCATTTCTAGTAGCCAAACATAGAACATCCATAAATTTTGAACCGTAACTCTGTTTGGGCCCCGTGACCGGTAAAATCAAAGATTTCATAACTAGATACACTCTAAGATCATATATGGAAACATTTGGAAAATTAAATGGACGTGTTTTACAGTGCCAACAAGTGCCCCCACTAAGAATGGTGTCCAACGAGGATGAGGAGGGAAAGGCAGACAACGTTCTGATGAAACGACTTAGTAAAACACATGCATTAGAGAAAATTGTATGTCACTATTATTGAAGAAATAGTTGACTAAATCTCTAAGCCCACGTGAGCCATGCTCGGTGTGGGAAACAGGAGATAATAGGAGCTCTTGTACAAGAGTTCTAAACAACATAATATGATAGGGGATCAGAATGAGACATCAATCACCACTTGGGAGAATCCTAAAAGATGGAGGTGTCACAGTTGGAGAACAGGGCTCTCTGGACAGCTGACCTACTTCTCCCACCATACTCTGGTGCACAAGCGGGGTATCTCCTGGGGCATAGAATTAATCCGGACAAGAGGGAGTGGAAACTGTGATTCATGATACCCCATATTCAGAACACTATAAAGGAGGTGTTTCAATGAAGGATAAATATTTAATACATTCGTAACACTATATCATTATTGCATTATCCCGAAATGGAGCTAACAAATGAGGGCTGACCATTGACCATGTTTGAAACATGGGGCCTGACTCAAAATGCTTCCCATTAGTCTTCCAGAACATTGGGCCAAAATAGATGGTGAGGCATAGGCCAGGCATCCATAATATTAGGGGGGGTTCTTTTAGACATGAAACATGATAAGGTTAAAACTAAAGGGCTTGCAATGCTTGGACAAGGAATGAGAGAATGTCCCAGTGAAATTTCCACACTTCAGGCTCTTTTTCAAAAGGTATCTGAATACAACTATACGACTTATCAGATAGAGGGAGTCGAGTCCATTACCATAAAGGAAAAGGTTCCTAAGGTAACACGCTTTCAACTTATGGTCCTAGGGTGGACCATTAAGTGGGGATTGATTTAATGGACTTTGTGTAGGGTGGAAAAGTAGCCAAACGTAACCTGTAGTTCCCATAGGGAGAACTTAGTTTGGGGCCAAAAAACTCGGACCATGCTGGGACAAGATATGGGAAGCACATGGTGCAGCTATTGAAAAACCTTACGTGAATGAAAAACTAAGATATATTTTCCGCCCCACATGTTCCTAAATGAGTTTGGTTCAAAGGGAAAAAAACCAAGGGACATAAATTTTAGATTCCTGGGGAATGACCCAGAGACAAAAATGCTTGGGCGTTCCTTTGTATCCCATGAGGATGGGAATCAAGGGAAACATAGTTTTGTAAGATGTCGTGCAATTTAACATCTTGTGGAAAGAACATGGATTGGTATTAGTTTATGGTCACTGGGCTTGGACCACAAATCATAGGAAATGAGAGACACATTGAGATGTAATTACAAAACCCAAAGTGAATGAGGACATGGTCCGGATCATAGTGCCCTTCTTGGGAGACGTTTCAGGTCAAAGAACCGAAAAAATAAGTTAGACTAGGCCCGAGGAAAAGTGAACCAACAATCTTATGTATCCTATGTGGGTGTAATCAAGCCACACATAGTTCTAAAATGTCATGCGGGTCTCGCCCTTGCAATGAAAGAAGCGGTATTTGATATATCTTGTTTGTCCATTTGGATGAATGAGTGTTTTTTTGTGTAGTAATGGACCTAGGATAAAATTTCCAGGCGTCCCCACAAAAATCAAGTCATGTGAAGGTATTGAAAAATGGTATGGTGTATGGCTGATACCAAACATGATGCCTCCTCGAGTGAGGATATCACGGTGCAAGGATGTTTTTTATCGTGTGACATGGATGATAATGTCACAGCTCAGGGTCATGTGAGGGGACAAACCATGCATTTTAATGTTGTGTAGGATAGATTCAAGAGTTTAATGTCATGTGGGAAAAAGAAATATAGGTTAAGGTGACATGGCTAAGACATATATAGGAGAGAAAATGTTTTAGAGGGTATGAACATGGCCTGATATATCATACCCGAAATGAATGTGGATGAGGTCCACACCATACCATGAGTGATTCCAAGGAGAGATCCTCGGGCCGAGGGGACAGGAAATATTAGATGTTAAGGGGCAGGATAAACTAGCTACCAAATGAGATGGACCCGAAGACAAGATGTCCGGGTGTTCCTATGTATCCCATGAGAATGGTAATCAAGCCACACATAGTACTTAAAGGTGCATTTTAACATCGTGCAGGACAAAATATAGTTTAATGTCATCTGGGATAGGATGTAGGGGTGTAACTCCTAGAAAGGGGAATAAGTAGTGTAGCTAATGAAAACCTGACATGAATGAGTACATAATCTCATACCATGCCACACAGTCTCATTAGATTTAATTCCTCGAAGTCATAATAGAAGTGTTAAATTAGTGGAACTCGAGATGATCCCGAAGACAATAATCTTGGCATTCCTACAAATTAAATTGGAATGGGAATCAAGCTCTACATAGTTCTAAAAGAAATCTTAGTTAATGGTCTTAGAGCTCGAACCATAGAGGAGTAAAATCCTTATAAGTTAGTGAAGACCTCAAACCGATTCCATAGCCCATGTGAGTCAAAATCGGTGTGGGAAATAAGGGTAGAAAAGGTTTTATCAATACTAGGAACACAAGAAAAAGGGAAGTCGATGTGGATCCCCAAATGATGCCTTTACCATAGCTTTTGTCCTCCTATCGTGAAACTGTGCACTGAGGGACAGTGCCAGGAGTGTCGAAATTCCATTTGGACTAGATGGGGTGGAAAATAATGTGAACCATTTTAACAACATTTGAGGCTTAATGGGGTTGGCATGACAATGGAGGATAAATATTGATTGTGATTGAAACAGAGCACCAATATTGTGTTATCCTGAAATGGGGACAAACAAATGAGCATCGACCGCTGACCATATTCACAACTCAAGACATATATCGATTTGTTGTCTGAAACCCATGAGGACATTAGCACATAATGGTAGGATAGCACTTAGGCCAAGCATCCATACCATTTGGGGGTTCCTTCGGTTGTGAACGTTTATGGAAGACCAACTGAAGGGGAACACGAATCCTGGATGGTTGGTGGGAACATGTCCAGGTAAAATCTGACACTCTGGATACTGAACCAGAGTACTCTTGGGAACATTAGTGAATCACTGAATAGGGTTTAGGGACTCAACATGATAGTGGCTGATTTGAAAGGATGATTATATAATAAGGGCATAGAGAAATCATAAGAGAAAGAGGTACATGGTGTGTTTATTACAAACCCAACGTGAATGAGGACATAATCACGCACCATGCCATATACCCCTCTCCTTAGGAATGTGAAGTCCAACGGGCCTAGGTGAAGGGGATATTTCTACAAGATGAGGCTGGACCCAATGTCTAGATGTTCAAGCGGACCTACGTATCCCATTAGGATAGGAATCAAGCCACATGTAGTTCTAAAAGAGGGTAATGTGCAGCTTACCGTCTTTCCACAAGGACGTAAATGGGTAAGATACCCAAAACAAGGGAGGTGTATGGTGTGGTGAGTAACCCGACGTGAATGAGGACATAATCCCATACCATACCATATAATCATGAGTGAAGACTTGGGATATGGTCCTGAACAGTTCAAGGGGCCTCAAGCTGGGCCTCAGATAGAAATTCCAGGCTAGTTTGCAGTTTATCATCTTGTAGTGAGGATGAAGGTAGGGGTAAGGTATCTCGTCTAGGGATGTGTACGTCACGATGAGTAACCCGACATGAATGGGGACATAATATCGCACTACACCATACAACCCGAAGTGATATAATGGGCCAGTGACCCAAAAATACCAAGCAGCCTAAGGCTAGGCCTCATATGGAATGTCCCATCCAGTTTGCAGTTTAATGTTTTATAGTGAGTACAAAGGTAGGGGTAAGGTATCTCGTCCATGGATATATATGGCACGACGAGTAACCCGACTTGAATGAGGACATAATCCCACAACACACCATACAACCCTATGTTAGAACTTGGCCCAGGGGCCCAAAAAGGCCATGGGGCATGAGGCTGGGGCTCAGACAGAATGTCTTAGCCAGTTTGCAGTTTAACGTCTTAGAGTGATGATGACAGTTGGGGTATGTTATCTCGTCTAGGGATTTGTGTGACACATCAAGTTACATGACATGAATGAGGACATAATCCCGCACCACATCATTCATCCCTATGTGAGAACCTGGTCCAAGGGCCCAAAAAGGCTAGGGGGACTGAGGCTGGGCCTTGGATAGAGTGTCCTGGCTAGTTTGTAGTTTAATGTCTTGTAGTGGAAACTAATGTGATCTTAGTTTAGGTTCATGGATCTCAGACTATATATTCCTAGTTTAATGTCATATGCGTGGGACATAGAGGGAGAATCATCGTGCTTATGGAAGATCAAAAAGTGGCAATGATGATCGTGGGAAACTGTTTACTAGGTTCACAACACAATATCCACCATTGTTTGGCCAACGGTTGGGGAAAACAATTGTGTATTGACCATTGAACAAATTCAAAACATGGGACATGCGTCAACATGTCACTCACAATCCTCGAGGGCATTAGACTATATTGGTGGGAGATCACTGGGTCCAAAATCCAATCAATTTGGGGGCCATTCTTGATATATAGGGTGATAGAAATCCAAATGATGGGTAATGCCGAGCATGGAAGGGCTTGTGCTCGCAGAACGGATGATAAATGATGGAAAAGATATCAACAGTTGATTTTTCCTAAATATTTTGTTTCATTTGTGAAGCTTCTTTTACTTTTATATAATCCTATATATGTTAAATGTTAGAAAATAATATAATTAATTTTGAATCATTTGTAATTAATATTTAAAAACATATACCTCATATGAAATATAACAAAGAAAACCAGTTGGCCAAAGTAGAAAATGACACACACAATCCCCAACTCTTTTGTTCTCAATGGTAGGAAATGGTACTATAACTTTAGGATATACAATATCGAGTACTGATACTCTAGCCCAACCAATATACCTAGGTTGGTGATGTACATATTCCCACAAAAAATGCATGAGTCCTATTGCAACAATATGAATGTTAGGATCTCCCGCAAACAATTCATAATAAACGTTTGGGTTTGAGAGAGGTGGTAGAGAATCAAAGTAAGCAGTTGGAGTAGGGTACTTAGGGTGAGAAGGCAGTGAAGGCTGAAAAATGAAATAGTTATAATAGTGTTAATAATTTTTAAAATTGAAAAAGTGTTAAGAAATAAATAATATACCTGGGAAGAGTGCTCATATGGGGTGGAGTAGGGAGATGGAGAAGGGTAGTCTGGGTGAGCAGACTGTAACGGATGAAAAATGAAAAAGTTATATTAGTGATTATAATTTATAAAATAAAAAAATATTAACATATAAATGATATACATGGGAAGGCTGCTCAAATGGGGCAGGGTAGGCAGATGGGGCATGGATGTCTAGGTGAGCAGGCTGGGAAGGCTGAAAAAAAGAAAAATTTATATTAGTGATTGTAATTTATAAAATAGAAGAACTGACAAAAAATAAAAAATATACCTCATAAGGCTACTCATACGGGGTGGGGTAGGCAGATGGGGCCGGGTACTATGGTTGAGTAGGATAAGAAGGCAAGAAAAATGATAATGTTATATCAGTGTTAATAATTTAAAAATTAGGAAAATTGTTGACAAATAAATAATATACCTGGGAATTATTCGCAGACTATGACTGTCATGTCATGTGTTCCAACAAAGGATTTTGCACTGCTTCTTGAATTTGATCACCCATAGATCGTTTCATATATTTTAGCTCTCCTTTTATGGATTCTATTTCTGGGTCTCTTGATTGCTTACTCTTTCCAAAAAAACATCTGAATACTAACACCCAATTGATATACTCTAACATAGATGGGGTGTTTTTCCATTCCCAAAGCAGTGGCTAGGATGTCCATCCAACCCTCAGGGTTAAAAAAGCCTTATGTGTTCTTCCCTTGAAGTTCATCCGGAAATGAATAATAAAAATGTTATATTTGTGTTTGAGATTTAAAAAATAGAAAAATTGATGACAAATAAATAATATTTACATATAATTTTATCAGCTACATTCTTAGATTCCTCCATAAGATACTGTTCATTTTTCCTTCTTCTTGATCATTTCTAATTTTCACGGTGAGTGGGAGGAGATAGCGGACTAAATTTGACCTCTTTTGGACCCCTACTAGATCAAGCTATTAATGCTTCACATTTTTCTCCAATAATTTTCTACTCATAATACGAGTACCCTCCACTTGATAAAGTATGACAGTATACATTTCTGAATTGGATCTCATAATGATATCTCATAGAGGCATGTTCTATAAAAATAAACTACTAATTAACAAGAAAAATATATAATAAATTTTACAATATAAAAAAACTATCATACCTGAAATTTTTCTTCATTACGACTGTCAACAAATCACTTACATGTACCTTCATCTATAAATAAATACTTCAGGTATGGGTTTTCAAACCTACTCTTTCTAAAAACATATTTTTTCAGTTTTTTTTGAAATATCTCCATCGAACCGCTTCTAAAGAGAGATTTATTGTTTTTAAAATCTCATCAGTTTCCTCATAATTGAATGTCATATGTAATTGAATAAATTATATATGTCATTTAAAATATATAATTTTCATAAAAAATGAGATAAAATAAGTCAAATATGATATTTTACCATCAAGACCTCCCGAAGCTTTTGTTTTTCCATCCTGTCCACAGACTTCGAATCAGAAAATAAAATACTAATCCAACAATGGCTCTACTTCACTGTATAACTAACAAATAGAACTACATTTGGGACAATTGAATTATTATCATCATCAAAAAAGATGTGTTCTTTGTCATCATCACGAGCATGTGACAGTTTTGGAAAATGTGAAACACCACATTTACCCACATGAGAACTTGATTTTGAATTAGTATTTAGAGAAGTCTCCTCCACCGAGGATGCATCAGTCGTCCTGAAAAAAATGGTAAATTAATAGTTCTATTTCATTAAATAGGTATTTTTCTGAATATTTAATAATATATACAAATATATATACATCAGTAACGGATCCTCTCTATCTATATCTGAAATTTCTACTAGAATGGGTAATGAAATTTTGTGTACCTATATAACATTAGAAAACAGAATATTTAGAAACAAGGAATGTAAAAAATATGTTTGTATAAAAAGATGCATTGATTTGTGTGTTTCAAAAAAAGAAAAAAATATAAATATTTACTAAAAAAATTTGAGTCAAATTTAGTGTTTTCCCAAATTCCTTCATTGTGATCGTTACGTACTATATGCTCAGTGTCTATCTTATACACACTATAATCATCCTAAAATTGTGTAATAGATGAATAAGGCTTATGTAAATAACTGACATCATAAAAATCATTCTCATCACCCAAATGGTATCTTTTTCATTGCAGAACAACTGACCACTGATCATTTGATAGATCAATGACATAAAAGACTTTCTTTTCATGTGTCTCTATGATAAATGGTTCTTCATTGTAAATAAATCTTTTCGAATCAACCATTTTAAATCAATATTCATCATGATTCACACCACTATTACAATCAACCCAATTACACTTAAAATGGTTACTCTAAATTTAATATAATCAATTTCCCATATGTCCTCTAGAACTCAAAAATATAGCGTTGATGTAGAAATTGGGATTTTATCTTTGGCACTCGAAAAATGCACTACTTTAGTAAAAACCATCACACCACTGTTCTGAATAGTATTCTTATTATCTAGTTTTTTGTGTGTAAAATGTGTAACCACTGATATCAAAACTAGAACATGTGATCAAATTAAGAGATGATCGCTCTATGACCCACTTCAATGTTTCTAATGTAGATATATATAGAGTGAATTTCACCATAAACCCTAAAACAAATGTCTTTTTATGCTCACTCATCAACCACTTTTCATTTCATTTCTAATATCCCTACATTAATTCAGCAATATGTGAGGATATATATGATTGCACATCATATGTTTTGTTCAAATTATATAAATGAGCATGCATCACTTCATCATGGGTAATAAACATTACCTTTAAGCCATGAACCCCTCTACCTTCACTATCAACTATTATATGTCGAGATACAGGAAGTCCAATAAACTCCACCTCATACAAATAATCAGTACAGAACTCAATCACCTCTTCTAAGAAATATTTTTGAAAAATAGAGGCCTCTGGTCAATAAGTATTCTTAACATATCCCTTCAAAAGTTTCATATATTGTTCAAAAGTATACATCCATATTAAATAAACGTGACCACATATTCATATCTCACGCACCAAATGAATCAACAGATGAACCATTATATAAAATAACATTGGTGGGAAATACATATCTATTTGACAATGAATAAGAGCTGCTTCAATATCCAACACATCTAAAAAATTTGGATCAACGACTTTGCTACTAATGGATTTAAAAATATTACACAAATTGATGATAGTATTTCTGACATTTTTTGGCAATATACCACGCACTAATACTTTTAGAAGTTTTTGCATCAACACATGGAAATAATGAGATTTCAAACCAATTAATTACCAATCCTTCAATGACACAAAATTATTCACATTTGAAGAAAAAGAACAGGGTACTTAAATACCATGAATACTCTGACATAAATTCATCTATCAAATCTTACTTAGTGTGTGACATGCCATAGGAAAATATGTTCTATTTTCATTCACAGTTGGAGCTAACTCCAAACATATTCTCATTAATATCAAGTCCAATCTAGAATTCAATCCATCTTTTTTCCTTTCCTTTTATGTCAAACAAAGTTACAATAAAACTGTCATATATTATTTTCTCAACATCTATAAAAAAGATCTTGTATTTTTTATCTAAAAATATCTAATAAGGTATTTACAAAAAAATGGATTGATTTTTCCAGATATTTCACTGAAGACCAGAACTTATTTTTTTCCAAATGTTGATTAAATATCTTTCACCATGTTATAATATTATTCACCTCACAATGGTCGAGGGGGGTGTTTTTATTCATGTAATCCATTAAATTATTTTTTAATCTATGATAAGAATAATAAATTCACAAAAGTCTTCAAAGTACCATGTACACATTCTTCCTCCATTCATCAATTGATAATATGATGTTTATTCATCACAAATTGGTCATGATTTATGTCCCTTAACACTATATCATTATAAGTTTCCATATGAAGGAAGGTCATTTATAGTGAACATTATCATTGCATGTAAAAGAAAATACTCTTTCTTGTATGTATTGAAAACATTAACACCTGCCTTCCATAGCAGTTTCATATCATCAATCAATGGTGAAAGATACACATTAATATCATTTCCTTGTTGTTATTGTATAGAAATCATCAAGTTCACAATGACATATTTTTTCTTCATTCATAGATGTGGGGACATGTTATAAACTACCAATAATGCAACCCTGAAACAATGTTGGCTAATGAGGCTCTAATATGGATTCATTCCATCAGTACATAATCACATTTTGAGACTTATAACTTTACTTCCAAAATAATTAATATTTTTATAAAAACTCATCCACTTAGGTTAATCATTGGGTGATATAATTTATCATTAGAGATGTGCTCATTGGAATTCTATCTTATAATTTTTTCATCAATTGAATTTTCAAATATACACTTCAAATGAGGAATTGTTGTAAGGTACCAAAATGATTTACCAAGATGTTTTATTCTAGTACCTAAAAATGAATCACAATTGTAATATCAGAATTGTATGAAAAAAATATTTGATGATAACATTGGAAAGTACAAAATTTATATTTCATGAAGTTAGGTGACATCACCTAAGAATGAATTTGAGTTGACTTTCCCATCTATCTTATAGTGTGATGCCCCACATGTATGAAGACTTGATAAATATTCATTTTCATTCCTATACAGAACACAATCACTGGGGACATCAGGTATCTTTTTATATCCCTATCCAATTAGGCATAATATTTTCTTTTCCATATAAATGGATTCTGGAAGGCCATTTCCTTCTGGAAGTAGCTCTTTTAAATGTTAAAGTGATCTTGAGTGACTTTTAACTATCCACCTATTTTTTCTTTTAAGTTAACTAATGTCAAATCTACTGATAACACTGTATATTTACAACAACCTGGGAATAATGGTTTCTTAGAATCTCCATACAATTGTTCAACAGTTTCTATTTTTTTATGGTTTCAACACCAATATCATGAATTTATTCTTCAATATGATCATCTACCTCGTTATGAATAATGTCATCACCATTGGATGTTGAATTTTTTGTTCTTTCACAATGCCAAATCCAATGAGTATTATTAAGTCTAAAACCACAACAAATGAGATGATCCTTTATTTCTCTAGAGTTTGGATTTCTCATATTTAGAAACATCACACATGGAGTGAAAATAAAATATCTGTTTTGAAGATATCATTTAGAAAATTCGTTGAATTCATCAACTCCATTTCCATATTAAGTAGTAGTTCATCATAAATATATCCAATTACGATCCATTCAATATCTGATATCACAATATAATTATCAAATATATTAAAACATATAAAAATTTATATATATATATATAGTTATAGATAAATTGTAAACAAAAACACTTTAAAAAAACTGTTGATAATCAGATATAAAATATCATATATAAAACACATTTACAAATAATAAACATTTTATTTTCATATTATATACATTTTTAATATTGATGTTACAATTAAATTTTAATATCAATATTATATAATATTATAGTTTATTTTACATAGTTGTTTCATTATTTCGATGTAGAGTGTATCAAAAGTATTGAAGATTACATTAATTTAAATGGTGAAAAATTATTTATAATTTGAAATATGAAATAATAATTATAGTAAATTTTCATATTATAAGTGAAATCAATTCTAATACTTCCAAAATTATGATATATGAAATTAAATACATAACTAAACTGGTATATCTTACAACAAATTTGGGTGAGAGAACAATTGAATCATTTGAGGAATAATATGTGGCTGTGGTGGTGGGATTTGGGTGTTACCCTCATCTTTACTGTAGACCTAGGAGGGGTTCCTAGTGGGGGAGAGTTGTGGAAAAGTGGCATCATATATTTTGGTTAAGAGTTATGGCAGTAGCTGGAACTAGACACTTGTAAGGATTGCATGGTTTGGTAGAGAAATGATACTTTTTGATCTCGGTGCATGATATAGACTTGGGATACCAATTAGGATATAGGATTTTAGGTCCCTCCATGATTTGATGAAAGAAAGATGAGTGAACCAAATGACCAAGTGAAATGGAGCTGCTTTCAGGGCAGAGACTTAGTAAATGTACACACATCATGCTTATTTACATTTTTGTTCGAATGAGGGATTATTTTTAAAAAATAAATTATCAAAATTAAATTAATGTTATTAAATAAATTCCATTCTACAAATATTTAATAAATGTGTGGGTAAGTGTGAATATTAACATGGTTAATTTATCAACAACTCATTTAAACATATTTTTGTAAAATTTGGGAAAATACCATAACTATGTTTATAAATGAAATTAAAGTAAAATAAAAAAATGGAAAACTTAGTTTTTATGGTGACATAACCTAATGAAGGAATAATTATTTTCATGTCCCAAATGTCATAAGAGGTGACTTAACATAACCTTTCCAGATCAAGAACATTGACTAATCACTCGTAAGGATTCCTGTTAACTATGTTTCTACAAATTTTAAATAAACTATAAACTAATATTTGAAGCAAATTAAAATTTAAATAAAATGATCAATGATTTATCATAAAATTTTTATAAAACATACAAAATTTGGAATTCAACTCGAAAATAGACCGCCCAATACGAACATTGATACGTATAATTCTTTAGAAAATTAAACACTATAAGATCTTGACAAAAATGGATTGTAACAATGAAAAATAAAAATAAACAATTACCTAAAACCATACCATAGTTGAAATTCTCTCAAAACAGCATTCAGATGAGCAAATAATCAATAGAAGATTAAAAAAGTTAATATAATAAAGAGAACAGATTGTAGATCATGAATATAGAAGAAAATTATCAACAATGGTAGTTTGAGTTCATAAATTAAGCATTAAAGACATCACATGTAGAGATGAGTCACCGCCAGTTTCTGTTTCAAAAAATAAATAATATGAGGGTTTGTTGATCCCGTCATTTTTAAATGACATTTGGCGTCAATTTTTAATAAAACCGATGTCGAAAATAAAAAAACATTATATGTCAGTTTTTGTAAAAACTAACATTCAAATTATTCATTATTTTTATTTTCAATGTCAGTTTTCTAAAAAAATGATGCATAAAATAAAAATGATTGCATCGGTTTTCCCGAAAACCGACGCAAAAAACCAGTTTTTAGAATAAAACGACACAAAAAATCATTGAATTATGGATTTTAGCATCGTTTTTAGGAATAAATGACACAAAAAACCACTCAAAAAACATTTTGGAATCTGTTTATAAAAAAACAATTCAAAAAATTATCACTCAAACCATCGACATCAGTTTATGAAAAACTAACGTTAAAACCCATATTTCTTCGAGTGTTATATGGTTATTTGTATGATTGATAAATAGAATAATATGATTGTAACATACTTATAAAAACATATCACAATGTATTTTATAATAGGGTTATTACTTTAATTTTTAAACAATAGAGGATGGGGAGGTACAATATGAAAAGAAATTGAATTGAATTGGTAAAACAATTACCTCTTCTATGAGTGTGTCCTTTTGATTTGCAAAAAGGGATCCCTTAGGCTGGGATTTTGAACAATGTATGGAATTTAAGATGAATTTAGGGATGTTAGTATGAATAATTTTACGGTTTTGGTCTCAAAAATGTATTTATAGGTGTGAATAAAAAATATGGAGATGATCCCTTTTATAAGAGAGCAGAGGGGTACTTTTGGAAACTCCAAAACTATAAATTTACGATAAAATTATTTTCAGATTCAAATATCTCAAAAGTTATTTATTTCAAGTATAATATTATTATGGGTATAAATCCTATAAACTAATTGTTTTTTGACATGTTTATATCAAAAAATTAAAAATATATATTGGATTTAACCCTTAATTAAACATCTTCACTCTTACCGTGATCACATGTCTTTTCATAATATTGGGATAATATAGATACTATAAAAAGAAAAAGGAACTCAAATTGGTTCATTTATGTAATATTCATCATTATATCAGTTTTTTGGATGAACCTAATATTTTTATGAATTTTATAACATTTTATAAAATACTATTTATTTTAAATTATCATTTTTTTCAATTTTGATGCTATTCAATATTATCATTTTTAAATATCTTCAACCAACATGAAAACATGAAATAAATAGTTAAAATATATTATTAAATTGTCTATGTTATATCTGAAATTAGTTTATGCCACTAATTAAGTCAAAGTTAATTTATTTTAATATTTAATATATCAATTATGTGATATTTCTATTAGTAAGATAATTTTTTCTTTACTATTGTGTCATCATTATTGGTAATTATATAACCTATAAAAATTATAAATAAATTACTATGATGTATATAATTATTTTATAATTCTATATATCATTTATGATCTAGGTTATCTCTTATTTATCTCCATATTAAAATTATTATACATATAAGAATTGAGAGAGTGATATTTTTTCACATTCACAAATTTAAATAATATTCATGGAAAAGTGCCAATTAAGAATTTTAATTTACAAAAAGTGGTTATTAGGGTCTAATTTAGTCCTATAATAATATTTTTACATGTGTTATGATAATTTTATAATATTAGTTTTACATTTAAATAAATGATTTACATTTAACCGTGGTAGTAAAAAAATATTACTGTTTCTATTCATAAAATCAAAAAAATAAACCTATTTAAATAATATGAACACATTGATTCCAAATAAAGAATCAATTATTAAAAATTCAAAAATCATAAGAATTAGTAATTAAATTATAATTAATCTCGTTGAAGGAATGGGAAAACTAGTTTTTTATGTAAAAGTCATCAAAAGATTGACATGTGTTTATATCGAGTTTTAATGTGAAAATAATTACAAAGACCTAAATTATTTTAAATTAAAAAAATATAAAATAATTATAATTTATTACCATTATAATGTATAATATTACTCTATAAATCAGGTCAATGAAATTTTGTTTTAATTGAAATTTACTATTTTTCACTATTTATCAAATCATAAAGCTTATCAGAAAAATTCAAAAAAATGACCCAAAGTATAAATTGATATTAATAATTCAACAAAAATTGTTATTATGTAAAATTGAATTTATAAAGTTTATAAATATTGTATTTTAATGGGTTAACCATTAAAAAGTAAAAAAACTGTATTTTTTTAAAAAAATATCATTTTATCCAAGAAATTGAATTTTTTCTTATATAATGTTTAGAAAATAAAAAATATGAATGTTAATATTATATGGAATATATAAAATTTAAAATATTGTTAATAATATTCATCACTACTAACATAAGGCCTGGGTTATATATGTTATTGAATAATAATATTTTATTAATATATAGTTTGGTAAAATTGGGTCTTTCTTTTAACGAAAGCAGACTCATCATTGTGTGTAGCATATGTCTAAAATAGTGTTTCATCAAAATAAATAAAAATCAAAATTAAATTTATTCAAAAATGGAAATCTTGTAATGCCTTAGGGTAATATATTGTAGTTGATCAAACAAGTCATCAATCCATGACATTGAATAACTATTATTTATTGTGTTCATATTTATCTCATTATAATAAATGAGAGAGATCATTCACCCACCATTATTCATGATGAAGAGGATTGGTGATCCCTATGGTGAAGAGAATTGGAGTATAAACCCTTTATGGATATTTTAATTTAGTTGTTTCTTAATCTCTTCATTTTCCACAGCAACTATTCTATAAGGATTCAAGTATATGGACTTTTTCCAGGTAAAAGATAGATTGAAAAACATGCATATCAGATTGGAGGATGACCACGATGTTCTTTGGGAAACACATTAGTGTATTCCATCGTATTGGGAATGTCATAAAAGGAATATACCTTCCTTAGAATCAGTCATTTTATCTTGCTATTATGGTTCATAGGGACATAATATACATTATTGATATATTGGGTCAAAGACTATTCAACCTTACCCATGCACTTGTACAAAACCATGTGTCAATTCACAATAAATAATGTTATTTCCATCTTGTAGAAATTTATTTTTTCTCTATACATGTATATCCATTCCATTCCAAGAATTGCATAAATTCAACTAAAGGGAGTATCACGAGGTTTTCTAGGAAGTTCAACCCCCAAATTTTGATAGGGAATGTGTTATATACTCCGGATTCCATAATTTTCCCATTATCTGTTATCATAAACAACTATTCTTCCATGGTTTTTTGTAGTTTTTAAATAGTTTTACTAAACTTTTTTTAATTGAACGAATGCATAGAACCAGAATGAAAAAGTATATTTATTATTTTTGAATGAATAATTATTATACCTATCTCTACATCATTTTTTGGATCCACCTCGGCATTTTTAATGGAAACAATGTCTCAAATTATACCTTGGAGGTTGTAGATTGTCTCAAAAACACTTGTATTAGAGCATTGGTTTTCAAAATTCCTAGGTTCCTTGTAGTTGAAGTAATGATAAATTAAGTGATGGATGGCCAGAATATTCCTTTCCTTCATCACATTAGTGGTGTTCCCCAATCATCAATCTCTAGATAGGTGTCCTTCATTCCCTTACCAAATGCATTTCTCCACCCCCATAGACAATTTATGGGGTTCTTCTGTCCATACATTAGAAAAGTGGGATATTGAAATTTATTACCATCATTATATATTCCCATTGGACCACTAGAAATAAACATCAATTTTATCTTCTTGTCCCCATTATTTCCTGGAGAGTTCCACATCTTTATACTTAATTTAGGGGAACATCAAAATATTTTATAACATATATTGAATTCTAAAATCACCATGGATTTGTGTAGACTATGATTTATACCACAAATAATGTACACAACATTGAAATCAAAGGTAATGACTAAGACATGGGAGTATAATGAATGTATTTTTATGTTTTCCTTGTACTTGTCAAATAATTCACAGAATTTTTCATATGGGAAATGTTATTCCTTAATATTACAAGTAAGAGAGTATGTGAAAATGATTTATGGAAATACATTTTTTGAATTTTTTGTCCCCCCATTGTTTTGATCTCTTCCTCGGGATTCATATTCTACCTTATTTTCAAACACTGATCAGCTTCTCCCTCCATATTATTAACATCTTCTATTACATTATCTCGGTAAAAATATTATAGGATGTAGAATATATTCACAAGACAGTATGTCCATTTTTTGATGATTTAGTGATCATATTATTCCTACAGTGTTAGAGGTCATTATCTCATAAGGATCTCAATTTTAGTTTGTTATTTCATAGGGATATTTGGCCTCTTCTTCTAATCCAGGATTTTATTCAGAACCTTAGTCAGTTTAGATAGAATCATCGTAATGTCAACTATTCCTACTCAAATTTAGTTGAGAATCTCATTTTCGTAGTTTTCACATTTCCCATGACATTGGATTTTTACCTTATTCCTTCTATATCAACCATTTTTCTATAATAGATGTAATTTTTTTAAGATTATTTTTAAATAATAAAACACATAAACCAGAATCTATCAGAATTAATGGGATAACTTATAAAGTACATTTATTTCATAAATATGAATTTATTTTCATCAAACTATGTTATCAATGATCTATTTCTTAACATATGTTATAATTATAATTTTTTCCATTATTCATTGTTCATAATGAGCATTAGAATTTTAAAAATCATGTCCCCCGGAGTCTCAAACTAGGTTTGCAGAAATACCTGTTTTCATGAACCATTTCCCAGTCAATTCTAAATCAATGGGGTCTGTTTTTTGTTTTATACCATGTAAATATATTCCAAAGCCACATCAACTTATATTGTCCATAATTTGATTTATTTTCCTGATAAACCGCATAATATATACTTTAATAAAATTTAGTTATTATTTATTAAATTTATTCTTATGCCAATGGATTTTTATAGATTTTTTTAATCCTAATCCCAAAAAGACTAATCTTTTCTTTTGACACCGACTATAACAACCCTTCTTTTACTACACATTAATAAATTATTTATTACATAAAAATTCATGTAATAATACTTAGAATATCAATAAGTATAGTTTCTTTGGGAATTAGTTACATTAAATAACAACTTAAAAAAGGTAATACATTTCCAATATTTAAAACCTTCTTAAAATGATCATAATATTATTTGGAATGTAAAATTGAATTGGATAGCCTGGGGACATACATATGAAAGGAGTAAGATATAAATCCCTAAAATGAATAAACATGGAATAACATGAATAATGTAATACATTTTAAACAATAGGAATATCAGTGGGACATAAAACAGGTGAGAATCATAAACATGAATAATGAGGCATGATATAACATTATATCCTAATGGAAACATGGGAAATGTATAAAAAACTTAAAACACGGAATCATAAACATAGTTCATTTATATGATAAAATAAATCATGACGAATTAAACTCATAATTGATTAGGTTCAGTCACTAATCCATTTCATAACTTCTCATGAGACCAAAACATTACCCAATTCAATGGAGTGCAATATAATTTATGGGACACTGATCACATTCATTTTAGTCTCATGATTAAGCATAGAACATTTATCAAAAAACATGGATACATATGTTATTATATTTTATTCCATGATCATGTTGGGTGTAATAA
Source organism: Viscum album (assembly GCA_963277665.1). Lineage (NCBI taxonomy): Eukaryota > Viridiplantae > Streptophyta > Magnoliopsida > Santalales > Viscaceae > Viscum > Viscum album. Next base: position 1,767,689,194 of record OY728140.1, read on the forward strand.
ATACATGTAAGGCAAAATAAAGAATTATAAGATCATAAAGGGGAAAATATGGATATACAATGGATACATGTATTCCATAAAAAAAATTTATCATGGGAAATCCTAGTAATATTTCAATATAATAATGGGAGTGTATGAATGTTAATGGTAGGAATTTGTGATATTAAAATTTTTCTATAATGATTCATAAATAAAATTGAATGAAAAGGTTATATGTAATAACATATACAAATAATATGAAATAATTATAATATACCTGAGGTAATGAATATTCTAGAATAAATAGGAGAAGGGGGCGATCTCTTACAAAATTATGGCTTGGTAACCAGAATACATATAGATTCATGTAAGATAATAATGATAGTTCAAGGGGTATCTAATACTATAGAAATAAAATGGATTGTATTGTGAATATGAAGTTATATTTCCCAACATTATGAATTGAAAAATAGAACAAAATAAATAAGATTCTTGAATTAAAAAGAGGAGAGAGAGGTCACTTATGAAATTATGGAATTATAACAGGTGTACGTTAAGGGTCATGGGATGGATTAATGAGAGTGAAAAAAATATATAATAATTTATGAATAAAATAGAATTTAAGGGGATTTGAAATAGCATATATCAACATGAAGAAAATAAAATTAAGAGGCATAACATCAAATAGTTTCTTCAATAAAAGGAGAATGGAAGATCCCTTCCATTTTAAGGATGATTCCAAAATCATTGGAGGCTCTTCATGAGAGCATAGTGTAACCTTGGGATGACTATATTGAGGGTAAGTCATATAAATAATGTGATTGAAATTCTGTGAGTGATGCGAAATTTTAACTATTGTGGGTTTATATACAAAATGTCTGGAGAATTATTTATTATTTCTGAAACAAAGGTTTTGGACACAATATAACAAAATAATCAAAACCACAAACCTTCCCTTTTGTGTTCCAACAATTTCTAAAAAAGTGGTTTTGTTTTAAATATTTTATATTTCCATGGGATGAACTTATTATATTTTTACACATGATTGTTTGGAATTGAGTCATGTCCTAAAAGAAATGACATTAAAATCTAAAAATATATTATATCTTATGGTGGAATCATAATTGATTTATAAAATCAATCGTCTAAACATAATATCAAAAAAAATTAGGGGAAAAATATATTTGGCGTTCAATAACATTTATAGTATTTATTACACCACTTAAAATGTATTATAATGCACTAATAGACATAATACATTAATAATGTATTTAAATGTTTACCTAAAAATTTGGTTTTCTGAAAAAATCGTGGAAATTTTCTCTTCGATCATTTCTAAATTATGATTCCAAAAATAATATATATATTTTTTCAAATAATTTCTCAAATATTTGGGTTTTTATTTTTTAAATAATAATTAAAATTTATTAAGAAATTCTAGGTTTTTTTAACAATAAAATTTTTCAAATACTTATTTAAATTAAATTCCACATCATAAATTTTATAAGATAATTTATATTTAATAAAAGATATTCAATAATAAATTATCAATATGATTAATTTAATTCAAAAAATCCATTAATTCAAAACTTTTGTAATTGAATTTGAATATTACTCATAAACATAATTTGTTTTTTGTTGTATCAAAATCAAATATCATTTAAAAAGTAAAAATAATAAAATTAAAATATATCAATTATTATATAAAATATACACATTAATACTATTCAGGTCCTAATTGATATCAATTTTTTACACTAGAGAACACCTTATGGGTAAGGTGTGTAATGGTGAGACTTTCGGGGGTGGTTCAATTAACATGGTTTGGGATGTGATCTTGAGGAGCATAAAATTCTCTATTAAAGGTATTTTCTCATGCTTAAGATGAAGGATCCAAGCATTAGATTTTTCAAGGTAAATTCCTAGTGATGTTAACTCCCATAGATGATTAGATAAATGGTCTTTATGGGGTATGATCCAACTGCTTGAGTCCATTACTTGTATTTTCTTCTATAAATTGGAATTGTTAAACCTTTATGTTTATACTAGTCATATGATCACTGTTCAATATCTATATTATCAATGTAAATGATAATTGATGGTCTTCTAAATTGGATAAGATATAATAAATCCAAATAATCTCATTTTATAAATATATATAGTAATTAACCATGAAATTATTTAAATTTCAAGGGATTTTTTAAAATTAAATAAATGGTTTTTACAATCAATGTTATGCATGAAATATGACAGAGAAGATATGTGCATGACTTGTCATGTTTTTTCGACTTGGGTGAGTTATATGTGGAGGTTGGAGTTACAATATTATAGTACCCAATGACAATTGAGGTTTGAAAGTTTAGTATCCTTCATGTGCATGAAATTTCTTTATTTTCAATTAATGTCTTACAATGATATATTCAAGAGTGAAAATTGGAATGAGAGAACCATATGTGAGATCCTTACCACATGTTTTAAAATGGATTATAATTTTTTGTATTTAAATACATGAGATGTGTATAACTTAATCTATTTTAGTAATGTATCACATTGGAATTTTTTAAATAATATAATCAGATTTGGTCATAGAGATAACACATGATTTTAAGGCCTATTGTAAGGACTCCTTATTCTAGACCCTGTGAAATTAATTTTATGATTGATAACCTGAATTACATTGTACACCTAATGATAAAAACACAAAAACATATTAATGAATGGTTATTAATATTTCTATAATAATGGCTAATATACTAAAATATTAAATACTCCAATGTTAAATAATTTATATGAGTTAATGTTGAGAAATGATATTTAAAAAAATACATTTTACTTTTAATAAGTATTTTTTAAAAAATATAAATTTACGTGTTTTTTAATTAGAATTTTATAAAAGAAATTTATAAATTACCGACATAAAAATAATTTTAGTTTGAGTTATTATATGTTTTTTAAAAAGGTAGATATTCAATCAAAAAAATATGGTTTCAGTGAAAATTATAGTTTTCGTGATTTTATCATTATATAATATTATCCAAGAGGGTGGAAAAAATATAAAGTGAAAACATTTTTTTATGGAATAACATGGTTTATTTTAAAATATACTATGAACGGGTAATATTATTTCAATTATTTTAAAAATAAATATAAAATAATACATTAATAAAAAATATCATCAGTCATATACATTAAATAACTGTTTGTTCATTAAATTAGGAATTAATTTGATTTGATATAAACATACATTTTACTTTCTTTTATAATAAATAATTTTATTTCATTAAAATAAGTATCTAGGATAATTTTATTATATATAAAATTTTAAATCTAAACACCATTATTTTTCCAAAAACTGTTTTTACAAGATTAATTATGTTTATTTTAATAATATATTCTCAAACCATTATAAATTTTATGTGTTAAATAAATTTTTAAATTTAAAATCACAATGTCTAAATAATGTAAACTAGAAAAATCATAATTTTTGTATTCATTTTTAATCACTTAGTTAAAAAAGTATTTACCAAAGTTAATGTAAATTTGGGTAAAAGATTAATTTTAAAAAATCCCTAAATCAATTTTATATTTTTTAAATCTGTGTATCATAAATAAAATTGACCTTATCATATCACCCACTAACTATTTTTCCACATTCGATCTATTGGCACATAAATAGTGTGAGGTGATTATTGAAAAATGATGTTGGTTTCCAACGCTTCCAATTTCTTCTCTTATAAAAGGATACAACTAATATACTATAATGGTTAACCTCTTATAATAATTCCTCCTTGAAACTATTATTTTCTTCATCCTAAAAAACTCTCCCACAAAAAATAATGTTTGGTCACCTTGTGTATTCTTATTTCCTTTACATCTAAGGATTTATTTAAGAGAAAACTCAATCTTCTAGTATAAGTATTTCCTCCTCTTAATATTTTATTTTTATATAATCCAAATTAAAAATAATATTAAATTTTATTAATTAACTAATATGTATAATTTTTATTATAAAGTTTCATTGTATTCATTAGTGAAATAGATATTAATTACTTTCTATCCACTAAGAAAACAGAATAACATCAATGGTTTGAATGTATAGACTGCCACCTCCACAAAGTGATACAGTTTGTTTTATATAACCATCTTACTAGGTCGGTACGAAGTACATATTTAATGTATAAATTGTTTTACTTGTCATAATTACTACAATATAATGATTATTTCTCGTATACTGTAATTTTTTCCATTCATTTAGATGTGGGATCATTAAAGGTGTATACATTCGAACTACCGCCTCCACAAAAAATGAATTTAATTTGTCAAAAACCTCCCAAAGCGGATGGTTATAATAATGAGTTTATGAAGATATTTTATTATTATTAAATTTTTAATATTATTTGATTGTTATTTTTACATTACTTAATAATGTTCTTTTACACATTCAATAATTACAACACACTCTTGTTAAGAATATTTTTACCGCATATAAAAGAGATGTTGTAATGTTTATGTCATTGAAAACTACAGAATTATTTATTATATCTAAAACATGTAATGAAAACTAATTAATTTTTATAAATTATCAATGATTCATAATATTACTATATAATTTTTTATTAATACATTACCTTTTCTAATTAAACTCGACAAAATGAGTTGTTTTTAAAAATATTCATCATAAAACATTAGAAAAAAACCTATAAAATTAAATTATATATTTATATTAAATTGGGGAAAATATATTATAGTACCTTGAATAATATATTATTGGGTAATGATTTTAGAAAATAGATCATTAACATAACCGTTAAAAACTAGATTAAAATTATAAAATTTTGTGACATCCAATTTTTAGCATAATTTATAACCAATGAATAAATATTTATTAATAATTTTTAATGTTATTTTATTAAATTATTTATAAATTACTAGTTTTATAAAAAAGTTTATTATGAAATTTATTTTTGTGATCAAGGAGGTTACAATGATTATAACTAAGAGGGAGTAAAATTAATGGGGTTTTTGTAACACAAATCCTCCACTTGTGTCACAGAAAAATCATTTTATAAATTTTTTTTTCATATATTATAACTTATAACCTATGATAACATTAATTCATTATTTAAATCCTTATTTCCTAGGTAAATCATGCATCACATAGAGACATTTTGATTCATTAATCAATTATTTTTTTGAAATGAAATATTTTTGGGAATAATTCTCATCTCTTTTAATGAATTTTCCTTCTATATCCATATTTTCACTTATGTGTAATGTTTTCGATTCACTTCCCTTATGAGTCACATTTTTACATATGTTTTATTTATTTTTTTATTTATATTTACTGTAATTTTTTTTAAAATTGTAATTTTATGATGTTTCGACTTTTGTTTCAAAAAAAATTGTTTTTTGTAAGTTACAAAAAAATCACATCTTTTAATAAATTATTTTGAACAACTTTTTATGAAAAATATGTTATCTGATTTCTCATTCATTTTTAAACTTATATTCTCTAATATATTAAAGTCCAATAAATCACCCTATATATTCTCATTTAGGATGATAAATTTTTTTGTATCAATATATTCTTTAATTTTTTTTGTGATACCATTTAGAGATGTTAAAAACCCATTTTTATCGTTATTAGATATTTAGAATAAGATTAATACTTTCATTTTAAGTTGAACTCATATGTATGGATGAAGATTTGTGGGATATAATACTTCGATGAAATTAGTTTTATATAGTTTTATATCACATGAGATAATGACTTTGTAACATCTCGAGTTTTTGGGATCAGGTTGAAATCTAGAACATGTTTGAATTTTTTGAGTTTTGTATTCGGAACAACCCATTTCATGATCTTAATAATTTAATTTTGAGAGATAATTTTAAAATATACCACATTAATATATGGTTTTAAATTTTTTTTCTTCTAAAATGGCGTTTCTATTGGGTTTTGGGTACATTATAGGCTAGGAACCCAACTTTTTACAAGGAACAGGAAAACAAAGATGGTTTGGTTAAACCGTGGGGCCTCCCTGGTTTAACCGTGTGTAACTCTTTTTCTTCATTAGATATTTTTGAAAAAAAAGTGTGGGAGGGGGTTCATGATCATGTGTCTGTCCTATTTTTTTTATTAGAGGCTCAAACATAATTTTATAATGGTTTGGAAAACCATTTGGGTCAACCAAGCATGGTGTGGTTCCTACAAAGTGGTTGTCACACGGGTGGTGCAAGATTATCCAAACCATGTTTGCAAACCATGTTGGACACGAAAATAGGAAAAACTGTGTTTTTTCTCCTTATATTTAACCTTATTCCTCCAATTTTCTTCTCCACCCACACACACAATAGGTTATCACACCTTATTTTCTTCTTCCCCTAGGTGTTGATCTCAACCCATCCTCCAAGATTTGTTCTCTATAATTTTAGTATCATTAGAAGAATATTTGGTTTTTCTTCAGTCCCCTTAATTATGTTCTCATTTTCTCAAGATATAATGTGTTCCAAATCTATGTGAGCTATTTTATAATATTTTTTAGTTCTTCATCCAAAGCACTGATTTCCAACAAAAAAATTAAGTTAGATATGATATCTGATGAGAGAATTACTACCAATATGAAGTGTGTGGTTTATATCTTTCTCATTGATTTATCATGTGTTTCGTGGGTAGATTCATGAGAACATTATTCTTTTGTATGAGAGAGAGCCTACTAATTTATTCTTTTCCTCTAATTTAATTAAATTTTCCAATTAGATGCCTCTGGGAACTCTCTACCTTGAATAAAAATGAAATGATCCATGTGAGAGGCTTCAAAGTATGGGAAGATTCTATTAGGGTGTATATTTTTAAAATTAAATTTTTATGATTTTTATGATTGTTCCATGTGAATTTTTTGGGTAATACTAAGGATGGAAATAATGTTTATAATATATATCAGGTGTCATTTTATAGTAAGTAGGGAAAGGACAAATGTCTATGTGGGATTTTCATCACAACATGGGCATCTTGGTCCTTTAGATGTGGTGATAAGGTTTTCAGGTTACGAGAAAGGACCATCTGATATTGGGTGTTGTTTACCATAACTATGGGAAACATGGTCACAGGGGCATCCGGACCTGGGGTGATGTTTCATAAGTAATTTTTGTGTGCTTTCCACTCTCCATGATTGGCTGACATATTATTGCAGTTATTTTACACAAATATAAATTAGATGATGATGTGGTTTTGACCACTCATTTGGGTATAGGTCTCCATTAAATGATACATAGAACGGTTTTGATCATCAATTGGTTTGATGTTCTTTCAATTGAAATCCACATTCCTGGGGAGATTCTATCAGTCGACGATGTTGAGGTCATCGATTGGGGGTTAAGGCGAACTGTATTATTGAGGCCATGGGCTGTGATTATTAGGCAGGATGGATATCGCTATTTCTTAGCACATTGACTTATGAGCCTAAGGTATTTATTAATTAGGAGATAGATATCATTGTGCGTTATAATAAAATGTTTTGAGCTGATGGGATATCTCAAGCACGAATTATAGGGAACATGTATATATCATTTGGGCATGAATTTGAGACATTGGTTATTGATTTAGATTTGAGGTGTTGGTTTCAATGAGGTTTAGGGAGAAATTTTTAGAGGTATCATAAGGGTGAAAAAGGGATAAACAGCATTAAGATATTCCTTGGGATTTATGATAAGTACTATCTCTACAATAGCTATATCACAACTAGTCGAAGCAAGTGATCTATTCCTTGTAGGTGTTGAGAACAAGAGAAGTGTGATATTTATTTATACATGAATGAACACTAAATTTTTTAGTAAAATATTTCTTTATCAAATATTCAATATTGGCACACATTGGTGTTGTACTACTAAGATTATTCTCAAACACAACATGAACCCTTTAGGACAAGTGTAGATTATAAGTTTTTCGGATTTGGAAATGAATCTAGCTCAAGAGTTAAACCATACTGATCCGGTCAGACCTTTTTTATGGGATGGATGGTAAGGAACCATGGTGGTTGTCACATTATCTAGAGTAACATTTTGAGTCTTTCTTTATGTATCAACATGCTTATTATTTTTATGTGCTAGAGTTTTTCCATGGGAGACCCTTTTGTATGTATATTAACATGTATAATCTAACATTAATTTATTTTTTATAAATGGTATCATTTGATTTTTATATTAAAATGGTATATTTGAGATTTTTTTCTTTTTAATTCTTCTTGATTCAACAATGTTGGATTATTGGTCTAGTTGATTATGTTTTTATTCCCTGAAATATTTATATAGACAATTTTTATTATCAGCAATATAGTTTATAGTGTCCCCACTATTACATATTAACACCCTCACAACTAGTTAGTTGCCTTTGATGTACAAGGAGGGGTTCCCAAGGCCTACGGGTTAACTAGCCCAAAGAACAGTTTGTGTAAATGGTTCAGGCCACTAAAAATGGAAAGAAATATTTCTCATTTACCTCTTATTGAGTCTTAGTAATTTTTTTATTATATATTGGATATTAGGATGTTGTCGAAACATGGTATAGAGATTGGGTTTGGGTACCTTCGGCCCAACGCATTTGGGACTGACCAAGTTTTAGGGGTGTGATATTATTGTTCTAATTTTCTCTTTTGATAGATGGTATGATTTCCACATTCATTGTTGCACTTAGGTGTTATTTTTATTTGTTATTTTATTTGATCCTTGTATTGGTTTGTAAAGGGATGAGATATGGACCATAGTCCATGTATAAATGGGGTCTTGTACCCCTGTCCCAGTATGAAAATGGATTTTTTATTCTATATGGATAGGCTCATAAGAGGATTGATATATATGTGTAGGACTATGCTAAATTAACTATTATTTTCATTGGGAATCTATGATTCTTTTAGAGGGGTTGGGTTGTTTATGTGTCAACAAAAAAAGCTAATTTTTTTCCTAATTTGAATCTCTTTGGTGGTGTTATACCCATCTATCATAGGCCTGTGGTTCTGATGAAATCTATTTGTGATGTGAAATATATATATATATATATATATATATTGGTCTAGTTTTTATTGGAGTAGGAAAGGATGATGATAGAGGTTGATCTTTTCAAAATGTCAACAAAAAAGCTAAATATCATTTTCCTAGTTAGCCTCTTTAGAGTCATCTTACTCAGTTTCGTAGAATTGGTATGTATAATTATAACTTGTTGTTGTTATCAGAGGGGTTATAGGGTTATATTTTTAGGTGATACATGGATCTGCTATAGGTGGGTATGAGGCCATGAGGCTGGATCTCATATGACATGGTTACGATGGGGTATTTTAAGGGTGGTGATATTTTACTATGTATTATGGATTTTCAAATCTTCATTATATATATATGTGTGTGTGTGTGATTGTGTGTGTGTGTGTTTACAGCTATCTATCCATGGAATTTGTATTTAACGTGTTTCTACCCAGAATTCTCTTGATGGAGCGTCAGCCGGGAAGTGATATGGTTCCAAATGAACAAGCACAACTTGATTCCAATGGGGGTCAGGATGAGGACCTTGACGGTTGAGGAGTACATGAGCAACATATATAGGTATAGGTACATGCATCGGTACATGCAGTATAACCGCTGGATATAGAAGCCTTTTGTCCATGGCAGGATAAGAATCTCAAGGTGATCGTGGTTTGTGTCATTTAGGGGATTGAAAAAATAGCTCAGGGAGTTGATATATCAATGGAATACATGACTAGAGAGATACAGTCACATAACCAACTATCATTTTAGGGTGAGGGTGGAACACTGGAGGTAGAGAACTGGATAGAGTCAGATCAGTCCATAGTCGAGTAGCTTAAGGCACCCATAGGCTGGAGGTTAAAATGGCAATGTGAATTCATTGAGGATAGAAACACCAAGGGTTAGAAATATTGGTTTGGGAATTCATACATGAGGTACTGACCTGGAATTAAATCAATCCCAGTTTCTTTAAGCACTTCCTTTGAGAGATGTTGATGGAAGGGGGTATATGGAGTGCTTAAAGCATTAGTAAGGAGACATGTCCTTCATGGACTATGCAATAGCCTTACCAAACATGTATTTTTATTCAATGATATGGTTGGTGGTGACACCATGAGAGTGTGGACTTCTTAGGTTTATTGATGACATTTCATTTGGGTGTATATAAAAATCCTTAGGTTATATTACATCTAATTGGCGATGAATCAGGCACTGAAAGCCAATGGAAATTTGACAGACTACCCATACTAGAGCTAGGTGTTGTTGTTATGAGATGTAACTAGAAATGATTTAAATAATAGGATGTGAATAATAAATGATTGTACTGAATGTGTTAAGGATAGATACATGACCAGAAAACTGAGAATAGGTTCATCAACAATGTTCTTCTAGATCGAGCAAACGATAAATGTGTGGGAATAGTGTGATTGGGCACTAAGTGACATCCAAGCATACAGCCATGTTGGGAAACATGAGAGGTTCTATAGGATGCCTTCTCTGAAATTCGAGATCTAGGGACAATGACATAATAAAGTGGATGAGGTCATACATGGAGTAGTACCATGAGCTAGTGATCAGGATTCATCTATGAGTGGAGGTCGTCAGAAAAATATTGAGACTTAGTAGTGGGTTCAGTGGTTAGTGGTTGGTGCATCCCCATAGGGAGTCCAAGCATCATATATTTTATCTTCATGAAAAAATCATGATGTAGAGCTGCCACACGTAGAATAATTCATGGAACTAGCTTTGGTTAGTGGTAATCCTTTGGTGTACCCTAGTGTTAGTTTCATTAGCATGACCACTTTGGTAGGCATGTAAGCTTTGGGTGCATGAGGTGCACATGATGTATATTTGGGACTAACCAGGTAACGGTTCATAGGTTTCAACCAGATCATATTAATTATATAGAGATATGAGGTTTGTTTCATTAGGATTATATATGGACATCGATGTGATACAGTATTACATTAGGTGGCACAAGAATCTGGCTGTCTGTGTGACATGGGATCTATGTGAGGTGAAAAGAACAAATACATTATATGGGTATATTATGAGGTATACTACATGATGGCTTTCAGATGTGACATGAGTTTTATGTGAGAACCTATTAAGGTTCATGAGTGTTGATGCATAATAAGAGGAAATTTTAGTCTTGGAGTGGTTGTTGGACGATTAGTTTATTTGATTTTTAGGTTAGTAAGCGACTGATGTATCTAACTCCTAACATTAAGAGAGCCTTATAGGATTTGACAAGTGATTTTATAACTAGGGTAGACTGGTTTTGTTTTGAATAAATGGGTATTTTTGGTAACATATTTTGGTAATTATTTATATCTTTGGAATGATCTATGTTATGGTGGGAATATTATAACATCTCATGTTTTTGGACATAGTATAAATTCTCAACGTGTGAGAGTTTTTGGATTTTTGGTGTTGGAAATACTATGTTATTATTTTCCAGAATTGAATTTTTATATTTCCTTTGACTCTAGAGATATCTCTTAGATGGGTTAAATTATTGTCAAGTTCTTTAGGTTTTCTAGGGGGTTTTCGGTGTGTCAGAGGCTTAGAACCCATCTTTTTAGAAGGTGCATGTATTGGAACATTGAATGGGAATACTGTACTACCTCTCAACTATAACCAGGAATAAATCCGCTAACTCTATTCATAGTTTAGAAAATTTTACAAGAGGATGAACATGATCGTGAAGCCATTATATCATTTTAAGTATAGGATCATTCATTGTTTTCATACATTTGGTAAAACTATGTGGGGAAACCATGCATGGGGATTTTTTAAAATAGTGGATTCTTCATGATTAGTCCACCGTTATTAAAACCATGACGGTAAACCATGCGGGTCACTTATATGGGAAAAAAATACATTTTTACCCCCATTACTTAACCCTTTTCCAAATCATTTCCTTTCCCCCACACGAATATCAGGAACTCCTCTCCCATTCTCTTCCACCCAACAATTGAGCTCCTCCCTTCATATAATCATCATTCTTCAATTCCTCAATCTTGTTGGATGCATATCAATAAAGCCTTGATTACTATTTATTCTATTCTAATTTTTTATCCATATATTGTGCTGAATTCATGTGATCCATTTTACACTATTTTTTGGGAGTTCATCTAAAACACCAATTTATTCAAAACTGATATTAATTATAGGCCTATATCACATGAACAAACTTCAACCAGCATGAATTAGGTGATTCGTAGATTTCTATTTCATTTAACTTATGTTTTGGGGGAGTGTTCTTGAGTGAACCATTGGGTTATTTGAGAGAGACCAATATAATTTATTCTTATCATTGAAAATAATTAAATGAACACTTTTAATTCTTATATGAATTATATATTATGAATAAAAATGGTATGATCTATGTGAGAGGCATCAAACCATGGAAATATTTTTTCAAGTTATTTATTTATTAAATTAAATTACTATGATGCTTGGTATTTCTCCCTAGGAATTTCACTGGAACGATCAATGGAATGAGAGAGGGTTGACTACCTGGATGAGGAAACATAGTTCATTATGTTGGGAGAGACCCATAATATATGTGTGATGTTGATCACTTGTTTGAATACTCGTTAATTTGGATGATATGATAAAGTCATCTGGTTACAGGCATGGCCCATGTGATATTTGATGGTGTTGATAATAAATATAAATGACACAATTTTATGGAAATGTAGTGCTAAGATGATGTGACATTGGTATGTTTTTCTAATTTCCACTTATCATGATTGGACAATGTTCCATTGGTGTCATGTTCACACATATATGACATAGATGATGTGGTAGTGAATACAAATCATGTTGGTATAGGACTCTATTACATTTAGATTCTAAAAGAGTTGACCAGTATTTTTTGGTAGGTTCCTCATGTAAAATTTTGTGTGGCTTGTCAAGAGACATTGGTTGACTGTGTTGAGAATGTTGGTTGGTGATTGAGGCTCACTTTATTACCAAAGTTATTGGGTTGGGATTATTTGGGAGGATAGATATCATCATTCCCTAGGACATAGGCTGTTGAGCCAACGATGATTATTATTTGGAGGATTGACATCATTGTACCTTGGTATATTAGGATTTAAAAAGATTAGATCTCTCGAATTGGGGTTTGTGGGATGAGGTAATTATTTTGTAGTGCCTTAGAGACATTTTTTATTGATTTGAACATGACGTTTTGATTTTTTCATGGTTCTAGTTGACATTTTTTTAGGTGAAAGATAAGGGTTCATTGTGGATGACCTACATTATATGATGTGTTCGGATTTATGCATTAGATACTCCACATTGTAGTTATATAAGAGTTTTTTGAAGTAGTTTATCACTTCCTTGTGGATATTGTCCCAAGTGTAGTTGGTTGTTTATTTATACATGCATTATCACTAAAGTACATATTTTATTCCACTCATTCTTTATCTGATATTTATGTTAGTCACACATTGGTGGTGGCCTACTATGATTATTCTCACAACATACATGGGACCTTCGAGATATGAGTATATATTATGTTGTTGTGATATGGTAAGGGTTTTTTCATCAGATCTAGAATATAGAGATTATAGTAGAGATTTTTTGTGGGGTGGATGGAAAGAGACAATTGTTGTTCTGACATTATCATGAGTCTAATTTTGAGTATTTCATCTTGTATTAATATTATAATTATATGTATGTACTAGAGTTCATCCATAGCATAACCTTTTCTTTATTTATTTTCATGTGTGACCTAACTCAAATACATGTTCAATAAAAGGTATCATGTGTTTTTATGTTCTTTATATGGTATATTGGATCTTTCTAATTATTACTATAATATGATTCCACTATTGCAGGTTAATGGTCCATTGTTTATGGTCACAATACACTTCTATATTTATATAGACCAATATTATTATCTTCTCCAGAGGATATTATCTCCCCAATATCACATCTTCACACCCTCAGTGTTAGTCGTCATCCATTTTCAAATGGGGAGGCATGCATATGGCCCAATGGTTAACTACACCGGAGAAATGATTAGGTGAAAAACGGTTTAGGGTACTATTGATGTTCTATCATAAAGGTATATTCATGAAAAAATAATGGTTATACACACTTTGATTTACACTCAAAATCAAAGATTCATCATACATTATTTTGTTCACCAGTTTTCCTTATCATTATGTTTATGACACAACATATCTAAAATTTCCCATATTCTTAAACTAATCAAAATGTTTATGATATTCCATATTCAAAATAAATTATTATTTAATATTTATTCATTTCATTTTTTTATATGTGCATAAGACATTTTTAATTAATTTCTCTATTATTATGTTACTATGTTGTGATCCATAATGATATATCTATTTTTTCATGTGTGATATGTTTTTCCTTTTGTTAGATATTACTCTTTTACTCATGTTTTCCATCTTATTTAAGATGTATCCATTACAGAGAGTTGACATATTGACCATTGTAAGAATTTTAACACACCCCTTCCTATGTTTACTTTCACTTGGATTTAAAGATGAATATTCCATATAAGATTTCTATAAAATGGTTTAGAGGAGAATGGTTATAGAGAAAAGTTCATAAGTGTTGTAAAATAATATATCTATATATATAGTATCTAAGAAACTAAACCATTCAGTCCTTGATTTTTTATTAATTCTAGTGGAATTTTGTACATAATATATGAAATCATTGTATTATTTATGAGTATTTTTATATTAGGTCCGCATATATGCTATTATAAGGATGTATTATATGTTTTGGGGATTGGTTTTTAGAATAATAACTATAACTATACGAATAATTTTAATTATCTAGTAAAATAATGATGTAATGTTAAAGTAGATATTAATTTTTTTCCAATAAATATATTCGTTTATCGATATTGGAATGTGGCTTCATATATAGAACACAGGAGACTCTATGTAATCAACCAAAAATTTGTTGGCTGAGAATTTATACTATAATCACACTAATGAATGATGAGGGGGGGGGGGGCATTTTAATCCCAGATAGGGACTCCTGAGTATATTCTAAGGATAATTCAAATTTTCATTATGAATCATTATAGTG
The DNA here is from genome assembly GCA_963277665.1 of Viscum album. Taxonomy (NCBI): domain Eukaryota; kingdom Viridiplantae; phylum Streptophyta; class Magnoliopsida; order Santalales; family Viscaceae; genus Viscum; species Viscum album. The sequence continues at coordinate 1,767,704,275 of OY728140.1, forward strand.
TATTTGAATATATTATATCCAATGATAACCTATGTTAAAATAGATATTTTGTAGATTGGAAGGAAACTGTAATGATTTAGACATCCTATATATTATTTTCAGGATTATATGATTTATAACTATAATTATTGGTGTTTTTACTATGCATTTTGGTTTTATTAAATGATTCGAATTCAACGGAATCCTGTAGATTCTGAATCTGTTGGATAATGAAATTATTTCCTCTTGAGAAAATTAATGGTATATGATCTTGATATAAAATCATTGTGATTATGCAGAATAATATATCATGATATATTACTCACAATATAAACATTGTATTGTTTCAAAAAATGTAAAATTATAGGAAAATGGGATTTTTGGGAAGATCACAATCCAATGATCATGGAAGAATAAAATTTTGACTTCCATCATTCCAAGAATGTTGTAATAAGTACCGTGGAAACATCCCAATGGAATGGGAAAATGTTATCTCTATTTAATTGATGGTCATATAGTAATGAATTTCAAATGAATTTTATTTCATATATGTGGGTAACTTGGAAATTTGATTGTTTAATTCCCAATATTAAGGGATCACTCATAAAATAAAGAAGGGTCGATGTTTTATTAATCAATAAAGTGGATCTTGATGGTGAATGAATCATTGTCCTCTAGTCCAAAGTGGTAGTTGTAATTTTATTTTATATTTGAATATTCCATATTCAAATATCATTGATCATCCATTAGTGTAATTTGATAACATTTTGAGCATTTATATCTCTGTCTACATAAATCCCTTATAAATTTCTCGAATATGGAATTAATATTTGAAATTCTCAAATACCTATAATTTTATATCAGTGTGTGATAAATAAAAATTTTTAATAATAATTATTCCATTTCCATGGTTTTTGATTCCTATTAAAATAGGGTCTTTCCCTCATACTGTTTTGGTGAAACTATATATTGATGATATTCTTATTCTATGAATTTTTTCTATTTGTCTTTTTAAAATATTTTTCAAATATTACTCTGAATCATGATGTCAATATTGTAAAAGAACTCAGTCCAAGTTCAACAACAAATTCAAAAACACAATATATAATTTTCCATATTGAGTTGGAATAATGAATGAGGAAACTAATATATAATGTAGATAATGGATTTATAGGATCTAGTTCATTGATATTGGGTGGAATAGAGTTTTTTGATAAGAATAATGACAGATAAATGGGCCTTTTTATTTACAATCAGGAGCTTGGAATGACTATGATCAATAATAAATATATTCTTCCTTGTATTGATGATATCTTTGATAATCTAAGAATCCCTCAATATTTTTTCAAATATAAAGCTTTGATATATTCATCAATAATTAAGGGTATGGAAAGAATAAATACCAAAAAAACCATTCTGAACAATATATATGAAATATGAATTTAGAGTGATTCCATTTGGGCATACAAAATAATTTTATATATTTATGGATTTTTTTAAACTGAGCCTTTAATGATTACCTTGAAAAATTTATGTTAGCCCATATTAATGAAATTATATTATATTCTAATATAATGGTAGAACATTAAGAGCATATTGGATCGTTTATAATGAACTTACAAAATGATAAGTTATACACCAAGTATATTTAGTGTGAATTTTGGATGTAGAAATTATCCTTATTAAGTTATGTTATCGCCACCATGGTTATTTCTGTGGAAATATCAAATATAGATGTGTTTCAAAAATGGATTTGACCAACCTCTAAGAATTATATTTTGATGATTTATTTAATTATATTTATACTACCTATGTTTTTTGAAAAAAACATTTATTATTACCCATAAAAATAACTATGTTGTCCCAATAAAGAGTGATGTTCCTCTAGAAACAGTACTGCGATGAAATATTATTAGGTATTTAGAATATTTTTGTAACTACACCAATAATTTCCCTACCCTATAGTGGAGAATGTTTATTGATATATAGTTATTATTAACTGAGTGAGTTTTGTTATAATAATTGTGATGAATGATAAGGTAATTACATTTGTGTCATGAAAATTAATGTCAGATGAGTTGAATTACTCAACTCACAATCTACAGTTACTGGTAGTAGTCTTGATATAAAAAAATGTGTCGCATCATATCTATGGTGAGAAGTGTGCTATTTGTACTTAAAAAAATATAATAAATTATATATTCTCACAAAAAATAGATTACGATGCACCAAAAAGTTAGTTAGAACTGATCAGTGACTACGACTACTCAATACATTTCCATTTTTTAATGAAAAAAATGTGGATGACTCCCTGAGTCGGAATGGTATTTTGATCTTATCCATGACAAGGATTTGAAATGATTTAATACTCATGGATTTTATATGGAAATTTTGTAAAATCATAAGGGATTGAAAAAAATCTTTATAATTCACAACTAATTGATCATTAATCCATTCATGATGATATCAATAAATCCCAAATATTTGATTCACAACATCAAAAAAGGAAGTCTGTTTTTTGATGACTAGACTTGATAAATATGGTGTTCTGTAATCACCTAGACATTAATTAATGAAAATTATTCATGATATAATTAAATGTATTATTATGTAAAATGGTTATATAACATATTCACTTCCTTGGTTTTTTGTTTTTGAATTTTAATATACCATTATGAATAGTTACTGTTGCCAATAATGCTTTTGAATAGTGACAACATAATTAGAATACATATATGGCTTTAAAAATTTCAATTTACTCAAAAATGGAAGACATGGCCTCATCTTGTAGAATTTCTCCATAAAAATCTCATTTTTCAAATCTTGGAAAGGAGGTAGCATTACTGGGCTTCACTCTTGACCAAGCCCAAGTCGATATTCAACACGTTAAGCATGAACGAGAGTGCCTACAGGAGAAGTGGAAGTTAAGATAGATTACCATCAGAGTGAAGTTATCTGAGCCTCCCCAATAGTCTGTCACCATCGCACACCTTACCCTTAGTTCATATGTGGGATGTATAAGGGTTTATGTAAAAATACACTAGCACCATGATTTTGTGCATTGTTTTCTTATTTAATATATAATATACATTCATTTTATTATTGTTACTTTGAAAATATTTTATAAATCCAAAATAGTAATTTTAGGTAATATTCAATTAAGAAATCTATATTAATTAATGAACATATTTTTTAATTAATGAGTATTAAAAAAAATTTATTACTAAATTACAGTTTATTAAATATAAATTAATGTTTAAATTTTATGAATACAATTGTAATTTTTAATATGGGTTGAAAAATAATTTGGTCAAAACACCTAAATTTTCAATAAAAGATATTTTTTATTTTAAAAGTAAAAATTCACACATTTAAAAAATAGTTTAGATAAAATGAATATTATTTTGGGAATCAGTACATCACAATTATCCAATGATGAATTTTTCATAATTCTCTGAGACAGAAAGTTTTTTTGGAGAAAAATTAAATACTGTTTAAATATATAATGAATTTTATGACATCATAGTGACCCAATAGTGGTTTAAAAAATTACAATAAAAGGTATTTTTGGCCAATATATGTTTAACCATTAAAATAAAGTGAATTTAGAATTGTTTAATTTTTTTAGAAAGCCATAGTTTACCCTCCATGACTAAATAAACATTTTACCATTTTAAAATGATTTCCTTGAGAGTGTGACTCACCAATGCTTAATAAATCCTACTATTATTATTATTTTGGAAATTTTTCTTATAAAATATTTTTTTTCACTCCCATTTGTCTAAAAACATGGGAAAAACCATGGGATGGTTTTTGGTTTTGATTAGTTTAATGTGTAGTGTCTATAGCCAATATTTAATGAATTCCCTCTCATTTCCCATATAAAACCACTCAATCTCCCATTCCTCTTCACTAAAACCATTTGTAGTTAGACCAAGCCCTTACCTTTAGTCTTTAGAATCCTCCCAAGGCACCCCAAGCTCCCAATATGCCTCTTTCAAGCCTTTTCCAAGCCTTTGGGAACACAAATCCAAGTAAGGGATTTCTTCCTTTCTCATTTTGTCCAATTTTCATAATGTTGTTATACCATTTTATTTTCAATTACATGTTCTGGGTATGATTTCTCACCTCCCCAATAATACACTCCTTATGTTTGAATGACAGGATACACATTTTTATCTCATTAATTTTATCCACATACACATGTTACCATGCCAAACTTCTTTAAGGGATTTATCTCTGCTCAATTACATTCAAGAAATTATTTTATTTTATGATAACAAATTCCATCAAATTTGTTGGGGAATATCTATATGACCCCCTTACTGTCCATTTAAATTAAATATTATGAGATTCCACTTTCTATCCCATCATCCATTTTTAGGAATTCGTATGTCATGTCATTATGCTACTGAAATTCCACTACTAGTTTCCAAGACAAAGCCATTGTGTATGAATTCCATGACCATTTATCTACTAGGGGTATTCAACTTTATGAAAATTTATATATTTATTATAGTGTTTCATGTATTTAATCCACATTCATTTATTGTGTAAAAAATTATGTTGTTGATTGATTCAATGTTCTTTAATCCAGGTGGAACACATATGCATGAAATGAAATGATTAAGAAGGGTGAACCCTGATAGAGCTGCAATGAATTAGGTAAAGATTAGTATCATGATACGCCAAGTAGAATGAGGGTTTAATCATATTAATTCAAGTTCAATGAGGGTTTAATCAGGCTCAATGAGAAGTGATCCTTGGATCATTCTAATATCTAGTTAAATGTTGACGCCACATTTCCATGTTATGATAAACATGCTATATTTTTCCTTTATGTTCAGGTTTCACTTATTATTAATTGATATGCCTATTTCCTAACATGTTTTCTATTCTTCATGTGATTCCTTGTTTACTCCCTCACTGGTCTTTATAGGTCACTCTTTTCTTATTCATGTCTTCAGGTTAGCCCATGCAATGCTATGTATGAAGAAATGTGTGTGGTCATGTAAATGGTTTTTTCTATAAAGATGTGTATTTCATTTTTAATGTTTTTATGTAAAGTACCTAATCCCCAAATACACTAGTCCTCCTGATATTCTATGTTGTATCACGTGAATATTTAATTAATAAATTATTTTTATGTGTGAAATGAAGAGAATTGTTGTTTTAGTTGTTATCATAGGATAGGTTTAGTAATTTTTGGGATTAGGATTTCATAATCCTAGTGAAAGTATTGGGGATAAGACTAAGTATAATAAAAATATCCCTAAATTTTGGTTGGTTTTGAGTAAATGATTTATCAGGAAAATGCATCCCTCTCTGGATATGATCAGGTAGAGGCGGCTCTGAAACAGATGCTTCTAGGGGAAAAACACAAAAACACCTAATTTATATAACTTCATACTGGAACTGGTGCACAATAATGGGATGTGATAAACTCTCAGTGACAAAAAACTCAAGGGATATTCCTTGGTAAATTCATAATCTTTGTATCAAACATTTTTAAGAGAATTAAAAAATCACGCAAATATTATATGTTGGGAAGTAGATCATGGATAACATATATAGGTTAAGAATATAAATTTAATATATAAGTTAATCATGTTTGTCATTGGAAACCCCTTTCTGTGTTACCCCTAACTTTCCATTTATTCGATCCAATGGCCGATAATCAGAGGAATCGGTCTATCAACTGATGTGAAGATCAATGTGATGACTATTCTAATGAGATTCCAAATCTAATGGTAGCTGGAATCACAAATATTGTCATGATAATATCTCAGTTAACTAATGTTTTAAATTCAAGAGGACTTTTCAACCCCCCCCCCCCAAGAAATAATAAGTAGCAATTGTGAGCTTCAAGAGATGAATGCCTCCTAATTTTAATGGATCATAAAATCCCCCAATCATTGAACAATAGATGAAATCCATTAAGAAGATCTACTCCATACCTCAATTTTTTGAACAAGAGAATGTACTTTAGAAAACTTCTCTTATGGAGGGTGAAGTTGATCAACGGTGGAAATTGATTAATATTACGAAGCCTAAGGAAGATATTGAGGTGTTGGAATGGAAGGATTTTTGGAAAATATTTTTTGATAAATATTTTCTATGCACCCTCCAACTTATTATTGATAGGTAGTTCCTTTAATTCATGTATAATGATGAAAAAATAGAGTGTAAAAGGAAAACATCACATGTCTTGAATGATACACCTTTGATATTGTTGTTACCCTCTAATTCAAGGTTGACAACTTCTTTGGTGGGATAAAACAAAACATATGGAAATCCCTAGATATCTATGACTTTGATATCTATGACTTTGATATCTATGAGAAAATTGTCTGATGTGACCTCAAAGTCAAAATTAAGATCTTAGAATCATAGTGTTATTATGGGGATAAGAAGCATAATGTAGAATTTAATAATGGCGGTCTGATTGATAAATATAAAGATGCTTGAAAATTTCAGCACCCCACATTAAAAAGGTTAAAAAAAGAACCTTAGAAATTGTGTGAAGGGGACGAGAAAATTCATTAGGTGTAGAAGAGAAGGCACATGAAAATTAACTACCATAAGGAAAAACCCGCTACTACGGCAGACAAGAGAAACCCTCCTTTTATCCCTCAACACATTATTCCTCGATTCAACTACAACGAATCAGGGCTCTTGGAAAACCGGTTCAGTAAGCCAATTGTTTTCAGAGGCAACCAACAACCTCCATGGAAACAATGGATATATTGTTCCATCACTACCCCTAAATTGAACCCCAAAAATGAAGTGGATAAAGGTAGACTACCTATTCATTAATTAATATAGAAAATAATTTTTTATTATTGTTAAATGCATTCTTTTCTATCCCAAAATAATTGTAGAAAAATCCCAACAGCATCACAAATCATTGAAGTAAATATGTTGGTGAGAACAGAAAATGGGGAAATCATTGCATCCCATGAATAGAACTCCTACCCTGTCATAATTTTTGGATTGAACTACACATGGAACCTTTTCAAACTCCCTATGCTGGAATTTTAGGCAATTCTTGTCTTGTATTGGATTTCATTATATAGATCCAACATAAATTTCCATGAGAGGGATATGACAATCAGCATGGTGAATTGACCCCCGATTCTATACAAGTACAAGGAGGAGGATGAATCTTCTTTAGAAAAGTCATCTCAGGTTTGGATATTATTTCCCTATTATCACACGTATCATTATCATATGATTGAGTCAGGGGAAGCAAGCATCCTTGAAGACATTCCTATTGTGGGGGGATTCGCTGAAGTGTTTTATGAGGAATTTCATGGTCTTCCTCTTAGAATATTTGTTGAATGGCTAATTTATCATATACATGGGAAATTTCTAATATCTAAGACTTCATATGGAATGGTTATTGTGGAGCAAGAGGAGATGAAGAAAAAACAATAGTAGAATTTGGATAAAGGTTGTATTCTCCTATGTGATTCACCGTAGGTTAAACTAGTCCTCTTCGTCATGAATAAGGATTAGTCAATGCGGCTTTGCATTAATTATAGTAAGTTCAAAAAAATCAAAATAAAGAAAAAGTATCATCATCCATGAATTGATGAAATTTTTTATCAGATATGTGGAGAACAGTACTTCTCCAAGGTGGATCTTCATTCAAGATATTATCAATTATGTCTGAAGAAAAAGGATATCCCAAAGGCTACTTTTCATACAAGATATTGGTAATATGAATTGGGTCTCATTCTTGGGTCATATCATCACAAGAAATGTGATATTTGTGGATCCATAAAAGATAGATGTCATTTAAGGATGGTCGATGCCAACATAGGTAACGTATATCCATAGTTTCATGGGGTTAGTAGGATATTATTACTGATTTTTGAGAAATTTGTCACAATTTTCCAACCCTCTTACCAAGATAACTCTGAAGGGAGTAATGTTTTATTGTATTGATGAATGCGAAGATAGATTCATGCAGTTGAAAATCCATCTGCTCATAGCACACGTTCTCACACTAACCACATGTTGAGAACTGATTTTGGTATTTAATAATTTTTAAAAGAAGTTAATGGGCTTTGTGTTGATGAAAATTGACAAATTCATTTCCTATGATTCAAGGAAATTGAATGTTAAGGAGAAAACATGTCCAACACATGATCTAGTGTTAGCTGCTGTAATCATTGGTTTGAAAATTTCACAACATTATCTCATTCTAGAGATGTGTGAAATATATACAGATAAAAAAATCCTCAAGTAACTATTCACATAAAAAGAGTAGAAAAAGCACCTATGAAGATGGTAATATCTGATCAAAGACAATGTCTACTTAATCCATTATCACCCTATGATAGAGAACATGGGGAAGATTATCTTTGTAGAAAATACCCAATGATTCTATCATTGATGAGAATTGAAAATGATCCAATCATCTTATATTTGATATATATTGAATTGTGAATCATAAAAAAGGTAACATCATCAATCCATTCACAAATGATTGATCGATGATCTCTTTTGGAAAGGTTAATGGATTCTCCAAAGGATGATGTGGTAATTTAGAAGAAAGTGGAAACTAAAAAAAGGGAATTCCTCAGAGTCAATGTTATGGAAGAAATAATGGAGATATTTTGTACAAGACTATGTGTTCAATCAAATCCAGAGTTAAAGAATGAAATTTTGGATAATGCACATAGTTCAAATTTATCCATTCAATTAGGAAAAACAAATACGTATTGAGATATACAAGGGAATCATTGAGGGGATAACATGAAGAAGGAGATCACTGAGTATTAATCCATGAAACTAAGTCATTATTCTCTACCCATAACCCACTCTCATAAGTATAACATTATTGTCACCCTATATGTTTTTATGTACTACACTTACATTGAGTTTTCGAAGAGAAAACTCAAACATCCTACATGAGTATTTCCATCTCTTAGCCGTTCATTTTATTATACTACTTCTTGAACTGATTTTTAACCCTTCTAAAAGAATTATGTTTGTATATTTATTATATATATTTTTCATTATATTATTTAGGTAAAAAATAATCAATCTTTTCAATCCGCTATAAAATAAAATAACATTTATTATTAAAATGTGAGGATTATAGACTTTATAACACGATTTAGGTTGTTTTCCATAACCATCTCTCAAATATAGTACCAAGTATGGATTCGATGAATAATATTTGTTAAAATTTCACAAATTAAATTCTAAAATAATACATTTCTATATACAATTATTTCTTCCATTAACTTTGAAATGTTATCTTTAACCTTTACTGTATGTGGACTACCACCTCACTGAACAACAATTACATTTTCATAACCATGGATATTTTATGGTTACAAGAACGTGTTGAATGAATATATATAAAACTTATGACCTATCGTGATTATGTAATGTTATATTAAAATTTTATAATAAAATTATTTTACTCATTATATCCTTATAATAAACTCTTTTTTATGTCATTTTACCACCCAGATGCGTGATGTTGTAATGTTTTTTTTGAATGATTTATGATTTTTATATTCTAATAATAACATTAAATAATAATTTATTACTTTTTTTTAATTGTTTGTTGGTTCACAAAATCAATATCTTATTATTTTAATAATATTTTACATTTCCAATTATCTTCCCAAAATGTTATTATCTTTGTTTTCACTATCACAAAACATTTATAAAACACTTCATAAATGAAAATATAAATGACATAATTGTTTTAAAAAAAATAATAGTATATAACATGGTTTAATATTAATGAATTTTGGAATATTAATGAATAAATACATCTCCATTACAATACTATTTTAACAAGATCTTGTATTCTTACACCAAATTTGAAAAATAGTTGATAACTAACTAATAATCATTTGTTGAATAATAATAATAAATAAATTTTATATAGGGTTATAGAAATGAATATTGTTTTAAATTAGGGGATTAAGTAATCAATTTTTTTGATATAATATTTTAGAGCACATTTATGTATGTGAGAGTAATGGTAATTGTTTTCTGATGCAAATCCTTCCATTGGGTTATAAAAACTTCTTTATGTCAGAAATAATTTCAATTAGAATCGTATCTTACCTTTGATAATTATTTATTGTATTTCCACAATCCATTATAGTAAATTCATGTTTCACACCTATTTCTTTTTCCTTTAGGAATCTATTAATTTTTTTATTTATTTTTTTTTGGAATAATTACCATTTATTTTAATTTATTTTTACTATATATCATCATTTTTTCTTCACATCAATGTTGACATTTCGCAAGTGTAAAATCACCTTTTTTTCTCCAATTATATTTTCATTTCCATTTATTTTAAAACCATGTTTTCAATTCACTTTTAATAACGTTGGTATTCAATAAATTTATTTTGAAATATTTCAAAGTCTTTTCCATTCAATAAAAGTATATTCTAAAAATATGCCTCTAATTTTAACATATGATTTATTTCATATCAAATAATATTTATTGGATTTTCATTCAAAAAATATATGTGAATATTTTCCCCCTTCACATTAAAAAAATTATATATGGAATGTTATTCAATAATTCACTTCTTTTAAATATTATATTAAGAAAAATATTTAATGAGAAAACGTTTTATTGTTTTTTAAATTTCAATTGATTCGTATATAATGGAGTAATTTTCCATAATGAAACTGATATATTATCTTCTAAGGTGATCATTTTTTTGGTATAAAATGATCATGTATTCTCATTATGTGTTACTATTTAGAAAAATTTATGAAGAAATATTTTCATCTTATGTGTTACTTATGATAAGATGAATGTACTGATTTTATGTAGAACTTATATATATGGATAATGATAGTGGTGTCCTATATCATCCTCTTATTCATTGGTTATGGGTTTTTATCTCTGCATACAATTATATAAGAACATACTTGGATTTTTTCACACATCTAATTTGTGTAAATAAATTTATTTTTTAACAAAAATAAAGGGTAGAAATATATTTTTTTTTTAAAAAATTCATATGTTTTTTGAATTAACTATCTAAAATGTTCCTTATTTTCAAACTATCCCAAATTTTTTTGATATTTCATGTTCTAATGATACTTTACATTATTTTTTATTTATTTTATGTTTTTTATAAAATTATATTACCTATTTTTATGAACATTTGTTAGTTTTATATTCGTATGACATGATCCTTAATAATAAATCAAATTTTTTCACTTTTAGTCTTATGATTTGTTTCTATGATATTACTATCTAACTCATGTTTTCCCTTATATTTGAGATATAACTATTATAAATAGTTGATATGAATTCTTTACTTTTAATTTGTGCTAACCCATTATTATGATTCCAATCCCCATGTTACAAATATGAAAATAGTATATTAGATGTTTACACAATATTATAGAGGATAATTTTTTTGGATAATTTTTCTTATCTATTATACTATATTATGTTGACGTATCTAGTCTCGATGACATTATACATTTAATTAATTAGTTTGTGTTACTATTTTTTTAATGATATAATTAAACAGTGATTTCAATATCTTATTTATATTTTTATATCATTGTTCTCAATACTCATCATTCATGATTATTAAAATATAAAAAATATTAAATATAATATATCATGGATGCACAATTGTTATGAAATAATGGAAAAATTCCCAAACAATTTCTTAGATGTGAAATCTACAACCACCCTGAAATATTAAAAAATGGGTTTTCCCATGGAATGATGTAACTTTAATGCACAGCGTGTATTCCTTTTAATGAATTGTATCTAGAGACTATTTGAATAAATAGTAGAATTAAAATGATTTATTTTTTAATTAATAGAAAACCATAACAACACTATATTAAAACCATATTATGTAAATATATTTGATGAGGTAAATAATACTATAAAATTATAGGTGACCTTTAAAGTAGGATCTCTAGGTGTGATTTGTGTGTTTTTTGTGGAAGATGATGAATGAAACAATGGTTTCTCATGTGGGATTGTCCACACTAACATATTTATTCTCTCTCTCCAATGATAATGACATAAACTCATTTTTTTTAGCGATTGATCCAAAAATAAGGTTGGAAATTTGTTTTTATTTTTTTAGAACTCATCTTATATTTATAAAATAAAAATGTTAAATAGTTATTTTGAAATAAACTCATGAATCATGTTATTGATTTATGGATGATAATTTCTATTTATTTCTAGAATTTTTTTATTATTTTATATCCTCTATGTATTCCAAATTCATTGTCAGTGTAATAATTAAAAGCTGGAGGATGAAAATTATTCATTTACAATTTTTTATTTTTTTGTTTTCTCATATCATTCTTCAAATGTAAATCATTAGTATTTAATTTTTTATGGTTCTATTATATATGGGAACTATTCATTTCATAATTGATCATTTCTGCAAAGAATTAATGTTGTAGGTTTTAGATTTGGGATATATGGTGTGATGTAATTTTGAAGAAGGAAATAGATAATAATTGTTGGATTGGAGGATTTCATTTCAGAAGTCATTTACATGGAATGATATAGTTTCTTTGGAGGTTATTCTTGATCAATCAGCATCCAAAATCTAGCCACCGGTGATTGTTCATTCTCAATTAACAATATATTCTCGTTATGTTAGCATGGTTTTTTTTGTATAATAAAATGAAGAGAGGGTGATTTATATATTTAAGGACAACAAATATGGAAAAATCATATATACATGAAATATATTTCATAATAACACATTTCATGTGTATACCATTTATAGGCTTCTTGGTTTTAATCGTAATAATAAATATCACATTTTATCTGACCTTTACCCATATTAAATAACCCAAAAGGTGGCCTGACATATACCCCTAAGAACATTGGAAAAAATGGACAGAGTATGCTGACAAGGATAGTGTACAGGGGAAGAACCAAGGTACACTGGTACAACATAGGGTATATAGACACAAACATGGTTGGTAATGACTTAGTAGGTCATTGCATGTCCTCATGTACATATCATGCAGCCTTTTCAGGATTGTGTGTAGCACTTGTTTCGAAAATTCTTGTAAAAGAATCTTTTTGGTTTCATTCCCTTGGTCCATCTTTATGTATGTATTATTTAGTGTCATTTTTTGAATAATAATTGAGTAATCCCATCTATGAGACACTTTTGGATATCGTGTGGTATCCCTATATGTGGTATGAGTTGTGATTCGTTACCATTATTACCTTGGTTTGGTAAGGAATCACATTGTCGACATCCATGGCATGTAATCCGCTTCGTAGTGTCTTATCATAGATTGTGTTTGTTATATCCCTTAGGCCTTGGGATTGATCAACTACATTTGTATCATTATCATATGAGATCTATTGCCTTCTGGTTATAATATGGCCCAATGAGTGATCCCTCTTATATGAGTGGTATCTGTTTTAGTATGACTCGTGAAGTGTTCTCTCAAAATATTGTAACAATTCAGCAGTGGATATAATACTAGGTCAGTATTGAGTACATTACCTAACATTTCGAGTTAATGTCAATCATTGACATTAATTTAGTTGTTTTTGTTTTAATCATTCTATGAATATCCCTTTTATATTTAGCATAAATTTTCCTTATAATTTATGTTTTCTCGGGTGTCCAAATGGTTATCATTATATTCACCCCTACATGGGTTCTTTATATATTTTTCATACCATTTTTAGAAGATGGGAAATTTTATAGATTCTATAGGGTCTAGAAGTATGTGGATCCAAGCTGTGAAAGATAGACAATTAACAGTTCTAAGAGTTGTATCTTAACAAAATACATATTCTTATTAGTATGTTTACCTCATATATAGTTATAGTGAAAATTTATTTCTCCTTTACATTAAAATACTCTTATTATATTAATTTTTTGTATAAATTGTATGCATGTAAGTTGGTATTATTAGTTTTTTTACGTTATTTGTTATACTAGAGTTTTCATAGAGGATGATGCCTCCCATATGCTTGATATTCTAAATCATTGCTAGTCAATATCTCATGGCCTATAGGATAGGGGTTTGGGGTTTCACTCATGGATTATGTCCAAGTATGTAGCCCTTATTGTGTTGGGTCATGATAAATGTTTATATCATTCTCACCCAAGATCACATCCCAAAATCCTAGATCTCACGACTTCTTTTATTATTGGATTCATGTTTCAAGAAAGGTGTATTCATCTATAGGTATAATAAAATATTTATATTATTTAGTTCTCTATTTATGTTATCATTTTTCTCCCTCTGACTTAATTTCATAAGTTACCGGAAATATATCACACACAATAATTAGTTTGTTTGAGCTCAAATTATGTTTCCTCATTCAATGAGAATTCAACTTGAGATTAATGATATGGTTTCCTTAACATTCATCTTTATTATTATCATTGAAAATTAATTATATTATATATTTATTATGAGACTCTATGTTATAACATTTAATAGTGTTCTATGAAACAAGGTTAGGCTTTCTAAATATTGAACCACCCTTAAGAAGTGAACTATATTGTTACAGTATATAAAATTTGACTTCTATTTTTTGTTTCTAGTCTTGAAATGTATTGGAAGTATTCAAGCATTGGAACATGGACGTTATTATTATTATCATTCCTCACATATGACAATATAATTAATTGAATATAAAATTCATTCATTTTGATGGTGAGTGGCATAGGATTTATCCAATGCCATGATTAGTAAGTTGAGAAAATAAATGTTTATACGATCTTTTTATCAATGGTTACTCATACCATATATAGGTTACTGTGATGCATTGAAATTTTATATTGAAGGTAGTTTTTTCATTTTATACATGTCTTGAGATTGTTTGTATGGATGTTATATATTTTAATCCAACAAATTCAATTTTTTTGATATTTTAGGCCCTACTTATTATTTTTTTATTGTTCCCATTATGATAGATATGAAAATTATGAATGTAATTCAGGTTCTACATTATATTTAACTAGTTAATCAGTATGATAATGTATGTTTTATTAATGATTAATATACACACTCTCATTCATTAATATGATTGGGTTTCCCATTCTTTCATTTGTTTTTAAGTGTCTCCATTGTTCTTGACTATTTGAATAGGTTGGGTCTTTACAATTAATCAGAGTAAAATATTATTTCCATGCAATGTGAATACTGTTTTTCAATGGGTTAGGATATGTTAGAAATTTTCCATTATTATGATTCTAACCTTTTTCATGGGGTATAAAATATTGAATTCTTTCTGTATTGTCATTTATATTTATTTCCAAAAAATAATGAATTAGAAAATTCCTAGAATTTATCAAAATCCAAAAATGATATATTTTATTATGTCATTATTTGGACATGACGACATGAATTAAGGGTATCATCAATTTTTATATATTTACTATTCGTGATATTCACTCAAGTATTTTTATTGATATATTTTTTGGGACCTTTTGGGGTATCCTTCTATATTTAATACACATCCCATCTATGTAAATGTGGGGGATGAGAATATACTATAAAAAATGATGCAGGGAAGGGTAAAACCTTTATGTATGCTAGATAAACCTAATTAGAACAATCTTGGGGTAGAGTTAGTACAATGTGATATTTATAGACACCCCCACATTTCTATTAACTACTATTACTTAATTTTTATTATAATTAACATAATATTATTGCATTCATTAATTGAATGGTTTGATATCTTTGTAAAATTAGATTCATATATCCCTTGTACACAAGTAAACATAAGTTTTTTTAATCTATCATCATAGTCCCCCTAAAAGCTCTTATATTCTCATTATTACATGTATTCACCTAGGGATATACATCAATAAAAGGAGTTATCTTAAATCCTAATAAGTTGGGGAATAACATGGAAGGAATAAGATACATGATTCAATATTACATGGGTGACCATAATAATTATAATTATACCACAAATAATGATCATCATCATAAACATTAGGGAATCATTTTAAAAAGGGATATATTGAGTGATATGTATAATAATAATAAAAATATATTAGTGAAATACCAAACATAGTTCTAAAGAAATTTTGCATATTATTCATGCTTATAATATTTTCATAAATTTTAATATCACAGTTATGAAGAGATGTAGTAATATATTCTCATATAATATATATTAAATCATGATCTATATAACATTAAATAATTCATTATAGGTCATAATAATTCATGTCCCACCTGTCAGATCATAATATGGTCATAATCATGTATTCCCCAAGGAATGGAAAAAATCAAAACTTTTTTTATATAATAAACACATGGAATGAAATCAGTTTTATAAATCTTTCATAAGGAATTTATCAGTGAATAACATTTCAATTTCCATAATTAATTATGCATATCACATTTTTACATAAAATATTATCATATTTGAGTAAAGAATAAGCAATGCATGATGATTATTTGATGACCATAATATAAGAAAAAGAAATTATAGAATTGAAGAAGTATTCGAAGAATGTGTACTATGTTATCTATAGTGAAAATGAATTAGTATCTCGACTACACAGAAACTATGTGGTTGGATCATGCAGATAATCTTTGCCTTGATATGATACATAATTGAATGAACATATAAATGTTATAGGGACGAATCATGCGTTTTGCAGGATCTGTGGATGATGATTTGAGGACACATTGGTGAGTGTATTAGATAATATAAATACCATTAGACAAGCAATATTATTCATGAAAATATTCCCAGACAATCAGTACGGATCATGTAAAAAATTCTCAATGATAGTTTTTGATCATTAGACATGTCACATGATAGATTCATGACAATATCTTTAATCCCCTTGTAAAATAAGTAATAAAAGTTAGAGAAGGTAGAATCATATCAGGACAAGAATATATAGTTATTTTAATGATAATGGGTTGTCCATCTAACATGATCACTATTGATCACATGAAGGCCACAAATAAGACATCACATTCTCATGATGAACTTTTGACAAGACAACTTGGTCTCACAAATTTCCTTTCACACGAAAACTTGATGTCATGAATGGCCCCATACACATTTCCCTTGATCATGTGAAATACTCTTGGATAGGTTTCATGATCTTGTGAGGACTCCTAGAAATGTCTAGATGATATTGTGAAGAATATTTTGAAATGTATACATGATTATGAAAAATTCATTTGAAAAGAAACAAGTAAAATAAATATGGTCATGGTTGTGTGTTATCGTGGTTAGTATTTATCAAGTGATTGCATGGATGACCTACAACTAGATTGTGTGATGTGTGTGATGTGATATTCCCTCCACCGACTCAAGCAAATGTATGTGATATTATCTTAATGTAAAAGAAAAAAAACTAGGGTGGTGAGGCCTACAAATTCCACTACATCATTATAATAAAAAACATAAATAGGCATGAAAAGCATACCGATGGAATCAAAAATTTGACCTCTTTGAGTAGAAATCCATGCAATCAAAAGCTTTTTCCACCAAGAAAATCCTGGGGGAATTAATTATGGATTATGGGGAATGAATATGTTCACCACATGATCACCCTATTGATCTTGTGAAGGACTTCAAGCACACTAACCAAATTATGAGTAGGAGTTTATATATGTCTACTTGGTCATTGGAAACCTCAACAAGCTAAATCTTAATAAACATTGATGAATATGTGAAATAAAATATGAAATAAATACCAGAATATGGATACTCTAATTTTCATGTGAAGGAATCATACACTTTGTATGACCGGTCCAAATCATGTGACACCTCTCGAACATGTCATCTAAGACTTATGAAGTCCTATAGACATGTCATCCAAACTACACAGGATCCTACAGACATATCATCCATCTTTTTGGATGTCCTCCATGCATATCAATGAAAGACATGAAATTAACTGTATATATTTCATCCAAGGAAAGAAAATACCTCCAAACATTATAGTTAGATCATGCAATAACCTTCTATCATGTTTTTCTTGGTCACACAACACCTTTGGATATGTCTGTATTGATCATGCAAAGACCTTCAGATGTGTAAGTCTAGTTTTGAGACAATACTCCTAGCATGTTACTCAAATCATGTGATAAACCTTAAAAATGTTTTTTTTAATTTTGTGTAGCATTCTTGGGAGATGTTATCCTTTTCAGAATGAAACTCGATAAATATCACAGAGACACTAAACCCATATCAAGAAAACACTAAGGCTGTGTAAAATAGACTATTAGGACACATCATGAATAGAACCTCATACATTTTAAGCATGTCAAAAAAACAACCCTAAACATGATTACATTTTCTAGTAGACACATTCGTTCATAAAGCTAATTAAATAATAAGGAATCTAATTACTATTCAGAAATGATGCATAGGACTCCGTCATTTGTCACAAACTGCAATTGGGAATCCACCTCTGTGTAAGTCCCACCATTTCTCAACCCAAAATCATTGTTATGATTATTATTCTTCCACATCTAGGAGCAAATGGAAAAAAATTTAACTAAAAGGAGTCATATTCTATCCAGATATGTTACATAGCATGACATCCTAAGGATCCAACTTCATATGAAATGCAACATAAAGGCCCCCCAGTGCATATGTCTCATATCCATATATAGTGAGACTAATCACAATCATTCCCTAGTGTCTCACACCTAGTATTGATAACACAATATTAGGGATCTATAAAAATATATAATTCACATCATGATTTTCCCTTAGCCAGGGATGCCTTAGTATGTGATCCAAATTCGGTGGTATGCGACTAATTCCCCCATAAAATGGAATCCACCATAGGGTATGTTTTGAGGCATTACCATATTGGTATGCACTAGGGGAAACCTCTTACAGTTATTTATAATATTTTTCAACCCATCAATAGAATAAGGGTAGATAAAACATTGATTACTATGAGAACTACTATAATAAGGATACATAGGATACTTTTTTAAAGAATGAGCTCAATAGATAGTGACTATCTTCACTCATATGTGTCCTTTCATCATGAAATTAAGATACAACACTTACATTAGATCCATTTATTTTTATTCCAATTATACATAAGATACATAGAACACCTGGTAATAGATAAATCCAATAATTGAAATACCAATTTCCATTATGGATGGAAGTAATCATCACAGTGTTTGGTTATATGGATTAAAAATATAAGATGCTCCCCATTACTATGAAATAATGAGAAAGGGATAGAGAATCATAGATACATTAAGATGAAATTATTAATATAACCCCATTTTCATGGAGAATGATTCATCATATGGTCATTTTTTAGGGTAACCATTTTCATATTAGTAATAGGAAGAGATTGAAGAACATATCTTAAATATTCAAGAGAGTAAAAGAATAGGAAAATCCCCCCACCCCAATGGGTGTAATGAGCCAAAAATACCATCCTCTATATTAATGTCAGTTCCTAAGAATCATTGGGTTGGAAACCTCAAAAGACTATCTGCCATTGGAAAGTAGTTATATTCCTATTAATTGATGTTGGAACCATTAGGAGTTTCTAAAGAAATATGGAAATGGTAAAACCAATCTGAAAAATGGTGAAACCATACATGGACCATATAAATCAAAAATAAAAATGGAAATAATGTAAGATAACATGATGATATAGCTTGTGATGAAATAATAAATGAATCATTATAGTCCATGGGAATAACGCATCCAGAACCATGGGGAACACCATATATTAATCGTATTTCTAGGGAAATAAAAATATTGATCCTAATGTGAATCTATCAAATAATAAAAATGGTCATTTGACCATGTGTTGGACCAATTCTTTGGAATATACTAAAAAAATGGTGTGTTGGGTGTAGAAACCAACGTAAATGATGTTCCAATAAAATATTCCCATTCTCATTATTAAAATTCCATGGGAGAAAAATGGTCAAACTATAAAATAGAAAATAAATTTGTGTTACCTATACATAGTTGATTAATCATGATGCATACATGAGATGATTCATTTATTGGTGACCTTGTTCCTTGTTTTTATTAGGACTACAAATACTAATCTCACAAATAATATATTAACTTGAGTTAATGTATTAATTGTCCATTACGGAAGACAATCTATGACACCAGCCTCAATGATTCACAAAACAAACTCACCCTCCAAACACATTAATCTTAGAGGTAAAAGTGTTCTGGTTTTATTATACCACCAACATTGTATGATCCTGACGCAGAACTATGCATTTAATGCTCTCCAAAAAACAGAACCTAACACACCCCTCCCATTTTGTGAAGGATTCAGTGAAAACAATGGCACCCATCACCACCACCAATAACATCAAAATATTTTCCAAAAAACATAAAAATAAGAACTATCCAAATCCAATGAAGGTGGACCAATAAGTAGATTATTTCTCTATCCCTGTTTAGGTGCTGTTGATGATGACTTCAATCAATCGATGTCACCTGCATTCTCTTGCATGTTCCCCTGAGTCTATTGTTGAGGGCACTACCATAAAAATTTCAACCCAAGATAATCATTATTGGGTACCATGGATGTTTATTTGGGTGTTGTAGCTTTTGGATAAATTGGAGTGGGCTCATATACCCTCTTCCACTAATGAATTCCACTAGAAATTTTGAAGGTATTCAACATGAATTCTCATAACACAACTAAATCTAATCATGATTGCCTACATATTCATTTAGTATGTATCAGATAGTGGCATATACCTACCCCCAATAATGAATCCCATTATCATATTTTGATGGAATAATGAGAATATAAGTGGAATTATATCTCAAATTCAAATGAAAATATATGCCGGTATATATTTGAATACTGAAAATTTGTAGGCTTAAATCCACGCACACACTTTTCAAATGTGTCACTACATTCTTGAAATATCTTTAGAGAAATGTCATCATATTTGAGCTCTGCTATAGATATATGGATTGGGATATATTCATATCATGAATACCGAAGAATCAAATCACCACGATCAGTATAAATAGTGGCCACTCTAGAGAAGCCACACATTTAGGCTCTAATCCAAGAGGATTATCATCACATTCTAGTAAAGAAGGAGGAAAAGGGGTAAGATCATCATCTCATTGCAACCATTCCTTTCCAACTGATTTTGGAACATGTACTAGGATTTTCACACATTCTTATCAAAGATGACGGATAACATACTCCCAAGGCATAGGACATAGCTCTTATTCCCATTCCGATCGGGACTCACTAAGTCAGTTTAGAACATTCCTCAGGATGGGACAATACTTCTATCCCAAATTCCATCTACATATTCCAAATGCATCTTAATGGTATCATATCCTATTCTAAACCATGGTTTGTTAGTACAATATTGAATTCAACTTAGAGAAAGTGTATATCCCTACATGATAAAATACTCAGAATATTGCAGTTTCTCAATGAATCCTTGATCATATCCCTACAACCTTTAGTGAACAAGTACACCACCATCCATTATAGGGTATACATTAGGAGGCCCTTATCCATTCTCCCATTCTGGTGGTCTATCATAATTTTCCATCAAGGAAGTCATATTTGATCTAGGCTCATATCGTCACTTCAACTAGAATTGATCGACATATTCTTGTAACAACTTATAGGAACACTCATATACCTACCAACAATACAAAATATATCTGAAATACTCTAGTATCTTCGCATTATTACACTCCTATATCCATAAAACCGAATTATTATCAAAATATTTTGTTTGTTTTATTGAAAATGGTTCATATACCCACTCAACCCCAAAAGGATCGTCAACATATTCCATCATTGTGCATAATGAAGCTCATATCCCAAATATGCTCAATTCAATTATACTTGATGATGTTCAATGCATATTTTCCACAACTCACAGTTCCATAAACTATTTAATTAATGTTGAAGGTGATGATTACCTTGACAGTCATCATCATTATTGTGTTGTGATGGATTTTGAGGACTCTGAACCTAACAACATCTATTGAAACCTCTCCATGGTGATTTCTATTTTGATCATAGAAATATTCCATTTTCCAAAACACCTCCATATAAATTGGTGCTAAAAACCAACACACCACTGCATAAGTAGGAGATCAAAAAACTAATGTCCACTGTATATCGTGAACTATTAAATATTATCAATACATAAGCATAGTCTTCCAGTATCCCAGACAAGATATTGTCTTGGTCCTACCGTGTGGACGAATATAAATATAATGAAAAAGAACCTCACAAGGATACATGGAGAGAGTTAGCTAGAATAAATTTTAAGTCATGTTCTAGCCTATCTCCATTTATTTCTATGAGATACCATGTGAGCTATATTATTATTTAATTTCTTATCTAAGAAAAAATATGTTGAAAATAATCATTTGTTGAGGATAGAGTCCTACCCTATCCAGTATACACGGTTCAACATTAGACCATAAATGAAATCTATTGTAATGAGTACATGGTTGTGTCCTCCATATCCCAGAACACAAGGATATAAGAACATGACAACACCTACATAATGAATTACTCTATATAATAAAAACAATTCATAGACTTCTTTATAGGGCCCCATCAAATTTATTTATTCGATGATGGGGAAAATATTTATAATAGGACTTATCTATGTCCCTAGAACTGATAAGCACCCAAGATCTGGAATTTTGTAATGTAATAGCCTCTGTAGAAATTAGGGGGCTGGGTAACAAATTAATGAGTTGGTAAACATAAGGAAATTATCTGACTAAAAATATGTAATGATATCATTAAATTTGGGATAGGGCTATAGAAATATTCTTATTTTGGGACCCTTGTTGAAATGGGATGAAATTTTAGACACAGGATATGAAGTTCTGTCCCACCCAAAAAAATCACATCGAAAAGGACTCACATTAGGGGATTCAATTTCACTTTTCTCATATATAAACACTATTTCTAAAAAATAAAGGGATTAAAATAGTAGAATCTATAGAAACCTTATAGGATATAACCCATCCCATATGTCTTGGATAATTTTTACCACCCCCTCCACCCATGAGGTCATTAATGATTTATTAGATCCAAGACATATTTGTGGTTTCCTCAAACCAAACCCATCCAATAGGGACATGGTAATTATTTCTGAATCACAATCACAAGGATAATAACATCCCAAGAGGGTCCTACAAATATCCAAAGTGGTTCCTGATCAACCCCATCCTATATGGATATGAGTATTTATATCTCAATTTATGTTTTATGTGTCACTAGTTCCTTAATTAGAATCATCAAATCCTCAAAAACAGGATCAAAATATCCAATAGAGACCCTATTTTTTCCTTATGCCATAAGACTGGGATTGTTTTGATTAAAATAATCAGCTTAGAACAAATCAACCTTCTATAAGTGGTGGTGGTGTGTGGGAAGGTGGTTAAATATTGATAGTCGGCATCCCATCTATTCCTCCCATAGGGAGACACAAATATTCTATTTGGGGATTGTTCCGAAAGCCCGAATGAAAACTCTTATAAAGTAATCACTCACAGATCCAGATAGGAGGAACATAAAAGGAACGAAATCAAACAACATAATTCTCATAATAAATAATGGTCCATTATGAATATGGGTTTCAAAAATGACCTTGATGTGACTAATGATGTTTGTATAAATGATGTAAAATCACCATGTTCTATTTGGACTAGTGGGATGAATAAAATTTACCGATTCAATTGAATTAATTATTTCACCATAAACATGGTATCTGATGTATATCAAGACACAAAAAAAGAGGGGCACAATGTTTAATATTTACCTTTATTGGATGGTGATCATGATTCACTAACTTAGGTTGCACAATCATAGAATCAGTGAATGTTCCAAGACCTTGAACATAAAAATAATGAATTTCAATAACTAAAATAGAATATATCAATTTATAAAAGTAATTTTTTTCTATATCCAACTCACAACATATAGGATGTGAAATGACTTCATCAGAGGAATGGCTAGAATAAAATAAAAATGAGATAAAAAATCCTAGACAACTCAATGAAGAACTATTTAGGGAAAACTTATTGTGGGGTTTCTCTTTCTGATAGAGATGAGTATCCCTCCTCGCACACTTAATGATAGATATAATAATCCTAAAAGGGTTGATTATAATAGCTTATTTTACTCTTGATATATTAATTTTTTCTATATTAATTTAGAAGATGGATATTATCATGAATTTACACTATTGTAGTGGCATCCTTTCCATAATTTGGGAGATCATTCAGTTAAATCACAAATTGAAAATCATTGGGATATGAAAATAGTTCCACCTCATCCAAGATCACCCACTTCCTATATATGTATGGTGAGACAAACATTGGTACATATACAACTGCTCAACAAAATTAAATACCTGGATATCAAATGGAAACAATGGAAGAAATATTCGTTCCCATGCAGCCTAAGAAAAATCTATATACTAAATGGTTTGATGAAAATTTCCCCCATAAAATAATTTTCATCCTACCTTATCTACCTTTGATATTATAGGGGGTATTGAATAACATCTAAAACACTTTTCTTTCTAATGATGCCAGATGATGAGCCCTCAAGACCAGAAGGAGAAGAATCTGATTATATGTTTTATACAAACAATAGTGCCTCCATAAACAATTTAGCACATAATACTTCATGCATGATCCATTTTAGGATGGGAATACCTTAATTGTTAATTATTTTATCATTTTATTTCTACACTTAGGAAAACAACAATTTTTGACATCACAAACTACATTAAATGAATAATGTGGGTTTTTTACTCCACCACCGGATGAAAGGTTTTGACCTACTCACTCAACATCCCGCTCTTGTAAGATAAATTTCTAGGAATTTGTGTTATAAATATTCTATATCGTTAACATGAACTATTGATCCAAATTAAAAATCGATTATAATTCTCTGAGTTTTTGAAATTGCACAACTCTTAGAGGATTCCATTTAGTGGACCTCAGTTAATTCCTATCACATGCACTCAGAAATTGGAATAAATGCTTGATAAGATAGTAAATACCATTTTTACCCTAAAAAAGATAAAATTCCAATTCATGTACCTAGGAATACCTAAAATCATTAAGTGAATACCATTGATGGGAAAAATTATAAAAAATAACATTACTAGATGATAAAAAGATATCAGGATCACCTGGGATTTGACGATGAAATGAAAAGTGTACTCCTTCCAAAATGAGATTGTCCCCTGGTATTTCCTTGTAGAAATGGAAAATAACCTACTCAAGAATATGAATCCCAGGAAACCTATCAAGGTGAATCACTCCAATATTCCTAACAAATACCTTTCAATAGGAGGTTGGGTCACACCCTCCCTGATTTCATAATAATCAAAGACATTCTCCAAATCTCAGTTGATTCTATAATGGTGATGAAATATAATTATCTAGTCTAGGGGACATGTGTAACCATCACCAAATAAGAATAATATAGGGACTGAGAAGAGGTTCACCCAGGTAGGGACAAATTTTGAATAACTGGATGACTCGAATAACCATGGACTGATCTAATTCCACACTAACAGAACATCATCTAAAAATAATAATTATCCCATCACCTAGAGAGGTGAAATGAAATGCACATACCAAAGGTGGACTTAATCTTTAAACAATGTAAAAGACAAAATAGGTAGAGTCACATCCATATCACATGAAAGATATGACTCTTGTAGTCTTCTTTCTTTCAACATTTGATGAACAATCACTGCCCCACTAAATGTAATCCTCATCATATGAAGTGACTTTTTTGTCATGTTAACTTATTTCACTTAATTGAAACTTTAATTGGTGACCAATATGACACTGAGTATAAGTTTCTCAAAGCTTACTGGGGACATAGAGAATAAGGATGTAGGTTTCACGGATATAAAGGATGGAACCTATATGGTCAAACAAAATATTTTGTTCACATCCATATAGAGGATATATTTTCAGTTGAGAACTGTGAGATATCACTCTAGTAATCCCAATAGAAAAATGGAGATTCCTCGTATCCCTCTACAGGTCATCCATGCCCAGTCATCATACATGTCTGACTAGCGGGGGTGTGATTTTATGATCATCCTAGACAAAGTGGAAGGTTGGTGCGATATATTCCATTACAAGCATATACTCATTTTACCTCTTCTCAATAACTAGTACAATATACATCATACACCTCAACTCGTCATTCACATAATAGGGATCATCATAACCTTGGGATTTTTAGATATTAAGAAAAAAAATGTATGACATTATAATATAGTTGTTAGATGTTCTTTTCAAACTCAAAATCTGGGATGCTCTCCATATTTCAAAATAACTGAGTGATGCACTCTTTGAAGACCATCAGATCCTACATGAGTTTGAGAATGTATTTTCTTCATTTTAGGTTTATTGATTGGAGATCATGCTACCATAATTCCATGTCATCATCTTGTTCATTGAATATGGTTGGGAATATGTTATCTAGGGGCACATTAGAACCCTATATGTTTCATGAAATCTTTAAATTTTTTATATTAAAAGGGATCTATTTGAAAATGGTTTCAAGATCAAACTCATCCCAATTAAAACAATCAAAATTTTTGTTTATATAATGGGAGACTTATATTTAATAAATCTATCCATTCCATGGAATGATATGAGAAAGAAAATACATATCATATAGATCATGCTCAATGATCAGTGTTGGGATTTCACATCTAGTGTTGTGATCATGGAGATCCAACGATACTTGTAATATAATGTCCTTCTGGGATGAACATGGAATCATATCCACATATTGGTACATTAAACATTTGATAAATGTTTGAAATACCCCATCTATTAGACAGTTATCATACTACATATAAATAGTACCCCCTTTGAGCCCAATGAAACCATATATACTGAGGAAGGTTTTAATAAGATAGATGTTGAAGAATCAATGGTGGATAATGATATAAAGCTCGCATGACCTAATTTTGTGGGGACCCCCCCCCCCCCCCCATGATGAATCCCTGGAGTATGTTCAATGGTGATAATGTGCAACCCATAATCTTGATGGATGTAGAAGACTTAATACCTAATATCGAGGCTCCTATGATCCTTAGTAAAGGTATAATAGTGAATATTCTTCTCTGAAATCATTCTAAGACACATTTGGATGATTCAGATGATAATGTCTCTTTTCATGGCCACTATTCCATTATTAGTGATATTGATTCCCCCAGATGGACTACCATTCCAGAAATTTCTTCCATTGACATAGGGAAAGAAGATTAATAGGATGAACATATAAACACCCTCACCCCCACCCCCACCACCGCATTTGGGGAACAAATCTCCACCACAATCGATGAGATTAGGTGTGTGAATTTGGGAAAATAAAAATACCCAAAATTGATTATTATCACTATGCCTCTCAAGGATTAAAAAATGTATGTGGATTTGATAAGGTATCAGATTCACATGTTCCAATGAAATCATACAAAAATTCATAGACTGAACACCAATGTGGCTACACATCACCTAGCCTTACCCGATGAACATTGTGGTTTCATGAAAGTTACTAGGAGGCTACAACCCTCTAATACAAAAAATATCTAATCATATGTTTACATTGGTCAAATAAATATTCTTCGGGAAGTGAAATACCCAATATGAATAACCAATATCATTAAAATCTATAAAATGTGTTGTTCGATGAGGGACAATATAAATTTTAGAGACCATAATTGAAACATATCGAAGGAATATTACCCATTCATTATCATAAATTTTTTTATTATTTAATCTTATGGATTTCAGAACCTCTAATTTATTTATGTGTACTTTGGGTATAATCAAATATAGATGGCCCCTGATTATAAAAAATACACCCCCTTCAGATCACCTTAGGGTGTCTTCATATATCAAGTCATTACCCTTAGAATAATGAATTGTAGAAAAACATAACAACTATACATGAATCATATCATTAAAAACATTTTGTGATTAATACCATAATGATATATCGAGGACCTGGTAGTGATATCTCAACAACGATGTGATCACTTCATGAACTCCAAACAATCCTCAACAATTTATAGCATCACTATTTAGAGATGAATCCCTTAATGTGTTATGTCAGGGAAACATAATATAAATTCCTTTTGGTTTTGGTATTCCATCATGGAATTGGAATCAACCAAGTTATTTTTAGTTCAGTAAAGTAATTCATCCTCCTCATATTCTCAAATAATTGGGGTTTCATGGGTACCTTGATAAAAAGTCAGCATTTCATATAGCTAAATTGTACAATAAATTACTCCACTTCACCGAGTTAATCAATATGTGAGTTTACTACCAATGGGATGAGGAAAACAAGGAATCCTTTTAGAATCTGAAAAAGTACGTACAGAACTGACTAGTATTAATGCTATCATCCAATAGAAAGTCACGTATCTTATATTTGTCCCATTTGTAGTGATTCCATAGTGGTCTCCTCACATGAAAAACTGATACGGGGAAAGAATATAGTCTCTCTTAACATGTTAAAATAATGATAAGTACTGATACCAGGTATATTGATATCATAAAAAATCACATCATCCCCATATTTTTAGTGATAAATATAGTAATTTACTTACAAAATCAAAATATCCACATGGTCTCTCGTATTGACCCACTCACGTACATCCTTGAAAACCTTATGTTGACCAAGTGTTTGGATCAATTGGGGGGTTATTTTGAAAAATATTACATCTAGTTTGTGAAAAATATGCCAGTTAATGAGAAGGCCCGGGTTGTTTTACATGAGTAACATTCCACCTCAAAATTCTCACTGGTGGACACCAAAATTATATTCAAATAGGGTTTCTTTTCCCAGGACACTCCAATATCATGGGAGATATATATTAATTGTTCCTTGTGAAGTCCTGTTACCAAAAGTCTAGAAAACATGATGTTAAATCAGGTTTGTCTATGAAATGGTTTTTTTAACCCTGAAAAATAACGTTTTCTCTACTCATTCTTATTGTCTGAAGACATAACTAATAATTATGATGAATACCAAGATCTCATTTCTCTCTTCAAACTATCCAAAATACTATAGACATAATACCTATACATAAAAGGTTATTTAGAGTAACTGATTTGAATATTTAGTGATGAATATGACATCACAAAGGATGAATATCTCCCTCTCATCAAATTTTATAGATTACTGATGAACGATTCCCTTTTTGAACCAACATTGAATCATGTCTCTAGATAATAAAATGCTCATGTTGATGATCAATTTATTATTACCACAGTCTAGTATAATCCTGATTAGGGAGAAGTGATCATTTGAATCCAACAATTATGTATGATCTCATCAATCATCGTATGTGACATAGAGGAAACCAATCTGGTCAACACTATCATAGTATATTAATGATCCTATGGAACATGTTATTCTGAGACTAAACACTCCCAAAAAAATTAGGACACATGGTTGCAACGTGAAAACAATGATAGTTTTATGGAATTTACCATGAAATTTTATGCATGCTTAATTACTGAATAACTCGTCCATCAACCCCCAGAGTTACTACATATAACTAACTATTCTTAGTTTTTTTGTCAATGGGGGGTGTATTTTTTGATGAAATATCCCCAAACCACATCTATATAGTTTATGTATATCTAGAATGTTTCTAAATTTCTTCCAAATGGGTAGAGGAAATACCTCTATAATAATATAGGATGAAAAATATCATTATCTTCATAATTTCTAATAAAATAATTAAATCCTTAGTCCCTCGCACTATATTGTGAGATAATAGCACAAAAAAATTTCCACGAAAATTGAATAAATTATACTTATAGTATAATGTCATGTAAAACAATTCTTCTTACTATCTTGAATTTGGAAAAGAAAAAATAAATTCCTTCAATAAGCCTCTATGAAATTTAATCCAAATGATGGTGGACAAGGAGATGATGTCCTCAGAAGACTATCTCCTTCATTCTTTGTTGGCCTACTATGAAACCACACACACTACCACACAAGCGACTCAATATTCCAAGGTGTATGGACTTGAGAGTGTGCTTTCCATATATGACCAGTTTCATTCACTTGAAAAAGAATTCTATAGATAAATCTCAAATGGGGAGAAATCTCCAAAGAATTTGTATAATATGGAATATCTCAATAAAAAATGTTAGGTACACTGCACAACCTTGAAGTCCATCAAAATCTAATCACATAAGTCATTAATAAAAAGGATTCATGTATTCATTCCTTTAATGAGAAATTATGTTTTCCCTAAAAACTACAATGATATTAGGAACAAAACCTCTAATTCTAGAACTTGAATGGGATGTTCTTTATATCATACATAAGGTATATTTTAATATATCATGATTATTTGGAAAAATGGATGATGAATGCATTCCCCCCACCTCACCAATGAAATTTTCCTCATAAATTATATTTCATAACATCTATCAACAATTACAATCTTTATAAAATGATTTTAAATTATATTATAGAATATTGATAAAAAATACTATAAACTATACAATATCCTTGTTCTGGGTCATATGAACTAAAACTACAAGACACCCTAATTCCTTAGTGCATGTTGTTGAACTTCAAATAGAGGTCCTTATCTCTTTAACCTAAATTAATCATATCATATTTTCCCACTCAAAATTCATTAAATTGTACAATGAAGTCTTCAACAAATTATATTAAATTTTACTTTTACTATGTATATTAAATATACGACTCCATGAGAAACTATATAAGAAAGAATCATATCACAAACATGATTTTCCATTCATGGGATGATTTCCTAAATATTTTGATTTTGTTTATGGGGATTCATTCCTTCTTTTTCATGAAAATTAACCTATATCCATATAACATGACGTTAATCTATATGTTTTCCCAAAACAATGTATGAAATGACTTAATTCCAAAAACATATGTAGAGATGGATGGATCATATATCGTAGATCAGTCACTTCTTGATAGAAATTCCCATTTCCTTTATTTTATTGACCTATGTGATGTGAAATAAAAATCTTACATTCCTTGATTCTCACCTCAATAATAACTCATTGGGATTATGAATTTTAATAAAGGCTTCCCCACATGATCGATATATATCCTTCCATGATAGGATTGACATGGTACTAGATACTTGAACTCAAAAGGCACACCAAACAGACTTATTTCCAGACATTAAACATTATGGATAAATAAATTTCATAACATAAAACTACACATTACTGTGGACCTTGCCTAATAGGACCACTATATGATTTGTTTTTTCAACCAAAAATTAATATGAGAACTAATCATTGAATGAATCCATCAATAAAAACATATGCAGTGTTGCCCAGATATCTAGTCATGGGTACATCAACATCATCTATAGAAGAAATCCCCCCTCCCCCACCTCATTGTATAAGTCAAAACTATGTGGGTACTTTTTCATTCAATAAATATATGTGTCATGATTACAATCATCAATTGAAATGTTGTTATTCTCAGATCACTAATCTTGGGTTCAGATACAACATAAATGCAAAAAATTCCCCTCTATGTTTAGGTGAGACATATGTGGATTGATTTCTAATCGTCAACTATGTATGGATTCATTCCTTACATTACAGGATACATAGTGATGTCCAAATATTCATTCCTATGTCTAGACACAATTTTTTTTTAATAAAATGGCCTCCTCTATATATGGGTCATACATTTATGGATAGTTTTATATTTAATAAATTCATGTGTTTTGATTCCTACTATCATAGATTATGTAGTGACAATAGTTTATTCAATCTCGGGTCCATCTATAAGATC
The DNA here is from genome assembly GCA_963277665.1 of Viscum album. NCBI lineage: Eukaryota > Viridiplantae > Streptophyta > Magnoliopsida > Santalales > Viscaceae > Viscum > Viscum album. The sequence continues at coordinate 1,767,736,094 of OY728140.1, forward strand.
AATAGAAAAATTACACCATAAACATAAGGTTCAGACCTACATGGAGACTTTTACCTTCATGATCTAAATGAGGATTTATTCTTACCATCACACGGTACATAGTGAATCTAGGATCATAAATCTTGTTACATCTACAAAATCAATGTAAAACATCCCCCTATCTATGTATGGGTCATACATATGTGGAGATTTTTCCATTCAAGAACAATTTGTGTCTAGATTGCAACCATCCTAGGATATGTAGGGATGTATGGATCTTCAGTCCTGGGTCCAGGAAGAACATCAATGACCAAAATTCCCCCTATATATATGGGATAAAAATGTATGTATTGTTTTCCATTCGAGAACTATGTTTTTATTCATTTCATTTAATATAGGATACATTTTGATTCCCAAAAATTAAATCTAATGTCTAGTCATAATATAAAAATGTTATCCCTCCCTATGTATAAGACAAATTATATTGGGACAATCCATGTAAAATCTATTTGTGTCTTGATTAGTTTTACTCTAGGACATGTAGTGACATGTGTATCGATAATCCTGGGTCAAACTATAACATATGTAATGATAAAAATGAACCCAAAAAATAAGAATTAGACATATGTAGTTGACTATATAATAACTTTTTGTGTGTTAATTACTTCCACCACAGGGTACACAGTGATGCATGGATCCTCTATTTTGATCCCATATGTGGGTTTCCATCATTCCCAATAATATTCCCTATATATGAATCAGATATATGCGTAGGGGTATCATTAATGAAGCTATTTTTGGAAATATTCCATACCATAAAATATTAATTTGCAAAACCAAGTATGCCAAGCCGTAAGAGAATAATATACATCAATTTGAATAGGGTCGATTCATATAGACCAACTCTTCCTATGAATGAGTTAGATCTGCATACGACATGATTGTTTGTGAGATGAATTTTTACATGAAGGGATCTATAATATGACTTCCCATAAACTAGCATGTTCATGCATAAATGATGATTTCTACATCAAAATTCCATGACTAGTGTATAAAATCCTTTGGTATATCTTTTATAATTTCACATCAATCCCTACATCCTTTACACATATTAATAAACATCATGAAAATGTTCTTAACAAATGATGTTAAACTACATGATAAATATGTTCCCATTACATGACGGTAAAATGTCTGTACCATAACCCTCCATTATTACATATCATTAGAACACAAGAACCATACCATGGTTATCCAATGTATATGGTTCTTCCATCATCTTTGGTGAACCACAATCCATAAATCACACTTCAAATCATGAGTGGACCGGGTTCCCAAAAACCATTCACATTCTATGTAAATGAGAAGAGAGATCTCTATTTATCTATAATAGATTTGGGTCTAAATAAGACATTTTAAACACAAATTAGATACATATTGGAACTACAGTAATGAATTTTTAATTCTTATCAGCCCTGACATCACCATGTCTACACTAAGCACCATAGGGAGTTCTTGTTCATCCGTGGCATGATTGTATCCAAGCATAACTCATGGACTGAGAAACTTGAGTCGTGATTCAATAATTTTTCTTATTCTGGTCAAATATATGTAGGTGTATTCTTGAACTTCGATATCCTAATTATGTGGTTCTGTATCATTCCTATCATATTAGGTCCACATGAATTATTACCTAAATCCACATGGAAATTAATCAATGTTGTACAGTATTAAACATTCTCCATGGTCCAAATCACAATACCCTAAAATTCCTAGGAAAAAGACACATAATTATTGAGTATGAAAACCTAAAAATGGTGGCTGATGAAAATTTCAATTACACACTCATTAAACATTTCATCTATAGTGTTTAGGAAAAGGTTATAGAATAAAAAATCATGGAAAATATCAATAGTCCCACATTGTGGTCCTAATAAAAGAAAATCAACACTCGATGGACCCCCTTGTCTAGGAAAAAGGTATAGTAATATTTTTTCGCATCACCCCTCCACAATGAAATGTTCTCTAAGTGGTAATAGAACTATTAGGGTGGCTGAACCCTTATTGGATATTAAATTTTCAACTAACCACCCCCATGTTTTGAAGTCTAAGAAGATACAACCAATTCATTATGATAGTATCCCTTTCATGGAACCACAAGGGCATCAGGATCCCTTTCTCCAGGGTCTTCCCAATCAATGATTTGTAATATAGACCTACTAATCCAAAATAATGCCACTAATGATCATTTGAAAATTTCTTTCATCAAAATATATTGTACCTATAGAATATATGGTCCCAAAATTCCCCCCTTAAATCTATGAATTATTATCTTAATCGTTTGGAATATGGGATTCTTCCATTTTTGATTTTATTCTGGTTACCACTAGATTCTACCTTCTGTTGACTCATAATTTCCTGGAACATGATTTATAATCCCCATAACCAGAGTATTCTAGTAGATTTGAGATCCTGGATGTCACATAACCATGTTGTGTACCGTTTCTCCAATAAATAATGTGATATTTTAATATCAATCATTTTTATGTCCTAAACCATGTGAATTGAAGACACATGTGATAGGGCCTAGGAATGAAAAAAACAAAAATCCCTATGGATCCAAACCCCTTTAGGGATATATCTTTTATCCATACCCTACTTCATCGTCAAGACCATTGAAAAATTGAAAAATCATAGACCTAGAATAGAGTTGGGATCCCCATTACTTGACCATGAAGGTATTTACTATGTGCCCATGCATGGGGGATTCAGACCTATCAACTAGAGGTGTATCCTCTATATAATAAAGTAACACAAATCATCTTGAGACTCAAAAACACCATGATAGTACAAAGCACCTTAGGGTGTTCTGGATTACCACTTGCATGTTTTACCCTTTCCATATTCATTGTTTCAGTATTATATATACATGTTTAAATTACCTGTAATCCAACTATCCTGATGTAATTTCCATACATATTGATTTAGAATCCACCAATATCATTTAAAAAAAAAATAAAGGCCCTTGGAAAAGAGTAAATAACCTCTTTTTGGTTGAACTCACCTGTTTTGATAATCCCAAATCATGTTTTTATAATCTCAAATCATGTTTTGATAATAAAAAATCATGATTCATTTATTTGATAATTATGTTTCTCTTACAAGATAATCATTTGGGTGAAAATAATGTCTATATGAAAGTAATAACTATGTACTTTTAGTCTCAAAACTCTATTGTTTAATCTTATAGTGCCATGTTTCTCTACGTATAATAGGTCACCAATGTAAGGTCATTGATGCAAGGTCACCGATTCAAGGTCACTGGTGTAAAGATCATCGATGCAAATGTCACAAATGCAAGGTCACTGATGCAAGGTCACCAATTCAAGGTCAATGATGAAAGGTCACTGATGAAAGGTCACGAATGCAATGGTCAACGATGCAAAGGTCACCGATGCAAGGTCACCTATGCAAGATCTCCAATGAAAGGTCACTGATGCAAAGTCATTGATTCATGGTCACTGATGCTGATGTAAGTTCAACAATGTATAGACACCGATGCAAGGTCACTGATGCAAAGCCACCACTGAAGGATACAACTGAAGGTTACTATTGATAAGGTCACAAATGAAGGATACTGATGCACACCTACTACTGAAGCCTATCATTGTGAAGGCTACCATTACCAATTTACTGATGCATAACCTTCCATTCATTTTCAAATTCTTAACATTATTCTAATGGTCATATTTGGTTACTTTAATGCTTATAAAATTAAAAAATGTTAATTATAGAAATATCTACAGACTATATCAGGGGAGAGTATGAGGTATGAGGAGGACCTCATGTGATTTACTCATTCTTATTATCAAACCGCAAATATAAAAGAGAAGACTGAGGAAAATTTGTTGTGTGGGGGTGTGAATGATAACATGAGTGAAGAAAAAAATATACAAGAATGAACATATGCATGAGATTAATGAATAACCATCCAAAATTCACAATATGGACTTAGAAGTGTCACAAAGACAATTCGGGAGATCAAATTTTAATATTCATTCCTTCTTTAACACTCTGTACAATCAAGAAGCAGAACACCTAGAACCTAGAGTTGCAACACTCAATTTCAAGGATAGAGATTTTAGTAAAACTCAAAATGCAATTTATTTACTACAAGGAGTCTAGAGGAAAACTGGAAACACATAGAGCCATCTAAACTCAATCTTATACTATTTTCTCAACTGTGTTTTTTATTTTACACTTCTGAGATGTGTGGGTTTGTGTTACTCACACTATCTCTTGTTCTTAAACAGCGGATTCTTAAAATTCTCACATCATACTTCACTTACACCTTTTTTCCAACACATAATTATAGAAGAGACTCTGTGTAGTCTATATTATTTTTATTTCCCATGAGGAATTGTGGTAGAGAGTTTGAACCCTGGATAGTTTGTGAAACTATTGTAAGGTTTGGTACAACTTGGGTATTAATTTCATTTTTAATATAAACTACATAGTGGTAGGTGATCACCAAGTGGAGAGGATTATGTCTAGGATTGAGGCTGAACTTTTTTTAACTTTTATGTGTACTAAATTTTTTAATACTCTATTTTTCTATATTTTGCTGCTAATTATTTAAAAAAAACTATTTTATTCTTACTTTGGAAGTTAGTTCTGGTTAGTGTGTGTAAGTGTTTAATTCATTAAACATGTTTCAGATGTTGAAGAAGTGTTTTATATCAATTAATCCCAGGACTAATCACCCTTTAAGAAACCTGTTGAAAAACTAAACATCAATATATTTATTGCCTTAATTAACTGGGATGTTTCAATATTGGGGAATATTTATCCTAAAGTTTTTAGTAGAAATTTTAAATAGTAACTTAATTCACCCCCCTCTTGAGTATCCACTCTGACCAACATTTTATTAAACCTACAAATAATCCCAATGGAATCATGTATATGGGTCTTTTACCACTATCTTGCGTCATATACTCCATGGAAGAAAGGACCTCCAATCAGTTTGAAAATTTGAAACACCCTAATATAACCCATCACCTTTGGGTATTCATATTAATTAGTTTGAACATATGGGTTTTGATTTTCAGGACCAATATTCCAACTATTCCTAGGGAATATACATCCCACTCAAGCTCTCGTGTCCTAGAGTAAAGACAATAAACTTAATGGATCCCTAAGTATAGGAATCATGACTCTAAACAACAAAACATCTCATGTACTAAAATAAAAATTATAACCTATATAATATATAAAGTCTCATAATAAAATATATAAACTAAACATCTCAATTCCTAGAAGATATAGTTTATACTATATAGTATTTTTCCTTTATATATCATAAAGATGACCAGTAATGAAAAAAACCTTAATAAATAACAATAAACTACACGACGAACATTACTTCTTGTATAGTAAACTACCATAGAAAGAGGTTTCAAGCTAAAATAACATAAATTACCATAGTAGAAGGTCCATGATAGAAGACCCTACACTACATCAAAATATTATCCCTCTTTTCAAGACATTAATATAGCTTATTAATGGATGCACAGTGCTCTTTAGGTTAAAAACTAAAGATGGAAACCATTGGAAAAAAATAACCTCTTCTCACTATACAAGAATGTTGTGTGATATAGGAAATATTGAGAACAAAAAAATGAAAAGGTTAAAAAATGTCAAAAAATAATATATGGGAGTCCTGATTAAAATCCATGTTAAACACCCGCTATGATTTCCCCCATATTGAACCTTCTAAAAGGATATATATATATATATATATATAATTCAATTATTATATGAGTCCTCGTTTATCACTAGAACAAATAAATCTATGCTCTATATGTCCACTGATGTAGGATAAAATTAGAGAACTCTCCTATTGTGACATTTCTAAGACAAATTTCCCTTTTAAATGGTGTGATCAAAATACCACCATAAAAGATATATCAATTATGGATATAGTATTGGTGGGAATACATGAGAAATTATCAATATAAATCGGTTATGATTTAGGAATTCAAATATAGGTTTTTATGTTTACCTTTTATTATACAAATTATTCACTTTTTTATTGATCCATACAATATCAAATACACAAACTCAAATACACATAATGAATGAAATAATTATAAAAACAACATGTAATTATGGTCATATTTTTTCATTGATTACATGAAAAAATTGAGGAATATCAACATTTGGGATCCTTTCCTGTATTCAATAAAAAAACATTTGTAATTCGAAATCAATAAAATTAGAATTGATGAATTTTCCAAATAGCTAGATACTAGAGATTAGTGTCAATTTATTGTTAATTTGTCATTATATCCTCTTATTATACTTTCACATAAGGGAAAACAGTCTCAATTGAGTAATAAAACTCCAAAAATCTTTTGAGAGTAGTCACCAATATGGATTTTGACATCAAAATTTCAGACTTTGAGTGAGCTATGACCACCTCCATTTGTTCTATCTGTTTAGTGAATTCATCCATTTTTTGATTTAAGTTGATAGATTATCTAATGTATCTATTCCACCACCTATAAATCATACCTTATTAGTTCAAAAAGGTATTCTTATCATCAAAACCATGGAATTACCCATTTTACTATCCAATTGTTAGTGATTAGTCACAATTTGTTGAATTGTTTCATTCAATGGCTGGCAATTAAATCAACCATCGAAAAAGTCATGAAAGAGATAGAAAATGAACAAATATTGGTAGTCAAACTCCACCAAGGTAGTCTTATTGAGTATGTTATCAATTTATACAAGATAAATCATCATGGTACCTGGTTATCTCTAACCACTAGGATGTGTACGTCAGAAGGAGGAATGGTTTGCTGAGCTGATAACGAACGAAGAGAGGGAGGCTCAAGAATATCTCCCCCAATTTTTGCATAATATTCCACTTGTATCAAAGGACAATCCTACTCAAAAAATAGAATCCCATTAATGGGTAATTCCACACTATGGCGTCAGCATTTCCTTAAAGTCACTCCCATGTCCAAAATAAATTACGTATCTTCCATAGATAAGTGTTTTGGTGAATCAATAGGGTTTTCAAAAACATGAAACAACTTATTCAGTACACCACTCAGGTAAGACCCCACCCATTCCTAGGAATATTCATAAGGTAGGATGATAAGGTTACTAAAATGTGGAAAACTAATCTATTGATTTTTTTCTTCCTGCATCGATAGAAGACAAAATTAGTGAATATTTTTAAGATGTAGGTGACCCCACACACCAACTAAATGGAGAGAATAAATGTTTTCAAACATGAAAAATTGTGATAGAAAAAGATATGAGGCATATGGATCATAGAAAAGAAAACCATCTACATAGTCCATAAGAACCCCATCCACATAAAGAGATTTTATATTACCTTTCACTTTGAGGGCCACTTCATTTATATATAATTTGATCAGTTAGTGTAGGATCGTGTATGATATTGATATTATTATATTGTATAGACATTAAAATAACCTAATATGGATCTAATATCATCACATCAAACCCAAAAACATTTAATATCATAGGAAGGATTAAATAAATTGGTATTCCAGTAGTGTTATGATATTTCATACATTGTAAATTATATCATATCTAGCTGAATAATAACTAAATGTGTCTACCAATTGGGAATTATATATTTCCCTAATTGATATGACTATGGACATGATAAAGGACATAAACATTAATCACATATATATTTAGAAGGAACCCATCTTCTAATTGGACTTTCATCACTAATGATCCAACTCAAATTCCAAAGCATACATCCAATATTAGGAAATTCCATCCATTCAAAAAAAATATCTAAAACCCCTCTAGTAGAAGTATTTTGGATACCTCGTGTCTTAACTAGTATCCCCATATGGAATACTCCAAAACATCAGTAATATTCCAATATGATCTCTCGTAGTTTCTAACATATTTGGAGGGGTATCAATAAGGGTGTGTATTAGTTGGATGAGTCCTCCTATGGTAAAAGTATATATTGAACCAATAGATGAATAAAATGAGTGAGAGTATGTTTAAATAATTCCTTACATTCCTATTCATGATGGCCATCATGTACCTTTCCAATGACATAGATTTTGTAGGGCTATCCCAAAATTATGCAGTAGAAATAAAATCATCAAGAATCTCCCCAAGATGTGGTATCCAAACTATTTGAAAAGTATCAAAAAGGTTAGTCCAAACATCACCATAAGAATTATTGAAGGAATTACTATTAAGACACAAATGGATAATATTATCTTTAAGAGTATCTGACTGGTGATACATTAAAAACAGATAAGTCCATGTCAGATCATAGAGATGAATAGTGTGTAACCCATACAAGAATTATTATTAGCTTTTGATGACTGAGAATATCCATGTCCGTTCAATAGAGAAGTTACTTACTAGTTTTAAGAATCAATTTGACTTCCTAGAACAAACTATTCATGTATGATGCGACTATTTTTAGATAGTTTTGTGAAATTAGTTTATGTGTGTGATCACAACCATTTGGACCCCAAGGGGAGTTTTCCAAAATATTATATAACTCCATCATTTTTGAAAAAATGAATAGAATATCCTCAAATATTTTCATTTAAATATATTCAAGAGTAGATGATAGCTAGTGAGATGCAAGATTGTAATTTGGTGAAGGAATAGAAGTATCACCCATAAGAACAAATCCGCACAATGTAAGTCAGTCTAAAAAGAGATAAGTATGGTGTTCAGGAAAGACAATCCCCTATAAATACTTGTTGTTAGATCACAAATGATACCATGGGATGACATTATGATTCAAAAAAATTAAAGCCTAATGGAGGGATGCATTTGAATATTTCTATGAACAGGAATCCATATATAGATAATTGTAAGAATAGGTCGGAATGGAGAGGAACCCTGCCAAAAGATTGGAATGTCATGGATAACTTCATGAAAATTTTAATAACCATATAGGGATTCACAATAGAATGAATAGATATAGGTTTTGAGAATTTCATGATCCATGGGACATATTACCATCACATGACCAAAAGAGTATCTCACGACTACATGAACTGTTATAAGTCTTGTGATCAAGTTTCCATGATATGGTCTTGTGAGACTTATAATAATCAAGTGATCACATGATCAAGATCATAGATAATGTAATTAATTTATGAAAGTTTATTGGATGAAAACCTGTGTTACGTTTCATGAAAATTACCATAAGTTGATTCACATATTATTTGATGAGGTAATTGATACAAGGGAAGTCAAAAAATTATATCATGTTATCGAATCCCATAGAATGATCTACCGAAGTGGTCCTACAGTCAGTTATTAAGAAGAGGTCTTGAGAAATAGTTCTTGTGGTGAGTTATTAAGAAGCAGTCATGTGATGAATGAAATAGAAATATCTATGGTAGATTGATTCACTGATGTAATAATCGGCTCCCCAACCCCCTATTTATAAAATGCCATGTGGAATATCAAAGGTCACCTGGAAGACCAAATGCTCTTGCGATACCGATCATTAGAAGACTCAATGACTCCTGTAAGAAATCACTTTCCCTATAATTATGTCATTATCCATGAGGACCTCAATCCAGATAGGGGAAGGGGGAATTTGTTCATGAACACAAAATTAGAATCAGGAAATCAAAAATTGAAGAAGTGCCTAAATCCTGGGTACTATTTTCTCCATATGTAATAAGATGAACCATAATGTCTACATGGAGACCATGTGGTTGGATCACACATATTGAATGACCCCTAAAAATACTTTATCGAATGACCAAACATAGGTCATTATGACAAATCATGTGTAACGTCCCATTTCCAAATGCCACTCAACTGGCGACCTATACCTGGTTTGCCACATGGAATCAACCATATTTTCCCAAATTTTAGAGGCTTTTGAAAAGAAGCAAGGGACTATGGTGTGATAGTGGCGAAATAATTCCCCCATTGGAAGAGTGTAACATAGTTGAATCAATAATAATAGAATTTCAAAAATAGTAAACAATATACAATTAAAATAAATATCAGGAGACTGATAAGATAAATAACCAATAATCAATCCATAAAAAAGATGATGTGGTGTGTTATGTGGTATGAAAACAAAAAAAACAGGTACACTACAGAAATCCAAAACATAGGTTCCAAACGAATAAAAAGAATAATGGAATCTAAGAAACATCACAAGCCTCAGCTTGGACCAACTATCTACTTATCCAAAGCTGAAAATCAAGTACCAGAAGAAGGGAAAATGCCTAGATAAACACATTTAATCATATAATTTCTTTTTTTCCAAAAGAATGTCCCAAACAGGGTGTGAGGGTAAATCATATTAAGTAACTACACATGATTTGTTACGATTTTTCTGTGAATATTTATAACAGGAAGTGTCATAAAGTTAAAAGCATGAAACTGGTAAATACTCAAAAAAGTCCAATAATAAACACATTAGATGTCTTAATAAAACATATAATAAAGTGTAATATTAGGCCAAATACAATATTGATCTTTTTCTTGGAAAACATATCATGAGGCTTTCCATCCCAAAACTTTCGTTCAAAACCTAACCAGCAACCATAGAAATACCCTGCATGTAGGCATAACAAATTCTCACACATAGGAATAAAAAAATTTCAACCGTAGCCATTTTCAAAACCCCGCCTAGTGGCATAGTAGAGTAAACAAGAAAGGACCAACATCATAAGGGATAGTCAAATAATCACATGTTCATGCTCATAATTGGAGAAAAACATTCCATGCATGCTTAAAAAATCATAGGCATAACATGAGGATAAGGGGGAAATCACTAATCTCAATACCTTAGTCAAAAAATAAATAATTTAACACAAATTAAATTCCATTTTGTATCAAAAACAGTCTAACAACATAATAAGAAAAAACCAGTCATGCCTCAATGGCCTCATAATCTAAATAGAAAAAATGGTCATCAAAGGGAAACACACCCAGGGGGTCTCCTTGATTCAATTATAACAAACTCAATCATGTTGTATATCATTTAATCAATATCATAATCAACATTAGGAAACAACATTGTTTAATTATAAATCAAATAGATTCCTTAAAAGTGGTCATGTGGCACTCAAGAACATCTAATAAAATTGACAATAATTGGAAGGCACGAGAACACCTACCTCGTACTCATAAGACACTCCCCTTCCAGCGTCCAGATTTTATTTGACCAAAAACAGAGTAGATCAATAAAACATGTATAAATTCTCCACACTCAATTACATGGATGAGAGTAGAAATTAGGAATAATGGATAAAGAGGAATCAATAGCATACCAATTGGTTAAAATGCCTCCGGCAGTGATCAAGTCGGAGTTTTAATAGGGATTTGGGAGGATAAATAAGGTCTGGCGCTACTGGTTCATGGGAGAGGAGATCCATTCTATCCAAGTGAAAAAAGGGGATGCTACCTCATGATTTAGAAAATAAAAAAAAGAGTACATTGTATGTACTTTAAATTATACAACTCGTCCTTACATAAACCTATCCAGGTCATTGCATGGTTGTGTATTGAGATTATATAGCGTGAAAGCATTATTACACGGTATATTCCTCGAAATACACGGTGTGTAACTCCCAATAAAATCATTTAAAAGGCTTGTGCCCATACATTAATATTTATGTCCTCTATTTTATTATGTAAATATTAAAGAGGAAATATCTCTTCCACAATGGGTGAAACAGTTTCTTATAAAAATCCTCCCATAAAGAAATTCATTCCTGAATTTCCCATCCAATGGTAGTGAAGGAACAGGTGAGAAAAACTCCATCCATTGTGATCATACGTCACCCTCCCTCCCCTAGGTCACATAATGAAATCGAACATGCTACATAGGACCCATAATAAAGGAACATATCAGCCATAGACAACCTTTGTACAATGATCCACAATATGAAAAGGATGCATCTTCCATTAACTCTTCATCCTCAGGCTAAAAAACATGGGATGGGCTAGAAAAGTAACATTGAAACAGATAAATCAGAAATCATCACAAATATCCCTAAACCTCTGAGGTAACTTCCACCATTATGAAACTGGCCTGACTCCGTTTATAATCATAAAAATACTAGACATATCGTGCCGAATGCTTACCCAGTATTCTGATAGTTTTGTGTCCCAACCTCGGGGAAACACATAGGAAAACTTGATCCCTAATCTCAAACTCCAAGGGTCTTCTACAGAGATAAACGTATGATTAATGAATAGATTGTGTAGTATCCTTATGCCTCTAAATCAACTGCACATGCTCAGTGGACTCCTAGACAAGTTGAGGTTCCATCATAGCTATCTCTCTCTCATCCAAACAACATAGGGATGATCAGAATATCCTACCATACGAAGCCTTATATAGTTCTATCTAAATAGTAGCATGTAATATATTTTTGTATTAAAACACATTAAGGGTTATGTTTTCCTCTCAATATCCCATGAAATTCCAAAAGCATTCCCAAATCAGGTCCTCTAGCACGTATATCAGTCACTATGATTGGAAATTGTTCTAAGGGTTGTATGTTGGGCTCAGAAGCACATGTGAACCCAAATATCTCTTTAGCCCGTTCTAGAAATGTGAAGTAAACCCAGCGACCCTATCTGATTCAATAGAATGTGGGACCCAGTTCAAGCATAAAATCTCTTAGATATACAACATTCTTCACCCATCAACCCTGATGGTTTTTTGTGATCAGTAGGATGAGTTTAACCATTTTGAGTCTGTTAGGAACAACAAAAACGGTGTTGTTACCACAACACCTACACCATTGGAGAACTCCACTAACCATTCCTCTAAGAATTCCAAGGACACTACCAGATATATTTCCTTTAATTGTGTTTCCCCAAAAGTAAAATTGGTTATATTATCATCCTCACAACAACAGATGGTCGAACCCCGATCAACCGCATAAAAATTTTGTAACATAATCTTCCCTCTAGAGACATTGCAAACATTCACCTCACACCCACCATAGATTGGAAGAGTGTTCAAACTAGTTCACTAAAACTATAGATGATGAACAAGAAGGATAATGAGTCCAAACATCATTTGATAGCTTATCATAAAAATTTCTGACATAGGAGGCTGATGTATTGTATCAGAAACACAATGCCTTCTCCCAAGATACCAAATGCTCAAAAATATCCCTTCACTAATTCACATACCTGTCTATCAGTGAATCTCTTTTTTCAACCCATCCCTTGATCATTCAAGAAGTTCATGCCACTACACAAGAAAATGTGTAATTACAGATCCATCCCTGTGGAATCATTACCCCTTTTTAAGAATCACAAACAGTCCTAACTAAAATTCTAAGATAACATCATATTCATCAACGAGGAGTCCATGGAACTCACCAAGGTGGTCCATACACCCTATGATATGGGATAAATTCATGAGATGCCAAAATTCCAGAAATTATCAGTAACTGAACCCAAAGAGGCATCCGCCTGGTGGAAAAGTAAAGGAAAAACGTTTGCAGTCAGTTTCTATTGACGTTGTTCCTACAAAAAAACCTAGGTATTAATCTAGATTGACCAAGAGACATTTAAAACCACGCATATAGTAAACAAATGTCGAAATAGATCACGAATGAGATCAATAACTATAAACTATAAATAGAAGTATAATTATTTCCCTTTTTGTGTGTCCAGGACGATGTCGAGATAGGGTCCATTCTCATCATTTAAGAAAGAGAACACTAACAGGATTTAATGGATTGAAAAAATGATAGTTGAACTACTACATGTAAACCTTCAGAATATAGCTGAACATCACTTGCTGATGCATCAAAATTTAATTAACCATAATTAATTTATACCATTTCATTTCTATGATAGATTATTCTTAACCATTGAGGTCCATCCATGATCATCAGTGCCTCATATGTAATTCACAAACATACAAAATGCAACAACATCAAATTGTCAAGAAACCAAAAACATTAACCAAGACTCACAAGTATGAAAGGAATTCGTGTAGAATCGACCATTTATGAGTGGTCATTGATTGTGAACAAGATACCTGGAAGGAAACATTAATAATAAATTGAAATGACTCTCCCTATGTAGAAGTGTCTTAGACTTCATGAAAAGGGACCATCTCCTCTCAACATGCTAGTTTAGAAACAATATAAATGGATGACTATCATTCCAAAAACCATGATCACGTCATCATATCACTTGGCATGAAATCTAAAATTAAACCGACCATCATTTCAAGCCTCCCTATCATAGAATTTCCTCCTGAGCAGTGTAATAAAATTGGTTCCAAAAAATTCAGGTCACTCTACTCTGTAGATAACCAAGAATAGACAAACTAACTCAAATATTAACGATTTAACTAAACTCGGTGGCTCATTTTTAACCATTAACACTCGATGGGTGCCATGTTTGTGAAAATATACTACCCTGAGTTTAAAAGAAAAAACCACATATTGTGGGTACTATTCATAGGCTATCCACCCAACGTATTCTAGTACTAGATGGATCATGAAATAAATATCTCAAAATCATATAATCGACACAACCATTTACACAGATCATGATGTACTAGGTTTCCATCACTTATGTAAAGGGATTTTCAAATGAAATCCTAAGAATATGTCCAATACAAAGGCATGTATAATATTATGAGCCAAGTATTCCTTAATGCTCATTCCCATATCAAGGGTCAACACACAACGATCACCCATCCAAACAAGGGTACTTTAATGACTCAAATGGCCTATTAGGGACAATGACACCTGGGTGATACCAACATTGGAAAGCACTACCATAGGCTATGACCTTATGAAAAAGAATCATCATAACACTAAGATTCATTCTCCATGAGATCCTTTAGGTAAAATGAGCAAAGGAATCCTACATGGGATTTTTAACTAAAAAGTAAAGAGATGAATCCTAGAAAGGATCCTTGAAAGATAAACAACAATGGAATCATATAACAAGGATCCTTAGAAAATGTACATAGAAGATAGATCATACAAGGGAGTCCATAGAATAGAATTTATGAAATGTAATCCCTAAGGTGATCCTTGGTGACTAGATATAATATAGATACATTCTACATGGGATCCTATAGGTAAAAACATAAGAAGAGGAATCCTACACAGAATCCTTGACATCAACTCTTATCACACCCTCATAGGCCATAACAAAACATCATACAATGGAGATGTCCTAAAAGCATATGATATGATAAATAGCTCAGAAATCATCCCAAATCATATGTCTTAACTAGGTTGGTTTGAACACTCAACCTATATTTTATGACATGTTCTCTCTTAGGTGACAACTGAAAATGGTTACTAGAGGAAGAACCTCTCTATTTAGAAAGAAGCCCCAAAACACCCATTAAGAGTCCTATAAATGCTCCATAGGTTTTACCATTGTTAGATATGTGGAAAACTACACAGAAATGACTAATCATGGGACCAAAATTAAAAAAGGTTGATAAAATAGGAAAACAACCTTACATGGTAAAAAAAGAAGTACACGGCCTATAGAAACTACACATGACATATATGCTCAATCTTTTACATTGGCATGTACTCCTACTGGACAAGCTGTGTAAACATCCTAGGTACACTCTGTGTCTTCCCAAAACATGGTTTGTAATCATGTTATCCCTCCTAGATATGTACTTTCACATGGATAGAGTCACATGGGGTCTTCCAAAGTCAAAGTACATGGTGTGTATCTACCATCCAAAATGTGCACTAACAAAAAACCAACAACCTGTGTTCTCTCGCACACAGATGGACAAACAGTTAATAAAAACATGGCATATAAACTATGTTCACGGCTTTTAGTTATCAAAACTTTCTTCTTCTCAAACAGAAGAACACATGTTGTGTGTTTATGGACCCACACGATGTGTTGTCTAGGTTTCCAGATAGTACGCCAATGAAAATTTACCAGAACCACTATTTTTAGAAATTAATGCCACATAGTGCCAAATTGAGACCTATGGGGCCCATTCTCCCCAAAAATAAAATTTTTGAATCACATATATCACATAACTATAAAATTTAAACTTATGAAAAAAAACTTGATCCAAAAAATTCCAATCCAAGAGGGGTCATACTTCTCAAGGACCAAATTTTGATGTCCATCTAGTTCAACCATGACACGTACTGATACACCTATCACAACAGTAGCCATATCTATCATGGTACCTATAAAACAACATGAATATCTATCACCAAATCTATCACAACAATATTAATACAACAATACACTCTAAATGTCTTCATAAGAATGCATGACATGTGATTTTGAATAAATGTCTTTATGTTGCATAATATGGAATACCCGCATCTCATTAGGTTGAAACAAATAAAAACCAAAATGATATCAAAAATAAAATCCAAAATTCAAGTGTGTCCCCCAATGGAGAAATAAAATCAACTGTAATAGATCAAAATCAAAAAAATAACAATTCAATTCGAGGTGATTTGGATTTTCCCTATATGAATAGAAGCTACTCCGGAGAACAGATTAACACCAAATCCCATTACATTTCTATCAATTACAATTACCACCAATAAATAGAAAAAACTAGAAAAGAATCCCTATTACACCACTTTTTAATGTCATATATCCATATTCCACACAAATGGTCCCCCATACCTGGTTTTCCTCATGGCCTAAAGCACATATCCCAACACTTCAGTGGCTTATGACTAGAAAAAAGGTCCTAGGGTGTAACAGTAGGAAAACTATTCCCACATTGGTAGAGTGTAACATAGTGGAATCAATAATATTAGAATATTAGAAACAATAAATAGCATAAAACTGAAATAAATAAAGAGAAAATGATATGATTAATATCCAAGCATCAATCCATACAAAAGACGATGCAACATGTTATGTTATAAGAATACAACCAAAATAGGTACACTGTAGAAATCCAAAATATATGTTCCAAAAGGAAGACAATATGGAATCTAATAATCATCACATGCCTCATCTCGGCCCCATTCTCTCATAATCCTAAATTGTGAATCAAATACCTAAAAGAGGTCACTTTCCCTGATCAACACATGCAATCATAAAATATTGTTAGGCTCAAAAGAAAGACCGAAATAGGGTGCAAGCCTAAATCCCAATTGGATACCACCATTGATCTGTGTAAATCTATAAGTGAATATATATAATAGTTAGTGTAAAAAGCTGAAAGCATGAATCTTAGAATTAATCAAAAGTAAATATTCATATAATTGTCCCAAAATATGTCTCAGGAGAACATATAATAAATTGTAATAGAAGGATGAATCCAATCTTGTGCTTTGACATAGAAAATGTTTCCTAAGGCTTTCTATTGCAAAATTCAGTTCAAAAAATCACGCACATGCCTACAAAACCCATCATGTAAGCATAAAAATCCCCAACCACACGGATAACAAATCCCCTCCAGTTGGTATATTCAAAACCGAACCTCCTGTCACATAAGAATAAACGATTAAGGAACAACCATGTAAGGTTTATCCTTTAAAATACTCAAATGGGTAGGTTCAAAATTTAATAAAAACTTTCCAAGCATGCAAAAACAAGGATTGACATAGCATGGGGAAAAGGGGAGAATAACTAATCCATAACCCTTTGTCAAAACAATTACAAATTAACACAATTGAAATTATATTTAATATCTAAAACTATTTTCAACAACCCATTATTGGAAAAATAGGCATTCATCATAGGAATCCTAGGCCAAACAACCATAAATAATCATCAAAGTGAAACACACCCATGGGGGCTTGATTCAAGGCTAAAAAACACAAAAAATAATTATGTCATTTAATAAAATTCCTAAAAAACATTAGGCAAAAAGATAGGTCTATTATAATTCAAAGAGATTCCCTAAAATTGGGCATATTTCTCTCATGCATATATAATCAAATTGACATTACGGGAAAGGCATGAGACCACATACCACATACTCATACAACTCTACTCATCCAATTTTTCACATTGATTCACCGTAGAATAGATTGGATCCTCATAATGATAATACATTCTCAACCATCGATAACAATGTTGAGAGGCTAAATCATAAAGAATAGATTAAGATGAAACAAGAACATACTAATTGTGTTTAGTGACCTCTAATGGCGATTGAATTAGTATTCGAATGAATATTTGGGAGTAGATTTTAGGTCTGTCATAGCGAGTTCACTAGACGGGTGATCCCTTCTATCTAAATGAAATATGATGATTCTACTTCCCGATTTAATGAAAAAAAGAAAAGTACACAATATTTATAGAAAGTACACCTTGTGTTCATACACATCTGGTCTAGTTCATTACATGGATGTGTATTGGGTTTTTACTACAAGGAACCCATATTACTCTTTGTGTCCCGGAAAATTAATGGCATGTAACTCTCAGTCACATCACGTAACATGCCTGTAACTAGTCTTTTATCTCTTTTTTCTCCATTTTCTTAAGAAAAAACTGAATAGAAAAGATATATACCACAAAGGATTAACTTAATTCTTATATCATGCATTTATCGTGATATATAGACATTCACAAGAGGCCTCTCTATATATTCTCTCTAAATATAAAATATACTTATAGAATCCATTATATTCATTTTAATCCAAATAAACAAGTGATGATGATCATCTAAATGATGCTTGATGAGATCATTTGATCTTAAACATCAAGTGAAAGATGTCTTAAAGTTTCCCAAATACCCATGTAAAATAAGGAATCAAATATATAGAATTTGGAATCCTATAAGGATGATAAGATATGTTATATTTCATACCATGGTTTAATTTTCCCTACGTGATCACCATTTTTTAACAAAAAAGCCTTTACCAATCCAGCTCGATC
Source organism: Viscum album (assembly GCA_963277665.1). Classification (NCBI taxonomy): domain Eukaryota; kingdom Viridiplantae; phylum Streptophyta; class Magnoliopsida; order Santalales; family Viscaceae; genus Viscum; species Viscum album. The sequence goes on from OY728140.1 coordinate 1,767,754,961, forward strand.
TCAAGAATACCCTTCGATAAGCCATCATGATATCCCAAATAGCCATTTATAATCCAAATTGATCTCATGAATGGCCCTAGACAAGTTGCACTTGATCAAGTGAATGCCTCTTTGATAGAAACCATGATGTCTTGAAGACTCATAGTTGTGTCAACTAAATCTTGTGAAGGCTCTTTTAAATGTCAACATGTTTATCCCAAAGCCATTTGATAAGACAACATTCATATATATATATATATATAGATATGCTATAGTTTTCTCATGGTAACTAGTTATCATTAAATCACATGTATGACCCATGGTAAGAGCACATGTATAATGTGATGTAATACTCCCTCAACCAAATCAATCCAATATCTGTAACAACAAAATGACACAAGTCAGTATATAACCATGGTTTAAAGGATTATAAATTATTCCCCATCAACATAGGAAAAAATTTATAGATTCACATAGGGAACAACCACAAAATAATTGAGAAAAATTATCAGATTACAAATCAACGCAACCATAATATTCTTACACAATGTAAAACTCAATAGAATAACATAAGGATTACAGGACATGTATATGTCCTTCTCATTATCATCCTATAGATCACACTACTGAATTCTGGTTCCCAAGCTAGATTATGTAATGGATTTTCCAAAATTCAGCATAGTTAGAGGAATCCAAAAAATCTAATTCTTAAACAACATTGAGTAATATATGTAATAAATGAAGAAAACATAAAAGACATTTTCAAAGAAAAATACATTGACTTTTTTGTGAAAGAATCAAAAAAATTCATGACCAATCTAGTTCATGTGACAATACCCAAAAAAGAAGACCAATAATATCGAGGTCCTATGTACATGTAATCGAAAACATATGATATCATATGGAAATATCATACAAGTCATTTGATTTCCTCTAGACATTCCTTCCATTTCATGTGATTTATTGTAGAAATATCTTCTAGGTCATGATAATCTATTCAGAATTTCCATCCATATCATGTGACAACCATTTGACATTTCATTCATGGTTAAGTGACACCTCTAGATATCTCCATGTTTATCACATGAATACCCTGGTATGTATCCAGTAGGTTATCTGATAGACCACATTCCATGTCAGTCAGATCATGAAACATACCTCCAATATGTCTGCTTCAATCATGTTATGAATCCACGAACATTTCAGACTTGTAAGATATACAATCAGAATATATTAAATAAATAGTTGGGAAATTTTAAGTAGAAACTAATGTATGTCAGATATAAAATTAGGACACATTAGGCATAGACCCTATTACAGATCATGTATTTTTGGAAATTACCTAGAGCAATGATTACCTTATCTAGTTGAGAAATTTGTTCATATAACTAATTAAACTATGAGGAATTCTATTCATGTCCAAAATGATATGTTAGGGGCCTTCCTAAGGCTCGGCCACCAAATTCCCTTCCACCTTGGGGTAAGTCCCTATATTTCATATACACTCTATACCTAGGAACCCTTAATCACTTATGAGATTATAGTTAGTTTAAACACTTCAACTTATTAAGAAGTGAATTTAACTGTTATGATAATGATTCTTGCCCGAAGAGGATATGTATGAATCCTTCCTAAGGTCAGATATATATATATATTAAACACCCCATAAGGGCCACCATTGTGGATATGTGTCATATCAATTTTCATTGATATTGACCACATGTTTTCCCTTGTTTCACACCCCTATCATGGCTCATGTGGGCATAGGTATTCTCCCCAAAAATATCATTTGTATTCTGATTTTTCTATATATAGTGAAACATTAGTGTGTATTCACCATTCAATAGCATGATATAGCTACCCCTATACAAGTACATCCATCTCAGGGTAATTCCTAAAGGCATTGACATATTGTTAAACCCATGTGGAATAACCTTTTTGAAAATTAATTATCTATCACCACAAATCAAAGGGATGAGGGTAAATAAAATAATGATGTCTCTGATTAATTTTTATAATAAAGAGGTGTAGGATGACTTTTTAAGGATCAACTTCATTACCCAGTCCCTATGTACCCTTATATACATCGTCACCCCATATTTAAAACTGAACTGACTAAACATGTTACATGGGATATGATTACTATTATACATTGAATATGTAAGATTACATGAAATGATTCAATTCAGTATTTGAAAATAAAATCACCTTTGTGAATTGATGTATCTAGTAGAGTTATTGGTTATAATTATTCAAAATATAATCATCTATCAATTGCTAATAAATATTGTTAAATTGATAGAGAAGAAAATATACATATATATATATATAATCTAATTAATATAACCCCCTTTACACAAAGAAGGATTCAACACCATATAATTTTTTAGGGTAACTAGTTTTGTATTATGGTTATGAAGAGTGTCATGAACATATTATAGATCTTTAAGAGTGTCCATGATAAGAAAATAATTCACCAAAAATGGTAGGATTAGACTGAACACCCATCCTCTCAACCGATGTGAGTTCCCAAGCAACATTCGGTTTGAAACCCAAAATGGATACATGAATTTGGAAAGTAGGACTGCTCCTTTTAATGGAAGTGAAGACTACTCAGAGTTTTTATTGAATAAAAAAATTGCAAAACCTCTGTGAACGATTGTGGAAACATACATGAAAACGCCACAATAAATTCACAAATAGAAAAGAAATGCAGTGAAACCGATAAGAACGAATATGATGACATAATAGCTGAATCATTATACACATTTGGAATTTTCCCTCCTAAAACCATGTGGAAATAATATATCTATCATCTTTTAATTGAAAAAATGATTGAATATGTGTTTTTTATAATAAATTCTATATAATAATATCAGTATTAATGGCTTGGAAATTATTTTAAAAATCTATAATCATGTATATACTCATTAAATAAATTTTAACAATACTGGAAGTAAATTTTAATGAAATTAGGGTATAATATAAAATTAATATAAACGGAAAGAGTAGATAACCCAAAACGAAGGAGTTGGGTTCAAGAACTCCTTTACCTTATATCTTAATTTATTTCTCTTCTTTCCCACATCCTATATAATAAATATTCATTTTTTAAAAGATTAAATAAATATTTAATTATGATCAATTTTCCACCCATTCTCATTTTTAATAATTTTATTTTATTTGACAATGTTATCATTTTTTCATATTTTATTTTCCTTAAAAATTTACCTTATTATATCAATTTTTTGTTTTGGTTATTTTATATAGACATTGATTTAATTGACTAAAAAGAATATAAATTTATATTATTATAAATTTAAATATTATATATAATTTATTAAAATTATCTATAATGTTTTTGATATGTATGAAGTTGGAATAATTATCATGGGTGGTGAACTGATAGTTAACAGGACTATATAAAATTGATTCCTGTGAAACATAATGAATGATTATATTTTAAATAATATTATTAATGGATATTAACATTATGAAGATCAAATAAAAATACGAATTAATTTTGTCAAAAAGGTTTGTATGATAAATGAATAAGAGGTCAGGGAATTAGAAAAAGGGAAATGAAAAAAACTAGTTGACATTCCCTCTTTCTTGAAGTTGATCCTTTTTTATGACCATTATCTTCTTGAAATATTTGAGAATGATCACTATAAAATGTATATATGTGTCATAATGGTATTAATAGATTGAAATAATTAGGTGCTTTGGATTGTCGACATTTATGTGACGATCTTTTTTATTGGGGGAGAGAGTATATTAATAATTGATGAAAATTGTGTTTTCTAGATAAAATAAAGAATAAAATATTATTCTCGATGTATACATTATTATAAAATTATTTTTCGAATTACAAACTTCATTTTATTTAAAATATTTTATTTATGCCTTTAAAACCATTTATACACTGAATTCATTAGTTTATTAGAAAGATAAGTGATTTTTTTTTAATAAAAAATCAATGGCATATTGTACACTTAAGATATTCGAAAATAATATTTGGGTTTTGGATTTTAATTTCATATTTTATTTAACACATTTAAATTTTTTGGTCAATCTTCAAATAAATTAATTTTTAATTTCATTATTTAATGATGAATGATTTGATTGAAAATGTACTGATTATGAGAAAAGAGTATATTTATAATTATCTTAAAAATGTATGTTTCTTCAAAATTAAGAAAAATAATCCTTCCAAAATTTTAAACTGATTTTAAAAATGAGATTAATATTTTAAAAATAAGTTCATAACATATTTTCTTTTAAAAATTTACAAAAATAACATGTTTTTTATAAAATTCATTAAAATTAAATTTTTTGAAATTATGAAACATGAATCATTTAATTTAAAATCATTTTATTTATTTTTTTAATTAATAAACATATATTGTCTTAACTTATCCTTAATAAATAATATTTTTATGAAATTTATCTATTTTGAGGTAAATTTAAAATTCTAATTATCATATTACTATTTAAGAAAGTCATGTTACTATTCAAACTATCTTGCTACCTCATCTAAATAAAACCATATTCATTCATTCAAACTTCACCCAAATTTATCACAAGGTTTTCCATTTTTTTATAAAAATGTTAATTGGATTACTAATTTTCCCCATATTTTTTATACTACTATTCAGAAGTGTGATAATTTGAGGAGATAAACAACATCAGTATTTTTTAGTTCAACTAATTTTTTTATATGTTCAATGCCCCAGTGTAATGATTTCAAATTTTATATCTATAATTGTTTTATAAGTATAATGTTACCAATTAATGAAGTAAATCATTATGTAATTTATATTTTAATAATATATTATATTCCTAAATATGGAAAAAAATCATAAGGGGAATTTAATTTAAATAAAAATTATTGGGATATTATATTAATCCTACTTTAGAAAACCATTCTCAAAATGTCAATGCATATTCTCAGTTGAGAAATAATGAGGGTACTTATTTTTCATTTGATATTCAAGTTCCCATGGTGCATATTTTTACTTTTATAACACCAAATTACATTAGTTAGGTGATTTTAAGTGTTGTATAAATAGTGTTTTCTACATTTCAACATCTTCACTTGCTTCTATTAATAATGCTGATTATGCTCTATATATACTCCTCATTTAGCTCATTTGAGGGATTATATATGTAATTACCCAAAAGAGATATTTGGAACTATTTCTTTAATTGATATATTTTTTATGGATGTGAAATTCAATAGGTCAATTATCATATTCCACCCATTATATCAAAGGGAACAATATAACTAGGGATAAGATTTATAGTATTTCAAAACTACATGAATCTCTTTTATGGTCATATTTGAAGGAACACATTTTCTCCATCTTTAAACTAGATGCCCCTGGTATTATTTTCAATATAGATTTATTTATGACTTTAAGAATAATTAATATCTCATTGAATGGACAAATCATTTTCTATTAAATCTTATACTGGATCAGTTCCAAGAAGCACTTGTTCCCCAAATATCATCCCAATGTGTAGGATTTTTACATTATTACCCCTATAGAGATTCATATGGGATCTTGGGAATTGAATTGACTTAAAAATATCATATATATATTTTATATTTAATTATATGAATATTATTTTCATAGAATAATGATAATCTTCATAACTGTATAGATCTAGTGTCCTTAACAGTAAGGAAATATAATCAACAGGTTTGTAATAATTCTACATCATCTCCCACTTATATCCTCAAAAGTATTTCCCTTATTATATATATCCTACAAAAAACTATTATTCATAATAATGTAAAGGAATCATAAGAAATGGTGATATATAATCTTATGTGTAAATAAATGAGATTTCAGTTATCATATAAGTGTGACATGAAAAAAGGGTATTATAACACGAAATTATCATTTGAAAACTATAACCCGCATATCATAGATCATAATCATGACGCATGGAATAAATAATTGTATTTTATAAGACATGAATCATAAATTAATGACAGAATATAATCCATGAGAGCATAATGTAAGCCTATGAATTGGATTTGTGGAATATAAATATGAATTAAAAACATTTAAAAATTAGTCTAAGATATTTTCTAATAATATCATCATGGAATTGTTTTACACCCCAAATTTTCATAGTAGTGGAGTTCACTTCCAAGATATTCAGAGTAGAAAAAGTCCAATATTTAACTTGGTTGACCAGAAATTTGAGTACATTATATCAAATGTGATATAAAACTTTTCCCAATGAATTAGAGGGAGATATAGGTCTAACTCATCCATTGTTATTATGTAACAACTATCCTTTGTTATAACTGACCCAATATCCTTTGATATAACTTTAAAACAATCATTATTTTAACCTAACCCCCATCATTAGAAATAATATAACCATCATAACCTCATTAAAATCATACACATGTGTTCCAAAAGATCATAAATAGTTCTAATATCATCACATCATAAATATTTCAAGGAAAATGGGTTTTCAAAAAATTAATTAAATTCAGTATACAATAAAAAAGAAATATAAATGGGTTTCTTAAAAATCAAATAAACATAAACATTAACCATTTAGACAATGATTAATAATGGTATTAAAGGATCATATCCCCATTTAATAATATTTTACATCAATTTAGATTTTAATATAAGAAAAAATATTTAAAAATCACTAATGTACTTATTGAAAAAAATAACCTTTCCATTTTGAAAATAAAATTTTAAACAATTATTTCCAATCCATTATAGAAACAATTTCATTCATAATTACTTTAGAAACATTTAAAGGAATTTTAATAACATTTAGAATTCATAATAGTGGTAAATTATATTCATTCTATATAGTTTAAATGAAAGCAATTATTTCATATTTTTTGTAAAATATCAAAAAGTACCAAGTTCAGATAACAAAAAAAGGAACCATTTTAACCAATTTTTTATGAATTATTATATTATTATGAATAACCATGAAAAATAATTAAATTATAGTAAAAATGATCATCAATTTTGTTTGTAAAACAAGGATATTGATGGAAATGGGTATTCAACTAAATAGATAAATACAGACAATTTTCACGAGTAACGAATTTTTTGTATACTGAGATATTAAGATAAGAAAAATGAATATAAAAATGTATTCTAAATAAGATTCCAAAGGAGGAGAAAATTCAAGAGTTTCATGATAGGTATATCATAATATTTTTTTAATTGAAACATAATCATAAAAAACATGACAAATAAGTCGATTGTAATATAAAACCCTTACAATATACGTAACTTTGTAATCATATGTTCAATGAATGAAAAAATATTAGATGTATATGTTTATCCAATATTTTTCATGATTATAATAATAAAATACATTCACAAGTAATATATATATATATAAATAGAAACTAGTTTTGGATAATTCATTTAACTTTTAGAAATAAAAGTGAAATGAAAATCCATTACCTCATGACTAACTTCCTTCACATTCATTGGATCCTCATCATACATGAACAGTTCCTATAGATTGCCTCTAAAGGGCTCTGAGGTTGGTATTTTGGGTAGAAAATCACCTCTAGAATGTGTATATATAATTGAAAAAATAACACATGGTATAGGTTTCTAGAACTAGAAGGATAATTGTAATCCGAAGAAGTGAAATGTTGGGGTCACTTTTATAATTTATTGTATGTGAACTATTGGAGTTTCTTAAAATTTTAAATTAATATAAATTATTGTTAATTTTTAAATGGCCCCAAATTGATATTATTCGAAGCTATAATGTGGATGAGTTTATATCCTCTCATATAATATTATTTATACAATCATGGATCACATTTTCACCCTAGACTTTTAATTTTAACCACCTATTAACCCTTCTGAAAAATACCATAATATTATAGCTTTCATCTCATTTTGGTTAAATAATATTTCAATAAAATGATAAAACCCTCATAAATGGAACATATTTAAGGATTGAGCCATATCCCGTTCATTTTTCTACCTAATGTTTTTTGAAAATTTTATCTCTTTTAATTAAATAATATTTATTATAAAATATCATTAATGTAATTTTTTAATTTATTCATTTAAAATTTTTAGGAAAAATTAAATCATTCAAATTAAATAACTTTTAATATTTTTAAATATTTTATTATAGTTTTTTTAATGGATAATTATCTCATCCAAGTTTAATAATAAATATGTTCCTTATATAATTAATAAAAATTATTAAAAATATATATAATGATTTTTATTTTATTATTTTCTAGATAGACACTTATATTAGTTAAAAAAATTATTTTTTCTATATGTGGAAAGATAACATAAACTAAAAACAAAGAGTGTGATACTTTATAACATTACTTGATTTAAATATTATTTTCCATTTTGAAGGAAAATTATCCATTAAGATAATAAATTTTGATCAGAAGCTGATAAGGGTAAAACTACCATCATAAAATAATAATTACCATAAAAAATCATATACTTCCCACTTAGTTTTAAATTTGATTAACCCAAGTTTCCCTTTATTGAGGTGATAAATATTACCAAGTTTACATTTCAAATTGAAAAAAATTAATGTGGCATATTTACAATATCTGATCCACATAATAATAAATATTTAATAAAAATTATATTTTTAAATACCTATAAAAGGAATATATTAATTTCATTGTGATTTAAAAAAATTTAATGAAACCCACTTTAATGATAAATAAATTTTGAAGCATAAAAGGGGACTTAGTATTTTCTTATGTGTAACAGAGAATATTGGTAAATGCTAAATCATATTACTAAAGAAAATATATATAAATTTTACAAAAATTATTCTTAATTAATGATAAATTTAACTTATTGAGGAAAAAAATTTGTTCACATAAAAATGGTTATACACAAAAAATATCTCCTTGATTTTTGAATGATTTTTATTTTTATTTATAATTAATTTATAGTTATTGATTTAATTTCATACTTCTATAAAACATAATTTTTCAAAATTTACTTATTCCTATTCATATCCGCCTACAAATCATCAGAGTGATAATAATATTTTAGTAGTATATCAAGGTTAATATAAAGTAGTTATTTCATGTAACAGATTCTATTGATGAAACTAAATTTATTAGAAAATGTCTCTTAAAAATAATGGTATTAAATTATATCCATTTAAGATAATTTCTCCCAAAAAACACTATTAATATTATTTGAACAATTAAGGTAACATATGAATCATTATACCCCCATATTCCTAGGTATATTCTCAAATTGGTGGCATCAGCACAAAACATAGACCATATGATTGGTCTTGTTTCATAGAGCATTCCATATAATATGTAGAGTATCTAACAGTTGTTCTTTATAAGAATGATCATGATCCATTATTCTAACCTATGATTTTCATACATGTTAAGGATTATGTATGCACTTCCTCTGGAGAGGTACATGGAACACATCAGGAACATCATTGAGATTTAGTGGGAGTTCCAATTAATACGTTACCACCCTGATATGATAAATAATTATGAAATTTCCAAGATATTTTGCGTAGGACTTTAACTTCTTAAAAATCTCATCACCCTCCTCTATGGGATAAATTCATAGAAATACATTTTAATAACATCAGTATATTGATATTTCTATAGATTATCATCATAAATTTTTTTACTAACTCTGAGATGATTTTATGTGATGTTGAATGGATGTAACAGTATCTACCATTTTCACCAAGATTGGGTCAGAAAAGTTTTCATTCTCCATATTCCCTCTAGAATGTTAGAGTTTTTCACTTCCTGGAATATTGGTCTTCATATGGATTTATCTCAATACTCAAGTGAAAGATATTGTTATATGAAAATTCCAACAGAGTTGTTGATGCCAAAAAACATCAAAATCCATTGACAATTATATAAATATGTTTTCAATATGATTAATGGTTATATAATAATTACCATATATATATTGATGATAATCAGTGGTGACAATTAATCTAGACCCAAATAATGTATTCTCCAAAACATCAAGGTTGACCTCACATCCTGATCAAATACAATTGATAGTGATACACCGTGAATTCATACAACTTCATTAATTTATAATTGAGTATATTTATCAATAGAAAAATCTTATCTAATGGAAATGGATTGCTTTATATTTGTATGGAGATCAAATAAAAAAATATATAATAATGTATTTTAGATGTATTGGGGTGTCTGATGAAAAAATACATGGTTATTTTTTTGATTTCTGTTCTATTATGAGTAATGGTTGTAGAATCCATTTAGATTTTATTCTCTCTTCAACAATTTGTCAATATTCTATGATCTGAGTAACATACCCTATAATAACTATCGTCATTTCATCCCACATGAAATAAAATTTCCAATATATATACTTCTTCATTCAAAATATAGTCAATAGATAAAGAAGAACTATGAAACTCATCCAATACCTAAATCACTATATATTGTACTTAATGGTAAAATACAAATTTATGGATCCTTATTATTCTTTCACAATCATGGATGTAATCATGAAAATTTGTAAAATTATTTTTTATCTCTATAACTTCCATTTGTACCACATTAATCTTAACTTTTATATAAGGTTGTAAACTTATTTTACAAAGTTAATATTACTCACATTACTTATATATTTAAACATCCATCATTTATAAGTTCATAAATATCAAATATTTTTGGACCCCCATCAAAGATATTCAATCACGATTAATCTAAAATAAATCATCTTCCACCTTGTTTTATTTACTAGGGTGGTTATGCATTATGAAATCATAATCTTTAACCAACTAAAACGATTTTCTTTATCACATTTTGTCTCTTTTTGTGTGAAAATATACATCAATATTTTTGGATCATTGTATATGTCAAAACAATCACAAGAGAGATAAATAATTTATATCTATAATGAAAAAAATTAATATAGCTAACTACAAACCTGGTTTTGAGTAATTTTTCTCATGGACCTATAATTTTTAGGTGTAATAAGCTATAAACATATCATTTTTCTTGTGGAATCATATAATTACCTTATATGGTGTATTTCTATTTAATTAAAACCCTTCCCTAGTGTAGTGTAGTATAAAAATATGTATATTGACTAGCCTTTGCATCAATTCCCTAAAATCATTCATCACATTGTATTATCCAATGGAACATTTCTCTCTTTCATGTTTAAAAGATTATTGGATTCGATAAACATGAAATTATGTCAAAAAAGAACAAATAATATCCATCCAAACATAGAAAACTATATATCTCAGTCACAATGGTTGGTCTAAGTCAATAATCAATAACTTATTTCATTGATTTTTCTACTGATATATACTTATATGTGATTGTATTCCCCATGAATGAATGTTTTTTAATCCAAAATTTAATCTTCCTAAATATTTCATAAAGCATCCCCTTTATCAAGGTATTTAGAATATTTTTTGATCAATCATAATGCTCTCCCTTTTTAATGGAATATATAAGAAGTTCATATATAAATAATACCAAAACCAATCAATGTACTATATAAATTTTATATACATTAAATACAAAATGATAGTAGTGGAATTAATTTGACCAAATGGATTCACTTTAAATTCATAGATTCCTTACATTTTATTAAATACTATCTTGGGTATATCCTCTTTATTGGTTGTCAGTTGATAATATTTATAATGAAGATGAATAATGGATAATTTTTAAGCAATGTAAAGTGGATCAAGAAAGACATTGTTAGTTGGTAGATTGTTCTTGATAGTTATCTTTTTTATGTTCACAATAATAAATGTATAGTTTCAATGATCTGTATTTTTTTGAAAAGAGAAATTCCCACACCAAAATGTGATTAACTTGGAAAAATGGTTATATTTTTAATATTATATTGGAGTTTCAATTTCAATTGTTGAAACTCAATCGGTTCCATTAAATATGGAGTATTTTAAAAAGGTTTATTAATAGCTATGGGTTATTTAAAAAACTCTAATTTATGATTTTTTGGAAGATCAGAAAATTCATTAAAAAAGACAAAAAAAACTATCGAACAATAAGAATATCATTGATGTTGAGGTTCTCCCTAGAAATATGTGATAAACCCCATTTATAATAGAAATCAAGACACATATGATAGATTTAATTACCATTAAATGTTAATTTTTTAGTCACATTGATAGGTGATTATATTTGGTTTTTAAAATCAAATATAAATTCCATTTCTACATGATTGATGTGGGATTTATATAAAAAAATCAACTTTGTGCCCAAAATTACATGAAAATTCTATAGAGTAAAAATTATAAAATTTTCCAAGAAATGCATTACCACAATCATCAAGCATAGAAGATTCATAGTCTTGGGATTTATAAATCATACCATTATGTGATTTTACTTCTAACTAAAAATCAAATTTGGGATGTGGCATTGTGATAAACTTAAAAATTATTTAGATATAAATGGGACGGAAGATCCAAAATCAAATAATATGTTAATAGTTATAGATTCATCATTTATTTATTATGTCCCCCTATAAAAAAAGTTATTATATGAGATCTCCATTTTACTTATGGCTTAATAAGTTGTTTTTAATGATCCCCACCATAAAACATTGAATTTGGTACTTGAGTAGATTTATGCATAGAGTCTCCTATTTCAAACAATGAATTGTGGGTACTTCTATTTTTGGTTTTTATCTCTTTTGGCATTATAAGATAAGTTCTTCCAATAACTTCAACCGTAAATTTTTTGATGATCATCCCCACCACACTTAAAAAACATTTCAATTCCCTTCAGAAAATTTCTTCAGGTTTTTTTACACATTTTGATCATATAGGGAAGTTCATATTTTTCTCTCAATGGTTTTTATAATTTAAATAAAACTCCTTTTTTGTTTTCATTTATAAACCTTGTGATTGATGGGAAACAACAATATCCATCTCTAGCATACTAGAAATTAGAATTATTTGTTTAAATATTCTAATGTACCATATGGATAACAGTCTTAATAGATATGGTTTTTGGCCATCAATAAATTTATATGCCTTACCTTTAGGTTGGAAAATAATTACATATGTGCACCTCTATATTCTAGTAATATTTGTCTCATAGGTACCATCATATTCATCATCCATCTATTTCACCTCATATAATTAATTTTCCATTTTCATATTAATATTATTAGTAAAAAACAACTTGACAAATAATATCATAAACTCATCCCACCCCATAGAATCAATTTCTTCCATTTTTATTGTGTTCTTGATAATAGTCCACCATTGATAAAATTTTCCCTCCAATTAATAAATAGGAAAAATAACATCCTCATCTTTTGAACACTATAGAATAGAAAATATATTCTTAGTGGTATTGATCCATTTCTCAATGAATAATGGATCAGTTGACCCACTAAAAGAAGCTGGATGTTTTCTTTTAAAGGACTCAACTAAATATTCTTCCCACATTTTCTTGTTTGGATGTTTAGTTCAATTAATATATTGATAACTTTTTTGAGAATATGAAAGAGGTTTTTCCATCCATCTCCCATAAAATTTGGTTTATTAGGAGGATAATCATTGTATTTTCCATCATATTCATCATGAACGTGATTATTATGGGCTCTATATATTTAAAAATCCAAAATCATAGAGAATACACTAGTAATCAGAGTGGCAAACAAATAATCATCAAAATTTATGTATAGTATGTCTAAATCATGACCCCTTATTTTATGACACCATAGGATTAACCTAGTTAATTCATGATCATTACTAATACATGTGATTTTTAACAAATAGATAGGCATAAACCTATTTTTCTTAATAACATTATCTCATCATAGTTTCTATGGATTAAGTAAACCTTTCTTTAATACTAATTATAGTGAACTGAACTTTTCATACATTAGTATTTCATAAAGGTATACCAATAGTATTTACTAATCATAATGAACCATGCTTGAATCATGTAGGTATATTATATTTGAAATCATGGAAATATAAACAACAGCTTCCTAATCATTCTATATCACCTCCAACATTTATCTTCATAACTATCACCCTTATTAGATATATCGTACATAAAACCATTCATCATAACCCAGGAAAGGAAGCATAAAAGGGTTGAGATATAATAATCAGTAAGTGTAAATAAGGGGGATATTAATGATAATATAAGAACAATTTGAGAAAATTTGTATGATTCCACGATCATAATATATAAAAGCCATACCCACTAAGTCATAGATTATAATCTTGACTAATGGAATAAATCATGTATGTTTATAACCCATGATTTATAAATGAATCAAATAATATGAGACACGAGAGAAATAAATAAGCACAATACATATAATTTTGTAGTACACATAATAATAGAATATTATTTCGATATTACACAATTATCTTTTCCAAGACTATCATAGTGGAAGAGGTTCACTCCAAAAACAGTTGTAGTATTCAAAGATCACTCCCAAGACTACTCTTGTGGAAAAATTCCCTTCCTGAAATGGGTCCTCTATCAATTACATTCATGTTTATCTCATGAGATATAAATATTTACCCAATTAATTTGAGGTATATATTGGTACCACCTATCATTGTTTATAATGTAACCACCTTCTCTGGTTATAACCTAACAACTGCCCTTGGTTATAACGTAACCACCACCATTAGTTATTACGTTACCACCATTCTTGGTTACAACATAACCATTATTTAATAATGAAAACCATATATGGGTGCTACAGAATATCATTAATCAATCATTATATATTCTCATAATAACCCTTGTAAATAAAATGGGTTTCATAAACATTTCATCAATTAACATAAGAAGAAACCACTGAAAATAAATGGGGTTCTTAAACATATCATCAACATAAATATTAACCAAGTAAAAAAATATTTTCAATGGTATCGATGTATCATAACTCTATTAAATGATAACTAACATCATGGGTATGGAAGATGATGAAAATTTATGGAAAACATGTATCCTTAAAAAAATAACTCTAGTATAATAATTTTTTTGATTTTTTATAGAGGGAGATCATAAAATTTCACCATCAGTAATATAACCCTAATAAATCTCTATAATTAAATAGATTAATACATAAAACCCTTACCATTTGGGAAACTTTTGAATACTAATACCCCTAAAAGAATAAATCTTATAGGTATATGTATGTCACATAACATCATGAGAATAATCATAAAAAATATTCACATGATTTATACAAACCGTTGAAAATAAAAATTATTTCATACATTTTGTGACCAATATAAATAAAAGTTCTATGAAAATCTCTAAATGTAGGTTTGACTTCATTGATAGACATATGAACATCCACATATTTTAAATGAATCCCCTATATCTCCTCAAAAGGACTAAATGGTTGGTATTTGGGGGATAAATTCCACTATAAATTTTCATTGTAATTGGATAAGATAACATAAAAGTGTTTGGTTGATCTATATTGGTCAATATTTTTTGTATAAAATGAATGGATGGGTTTAGTTTAATAATTGATGGTAGGGTCAGTCTTTTAAATTCATAAATTATTAAATTAATATAAATTAAATATTTGTCAATATTGTAAATATTCAATTGTACGATGAGGATGAGTTGAAATAATCTCATTAAATAAAATTTTGGAAATTTTTGGGTCACATTTTTTCCATACCATTTATTATTATCAAAAATTACCCCTTTTAAAAAAACCACAACATTAATTTTTTAAAAATATTAAAGGATAAATATATTACAATAAAATTTAAATTGACAAAAAATGGACCATTTTTTATTTAAAACTATAATCCATTCATTTGTCTATGTATAATTTTTTTACGAATTTTATATCATTAAGTAAAATATTATTTATTACAAAATGTCACTAATGTCATTTTCAACACAAATCATTTGATATATAATTAAATAGTTCCAAAAAAGTAGGAAATAAAAATATAATTCTTTCATAACAACTAATATTATATATAGATCTTGAAAATTCATGGGAAACAATGATGAAATAAAATTATATAAAATTATCTAAATTTACAATCATTTATTATATGTTTATGATTAAATTCTTAAATAACACATCAATGTTTCATTAGAAAATAAGAAAATTATATAATTAATAAAAGATTTAAATAAATATTTATCATTAATTTTTTTATAAATAAAAAATATAAACATACATTCACTCATGAAATTCATTTTTACCATATGTGGGTAGATAATGGATATTAAAAACAAAAAGATTTACATTTTGTAACTGTATTTCATTTAAATATTGCATTTTGATTTTTTTGAAAAGTGTTAGTAATATAATAAATTTTGGACTTAATGTGATAGGGGTATAATTACCTTCTTAACATAATCATTATAATAGAAAAATATGGCCTTACCCCATATATTTTTTCTAGGTTAACCCAATTTACCATTTGTCGAGTTGATGATTTTTACCATAGTTACTATTCTTATTGAATAAAAAAGGGTTAAATTTTCTTCAATTTGTACCTAATAATTTTTAATATGTCATTAATTTTATCTAATTTTTAACCTATAAATGTAATAGATTAATTATAATATAACTACATGAAATTTGATGAAAACATCTTTTTAGATAAGTACATATTTAATCAAAAACATGGTTCATTATTATCTTATGCATAATAAGAAATAAAAGATGAATGTTAAAATCTATGATTGAATAAATAATAATAAAAAATCAATAATATAATTCATCAATAGTGATAAAATTTATTTAGTTGGTTAAAAATACATTATGCTCATAAATATAATTTCTCAAAAAAATATCACATTATATTAAAATTATTTTTATGTTTATTATTAATTAATTGATAACTACTGATTAAATTTTATTAAAATGTACACCATTATTTTTGAATATTTATTCCACCCATTTCATACCATCAGATATAATAACTAGGTGGTAATAATACTTTTATAGTATATCATGTTTCTTCTAAACTCATTTGGTGTGTAACACGTCATGTCCAAGAAATTGAATTTATATGAAAACTATTTCATAAAATATCATGTAATTACCCGAGTACTATAATGGATGTCTAAATCATATTATAAATCAATAAATTGGTGACATTATCACACCCTGCATTAAATTCAATTGATAATGATAACATCTTTTCCTTGCGTGTCTGAATAGTCCTTTTAGATTTTTCATCTATTTGGGGATGACATCCCATACTAATGTTAAATTCTGTGTTCAGATTTTATTTCAACATTCTCTAGATTTTTTTATCAAATTTGGTTCCCTATAGAGCCTCAAATATTCCTTTTTTATATCTTAACTAGTTGGTCAAGAACTAAATCTCCCATAATAGTGATGATGTGAGATATTCGGATGAGATGATCTACCACCACCCCTATTGTTTTTATGTCCATTGTATTTCATTGGGAAACAAGTTAAAATGTACCCAGTTATGATCTACCATTTCCATGAAGTTATTCAAAATTCCATCTTTATAACATTGGAATTTTCTCTTTCTACATTAACTTTCAATCATATCAATGACTTTAAGGTGTATTCCACAATCTAATTCTACATGTTTTCATAGAAAAATCTCACTCAAATATCTAAGAAGTTCATTTTAATCAAGTATTGAAAGAGAAATATGATCTATGTTTATTAACTAATGATTATTTCGTTATTTAAAGTGATTAATATATTCAATGTCATGTTCCAAATCAAATGACACCATTTTTATCACATTTGAGTTTGTGAAACATCACTTCCTTTTCTATTATAACCTTATTATAAAGTACTAAATCATCTCTTTGCACCTCATTGGTCTTATCAATGATATATGGTTTGAAAAAAGTTTAAGAATGGAAGCTTTAATAACTTTTCCTTATGATTTTGATATCCCTCCTTTTCTAAACTATGAATGTAGGGTCCTTCATAATAATCATCCTGGATATTATAATAGGTTCCTTTCTTCTAAGAGAATCAACTACCTAATTTTCCATTTCAAGATAGTAGTGAAAAGAGGAATAATATCCCTTTATTAAATTAGGGAATATTCATTAACACCTGATGATATCTATCTATATGAAAATATCTATATATATTCCACACTTTTCACAATAGAAGTGGTACTAAAAAATATTTTAGGTGAAATCACAAATTATATCTCTAGGTCTTGTGTTGGGTATTTTCTCCAATTGATCATCAACTACTATGAGGAACAATAAATCAATTTATATTTTAACATGAGTACATAACCAAATAATTTATTTCAATATTCAATTTATATCATAATTCACTAACCACATGTGGGTTGTTTTAGTACATTTTTTGCGATAATACACCTCATGATATCCTTAATTATTTCTTTACATTCATCCATCAATATTTACATTACCCCATTCTGTGTTAGCATAGTTAGTGGTATTGACAAATGTGAGATGTTACTCACAAATCATTGGTAGTATCCAACTAATATATTAAAAATATAGATTTCGATAAATCATGATGGCCCGATCCATTCCTCAATTGAATTTTTCATTTAGGGGTTAATAATAATTATCCCACTTTTGATCAAAACCCCCAATAACATGATTTGTTTATTAATGAAGTCTCTCATGTTGAACATATAATATATCTTATCATTTATTAATTTTTTCAAGAACAATACTAAGATTATAATCTTGTGCCTCCAAATTCTTTGAGTAAATGAGAATTTCATTAATAAACACTATCAAAATATTTATGTAGTCTCTTAAGACTCTATTCATCAATCCCATGAAAATTTAAGGGGAATTATTAAGTATTGAGGGATTCACTATGAACTCATTCTGTTCATACCATGTATGGAAGGTTTCATTCAAAATATGATCATTCTTATCCTTTAGCTGATGATATTTAAAATTAATATATTCTGTTGCAAAGTATTGATCCCTAAAAAGTTTTTCAAATAATTCCAAAATAATTTTCCGGGGTGTTATTTTGTTATGGTGAGGTTAATGATATCTATTAGTTGATACACATCTTCATTAATTCAACTATATTCTTGAAAAAGTGAACTGATACACCTTATCGTGATGTAATAGGTACTATGATCCCCTGCCAAAATGCTCTTATAGATTATTATTTAACTCCTCAAGAGCTATTAGGGTCATCTAATAATGGAATTTAGAGATACAACATCCTCTATAAATAAGTACTTTAGAGATGTTATCACAAACCTGCCCGAATACCCTACTACAATGACACTTTGTCATGTCCCGACACATCCCAAAAAAAACTCACAATCCCTACGGGTTGGCCACTAGAACACAAAATAAAAAATTTTCAAATGGTAAATATTTTTTCTAAAAAATAAAATAATATAAATGATACAAGATATATTAAAACACTTATCATGGATAAGGTAACATAATCAAATAAGTAAAACTATACCAACATAGTAAATATTTCAAAGACATAACACATGTCAAATAAATGTTCATAAAACACATGTAGCAAGTGGAACACATCTCCACCAATCACCACCATCAATCTAGGTCAAATGAATCAAGTACACTAACCATGTCTATGTCGTGTTATCCAATTTCTTTGACATATAATAAGGTAATATACAAATTCCCATAATATTATTACGATGTTAAATATATATCCTACTAGGGTCTCACAAAGTGTTCTATAAGATATTTTATAATTATAAACTATTTATTGCCAATAAAGCTTATGATCTAGTCAAATTAGGTCCTAAAAGAAATGTATATAAATAAGAGATCAAAGGAGTCAAGGATTAAAAAGTATTATTACATAAGACAGAATGAAAAAAAGCACACATATCTACATCTACCATTAAATAACAATAGTCCAGGGTAGTGAAAGACCACATAATATCCATTTCAATAACTTCCTTCTTAGATAACACATTTTCCACTTTATTTTAATCCATTTAGTAATGAGATATTTTCAAGTAGAGAAGGGTAGACTTATAGAGATATCCAATCAAGATAAGGGATATTCTGCAAGGAACATTTCATGTTATTGCATTCAATGTCCTCACAGCTGTTTCAGAAGAATATTCAATTTATATTGATTTCTAACAATATTGGACAAGATACCCAATTTCATAGACCATATAATGTATCTCAGATTTATACATCATTACAATTCTATTGAAGTGATAGAAACGTCCATTAATAGATCCAAGTTATATATGTATGAACACTTCACATCATGAAGTCCAAAACCTGCAATTAGTAGGTCCAACTACAATTAATTTAATCCATGGAGTGATTGGAGGAATCAACATGATGAATTTGATCATTTTAGGCTTCTTTGGTTGACATGTTACACCTAATAACCTAAAATTATTATGATAATTCATCATAATATACATAAATATAGCTTGGATCATTGAGGCTACATGAACCTCCTTGTGAAGTTCCATCATTCCCATATATACAGAGGTTTTTGCATCAATTATTTTTTCATTCTGAGCACTCCATATGGATGAAATGAAAGAACCAAACACTACCAATAAGAGGTTTAGAATATTTTTAATGAAGTCTGCAGTAAATCTTACCTCTAGGAGATCCATGAACTACATGTGTCTTTCACAATTTAGGGTGACCAACATACAGATTTACTTTCATAGAGCATAATAAAAATCTCATCCGATGAATAGATTGTTCTTATAACTATTAGAATTGAATCATAGAAAGAAGACATATGATAAGTGATTTTTAGAATCTTGGAGTTGATCTTAAGTGGGTAAACAGTTCATCTGGAGTCTCCATAATAAGATAAACTTGGCTAGCCAAATAATGAATGTGTTCAATTTCATTATCCATGTTGTTGGCCTGTTACCACCACTACATTACACCTGATGAAACTCTATAGTGATTAAATGAACATGCTTATTTTTCTTCCATAAAATAGTATCACAATCTATGAAATTGTATTTCTTAATTTATAGGTTGATTTGAGTTGGAAGAAGACCATCAGATATATAAATACGAGATAGTATGTTCTCAACTAATATATGAGTAGCCTTATATGGGATACTAATAATGTCATTTTGTTGACGATAAGGCCAATTTTTAGTCCAGTGATTGAGGAGGGAATCCCTACTAACAATCCATTTGATATCAGTATTGATTTGGATAATGTATTGTCTTAGGGATTCCCAAAAAAAGGATACTATGTAGTGTCTGTAACCATTTAATTTCTCCCCTTTGAACCTGTTTTATTAGAAATAAAAAAAAATAGAAGATAGAAAATTAAAGGTGATATTCTCAAGGATCCCATCATTGAATATATATATGGGTATTTAATTCCAAGACCTACCAATTTAATTTGATTGAGACATTTTTTCATGAAATAGTGACTGTCTTCCATTCATGAACTAAACCAATACATATTTTGTTTCTAACCGTCCATTAAATTCCTTAATGAGGCTTCTAGGACGTTGATAAAGAGTGAATGAATACACACACTTAGAGGTGATAACATAGTTGAAAAGGGACACCAGTGTATCATTTGAAATTGATTTTTCTCTTCATTAGGCTAGTAAATTAACAATGCCTAATTGTATCTCTTCAATATTTTTCCTCTTCACCTTGCCCCAAAATAAGGAAACACCAAGATAATTAAATGGGAGGTAACCTCTTGTAACACCCATACACCTAATGATAATGTATTTACTCCCAATAAGATGTCCATCACCAAATACAAATAAATATTTATCCCAAATTATGGCTTGTCTAACAAACTATTCATAATTCACAAACTAGACATTAATATAAGATATCATATTTGGTGAACCCAGAAATAAAAAAAGAATATCATCCACATATATAATATGTGTAGGGGAATGATCATGTCTACCAACTCTATTTTTTTTTTAAATTCCATGATGAGATAATTAATTAGTGTATATACTCAAACAGTCTTCTGTAATAGAAAAGAGATTCTTTGATAGAGGATCAACTTGTCTCACACCATTAGTGCCATGAAATCTGCCTTTGGGTGCTCCATTAATAAAAATGGACAGCCTAGAAGAGTTGATAATAACACTAACCAAATTAATGAGGGAATTTGAAAAATCAATACATCTGAGAACACCATAGAGAAATCCCAATTTCAAAGTATCAAAGTCCATGTATATGTTAATTTTGAGGGAAAAATTCCATCCATATTTTCCCCAACATAAAATTATCACCTTCTGAAGTTGTGAATAAATAGTGTTGAATTCTCCGTCTAAGCACAAATCGAAATTGGATCATAGAGATATGTTCTTTGAGAAGACCTGACATATAATTTATATAAATCATACTAATTTTTTTGAAATGGTATTTCCAAGATCAACTAGCCTAAATTCTATTATATCAATAGCATTATCCTTTTTGGGTATCATGGCCATGAAACATGCACTATCCCCATAAGGCATTGAGGAGTTAATGAAAAATTCAAAGAATTCCTGACTGATGTCCTCGTATTGTATATCCAAATAGAACATAAATGTTTTTCATGAATCCATTAGTTCTAGGAGATATATCTCTATAATAGGAGAAAATAACTTCCTTAACTTCCTCCTTGGATAGTGGCATATAAGGGTCCGATTGTGATTCTCCTCAATTCAATGAGTGATATTGTCAACCATTTTATTTTTATTGTCTAGTGAATTATTAGATTGTATCCCCCATAATTTTCTCTAAAATTACCTACGAAATCCCTTTCTTAGAGGTGAATCTACTGCCATTAATCCAGATACACTTATTATCAACTTATCCATATTTTATTTGAGTAATCTAGGAAAGAATTTCGAATTTTGTTCCCCATCCATGATGCATTTGACATTGCGCTTCTTTTTCAAGCATCTTATTTTTATTTAGTTGATCAGCTAGCCTATTCTGACCATGAATCTTATCCATATATGGTGTATTGCGGTTCTACTTCATCAATGGAAAAGGGTAATAAGTTCCTCGTAATTTTTAATATCCAAATAAATATTGTAAAATGATTTTAAATCCATTCTTTTATCCATCCCTTAGAATGTTTATGTTTTCCACTAAGCTTTAGAAAAGGGATGTCAATGGGTTTAAACATCCCAGATTCCAACATGGTCTCCCAATATATAGGAACCAGAATTCATAAATTATTAATCATAAAATGAATAGGTGCTTCCCTTTACATATATGTAGATAGTTCCACAATGATATAATTGTGATCAAAGTGATTCTTCAAAATTTTAACCCAGAGACCCCACATTCAATAATAATGTCCCTTATTTGAATGAAGAATCTATCAAGATGACTTTCTTGTATTCCATTCATAATGTATCTACTCTATATATAATTAGAACAATAAATAGGGACCTCATTAAGGGTTCAATGATCATTTCAAGAAGAGAACTCGAAAGACGCAATGCGATATAATCTATATCAATATTTTTTTAGGTTTTATAATAGTGCTGAAATCTCCTTGAATCACCCATTTTTTAACCATAATTTTATAGACGACTTTGATCTTCTTCCACATCAGTCTTCTTTCGAAATATAATGTGGATTCCTATATAAATTAGTCTAATATTATATATCCTAAAATAATATAAGACACCGAAACAATTTTGGGATTTTTACTATATGAGTTAATAATATTGGATTCATGCTATAACATACATAAATTATGGATTCTAGATTCATGAAATTTATGATTATAAAATATGTATCCATGGAATTCTCATTTGAAACCCATCCATTTGTTAAAACAATATATGGTTTTTAAGGAGAATGAGCATAGGTTTCTGGGTCATAACAAATTGTAGAATGAAGTTGGTAGTTAGGTAGTTACTTATCCCTTGACGGTTCTAGTGGAATATTTTCATTTTTAATGGTCTTGTACCTAGTTTGGGGCACTGCCTTCAATGCCATTATATTCTTTACTTTGCTTTATTTTCCCTGTTTCATTATTTTCATCCCCTTCACCTTATTTTCCATTACAATCTTGTATCCAGAATATGTTTCCTCCTCCTCATTATCTTCTTTTAAAGAATCAACATTCTACTAATTAATCTTTGTTTCTTCAGTGACATCTAGCCAAAAAACAACACTATGGTGTTTGAATTTACTTTCTGATTATGGAGGCCCATCAAATCATTCGAGTGAAATACTCTTCCTAGAAATTTTAGAAGATTGAACCTTTAAGAAACCTTCCTCTAGAACACAATAGTCAGATTGTTGAGGAAATTTCCCAGGTTACTCCTCAAACCTTTCTGATTATTCCACTAATGACTGATAATGGGGTATTGTTTCAGGTTGAAATCCATCCAATATTTGGTCTTCATCGTGTAAAAACTTTCTAGGATTACTGACATGTGGGATGCTTGCATCCTTTCCAATCTCCTACATAGACACATGTTTGGAAGTCGAGAGAATTGCAATAGGTTTTGTGATTTTTCGAACCCCAACATTGGGGTTATCCTCAGATATAGGGTCAATGGACTCTATCATAAAAAATTTAATATTATTATATAGATATTTTTGGATTTTTGTTTTCACTGTACGGGTGTAGATGCATCCACCACATCATTGTAATGAACATCCTTGGTACAATGTACTAATGTGATTTGAGTCTCTCTTTCTATAATCTTACATCACTCATTATCCATAATATTTGTTGTGATTTTTATCTATAATAATATTAACATGTATAATGGTTTCTTGATAAGGCTGTGTATGATCTCAATTTGTATTAACATTAGCTTCTAACATGTTGGAACTACATGGATCTAACACCTAATCTCCATAGACTAATTTATCGAGTCTACTGGTGTGATCCAAATTTCCAGTTCCCTAAGTGGAAACACCTAAATCACTAACCATGTCAGATTAAGGCTTAGGATATGGGTCCTTCCCCATCCACTTTCAACAGAAATCCATGTCATTACCCTTAATTTTACAAAATCTTCATTCAATATCCATTCTGCATTTGATAAGAAGATGACTAGAAAACCATGAGTTTATGAAACAAATTGGATCCATTTCATACTGAATTTCATGTTTAATACTATCATCCCTCATTTTGAGCACCACTACCTGTACCAATGTAGTGTACATTTCAATATCTAGAATGATTATTGTTTAATTTACAAACTATTGGATGTCTATTTTCATATCCATCCTAAGGGGATGTCCAACCAAATATTTTATGTCCTATAGAATCCTCAGATTCTAGTAAATCCAATTTTTTTAAATTATATTAATCAAAACCTAAGAAATTTGTTTCCTAACAATATTAGGATTAAGGTTTATATCCCATTCATCGATTCTGTGAAACCCAAGCTTCAATGAAATTGAACCCATACTCCAAGAACGCCCTATACAATCATTAGAGGTGAACAAAATGTGGTAATAGCCTCATCCCATGTCAATCAGCCTCCGGTTCTCACATCCCAATATATCCAGAATCTATCAGGTGAGATCATGAAATTTCCACATTCATTGTCCTTTAAAGACCATAACCCTTGCGATAATGGAGAATTTCAAAATATTGACTCTCTTCTCAACAACATCCTGGTTGGATGAGACATGTGAAAACCTCCATTTACTAATTATTCATCTAGGAAACAGAATATCAAAATCAGTAAATCATTCCATGGTGGGAGACTTAACCACCAATAAAAAATTCCTTTGTGGGATTGTGACTGAATTAGAGTCATTCTTCCCCGAGGTCATTTTCTCACAGTTTTAAATAGCTCATTATGATATACAAAATTATCTCATTTCTGATCTCTAAATATCTTAATGGGAAACACACATTCAGTTTCCTATTGATTGCTTGATCGAGGGTTTCTCCCTTTCTCCTCATGCTTCCCAAGCTCTTCCATCTCCCACTAGATTATTATAAACCATATATTTATTAAATTAAAATTATACATGGCATAGAAATTCATCTACTTATTTTTTTAAAAATATCATTTTAATTTTTTTGAAGATATATCTAAAAAATATCAAATTAACATTTTATATTAAACATATATATATATATATATATAAGTATGAATAAAATAATTCTAAAAACAAAAACATATGAAATAAATTAAATCAAAACAAAACACCAGAAAATATGATCCTCACACTTCTGAATCATTATCATGGATTAATATATGTTTTGAAACTCAAATCAACACACCAATAGGGGACCCATTATAGAAAATCAATCAACACCTCATTATGATAACCATAATGGGAAAACATGTAGAACTTGATTTAGTTAGTTTTTTCATCGTCAATCCATTATCACGGATTCAATTTATTAGCATTCTTGTTATAATTACCAATAATACCCAAGATCACATGTCCATCCAAAAAATAACCAATCAATTAATCATTACAAAATCAATCATCTAATCATAAAAAGACCCATTTTCCATGTTATAGTTTTAATATTCCGTTTCATTTCAAAACAAAAGTATTGGTTTTCATCAAATTTTTTCCTTTTTGTGTCATCATTAATTTTAAGCCAATTTTCTCAATAATAAACATCCCTTTATTTCATGAAATAATTTTTCACATTTTATCACTATTTTTCTCAAAAAACCATGCAATAATTCCAATTCAAATTAAATTTGGAGATTTCATAATTCTATTCCATTTTAAATCAAATATCATGTCACCTTCAATCCAGAGTTTTATGTAAATTAAAAACTAATTTAAAATATATCATATAATGTATGGTTTTATTTAATGATTAAAAACTTATGGAACCACCTAAGATTAATCACATGATCAATTTATCCGAATAAATTGGATTGCTAACAAGAAAAAAGGTGACGAGGATCAAGAAGGGAAAACTAGAATTGAGAGCTAGCAATACAGAGACTATATCCATTAATAACATGTTGATTTATAACTATGTAGGGAAGATAAAATAGTATATTAGGAGATACCAGACTCTAGGGGAAAAACTCACTAGAAGAAAACCAAACGCAACTATCTATGCTTCGTTCCAAGAAGAAAATGGGTTAGATATGTTAAAAATCCTCTTAGATGCTTCTGAAAATTAATGAATGAGGTTTGAATAAGAGAAAATAGAATATCAATAGGATATATTACATTTATGTTTGTAAATATAAAGGTTGTGACACCAATCCAATATCCACATTATAGAAAATATGATATGTAGGTGCTGAAAAATTCTCAAAGGATGAGGAATGTTCAGGCATGCCGATGTGAAGCCATATTTGGAGATGGTGATCCATTCCAGGGGGCCCGAAGGTGCGGCGCAAAAAAAATTCTGATATACTGGAAAAAATATGTCCCTTGCGAAAAACTCCAGGATTCGCGTGAGAACAAAAATATTTCACGCCACCACTCTGCGTGGTTGATCTATGCACTGCCGACATCGGGCACACAATATTTCATACCGGTGTGTTTTCTTTTTTGCCCCATAATCCTGAGAACCTATAAGTAGAAGTCCACCACTTCGACTTCAGCCCGAAGGATCTGAACAATCTCACCTGCATGAAATTCCTCTCCTGTGCATGAAAAAAGATTCCTCTCAGGTACTAAATTTTTAATGCCAGGTCACCCAGGGGTACGCTTTCGTGTGATACCCCTCAGGCTTGATCCTCTTAAAATCCCTATGACTCCCATTTCCCACACGTAATTCCATCCAGTTGTGTGCAATCCTCTCATCCACGTGCAAACTCTTCCAAAATTTCAAGCCCTCTATTATGCGCCCGAACCGGCCCTTTCGCTCCAATCCCTGATTGCGCACCCGGCCTGGCCTTTTCATGCACACCACATAATTTCACATCGGGCCCGACCTTTTTCGCTCATGCCATTTAATTTCACACCACCATTGAAAATTTCATGCCGACACGGTCCTTTTCTCACAAGCAACTCAATTACGCGCATGTCTGCCCCTTTTTTGCACAATAGTCCCTTTTCCATGCAAGCCTTCTACCTTGTTCTCCCACAGTGTCCCTCTTCTGGGAATCATTTTTGGGTGCCTCCTACTCCCAAATCATCTTCACCATATACTCATTTTCTTTGAAACCTCCTAGGTTCAAACAATGTAACTTAAAATTCCCCTGGAAGATACCTCCCATTGCATTGCTTAGCCTCATGCTTCTTCGCATAGGCACGCTAACGACTATTGCTTCTTTGCATATCCATGCTAACATGGGCCCCCCGATGGTTCACTCCATGACACCCCCTATCTACGGTTATGCTTGTCCCCTCTCTGCACCAAGGAGCAGAAGGTACCAGTTATGTAAGTCCTAGGGGTGTGGAGAAAACCCACCTCATCTGAGTTTCAGGATGTTAATCTACTAAACACCATCATCCTTAGCACATGACATTAAACTGTGACCTCACCCCGTGCCTCGTAGGCGGGGTTCCCCCACCATGGACATTCTGCACACCCACTGGTCTCCATGAGGATGAGATCTTCCCTCAAAGGGGATGATATCCTCTTTATAGGAGTGGCGTTTGTCCATAGGGAACGAGAGACTATCTCGGTGTAAGCCCCTAGCTTTACTTGCAGGAGGCAGCATCCCTACTCCTCCATTCTTCTTCAGTCCAAAGGGCCAGAGGGAATAGACATCGGACCCCTCCTTTCTTCGGTAGCATATCCCTCTCCCGCTGGGCTTTGTCTCCATTGGGCCTCTATCTTGGAGTAAGTCAAAATCATTACTCTTTGGGTTGTGAACCACACGTAAGCCCCTATTTCCAATTAGGGATGCTATTCACATGTAAGACCCACCCCAATTCCCACGGATGCACCATTGTTGATGTGATTGTATGGTCTTTGTTTTCTATTTTTTCTCACACTGAGCATGACTCACATGGGCTTAGAGCAAGCACCGACCTAGACACCTACCTTGGGTAGCCTAGAGTATATGCCCCACCACCACATGAACTACGAGGTCTTTGATCCTTGCCTAGGTAGGGTATGTTGGAAGCCTCCACAAGGTTCATGCCCACAACCCATGGGACCCCAGGTCCTCCTTCAAGTCGGTTAACTGATGCCACTACTTGAATAATGGGGTCTTTAATCTTTTCCAAGGCAAGGTATGTAAGAATCTTCCCTGAGGATCAAGCCCAACAACCAATTGGTCGTTCCAACCATCTTCTCGTCGATTCCCAACCACATAAACTCCATGTACATTCATCCTTGCTAAGGAAATGTACATAGGAAGCCTCCCTGAAATTCAAGCCCACCATCCACTGGACCCCAAGTCCTTATTCACATCGGTTCAGCGACTCCTCCTCCATACATGAACTACGATGTCTTTGATCTGTACCAATGTAGGGTACATAGGAAGCCTCCTAGTGGTTCAAGACCAACACCCAATAGTTACAACCCCTTCATGTCGGTTCATCCCTGTGCTTCATGACATTAAACATTGGACCTCACCCAACGGTTGGCCATTGTAACCCCGTCCAGCGGTAAGCCGTTGTGACCCCGTTCAGAGGTAATCCGTTGACATCCCCAATCTGTAGTATGTCGTTGAAACCCTCATTAGTGGCAAGCCACCATCCAAAAAACTATGTGGACATTGATTCCCTGCTACGGGGATATGTAGGAGGCATCTTCAAGGATCAAGCCCAAAACCATCATCATCCACATGATGGTTCCATCCCATTCACCACTTCCCTCATGAATCCTTCAACCATCCATCCTAATCCTTACCTGGGATTCCACATCCTTATGTGATCGTGCCACCCCATTCCTCATTCTATCTAACCGTATTCGGGAATCGACTCACACGATGGCCCCAGTATCAGTGTTCCCTCTAGGGTGTTTCTCCAACCGATCCACTCTAGTCAGTGTTCTGATGATCCTTATCCGTCTCTGTTGGATGATAAACTCGAGGCATACCCCGTGTAAAACATGGGAAGCTGAGGAAAACCTTATTTACATGCCCATGGAATATGATTCCCCACATTAGATGGGGGATGCATCGGGCTTCTGCGCCCTAGATATGCCCTATAATAAGGGACAGAAGACTGACATGTCAATCCCCTAGTGTCCAGACACGCTAGTGATGCCCAACATAACTACTCCCCTAACTGAAGGTTACTACCCAGACCGAACCCCTTGGAATTTCCTTATAGAATCAGTCTAATTAACTAGTGTCCATGAAGATATGGCACCAGAAAGAGTTTCAAGAAAAATATCATATGCCTATAAGGGAGACCCAGACTAGGTGACGAGTTCCATAGAGGAATCCATTGAAGGAAGAACTGATATCCAATAATCCCATTTTGATTAAGGAGA
This sequence comes from Viscum album, assembly GCA_963277665.1. Taxonomy (NCBI): domain Eukaryota; kingdom Viridiplantae; phylum Streptophyta; class Magnoliopsida; order Santalales; family Viscaceae; genus Viscum; species Viscum album. The sequence continues at coordinate 1,767,785,233 of OY728140.1, forward strand.
AATTTTCCTTAAACAAGAAACAGATGCCACCCACCTTTGGAATGTGGGAATTCGGGGAAAACACTGTGCATCCTCCAAAGAAGAATGTGCATGCCCCGACGAAAGCTTCGAAAACAAAAATGCTGAACCCATTGTGAACTTCTTCTCCTAAATATGTATGTTAATATCATGCAATGAATCAATGGATTGAGGTTTCACCGGATCCAGCTATCCGGTGCCAGGTCTTGCTATTAAAATAGAGGGCCTGGCATGAAACTCACTAGATGATGGGGTAGTAGAACTTTGGACATCCCGTTCTGCGATGTTGTCAGTGTGGATCACTCTTACCAATCATGGATTATGGGATGGAACTGGGGAATTGGTAATTGATTCCCTTTTCTTTCAGCACTGATGAGTTCATCTCCTCTGTTCTCATGAATCAGGTTTTTTCACCAAGGATGTGATCACCGTCTTCCCGTCTAGGCAGGGGCAGGGGCTACATTTACAAGGTCGTTTCACGTTGCTTCACCTCTTCCATGATGGTCCTAACATCTACGACCCTGGGGAACCAACACCCCTCTCATATTCCATGGTCTTTCAATGAAGGGTAATTGATGACCTCGTGCATCACTACGAGGAGGAGGGCATAATCCAAATGCGTGATATGGCCCACCTGAATATGGAGGAGACCACACCCCGCCATCAACGCTGCCCTAGAGGGCCGCGCTGAGAGCCATTTCTCCGCTCCCGACATACAACCACTTCGGGAGTCTGTCCCCAGAGCACCTTGATGACTCCCTACCTTATGCTGATAAGGTGGGTGACATCCGGCCCAGCCTAGTTAGAGTCCCAATCTAGGGGATCCCAATAATGGCTCCAACCAGGTCGCATCAGCGCCACCACCCGGTCTTGCTGGAAGAGGAGCATGTAAGCTACATACCTACACCACCAGCCCTGGTTCATTTGACCAGATGCTAGGGTTAGGCGCAAGATGAAGAGGATGCCCACCATGGGGCCTCACAGACAGTAGCTACGGTGGCCCGAGCCACCGTCGATCTATATCATCAGATCCCTGTATACACTGAGTAGGGTCACTTATATGCCCGACCAGGATCGAGGCCCTGACCACCCCACGGGCAGTATTGGTTTACTCTCCATGACATTGGCATAAGTAGTGTCCACTATGAACCAACTTATAGCGTTGTCACCCAGTATGGAGGTCCACACCATACCACCATAGTGGAGAATTCATGCCTTCCCCGCTTCGAGGATAAACATGGAGGTTTTCCCCGTGCCACCGCCAATCCAAGTGAGGGCCTTCACCGTGGTAGTGCCACTTAGTATGGATGCCTATCCCATGCATATTACATTGGGTATGGATTCATTCCTCTCTACCCCCATCTTTCGGTGCATGGACATTACACATCCGGTCTCTCTTCCATGTGGGGACCCTCCCCATATTCGTTCAGCAGCTGTTGAAGGTCATCCTCGCCTCAACAAGCAAGTGGGTGAAGGTCAATATCGCTCCACCTTCACCAAGCATGGAGGTCCTCCCCATGCTCCTTCCAGTCCTAGTGGAGGTCTTTCTCACTCCTGTTCTATCCATGGAGGTCCTCCCCATGTCCGCTTTGATATTTTTCCCGGTGCTCCTCGCACCCCAGCATTATCAGGTGGAAGCCCTCTCCGCCCCAACACCAGTGTGGCTGAAGGTCCCCGTGTCAGATATCAGCCATGTCTCGATGATCCACCCAAAGGTAGGAAGGAAGGTCGTCACCACCAAAAGAAAAATTCTGGGAAGGTCTAGACAGAGATAAAATTGATCCACTTCTCATACTCTGAAGAAAATTATGACTCCCCTTGGGAACCCACCCCTCTCTCATCTGAGTCAAGGGCCAGAGTAAGAACAAGGAACATCATCCTAGTACTACTATAATGTGAGGTTCATAGGATTCCCTCCTCCCTCTATAGGTATATCCGGGAGGATGAAAATATGGCGACCCCGTAGGTGACGATCATGCAATCACCACCATCATCATCTGAAGCACTCTCTACCTCCATAAGAGATCACATAGAGCTATTCGGGGGACCAATGGTGGGAGAGAAACATTGCAGCCTATCACCAGTATCCCTAAACCCTGATCAAGGAACGACGATCATTTTCCCGTCTTATCATGATGTAGTGGCTAGGCCTTTACACTCTTTGGAGGACAACCCGAGAATAGGCGGCCAGTCTGCCCATTCGTTATACTCTCCACCGGCCAGCCTGTCGCCCCGGTGGTCTTCCTCAGTACTGTTGTCAATTCCTCAGCCACCCCTAGTTGAGGAGTGGGGAAATCAAGGGTCGGACCCTAAATTTGGTCTGAGGAGCTTCTGGAACATCTTCATAGTGGACCACTTCCACGAGATGTTCTGGCACGTGGCAGCGCCGAATTTTTGTGCACCGGAATCCCTTACCCTAGAGGAGGTTGAAGGTTTCTACCAAACCCTATGGGAGACGCACATACACCTTTGTTATCATTGGGTGGTTTATCCTAGGATCCAAGCGCATATGGAAGAGATCGGCGAGCAATGACATCTAGTAGATCTGGTTGCACTCCCTGTGGCCCAGCGTCCTGAGTCAGCAGTCCGCCATAAGACCCTCCAACTGTAATGCATTCAGAGTTTCAAGGTATTCGGCAGAATCATCAAGGAGGCTCCCCCCATGCACATATCCATGACTCGGGGTAGTATACTGCCCTCCTCTTCAATCCTATCTGGCAGCAGCCCAAACTGCTAAGCAATATTGAGGATATTCCCCCAGCAAGGGTCACAGTCAACATGGCCAACATATTGGATGAGGAGGAAGAGCTGGAGATTATCGATGGATACTTAACCACTGAGGGTGTGCCCCCACTATTGAACACATTGAGGAGGATTATGTGCCTATAGAGGAACCTAATTGGTCTCCCTACACCCATCGTGGAATTGGTACTCAGCTATAATTCTGGTAAAGGTAAAGATCATGTCGGAGCTATCAAACACTCTGACACGTCCGCCTCAGTGTAGATGATGGAGGAGGACCCCAAGGAGTTGAAATTGCACCAACAACATGAAGAGAAGAAGAATCTAGTTGACAACTAGATGGATGAATGTGTTGTGGAGCGATGGACAGACTACGATAATCCTAGTCCAGTATAGTAGGGGCATGAATGACTTTCCCTCGGTGAGCTATCACCAGGAAACCCTGATCTTGATGCTCCCATAGAAAAGGATGAATCCAGACCTCACGACAATAGGGAATGGTATGTCTCACCAATCCCTTGTGAAAGGTGCGGCAATCCAAGGAATCTAGCTCGGGTTCCCCTAGCTACCCCGCAAGTCGCTCCATCTGCCGCTGAGCCTATCTACTATGTTGAAGAACCCGCCAATGCGCTCGTAGTTAGGGATCCCCGTCAAGATAGGGAACAACACGCAGATGATCTAATGGCGTCACTCATTTCCCTACTTAAGGTGTTAGAAACATGACATGTGGCAATCTCACTAAATGGAAAGCCATATCTGGCATGGGTGGATGATATTCCGGCACCTCTGGGATTCGGGAATCCCACCTTCTCCCCCTTAATGGTATATGGGACCCACTGAAAAAACTATCCCACTTCAAATCAAGGTGTGGGCCCATGTTTGGGTCTCCAGCGTAGCAGGAGGATGCCATGATCAGCTGCTTTGTTCAGACATTGGTGGGGCTGACATTCGTCTGGTACAACCAGCTCCACGTCTGATCTGTAACCAGTTGGGAGGACCTTCGCAGGCAATCCCTATACAAGTTCGTCTCTCCCTCCTAGAAAATGAGAATCGCATACCTCTTCAAGTGCAAAAAAAAGTCTTGATGATCAAGTCGCAGACTTGATCATCTAGTGGAAGGGGCTCACATACTCCCATGACATGCCAATGACTCAGGAGAAATTACAGATGATGTCCATAGGAAATGTCAAGACGGAGCCGGTTCCCTCTATGATCACCTAGAACTACCCTAGATGATTTTGATACTTCTCTTATATGGACTAGTGCCTAGAGGAAGCCTTGCAACATGTCATCCTAGCATGCATGTTTCCCCTTGAAATTCCAATAAGAAGGGTTACCAGAGCCAAGCCCGCCGCGGTGGCCCAAATAGAAGCCCTCAGGCAACATGAATTGCTACCAGTGGCCCCAGCCCCGTATCCTCGCAGAGGCCCTCCACCTCAGGCGTAGCCTCTGGCTCAGCAGCTTCCTCTTCAGAATAAGAGGGTGCCCCGTAGAGTGCACTGCCACTGCCCAAGCGAGGCAACTAGGCTCCACCCCCTCAACAGGCACCTCCAACTCCTCATCAGGGCCATGATCCAACAACCCCCTTCCCAGATAGAAGGAACCAAAACTATTTTTTCAACGAGAATCAGATCCTTGGTTACTTCTATAGCACCTTAGAGCAGTGGATTGTACCCTTTCATGAGTGTAGAAAGTCGGAATAGGTGAATATCACAGATCACACCAACTAATGCCCCGATCATCAGATTATGGGGCACACACTCAAGAAGTTATATGTGATCAAAGACTGGACTCAAGTCCTGGTTGATAATAACACAGTCAGGCTATGCCCTGCCCTAGCACAATTGGCAGGTGTATTCATAAGGCTAGATAGCGAAAGCAATGATGATGGCGAGTGGTAGTAGGTTTCCGACTGTGAGTCACAGATGTATGATGAATACATGGCTCGAGAAATGGTTTTTCATTCCCATGGTATCATTTGGGCATGCCTAAATTAGCCGGATCCTTCAGAATCCATAGACACCACTTTTGCATCATCATCTCAGTCGACCTCTCCTAAGAAGAGCAAGCATCAGTGGAGTAAGGGAAAGAAATACACCCTGCAAAATCCATCGTCATCCCACACTCTTGGTGACTTCATGCCCCCAATGATGGGGATACCTCCCAAAATCCGCCCATTGATAGATGACTCTTCAGGTGATAGTCAAGGTTATGCTTTGGTTAATACCGTGGGGTTGGAAAGCCCCTATATGACTCCCAATGACGGGGAGCACCATTCGAACCTCCTGAACATCCCCAACCAACGCCAATGTAGGCAGAGTCGTGGCCACATGGGTCATCAAGGCACATTAGTTGGCATCTCTAGCCATGTCGTGCATGCCACAGAGAACAGACAGCGGGCCTAGCATAGAACTCAGCATGCACAGCCTCTTCATCTAGTGTCGTTGGGCCCACCTCCACCACCGTTTGATTTATCGGATTAGGCTGAACTACCTTGACCAGGCCGCGACCAGCCTCAACTTGCTATAGGATGATATCAGTGATCCAGTTCTCATCAATTAGCTACTCTTATGGCTTCGACTAGTGAGTAGTGGGATATACCCACCACCAGTCAGCTGCTGGACCTTCCATTAGGGACCGACATGCTTCCTATCATAGTGTGTATTTCTGCAAGTAGAAGTTCATGCATGGTGTAGAAGTATGATGTTATAAAGCATGTTGTTAGAATCCCAGTTAGTCTTTCCACCATTTATGCCCTTCTCTTGTTTCCAGATACGTGTGAGGCCCTCGCTGAGGCTTTGAGAATCCCCCTCCAGTTTGAGACAGAGGTAGTAGATATAGAGGCTTTTAATGCTTAAGTGTTTGATAATGTTGAATGTCAGGCCATAATTTCGTTATCTGGAGAAGACGAAGGCTCTTCCATACAAGGGGACATCCACCCACTATACACAACGTTATAATTTAATTGCGTGGAGATTCTCTAATATCTTGTTGACACTGTATTCAGGATTAACCTTATCCGAACGCGGACACTACGGAAGCTGGGGTTATCTGAAGATGACTTGACTCCCTCTGATTTTAGAATGCAGGGATACGACAGGACTGATAAGTCCCTTGTCGGTACGATCCTTCTTAAGACCCAATTCGGTGGCCTAAATTCCAGTACTTATTTTATGGTAGTCTCCTAGGACACCGCATACAATGCATTTATGGGCAGACCATGGCTCCACCTGCATGAAAGATTCCCCTCGTCGTATCACCAGTGCCTCAAGTACTACCTCAGTGGTTGAGTAGGTTTACTTCAAGGCGATACATCTTCTTTCTCCTCATGTGAAACCCACTACCTAGATGATGAACATTACAGGAACAAGGATAAGTAGATTCAGGCAAGAGATGTTGGGCTTGCCCCGGCCGCAACTGACCCCTAGTAAGGTTTGGAAGACGCCTATGTCTTCCAGATCCATCAATTGGAGGACACAACCCCTAACATGGGACATTGTTTTTTTGTCTCTGGTAAACTAGGTAATCATATTCCCAAGTCCAAGTGATGGTAGAAAATCACCTCATTATCCTACAAAAACTAGGCTCGAGAGATCCCAGAGCCCCATACCCCTATATGATATTGGGATGTCCGCACCATGGTAACAGCAGTACGTCATATGTGTCTATTTCTCTAGGATGGGTTTAACCGGATCATCTGATGAAACACTATTTATTTGATATCATCAATCGTGGCACCTTGGGTTGAAGACCAGATGTGATATGGTTGACTTCCTTCATTGCTATGGTTTTAACAGCACGTGAATCTCCCGATATGCTATACACTGCTGTCCAAGCTGGTACCAGCTTCCCGTCAGGATCTACCCACCCATAGAAAGCATCTCCCACTAGTAATCCATATTCTTATAGTGAAGAAGAGTATTTGGAGGATGCACCCCCAGCCTTTGAAGAAGGCGTCTCTTCTATGGTTGATGAACGATTATAGGTTAACCTCGGTAGCGACGTAGATCCAAGACCCACCTTGATCAGTGAAGCCGTGTCCCTTGATGAGAAGTAGTAGTATATAGATTTCATGAAGAAACATCGTGATTTATTCACCTAGAGTTATGACCAGATTTCAGGACTAGTTCCTTAGGTAGTAGTCCACTATATCGGTCTTCTGGAAAATCATCACGGGTTCATGCATCCTCCAAGAAAGATGCGCCCTTATCATGATGCCATGGTCGAGGCTGAATATGTCAAGATCATCAATGCCCATTTCTTCAAGGAGGTCGGTACCTTATGTGGCTATCCAATATTGTGCTAGTCAGAAAGAATAACTGACAGATCAGAGTCTACATCGACATCCGAGATCTCAATCATCACTGTCTGAAGGATGATTTTCTCCTTCTGGTGACAGAATTGTTGATTGATGCTACGGCTGGGTTCCAAGCCCTATTTTTCAAGGATGGTTACTCTGGATACAACCATATCTGAATAGCCCCTAAGAACAAGGATTCTACAACATTCAGGGCTTCCCAAGGTACTTTCTTTTACCAGGATAAGCCCTTCGGCCTTAATAATGTAGGTTCCACCTATCAATGGGCCATGCACTGCATATTCAAGCCAATCCCCGGGACATTGGGGGAACGCTATGTGAATGATATAGTGGTATAACCTCACTAGTTCCAAGACCATTTACAGGACCTTGTGAAAGTGTTTGGCTTCCTCCATTCCCACCACATAAAGATGAACCCATTGATGTCTGCCTTTACGGTCACCTCTGAGAAGTTTCATGGTTTTGTTGCCAGGTACCTGGGCATCGAGATCGACCCAAATAAGATCAAGGCCATCAGCCAGATGCCTTCTCCAAGAAATATTCAGGAGCTTTGGGGTTTCTAAGGCCACTTAGCCAACATTTTCCTATTCATTGCCAATCTTGCCGGCAAGTGTAATCCATTTTCTCGGCTCATGAAGAAAAGGCTCCGCCTATGAATGGGGTAAATAGTGCCAGACTGCATTCGAGGAAATCAAGAAGTATCTACTCTAGCCTCTGGTCTTGATTCCACCAATCTCTGAAAAAACATATATCATGTATGTGACTACCCTGGAATGATCTATCTGCGCCCTTCTCACCCATACGAACAATGAGGGGGTATAAAAAAGTCACTACTACCTCAGTTGCATGATCCTCGACCTAGAGACTAGATACTCCCCAATTGAAAAGAGATTCCTTGCATAGGTATTCATAGTGTAGAAATTACGACAATACTTGAAACACCAAGAGGAATAGTCGGTGTCTTGGGTGGACCCACTGAAGTACATTCTAAACCGCCCCATATTAATAGTCCGACTAGCACGTTGGGCAGTATTCCTACAGTAGTTCGACATCAGGTATGTCCCTGAGAAATCTATCAAGGGACAGGCATTGGATGATTTTATAACTTCCCATCCAACCTTCATGGACAATTCCCTGGACCTGGATTTTCTTGACGAGGCAATCCTCTCGGTAGATCATGCCATCCCATGTTTGTAGATGCACTTTGATGGTGCCTCTCGAAGCCCCACCAGCAGCAGGCTCAATGATACAAGACTCAACAGATTAGGCCTTGGTATTGTCTTTATTTCCCCGACGTAACTCATTTTTACATACTCATTCTTGTTATCATAAGTATGAACCTACAATGAGGCAGAGTATCAGGCCCACATCACTAGACTCGAGCTGGCCCATGAGATCGATGTCCCCTATTTACAAGTATAATGGGATTCTTAACTAGTAATCATGAAAATCAACGATGACTACTTCAACAGAAATCCAGAGCTCATGCCATTGTTAAAGAGAACCCTCCAGATAATGGCCCAGTTCCCATCTCATCTAGAAGTTACTCATGTCCCTTGATCATAGAACAGTCGAGACGATGCCCTGGCCAGCCTTGCAATATCACATGAAGAACTCGAGAATGGTGATCTGATTATACACATGTCACATCAGTGAGATATTTTCCCATCACCACAGATGATGACGATGGCATACGAGTAATCCATATTACCTTCGGAGCCTCCACGTTAGGATGCTCCTGGTTCCTCAGATGTAGTGGTTGAATCACCCCCCTCGGTCCGAGCACGACAACATTCGATGTCGCACACTGCAGTTCACCCTCGAGAGTGGTCTTAATCTTGAGAAGATCCACTATAGGTGAGGTTTTGTTGGTGTCCTCCTCTAATGCATCCAAGGAGTATAGATTTCTCAAGTAATATTGGATGTTCATGCCAGTTCCTGTGGGGCTCACCAGACTCGGCCGAAGCTATCCCACCAGATCCGGATATTGAGATATTTTCTATCCCTCTAGGATCCAGGACTGCATCGGGTTCACCAAGAGGTGTCACACGTGCCAAATTCATTCTAACTTCATGCATCAGCCACCAGAACCTCTCCACTCCACTATGTACTCTTGGCCATTTGCGGTGTGGGGAGTCGATTTCATTGGGCTATATCCACTGTTGATAGCTTTCCAATGCAGGTTCATCCTGACCACCACATATTTATTTTTAATTGGGAAGTGGTATTTCCTCTCAAGGAGGTCAAGGCCCATTCAATCGTCGACATCATGAGCTCTAATATCATCTACCAGTTTCGAGTCCCTCATGCCATCCTCACCGATAATGGAATCAACTTCCGTGCAGCTATGTTGAAGAAGTTGTACACCATGTACACACCCATTTAAACCATACCTCCCACTACCACACACATGCAAGTGGATAGATCAAGGAGATCAACAGAACCCCCTCTATCATTTTTCTGAAAATGGTTGGTCAAAAGAAGAAGATTTGGCTGGACAAGCTCCCCAATTCCCTATGGGCCTATGAGACGATAGTTCATAATTCCACCCATGTGTCCCCATATTCCCTGGTGTACGGAGCTGAGGTCATCCTTCCCATAAATATCCCGCTAACCTCGTTAGGCACAACAGTCTATGACTAGCAGGCTCCAGATAATGTAGCAGAAATTTGACTGGCTGAATTGGAAGCACATGATGAGAATAGGCTTCGTGCCCTGTACAATCTGGAAAGGCATCAGAATAAGATATCTAGAGCCTTCAAAAAGAAGGTTGGAATCTTCTCTTTCCTATAAGGTAACTTGGTATTGGCCCTCTTGCCGCCAATGATCCTTAGAAGGAAACCACCCAAGTTGGATCCTAAATGGGTAGATCCTTACATAATTTACAGGGTTTTCCCCAATAGAGCATACTCCCTAGTGGCCATGGGTGGTGAGCGTATAACTGCACCCACCAATTCCATGTTCCTCAAGAAATATGTTGCCTGAGCCTACTGGTCCTAATCGACCTTAAAACTGATGGTCCTGCACAACCCTAAATAGCACGATGGTCCAGCATGACCCTAAACAGTCTGGTCCTACATGAATTTAAACTCTGCATCATCCTCTATAACATTAAACTGCATCTTGAGAACTACTTATGGCTTGATCACTGTAGAGACCTGAATCTTGACGTACATTGAGATTACATTACTTTTGCGGAATACTTAGTACATAACAAAAAAACACACACACACAAGGATTGTAATAGTTTAGTGTCTTTGGAAACTCAGAACGTAATCTTCTAATCGTGGTGAATGATCTTCAATATATCCTATAAAGATCTTCCTTTTTTACCTAAAACCTTTATTTATATCCTAGGGAAAAAGAAAACATAAAAGGGTTAGCTCAAATGCTCAGTAAGGGTAAACAAAAGAAAAATCAATCACATCATATTCATAAGAACATAACTTTTGGAAATCTTAACCTGCAAAAGACATCATAATTTCATAACATGGGATAAATCATGGCAGTGAAATGTAATCACAATAATCATACCTTAAAACATGAAACTTTGTGGCATACACACATAATCGTAGAGAATCATTTCTTGTTAGTCAAGACTCATTTCCAAGACTATCTTAGTGGACAAAGTTCCTTTCTGAACCGAGTCACCCTCGTTCCAGTCCTGTTTCACTGAACCGGTATAACCTACCGTTCCAGCCATGTCTATCTCATGAGATATAAAATCATTACCCAATGTATTGGAGGGAGATATAGGTCCCAACCATCTCATAATGATACCATTCTTATGTGTGCCACAAAATCATAAATCATACATCATTGCATAACCCATGTAATACAAATGGGAATCTTAAACATCATTACATCATAAATCAATTCATATAAGATAAAGGAATTCATAAAAATAATTCCATCACAACATGATCAAATCAATGTAATAATAGTGATAAAAACAGAAACCTTTATTATCTTAGATGGAAAATAATTTTGATAAAACACTTGAACTCCATTCTTGAGGAAAATATCCTTTCTTATTCAAAAACATTTTTCCTTTCATAACATGTCATATGACTTTAAAATAAAAGAAGATGATTAAAAATAAACTTGAAAACTTGTAAAGGAAGCTTCTTGGAAATAATGTTTTAAAAATCCATTCATGCCGTAAATGTTAAAAAAAATTCTTTGTACTTTTGTCGGAAAAGTCAAAAAGTACCTCGTACGAAAAATGACAAAAGATTCCTTTCATATCTTTTACTAAAAACTCATCGAAGGGTAAAATTGGATTTAAAAAATTGTAGGTGAATGGAAATAATATTACATATTGAGGAAACATGGATGTGGATGATAAAATACACCCCTGTAAATACCAAAGTATAAACAATCTCGGATAAAAATGAGATTGTGAAATTTCTCTTACCTTAGGTCCGACTTGCTCTGTACGTGTCCGAACCTCCTCTTTTTGACGCGCCTTCACTTAACCTCCACTTAATGAACTAAGGATGGTATTTGAAGAAGACCAGGACCTCTAGGATGATACTAGGGAAGTGGAGAAGAGATTTTTTCAGGGTTTGGCCGAGCTTGAATGCTCAAATTGGTGTGAGGACGAGAGGGAGGAGAGGGGCATCATAGGAAAATCTCAAAATATTATTTTATTTTAAGGTAAAATTCGGTTTATAATGGTTCCAAATGGTCTTATTTAGAAGATAAAGTAGGGATGGGTCGAAATCCTCTCATCCAATAGGATTTAGACAAGTTTAGGTTATTATGTTAACCTTATCAATTAGATTTAACTCTAAGTTAAATAATTTAACTTTTACCGTGTCTTTTTGTTTTCTTAAACTATATGGTTAATAAACATACTATATCAAGCCAAAAGAACACCAAGTTGTTTATTATTAATATATCTATCCTTATCTAAGTCATTTGGCTGAACCATAGATTTTTAGGAATTAAATAACAATTAATAATATAATATTTGTTTTAAAAACTAATTTATGTCAATTTTGACACTATTTGGTACATGATGTTTATGAAATTTCTCACAGAATGATAAGTTCGAACCAAGTTACTTAAATCACCAATAACATGTCATTTTAACCTAGAAAATTAGTGTAAGTCATAAAAAGTCTCAAATTACATTTATTTGGGCATTTATAACATCAATTATGTTAATTTTTCATAAAATGGTAATTACTGTATCATTGTTGTGTCATAAATAAATTAAATTATTTAAAGTCTAAAAATTAAAAATAAATTACCATTATGTAGTAAATCTTTTTGTCTTTCTAATTAATATTTATAGTCGAATTTATCTTATGTATAACCCCATATTAAAAATGTTTTAGTAAATAAAGTTTGATTTTAACTCTTTTAACTCTTCTTTGAATTAAATAATAATAAATGTCCTAATCTAATCCAAGTGGGCCTAAATGATAATATTTTACACTTAAGGTTGTTTTTGGGAGAGATACACTTGTCCAATAGGATTAGGACATGTGTTAGGGTAATATTAATATCATTTTTACCCTTAATTACCCTATTTAATTTTAACCGTGGTAAAAAAAGTAAAAAGTTACTATTCACCAAAAAATATTTTCATCTCATTGAACCACATTTTACTTACTGACATCAACCGTGTTTCTCGGATTTTTGAAATTCCATTCACAGGAGAGGTAAAATTAAGATTTATGAAAAAAAATTATTTTTTTAACTTCCACTTAGTAGTTTCACTATTCATCAAAAATTGAAGTTTTTCAGAAAAATGCCAAAATTTCACTCTAAGATATAATTGATATTCCAAATTAAAAAATGATTTCTATTTTACAAAATTCCCAACATATGAGTTGCATTAATTAATTTTATAATTAATTTCCGTTGTCACAACAAATAGCGTGTCTTTAAGAGATAATAAATATCAAAATATTAACACTTGTTTATGTCTGGTGTAAATGTGAAATTACATCCAATGACCAACATTGTATTGAATTGTAAAAATATATTCTAAATATACTTTAAAACGACTCAAATTAATAATTTATCACTATTAATTATTTTGATTAAAAAATTTGTTTTTAATTAAAATTTAGTAATTTTCATAATTCATCAGAATATGAAAGTTATCCGAAAAGTACCAAAATTTCACCTTAGGCTAAATTCGATACTTCGAATCCAAAAATGAAGTCCATTTTGAGAGCTAAAATTTCTAAACTTTTAAAATGTTGTTATTACTATTTATAACGGCTAGTTATAATAATATTTTAATAGCATATCGTTGTTTAGTGAAACTCGGTATTGCGTACTACACACGCTATCGAGGAAGGTCGCGATTGCGTGCAATTCAAGTCATGGATGTGTGTCGTGCAAGCTCCTTTTGGTGTAGCGTACAACACAAGGCATTAATAAAATTAAAAAATAATATTTTTCATAAAATCTCGGGCTGTTACAATCACCATCAACATGGCATACATTAGAATGCTCAGACGCCTCGTCTTGAGATAGGCCCCAAACTCTTCCCTTTGATTATCCCCTATGTATAGTTCTCTCGGAGGATCGTTGTAGGATATTGTGTAAGTTTCGTTAGCCCCACTCATGCCAAAATTATAACGGTCACACCAAGTTCCCACACCCCATTATTCTATCCTCCAACATCTTCACAACATGATGGTAAACTACATCACCTTCAAGAACTACATACGGATTGATTCCCATCCTCATGGGATACAATGGAATGCCAAAACATTTCGTCGGTTTTCCAAGAAAAAATGATATAATATTTCCCTTGGGTCATGGAATATGGTGGGGTGAAAGAATTTTTTCCCAATTCACGCCAAGCTCATCTGGATCCGACCATATGTAACCCTCCCAGGAGATGTTTTCTTCTTTCATAAATGGGTACAACTATGCTTCACCCAATCCTTTGATTGGGAATCAATCATCTTTACTACCCAGAAGGGCCCTTGAATGGAATGGATTCTAGGACTAAGGGTTATCCGAATGCATCAGGCCAGCTCCCTCATGGATGTTGAGCAACAAGCCGATACAAGTCCCACATTGTGAATATGGTCAGCGGTCAATGCTCATTTGTTGATCCCAGTCTAGGTCACTCTAGGGATATTGTGTTTCAAACAGGGTCAAATTCTATCATGTGTTGTTAGAACCACCCCAAGATGTCCCAAACATTGAGTTTAGTGGTTCATTCTGCCTCGTTTTATTTCCAAGCGACGAACTCCCTTCGGGCAATGCTAGTTACGGGATTGTATGGTGTGGTAAGGGATTATGTCCTCATTCCACTCAGGTTACTCACCGCACCATACACCTCCTTTATGTGGGGTATCATAACCACATTCATCGCCACTACAATACATTAAACTGCAAATTGACTGGGCCTTCCCATCCGAAGCTCGACCTCAGGCCCCCGACCTTTTCTGGCCCCATGGCCCTTTCTAGCCCCTAGCCCAAGTTCTCATTTAGGTTTGTGTGGGGTGGAGTGTTCTTATGTACCCATTCACATCATGCTATTTCCCCATGCTACATATATCCCCTTAAGTCATTCTTTCCTTTATTTGTCGTCCATACCGCGAGCATCGGCCCTATCGTGCTTCGTGTGCCCAGTTTTGGGCCCCCGGCCAAGGTTCTCTCTTATGTGATTGTACGATGTTGTATGAGATTATGTCCTCATTCATGTCTGGTTACTTGTCGTGTCGTACACATCCCTAGATGAGATACCTTATCCTCTATTCGTCCTCACTACAAGATGTTAAACTGCAAACTGGTCGGGCCTTTCTGACTGAGGCCTATCCTCAAGCCCCTAGTCTTTTCCAGCCCTTTTGCCTTCTCAGGCCCCAGTCCATGTTCTTATATAGAATTGTACGGTGTGGTATGGGATTATGTCCTCATTCATTCCAGGTTATTCACCCTGACGTACACCCCCCTTGTTTGGGGTATCTTAACCCTCCCTTCATCCTCACTCCAGAACTATGAATGACTTGATTTCCATCCTCATGGGATACATAGGACTGCCAAAGCATCTCATCATCGGGTCTAACCCCATCTTGGCCCCTTAGCATGCATTCCCCCAGGGAGATGAATGTATGGTGTGGTATAGGATTATTATCTCACTCACGTTGGGTGTTGAAATGACCATGCCATTTACCTCCTCCTCCTGAGAGTTTTCCACCCCCTTATACTATGCTCATCATTTCAAATCAGATGCTTTCAAGATGAGCCCCCCAACCATCTTCAGCAATTCTCCGATGTCCCTATGGGTACTATGGTTTAGTACCTAGAATGTTGGACTCTACTCGGACATGATTTCACCCATTTTTCTTGCTTCGTGTCCTCCCTCATAAGGGATTCCATCACCTTTCACATCCAAATGGACCCCTTAATGTCATGGATGTTTTGCCCAAGGGCCCTCCTTCCATTACGAGCCAACGTCCTCAAGGGTTCTGCACAAAAAATTGATACATGTCCCACGTTATGAATTTGGTCAGTGGTCGATGCTCATTTGTTTTCCTCATTTTAGGATAACGTGACATGGATGATGTGTTTAGAATATGTTCAATAGTTATCCTCTATCATCACGCCAACCCCATTAAGCCCAAAATATCAGTTACATGATTCACGTCATTCTCCACCTCATCATGTCCATGTAGAACAACGAAACTATTGGTACTATTCCTCAATGGACATTCGCACGTTGGATGTATCTCACGTATTTTTAGTACCTTATACTCCCTTGTTTCCTACACCGAGTTCGATTCAATTAGGCTTAGGGATTGTGTTATGGTATGCCATTACTTGGGATAGTCCCTTCTCCATGGTCTATGTTCTAAGACATTAAAGTAAGATATTTTCATATTTCCTCTTTTTGAGAACTATGTATAGCTTGATTCCCATCCTCATGGGATACGTAGGACCACCCAGACATCTCCTCTTCAGGTCCACCTCAATTGGGAGTTTGTTTCTCCTACCCATTACCCTCATACATATATTTTGGCCACTTGGCCCGAGGTTTATTTTGCGGAATCACATACGGTGTTATGTTAGTGCCATGCGATGTTAAAATGAATGACTGGTCCCATCACATGACCCTAAATAGTGACATTATCATACTTGTTGCACAATGAAAATCATCATTGCATCATGATGTCCTCACTCAAGGGGACACCATGTTTGGTATCAGTCACATGCCATACCTTTGGTTAATGCCCGCATACGGCTTGACTCTTGTGGTGATGCTGAGACTTGATATTCTAGGCCTATGCCATCACAAAAAAACCATTTTCCTTAATAGTCAAATGAGATTTATCAAATACCACTTATTTTGGGGCGAGGGACACACCCACACACCCCTTTTATACCTAGAACTGGTGCATTTCCATGAAATATCATAGAACTATGTACAACATTATCCCTATCCTCATGGGGTATGTAGGAACGTCAGTGCACCTTGCCACGGGCAAAGATTAACTCTCATTTCCAGTCCCTTGACCTAAAACCTTCCTAGTGATCACTTGGTGGTCAGAACCCTAGGTTCACATTCACGTCAGGTATTATAATTACCCCACCATGTGACTCCCGTGTTTCCTACCATCCATGGATCATGCTCTATGACTATAAACTAAGACCACTCGGCGTCCTTTCCGCAAGACGTTAAACTGCACCACACATTTTAATAATTGTGTATGGATTGATTCGCAACCTCATGGGATATGTAGATACACCCATGAATTTCACCTCGAGTCCAGCCCCAGGAATAATAAATCTTATTCCTTCTTATTTCCGGACCCCGGCCTGACACATTGTCGGGAACCATGTAACTTCAACTTTGCCCTGAATAAGTTCGGGATGCCCCATGATGACACTGGGAAGCGAATTCTCCCTCACTAGAGAGGTCCTATCCAAAAGTAGGAATGATCCCTGGTCAAACTGATGTTCCCATCTAATGTGATTCCACTATTACATCATAATTTCAAGAGTGTTAGATCCTGTTCGAACAAACCAACACTCCACATTCCACGCTTTTCATGCCCCTTATTCAGACCCTCGTCCTCTTTCATATCTATGAGAACCCCCTAACGTTATGGATGGTCAGCCAATTGATCGCCTATTGTCCTGGTCCAACGTTCTGAAAGGCTAATGGATGACATTTTGAGTCAGGCCACGTGTTTCGAACATGGTCAGTGGTCGGACCTTATTTTCCACCCACATTCTAGGATAACACAATAAGGATATAGTGTTTTGAATGTGGTCAACAATTATTCCTTATTATTAATCCGTCCCCACAGTGTTTTGAATCCTAGGTATCATGATTCACATATTCTATTACCATCTATTCAAATTGATTCTAGCACCCTTGGCATTACCCTGTTTGTGCACAAGAGCACACTCGAAAAAATGGTAATTCAGCTATTTCGAGAGATTAATCCTCTAGTCTGGTCTCTCCCATTTCATCCCGAAAATCTAGGCCGGTTGTTCAATCCCTAGATTCATGAAGATTGGTTGACTCACCTATGTTCTAATTGATGTAATGGACCGTAGATGAATGTATTAAACCAAAAAAGCAAGCAAACGAGTTTCCATACACCCCTCCATAAATGCAGTTCAGAACAAGATGTAGTAAGGAGAAATGAGTTAATGAGTTTGGCCAAAATAGGGCCCTTAAGGATCATCTTCGTAGATGGATCACTGCAGCACTGCTACCCTTTGGCTGATGGCCTCCAGGATTCCTTCCCGCCCCCTGAGGACTCTCTCTTCATCAGCGAAAGCAGAGTGCAGTCCACTAACCCTAGCTCGTGCTTCCACTTGGTCGGGTTGGAGTTCAGTCATCTGGTGATCCACCTCTGATAGTTTCTCTTGGGAATCTACTAGCTGGTCCCTTAACTACTCCATGAGCTTGGAACTATTTAGAATTAATTTCTTCTTTTCCTTCACCTGTTTTTCAAGTTGTCGGACCTCTTGTTCTACTTGGATGAACGCGTGGTTACTCCCAGACCCCTCCCAACACAGGGAAACATCGGAGTGTTGGCATCTCTCACGCAGTTTCTTGGCCATGTAGTCATGGACCATCGAATGAAGGTGCAAATAATCCACCCCTCTAGAATAGAGAAATTGCAGCAAGGTTTGGAGTGATCCCATCTGTTTCATACATTCTGTCTGGGGCTGACCGAGAAAACACATTATGTACTTCCACCCTTTGAGTCGCATCATTCGGCTCTCCTTGGATACCTCTGAGTCAGAATCATCTATCTCCTCGGGGTCTGCAGGAAAATAGTCGGGGATGGCAACAAATAGACCAAAGACAAGGTATTCATCAAGCACCCCTCCCAAGGGGTTGGGCACTTCAACACCTGGGTGACCATCCCCTCTTGCCTCATTCTCAGTAGCTCACTTATTGACTTCCGGCCATTCCCCTACATGAGTACCGCTGATGTCCACTACTCTCTGGTCATTGTTTGTTGGGTCCAGCTCAATTTGAGAAGTCTTCCCTGAATGGGATGACACGTTTGCAGTTGAATCAATTGCGGACAACCCGGGGGTAGCCCGATGAGACACTAAGGCTGTGATTACTGTATAAACAAGGAACACCCTAATCAATTGAGCTATCCAATAGTGATTAAACGATGTTGAAGTAATGAACTTACAAGAGCCCAAATCATTAGTCTCTGGTGTTCTATCCACTAAGGGAGCTGCCATTATGGTAGATCCCAAAGCACTCGTCAGCTAAATAATAGGCATCAGCTCCCCATCTTGTTCTAATGGCACCAGATCCCCTTTGAATGGATACTATTGGTCGGTGCCCATATGCTCCTGAACTGGATAAGGTGTTCTAATTGAGGGCTAAAAAACAGGATGATGGGAAAGGACAGATAAGGGTTGAGACGTACCTGAAGCAGCTCAGTTATATCCACATCAAAGGTGATGATCTCGCCACTCTCCCAGAGACTCCCACGGTGGGACTCCCCTTGAGACACTAAACCTACATGATCCCTTTCTCCTTCACCCCCTCCTTCACCTCCTCCTTCATCATACTCTTCTATATCAGTGACTTCCACCACATTATCGATGTCATAATCCTCATACGGCATCTTTTCGTGAATCATGCTCTTGGACAAGCATAACTTTCACCAAGAAAGATAGCTCCTCATGCCGACCTCATTGGCGTGCATATAAATCCATGGCCGTTAGATATGCATGCTGATGATGAATATTCACCCTATCGACAACCTGAATGAGTTTGACCTCCGGCAGCTGCATTCCGTCTCACAATATCTTTT
Source organism: Viscum album (assembly GCA_963277665.1). Lineage (NCBI taxonomy): Eukaryota > Viridiplantae > Streptophyta > Magnoliopsida > Santalales > Viscaceae > Viscum > Viscum album. The sequence goes on from OY728140.1 coordinate 1,767,804,589, forward strand.
TCCAAAGAGCATCAGTACTCATCGACTGTCGCAAGGTCATCCAGGCTGACCACAGAGATGAGAGGATTGTGTCATAAGAAGTTTGAAGAAGATACGTTATCTGCTTCCCGAAAAGTTCCCTAGAAACAACACAATATCTTCTCCCCTTGGCGATGAGGGCATGACCATGCCATGCGACGTTCCCGCCGCTGAAGTCCCGACCAGTGTGGTCTCAGTAGCCCGATGAGCTTCCGATATTTGTTCCCTAATAGTACCCGATATGTTCTCCCACCACCCAGGCTCTACACTAGATACCTTGAGTTTCCGAAATCCCTTATAAAAAATCCCCTCAGGGTATTCTATGGCCCAATGCTTGGAATATTCGGTTGAGAGGCCAACATCTACTCTGGTGGGTGGAAAGGTGATAATGTCACCAGAGACCTGGGCTATGAACATTAGCCACATTTGGAGAAGAACATAGGGGTTTCTCTCTTCTTGAACATTTGTGTGCACCTTCTTCAGCATCTGCTGAAGGAATCCTAACTACCTGGAATATCTGGATAGCCCATAGGGCTCAAAGAAGAGCTTCCCATCAATCCGGGCCACGAGAACCCGACCTCTAATGCTCTGGTTGTATTATGTTTGGTCCAGTGAGCCTTGCCTGGTATCTATCATCAGGCCTGTCAGGCTGGGGAATGGGATGAATGTTTTGTTGGAAGGATTTCCAATCATGATATTTACTCCCCCCTCATTAAGCGTCAACGACATGACCCCGACGATGTTCATCCGGGAAGGTCACAGACCATTACCAGGAGGATAAATGTTGTTCGTAAAGGTGTAACCACTACAATGAGCCGCAACCACCCCATAAAATATCTATAATGGGCCAAAGATCCTCCTTAGTGACCCCTCTTAAAATTCATCCCAAAATTGCGTATATATGGGCCAACATGGGGACTCCCAGATTGAACCTTTGATTAGTGGCCATGATGTCGTCCATCTCCAGGGTCGCTGGGCGAACTCCCATCCTTGCGTCCCTCACCAGCAAGAGCCTCCCACTTAGAAATGTGGCAAGGAATCTAGCGTATCAGACATTTGGGTCATGTGTCTCATTTATGATTAAGCCCCATGACTGATAATCCCTCACCTTCAGGATCCTCCAGTATGGTCCATTATTGCTCTTTCGTGCTACGGTCGGACACTGTATCCCTCAACCCGACATCTTGATGTCCAGATCTCATTTCATAAACAAGATGAACCATTTATTGCAAGTAATTTCCCTCAGAAAACCGTTGACCCCATGACTCTCCTTAGTCATCTCCAACAAGTTCCATGTCAGCAAAGGGGTTCGTGATCCGTCCCCCTAGGTGTTCCTTGTCAGGGGGAATTAATCGTATTGGTGCCCATACAAAGGGATACCCCCGATGCAATGGATGTCCCACAGGCTGAAACAAACTTACCCATAATGTAGATAGAAGGTATTGGTGTCGAGGGACCATCAGATAAACATCTTTGGCCCAAGATCAGGCTGGCGATAGAAATGAAACTGCGACGTCCACACCGCCTCGAAAAACCGATGTGTCGTAGTTCGTCCCCAAACTGGTTGCATGTCTGGAGAACCTAATATGATCGGGCCCATTAACTGGTGAAATTGCCTCAAAAATATAGATCCCAGTCCTAATGACATCCTTTGGTCACATCCTTAACACTCGGATGGAAGGTGCTTGTGTAAAGGGCTGGAAAACCCTCCGTAATAGGGTCACTCCATGAGATGGTCCTGAACCTGGGATTCAGGACCTAAATGTCCAGGTGTCTAGTTTCTCTAGTAGGATGGCCATTTTAGGTGATGTTATACTTGGGAAGGTTATCCTCGTGGGACACCCCTGACCGCAGCGTGTAGCCCTCAAACCATGGCACATGTACCTCCTCCATGATTCTGAAGTCCCATGGGCGACAGGTTGGAAGATAGTGCATACTCCTTCTGCACTGGGGTCAACATGTTGAAGAAAGTATAGTTGGTGGATACGATCGTTCAGGTGCCATAATCCTTAGAATTGGTGACCATCTCAGCCCTTCGAGTAGTGGAGGCCGCTTCCCTCTCAATGTCAGCCGATTGGTGTCTATCTCTTATCGACAAGGTTTTCAGGAGTCTGCGCGAGAAAAATAGGCGCTGACTCGAAAAACCATAAACCAGCAAAAAATGTCATGGCTGGCATAGAACGTCCGCTACTGGCATGAAAAATCGGAAGTCGGTGGGGAAAAATCTCAAGATAGCATGTAAACAGATGACTAATCACGGCGAATTACGCGCAACCAAAGCATTTTTCGCGCAGGTTGAGGAAATTATTTCACACATGATAGCTCCAGGATTATCATGCGATAAAATCAGTATGTAATGGGGGACCCATGGGGACTTTTATAGGAGTGATGAGTGGTTTCAATGTGTGCGTGAAAAGAGGATTGCATGCTCCAGACCAGTTTTTTCGAGCTGCATCGGTTTTAAGCATGCACCGACCCCCGGGAGTCTTGTATCTCAACGTTTCCCTTAGAATCCAACCATTGCATCCCCTCACCAATTTGATTATGATGGGTGGGTATTTGTAGATGCCTAAAAATGAACAAAAACTAAGGAAGGTTTGGGAACACCAAAGCAAATCCATATTTGCAGCCAGAGATCCATTTTGGGGGGCTCGTAGGGGAGGCGCGAAAAAATACTGAGGTGTGCAAAAAAAATATGTCCTTCATGAAAAAATCGTGGATTCACAAGATTTTTTCTGGTGAGCGCAGAAATTTTTCATGCCATCACTCCATGTGGTTGATCTACATGATACCGACATCGGGTGCACAATATTTCACGCTGACATGTTTTTCACGTGGCCCCAAGATCCCAAGAACCTATTAATAGAATGCCACCCCTTTGACTTCAGCCCAAGGGAACTGAATCTTATTCCCTATGAGAAATTTCTCTCCCGTATGCTAAAAAAGATGGCTCTCAAGTACTGAATTTTTCACGCCTGGTCACCCAGGTGTCCGCTATTGCGCGATATCCCTAGATCTTGGTCCTTGTACAAATCCCATCAACTCCCATCCCCCACACACAATTCCTTCAAATTGCGTGCAATCCTCTCATTCACATGAAAAACCTTCCAAAATTGAATGCCCTCTATTACACTACTAGACCGTCCCTTTGGCGCCTGAACCCAATTTGTGCTCTCGACCAGCCTTTTTCGCACACGCCACTGAATTTTGTGGATGGACCGACTTTTTTTGTGCACGCTGCTGAATTTCATGCCACCCCATCCAATTTCACGCCAACATGGTCTTTTTTGCGTAAGCACCTAAATTGCACGCCGACCCGAACTTTTTCACACAGTAGTCCCTTTTGCAGACAAGACTCTTCCCTTTTGCACCTGTGATGTCCCTCTTCCTGGCATCATTTTCGGGTTCCTCCCATGCCCAAATCATATTCTCCATATACTCATTTTTTATGCAACCTCTTAGGTTTGGATGAAGTAACTTCAATGTTCCCTGGATGATACCACTTGTTGCATTGATTCTCCTCATGCTTCTTCACATAGGCACGCTAATAGCTATTACTACTTTGCATATCCACACTAATGTGGACCCCCTGATGGTTCTCTCCATGACACCCACTATCCATGGCTTTGTTTCCCCCTCTAAGCACCAAGGAGAAGAGGGTACTAGTTATGTATGTCCTAGGGGTGTAGAGAAAGCCAACCTCATCTGAGTTGCATGACATTAAACTGCCATGTACCATCTCCCTCAGCATATGATGTTAAACTGTGACGTCACCTCATGCCTCACATGCGTGGTGGCCCCACTTTGGACATTCTGCAGGCCCACTGGTCTTTATGATGATGAGATTTTCCCTCACATGGGATCATATCCTCATTATCAGAGTGGCGTTTGTCCGTGAGTAAATGGTGACCCTCTCGGTGTAAGCACCTAGATTCTCTAGCAGGATATAGCATCTATGCTCCTCCTTTCTTCTTCAGGCCCAACGACCAGTGGGAATGGACACCAGACCCCTCCTTTCTTCGGTACAAAATCCCTCTCCCACTGGGCTTTTTCGTCCTTGGGCCCCCATCCAAGAGTATGTCCCAATATTTCCTCTTTGGGTTGCGAACCATGTGTAAGCCCATGTTTCCGCTTTGGGTTTCTTACCACGTGTAATCCCCACTCCACATCCCACGAACGCACCTTTCATGATGTGGTCATCACGTCTTTGTTGTCTCCTGTTTTCCTACTGAACATGACTCACATGGGCTTAGAGAAATCACCGACCCTGACACCTACCTTGGCCATCCTTGAGTATATACCCCACAACCACCGGAACTACGAGGTCTTTGATTCTTGCCAAGGTAGGGTACGTAGGAAGCCTCTAGGAGGTTCATGCCCACCACCAATGGGACCCCATGTCCTCTTTCACTTTGGTTCAACGATGCCACTACATGAACTACGAGGTCTTTGATCTTTGACATGGCAAGGTACAAAGGAATCCCTACTAAGGTTCAAGCCCCACACCCAATTGGTAGTTTCTACCATCTTCATGTTAGTTCCCAACCACCCAATCTATGAGGACTTTGATCCATTATATGTAAAGGTACATAGGATGCCTCCCAGAGGCTTAAGCTCACCATCCACCTGGACCCAATTTCATTATTCACGTCTGTTCTCCGACTCCTCCCCCATAATTGAACTATGAGATCTTTGATCTTTTCCAGGGTAGGGTATGTAGGAAGACTCCCTAAGGTTCATGCCCAACACCCAGTAGTTCCGACACCATTCACATCAGTTCATCCCTATCAATAATGATGTTAAACTATGGACCACACCCATAGGTAAGTCGTTGTAACCCCATCCAGCAGTAAGAAGTCGTGACCTTGTTCAGTGGTAAGCCGTTGACGTCACTAAACAACAGTAAGTTGTTGAAACCCTCATCAGGGAAATCTACCATCAAATAAACTAAGTGGGCTTTGATTACCTACCACATGGATACGTAGGAGGCCATTTCGAGGATCAAGACCAAACCCGTCATCATCCCCATGGCGGTTCCATCCCATTCACCACCCCCTCACAAAACCTTCCATCATCCATCCAGATTCTTAATCGTGCTACCACATCCTGATGGGGTCATGCCACCCCATTCCATATTATATCTAACAGTATTCGGGATGCCACCCACACGATGGACCCAATATGGGTGTTCCCTATAGGAGTACTCCATCTGATCCACTCTAGTCAGTGTTCTGAGGAGCCTGATCCATTTCCGCTGGATGTTAAACTCGTGGCATACCCCGTGTTAAACATGAGAAACTAAGGAAAACATTAGATACATTCCCATGGCATATGATTCCCCACATTCGATGTGGGATGCCTCAGGCTCCCGCGCCCTCCAGAATCCCTATAATAAGGGAACAATGAATGACATTCCAATACCCCAGTGTCCAGATATGCCAGTGATACCCAACACGACTATTACCCTAATAGAAGGTTTCTGCCCTGACCGAACCCGTTGGAAGGCCCTAACAGAAGTAGTGTAATTAACTGGCATCCATGAAGATATGGTGCCAGGAATAGTTTCAAGACCAACGTCCTATGTCTATAAGGGAGTCCTGGACTAGGTGATGAGTTCCGAGGAGAAATCCATGGAAGAAAGAACCAACATCCAATTATCCTATTTTGATCATGGAGAAAACGTCCCTAAACAAGGAACAGATGCCTCCTGCCTTTGGAAAGTGGGAATCCAGGGGAAACAACTATGCGTCCTCCACATACGGATGTGTGCACCACTACGAAAGCGTCTAAAACATGATAAAATCTAGACCATAGGGTTTCTACCATAGACCATAACTCAACACCTTCTAGTGAACCAACCTCTTGAAAACTCACCACATACCATTCCCAGAACCTATTAACCTAGGGTGAGACCACATCTCAACCCAACCTCCACACCACATCTATCCTCAATAAGAACATTTCTCTTAAAAATTTCATCCCATATCAAAATACCACAAACTCTATAGGGATAACCTACCAAAGAAGGGCTATGATTGAGCCCAATATCCATGGTGAAATTATGCCCTAATTGGATTTATCTATAAATAACAGACTATGGGGAACCATGGAATTTAAACATTCCTAGGTCATATCACTTATTTAACATTAACAAACATACATTATTAGATCATGACCCACACTAAAGTTCTTCTAATTTCACATCACATAACTACCAACAAAACACAATCTATTAGAGAAAACTTTCATTTATTCCAATAACACAAAATTTATCTCAACCACAACCAATAAATATGAATTTAAAATAGAGAATTTTAGTGGTAATAGAAAGTAGTAAAGAAAGTTTACTGAACACTACCTCATTATCTAGAAGAATTCTAGAACAATATTCACAAAATAATTCAATATATTATTTCACAATGGGAAATTCTTCATTTTTTTCCTTAATTTGACAATTTTTTAGAATGATGTACTTCATTACATTATGTCAACACCCACCCTATTGAGGAATTTTCCAAAGGTGGTTCTATATCATCCTTATATTTTTATAGGAGAAAAAAATGGTTTAGAAAATTGAATTATATATCATTTTTTATACATTTGGTGTTATATCAATATAACAAGAGGAAATTAATTCATTTTTTATCAACAAATTCCACTAATGTATCAGTTATTATATTATCTAGTAGAATCTCCAAAAAAAATCTAACATTAGAAAGGTCAAACAATTCGGATTCAGTGGTCGTAAAACTAGGTTTATTTCCAATATATCTACATTATCTTATTGGGATTCTTATTCAAAAATTCTGGAGACATGGATAAAATAATGGAATTCATTGAACAATAATTAAATAATACTGTTTTCCATTTATGATTGAATCAGTTTTTTAACAAATAAGAAATTATTTTCATAAACCACCTTAGTAATGGGGATGGGCTAACATCTCTATTTCTCCCTCATATTTGGTGGTTGGGGACCCTGATTTGACTTAGTAAACTTAGATTTATTAAACAATCTTTCATAGTTCTCCAAATCATTAATGTGAAAGCAATGTACTGTGGGTTGTGAATTTAATGGTTCCTTCTATTCCTATAACATATTATTTATCTTAATTATGTCTCATAAATCTAAATGAACATTCTATGCATCAATCTATTATATAAATTATGTTATTATTATTTTGGGGGAATGCACATGATGCTTCAAAAAATAAATATCTTGTGGGTTGTTGGATATTCATTCTTCCTTTTACATATTAATGTACATTTTTATACACCATCATTACCTTATTATCTCCATATACATGTTAACATTATACAATATTTGTGTTTATATTGAGAGAACATCAATCTATGTATTCATAAATCCAAATTTCTTAGATAGATAAACAATTATTTAGAATTGTTTAATCCCACTATTGAATATATCTAGATTTATATGTATTATTAAGACACAACATGAGGAATGCCTATAAATACATTTCATTTTTTTTATCATACGCCTGGAAAAATTCACATCCCATTTTCCTTAAGATATTGAAACTCTCTCTATGTCTATTTTTAATAGTTTGAGGGAAATAAATGTTAAATTATATATTCATAATTATTTAACACTTCATTACTTCCATAAAAACATTTTTCTTCATATTCTTATAATTGTATAAATTGAATCATCATACCTATCTAAATTATTAAGTTCTAATGTAACATTATCCTTCTATAAAAGTGGATAATACAAAAGTTTAATTCAATTGAGTTTACCCACTATTCTATAACAAGTGTTTCATAAGATCAACTAAATATTGGTGGTAATTATTACATAATAAATATGATGGGTTGTTGTTCCTACATGGTAAAAGGTAGGCATTAGACATGGTGTATGTTATTTTTCAAAGTTTGAAATGGAATGGTAAGTAACCCAAGATGTTTTTAGCCCCACCTCACACTACATCATGAAATTTATTTAAATAATCATGACATTTTCTCTCACATGGTTTGTTTGTCTATTTTATTTGGGTTCCTACCATTATAGAAAATATAAAATGATTAAATACGACATAAGTCCATAATGTTTGAATAAATATTCTATTCTCATGTGAATATAAATTCAAATGCCATCTCATATTGGATTAAATAAATTACAAATGGATTTTCTCCAAAATAAACTTCTCGGATAATATATTAAATCTTTAAAATAAATATGGGTAATAAATATTTTTATATATCATTAATATTGGGTTATAAAGATAATGGGTATCTATCTAAGAATACACTCTGGGAATGAAGAACAAGTTGTGTAATAATGACCATTAATCATAGTCGTGGTATATATTAGGTTAATACCCGTCCACCAATTTTAATGTTTATTACCCATGGATAAATATGTTATAGAAGCTCATACACTTATAGAATCCATAAGTTGATTCCTTTTACTGTAGAATACATAATCCTTTCATTACCAAAATTTGTTTGTCTTCCATTACTGAAAATTATTCATCAGGTTTTCACAAATGTTTTCTAGACCGAATTCACAAATTTACTAAAACCTAATCTGATAAAAATTATAGTGAAACTAAATTTTAATACATGATTATTAAATCATATTTTATGAAAAATAACATAACATTAAAATATTCCCGAATTGGTAGGTTTATTGTTGATATAAAATTGGGTTCATATATCCCATGTACATAAGAAAAGACAGAAAAAATATGTCAATCCATCATCATAGTCCACATAATACCACTCATATTATCCTTATTACCTAATAATATACATCCAAGAATCTAGTGTTCTAAGAACGTAGTATATAAATGAATAACAGAGAAGGAATAGGACACATGAATCAATAGTATATGGGAGATCATAATAATAATCATAAAATCAAAAACACGGGATCATAATTATAAAAATTATAAAATAATTTTAAAATTTCATGGAATGCCGAATATGAATAATAATAATACATCCTATTATAGTGGTCAAAAACCTTTCACATTTGTGAAAAAATCTATCATAATTTTCACTCATTGCACATATACATAAATAGTTACCTCATATTTGGGATTCAATATGGAATCATGTTCAAAAGATAATACACCAAATCAAAGGATATATATCACATTAGAAATACATTAGTGGGATTTATTGTTATACTTCCACCCATCACATCATAAAATGTTCATAATAATGCATGTTGTATGGAAAAGAAACGTATAAAAATCATTCTTTACAAATAAACCAATAGATAAAAATATTTTTTTTAAAATATGTGGAAAAGAATACTTAAATTTATAACATAAATGGGTTCGAAATGAATAATATAGATCATATTTTGGCATAAATGATTATTATTCATTATGGGATAAGAAACGATTCAAGTGGGATTGGTAGGAATTGTTTTTATAAAATTATGTATTTTAGAAAAACATGATTGTTCACTGGAACTTATATTAAAAACTAAGAAACATTTATCAAACTGATACGAAAATGAAAGGAATTGTGAAAGTAATATTTTTATTAAATTAATATAAAATATATAATAAAAATATATAGAAAGAGGAGAGAACCCAAAAGAAAGAGTTAGGCTGAAGAATTCCCCTTTTCTTAGATACGAATTTATTTCATCATTTTATGACACTGATACAAACACCGACATTTATTAAAACATGAAAAAGTTACATAACTATATTAATTCTTTTCACTCTTGACCGAATATATTCATTGGATTTTATAAATAAATTTAACTGGTTAATGGGGTATGGTTTTAATAGTATGTTTTCTTTCATATTATCTCCTATTATCTCAATTTTTTGGTTTTTATTTTTAAAATTTATACATTGATAAAATTAACTCCACAATATTAGTAATATTTATATATAATAAGTTATTTTCTATAAATAATTTTTTATATGCATTCATAATTTTTGGGAAATGAATATTGTTTTCAATATCCTCATGGGTGGCTAACAAACTACTAATTGCACATTATAAAAAGATAAGGCTTGAGATATATAATATATGATTATATAGTAAATAATTTTTTTATGATACTAAAATTATTACGATGATGTCAATGTTATATTTTATTTTTTCAGAAGGCCTAGATTATACAATAAAATGATGATAAGGAATTTTAAAAGGAAAATAAAAAAATGATGAATGCAAATTTCCTTTTTCCTGATGGTTTTATATTACAATGACTGTTAAAATCTAGAAATTTTGATGTTTAATTAATCTAGGGTGTCCCTAAAGATACTAATGTCATAAATAGATTTTTATTTTGTAGTGATTTTTCTTTTGTATGTGGAAGTGATATTTTTTACCCAGGGACTGAGATGGTGTATTTATACATCAGGAGAGTGTGTTTTTGGAATAATTATTGACCAAAATATTATTTCTATGTTAATCATTTTAATAGTAATTACCTTCATATTATAAAATTTATATTATTATAAATATATTTTTATGACTTTAAAACAATTTAAAATAGAATTCAATAGTTTATTAAAAATTAAAGGAGAAAAAGAAAAATATTTTTTTAATTGGATAATATATTATATATGCAGTGGAAAATATTTATCAAATTTATAATTAAAATTTCATAGATTATGTAACTTAATAAAATCAATTTTTTTCATTTTGAAAATTAAAAAATTGGTTATGATGTTATTTCATCAACAATCACATAATTTAATACTTAATAGTTACAAAAATTTGTATCTCTCTCATCACATAAATATTGACGTTTTTTTATAAAATTTAGAAAAAAATTATAGATATAAAATTTACAAAAGAAATATAAAATTTATATAATTTATCAAAACAATTTTATAACATTGATAATTTTAATTGCTAACAAAAAAATTTAGATTTGTATGAAATAAATTAAAATTTAATTTATTAAAATACTCTTATAGTTTAAATATTTTTTAATCCTAATAATTAATTAATGGAATTAAAATATCTATATTTTCATAAACTATCCGTTATAAATTTTATTTATAACAAATTTTACTATCTTTAGGTCAATTTCTTATTCTAACGGTTATGTTTTTATTTAAAATGGTCAAATTACTAATTGATTAGTAATATTAATATTCAGTTGATCATAATATGACATTTAAATACATGTCAATTCATTCATTAACTAATCACATAAATTACTCTCATGTTTTTTCAATTATCATTTTTAAAATACTAATACAATTACCATTGTTTTTATCAATTTTACAATGTTATTTCGTAGTGTGATAATTGTTGGAGGTAAACATTATTTCTAGATTATAATTTTTCTTGTTTAGGTTTTTTTTGTTTTTTCTATTATCTTATTTTCCATTTTTATATATATATATATATTTATTTTTTAAATTTATGTATCATAATTAAAAAATTAATTATTTACTTGTTCCGTTTGGTTAAAATATATTATAAAACTAAATATGGAAAAAAATTATTTATTCAGAAGATAAATTTTATAATTATTAATGTTTAAGAAGTTTTAATATTTAAAGACCATTTTTAAATACATATATTTTTTAATTAATTCCAATTGAATAATTTACCACACATGGTGATAATTATTTTTTCTTTGGATATATAACTATCATCGAATATAATTTTGTTATTATAGGTATAATTCTTGATATAGATGTCATATAGATAGAATTACATATTATTGTGTATTGTTTTATTATAAATTTTTATTTTTATTGAGAGTAATATTTAGGTAATAATTACCCCTATATATATAAATGATCCTAAATTCTAGTTATAAACATTTAGAATACAACTATACATGCTTGGGATTTTTTTGACATTATCTCAGACATAGTAATCTTGTTTGAGGAATTAAAAAATGGAATTATAGAGCCTTTGGTTATTAAGTTATAATTTTAGGGATTTATAAAATAGAGATACTTCGGTTCATGATTAGGGTTAATGTTATGCTTACATCATTACATTATGTTTATATTGAACACCCATATTATCCATGATGTGGGTTATTTTATTTAGTTATAATGATTATGATTTCCGGGAATTTGTTCAATTGTATTGTTTCATTAGGGTTATTTTATTATATCATTGAATTTTATAGAATATGGTTATGTGTACATGAATCATTTTCATCATGTTTTATCACATAAAATGTAGAAATTTTTTTCATTAGAAAATAAATGTTCAAAAAATTAAGTGGTTTTAATTAATCATATGGAAATAGTGATTTTTTAGAATTACTTGAATAATTCATTATTGTTATTTTAATTGATTAAAACTTGGGAAAAAAAATTTTATTTATGATAAATACATTTATATAAATATAAAATTGGTATTTACATGTGAGGTAAACATGATCCATGGGAACATGTTTGGGTAATAGTCTTTAATTACTTGTGAGATTGAAGAATATATGGTTCCTTAATGGGGATAGATTGTATTTTATATGATGTATATTAATAGAGTGGGAATGATGAGTTGTGTTGTTGGTATATGAGTGTGTCATTAGTGTGGTCCAATGTGTAATGGTTCCGACCTGAGTAGCCCATAGTCGGTGTCTACATTATTACAAATTCATCAGATATAATGAATCGCATTCTAAAGGAACAAATAGTTTTATAGTCTTGGTAAACTAGATAAATACATTATTCCCTTATTACATTTAAATATAAAAATTAAAATAATTTTATTCATTAATATCACTATTTTTTATAAAATATCATTTTATATCATCCATATTACACATCTTGGAATCTTAATAAGGAAACTAAATAATAGTGAGCTCAAATTCATACTAAGAGTTCTGTATTATATAAGCTATCATAGGTAAATAAAGCGTAATAAATTTGATATAATCAATATAAGAGGGTAAATAACTTTACACTATTTTTCTAATCAATAACATCACTATCATGATTAGATAAGGAAGAAAAATATGTCATATAAAATAACTAAACCCATATTCTTTATAAACAATTTACAAACCGTGAATAAAAAAGTAATAATCACTATATTCCATTTAAAAATCATGACTATAACGAATAGATATTAAATCATCAATATAGAAAGGTAAATAACTGAAAACATGTTCTATTTAAATAACATAACTATCATGAATAGATAAGTAAATATTATTAGGGAAAGATGAAGTACTGAAGAAATATTCTATTTAAATAACATGATTATCATGAATAGATACGGCAAATCGATATGGAAATGTTAATTAACGAAAAAAATTCCATTTATTCAATAACATATAATAAAATTAATATCTAGATAATATCATTGTGAATATAACATTAAAGATAATAGTAGAATTATTAAAAAAGTATATAATTAATTATTGGATATCATGATCTTAGACATCAAGATCTCCATAAAGTCAAGACCATTAACAATACAGTTTAAAACAACGGGTAATTCAGAAATTTATTCCTAGTTTAATTATTCTCACCGTGATACTAATTATACATTAAGTATATATATAATTATAGCATACACTTATCACTGAATGTCTGAAAGACTCCTCATATATAGAATAATTGATTTAATTTATGAACAATGTGCCTAATCGTCAAATATCTATATTGAGTAAAGAACATAAAATTTTCAATATTACCCTAGGTAAATAGATTACATTCAATTTATAAAACCATATGTATAAATGATATGCCTTTTAAGAAATGAACATAACCATGATAAATTATAGTGATATTTTGGGGAAATTTAATTTCCAATGATTATAGGAAAGTGAATATTTTAAGTGAAGGATAATGATTAAAAAATTGATTCACCAATGTGAAGGTCAATATTTTCCCTAGTCAAAATGATAATAATTAATAAATAGAAATAATAATTATGGTATCAATACAATATATCCCATGTGGAATATAAATAAATTATTGTATTCTTTCATTGAATAATAGAAATACCTTAAAATATCATTAAAAACATTCCTGAGGAAAATATCCTCTTAACGTGAAAAATATATTTTATAACTGAAAGTTAAAATAAATTTAAAACAATTTCCATTGGAAATAAAATTTTTAAACTTATAATGTTATCTTTAAGACATTTATTGGTCATGATGATATGAAATTTCCACATTCTGTACCAGTTAAAAAAATGATTACTTTTCCATTTTCGTTATAATCCATGTCGGCCTTGTTTGGAAAATGAAATAAATATTCCATTATTTTTTTGTTAAAAGTCCATCTTGGGTAGATTTTCTTAAATTACTGATTTTTACAATCATAAAAACATTTCTTAAAACAATTTTTAAACATATTTTTGGATGAAAAATTATATTTAACTAAAGATAAAAATGAATTCAGATTTTAATAAATACACATCTCTAATCAATTTTACTACCAATGTATTTAAAATATTGTAATATTACTTTAAATATTTAGTGTCAAATATTTGAGGAGAAAATGAGACGGGTTTACTAGAAAATTATCATATAATTATTTTTAATGGAAATTCAAGCATAACCATATCGATTAATATGTGATTATGAAATAAACCCTTATTATGATTATAACATTAAAGTGAGAATTATTAATTGAATCAATTATCTAAAGATTTATATATACAAAAAAATTATAAATATAATATAATATTGAAAAAATTCATTACACCCCTAATATTTGAATGTCAATGTCAATGAAGAAGTAATATAACTCCATGATATGGAATTGAGTTATGAAATTATTTACCACATTTTAATTTTCATGTAAATTCCCCTTAGATGAAATAATTCAAATTGACCCATAAAATAAAAAAAAAATTCAACTAAACAAGTTATTAAAAGTCATTGGGGGCAGCATATAAAAAATATAAAACAAATTTTGTGGAAATTGAGATGAAGTCTCTTATCTAAAAATTTATTTTATTTGGAAATCCATTATCCTCCTATATAAAAGTTTGAATATGTTTATTAATTTTTATCAAACACATATTCATAGTTATAATAAAATGTATTTTCCTTTTATTACATTTTACCACCAATTTTTTAATAATATTTATTTTTATTTTTATTATTTCTTGTAATAATTGCATTGTCTTCTCATGTGTTTTATGTCATGAAAGTTCTAGTTAAATGATATTGGAAATAAATCCATAGTATAAAGAATTATGTTAATGTTTTAAATATGATATTGAGTAATTATATTCATTTTTAATCATTCATTAATGTTAGGTGTGGATAATGCATTGCATCACTTTATGGAGATGGTAGGTCATACATTCGCATGACAAATGATATCTGTTATTAAAGAGTGGAAGGATAAGGCATTGGATTATATTTTTGAATTATAGAATCAATATCATGTAATATATATATATATATAATTTATTCATTAAATTTATCCATATTATTTTACATGTAATGTGTACGTAAAAAACAAATCACATCGCTTCGTGAGGGAATAGAATGTGGTACATTTTAGTGATGTTGTTGTATTTTAAATGGAAGGTAAATTTCTAAGGTAAATGATATATTATAATCCAATATGTTTCATAATATCTAAATTTTCATATCAATCTGTAAAATAAATCATTATATGCATCCTTTAAAGGTGGTGATGGAAAATGAATAACATCATTTCGTGAGGCAGTATCCCACTATACACATGATCGATGGTTTCATTTCTTATTTAATGGAATTGAATAGGTATTTTTCTAATAATAATAACATATTAACATATTGGTATATTTAAGACTTTTATATTGTTATATTATAATTTTTTAAAAATATTTTAAGGATGTGGAAGATGAAGCATAGTAGAAAAGATCATTTATTAACATTATATCTTCTTTAGACAACTTATCTAGTTTTTTTTTGGAAAATAATTCATAAGGTAGGTTTATGACAAATAAAGGGATCTAGATTTTTTCTAAGGTATGAAGTAAGTTATTTTGAAAGAACTTTTTTGAAAACAAATCATTTGATGTTGAAGAGTGGAGGATAATGGTTGGCCTTTTATTAGTGGGGGAGCAGAAATATAAGAAATTTTTGAAAATAATTATATAAACTCGTGTTTTTATAATGAAACATTCCTAAAATTGTAAATTATAATACCATATGGTTATAAGGTTGATATATAAGTCTGTAAAATGGTTTTTTGATAAGTTTAAGTTATCATTAACTTTTATCTTCCTAGTAAAATCGATTTTAAACATACTTTTACCTAACCTGTAGTAATTAATTTTTAATCTTTTCAATATTAATTATAATAAATAATGAATCTAACAGTATTATATAATATAAATTATGACTACTCCAAATTTGAATTTAATTTTCCAAAATTCAATTCATAGAAGTGGAATAATCAAATTTAAAATTATACCCAATGGAAAGATGAAAAGTGGGATTCCAAATAGAACATTATCATAAGATTAGAATGTTTTAATATCAAAAGTAAATATTAAAATGATTAATATGACATAAATTAATTAATCTGTGATATATTTTAAACCTTTGAATTAATTAAATGATAAATAAATTAATAATAAAAATAGTAATTTTCATTACACATTAAAAAAATGAATCTTTTCAAAAATATCTTAAAATACTACAACAAGATATTATTGTGATTAATATTTAAAAAAGTAAATCCTTTTTATAAAATTTATTTTTAGAAATTGGTAAAAATCAATTTTATATTATGTGTGCAAAGTATAGTTAAACCGTTTTTTAGAAATATACAATTTTTTAATAATTTTTTTTCATTTAAATGATTATTAATTAATTTATAATAAATAGATAATCATAATTATCATAATATTCAGAATTTTTTATTACTTTTGAAATTATAAAATTTAATATCTATGTTATAATGGTATACTGTATTACGGTTCCTTTAGGACTGGGTTTGTGTGTTCCAAAAACATTTGACGAGATTAAATCTAATGAAATCTTTTTCATGGGTTGTTTCACCTCAATGATGTCTATCACATGCTTTATCGAATACAATTTTCTTCTTTTAAAATATATGATAATAACATTCTATATAGTTTTAATAAATTTCATCGAACTAATTTAAACACAATCTATGTTATCAAGGGTTAGACATTTTGAAATACCTTTAATGAAAAACCAACATTATAAAAGGGTTAATTAAATTTCATATTGATTAATGCGAATAAGAAATATTAAGGTAATCTGGTGGGATTTAAAAACCTACATTCCTCATACTAGTGGCCCAAGATGAATCATTTCATGACCATAGCTATGTCTCCTAGTACGATAGAGGCTAAAAACTAGTAGTGAGAGTGTAATATAAAATATATGGGGAGACTATACACTCTATATCAAAGTAAAAAAATAGTGGAAATAAATATGTCATTATAAAAGTTGAAATCAACCAATGAAAATAATCAATAACCAATAAAGACCATAATCACATGATAAATTGAAAACATGAAAAATGACCCTAAACCAATGAAGTGAATTTTTTATTCCATACAGGTGTCTTGTATCTAATGAGAACAAAAAATATAGACACTTTAACATATCCTATGTGGGTCTTGACATTGTTTCCAGTTCCCTCGTCCATTCTCCATGAGAAATCCCTACTCAACCATCTAGTATAGGGTTCTTTCCTTTATCCCATCCTTCAAACAAAAATTCTATTTGGGTATCAATCCAGAGACCTGATTCCGGTTTGAGTACAAACAAGTAGGCCACCATAAATGGTGTATAATGTAATATAATGTCATTAACATTGAATTTAGTTATATAAATAATTATTGAAAAATGATAAAATTAAACAAGATTCTCTTTTTTTCATTATTCAACCATATAGTCTCTCGGGTTCATGGTGGCCAAGGAATCAATCATCCCTTCTTCATACTCTTCCAGAGTTAGAACCATACACTGTAGGGATTTCACTTTTTACACTTACATGGTCATTCTTTATTGATTTATTTTTTATTTCAACTAGTACCCTAGTGCATTAGTCCAGGTGTCTATATCTCAAGCATTTCGAACATCAGTTCAAATCCAATATCTCAGTGGCCTCGAGGATCAGCCTAAAACCCCATATGTCTTTGGATTGTCATCCCTTAAACCAAAACTCACTATTTACATGCATGTATTTGGAGACTGTAATAGTATTCGCAAACCCCATATGTATTTTGACAATTAGTCCTTCATCCATAATTCACTGATTAATTAGTCACAAATATCACAAATATCACATTTATATCAAGGTTCAACATCATTAACCTTCATATAGATCATTCACATCACATAGAAAAATTAAATATATCAATCAAGACCTTGGTTCTTCAAATTTATCAATATTTATTTCACAACAAATAAAACATTCAATGTTAATCCAATCAACCCTTTAAATATCATTACCAAACATGCGACAAGGATTTAGTTCAATTCCATTTATCGATTATTCCCATTTTTATAATTCATAAATCATCATTTCAAGTTTATTGGAACACCTCGTGGGTTTCCATCATGTTAGTATTATAATATCTAGTGGGTATATTTTAATCCCTGACGAGTCTCTCAATTTAAGGGAAATCAATCTCCTTTTCAAATTTACAATCAATTCCTAGATGTTTACTGAACACCTAAAAATCCTCTTTGGAGCCTCACAAATGAAAGTAAGTTTTATTAGGATATGTTTGGATGATTATGAATATAAAATAATGTATTGGGAATTTTTATTTAAAATTTTATTCAATTAATTAATCATTTTCACATTCTCTAAGATGTTCCTCAATGTAAGACAAACTACTTCCCCTAATAGTGAACCCTTACTGTTTATGGTGTATGGATTTCAATGGGGTTGAACAGTTTTGAAACCATATGCATGCCATTTAAACCTCGTTTATTGGATATTTCATGGTTTGGAGAGTGTGTCCCTATGGTTTGGCCAATCAATGATCCTCATTCTTGTAGATCAAAAAGGGTTTTACGTTTCATTGGAAAAAATAAAAAGTTTTCAATAATTATGCACCAACCATGAACACTCTCATTAGGTTAAAAAATTCTCCAAGTTCACATCAAATGCCCATGAAGCATGACCCAAACAAGGTATTATCATAACATGTGTAATATAATACCTAGAACTAGAATAAGACATTACTAGAACGGTTGAATATAACATTCTCCACATCTTATAACAATTTTTCCTTGAAGTACACTCTGAAGAATCACTAAACCTATGAGGAGAAAAGGTTGGACTACTGGCACTACATATCTTCCTTCTTTACCCATGTTTCCTCCAGAACACTTCCATGATACCATATAACGTGTACCAATAATATATTCCTTTCTTGTAACACAATATCACTATGATTCATAGAATGAATTTGATAATCCTTGAATGGCACTTCTACATTAAGATCGACATCATCAATTTTGATCACATTAGAAGGGTCGGGGTGATACTATTGATCTATGAAACGTGAAAGACACCATTCATATCATTACACCTCTAGGTAAGATCCAATTGAAAAACCTCCAATATGATCCTCTCTAGAATCATAAAAGATCTGAAATCCAAGGTGCCAAATTGAACTGCCTCTGAATTTGATGGGGACACAGTCTTAGCAACACCTAAAGGAATAATCATTCTCCTACTATAAACTAAAGAGGTTGATGAAATTGATCATCATAATAATTATTTCTACTTTATATATATGCATAGATTTATGAATAAACATATCCTCCTCTAATATACCCTAAACGAGACTCGCCCCCATCAACTCTGACTGACCCACTACTATCCAATGTAATGGTGATCTGCATGGATTACCATAAAGAGACTCATATGGTTCCATATGGAAAGTCTCCTATGGATTTTATTATAGAAAAACTAAACCATATCTAATTTCTTCCCCAAAGAATCACCAAAATATAGGAAGAATTCCCTCCTCATTCCCTCTAGAACCTGAATATTCTGCTCTGATTTCCCATCTGTTTCTGGTTGAAAATCTGTACTCAAAAACACATGGGAACCAGGTTCCTCCTACAAGACTTTATAGAAGTGAAATGTAAAATGTGAATCCTGATCGAAAAATATACTCCATGTCACCCCATGAAAATAGAATATATCATGGACATGTGTATCTCAATAATAATAAACTATGAAAATTTCTTAGATAGGAGAGAAAATAGATACATTCATCAACTAGTCGACAGTCACCCATATAACATCATTATTATGAGGTTTTCTCAGAAGACCCACCATGAATTCCATTGAAATATTGCCACTCTTAAATTATGGAATGTTAAATGGCTATAACGTAATACTAGGTGATTGATTCACACTCATCACATATTGACCCATGTAGAATCTTTTCACAGAACACACAGTCTCATTTTTCATTCTCATCCACCAAATTCTGTTGATGTAGTTCATAATACATTTTCATCAAACTAGGATTAAATTCTGACCTTGTGGTGGGAAACTCATGCATAATCTCTTCACACAGACATGTAGTCTCAAGAAACAAACCTTGGACATCGATGATATCATCTCCATCTACTATTCAAAAATAATTTAACACCACACCTTCTATGATTTTCCTCAAAGTGATACAATATTTATCCTTATACAAAATTTCATTGATCTAGATCACATGTGTCCAATCAACAGATAAGGATAAAAGGTTCATCTAATATAGACCCTCCTAAACCTCAATGTTCACCTATGTAAAAAAATACATCTTCTTACACATAGATTTAGAATGTTAGATAGCCTAAGCCTGTTTCCTCTAACTAAAAGAATATGTAACATTGTTTCTATTCCCGGGATTATAGGCTACCTCAATATAATATCATCGCATATGATCAACCCATATTCATTGTTATAGATTCATATACCACTTAAAAATATGTATTATATAAAATATAGTCATTATACCCAATTAAATATTCGCCCACCGGGTAATTTTTTTAACACTTTAAAGCATATACCACGACAGTTTACAAGATATTGTGTGTAGGATAATTTTGTACATGTGACCTCAAATTCCACTGTTCATATGCTATTCTAAGTCACTCAGGGTCAACACTACCCAATTTCTGATTTGTAACACATCATTAAAATGGTATACTTCTTATCTAGTTTTGGTAAGATCAATATCAATGTGGTTGTCAAATGCTTATTCAACTCTTAGAAGGAATTTTTGCATGCTCCAGGAAATTTAGACATGTAAACCTTCACAATTTATCTCGAATGTGGTGCTTCAAAGAAGGAAAATTACTGGATGAATATTTGATAATAACAATTCAAATTGAAAATTCATTATATATAAAAAAAATCATGGGATTCTTTAATGAATCAACTTCCCTATCCCTCCATGGGTCCAATAAAACACATTACTCATATATAGTATGACTCATCATATGCAATTCTACACACTATATTTAACACATAGATATGTTGGTTTATATCAAATGACGTTTCATTGTACTCAGGCTAATTTAAATATATTAGGAATGATCATCACGAGGCTTGGAATACACCAAAATGAAATAAAAAAATTTCTAAATACCGATCAAAATAGCGGTAAAAGATTTGGTTAATCAAGGATATAAGAATATTTGGTTCATTATTCATCATAAACAGCAATAAGAAAACTCATATAGGCAATACCTTATTCCAAAAGCATTAAATAATATATTGAAATGTCCAAATCTCAACTGATGATACCCCAATACCATGTAAATATTGAAGAACAAAAGGCTTCTCTCGGTCGGTTAAAGTGATCATTAATACATGGAAGAGCATACATGTTCATAACTATCCTACAGTTCCACTTCTACTAATCAATTGTAAAATACATCATCATGTCATCATTCATAGAAAATAACCAATGAACCCATATGGGATATACAAGGATGGATAAAACCCTTATCCATCAACTCATCAGGTTGAGTATTTATATATTGATGCTATCTTGGTTCCATTATGTAAGCTGGAATATAAATTAGTTCACTTTGGGTAGAAACTTAATTTTAAACTCAAAATCTCTATCAGAGGGAAGCCTTGATAAGTCCCCATGAAAATGATCTTGAAAGTGATTCAATATGGTTGGAAATACATTATAATTCAAACCCCCATCATCTAAAAAATCCTACAATTTGGGAGGTGGGGTTCCATATTTTCTAATGACCTGGCCCTACACAACCTTATTTGATATTATAATATCCATAATGAACATAAATTTCACCCTTATGAAGAATAAATTTTACCTTATAATGTAGAAATAATTGTGGGATTCCTATGATACTAGACATTAAATTCACAAAATCATGTCATAATCTGACAAGTAAAAAACATACATATCCCAAGGGAAATGATACTCACCAATATCGATGGAACACCGCATGAAAAATTAGATGTCCCTTGATTGTACTCATCACTGTCATTAAATCATCAATTACCAACAACAAAACTCCACTGTCATAATCAAACCATTTATATGATTAGAGGATATTAAATAATGTGAGGCTCTTGTCTCAAATAAATAACTACAAATAATAGAAGCTATAATAATTTTATGCCTAATTGTCGATGTTCAAACCTATCTATCTTCAAGTGTATGATGATCCAAATGAAATAGACATGCCTCTATTCCCTCTGCCCAGTATGAGTCCCCTAATATTAAATACTCTACTAATATAGGCACTTTTACCCTGAAGTAAAAAGCCTAATGACCTGACCAACATGGCTATTAGTACTCCAACTACCAAACTGATATGGTGTAGAACACACTCTTCCAATAATCAGATTCTGTCATGCACCTCCTTCACAACCCATCATCCTTGGGTTCCTTCTTAACCATTGTAGATACTCCATCTTACCACAAGTTGGAACTCCAGTAGTTGTTAGTGAAATTTTTTACAAAAGTGTCCGATACGACTACATTGATGAAAATTTATTTGAGTATTCCCCAAAGAAAATAATCATTCTCCCAATCTACATTGATTTACACACCTCTAGTTAATGTTCTAATAGCTATGCTTCCAACCATTAGAAGGTGAACCACCCAATCATCAATTGGAAACCACATATCCTCCACTAGAATCAACTTTTGGGGTCCCCTCAAGAGATTGGCCATGATTCACCACCTCCATAAACTTATTCAATCAAAAGATGCTAATCTGGGACTTAATATCACATTTATTTCAATTCTAATGAAATATCAATGATGATTTCTCATATCTTAATAGATTATGGAAAAATCAATATAAGTCATTGAAAAAACCTGTATAGTTCATCATACACATTATTCCCAAGTTCAACAACATAAACACATTCACCCTCTCAATGTCTTAGCATCTATAGATAAAAGTGTTTGATAAGAGTCACTTTTGTATCCTTCTATACAATTCTCTCAAAGTACTTATCTTAAGAATGAATATCCCACTAGGGATTCCCTGATCATAATAATATATATTCTTCTAACATGACCCTTTTCTATATAAGAGTCTCAAAATGGTCACCAGTTTTTTAAATGTAATCAATTTAGAACATAGTTAGTTTAGGTCCGCCCTATCTGGGGAATTTTGGAGGGTGTTGAAACTGGAACACATGAGTCATATTAGATATGGTACACATATCTCTCCATGGGTATATATCCCCGAACTACATAAAGAGAGTGAATTTCTCAAAGAAATTATATCTTGACATTTCATAATCATCTATCTTAGCATGTTGTTATGCCACTAGAGGCTTATTTCCCCCAATGTCTTGTTTCATCCTACCAAAAAATGTTTTCATAAATGCATGACTATTAAATTCTAATCACACATTATAGAAAACATAATACATCATTAACAAATTATTCAATAGACATTTTCATAAGAAAATAACAATTGATATTGAAACCATCTCCCCATATTCAATACTGAGGCACTATCGCAATCATTATTCATCCTTACCTTTTTCCATGTTTAACACAGGTTGAAATCAATTCATTTCATAAATATTTCATTATACCCCATTTCTTAATCATTTAAAATTACTACATTTAAAATCATTTACAGTTAATAAAATTTAGTCAGAACTATTTTTTTGCATTTCCTAAATAAATAAAAGCATTGTGATTTCCCCAAAACCTAC
Organism: Viscum album; assembly: GCA_963277665.1. Classification (NCBI taxonomy): domain Eukaryota; kingdom Viridiplantae; phylum Streptophyta; class Magnoliopsida; order Santalales; family Viscaceae; genus Viscum; species Viscum album. The sequence goes on from OY728140.1 coordinate 1,767,828,702, forward strand.
TCATATGTTTCATTTCAATGTGTTCCAAAAATTAATGTCACATAAAATCCTATCTAATTTTAATGATTCGTGAATATTCAAAACTCACACCATAAAGGGAAACAAATAAAATCATCAAAAAACAATAACATGATAAAGTAATTGATTCAGGCATTGTGAAATAAAATTCATCTATTCATTAAAACAGAATGAATAACAATCCCACCTTGGGAACATGGGTTTTCCCCAAAACATGGGTTAGATACTCTAATGTATGAGCTCATGACCAAGGCTGAAATCATCCATGTCTACTAACTAACTTTCCCAAATTGTATGGAAACTGTAAGGAAATTAAATCCCTTCTGATACAACTTTGTAACATCGTATCCTAGGTTCATCATATTGGTGACTCAGTCTATTTCATTACATGAGCTTAGGTACGTCTCCACATTAATAAGTTTTTTTCAACTAGTAGTGAGGATCTAATTTGAAACATAAAGAGATTCTATCGAACTTATAAAATAATTAAAACTATGGAAATAAATATAATAATATCCAAGATTATAATTACCAATGAAAAATAATCAGTAACAAATAAGGACCAACATGACATGATAATTCCAAAATTAAAAAAAAATTCCATTAACCAATGCAGTAAATATGTTATCATATACAAGTATCATGTGTTAAATGGAATCCAAAAATAAAGAAACAATAATATCTCCCACAGGGTTCATTACATCTTGTCTATCTCCCTTATCAACTCTTCATCTTGAATCCAAACTCAGTTAACTAACATAGGTATATTTACCTTATTGTATCTTGGAAACATTTTTCCTATTCCAGTGACAATAAGGCATCCTGAGAAGTGTGTTTGTACATCTTACTAGGACACCAACAATGGTTACTAATGAAATATATTTTCTATAATAGTGTAACTAGTTTCATAAAAAATAAAATAAAAATGATATAGGTATTAATTTTTGAAATTTATTATTCTTTAAGCAACCACATGGCCTCCTAGTTAATGATTACACCTAAACCTATCATACAAGCATTAGCCCAAGCTATAGTCTGAAAAATACACCATTGGGATTTCACATTTTATTATTTCATGTGATTTTATTTTTCATTTTATTTAAATTTAATGTTATACCCTAGAGCATTAGTCTAGGTACCAATATATCTGGTTCTTGAAACATCAGTGTAATGAAAATAACTATTGTTCCTAGATCGTCTGTCTGGCACCCCATTAATAATTGCATCATCAATCCCAAAATCTCAACACCTTGTTCATATTCATGTATCGGGGTCCTACATAATCAATATGGGGTACTATGGTTTTTTAGATCATATTTCCCTAAAACAAATCTCATTTATCAATAAATCCAAAATATCACATATATCACTTACAAATCAAGGTTCAACATCATTAACCTTCATATCAATCATACACTTCATCTGTAGGACATAATAGTAACCCATAAAGTGTAGGAAAATCAACCCTAGGTATTTAGAGAACCATTCCATTTATTAATAACAACTATGGTTATTCACTTATACCATTATTTATATCACAACACATTAACCCAACAATTGCTGGACACTCAACCCTTCAAACCCCATTATCAATCATATGATAAGGATTTATTTCAAATACATTATCTCATTATCTGCCTTTTTATTGTTCATAATTCACCATTTAATGTGTATTGTTAAATCCCATGATTTTTCTTTTATGCCAGTCTCATAATATCTAATAGATATTATGGGTTACATGAAGGGTCTCCCTATTTAAGTGAAAAAATCATTTTTTACAATTAAAATTAAATTTCACAAAATGAAAATGAAATAATAAATCTACCAAATAAGATCAATATCAAGACTATTGGAATTATCATTTATACCATATAACTTATGATCATTGTTGAACACCCTTCAAACCATAAGACCCAATTCAATATTGAATTGATTAATTGTAAACGATAGATGTATTCAAGGATCAAAACCAAAAATCAAGATCCAACGGAAATATCAATGTGAACTTATGTCTAAAACATCAATTATAGATAAATGAAACCCTATACAATGGTGGAATAAGTATGAGAGAGATAGAGATAAGAACCAAACAAAGGAAGATATCACATACCAGTGTGGTTTTAATCCTTCCACTGGATCATTGATTTGAAAAGAAAGATATTCAAAGAGCCACCGAATACTCTATGGAGACATTGAATGAAAGAAAATTTCCATTAGGATGATCTTGCATGAATTTGAATATAAACCAAGGGTTTTTGAAATTTTTAACTAATAGTCATGTGTGTTAATTAATAATTCACAAGAATTCCTGGACAATTGAAACTATTAAAAAGAACATACTTCCTAATTGTAGTCCCCTACTCTCTCGGGTTCATAGTTCTTGAATGGGGGAATGAATTTCCATAGCATTTTCCATAAAGGAAAACATCCTCTATTCTTGGGTCTATGGTTTGGGGAGGCTAGAATAACATTTTCGGCCAAAATGTGTGCCCCCTTCCTATAACGGAAGATGGGATACACAGTTCACTAGGGAAAACGACTTTGTTTTTTCTAACTAAGCACCAACCAGCCACAACCCTATGGGATTCTAAAATATCTCGAAATTCACCATTAATGGCCCTAAAGAAAGCCCCAACTGAGGTATTATCGAAACATCGGTAACAGAATACATGGAAAAAGCGTAAAATACATCTTCAGAATGATTTGGATCTTCTATATGGAATAACACATAAGTCAACTTGCATGTTAGATAACATTGGTTTAAAGTGATGATATAAACATAAAATAAAAGTATAAATAATTATAAATAGTGATAGAGGGAATTTTATATAATAAATTTCATTATAATTGGATATTAAGTACCTAAAAACCCTAATATTTGGTCATTTAATAGACTTATTGATTGATTTGATATAAAGGAAATATATTAAAGTATATGATTCGTGATATTTTTCCAAGTGTTGAGTAATTTTTTCCTATTTAAAACTATAAGGTAATATACTGATGCGATATATTTATTTTTCATAAGAACAATGTCTAACATTGGTTAGCCTTTTCTAATGAGTAATTCGTCGTTTACACCCTGAAATGAATATCTAAAAATTATTTTTTTTATAACTAATGCACTGGAATAATCTTTTAACAGATTAAAAGATCAATAAATTAGTGATTAATCTTACCATCCATCCCTAACAATTTTAAAAAAATAATATGGTTATAATATGTAATCCAATATAATACAATAATCTATAATAATTAAATCAAATACCACTAGTTCATCATTAATATTTATTCAAAACATAATTTTAAATAAAAAATGACATAACAACCAGAACATCACATATTCTAGTGGAAGGATTAGAACCCTTTTTCCCTTCAGTTGTGGCTTCAAACCCCTTTTCCTTGCTAGATGTGACTTTTTTCATCCACTATGTGGGGTTTCCTTTTCTAATACTACATTAATATATTTATTATAATGTTCTCAATGAGTGATAACCCAAAATTACTTCAACATTGAAGATAAGTTAATCCCTAATTATTACCAATACAATTAAACATATTCAAAAAAAAAAGAAAGTGTATTCTCCATTAAATATTTTTTTAACTAAGGATAATTATATTAATGGGTTCTATAACCTAAAATGTTTTCCAATAATATCCATAATAATTTTATATTCCTACTAAAAAATTATTTTAAATAGTTCTTAATATTTTTATATGTATGATCAATCAGAATCTCATAAACTCATGATGGTATCCATAACACATAAATTAACAAAGGTGTATATGATTCTAAAATTTCACACAATCCATATATATTTCCATGAAAATATAAAATAATTACCATTACTAAAAATACATAAATAAGTTAATTCTTGAATCCCAATATATATATACTTCCTCTATTTTTTCTATAAAGTTCAAGACTTTGTCTGGGGGTTAAAAATTAGAATAAGCAATTAACTTAGAAAATTATTAGGTTCCCCACATTTATGATAATGAAATATAAATGGATATCTATGATAAAATTTATTTCCTTCCATCATTCTATTGATTTTAAGTAAGAAATTAATTTCTTTAATCCCATTTTTCCATACATAAAACATTTTCCCATTCCATTGAGATAGTTTCTCAGCTTTCTCTTTCCAAATTTATGACATTTATGAAATTGAGCCTTCTTTTTTCTATGTATTACATCACTTGTGCTATTAGAAAACTCCATCGTTAACTTATTTTGTGTGTCAATGTTTTGGTTAAGTTATTTTTTATTAATCATATTTTATGAAAAAATATTAATCAAAATATTGATATATTTCACCTTAATCATTGTACCATTTTTTCACCATCATGAAATTTTTCTTTACATTCAATGTTATCATGACTCCTTCATGATCTTTCGATTAATTAAAATCAAAAATCATAGTGTGGGAAAAATAATCATAGTGAGAATAATGATTTAATCATTCATAGTATGTATAAATCATGAAAACATATATTCAATCTAGGTAACCTTAGATTTAATCAATTATTCATTCCCATAGTCTATTCAAATCCTTTATAATTTATTATAATGAAAATATTAATTATCCAAAGAATATCCCCCAGAAGTCTCGAATGAGGGGAACATTAATTCCCATTTTTGTGTTCCAGATAATGATTGAGTCAAAACTGATGTTGATTTTTCATAGTTATTACCCCTATATAGATCAATACCAAAATCACATCCACATATAGTATCCAGATATAGATTTATATCAAGTAAAAATCATAATATCTACCATATAAAACATTATGATGTTCTTCTACACTTATCCTAAAATATTTTCACAGGCATATGTTCTTCAATATATGTTTTACAAAAATCTATTTCCCATTTTTTCTACTAAACATCCTCTAAAACAAATTATAATGAGACTGAACCAATTAGCATAGATATGGTATCAAATTTATTACATTATCCTAAAATACAAGTAATTTCATCTCGAACAACTGAATAGTTTACTAGTCTCAGTAAACTAGATACTTAAATGAATTAAATATTACATTTGAATATATAAATTACAACATATGTTTTATAAGAATATCAATATACACGCTTGAATATCCTTTCATATCATTCATATTATACTTCCTGGATTCCTATGGAGGGAAACAAAATATGGGGAGCTGAAAATCATAGTAAGAGTTACATAAATAATAATCTATCATGAGTAAATGAAGAATAGTCAATGTGGAATAATTAATATAGAAAGGTACATATCAGAATAGTTATTCCATTTAATCAATATCATCACAATCATGATAAGATTAAGAATAATTAATATGATAAGTTATACAACTAAACATACATTCAATTTAAATAACATGACTATCCTAAATAGATAAGGAATAATTAATATGGAAAGGTAAATAACTGAACACACCATCAATTTAAATGACATGAATAACATAAATTGATAAGGAATAATCAATATGTAATGGTAAATGACTGAAAACAAATGGTATTTAAATGACTTGAACTTCATGAATATAAAAATAATAATCAATATGGAATGTTAAATAACTTAAAACTCATGTCATTTGTTCAATAATTTTGAATGTAATGCATCAACAAAAAATATCATTGTGAAAATCTTGTGGATAGTAATAACTGAATTATTGATGAAGGAAATTATTAATTAGGGGATTCCATGATCTCAAACATCAATATACCACTTCTATAAAGACATTTCATAATATGTTTTAAAACAATGGGACAACCCTATTTAATGAAATATTACTGATTCAGCTCAATATAATACTAATTTATTGATGGGATATATAATTCACGCCCATCTCTATATGTTAAAAATGTAATTAAAATATTAAATATTCAATTTAATTTATGAATAGTGTTCCTTATCATCAAATATATGTATTTAGTAATGAATAAAAATTTATCAATATTTTCCTAGACAAATAAATCACCTTCTATATAGTAATATATTATTATAAATTATAAATGGTTTAAAAAATCAATATATCTATGATATATATTATGTATATTTAAGGGAATTTTAATTTACAATGATTAATGGAAAGTGAATATTATAATAAGTAGTTAATGACTACTAAAATGTATCAAGAAACCAAATGTGAATACATTAATTTTTCAAAATTATCATAAACGTATATATAAAGAATATGTAAGGTATTAATAAAACATAAACATAGTATAGTATATATAAAATATTTGGTTTTGAAGTTGATGAATAGAAATACCATTAAAATATAATTAATAACATTATTGGGGAAAATATCCTTTAAAATTTGAAAATTTGTTTTTTTTAAATAATATTTCGGAAAATATTATTAAAAAAATTCATTAATCATAACCTTTCAAACATATATAGGAATCATCAAAACCATTATTGGTCATAGAAAAATAAAATTATATACATGTCATACATGTTAAAATAATGATTCCTTTTACTTTTTTGGTATAATATAAACGAGGCATGTTTGGAAAATAACATAAATATAATTTCTAAATAATTTAGTAAAATGTAAAACATTCATAATGTTTACATAATAAGTAATATTTAAAATTTAATAAAAAATGAAAAAAAATAAACATTATTTTAGGGGAAACTATATTTTAGACTGTAGATAAAAATGATGTATGATTTTATTAAAAACTATTTATCAATCTTTTTAACTAACCAATATATTTAAATGGAAAAATTAACTGAAAAAGAAAAATATATTTTTTCGAGGAGAGGAAAATTAATAGTGATTATTATACAATTATCAAATAATTTATTTCATGGAAATTCAAGCATAAGCAATCCCGATTAAAATGAACTTGTGAAATGATCCCTTATAAAGATCATAACATTAAACTTAGAACTAATAAATGAATCAATTGTGTGTATACAAGATAAAACCGCTTAAATTTTTTTAAAAATAATATAATATATAAAAATTATTTACACACATAATCTTATAATTTTAATGATAATGAACATGTAATATGGCCAAATTAATAGAAATTAAGTTATGATATTCATTACCACTTGGTAATATTAACGTCAATTAGCATATGATGAAAAAATCAAATTAAAATTCAAAATTATAGTATTTATTAATAATAATTATATTACATGTAAATGTTGTATTATAAACACTATATAATAGAAATTAGGTCTATATAATTTTATTATGATTTAATGAAGGGAAATTGAGATGAAGTCCCTTACATAATGATTCATTTTGGTTGAACATGATTAATAATCATTTATAATGTTCTTATGAATTTATAATATAAATATATTTATATTAACAATATCCTTTAGTATCATATTAAAACATTTTACGACACATTTATTAATAAAAATTAAATACTTCCATTGTTTCTGATGTTAATTGTCTGCTTTTATCATTCGTGTTTTGTCTTAAAAGTAATAATTATTATATATAGAATATAGTAAAATAATATATAGAATTATATTAATTTTATAAATTCAATATTTAAAAATTATATACATTTTTATATTCATTATTTAAATATGGACATGGAAAATTAAGTGCATCACTTTGTGGAGATACTAGGTCGTACATACCCAAGATTGATAGTATAATTCCATTAATGAGTGAATGTATATGGAAGTAAGTGATATATTAATCTCAAAAAAAATAGCAACATGCCATATATATGACATATATTTATTAAAATTATCCTTATTACTTTCTATGTAATGCTTAATTGAAAAACAGATCACACCCCTTCCTGAGGTGGTAGTCCGTCATAAAGACGCACGATTTTATCATATTTTAACGAAAATGGAAAGTAAGATGTTATATATCATATTGTTATTAAATAAGAATAACATTTTCATAAAAATAATATAAATTTGTTAATTTTATAGTTATATCTACCCTTGAAAGGTGTTGATGTAAAATGAATACATCGGTTCACGAGGCGTTAGTCCTCCATACACATGATTGATGGTTTCGTTACCCATTTGGTGTAAGAGGAAAATGTTATGGGTAATTCCCATAAAAAAAATATGTATATGTAATGTATCAATGTAATTATATGATCAATTTTTAACAAATATTTTAAGGAATTTGAAGAATAATAAACACAAAAACTCTTGTTCATGAATGTTACCATATTATCAGAAAACATCCTTTGGTTTTCACTAAAATAATTCACATGCTCACATTATGATCATAAATAGGTATATATGATATATTTGGAGAATCATTAAGATATTTTATCATGGTTTTGATGAACCAAATGGATTTGGATGTGTTAATACAGTAGAAGAGGGGTGGCCTTTAAGAAGTGGGGGAGAGGATGCAAATGGAATTTTTGAAAAGTGACACACGCCTGTCGTAGGGAATGGAAATACAATTATTTCCTGTGTTAAAATGTAGTTAAGTGGTTGACCTAGGATGTCTCTTGAAGAGGATTGCACACAAAACAAGTTGTCACTTTAAAAGGAGGGTAAAAAAATGTTTTGTTTTTGAAATTAAAATTCAAATTAAAATGATTAAAAACTATGATATTTAAAAGGGTGATTAGGTCAGGGTCGGTTTCCTAATTTTAATGCTATCCTTGTTTAATTAAATTCAATCCTCTTCTTCTTTGTTGATTAAAGTGAGTTTCCACAATCGTTTCCTTTCACTTCTTTGGTGAAATTATTATTGTGAGAGAAAACCTTACCAAGATCTTGGTTTGGTCAACTCTCCTTCCATGTGTAAAATAGTTGTATTGAATATCCTTAATTTAAATGGACAATACCCAATCTGGTTTTGTTTATCCCAAACAATAAATAACATTCACTACACCTTTTACACGTACTGATGATCGTCAATAACTTCACCAATAATTCCTGGTTTTTTCCATCGTATATAAACCATAAATTAGTGGAGGGAGATATTGATTATTTTACCAAGGAAAAAATAAATAACAGGATTAATATTCAAGAACTATCCAACTTGATAATAAAATACGCTATAATAAATTGAAAACAACTTTGAAGAAGAAAGATATTTATTCAATTGTGTCCAAGAACTCAAGAATTACAATGTAGAAAACCAACCCTTCCCCAATCACTCCAAAAGTTTACCCCATCATGGTAATGGTAATCGAGTTGAATGGGGAAGAAGAAGGCATTAAAAAACTATGAAAAAGAAAATAAATAAAAAATAAAACTGAAAAGATCTTCTTCTTGGTGTCTCGGAAGGAATGGGATGGATAATGGATGCTTTGAGAGGGTGGAGCTCTCCTCCTTTTATATCCAGAATGTTTCCCCCGAATGTCTATGCGTTTTATACCCATTAAATGAAATCTTCAAGAGTTGAGACCTTCTTTAATGTTGTTCATATTTCCCTTGGCCGTGTCCCCTCAAAATATCAGCGGATTTGGACATGAATTCAGAGGGTTATGGCTGTTTTACTATGAGCATTTATTCTGTCCTGACAGACTCTGCAAAACGAAATCCTCCGGATTAAGGTGATTTAATGACCCAATAAACGGCCAATGCACACGGTGATTCCTTCATAAAAGATGCCCCAAAGCTCCTTGCGCGTCCACCCACCGAAATTCATAAGCTTTGGACCCACAGTGGATGAGTTAAGGATTCCACATCAAAACTAGGAAGAACTGAAAACAGTTTTCTTTAGCCAAAGTGTTAGCTTCTTTTGAGCTTCCATATGGCCAATTCATATTTTAGTCCAAATATAGTAAATGAATCCCTGGATGTGTAGAATCTGGAAAAGAATGAATTTTTCAATTTGGATCCATGTTGGTAATATTATGGCCAAACTACCAAAATAATTTAAAAATGTTAAAAATCCAAAATGACCAATTTTTACTATTCGGCTCAAAATAACACCATTATCAAAAAATGAAACAATTCATCTTAGAGGAACAATTTTGTGGGTTTCAAAAAATGATATTCAATATAAATTAATTGAAAATATTTTCTCTATAATTTACCCCACACTTAGTACTTGGACTCCTGGACAAGTAAAAATCAAATCAAATCAAATCCAAAACACATATCAATGAGATCAATCAAATCAATTTCAAGAAACAAAAAGATATCATGCCTCATCAAAAACTATTATTTCAAGTTCTCCATTTAAGATTTTAATATATTTTCACTTCATTTCTTATCCCATGCACACAAAACACCTACCTCACATGAATTTTCTGTCATCTCACAGATGTAAAGGGTGAATAAGGCTTTTCTCATCCAAACTCATACAAGAGTCACCATAGGTTTGATAAATTTCTACTTCTCCACCCGATGTGAGTCATGGATATGTGTTTCTAATGAAGACTTTTCAGGGTTGTTCTATTGCTTCTAGTTGGTAGGATTAAGATGTTAAACATTCTGAGGCTGAAAAAGGAAATCTTGGCTCTTATTGAAGAAAAATTGCAAGATTATAATTTTCACTCAAATATGGTCTCCTTCACATCCCCTTTGTTGGAAGTAGGTTCCATCATCATTCAATCAGCTCAGCAGCAAACATTTAATTCTTTTTAAACATGATTTTTTTAAGCTCTAGATAGAAATATCTTTCTTTTTACAATGGAAGCTCCAGAAAGGCACAGCTTCTCTTGTCATAAAAGCTCTAGAAAAGTCACAACTTTCTTTTCACATTGGAAGCTACAGAAAGGCACAGCTGCTATTGTCATAAAAGTTCCAGAAAAGGCACAGCTTTCAACAGAATAATTTTTTAGCATCACACACATCTCTTCCACAATATATTTTCCAACCAAAGTATAACCAAATTAGGTAGTACACCACAATACATATTCCCCCATACTTAAGTTCAACTACATCATGCAATTTTTCATCAAGAGCAGGTATGATAAGGAAAATTGGCTTGTAATTTGGATAACCTAACAGGAAATTCATGGCTACTAGGGGCTATAATGAAGGATAAATGTAAAGGTGGGCTATAATGAAAAGGATTATTTTAAAAAGGGGGCTTCAAACAAAATAAATTCCTCATTCATTTAAAACACACATACCCCAACCCTCAAGTTTTGAAAGGAATAAATCAAATTCTGGTTAAAGCAAGCATGATCTGGTTCTCTCAAGAAATGAGTTGAATGAAAAGAATATGACAAAAATGGTTCAGAAGCCTCACAGGAAAGTTATTTCAAAGATATAGACAGTGAAATATGGCATGAGATTCAAAATTCAGTGTACTTTTCATGAATTTCCAAAAAAAATGATCTTGAATCAAATTCATTTCAGCATTCATTTATCCTCGGTTTCATGAAATAGATTGGTTCACTCGTTGACATGGGTTTCAAAAATGGTATTGATAATCTTTTCAGCTTAAAAGTTTTAGAAACACACCAAAAATTGAAAAATAAACACACAAAAATTTGAAAACACACAATTTTTTTATTTTTTTTTATTTTTGAAAACAAATATCAAATTAAAATCCTATACAACAAAGGTTCCCTCCCCCACACTTAAATGATGCAGTGTCCTCGATTAATTTAAGTTGATTTAACATGTAATACAATTTTCAAATGAATAACAATATCAAGAAAGTGTGAAAGAGAGGTACAACTTGGATTATTGGCAATGCAACGTTGATTTTGACTCCTAAGTGTTGCTCTTTGAAAAACTAAAAAAAAGTAAAAAACATAACATATGAATTTTTTTAAAAGAAATGAAAACAGAAATTAAATAAGAAAAAAATGATAAATCTTTGTTTAATCCCCCAAGCGGGCCTTGGGTTTTGACTGCCTCTAGAGAGGCAGTTCTAATAAGTTATCCCCAATCTGATGGTGGGTGAGGTTTCTTGCTCATGAACCAACAAAAACTTTTCTTTCCAGGATGAACGTCTTCCTTTTTCTGGAGGACTCCATCGATAAAATTCACCATGTCCACCCTCTTTATAATGATATAAAACATGAATGGTGGGGTTAGGACAATGAATGAGTCCTCCTTTTTCATGGGTTCTCCATGAACAACATATTCTTTATTCTCCAGTGGTTGCTGAAGGTATGATACATCTCGGGAAAAATCAAATGGAATGTCAGAGTTTAATTCTATATGAAAAAAATTAGAGCAAGAAGAATCGATATCAAAATCTTCCCTTTCAAAGCAAGTAGATTGTGTCTCATTTTCCTCCAGAAACACCACTTTGATCTTCTCATGTACTCCCTCCATTAAATGTTCAATAGGTTTGGGGAGCTCCAGATGTTCCTCTTCAGATGCATATTCTCCCTCCAAGGAAATAAAAGTGTTGGATGAATCTGAAAAATTAAAACAAGGGGAGGTAATACTCAATTCAGTTTCAAAAAAATCAAAATATAATGAGTTTATAAAAAGATTAACTCTCTGAGCTTGTTTGGATTCAATTTCTTCATCAAAGGGAGGTGGCTCTAGGAGTTGAATTTCCATAGATAGAGGTAGGTAGTCAGACTCCTCTATCTTCTCTTCAAATTCCACTGCTTGGTTGGTTTCTTCCTTCAATTTTGCTGAATCATCTACATTATGAGGAATATCTGGCTCAAGAAGTTCCTCACACTCATTCGAGAAGTTATCCAGATCTTTATAATCTCCCATATGTATTTCAATTGCTAAATCTTCTTTATCAATCTCATGCAACATTGATTGAGATGGGTTCAATGGATCTTCTTTTAATTTAATCAATGCTTCTATGGGTTCTTCAACTTTACGGATTTGTGGGGACACTTATTCCATCAATTTTTCTGGTTCTGGTTCTTGTTCGGCCTCCATTTGTTGTTGATCCTGGGATGCATGTACTTGTTCTGCAATCCACTGTATTGAGGTCTCTAGGTTTTTAACTGTTTGACTAATTCTTTCAAATTGGGATTCAATATCCTTGTGAACATCTTCTTCTTGGTGTTGTACATTGATTATGTCTTGATAAAATTTCAGAAAATACTCCTGAAGTTCAATTAATTCTCTGGCCAATCCCTCCAACACTGGGTATTCAAGGTTCTCTTTAAGGTTTTCAATGAGATCCTTGAATTAATCCTCTTTGATGATTTGGATTCAAACTCCCCGAATTTGTTTAGCCAAGAAGTAAACTTTATAATCTATAGACCAAGGTGATTCAATAATTGGTTCTCTCACTGGTGGGTAATTGTTGCATGAATTAAAAAAATAATCATTTGAAAACAATATGGTAAAAGATTTTTTTAAAAAAAATTAAATTTGAAAAAGTGAAATTTTTACAAATAAATTATGGCACTACCTCCCCGGCATCGATGCCAAGTTTGACGCACACCTGTCATAGGGCGTGAAAAAACAATGATTTCCTAAGTTAAAATGTAGTTAAGTGGTTGACCTAGGATGTCTCTTGAAGAGGAGTGCACACAAAATAAGTTGTCACTTTAAAACGAGGGTAAAAAAATGTTTTGTTTTTGAAATGAAAAATACAAATTAAAATTATTGAAAAACTATGATATTTAAAAGGGTGATTAGGTCAGGGTTAGTTTTCTAATTGTAATGCTATCTTGTTCAATTTAATTCAAACCTCTTCTTCTTTGTTGATTGAAGTGAGTTTCCACAATCATTTCCTTTCACTTCCTTGGTGAAATTATTATTGTGAGATAAAACCTTACCAAAATCTTTGTTTGGTCAACTCTCCTTCCTTGTGTAAAATATTTGTATTGAATATCCTTAATTTAAATGGGAAATACCCGATCGGGTTTTGTTTATCCCAAGCAATCATGAACATTCACTACACCTTTTACACGTACTGACGATCGTCGAGTACTTTACCACTAATTCCTGGTTTATTCTATCGTATATAAACCAGAAATTAGTGGAGGGAGATATTGATTATTTTACCAAGGAAAAAATAAATAACGGATTTAATATTCAAGAACTATCGAACTTGATAAAAAATCCGCTATAAGAAATTGAAAACAACTTTGAAGAAGAAAGAAATTTATTCAATTGCGTCCAAGAACTCAAGCATTACAATGTAGAAAACCAACCCTTCCCCAATCACTCCAAAAGTTTACCCCATCATGGTAAGGGTAATCGAGTTGAATGGGGAAGAAGAAGGCATTAAAAAACTATGAAAATAAATAAATAAAAAATAAAACTGAAAAAATCTTCTTCTTGGTGTCCCGGAAGGAATGGGATGGAGAATGGATGCTTTGAGAGGGTGGAGCTCTCATCCTTTTATAGACAGAATGTTTCCCCTGAATTTCTACACGTTTTATCCCCAATAAATGAAATCTTCACGAATTAAGCCCTTCTTTAATGTTGTTAATATTTCCATTGGCCGTGTCCCCTCAAAATCTCAGCGGTTTTGGACATGAATTCCGAGAGTTATGGCCGTTTTACTATGAGAATTTATTCTGTCCTGTCAGACTCTCCAAAACGAAATCATCCGGATTAGGGTGATTCAATGACCCAATACACGGCCAATTTAGACGGTGATTCCTTCATAAAAGATTCTCCAAAACTCTTTGCGCGTCCACCCATAGAATTTCACAATCATTGAGCTCACAGTGGATGAGTTATGGATCCCACATTAAAACTAGGCAGAACTGAAGACAGTTTTCTTGAGCCAACTTCTTAGCTTCTTTTGAGGTTTCATATAGCCGATTCAGATTTTAGTACAAATATAGTAAATGAATCCCTATATGTTTAGAATCTGGAAAAGAAAGAATTTTTTTAATTTGGATTCGTGTAGATAATGTTATGGCCAAAATACCAAAATAATTTAAAACTGTTAAAAATGCAAAATGGCAAACTTTTACAATTCATCTCAAAATAACACCTTTATCAAAAAAATGAAACAATTCATCTTAGAGGAACAATTTTGTTGCTTTAAAACAATGATATTCAATATAAATTAATTGAAAATATTTCCTCTATCAAAAAGATAAAATTATACCATTGTTTTTATCATTTCAAAATCCTAAATAATATGTAATTATATAACCATATAGGTTATACATTTTATATATTGATATTATATGTATTATGGGTATTTTATAGGTCTTTTATATATCATATCTTCTTAGTTTAACACATGGTAAACTTTTTTTCCATAACCATGATAATTAATTTTTAGTTTATTCAATATTAATTATGGTAAAAAATAATGAAGATATTATTATATAATATAAATTATAGTGAATCAAAATAGTTAATATATTTCTCTAAATTCAATTCATAAATTAGTAAGAATCCAATAAAAAATTATACCTTTAGACATGATTAAAATCGGATTTCCAAAGATAAAATTGTGACAATTATAAAAGCTTTCAATTACAAAAATTATTTATAAAAATGATTTTAATAAACGAAATTAGTAAAACTATGATATAAGTGAACTAATTTTATTTTCAAAACAAATTAAATTATATTGTATCCTTGTAAATTATTGAAATGAATTTTCTGTATTCAATGAAAATCAATATTTTTCAATATTCAATGAAAAATGATTTTTTTTTGAAAAAACCCACAATTCAACCTAAGATAATATCAATATTTTTATTTCAAAAAAAATATAAATTTTTAATATAAATTTTCCCAAGTTGGTAAAAATTAATTTTAAATCATTGGCGCAAAGTGCGGTTAAACTGTTTTTAGAAAAATAAACTTTTTTAGAATACATTTCTTTTTATTTAAAGGAATCTATTTTATTTCTATTGAAAATATAACCTTATTTTTTATAAATTATTTAGTATTGTTCATACCCTCCTATTTAACATCTTGGTTATAATGGTATACTATATTATAGTTTATTTATACTATGTGTTGTGTGTTTTTTTTCTATCGAAAAGATTATATTTTTGGAAATATATTTCCAAGGGTGTTTAACCTCGGTGTTGTGTGTCATATATGATATGAAATAAAAATTTATTATTTTCAAATAATATGGGTTTCACAAAAAAATAATAAATATTCTGAAAATATGAAATAAATTTTATGTTTCCATAATAAATGATTTTTTCATTATAAAAAAATTCATTAATAATAGAATTCCTTAGAGAAGCAATGTGGGGGGTGGGGTTAAGAATGTCATCGATATTTCATTAATATTCAAGATGGATGATTGAAGTATCCTCCTAATCTTATCCATGCAGATTAGGGATGTGAAATCTATCCCAATGGGTTGTTCCATCCCCTACCAATGGGTTGATGGGAAGTACATCGAGGTGGAGCCACCATCGTTGATATAATTATTGATGTTTATTTAAAATATCATCCTACCATATATTAAAATATAATATGACTCTATAAAATAGAGTGTATTAATAGTATGTAGAGTTTTTCTAGTGTGTTTGTATACCCTATGAAAAATGTATGATGCTAGGAACCATTATAGTTTGGTGGTTATCCAGGTGATGATGTAGAGTTATGATTTAGTATAACTTATGAAAATTCATAATAGAGGATTCCATATAGAAATTATTCATAGAGTAGATCTTTTAAAAGAATCTCAAACTCCATAATCATAATTATTGGAGGAAATCCATTAGGGTCAGATCTTGGTGACTGTATATGCTACCTGTTTCCTAGAGATTCATCAACTTACAATATATATAAATAAGTATAAGTCCTAGAAGGAATGAAAATTTGATATTATTTTATGATTATATCATTGTAATCATGTCAGCATGTTTGGTTTAATAATGTTTTTATGGTCCATTAATTATATAATAATTATTGAGAAAAGGTCTAGTGAATGTAGGAGTACTAATTATCTTTCCTTAATTCAATGGTATTGGGGGAATTTCTTATAGTGTAAAAAATATATGAGATGATGATATTTGATAGGGAAAAAAATGTCATGATAGTCAGAGATAAATTTATTTACATCCTACTTAATGATAATCTCCAATAGTTTAATTTTATGAGGATCTAAGACTTGTTAGATTAACATTTTATACTTCAACGAATGAGTGACATGATTATTGGATGAATTATAAATTTAAATTTTTGTTATAATATATTTTGGGGGTGAGCGTAGGTCTATACTATAGATGACTAGGCCTATTCAAGAGGACTATCATATTTTAAATTAAAGAATCATAAAACTAACCACTGTAAGGAGATGAAAAAATTAATATGCTAATCCTTAGTGGGTCCCACAGAGAACATGACTGTATAGTATTTTGGAATCATATTGATATATTTTATGCTCGGTCATGGTCCCAAAATAGGACAATACATTGAGTGGGGGCGAAAATTCGTGAAAATTTTTAAATGAATATTTTATCAATTTTTTACCCTTATAGTAGGAAAAGTTTTCTATAATGATTCGGGATCTTGTAACTCAGAGCCAGTGTCTACTTTATTACATTAGAATAATTAAAAATGAAACTGATCCCAAAAGACTGAATTGTTTATTAGTCTTGGTAAACTAAATATATACATTATTCTAAAATTACATTTATAGATACCAATTACAACATAATTGTTTTTAGATTATTATTATTTCCACTAGAATATTCTTGCATATCATTCATATTACACCTTTCAGATTCATACGAATGGAAAACAATAAAGATGATCTAAAATAGTCAGTAAATTTCACATAAATAATAAGATGTTCTGATTAAATGATGAATAATCAATATGCAATAATCTATATGGAAAGGTAGATATCTGAACACCAATTACATTAAATCAAAAACATGAATGTCATGACTAGATAATAAATAATTAATATATAAAGGTAAATAATTTAACACACATTTCATTTAAATAACTTATTGATCAATATTAGATGAGGAATAATAAGTATAAAAAGGTAAATAAAGTAACACACATTAATTTTAAATAACATGATTATCCTGAACATTTAAGAATAATATATATAATTTAAATTAATAAACACACATATTGTTTAAAAAACATAAGTATCATGAAAATATTAGAAATAATTAATATGGTAAGGTATACATGTTAAAAAACATTCCATTTAATCAATTTACTGGGAATGAAAATCATCCAGATACAATAACATTTTGAGAATATAATGGATAATAATAACCAAGTTATTAATTAATGAAATTATTAATTATTGGATGTTATATTCTCAAGTCTCATGATGCCTATACCATTATGACCTTTCATAAGATGGTTTAAAACTATCTGTAGAGACTCCTTTGATTCTATTTTACTAATTTACTCCCGAGACTACTAATGAATCATTGGGCTATCTTATTACGAGGCGCACCCATCACTGTAAGACTAAACCATTCATCATATATATGATAATCGATTTATTTCTAGAACAATGTGTCTTATCATAAAATTTCCATATTGATTGAAGAATATTTATTTAACCATGTATCCCTACATAAAAAATAACATTAAATATAGAAAACAATATTTAAAAATGATATAGATTTTAATCAATAAAAATATATATGATAAGTAATATGGATATTTCATAGAGATTTAATTTCAGATTATCATAGGTACATGAATATTTAAATAGAATTATAATGACTAAAAAATGAATCAATAAGGTGAATTTATGTACATTACATGTTAAAAATGATCATAAGCCAACCCTATACTGAAAAATTATGGTATCCGTATAATAGACCCCCTTTGGAGTATATGAAAAATAAAGGGTTGATCTTATTGATGAATATATATTTGCTAATGGATTCATTACCCATCACCTTGTTTTAAAATCATGGTTATAGCCTAGAACACCATGATTATAGGCTATAACCATGGTTTTATAAACCAGGGGGCTTAATCTATTAGGATAGACCTATACGCCTCATTTAGAAAACCATGTTTGCAGGACACAAATACCCAATATACATAAACTGGTGGTGTAATAAATTTCAATGGAAAGAAATATTCCCCCATTTTAGTAAGATTATTAGAATATACATATATCCATCGTTTGGTCAAACCGTAGTTAGAGGTCCTTTATTAATAAAATTATATATTTTTTTGAATTAATCCAATCGCATTCTACCTATACTCAAAAGAATTTACCTTAATCCTATGACACATTTTTTGTTCTTATATTCATATATACATATATAAGCATATTTTTATTAAATTATTTTTTTATAGTTATTATTATGAAATAATTATGGGCCAACCTATACACACAGTTTAGTCCAAAAAAGGTATGGGTTATTTATTAAAATATTACGCCTTTGGGAATTGATCCCCACACCTTCCACTTATAATCCATTTAAATTTCAATTATAATAAAAAAAATTCTTTGTTATTATAATATATATATATATATATGTATATATATATATATTAAAATTTATTTATATTATAGTATTTATTATCAATATTATAGAAACATAATGGGCCAACCAATATCGACAATTTTGTCCAACCATGGGTATTGGATTTCCTAGGGCCTTCTTGTAAATATTTTTCCCCTACAAAACATATTACCATAGTTTACACATCGTGGTTATAGCGGTCACCTATACGTATAGTTTTTTAATACACAAATGTATATCTCATGCTGATAAATTTTTTCCTTGTGGGTATAGGGGTGATTAATTTCAATGGTTTTGGGAAAAAAAATGTGTATAATATTGTTATATTGTAGTGTTCCATTAAAATTTCATTAATATAATTATTAACAAAAATATTCCTTTTAAATAGAAAATAGTTTTCACATATTAGTATACATTCATGAATTATAAGTATTTTAAAATCAAATAATTTTATTTAATAATTTTATTTACAGTTATATTTGGGGTGACTTTTTATACAGTTGACCAAAGCCAAATGAGTTTTGGTTGTTCCTAGTGTAAAAACTCCATTATGAGATCAATAGTGATCTCATATTTCAATTCTAGGAAACCGTTTAAAATATATTTTACTTTCTTCGGATTTTTGTGTGTGATTTATTTTGAGAACAAAAAAACCTTCAACGAATTGTTTAAGGAACTCCAGGCCTCAAAATCACATGTTCTCTCAGCAATTGGTCTGAGAATTTTCAATAATAATTTCAATAATTAAAATCATGAAAATCTAAGTCATTATATTATCCCCATGATAAGGATTTATGTCCATGAAAACCCAAAAAAGGGCTACTCAATAAAATGATGGTATTGGGAAAGCATGTGATCCTCCATTTCACATGTTCTCTCCTCCAGATTCTTGTGCTTCCACTGGACACACCCCATAGGATTTGACTGCCAATGAAGGATTTTCTCCTTTAGATCCTCGATCTCCATTGGTACTAAAAAAAAAGTCATCCCATCATCCATGTCCATCTCACCCAGTCAATGGTTTCTGGTGGGTTATATGTTTACATCCTAATCTGTGACATGTGGATGATGTTGTGTACACTCTTTAACAATGGATATAGTGTTAGAAAGTATGCCTCCTCACCCACTATACATAGCATCATGAAACATCTGATTAACCTTAGAGTGTTCTTGCATCCCCATCCAAGTATCTTTAATCCCCATCGAGGTGAGACCAGAAGGAAAACTTAGTCCTTTTCATAGAACACAAAAGGCATACATCTCATATCATTATAAGACTGTTGTTAACTCTGTGAAGTCTTCAACTACTACAAGATAATAGTTACCTTCTCAGTAGTATCTCTCACCAACTTATGGTCCACAAGTACCAACTCTCCTAGATTATTCCCTCAAAGTGGTGACCTACTAGGTCACCTGTACAAGGCCAAAAATGGTTCAATGTAAATGGTTGAATGGTTGCATTTTTTGTACTCAAAATCCACATATGGTTAGAGATCCTCCCAACTATGGTCAAAGTCTAAAAAGCACACTTATTGAATTCCTCCAGAACCTAAATGGTCTGCTCAGTCTGCTCATCTGCCTATGGGCAGAACATTGTGCTCAAATGTAACTAATATAAAAATTCCTCCTACAATCCCTTGAATATTTATGATGTAAAGTGAGAATCATGATCAGAAACTATTATATATAGGACTCCCTGTAGTTTAACTATTTCCACTACATAAAGGTGTCCCACTATCTCTATTGAACTCTTCTCCTAGATAACTAGGAAGTGGGTCTACATGGTGTGTCATTAAACTATCACCCATATGGAATCATTACCATTGTACGTATGTGGTAATACCATCATGATGTCTAAAACTATCACATCCCATTTTAATTTATTCACTTAATTGTGTTTGGATAATCCAAACGAAACATGGTGGTTAGCCTTATCTTAGTGACAGGTGACGCATCAAGAAATAAAATCTGGTACTCCCATATTTATACTAGGTCACTAAAACTAGTGATAGAGGTCTTGGAACATATTCACAACACAAGGATGTACCACTAAATGAGAGGTATTTAACTCACTCAAAAACACATCCCACAATTCCATTTTCACAACTATGTGCCTCTGCAAAGAATGATGTGCTCACTACATTTCGAATATCCATCAAGGGCATGCCATATTAAAATGTGATAATGTAAAGTTTCACAGTGTTTATCCCCAAAATATAGATCCATGAATTGATGTAAGAGTGCTGGGATAACAACCATTGACTAGAGGTAAGCTGGCCCATCTCCATCTGTGAAGGATAACTGTAACGAGGCCAACGACTCTGATGCCTCAATCAGCAACTGCAAACTGGATCCCCTGCTAAGAGATTCCGGCACCACATTCCCCTTACTAGGAGTATGAACAATCTCAAATTAATATTCCTATATAAAATATATTCATATTATATATCTCAATTTTATATCCTTCTAAGAAAAGATACACTTGAAAATATTTTGATCAGAGTCGATGATAAATTGCTCTCCCATCAGGTAGTGTATCCAAATATTAAATGTGAAGACTAATGATAATAAATTAAGATCATGTGTAACATAATTATTCCAGTGTGGTATAAACTGGTGTGAACCATAGGAAATCACCACTATCCCATAAATCAATACACAACTAAGCATTGTTCCTGCTGCATCACAATACATTGTGTACTCATCACCCTCCTATGGTAATCTCATTAAGGGAATAATCATCTATCTCTACCTAATCTGCTGAAAATCCTGATGAAAAAATTGTATCCACATGAAAGGATACCCATTTCATGTTAATGATATCAAGGATAATGATACTTTTGAATATTCGAGTATAAAACAATGATAGTGCCCAACCAAACCATGAAAACATTGCACCTCGGTAACACACTTCGGTGGCTCCAAAGAGAGAACTGCCTCAAAATTCACTAGATCCACTACAACTTCATCATTTGAAATGATGTATCTCAAATTATGGATCTCAATAATCTATAACAATAATATTTAGATCTTCATATAATGATGGTGATATCCGAGTGTGTCCATAACCACCCTCAAGTATCTCATGTTCTCCTCTTCGGACGTCGAGTACACTAGGATGTCATCAATGAAGACCACCACAAACTAGTCTAATTAATGCTAAAATATATGGTTCATAAGTCTGATTAACACTATTGGGGATTTGATAATTCCAAAAAGAATCACGAAGTTCTAGAGTCCATTTCATATACCCTCATCCCGTATACATTGTTGGTGTTTCCCAGATTTGAGGTTAATATTTGAGAACTACCGCTCCCCTTTCAACTGATCAGAGAAGTCATAGATCCTCAGTAGTGAATACATATTCTCCATAGCCACCATGTTTAGGCACAAAAAGTCACCAAATAACATCAAAATAATATTTTTTTTAAAGGTAATTCTTTGGTCAAAGACCAAAGAACAATTTATTGAAAATCAAGAAAGTTACAAGAGTCTGAAATAGGGGATTTTTTTACAATCTCTATCAAAAATCTCAAATAAATTAGTAGGTAGGGAGTTCTCCAAGTCATGCGTTGGTGAACTCCTTTAATGGCACGAGCATCAGAAACGAAATTCGCTTCACGGTAAGTATGGGTAGCTATAAATTCAATCCCATGAAGCAAGTTAAGGTAGTTCATCCAATGAGTAGTATGCTTCCAGGCTAGATGAATACTGACATTCCAGATGGCCAGAATGATAGTGGTTGAATCACTCTCAATCCCTAAATTACTCCAACCTCATTGAAGAGAAAAGTCAATAGCATGGATGACACCCAACAGTTCTGCATCCAGCGATGATGAGTGATGACATCCGACGTAGAAACAACCCTGACACTGACAAGCATTATATCTGAAAATAGATCTGCAACTGGCAGGGCCTGGATTTCCTTTAGAAGCACCATCAACATTGACTTTGATCCATCCTGGCATTGGTGCCTGCCAGAAAACCTCGAAGGTGCATATGGGCTTTGGGTAAATGCCAGGAACTCAGAGGTGGCGAAGGATCTCAAAGTCCCCAATCGAGTTGTTGCAGCAGTCTTTTTGAATGAAAGCAGCTTCCTGGATCGCGAAAAGAATCCGAGATTTTCTTGCATTGAGACTAAAAGTGTGATTATTATGATTAAGGTCATTTCTAATGTACCAAATCTCATGGATGAGTTCTTCTACTACCGCCAGTAAGATGTTTTTGATTTGAAAAGAATGTTCAGATCTAGTGCTGTTTTTAAGAAACACAGAAATAGGATCAGTAAAAGATCATCTGCAGTTGAATAAATCAAAAACAAAATTCCATAAGGCAGAGGCTGTCACACAAGACAGGAAAAGATGATCTGCATCCTCCCTGTGTTAGTTACACAGGTGACATTTAGAACAAAGTTGGATGCCAAAATCTTGAAGAACAGTATCTGTAGGAAAACTATTATTGGAAATATGCCAAATGAGAGTGAGCCTAGAGGGTTTAATCCAGGGTTTATTAAACTGGCTCACCCAAAGATAATTTGATTCAATATGAGAAAAATTATTCTTATTAAAGCTTTTAGATTCAAGAATGCCATTTGGGGCTGGTTCCCAGACAAGGAAGTCACCATCAGGGAAAAAAGAATGATTATCAATGAACTACATAATATTATCAGGGAGATCATGTTGATGAAATTGAAAAACAAATTTTATATAATGATTAGTGTCCTCAGGAATGTGACTTGTAGCTAATAATGTTATCAAGGGGTTATAATACCATTTTCCACACCACAAGCTAATTGAAGAATCGACACCTACCATCCATCTATATTTCTTCATGATCTTATGATATGATTCCCTGATAGATGGACAGATGGAAGAGTTAATGAAAGAAAAATTACCATTTAAAATCATAGAAATAAATCTATGATAGAAAATTTTAGTAGCTTTTTAAGAGGGATTAATAATATGCAATGAGATATGGGCCTGGAGGGCGTCATTGAATAGCTTTAAATTTTTTACGCCAATCCCACCTTTATCAATAGGTTTACAAAAAGAATTCCAAGGTATAGTGATAAGCTTCCTTTCATGAATTCTTCCAATGCAAATGAAAATTTTAATATAAGTATTAATTTTCTTTAAAATACCAACATGCCATTTATAAATTATGAGGGAGTAGACCATTTTAGAGAAAATGGTTGATTTGACCAAACAAATTCTCCCAGCCATGGAGAGAGATTTCCCTTTCCAATTGGAAAGTTGGTTTATAATTTGATTAGTAACATTAGAAAAATAGCTGGTTTTGGGTCTCCCCAAAAAAATTGGAACTCCCAAATATGTGAAAGGAAAGAGACCCTCTTTAATTCCCAAATAAGTTGTAATTCTAGTTTTCCTTCCAACATGAAAATTCTTACCAAATAAAATGAAAGATTTATTCCAAGAGATCTCTTGACCAGAAACCTCCTCATAATGAGAAATAGATTTCTTAAGAATATGAATATTCTTTTGATCCCCATTAAGAAACAGGATAATGTCATCATCATATAAAATGTGAGTAGTGGAATTATGATTTCTATCAACTTGTATAGGTTTAAGCTTACTTTGATCAACCAGATTACTGAGGAGTCTACTAAGATAATCTTCAACAATAACAAAAAGAATAGCAGAAAGAGGGTCACCCTATATGACACCTTTTGAAAAATTAAAAACACATCTAGTAGAGCCATTAATAAGGATAGATATATAAGTTGAATGAAATAAAGTCCTAATCCTTCCAATGAAAAGATCTTGAAATCCAAATCTTTTTAGAACATTAAATATTAAATTCCAATCAATGGTGTCAAAAGCGTTTTTGATATCCAGTTTGATTGCCACACATCCCCTTTTATTTTTTTATTTAAACTATTAAAGCATTTAGAGGCAAGACAAATACAATATTGAATGGATCTTCCATTAATAAATCCAAACTGATTCCAAGAAGCAATTCTATTGAAAATAGGAGAAAGTCTATTTGCAATGATTTTGGTTATGATTTTAAAAATCGTGTTAATAAGAGCAATCGGTATGAATTGATGGATCTTAGATGCATTCTCAACCTTAGGTATTAAGGTTAAGAATTGATCATTAATTCCATGCGGGAGGAAGCCATGACTGAAAAATCTCTTAACAAGGTTACAAACATCCTTGTGGATTATGTCCCAATGATTTTCGAAAAAACCATTATTGAACCTGTCCGGACCAGGAGCACTGTCTGGATTGAGACCAAAGACAGTGTCTTTAATTTCATGGTCAAGAGGAGTGCTGAGAAGCAATTCAATGTCCCTTTCATCCACCATTAGAGGAATAATATCATGTTTAAGATTAGTGTTTATACATGGACAATTAAAAATGTTATAATTGTATGAGGTAACATGATCCGTGATGGCCTCTTCAGATTCAATGATCACTCCACTATTAGAATGTTTGGAAAGAGGATGATTGGTATTTATAATTCTTTGAAGGCAATTGATGAATTTGGTATTACGATCTCCATCAGTAAGCCATTTATTCCTAAACATATGTTTGAGAATATTATGTTTGAATGTAAGAAAGGAATTACGTTTGGTGGAGATATAAACTTTCAATTGAGGATCCAAGTTGAAATCAGAGTTGGTTTTTTGAGTTTGGAAATGACTAAGTTCTTTCTCGAGTAAGGAGATATCCAGATCTATTTGAGAATTTGAAGATTTTCACGAACCTTTGAGGGTCTGTTTGAGAGTTTTCAATTTGTTCATACAAGCAAAAGATTCTTTTTGATGTTTCATAGAATTCCAGATGTTATAAATGACAACAACACAATCAGGATTCAAATACCAAGAATTATTAAATTGAAAAGTCAAGACAGATTTTTTATCATTTATAAGAAAGCTATCAAGGATGGGATGATGGTCAGAGTTGAGCCTAGGGAGAGTAACACTATAAATATTATCCCAGATATCAAGAGCCTTCATATTGACGAAGGCCCTATCAAGATTACTAACAACCTTTTTTTATGGTGTTTTCTGTACCATGTAAATTTAGCACCAGAAAGTGTGATTTCAAAAAGATTGTAGTCTTCAATAGAAGTTCTTAATTCCCTAGAGGATATAGAAAGGTGAGAGGGTCCAATCTTTTCACAGGGGTTGAGGATGGCATTGAAGTCTCCCATGACCACCCAAAGAAAATTGAATTCATTTATCCGAATCAAGAAGATCATTCCATAATACTCTTCAATCATGATATATATTCTTGGAAAAAACCAACGTAAAAAAAGTATGGCGATCATTCCACAAAAAGTCACAGGTAAGATGTTGATCAGAGATTCTGAAATTGTTGATATTTTTCAAAGAGGTATGAAAAAAATCCACATAGAATCAGAGTGAGAATAACTTTTGCAAGATCCTAGGAAATTGTAATTGATAGAACCAAATCTCAAGAAGTTAATTTTGAAAGTGACTTTAGGTTAAGAAATAGCAAATAGAAGAGGTTTGTGAGTGTTTAAGAACCTCATAAGAGCGATGGAGGTGTCTTGATTAGCCACACCATGACAGCTCCAATATAGTAAATTCATTACTAATTGGGTTTTGGTTTAGAAACCTTATTATTTTTCGACTTCCCTAATCCTTTATTCCCTTGAGATCTCCTGACCATTGGGGAGGATGTAGGGTTTTGTTTGATCTCCTGGTTATTAGAGTTTTTCATGTCATCAACATTCAGATTAGAAATAGGATTTAGCGTAGAGACAGAAGGAATCATAATTTCAGACCTATCTAGTGGGTGTTATCCCGTAGTTCCATGAACATTTAACTGGTCATTTAGAGATGGTATCACATCTAGAGCAACATGATCTGGGTTAGCCATGGCAGAAGTGGAAGAAGAACTGGCCATGGAGACAGCTACAGGAACTGTAGATTGTTCAGTAAAGGAGTGATTCGTAGCCCCTACCTTGACAGAATCAGAAATTGATGAAGGTTTAGTATGGTTTTAAAAAAACAGTAATTATACCCTCAGGATTCTGAGGATCAGAAGTGGGATTGAAATTAGGAGCAGATTTCTGTTTGTCAATAGGGAAGTTGGACACCACCCTACTAACGAGACATGAATTAGTATCTTGAGCAGGTTCAAGGACAGGAACAAAAATAGTAGTAACAGGGATAGACAAGTTATGTGCAACATGCGTAGTATCTAAAGGGATAGGGATATTAGTTTTATCAGTAGCTAAAGGAATGTATTTTTCAGCATGTAAATTCAACTGTGTAACATTATGTATGTCAGCCAAAGGAGTGGGCACTTTTTTATTAGCAGAAACAGAATCAAGCTGTGTAATAGTGTCAGGTGCACATGAACTATTGTGAACAAAATTAGGAGAAACAACACTAGAAATAGGTAAATGATGCTCTGAAAGAGGTATTTCATAATTAGAGATATCAGAATTTGCAACAGAAATCTCTAAAACAGGGTTTCCTGGGTTTGGAATTTTCCCCTTTTCACTTTGTGCTTTGAAGGAAACATCATAAGTATCATCCTGAGCCGATAGATGTTAGACCTCAAAGTCCTTAATAACATTTTCATGTAAAATGGAAGTTCCAGATGCAGAAGCAATAAAAGATGTGTTGGTGATAGTGGGGGAATTATTATCAATGATATTTCCAACTTCCCCAGCCACTATGGCCTCTATGCCCAAGGCGGTATTTTCATTCTTATGTATGGCTTATTCTTCATCAACTAAGAAACCCCAAGATCTACCTTCTAGGTTAGTAGGAACATTGAGCTTTTTAACCCAAATGTCCTTCTTTTTTTAGAGTGCCCAGTTTTATCAGTGATATTTTTTTTCTTTTTTACCATAATTAACCTCTTTCCAATCATTGTTAATTTGAGGATCCATTTGCTTCCTAACCACCCTGCATGTTGAAAAATTATGTTCATTAATTTTGGACACATCACAGAAGGGAGGTTTCTTTTCATACTCAATGTTGAGTTCAAATCTATTAGTAGGTGTGTTGAAACCAATAGTATTTGGTAAATCACTAGCTAAGTTGACCTCAACCATTAATCTAGCATATAAACCAGGATCACCATTCAAAGTTCTATGGTCTATTTTTATAGGGGAACCTATATTGGAAGCTATATCATTTAATATCTCCAGGTGCCAATAAAACCAATTAAGTCCATGAATTCTAACCCAAACATGTGCCATAGAATTTCTGTGAGTAAAAGGGTTAAAATCAGCATCCCAATCTGAAATCCTAATAAATCCTAGCTTAAGATGCAAATTACCAAGTTTCCATACATGATCAAGCTCAGCTTGTGTGCTAAATAGGATGTGATAATATACTTTACCTATAGGAACCATCTTCCATTTAGAAAAGCCCCATCAATGCGCAATCTAGTTCTTTAGTTCGAGTAGAGACCAGGGCCGGTCTCATGTATTGTATGAGATTCGACCAAGAATAGAGTATTTGCACATCTTCTCTCTTTGAATAAGGGCATCCGGATCTGCATCAACTAAGAAACCCCCATCATCAAGATTTCTGAAGAGATGCTATTTACATTCCTTTGCATCACTCAGATCAACTCCTTTTAAAGCATCGCGAAAGGAAATTGGTAAAATGCAAAGAGGGATTTCAGAGTTTCTGACTTTGGTTTTCATAGAATCATGATCTGTAGAGGCGATGACAGTGGGATAATCATGCTCCCAAGCCGGATCAAAGCCCGCCATCAGCAGGTCTATGGCAAATCGAAGGTATGAGCTAGGGTTTGTCGACCGTTGAAGCGCACTGCGAGAGATCCCGTTTTCCCATGGACTATTTCATCTAGACTACAGATAATAATATTTTGTTTTTTGAAATAAACCTGAATTCACATAAAAATAATATCTTACATGTTGGAAAACAATAATGGTGTACCCCATGGTGAAACACTAGGTGTCACAAAGCCCTTCCTCTGCAAGTCCTCTAACTGCACCCTATTCTCTTGAAGCTCTCCATGATCTGGCCAAAAGGAAGGTGTAGATATCAGCCCCATCACATGTTTATAGATCATTGAGGAATCCTACTTCCATATAGGGAGTTAATCTGGGAACATCCTTAGGAAATATTTTATTATACTCTTCTGCCATTGCAAGATACTATAGACTCAAATCATCCTCTGCACCGAGGGTTATGATAGAAAACTGATGAGTGATCGGATTCCCCCTCATATGTGTGAGTTCATACTATACTGCTTGAATTTCATTTTCACCAATAATGGAATTCTTGGTCCCACAAATATGTACACAGAACACTTTATGACTAAAAAAATCAATTTGGGCGTGAACTGTGGATAACCAGTCCACACCATGAATGACATCATAATCCATCAATTCCACTACCAAGAGATCTCAACCAATACAATAACATGAATGAGTAATGTCACATTTTCAACACCAGTTTTTGATCATTGGATCTCCTCACGTAGGAGCCTCTGATTGTAAGGGTTTAGTTAATGGTTAAACTGGAATTTTGGGTCTCGAACAAGGATTGTAGAAAGAAAATAATTACTATAATATATGTCTTTAAAAACTACAACTAATGTAGAAAAGACACTTATCATATATATAATAATTTTGGGATCCTCAGAGTCATAATCCTCTATCACCTGTATCTGACCTCATTACTATCGACTAGCTCCCTGAGCTTGTCGTCAACAACCTTGGTGTGGTGGTTGTAATAGCTCAGAAAATTTAACACCTAATATTTCCCTAAATTCTCCCCTACAATGTATTCTAGACTATGGACGACTAAAATCTTACCTCTTCCGCAACCTCAGTGGCCCCTTGACCATCTCTCGATGGGTTCTACGATGGGTTAGTCAATCTGATTTCAGATGTCCCAAACCTCTACACGAGTAAAAGAACCTGTCTCTCAGCTGACTCAAGCTACCCTTGGGATCCCCTCACCACTAATATTATGTCTTAGGAATATCTCCTAATTCTCATGACATGATTTTTTCCCCATGACTTCCATCATATACCTACAGGTGAGGTCATTGATATATGGTTTTTGCTGGTAGCTCCCACTGATGGTGCATGCTCTACTAGAAATCACCCCAATAGAATAGCTCGCTCTAGTGAACCAACAAAATTTGGAATGCTATGAAATATTAGGTATTCCTTGATCTCCCATAATAATCCATTCTTGATGTTTTGAGCCCTTAAAATTGAGTGGCATACCATATCTGTCGAGTTGCATGAAAGATCCATAAATCTCATCAAATACTCTGCTATTATCTCACTTCCCTACTGTAGATGCAGAATCTCGTGTTTATGATCTGACCGCAAAGTGGACCGAAATAACTTCTCCTTATAGAGATTGTATAATTATTCCCATGATAGATTCATCTCAACATGTTTCTAGGTCACTGAGATCCACTATCAATCAATAGAGCCTTAAAAAGACTCACAGAAATGAATTCAATTTTTTTAAAAGGTTTTCTTAAAATGTTGAAGAAATGGGTAACTACCTCTGTCCAATCTTTATTTACCTAGGGTTCTGGCTCACCCTAAAACCTAGTAGGTGACTACCAGTGAAACTCCTACAATGCGCTCAGTCTGCATGCATCCTTAGTAGGTAGTGTTAGTAATAGATTCAGCTTGATCAGTGTTGGTATAATTGGTAACCTATACTGAGGTCTTATTTCTGGTACATTCCACTGTATCAATGCCTCGCCATTAGGCGGATCATCCTTGAGATCACAAAATGAAATCCCAGAAGGCTGTCTCCATGGAGTCTTCCTATAATAAAAAAAAGATGCACCACAATAAGTAGGGTATATCTGAAGATCTAACTCAAATGGGACATGGAAGACACCACCCATTTTTATAAGATGCTTGTACCATTATTTTTCCTACAACCATTGCTTTCATGTATCAAGTTAAAAAGAAGTTGCATAACGTCTTGTTGTATGGAAACTTCAGATGCCACACTAACAATGGATTCTTTGTCCTAAAATCTATACATAAAATAGTTGATATTGTTTCCTCAAACAAACCTCAGAGGCTCTCGATCCTAATGTAGAACCGACCGGGTCTAATATGACTCAATCATGACCCATCCTAGAGGGACCCATGTCACGACTACCCCAGGACCACCTCCAATAGGACATGGGATAATGATTAGAAATGAGAAGGCATATCCCACAAATGGGAGTAATTTTCATATGTACATACACACACACACACATCTCCAGCGACAAATAATGAAATGTAAAAACTCTATCTAAATAACGCATGCCAATTACAATAACCCATTACCAGAGTATAATATTAAAACAATTGGAAATTAAAGAAGTATAAAAAAATACCACCAAAAGAAAATATTATACGACCAAAAGTCCTAACTTTAATGTAATAGGTACTGGGACTATAATTGGAAAATATATCATAACACACCTAGGCCTATCTTGTCTAACAAGGAACCACCTGGTTCTGGTCTTCCTGGAACTCTATCAAAGAATCGATCTTCTGTACACGACATGAAACGTTTGAGAAAAGCCTGTGAATTAGTCAGTAAAACAATACTCATTATACACCATGGAACCAAAAAAAATACAACAAAGGAAATACCACAAAGAAAATACCAATATGGAATAGAAAAAAGGAATACCACAAAGGAATAACCCCAAGGAATAGTACCAAGGGAATAACACTATCTTCTATCCAATTAATAGATGGATTGTGGTGGTTACAACATGGTCCCATATGTATGTTGTCGTGACAGAAGATATAACTACCCAACCTTGAATATCGATAGTTTGTTTCCAAGGAATGATTTTTGTTGGCTATCTTTCATGAACGATCTCTAATCATAGTGTTTTCCTTTGCTGTTGATAAAATTCACCATGAAATCTCTCAAGAGCCTTCATTGAATTTCTAGGGTAATGACCCTAGCTCTAGATCCCAATCTATCTCTTCATTTAAAATAAAATGTGTCACTACATTGATGTAACATTTGAAAAACTAAACTCATAGTTTATTTTATTCCTTAAAACATCCAAAACCAATTTTTTTACAACCAACACACATCGGCCAATGAGAGGTATCATCTAAGGAAAAAAAACACATTATGAACTTTGTAATTGTCTCATATTTTCAATATGATTGACTGTAAATGAGTTATTAATATTTTAAAATAAAATATTTCTATTAATTTGATTTTTTATGGTTACGTCCATTGTGAATTCTTCTTCAAATGACCTATAGTGACCTATGTTATGTCTTACTTTGGGTAAAGCATCCATTCTAAGATCAATGGTGCCCTCTGATTTTTTATTGGGTAACCTGTTTAATAGATGTTCCACTTTTTCAGGATATCCATACTCACATTCTATTAAAAACATAACATTTTTCAAAAAATTATTCTGGGCACAATGGTCCTTATAATCACATGTTTTCTTAGATCCTGGTCTCAAAATTTTCCCAAATAATTTCTAAAAAAAAAATTAAGAAAATCTAAGTTAATAAAATAAAGGTAATATATAATGACACCTAACTAGTTTTATATTTATGATAAAATTTGTTGTATTTAAATACATGGACATGGAATGAATGTTTAAATTCTTATAGAGAGTTACAATGATCATTGATCACAATATATTGAATGACCAATAGAAAATTAAGGACATAAAAACCATAAATATGTATTGATTTCAAAGACAATTTGATTAATCATATATGATTGTAAAACAGATAACTTTTCTTCAATATAATTTTCCTAAATATAAGGAATTTTATATTTATCTAAGAACCTAATTAAAAATAAATACTTGATATATTTCAATTTTATATCCATAATTTAATCCTATGGTTGTTCATTTCAATTTCGAATTCATCAATTACTCTAAGAAATAAATATACAAAAATGATTTTTTATTACTAAAGAACTAAAATTATCTTTTAATAGAGCATAAAATCCATAATAGAGTGAAAATTAATTCCATATACTTTTTCCTATTTTATAAAAATGATATGGTTAACATAAGTTATCTTGTCACTAACCATGCTGGGTCTCCATCCGACCTGGTGCCCGACCCAGTCCACGGCATGGCCCGAGGGGCGTTCCCTATCCCCACAGTCTGGAACTGGTGCCAAGGTATCAAAATTAATACTTGGGGATGATATACCCGAACAAATAAATATAAAACAAACAATGAGATAAATAAATTGAAACTAAAAACAGACAACCAAACATTCCCTTATACCAAGTTCAGATTTAAAGTTAAAAACATGAAATAAAAACCCAAAAGAGACTACATAAAGGGAAGAAAACTCCAACACAAACCTCCGTGCAACATGAGGAGTCACATGGTCAAGCCTCCGCCACCAAACTGCATGGGGAAACCAATAAAACTCAATCCATTACCGCGAATCCTAATGCCTCGACCTAGAATACAAAATAAATAGTGTCTAGATACACCCAAAGGTGTATATAGGGTGTGATCTAAAAGACCAATAGGATGCCACAAAGATATGGTTCCACACCTAACTATTAAATGACAAATAAATTTTCAGTATTAACTAATGAAATTAAATAAATGCTTTAACTGTTTAAAATAAAATGGAATTAAATAAAACAGTTTCAAATGGAACAATATTAATTAAAGTAAAAAAACTCACTTTTTAAAATAACCAATGTGTCACACTGATGAGAATAAATTAACAAATGAGAACTAATATGGGAGAGTCTGTATGGGTGTTAGCTAACTTGGGCCCCTAGATCATCGTGTCTCGGTGAAACATGGATTAAAATTACACAACCCTCAGAAAATGTGGCTTAGAAGGCCACGACCCACAGAAAATTAGGCTTAGAAGGCCATGACCCTGAGAAGAGCATATTTTTAGTTAGTGCTTCAATCGGCAGTCCGGCTAGTAAAACCGTGTTGAGTCATCTCTGGAACACTAGGCCACTAGTCTAGTCCACCCTCCTAGCTACCCAAGCATCCCGCTTGTGCTCAAGTAGTCCATAGTTCAAGTGTTATGTCATAATCACATACTCAAACCAAACTAGACGTTATAGATGACAAAATCACCATTTTCACACACAAAATCCATTTGAAATAATATGCACACTAAAAATATCTCAAAACTAAATATACATCACGTACACAACCAATTAAAACAACTGAATAGATAGAGAAATCACATTCATCTTATAACACAACACTAACAATGTTTATTAAATAATTTCTACATATGTCGCCTAAATTTAAGCACTAAAAAATTTTACAAAAGTTAACCAAAAATGTTTTTTAACCCTTAATAATTATTTAATAAAACAGTCCAAATTTTCATAAATAAAAATTAAAGAGAGAACCACTAAATTACACACTATACTGACCCAAACCCCTTATATGACCATACACACACGTCACCTCATGAACATAAACGACATTACGCGCATAATTAAAGAAGCCACCCACATAGTTGAAAAGACCATCACTATAGTTAAACAATGACCAGAAAAAATTTCCAGCCTTTATTAAAAGTACGCCACACGACTAAAACCCCAAGAAACAAACTAAAATACTCATTTAAGACTTAATTAATACTGATGCTACACCTAAACACCAATTGCACCCTTTTCATTTCCTAAAAAATAACTACACAATTAAAAAAACTAACAAATAACCAGAGATGAGATTTCAACTTCAAGTGCACATATTATGATGACACACTACTAAACAACTTCACGGCATGTCAAACTTAAATCAATGTCCACTTATCATAACACAGATTAATTAATTAACACTATAAACAAATTAAACATTCAAATTGATTTATAAAATAATAACTAGACATGGAACCACCTACCTCCGAATGTTGGAAACTTCGTGATCTTGGTGAAAATCTCTAGCTGCATGCTAGACTCACCACAAACAGCACAATTAAACCCAGCAGTGAGGAGTCTAAGAGCTGTTCGAGAAAAATATATGGTGCCAGAAGGTGTCACACCGACTAGATCCTCATCGGAAGAAGAAAAGGGTGTGGCCAAGGGTGTTCGGGGACGAGGGTGAGGGACGAATGGCCTAGCCCGAAAGGGGTCTGACCGTGAGAGTAGTGGCCAGAAAAAGTAAGAGGTGGTGCGAGTTGCTGGTGGTTCATGATGCAATCCGAGGAGAAACTGGTTCAGTGCGGGGTGCGCTGCAGGGTGGCGCGAGGTAACAGGTAGAGAGGAGGGTGTCGGTCCGGGTGCATGTAGCCGGAGGAGATTGAGAGGGGAAGTCCGATGAGGAAGGAGGTAACACGTGGCTGAGGGGAGAGGCTTAAGGGCTAGCGAAGGTGGCTCGAGGGTTGGGCATCGGGTTGAGGAAGTCCGACAAGTGGAAGGGAGGATTCCAGCCGGAGGGAGGAAGGAAAATGGGGGAACGGCGGCAAGGGTTGCAGGGGGACGGAGCGCAATGAAAAAATGGGGAGAGTGGTAGAATGACTGGCGCGATGGGGGAAAAGGGAAGCATGAGAAAAACAAGAAAAAAAAATAAAAATAAATAAAAAATAAAAAAATAAAAGGGAAAGAAATAAATGAATAATAAAGAGAAGAAAATAAGGTGAAATAAATCCAAAAAATGCCAAACCAATCTAGAAAAAATAAAAATGATAATAATAATAATCATCATAATCATCATAATCATAATAATAATAATAATATTATTATTATTATTAATATTAAAACAACACAAAATATAATTTTATCTTTGCTACCACAATTTAATATTACAACAAAATTTAATATTAGCTAAAATAAAAATAAAAAATATAACCTAATTAAATTTTAAACCAAGATAATAATAATAATAATAATCTTAATATTTTTATTTTTATTAATATTATCTTGTAAAGATCTAAAATAATTGCATTTTTAGCGGTCAGTTAAACTTTTATCCGATCAAAAAATTAATTATTCACACAAAGAGCAAGCTACAAGGTGGTCTGGAAAAACCACATGGCTTTAATTGTACCTTGCGCACATGCCAGACCATACCCTGCCAAAATACTCACTTATCAGCAAAGAAAAAAAACACTCGGTTGGTTCGGACCACAACATAGAAAAGCAAATTTAATGCCAAAAAAATTTACAAAAAAAAATTACTATAGATGTTCGGGTGTGACAATTCTCCCCACCATGACACATTCCTCCCCCATAAAGTCCCAAAATACTAGGTCAACCCCGGGTTCCCATCGAGATCATGATGACACTTCAAACAAAACCTCAATTTCCCAATGACCGGGCATTGAAAACACCCATGACCTAAAAATCAAAATATCCGAAAACCAGAGACACTAAAAAATTACTGAAAACTAGAAATTCACATAAAAATAGAACTACAATAAGGAATACCCCAACCCCTGACTTAGGGATCAACGAGGCTGCTCGAGATCTCCAAGAACACTTGTCAAGTGACCCACTATCCGAGAAAACCAATTGGCATGGTCATGTTTGGGCAGAGCAGAAGCAAGGGGTTGCTCCGCCATGTGCACTTTGAAAACAGAGTCTTCCACAAGCTCGTCCAATGGTGGTCTCCCCACCATATTAGGGTTCTGGTCAAACATTGATTCTTCAATCCAAAAAAACTCACAACTCATACAACATATAACACTAGCTTGACTATCAAAGTTCCCTATGTTTAACCAACACAAGAGGGTAATCGAAGAGACCCACATAGGGTCTCCCCACCATTTTAAAATTCCCAAACACCATGAAACCCGTGTGGGAATTACTAGTTTACTAAACAATGCTGATTGAACCCTTCATCATGAACCCACCAAAACGGGTCGTCCAACATGAATGATTCCTACCCTAGCAGACATTCCGCCACATCAGATAGTCTTGGTAGCGAGGACCCCTAACGAAGAGGAAAACTGGATAGGCGTGTGTCAATTCCACAAGACGAGAGCATCCCAAAAACGAATAAAATTTTGATTTATAAACGACCATAGAAGGGTTCACAGAGAATTCCTATGGGCTTTACAAGAATACAGATTCTCCGAATATATTTAAGGCCCTAGAGGAACTCACATAAAATAAGACCAACGAATGGAGACAGAGCTTCACTCCCCTCTTAACAAAAATGAACCCTTCAAAGACGAACAACTGTAGAGAAATTTAAGATGTCCTTGTCCTGACACTGTGGACATAAGTTGGACAAAACATTAACCACGTCTGACAAGTTTTTTGACTGTGTGCAAGCTTCAACCCAAGACCTATCGCTGGGGCCCTGATGTCTAAAGCATCTACTACCTCGCAGTCATAAGCTGACCACATCTGATTGGAACTTTGTTAGTTGAAAAGGCAACCAACATACATCTCCCCGTGTCTCAAACAGCAACTCTGTCAACATATAAAATAATTATTTCCACGAAAAACAGAGGGTGTATGACTAACCAAACTATAGGTAATATATTGAGTTGTCTGTCAAATATGCGACACAAACTGATTAGAGGAGCACTCCAAGAAAAAGTCCCTTTGTCTCACACTCTTCATCGGATGAGGATCCTTCACTTATCACAATATGGATGAGAACAACAACTATTACGATATTTAAGATGATTTTTCCGCAAAACCTCTGGAGAATGTGATTTCTACTCATCATAAAGGTCAACACACCCCTTCGCCATCTATTGACTGGTCGAGCACCTACAAGATCAAACACTTTCCCACACCTTCACTTCATTAAGAGAAACCTAAAGATGAACGTAGTCCTGAGGATCACTCAAGAAATCCCCATTCATAGCAGACAAGACGATCATTATTTACTGATCTGGTGATGCCCCTCTAAATACACTCGAGACGAATTACACCCACACAACATTCAGAGTTCCTTAAAAATTGAAGACACTCCCAACTTTACAAAGCATTAAAAATTACTCATTCGACCCCAATATCTACAAAAAGGTGACACAACCTAGTAGAACCCAACTATGCCACTCCACTGAGATTCTGGGCCAGGCCAAGAACCGAGAGAGACTTTCTTGAACCCATTAGACATTTCTAGGGGCATATCCGAACAAGAAACAAAAAACCAAACTTCCACAAAATCATGCATCTCACCAAACAAACACCCGCATCTCACCAAAACAAACACCCACATTCCATACACAATCCAATAATTCTAATCTAATACATCAATTCATTCTTAAAAAAACACACTTGAGAAACCAAACACAATACAATAAAACCCAATAACTCTTTTGAATTCATCACTTTCACTCTGGAATCAAAACCATTTTACTTTTTCCAAAACCATTTAAATATAAAAACCCATTTTAGGGAAAACCCCACATTTCAGAAAACAATATGAAGCCTTCAAAATCAATAATGCAGCATTAATATTCTTAGATGCCTCACAGATTTTCATTTTTGTGCCGCTCAGGAACCCATCCACACAATCCACCAACTATCCATTAATTACTTCCACATGCACATGCGAGCACCAATAAGAATACCACTGGAATAGAAATAAGGCTCTTTCGCTTTCAAAACAACACATTCTGAATTTTCCAAAATGAATTTTTCCACCTATTTCAAAAACTCAAGTCAAATTACCAAAATTATTTCCATTTATAAAACAACCCACTCTAATTTCAAACATCCCAAGACATCCTTTTAGAAATTCAACTTTGAAAAATCAATGCCAAATTCAAAAAACAAGGTCCAAGAGAAACACACCCCAAATATCATGCCAATAGAACACCTAAATAAAATAATAGTAACTCCAAAATTAATTCCCAATAAAAAACACTTTTGCACCAACCCAAAACTAAATCTCACATGTATTAAAACATCTGGACAGAGGACTAGTGGTTGTGTCTAACTCAGCTATATGTTTTAGAAGAACATGCCCTAGACAAGCCCCAACCACTAGGAGTGTCGAACCGTACTCCCAAGCATCACATGGGTCACTACTCCATGTGAGACCGCACACAGTACTGGTTTAGTCCTATTGTCACCCCCATCCACAAAGACCAAAGCCAAAACTTAGATCTAGAACTACCCCTAGTTACTCTAGGATCGGAATGAGTAAGAGTTCGTGACACTCTTCCCACACCCACCACTCAAGTACCGATAGTCCTATCTCTAATCTACCTGACACCCAAAATGACAACAAAAAAACCACCTTTGATACCATTTTTTCACAAACCATGTTGGGTCCCCATCCGACCAGGCACCCGACCCGGTTTGTGGTAAGGCCCAAGGGGTGTTTCTGATCCCCATAGGCTGGCGCAATGATCGGGTATCAATATTGAATCATAGGAATGATTTTCCCGAACAAATAAATATAAAACAAACAACAAGCTAAATAAATTGAAACTAAAAATAGACAACCAAATAGGCCCTTATACCATGTTCATATTTAAATTTAACAACATGAAATAAAAATTCAAAAGAGACTACATCAAGGAAAAAAGATCGAACACAAGCCCCTGTGTGACCTGAGGAGTCTCATCCCCACGTCACTTCCACCAACCTGCATGGGGAAACCAATACCACTCGAACCATCACCGATAAGCCCAATGCCTCGACCTGGAATACAAATGAAAAAGAGTCTACATATACCAAAAGGTGTATGTAGGGTGTGA
Organism: Viscum album; assembly: GCA_963277665.1. Lineage (NCBI taxonomy): Eukaryota > Viridiplantae > Streptophyta > Magnoliopsida > Santalales > Viscaceae > Viscum > Viscum album. Next base: position 1,767,868,573 of record OY728140.1, read on the forward strand.
GCTAAAATCCCAGTAAAACTAGGCCACTAGTCTAGTCCACCATTCTAGATACATGGCCTTCCCACTTGTTCTCAAGTAGTCTAGAGTTCAAGTCTTATGTCATAATAACATACACAAACCAAACAAGATGATATGCATGCCAAAACCTCCAATTGCACACACATAAGCCATTTGAAATATGATTCACACTAAAAATATCTCAAAACTAAATCTGCTTCACGTACACAAAAAATTAAAACAACTACACATACAAATAAATAACTTTCATCTTCAAACACACCAAAAACGGAGTTTATTAAATAATTTTCACACATGTCGCATGAATTTAATCACCAAAGAAATTTACACAATTTAACCGGAATAGTTTTTTATCCTTTTGTAATTATTTAATGAAATAGTCCAAATTTTCATAAGTAAAATTTAAAGAGAAAAACACTACATTACACACTATACCAACCCAAACCCCCGTACATGACCATACACACACAACGTCACTTTAGGGACACAAAATATGTTACACATGAAATTAAAGAATCCACCCACATAGTTGAACATACCACAACTGCAATTAAATAACCACCAGAAAAATTTGCTATGATTTCTTAAAAGTATGCCACATGACTAAAACACCAAAAACCCACTCAAATTTTCTTTTAAGACCAAACGCATATCGACGCTACACCAAAACACCAATTGCACCATTTTCACTTCCTAAAAAAATAACTTCACAATTAAAAAAACTAACAAATAACCAGAGATGATAATTCAGCACCAAGTGCACATATTATGACAACACACTACTAAACAACTTCAAGGTATTTCAAACATAAATTAATGTCAAATTCGCACAAAAAACATTAATTAAATAACAATTTAAAAAAATTATACTTGCAAATTAATTAATCAAATTTAATTGGATTTGGAACCACCAACATCGGAATGTTGGAAACCTTGTGAGAATGGCGTGAAACTCCCACTGCATGCCAAACGCACTACAAACAACACAATTAAACCCTGCGGTGAGGAGTTTGATATCATTCTGAGAAAGATATATGGTGCCAGAACGTGTCGCACCGGCTAGAGCCTCGTCAGAGGAAGAAGGGGTTGCTGCCAAGGGTGTTCGGTGAGGAGGGAGGGTATTGGCCGACCTAGCCAGAAAGGGGTCTGACCATGGGTGCAGCGACCAACGAAAGGAGGAGATTGTGCGGGTCATCGGTGGCGCGTGAGGCATGCAAGGGAGGAGTTGGTTCAGTGCGGGGGGTGTTGTAGTGTGGTGTGAGGCAGTGGGTAGAGAGGAGGGCGTAGGTCGAAGTGCGTGTCACCGGAGGAGATTGAGAGGGTTGGTCCGATGATGGACGATGGAATGTGTGTTTGAGTGGAGAGGTGTAGGGGATAGCGAGGGTGGCTCGAGGGTTGGGCGCCAGGGCGAGGCAGTCCGCCAGGAGGAAGGGAGGGTGATGGCCGGAGGGAGTAAGGAGAATGTGGGTGTGGCGGCTAGGGTTGCAGGGGGAAGGAGAGTAGTGAAAAAATGGGTAGAGGGGGGGGAAGGCCCGGTGTGATGGGGGAAAGGGGATGCAAGAGAAAAACAAGAAAACAAGAAATGAAAGGAAATAAAAAAGAAAACAAAATAAAATGGAACGAAATAAATGAATAATAAAGAGAAGAAAATAAGGTGAACTAAATCCAAAAAATGCCAAACCAATCTAAAAAAATATGAAAATGATAATAACAATAATAATAATAAAAATCTTAGTATTAAAAAGTATAATAATATATTTATTAAAACAACAAAAAATATAATTTTATCACTACGACCACAATTTAATATTACAACCAAAAGTTAATATTAGTTGAAATAAAAAGTATAATAACAACCTAATTAAATTGTTAACCAAGATAATAATAATAATGATAATAACATTAATCCTATTATTTTTATTAATATAATTTTGGATATCTCTAAAATAATTGCATTGTTAGTGTTCAATTATACTTTTATTTGATCAACAAATTAATTACTCGTGCACTAACCAAGCCACAAGGTGGTCTAGTGAAGCCACACGGCTTCAACCGTGCCTTGCGCACATGCCAGTCATTACTTTGCTAAAACACTTGCTTATTAGTGAAACACAAAAACTCTCGTTGGGTTCGGCCCACACCTCCACAATGAAAATAAAAATCAAATAAAAATAACAAAATAAAAAAAATACTACAGATGTTTGAGTGTGTCATATCCAACAGAAAGCATTAATATCTATTCCTCAACAGAAACACCACTAGTTCATCAATAATAATCATTAATAAAATGACTTTTGAAAAAAATAACATATTAACCAAAACATCATGTATACTAGTGGTATGTATTAAAACCTTATCATTGTTTAATTGTGGATCCAAGCCCCATGACTTTACTGGATGTGATGGGTTTTCACCTAGAATGTTGATTATCCTTTCGGTAAAAAAATTTAAAAAAATTCATATAACATTCCTAAAGTGATATAACCCATAATTACCTCAACAAAAAGGATATAATAAAACCTAATGGTTACCAATACCTTTAAACATATGCAAAAATAGTATTCTCATTCTTCATTAAATAACTTTTTACTAAAATATATTATAAACAAATGGGTTGCATTTCCAAAAATATATTTCAATATTTGTATACTATAATCACATAAAGCCTAAAATGGTTTATTAATAATTTTAATTTATGATAAATATTATAATAATAAATCCATGACGGTATCCATTAGTCTCAAATTAATGACTAAATATGTGATTGAAAAGCCTAACATGATATTTGATGTTTCATGAGACATATAATCAAAATAACAATGCTAAGAATATATTAATAATTTAATTATTTAATACCAATACATAAATATTTCATAATTTTTTTTCAATATAGATATTTCTATGGTCCACGGGTTATCTTATGGAAGAGATAATTAACAAAATAATTTAAAGGATCCTCACATTTATGATAAAGAACTATAAATGGATCTCTAAGAGGATATTAATATGCTTCTATAGTTGTCATCCATTTATTAAAAAAATTCATCAATTTTTTCTCATATTTTCTTTAAATAAAAAATCACTTTCCATTTTAGAAAAATACATAGGGGACCCTTTCCACATTTCTAACATGGATATAATTTACCCTTCATTTATCCATGGTATCCACTACCTTATCTCTTAGGAAACTCAAACCTTCTTTTATTTGGTGATTCTAAGAGTAGTTTATCTTATAGGTTATTAATCATATTGCATCATCCCATTATGTTTCTCATAGACACCACATTTTCATTTACAATAAATGTTAACATGATTACTTCTAGTTTTATCCATTAACTAAAAGATAAACCATAGTGTGTGTGACAATAATAATATTTAGAAAACTATATAATCATTTAAGAAGTATAAATCATGACAAATTATTTTCAATCTGAGTCACATTAGGATTAACTTAGGCAAGTCATCTTCATAATTATTTCAAATACGTATTAATGGTTTGTAATGAAAAGGTTAATTTTCAATGATCAAACCCTAATAATATTATGTCAGGTGTATAGTAAGGCTAATTTTTGGGTACCATGTAATAATCAATTCTAACCTGAAATCCCTTTTTAGAGTAATTACCCCTATGTACATATATTCGAGAACCTTGTCCACTTTTAATATCCAAAAAATAATGTATTTCTAGGAAGAAAAACATAATATATAACTTCATAGAAGATTATGATATTCTTCTATATATATCATTTATATTTTTAATAGGGTTTTCTTCCAAAATCTATGTTTTCCATAATCTACTACCCATGGTTTTCTACTAGACTTCCGTAAATAAAAACAATAATGTCCCTGAATCTATTATTACAATGCTTGTTTCTTCTTTAGTACCTTGGATTATGATACATGGAAGATGATACCGAAGTAAATATTACTTTAGTATAATTAATCAATTATATACATACATGATTCTAAATTTATATTTTAATATAACAATTATAAAATATTGTTTGGATAATTTCATTATTCACTGATGAATAAACCTGAATATCATTCATAATACACATCATGGATTTCTAGGAAAGGAACAAAATAATGGTGATATCAAATTTTCTATAAGAGTAAAATAAACTGGAATCGATAATCAATAATTAAATAACTATATATATCAAAATGTAAATATATGAAAAAACATTTCATTTATTCCATAACTCAGATATCATTATTAGATAATGAATAATTAATATAAAATGGTAAATTAATGATCCAAAAATTAGTTTAAATAACCTGAAAATCAATAATAAATAAAGAATAATCAATATGGAAAGGTAAATAACTCAACACAGATTCCTTTTAAATTGAATGGATATCCTGAATTGATATGTAATAATTAATATTGAGCCCTAAATTATTGGACACACAAGCCACTTATATAACTTTACTATCATTAATTTACAAGGCATAACCGATATAGAAAGGTAAATAACTAATGTATTTTTCCTTTTATGCAATAAACATCATATAAAAAGAACCCAGATATGATATAATTAACAATATATCATGTATAATAATAATTGAATTATTTACGATGTAAATTAATAGTTATTTGGCTTCATGAGATCATGAATCATGAAACCTCTACTATCAAAACCTTTCACAAGGTAGTTTTAAAATACAGGTATAACACTATTTAATTCTACCATAATAATTCACCTCTTGAGTCTACTGATACATCGAGGGGATATACAATTCCAAGCCCCACCCATAAATTAATCTCTAAATCAATCCTTATATTATTTGTAATCAATTTAATTCATGAACAATGTTCTTAATTATTAAATACTTTTATTGAGTAATGTATAATGATTTATTAACATTTCACAAAAGCAAATAACGTTCAACGTATAACACCTAGTTTAGTAATGTTATATGATTTAATAAATAAATATGATCAGGTTAAATGGTATGTATATTTTGGGGAAATTTATTTTCCCAAGATCACAGGAAGATGGATTTTTCAGGGCAAGTTTAATGGCCACATAAATGAATCAATAAATTAATTTCAATAATTTCCTTCTTTAAAATTATCAAAAAACATCAACAGAATAAATAATTATGGTATAAATACCACATATCCCGAAGATAGATTAACTTTAATAAATGTTTCTTTGTCATTTATGTATATAAATACTATAAAAATGTCCTTACAACATTATTTGGTAAATTATAACGTCACTCATGTGAATGTACAACCTACCCTCTCTGTTATGTGATGTGAAATATTAGATAATATAAATTATTTTCATTATTTTCATAGTTTCAAGATTTAATTTGAAAATATTAGATAAAATATTATTTAAAATTTCAAATAAATAATCCATTTATCTTAATTCAATTCATAAAACAATCAAAATCAAATTTAATATTATACCCACAAACGTGATGAAATAGAGGGCTTCCAAAGTGAAAATTATCAACAGAATAGAATGTTTCATTGTCATAATTTAATATTAAATTGATGAAAATGATATATATTTGTAAAATTTTATTTTAATTGAAATAATTTTAATCTAAAAATTTCAAATATAATTTAACATTGAAATTATTTAATAGAAAATGATGTTTCAATAAATATCAGTATTTTTCATCATTCATCAAAGAATGATACTTCTAAGAAAAATAAAAATATATTTTCACAATGATAATTTTCATATGATTATTTCAAGACTAATTTTATTTTTGTAAAAAAAATTGTAAAAAAGTGTTAAAAATTAATATTAATTTATGTGGGATAGTCTAGAAAACCATTTTTAAGAATAATACAGTTTCTCTAAAAGCATTCCTTTCCATTTTAAATTATTTTTATATTATTTATAGTAAATATATTCTCATAATTATATTGAATATGGATTATCATACATTGATATTACCTCATTTTATTTTAATATTTATCCAATTACAAAAGTAAATTCATGAGAAAGATTATAGTTTATTTTCATTGGAATCATTGAACACAATATTCTAAATTATTTAAACATCTTCAATGTTTCCTAAAAAGATAATCACATTTAGTAATACTAATTTAAAAAATTCTTCAAACCCTTGTGAATGGAAACATATTAAAGTTTGAGCTTAGGTTCTTATTATGTGTAAATAAAAATGATGTGTACGATTAACAGGAACTTACAATAATGAGAACCTGAGCAGAATATTTGAAAAACATACCTTGTATATCAAACATCACAATGATGTTTCATGGAATGAAGATTAATTGTTAATAAGAAATTAATCTTAAATAAATAATAATCATGATCCATGTGATCTTAAAATAGGTAAAAGACAAGGAATTTTAGAAAAGAAATAAACATATGAAATCATTTACATAGTAGTAATGGATGACATCAAATATTACACTAGTGGATTGGATTCACATCCCAAACCATAATAGTATATTAGTTTCACTCCCATGACCATAGATATATTCAATGTTCACTCCTTATACCATCTTAGTCTTAACGATTTACTCTAAGAACATCTCAGGGAATAATATACCATACTCAACTGGTATTACTCTTCATTTTGGCAAAGTCTATCTAATAATATATAAATCATTAACAAATTAATAGGAGGGATATATAGGCCCAACCCTTCACATAATTAAATCACGTGTTTGTATTATATAAGTTAATAAAACAATCTTTATATCATGACCCATAAAAATAGATGTATTTCATAAATATCATATCATATCCCATAAAATGAAATGGGTGTCATAAAAATTTCCTCATGTTATAACGTATGTTGATGAGAATTTTTTCTTAATAATTTCATGATATAATAACCGAAGAAAAGAAGCATGTTTCACAATAATTTTATCATGGAATAACCCATTTAAATTAAATAAGATTCATAAACATCTTTTCATAATAAATATAAAACATTTAGAGAAATACTAAGAATTGATTTCTGGGATCATATCCCAAGTAATGAATAAACTATATAAAAGTATAAAATCTTATAATGATAATTATTTTTGAATATTACTTGGATTATTTCTTATGGAAATTTTCCTTCTATTGAAAACCATTTTTTAATACAAAAAAAATCAAAATATCTTTTCTCTAAAACCACTTTGAAAACATATAATGTATGATTTAAAATTTATTTAAAATATTTCGTGATTATAATACCCCTTCCAAATTGAATATAAAATTATGAAAAAAAATTATAAAATCAATTATTTTACATACCTTGAAAAAATATTAACGGTTATTTCAAAACCATTTTATACCCTTTTAAAACATAAAACATTTCAAAAATTAATTTCTATAAAGATCAATTTAAAATGAAAAAAATTAACCATGTTTTTCTTTTGAAAATATTATTTAAAACATATGATATAAGATTCAAAAAATAGACTAGTTTTTAGGGAGGATAATTTTGTACATGAATTATATACAATAACAAAAATTCCTTTCACTTTATTGGTAGATGTTAAAATACCATTCATCGAAAAACAACAAAAAGATCAAATTTAAAACCATTTTAAAAAATGGTAAAACATGGGTAGAAGTGTCTTTTAAATACATAGTATAATAATATACCATTTTTTAGGTCATTTTAAGAAAACATTATTCTGAAAGAAAATATATTTCTGACCAATGTTCAAAATAAATTCAGATAATAATAAAAATAGAAATAAAATTATCTTAAGTACCATAGAGTGTAAATTTGTACCATCACATGAATATATCATGAATAACAAAAGGATAATAAAATTCATGATAATTATTGAGATTTAGATAATAATATTTCATTAATTTAATCATAGTAAATAATATTCCCGATAAACAATGAGATTGTGAAAAATAATCTCTACCCACTTTAGTAGCTTTGAATCATAATCCACATAAAAATGTAAAATTAAATAAATCATAAAATATCACTAAAATAGGAATATTAATGATATAACATGTCTATTAGGTATTATATAATCCTTGAAAAGGAATATATCTTCAAAATATAACATCTTTTTCAGAGAAGGCAAATTGAGACAAAATTATCTTACTCATTTGTTAACATTTGAAACATAAACCCCCTGAAAGGGAGATACTAAAATTTATATTTTAATTAAAATAAAATTTAGTATACGAATCATAAATAATATTTATGTGAGGTATATACACCACATATAATAATTGGTTGGTCAATGTAACATATGTCCCAAAAATGTAAAAAGTTAGATGTAAATCCCTAATCATAATTCTTGACTCTCATTTTTCATTTTCAAACATCCTTTATATTAAATATATGTTTAATAAAAATACTTAATAGAATCATATTCATGTACTTATTACCATATATTATTTACTTATTACTTTGTATTACCCATTTAAAAAAAATCTATGTCAATGATATGTTTCATGTAAAAATTGATTTGTTTTTCCATAAATGTTTTAACATGTTATTCCTTAAACTATTGCATATATAAATATTTAATCATAAAAAATGATAAACCATATATAAAAATCCTCTATATTTAGTATATTTTTTTATTAATCAATAAAATTTAGTGATATGAAATGAAATACTTGTTCATTCAAACAGTAGGGCATACGTACACACGAACATTGTTTCGATTTTATTATTGTAATAAATGAAAGAAAAATAATTTATATATATATATATATTATCATACCAATATAATTATTATATTACATATAAATATCACATATTTATATTAAATTTACTTTTAATTCATTCCCTGTAAAGCATGAATGAATCATATTGCATCGCAAGGCGGTTGTCTACCATACACACAAACAACAATATCTAATTCCCAAAAAATATAAAGTCTGAATGTATGATTTTTATAATAATTAAAAATGAATAAATACTTCCTAAATATCATATATATTGTAGAAAAATAGAATTCCGATCATTTTTATCAATCATGAAAGGTGGTTACGGAAAAATGAATGACACCCATTCATGAGATGGTAGTGCACCATAAACACAAATGATGCTTTTGTAACAAATTTGATTGTAATATGTGATATCTTAGATTGTAACCCTATTTTAAAAAATCTAATTATATGAAAAATTGTAATTTTATTATATAATCATTATATAAAAATTTTTAATGGGGTTGATGAAGAAATAAAACAAAACTTTTTGTGATGAAAATTCTATATTCTTTGTGTATCTCTTTTTAGTTTAAACTAAAAGAATTATGTGTGTGGATTTATTCCAAAATTTAATCTTTTATGTGTTATAAATTAATATTAATATAATCATAGCTAATTGAAAAAAGAGTTCATTATCCCATACTATTCAAAAAATCACTATTTAGGGGAAAATGTTCATTATAAAAGGTAAATTTGTCCATTAATAGGCCATATAATATATTTTTTAGAGTTATAAAAATTGGAATTATTTTGGATATTTATAATTTTAAATAATTTAATAAAATATAATTAATATAAAATATCATTGAAGAAAATTTTGTAGTTAGTTAACTGATTGGAATTTAGCATTTCAATAAAATGATTGATTTTGAATATATTTTGTTTACAACCCTTTATCATGATATATTCATATAAAAAATCGTGATTCATAATTATTCATTCAATTTACTCACTTATAATATTATTCATAACATTTATTTTAGTCAATTATTAACTAAAAAATTATAGTGTTGGAATTTCTGAAGAATTTATTGTATGTATATCATAAAAAATTAAAATAATTTATCCTGAAAAAACCACATTTATCATCAAAAATAATATTTATAATATAACTTTTGTAGATTTCTTCCTATTCTAATTCCATATAGAAATTAAAATTAAGGAAGATTTTTATTTTATATTTTTCATTACCTGACTAATTATTTAGTCACATTCATGGAAAAGTGTCCCCAAATCTCATTAAATTAGATAATTGGGTCAAATGTGTTTAAATATGTCTCGTAAATGGGGTCTGGATTTATTTTGGGTCATTGTTACACCATATATAGTATGTTTAACCACTAAGTAAACTCATTTATTTAATAATCAATATAATTAATTTTAACTATTTCCACTCAACATTTTGGTCAAAAATTAAGTTTAATTTATTATAAAAATAAATTATTATTGTTATTAAAATTAGGTTATCATTTTAAAAAATTAAAAACACATACGTGGAATAAATAAATTTTAAATTAATGACTTAGTCGTGATGGTAAAGAGGGTGATTATGTAAAAATGTTCTAATGATTACATTTTTTAAAGTCTAATTTCAATATGAAATTTATTCAAATTGAATTTTAGATTAATAGATATATTATTAATCTAATTATACGTTAAATCCAATTTAAAATATAATTTAACTATATAAATTTTTTTATGGAAATTAATTTTTTATTTAAAACGTTGTATCTTTACAATTCGTCATAAAATGAAACATCTCAAAAAAACTAAAAAATCACCCTAAGATAATTTAGATATTCAGATTTAAGAATTAAATCAAATTTTCCAAAAAAATATTGAAATGTTGTAAAAAATAAATTTATGTTATTTGTTCCAATCATGATAAATGTTTTTTAGAGAGTAATTTTTTATCATAATACATTTCTTTTTCATTAATGTTATTCTTATTTTTTTATATTAGATTGTTAAATTAAAAACATCTAAAATCTATTTATTTGTTAAATTTTATTAAATCATATACATTCCCTATCATCCAGCTTCTATTCGATAACTATTATGTTAAATAATATTATTAATAGTGTATTACATTTCAGTAAAACTAAGTTGTGTTTATAACACAAGCCATCAAAGGAACTTATTATTGTGTATAACACAATCCAAACAGTGTTAAATGTACCGAAAGCTAAACCTGGTGTTTTTTGTAGTGAAATATTTACTTGGGTTTCAATATTAACTAAACATTACCAGGTGTAGTGTGCAATACAAGCCATAAAATAATTTTAATCTATACAAAAAAAAATTCATAAAAACTCCCGGTTTTTAATTCTAGTGCCTTAAAATTAATTATTTACCTCAAAATTCATCTAGGTTAAAAATATTTAAATACATGCAATTTAGATTCATACAAACCTACATTTGAAAATTAAAAACTAAAAATAACATTAAAAAGTAATGATTTAATCATAATAGTTACCAAAAGTAACTTAATACTAGGATTCCACAAAATGAAAAATCAGTTGGAAGGGAAAACATATACATAGATGTGAAAAATAACATCTAATACCAATGGTGAGTAATAGAGGACATGTTCAAGATAAAGGTAATGATCACAAATCCTTAAACAAAATATTCCTGAAAAAAGGTCAATGATATCTTCAAAAATAATGATAACATGAAAAACATTTGTTTCAAGAACCTTTTCATAAATTTGAATAATTTTGACTAGAATATATACTTACATGATTCCATTACATAAGTACATTCTAAACTTGTAGTTGTTCCTTGATCAATTCCCAATTCATCACTTATTTAGAGAAATAAATGTGATTTTTTTCCTGAACCACTTATAGGTTATATGCTACATATATAGAATGATATTTCATTTTTTATATCTTTCGTTATCATATCAACTAAATAATTGGGGCATGTTATCCAATATCAATAAATCATGATATTGTGAAGTAAAATGTTCATTTCTAAACCCAGATCTGAATTTTATCATTAATCATTCAATAAATGGTAAACCGTGAAACCCTTCATAAATTTAAAATTGGAAAATAACGTTAGTAGTCTTCTAAAAATAAACATAACATTAATATCCCATATCATAAATATCTCATGATTCCAACATAAAAATCATTTGAATACCTTCATCATGTATTTTTATAAAACATGGTAATAACCTAAAGGTCCATATAATATTATTATAATTATTCATGATTTTTCCTTCCATATATAAAAAACATATTAATGGAAGTAATAATTTAATACAAAAATTTTGTAAACTTCTTCAATGATAGCATAAACTACATTGTTGACAAATCCTTAATCATTGGTAAGGTCATCAATAATATATGATTTACATTATTCATATAAATAATGTATTTACACAAAATAAACACCATTTTACATCCATTATGATCATATAAAGGGTTAAATTTTCTTAATCATATGTTTTCCAAAAAATATGACATTTCAATTAAATTAAATTTTTAGTTCATCAGTACCATGAGATATATTCATTCAAATCCTTGTTGAAAAATTATAATAAAAAATGCATATAAATTTTATACTTTATATAATAGAATCTTTGAATATCATTAATTATATATGCAACATCTTGGTTCTATGTTCCCCCCAATGGTGCCCCAAACTATGTTGATCACATAACCACTAGTGCATTTCCCCAAACACTAGTGGGTGCTGGCTTGCAGCGATGGACAATGTCTAATAGTAGGGAATCTATGACCTCATTAGTAGAGTATTAAAAATGAGTGATTTAAAGTATAGAAAACATCAACACTTATAGAGGTAAATGGTTCATGTTAAATGAATCTAGGGATGATTCCAGACAAGTCAGAATGCTTGAAATACAATACGAAAAGAAAATTTCTGAAAACTAAGATAACTCAAATAGCATTGTCATCTTTCGATTAGTCACATGCTTACCAGCTCAAACATCAATCAAGTTCCTGATAACGAAGGGATATTTCACTTATCCTTACCTAAAACCATATAATATATTTTGGCCCAAAAGATGACACAAATCAGATGTGAGATGAATAATGGTAGGCAGCCACCAAAACTTCTATTCCTAACTGTCAGAGAATATATATAGAATGTAATAAGAAAGAATGAAACAATAAACTAGGAATTACTCAAAAATAAAAAAAATTAATGTTTCTAATTACATTCATTTACATTAATTAATTATTAAAACCACTGAATAATGTATCCTCAAGATCTAGCCTAATCCCTTTATCCCATTGTATAATGATAATAAAAAGATGTCTCAGAATACCATAAAAAACTAGTAAGAATGAAAAACTTGTGATTTGGTTTGTAAGACTCATAAAAAAGTATCAAACATTAAATATCAACACTATGGTAAATTTCTCACATCCTAACCACTCTAGTTGAAAATATCACCAATTAAATAAACAATAAGGACCCCCAGGGAAAGGTAGCATAGTCTAACCCATTTGGTCCGAAAATGTACTAATCACTTGCAACAACCTCTCTATTTCTCTCACAGACAATACTTCCTTGTTTTGAATAGAAGACACAAAAAATATAATTACCCATTGGAATGCTATCACAGTCAAGGACATATAGTCCAACATTCATTAAATAACAACCCATTTGGTAGATCTCACATTCTAGCACCTATGATATATGACCACCAAGAAGCACTCACAGGAAATGCCCTCTGGGTTAACTTAACCACAAATATATCAAAATTACCCTACCATAGGAAACTCTCACAGAAAATTCCACTTATTCATACTTACACAATTTGAAAAGCAAGCATCTCATATAAACAAGATCTTCATACTAGAATCTCAAGGAATGGAAAAAAGAAATCCAACCTAGCAATTGTGGAATAAATGGGCATAATAAACCAAACATGTGAATCAAGTCCATAATCAAGGTGTTAAACCATACACCTAAGCAATATCACCTTTCTCAAATAACAGGCCGTGGAAGGTATTAAAGCGGGTTAATTTCCAAAAAACACAACACATTAAACATGGGTATTCAGCACGTTAAGAAAATATAATCCAAAGACAATACTAGAAAGGCACAGACCACCTACCTCAACATGGTACAAGGAACACTCTTTATCATAGGCCCTTGAATCGGCCTAGAACATCATATATCAATAAAAAAATCAAAATCCTTCAACCATGAATAAACTACATGTTATGATAAATCAGGAAGAGAGGCTCTGAGGGAAAGAGAGAACTCATAGTTTGAATCCAATGCACACGACAGTGTCTCAATCAGAGCTTGGACGAAGGAATGGTATGAGCTCAAATATAATCATCCATACGTCGGTCCCCTGTACACGAAACATGAAGAAGAAGATGCGTCTAGTGATGAGACACGACCCTGATCTGATTAATTAAATAAAAATAAAAGTACATGGAATGTTAATTTAATATACACATCGTGTACTAGACCTAACTAGCTCCAACTTTATGTGGTCTTCCAGGTCACCTACATGACCTTCTACTGATCTGTTACACAGCCAGTACATGGCTATATACAGCATCCAGGTGCATGCCGTGCACTCAAGTGTACATGGAATGTACGTAAAAAAAATTCATATTTTCTTTTTTGAAAAAAAACATCCCAAATTAAATATATGAACCTCAAATAAAGATCAATGTTCATAAAAACGTCACCCCATAAAGAAATTTATCTCCCAAGATCCCTTCCAAAGGTGGAATAAAACATCAATCAACTCTGGCCACTATGATCATATGTCAGCCTCCCTCTCCCAAGTTTCTTCATGTACACCCCTATGATGTTGTAGCACCCATACCATAGGAACAAACTGTCCATATAGAACCCTTATGTTGTGATCCACAATCCAAATTGGGTGCTCGTCGAATGATTCATCCACCTCATACTCAACCTCATCATGTTGGAAAACATGATAAGAATAAGAAAATTAACATTATAGTTGATAAACCAGAAATATGTCATGCATATATAGGTACCTATAAGGTAAATTCAACCAAAAAGAAACTAGCTTAACTCTCTCCAAAACCTCAAACAGTCTGACATATCTCTATGGAAGCATTCCATGTCTCTTAATAATCCTGTGTTCTAACCATGGTGTGATATGTAAGGAAACCTGATCCCCGACCCTAAACTCCATAGGTTGTCTCCATCGATTATAATAATATCTCTACCAAGACTGTGCAGTATCCATCCTCTTCTAAATCAACTCCACCTGATCAATTTTCTACTGATCAAGATGAGGTCACAGCATAGCTACCTCTCATGCCTCCAACCAACATAGGGGTAATTGACATAGCCTACAATATGAATCCTCACATGTTGTCATCAGAATCGTCTCCTGAAAACTATTATTATATGAAAATAACACTAGGGTAAAGTGACTCTCCCAAGAACCCCCGTAATCTAGGATGCATGGTAGAAGAATATCCTCCAAAACTTGAATCGTCCACTCTAACTAGCCATATGTCTGTTGATGGAAAGATGTACTCAAATGATCCTATGTACCCAATCCCTCTATAGTTCCTTCCAGAGACGAGAAATAAAATAGGCATCCCTATTTGAAATGATAGAGAGACTAACCCAATGTAAATGTAAAATCCCGCAGATGTACAACAATCCTAGATCATCAACACTGAAGGTCTCCTTAATCGATAGAAAGGGTGAATCCTTAGTGAGCCTATCAATAACAACAAAAGTGTGTCATTTGGTTGTGGAAACCTCGGTAAACCTATCACTAAATCCATCGAGACATCATTCCACTTCCACTCGATAATCGGTAACTACTGTAGTAGCCCTACCAGTTGATGAAACTCCGCCTTCACCTACTGACAAGTGGAATATCACATAAAAAACCATTGACATCACTCTTCATACCATTCCACCAATACTGATGATTTAGATATTGATACATCATGGTCACACCAGGATGAACTTCCCATGCTAAGGCAAAAAAAATCTCAAATCAACTCCTCTCATATATATGCTGACACACATACACATCCACAAAAATGCAAGACATAATCATTGCATGTAGTTCACCCAGGATTACTGTCCTCCCCTAACACACTCTCCTACAGGACTAGGCCTTCAGAATCAGATAGCTGCATTTTTCTCACTCGTTCTAGTAGAGTAGAGGTAACAACTATATAGTAAAAAATATTATACACTTGTATGTCATGAACCACCTAATGCATCTCAGATAATAGTGACATAAGATTCCACTCACTGCTAGACTCCTAAACTGCCTGTATTTGAGTCCCCCTTCCCAATGCTTCAGCCACTGTGTTTCCATTCCTATGTGTGAAAGCATCCTCATTGCCAAAATATTAATGGTACTCAACCCACCATCGATGTCTAAAATTCAGATCATGCGGAGTAAAGATATACTTGACGATTATGTGGTCATTTTATACCACAAAATAATCTCCCAACAGATAATGTATCAAATAGTGCAAATCATGAACAAATACAACTAACTCAAGATTGGGCATCAGGTAGTTCCTATCAGGTGTCCACAACTGCCCAGACCCATACGAAACGACTCCTTCTACATAAATAAGAACTGAATCCTAGATTGATACCTAATTAAATCATGGTAAATGGTGTTAATATTTCCTGGGTCAGGTAAAATTTGTATCAGTGATTAATTCATCCTCCCTTTCAACTCATGAAGGCTAAATTTTAAAAATCTGTCCACAAGTACTTCACAACCATTCTAATCAGGTCCATCAGTGGTGCTTCTAATCATGAAAAGTACTGTATAAAACACTTATAGTAACCAAACAGCCCCAAAAAACTCTATACCTCAACAATGTTTTTCGAATTATCCCAAGAATCTAAATATCTCACTTTCTATGGGTCTACTAATACTACTGTCTCTGAGAAAACATGACCCAGAATGTGAATCTGATCCATTAAAAAGTGGAATTTTGAGAGATTATTATATTACTAATGCTCCCTTAATGTACTCAAAAATATCTCAAAATGGTTGGCATGGTCATATTGAGTGTGAAAATACACCAAGATATCATCTCTGGAAACTGCCACAAAATAATCCAAATAAGTATGGAACACTCGGTTCATCAGTTCCATGAAAACTACTGGTGTGTTTGTGAGATCGAACGACATCACTACACACTGGTATAGATCTTAACTTCTATTAATAGTTGTAAGAGGTATATATGTTGGTATAACATGCAACTGATGATAAATAGATCACATGTCAATATTTGATAACATATGGACTCCTTGAAGCTGGTCATATAGATAATCAATACATAGAAAGGGATATCAGTTCTTGACAATCAACTAGTTCAGCTTTCGATAATCCACACAATGTTAGAGGGTACCTTCTACCTTCTCTACAAAAGGACAGGTGAACCTCAGGATGAAGTAATGGGTCAGATGAAACAGCTTTCCTGTAATTCCTCTAACTCCATCTTAAGCTCATATAACTTTGGGGTAGCCATATTATATGGAGGAATGGACACTAGTGTCTCTCATAGCACATGATCCATAGATAAATCTACCTCTCACTCTAGAGGTAAATCTAAAAAGTGGTCTGGAATGACTTCCTTAATATGATCCACCACTAGAATAAATTCCATCTGTGAAGAACCTTGGTCATATAGATATAAACTAACAATCTGGGTTGTAATTCCTCCAAACCCATGACGCTCGGCTCTATCTCTACTCACTTGGAAATCCAATTCACTCTTGTATAGAAAGGACCCACCCTCTAGTGATGTGAAACTCACCATGAAGTGATAATAGACGATAAAGACCTAGAAAGAGAATAATCAGTGCATTAAGAGAATGAAATCGAATTGTGTCATCTCTATAACATAAAGGTCTCATAAGAAGTGACCCCAACCAACCTCAAGAGGGCACTCCTTGAACTGATGTACACATTCCATCTTAATCCCCAATAAAGTGTCTAGTGTCATAACATCCTCATTATTAAATATAAAAATCCCAAGGCTACCCACAATGGAAAAAGAAATAAAACTATGAGAATACCGTCTATTAAATAGAGAAGAATTAAAAAATATGGAAACTAGAATGGTACCTCAAATGGTAGAGGGTCGGGGATCCTCTTCCTACTGGGTCTTCTCCACTACAAAGGTATGACCTTTATTGCATCCCTGCGACCCTGCCTGACTACCTGGAGCTGATCCACCCCGATGTCACTAAAAACCTACTGACTGGAAACCACATACATATTTCTTCCTCAGACAGAACAGCCAAACAAACTCCTGTTCTCAGACTAATGAGAAACTGTTTGTCCTGCTTCTAGACATAGAGTTATAGTATAACCACTGCCACATGATTCTAGTGAGAAACACTAGAAAAAATACTGAAGTTGACACATTTTCCATGAGAATGGCACTCGACTGGGTCTTTTGGAAAATGTAGTGTTGTAGTCCCACTCATCCCACATTGGTTGCATACCACCTAGCTACATGAAGAAACATCTCGTGAAGGCTCCCTGTGATGCTTCTTACTCTCTATCGAAGGTGTTCCATCCGAAAATGCAGAACCGCCTTGGCTCGCAGCTCCCAACATTCTTCTATTATGCTCAGTAATCAGTGTTTGGTTCACTACAGTTTCCACCAAAGTCAGACTAAATACATTCACGTATGATCAGTTGGCATACTTGATACAATCCTCAGACTACCTAGCCAAAGATAACTTGCCACCATCTAGAATAAAATTAAATCATTATAGCTCTCTAAAACAAGAAGATTAATCCATCACTGAAATATTTACCCATTCCAAATGCATGAACTCTCAAGATCGATCATCCCTCAATGTCTTGGGGTAGAAATACTCATAGAATATCCTCTGAAACTCTTCGACAACCATATCTCGATGATTTACCTACTCTGATATAACATCCTACAATTTCATAGAGGAGTCCCAGAGCATGAAAATCATGATCTTCACCATCCTATACAGAGGAATCTCCATATTCCTAAAGATAGAAAAAATGGCTTCCAACCATGACTGTACAACCTAATGTCCTCTATCCCCTAAAAAATTAAAGGATGTTGATCCGAGAACACCCATGAAAACTATTCCATAAACGGGGCAGAATATGGTCCTCCTAGAAAAGTCAATAACATCCTCAAAAATACTTCATGGATCTATGAATAATCACCTATGTCTAGTCTAATAGTTGGTGACAAGATGTGAACAATAAAAGGATCTTTTAGTAGTCCCTAATCAACCAATTCCAGCGTCTAATCAGATCTTTATACCCAGTGTACAGCTAGAGGACATCTTTGTGGCATGAATCTGCAAGTTCAAGAACATAACATAGTTAAATATTACCAAGGATAATAACATAGAAGTCTAAAAAAACATGAGATGATACATTCATGTTTAACAGTATAGGGTTACATAGAGAGTACAACACCTACACTATGTGTTCCCTTTAGCTTTTAACAAGGCGTGTACCTCTTCAAAATCTATTGTTGTAACACTCATTCACATGGCGTGTTCCTCCTATGACATGGCATGTACTTCAATTCTCCCCCTTTCTAGGTACATCTATATGTCTTGAACCCCATGGTTCTCTCCTATGTAACACTACACGACATGTTCACCCCCGAAAAGGCATGTACGACTTAGGTTCCAACCGCTTATGTCATTTGTCACATAGTCGAAGACACGGTCTACTCTACATAGAATAAAATAATGGGACACATTGTGCACAACTAATGTTTTATCCACCTATGTCATTAGTCACACGACCAAATAGATGTACTCTCCGGCACATCGTATACTCCTAGTACATGGCCTAGTCTACCAAAATTTACTAACCCCGTGTCTCTTCTCACACAGTCAATCATAAGGTTAATGAATAAATGGTGTGTACCAATAGTAGATGGCGTATAATTAAGAAATTTTGTTTCTTATAGAACAATAGAACACATGATGTGTGTTCATAACACCACATGTCTTGTTGTATGGGTTTTTGGAAATTAAGCCTCTGAAATTCCTCAAAAACCCTTGAAAACATTGAATCTTGTCCAAGGAATGACAAATTTCAACTTGTGAGAGCCCATACTCTAGTGAATCGAACTTTTTCATCCTTATTCACATCATAACATGACAAAATTCAAATAAAGGTCAAACATGATCCACCAAAATCTGATCCAAGAGGGACCATAACAACTAAGGGGCCAATGTTTGACATCCATATAAATGAAACATTACATATTCCAACACCCTACCAAAATAGAAGGTATTTTATCATGACATCTGTCACAACAATGTGCATATCAAGCACAACATCTATCACAACGGCATGTAATCAATAATGGACCATAAATGGATAAAAAAAATTCATGACATGTGCTCTCTATCAAATGCCTATATGATTCATGATATTGAATACACTAGTATCTTCGTTTTGCAACAATAATAAACCACAATGATATCAACGATAACAACAAAAAAACAAATGAATCACCCAAACGAGAGATCAAATCAACTGTAACAATTTCAAAACTAGAAAAATATAAATAATAGAGGTAAATTGGCTTTTCCTTACACACAGGTTAGCTACTCCTAGGAATAGATTATTACCAACTACCCATTCCTTCCTATCGTTTCCAATAGGCTCTCAAAAGTAAGAAAAAGCATAAAATAAACAAATTTTATACTGCAATGTAACATCCATGTTTAGGGTGTCACCCAAAGGTTCCCCAAACCAGTTGGTCACATACCCTCAAACACAAATCCCCGAAGTCCAAACGCTACCGACCAATAGTAAGGGACAAGGTTTGATAGTGGGGAAACTATTCCCTAATTGGTAGAGTATACAAAGTGGAAGACAAGAAGTATAAAAACCTGCATCATAAATATAATTAAATGATTCTTGTCACATGTAAATATTAATGTTTCCAGACAAGTCACAATGTTGTAAATAAAATAATAAACCCAATGTACAGAAATGTATGTAAACTATAGTATCATCACTAGCCTCATATTGGTCCATTTCTCTCTAGCTCAAATTGCAAACATTTACCTGATGGAGAAGGGTGCTTTACTTTATCCCAACCTACAACTATATAATCTATTTGGGCTAAAAAGAATGACCCAAATAGGGTGTATGATGAATCCTAGTAGGAAACCACCAAAATATATGCGCCCAAATTTCAGTGAATATATATTGAAGGTAATAAGAATGAATGAATCAAATAACTAGTAAGTAATCAAAAGTAAACAATCCTATATTTTCCAATTGCATTCATTTAAATTTATTAATTATTCAATCCATTGAATAATGTAACCTCTAGATATTTCATAATATTGATATCCTATTGTATAACAATAACAAACAGATGTCTCAAAAGGCTATCTAATCAAACTAGTATGACTGAATTCTGTACTGTAATTTTTCTTGGCACACTCATCATAATCAGTCAAACATTCAAAAGGCATCCTCTATAAATGTTCTCAAAGCCTAACCCCTATGGTACAACATTTCATCAATTCAATTAACTATAATGTCCTTATAGGAAATCTCACATAGTCTAACCCCTTTGGTCCCACAAAGTACTAATCATTTACAACGACCTCCTTTGCAACTCTCATGATCAATACCCCATTGGAATGAATAGTAGTAATATAAAATATAATGACCCTCTGGAAGATCTCATAGTCATTTTCCTATGGTGTAATGCTTATTAAATAAAGACCCTCTAGGCAGCTCTCATAGTATAACCCCTCCTGTCTATGACCACCCGACAGCTCACATAGTCAATTCCTTATGTGTCGACATAGAAGATAATATATATAAACGAACATAACTCATGATTCTCTCATAGTAAATTATTTTTAATCACACATTCACAATGTGAAACACATGCATCCCATAAAAACAGAAATTCTATCCTAACATAACAAGGCATTAAAAACAAGAAATTCTACATGGAAATTCAAGACCAAACAACCATAACCTACCAAAATGGGAAACACATCCATAATCAAGGTATAAGACCTGATGCCTTAGTAATAACCCCATTCTCGAATAAAAAACCACAAAAAGTATTAAACAAGGTAAATTTAAAAAATATGCAATACCCTAGACATGGTTATTGAGCACATTAGGCATAAATAACCCAATCATAATCCAAGAAAGGCACAAAAAATATACCTCAATGTTGTAAGATGATCTCTCTTGAACTTCATCCCTTTAATTGGCCTATAACATCGTAAATCTATAAAAAGGTCAAAATTCTTCAAACATGAATAACCCACAAGAGAGGAGAAATCATGAATAGAGGCTTTAGGGAAATAGATAACTCACTGGTAGGAATCAAATTCACCTAGTGGCATAATAATTGGATTTCGGAGTGAGGAAGGGAGGAGCTCAAAGATCTTCAACCATACATTGCACTCCTGTACAAGAAACTGGAAGAAGAAGATACTTCTAGAGACGAGACGCTACCCTCGAGCCGATTAGTCAAATAAAAAGAAATTTACATGATGTGTTCATTTAAATTACACACCGTGTACTAGCCTCAACTTGCTTCTGATTTAGCTGGTCTTATTGGTCACATATAAAACCATTTACTCGGTCGTTACACAACCAGGATCATAGTGTGTACTCAAGGGTACACTGCGTGTATTTAAAAAATTTAAAAATCTGCCTTTTTCTTGAAAAACAACCTGAAATAAATATCCATTTATGAAATAAAGATCTGGGTTTTTACAAAATACTCTATTCATCTGAATTTATTCTCAAAAAAATTACTAATCCTTTTCATCTAATTCATTATCACATCATTCTTTTCAAATTTCATCTATATCCATTACTCATACCTCTTTCCAAATTATCTTCACAAGGCTTCCCTTTAGGAAATTGATTTCCATAATTCTTATATATTACACATTTAAAGAATTAAACAATCAATGATATATTTTCGATCCATTTTTCTCATCCTTTACGTCAATTGAAATTTTCATTTTTCCTTGGAAGTTGATTTCTTTATGCCCTTATATTCCACATTCAGAACATCTTCGAGTTCCTATAAGATACCCATTAATGAGTTTATTTCCACATTATCAAATGAAATAAAAATAAATCATCTTTCCTCCATGTTCCCTATTATAAAAAGTCTCTGAGATCTTATTCCATCTCTTGTTTGGTGAGTTTGAGAGTTGGATAATGTACATGTTGTTAATCATGTTAAATGAAATCTAATAGGCAATAAACACAACATGCTTTAACCATGTTATCATCCCATTTTGATTTTCCTCATAAAATGATCTATCATACTAAATGTTAAAAAAATTTCTTTTGGTTATCACCGCTAACTAAAACCCAGAAGAAAATTTTGAGTGACACTAATCATATTGTGAAACCAAATAATCCTGAAAATTCACATATTAGTGGATTAAATCATGACACCATATTTAATTTATGAAATTGTTGAGTCATGAGTTTTCTAATTACTTTTCTCATTCCTTTATGATTTGGAAATCACAAAACCATTTTATTAGTAATTATTCTTATCAATAAAAAAATTAATATACATGTTCTTTAATATTTTCAAATCATTGTATAACATTGTTTTTCGTAATATAGAATAGGTAATATAACAAATTGGATCCTTAATAAAACTCATAATACATAATTTTCCTCAATTCTAAATCATCTAGAAAATCAAATATGATTTATGTTTCTAAAATACGAATCATAGAGAAAATCAAATCTGATTCACTTCTTCAATTTTGAATCATCCAGAATTGTGATTCCAATTCTAATTTTCCAAATTATGAATACTTCATAATTGTGAATTAATTTCCAAACATTTCCCAATTCTGATTCAACCAAAAAATGTGAATCTGATTCATGGTTTCTCAATTATGAATCACCTAAATGTTTTAATATGATTCTCACTTCCTCAATTCATTTTCTCGATATTTTTTGAACTAAATTACATAACATTAATAAATTTAATATATTTCTTTAATATTAGGTTTTCATAACTTTATTAAAATTTATATATTTCCTTAATGTAATGTTTTTAAAATATTTTTCAAAGTTATTATATTTAATTAACATAATGTTTTCATAATTCATTTATATTTTCTAAATTTAATTAATTAAATGTTTTCATAAAACTGGTTTCACACATACTTAATGTTTCTCATTATACTTTTTCAAACTAAACGATTTCATGTAATCTATTATTATATGACTAATTTAAGATCCATCTGTATAGGTTAGTCTAAAATTTATGAAAAAATAAGAATGTTGGAGGAAATTTTAACCGTTGGAGATCACACATATAAATACCATGACATTTGGTTGAGCACAATAAACAAACTCACTTTTGGATTTGGGAGAGACTCGGGAGCCCTGCAAAGATTTCCTTGTGTCAAATCATTAAATTGATCAATTTATGAATGGATTTTTCAATATACATGTAATCTTTAATATGCTTTATTATACCTCGTGCTACACCAAGAATTTGTGAATACGATCAAGGGATTTAATGTAAAAGGAATGTGGATTAGCAGATTAACTACTTAATCGAGGGCTTCCAATATGAAAGAAGAAAGTGATGCTGGTAACCTTATAGATTGAGGGCTTGTAGGGATTGAATGAGAGACTGTGATCTTTCTATTGAGGGCTTACCCTGGTGTGGGTAATATATGATTTCTGGAATGTATAAATCAAGTTATCTTTATCCACGGTGTTTTGGATACCCTACTCTTTCATTTAAAATTATTTTACTCTTTTAAATATAATTTGAATTTATATTTCAATTTGTAACAATAATAAAGTGTTTCTTATACTTTCTCTTTTGTTGTAACTCTGATTTAAGATTATATACTCTTTATGGTTGAATATTTTTTACGTTTTCATTTGTACTTATTTAATTTAAATATTAATCCTTATCATTCCCAATAATTTCTCTTAACTTTACAAAAGAGGGTTTATGTGAATCTAATTTGATTAACTATTTTAAACAAATGTTTCATTTAGGATAAAAACAAATATTTTTAAAATTAAAGTTCACTCCATCCCCTTTAATTGAGCATATGAATCTATATATTGATCCAACAATTGGTATCAAAGTAGGTGTCTCTAATACAATTACTTACACTTATTATTAAAGAAAATTTTCACTGCATTGTTTTGTTAATCAATTGTTTACTGCCAAAATTTGTATATAATTTCATCTATAAACTTTTTATTTATAAATATTTGAAACCATAAATTCAATTCAAGAAAAACAATTATTGTATTACATTGAAAATGGAACAAATGAATATCAAATCCTTCATTAATCTAAACCCTACATTACCAACTATATTTGATGGAAATGATTATGAATATTAGAGAGATAGAATGAATAAGTTTTTCATTAACACTAGTGTTGAAACCCTTTTCATAATTACTAGAGATTATAAAATTCTAGATAAGGAAGTGATAACTATTACAAATCAAGATAAATTAGAATATTAGTTGAACTGTAAGGTATGAAATAGATAGCTATGTTCTATGACAAGAAATATATTTAGCTAGATATATTTTTGTGAAATAGCTAATATAATCTAGAATAAACATGATGTTAAACATTTTGGAACATTTAATGTTATTGAGACTAGAAGAGACACACATGGAGCACATTATCATGGTTTTATTTTTTCCTTATGGAGAACCAATTGTTAATGTTCCAAAATAATTGGTGAATATTGTCAATAATATATAGTCAACGGGAGAAAAAGGGATATATAATGAGATGCTTATAGATAATATTAAATGCATCTTGCATAATGAATGTTAATTTAAGTGAACTATTATTTACGATTAAAGAAAAGACACAATTGTTACTCTTGATGAGATATTTGGAATTCTATTTAAAAATGAGAACAGATTAAGGAGATATGATGATAATAAAAATAAAAATAAAAGGAGTGTTTCATTTTCAACTACATAAAATAATATGAAATCAAAAACTCTGGATAATGTTGGTAAGTCAATAAAGACAAAGAAAGATATTATTGAGTATGATTCATGTGATACTGATCACTCAGAGATTTAGTTTTCCAATCACGCTCAAATAATGGACAAGATCATTAGAAGGAATAACTTTTATTGTAGATATATGAAAAATGATAAATATTATAAGAATGATTTAGATGTTACATGTAATTAATTCAAGAAAAATGGTCATATCATACATGATTGTTCAATGTAAAAAATAAATGATAGGAAACATAGACAATATTAATGGATTTAGAAAACATATTACAAGCCCAAAGGAAAGCTTTTTTTAAAGGAAACTAATTCTTCAAGGGAATATGGTGGAGAGACAACAAATGAACTATTAGATAATAAATCTTCTAGATAGAGAACATTGATCTTATTTTTAGTAAACTTATTGAAACCAACTGTTTCATAGAAATGGTAGAAACTACTAAATCATTAAATAATATATCATAAATTGATAATTATCCATGTGAAGAACATTCTCCATCCTCAGATGAAGAATATTTTCAGTGGAAGATAACTTCACTTATTTTAAAAAATTATCTAGATTAATATTTTTCCTTGAAAATGAAAATAGTAAGATAAAAAATAAACATGATAAATAATATTCTATAATTAGAGATTTAACAAATAAATTATGAGTTATTTCTAAACATATTGATTAAAAATCACTTAAAATTGTTTTTATTTCAAGAAATAGATTAAGTTAATTCATAAAATGATAAACTTTTTAAAGATTTTGAAAATGTTATTCCTAAGAAAAATTGATTTGAGATAAACTCCAATCCAAAGACTGATAACTATGAGGATAAGAATTTATTCATTAGACCAAAATCTGAAATATTTTCCTTAAATAATCTTTTATAAAATATTACTTATAGTAATAAAGTTTTAGAAAAAATCTATTCACAACTTCATCCTTTAAAGCATAGTTTTGTAATGGGTTATACTCACTCAAAACTAGTTTTCTTGTCACAATTATTTTATTTCTAAAGGTGCCTCTTATCACTAAGTGTCAATGTGGTGGAAAATAGGAAAAAATTATACTTTAAATAAAATTCAATCCTTAGGATTTCAAAAATATTAATTTTCTATGAAATTTTGGATTATTATGATTTTAAATTCTCACATTTGTAGATCTATGCATGTTTGGATTCTAAAAAAACTAACTATTTTATTTTTAGGAAAACAAAAGAATTACCAACAAAAATACATGTTACATGGATATAGGATGTTTTTGGCTCATGACTGATTACAAAAACATCATTGAAACGATTATTAAGATGAAAGGAGGATGATTAACTTTCAATAATAATGATCAAGGAGAGATTTTTGGTATATGTTACCTTGTTCTTCTTGGTAAAGCCTTAATTTCAAATGTTTTATTTCTCAATGTACATTAGAACATCCTTAAAAGTATAATTCAATTATTTGATGAATGTTTCCTTGTGATTTTTTGGAATGATAAATTCTTTGTACAAGACTCCGAAGTTGAATTCATTCAATCTTCCCAATGGCATGAGAATGTTTGTACACTTAACATATAAGACCTTAAGAGCCAAGACATACCTTATCTTAGTTCAATGGAAGACCAATCTTGGTTATAGAATATAAGACTACGACAATTTAATTTTAAGAACATGTGAAAAATATATAAGAGAGGTCTAGTTAAGGATCTACCAGATCATAGATTTGATTCTTCAAAATTCTATGATCCTTATTAATATGTTATGAATCATAAGTCAAGATTTAAATCTATTAGTGATGTCTCAAATTATGGTACATTTCAGGTAGATTACAAGTTCTTTTTCAGTCCTACAAAAACTATATGTATTAGAGGAAAATACTCCATATTTATTTAAGTTGATGATTACACTATATTTACATGAGTTAGTTTTCTAGAAAAGAAATATGAAGTTTTTCATTATTTCAAAACCATTTCAGCCAATGTATAAAATTATATAAATATTCATTTCATAACTATTATTAGTGAACATGGTGGAGATTTAGAAAATTCATATTATGAAAATTTTTGTAGAAATAAAGGCATTACTCATAACTTCTCAACTCCAAGAATTTCATTGAAAAATTGTGTTGTTGAAAGAAGAAATAGAATCCGTCAAGAGATAAAATGAACCATGCTGAGTGAATATTCAATTGCTAAACTTTTTTGTCCTAAAGAAGTAAGTAACAATTTTTATACTATAAATTGATTTTTAATGAGACCGTTTCTTAGTAAAACACCTCATGACTTATGGATAGTCATGAAAACCAAAAGTATCATACTTCATTGTTTTTAGATGCCATGTATTCATTTTGAATACAAACGATAACTTACAAATATTCAAATACAATTCTGATAATGGTATATTATTATGAAATTCCACTACTTCTATCGATTATATGGTTTTAAATAAAATTCCATGTACTATTGAGGAAAAAATATATGTTAATTTTGATGAAATAGATCCTTTTGTTTTTAAACAACCAAATCCTACATCTTCTGATGTGTGTTAAAAAACTTATTATCAAACTTTGATGGGAGACTCTTATAATCCAGAGAATACTCAAGAAAATGTTTTTGAATTATTCCCCCAAGAATAATTTTTACCCTATATTGATGAACAAGTTTCACAAAATGTAAATCGGTTGCTTCCTAAGAATCATATCAGTGATCGAATCATTGGTAATGTTAATAAAATGCTATGAACAAGAAGTTCTTAATGATATGAAGTAGATCATCTAGAATTGCATTCTAAATATCAACCAAAAATTCTTAATGAGGATTTAGGGGATGAATATTGTATTAAGTTTATGTTATATACAGTAATTTAATTCGAAAGAAACAATGTCCGGACATTGGTTGAAAGACCTACAGAAACCTATGTAATTGGAGTGCAGTGGGTCTTCAAAAAAATGATGGAAATAAAATATTTTTAGGAAATAAAACAAGAATAGTTGTTAAAGTCAATAATCAAGATTATGGAATACACTATGAAGAAAAACATGCTCCAATAGCGAGACTTGAATCTATTTGAATATTGTTATCCTTTACAGCAATTATTAAATTCAATCTATTTCAAATAGATGTGATGTGTTATTTACATAATGGATATATTCCAGAGGATGTTTAAGTCGAAAAAACTCCTATTTTTGAAGACACAAAACATCCTGAACATGTTTATAAACATAATATAGCATTATATGGTCTTAAACATGTTCCAGAAGCCAGGAATGATAGACTTATATGATTATGGTAACAAAACAATTATGTTAGGGGAACTAATTATCAAACCCTTTCTAAAAAAAAGAAAATTATAGTATATTTATTGTTCAAATTTATGTTGATGACTTTATATATAGATCAACATAGAAAATCATTAATAATTCATTTTTTATCTTATGGAATACATGTTTGAAATGAGTATTATGGGTGAGTTAATATTTTTCCTTGGATTTCAATTTACTTAAAACGAGAAATAACCTATATATCTAATCATAAGTATAGTAAAGATATTCATTAAAAAGTATAGATATGACAACACAACATGTATAATTACTCCAATATGTACCTCAAATACCCTTGAAATTGAGGATGGCCGGAAAAAAGTAAATAATACGTCTTTTAGTGCCATGATAAGAAGTTTGAAATACATAACATCTAGTTACCCCAATTTAGTTTTTTAGTATACTTATATTCAAGATATCAATATAATATATAATAATCCCATTTAAAATCTATGAAAATAATTTTTCACAATTTAAATGGAACAATGGATTTATAACCTTTCTATTTATTTGGAAATGATTTTGTTTTAAAATGTTTTTTGGCTTGATACTTTGGTGGTTTTAGAATGGATAGAAAAAGTACATCTAAAACATTTCATTTCTTTGGAGATTCATTAATTTCTTGGTCATACAAGAAACAAAAATCTTTATCACTTTCCCATATTGATGTATAATATATAGAAATTGAATGTTGTTTTGCTCATGTGTTATGGATTCAACACACACACCCTAATTATACAATTATATTTACTAAAACTCATATATAATGTGATAAAACTAGATCCATAGCCTTAAGTAAAATCCATTAAAATTACTCCAATGAAAAGATAATATATGTTAGGAATCACTTTCTCTGGGATCACCAAGTTAAAGTATATATTATTTTACAATTAATTATATAGTAAGAACAAGTTGCTGATATATTCAAAATAAATCATAACCTTTTGATAAATATGAATATATTAAACAAAAGTTAAGAATGTTAACTATAAGGTAATCATTCATATCTATATTTTGTTAAAACTATCTTATAAAATTATGTTACTCCTTTTCAGTAGGGGGAATACAATTAATTTCATTAAAAAAATGCAACCTAATAAATAAAATTAACACATTACCTAATTTTTTGGAACCTAATAAAAAATTTCAGAACCAAATAAATATTTTTGGAACATATTCAAAGTTTACAAATTTTAATAAAACATTTAAGAATATATGATATCAAAGAATTATCTTAGAAAATAATAGAAAATATAATGAAAACTTTGAAAGTTACATCTTCATACTTATTACTTCTTTGTTTCATTTCTATTTGATGGAATTTCAATCTGGTTTTTAGAAAAACATCAATAGATTCATCATTCCATAAAAATTTTTATTTATGTAAAACCTCAAAGGACTAGAATCTTTATATATTTATTCTACATAGTATCATCCATCAGATCATATTTATTTGTTTACAATAGTTGTGTTATTCTGAAAAGTCAAACTGTCACTCCAAAACCTTTATGAAGGAGGGGACCCCCTGCATTCCAAAAAAAAATCTAGAGTTTTCTTCTGGAGTTGTTTGTGCCCTCAAAAGTCTCTATTATGATTTCCAGATAACTTTCTTATGTTCTCTATATCTCTGTAAATCTCCTCTGATACCCCAATGAAAATGAATATGGAACTTAAATACTAGTTAATCTTTATATAAAGGATAGTTTATTAGGGTTTATTTATTATGTTTGATTATTTAATAAGAAATATCATTAAATTCCATGGATGGGAATATATTTTCATTGATAATAATAATTGAGAACAAGATCCATTGTATATGAACTTGGTAATTGAATTCTATCCATCAGTTGGGGTTTTCTAATTAAAGTGGAATGGATACATTTTAGTTTATGTGTTAGGGGATAACATATTATATGTCTTTTTAGAAATCCCTAGATATTCTTGTGATACCATATTTTGGCGAAGATTACTATTGATCTAATAAGATACCAGATTCTGAATGATATTTTATTCAAGTATAGGAAATTGATTACTTAAGACTTTAAGGGGTAAAGAGGACTAAACCTTTCAAACATTCCACTAGCTACATTATCATAGAATTATAGTTTCAATGTCTATTAATACCAATAAAAGGTGAAAACGACACCTTGAAAATAACAAACATCTTTATGAAGGATTTTCTCATAGATAAAATGATGATTCACCAAGTCAAGTACATATTTCTCACAATCATTATGATAATGGATGAGTCAATCAAATATTATATCCTGATGTTTCTAGCGAACTTGTCCAAGCATAAAAAAAATTATCTAAACTTCTGCACAGAACCTTTCGTAGAAAATCAAATGAAGTTCAACATTATTTTTTAAGTGAAAAAACACAAAAAATAATGAAATATTATTTTATTTATATGTAAAATGAGGTTTTCGACAAGTATGTTAAATCAAGGAAAGTTGTAGAAAAACAAAGAAACATTTAGTTGAGCCTATGAAAATAAAGTCACTAGTCTCATAACCACATAAAACAACTCAATCATTCGAACCACTAAATTATAAGAAATAGAATTATTAACATGATGAATTTTTAGTACAGTGGAGACAAGAAAATGAGCTAAGGAATAAAGGATATTCAGTGTTTGGGATAGATCCAATAAAAGCTAAATCATTGAAAATTATAGAAACAAAATAAATGGAGAAATAAGAAATGGAAATGAATATTATGAAAAATATAATAGAAGTATATATTTTTTATGCTTTATTTAATGAAACATAAAGGTCCTCCTAAAAAATTGATGTTTTAGAATAATTTTTACAAGATACTGATCATTTTCAACAATCACTACCAATGGAAGTAGAGGCTATCCTGAGATAAAATGGTAAGGAAATTTTTTTGTGGCTTAGTTCTGACTATTTGTGAATAGTCTCAAGAGTAATGATAAGAAAAAGAAGTTAAAAAACAAAATAATGAAAATGATGATGACATATAATAAATTGGATATACTCAGAGGTAGAGTCAATTTTTTATGTTATCAATAAGAACATCTCAAGATTAATCTTCTAAAATTTATTTAGTATAGAATACATATTAAAAATAAAATTTTTGGTAATGTGAAGTTAAAATACTTCCCACCGATGATAAAGATGATAATGATGATAATGATGACAGTATCAATGATGAAAATTAAAAAATTGATGATGGTGATGATAAAATGTATAATTTTTGTAATGAAAGGAATAAATAAAGGGTTTAGGAATGTCAGAATCTAAGAAATAAATGGCATGAAAGATGATGTTGGCACATCATAGAACGTTGTATTAAAATAAAAAATCTCATTCTCATCATTAGGATAAGACATTTTTCATTATTTGAAGTAGTTGGTGAAATCCATTCAATATTTTTGAACCCTGGGTCCATATGTCAGCTTATTCAACAATCCATTATTTAGAAATCAGATTCAATAACTATTTTCTAGGAGAAACATATAAATCCTGAAGCAAAATTTGAAATATTTCTGCAGAATTATGATTCTCATAATTTGTCACGCATAGGGATGAAATAGTTATCAAAATAGATCAACATTGATCTAATGAATTTTTATGATATGTTTTAATTAGTCAAGAATGCTTCAAAAAATCAAAATACTCACTTAAAGAGATTTCAAGTAGTTTTTCTGAGAATATGAAGGAAGAGAAAGGCATTTAACTTTATGAATATGGGGATTTTTATGGGAAATTTAATTTTATTTCCTTAGAAGTTAAAATAGTGCAGTGTTATAGATAAGAGGTGGGCTAAAATATTGTGTCTCCAGATGAAAATATTATGTCTTGGAATGATAAATTTTCTACTACAACATGAAAAGTTTTGGGATCTTGAGAAGAAGAGTTAGGATCAGGATGTGCTTTGAGAAATGTTTCATGAATATCATATCGAGTTGAATAAGTTGAATTCTATAGTTAGGGCCTTAATACCAAATAAGTATTTAGTTTCTTATAATATGATCATTTGTTGTAAAAAAAATTTTAAGTGACATGTAGTGATTCGCTTTTTTTTTGAATATGTCTTTGATCTTTTTCTAGGTACATTATACATCTCCTCATCACATTTTGAAAATCACAAAGGGGATAAGAATGTTCAAAAATGAACATTAGTCTAATGAGGAAAACATAATGTGGATAATTCTTAAAGAATACATCCTTAAGTAAGAGGTGATTTTTTTCATTAAGAAATAAAGAAAATATATAAAACGAGAATACAATATTTTGGGGGATTTCATAACCAAAGAGGGAGTGAGTCGTATTCATCATTAGTCATAAACTAAGGGGTATATATGTTCTTATTTTAAGTTAAAATATATAGTCTTATGCTTATAATATTCATTCCTTATATTGATAGTTGGTGCTTTCAAAAAGGGGTATATTGTTGAGTCAAAAGTTTTCTTATGACATTTTTCATTCTTTTATGTTTTTGAAATCACAAAATCATTTTCATAATAATTATTTCTATCTATAAGGAATTGAATATTCATGTTATTTGACCTTTTTATATCTTATTCTAACATTATTTTTCTTACAACAGAATATCTACTAGAACAAATCATGTCCTTAATAAAACATAGAATCCATTATCTTTCTCAATTCTGAATCATCCAAAAAATTGAATCTAATTTATCTTTCTCAATTCCAAATCATCCATAAAGTAGAATATGTTTTATGTTTCTAAAATCCAAATCACAAAAAAATGTTAAATTTGGTTCACTTCCTCAATTCCGAATCACCCTGAAATTTGATTTTTATTCTATGATTCAAAATTATGATTCCTTCAAAATTGTGATTATGATTCCCCACGTTTCCCAATTCTAATTCAATCAAAAATGTGAATCTTGTTCCTGATTTCCCAATTCCGAATCGTCTTATTTTTTAATCTATGTTTAACTTCCTTAATTCCATTTCTCAATAATTTTCAGATCTTATTTTTATAAATTTCATAATGTTACAATTATTATTTAATGTAATATTTTCATAACATTCATAAATTTACTATATTTCCTTAATGTAATTTTTTCATAACTCGAGTAATGTTACTATATTTCCTTAATTTAATTTTTTCATAAAATTAGATTCACGCATACTTAATATTTCTCATGATATTTTGTTATACTAAATAATGTTGTCTAATATATTATTATATGACCATTATATGTGAAATTAATACATGTCCCTCAATATGTTTAAAAAAACATCACCTTTGGAGGAAAATATTATAGTTGGATATCATGCCAATAAATTCTTTTTCATTTTTCAAGATCAAAAAATAGACTCAATTTTAGAATTTTGAGACACCTTAATGATCGGTAAAAATTATATTGTGAGAAAACCTTGAAGTTATAATGTTTTCATCTTCTTATTCAACATACTTGAAATATTTTATAATATTTTTCACCTTAGAGTGACAATAATCATTGGTGATTAATATCAATGGGTTCCTTGTTGATGGAATAAGGAGGAGATGATTACCTGCTTAATTAACAGATTCCATGATGAAGAAATTCATAGGATTTGATCACCTCAAAAATTGATGGTTTTTGGGGATATCATGATAGACACCGATCATTATATTGGGGGATTACCCTAGTTTCTGTAAGGCATAATTTCATGAAGGTATAAATCAATTGACACTTATCCAAGGAGGTTTGGATACCCTAATATTTGGGTTAATAGAATTTTACTCTTTTATATATAATTTAATTTTCAACTATATTTTTTATCAATAAGAAAGAGTTTCTTATACTTCATCTTTTCATGTTACTATTGTTTAAGATTATATACTCTATCACGTAGAATATTGATTAATTATACATGTGTACTTATTTAATTTCAATAATAATCTATATGAGGACCATAGTTTTTCCCTCAACCTTACAAAAAAGGTTTAATTATATCTAATTTTTTAACATTGTTTAAAAAATTTCCTTATGGTTAAGAATGGTTTTCTTTAAACATAAACTTCACCCCGCACTTTTAATTGAGAATTTATATATACATTTTGATCCTACATAATTCTTAAGTTAATACAAGGTCATTCATAGTCATATTCAATTTAAATCCTCCCTGATTTTTCATAAAGAGCTTGTGAAATACCAAATCATATCTCATAGGAGTTTCAAACCTATTATCCATAATTCCCCATTGTCTTCCCCCAGATCTATATCTAGTCAATCTTAAATAGTGTTTTTTGGATAATTACCCATAATTACATTTATGCCAGAGCCACATCCACTTATTGAATATAAATAGTGATGTATTTATAGGAAACCACTAACTCTATCATCTACCATAATTCCATGACATTGTCCTATATATTAACTCATATATATACATAACATTAGATATATCCATAGACATATCCTTATAAATATTCCTAGGTATATCACTAAATAATTCTCATATAAGTTTTTAAATTTTGATTAATACATTCCTCTTACGCCAACTATACTGACCCAGGATTCTCATATGTGGATATCAAACCATTCTAGATGAATATTCTACACATTAAAAAGTACCTGATTGAGGATTGTTATAGTTTAATTTCTTTGGAAAATTGTAACCTAATATTCTAACTTGGTGAATCATCTTCAGTTATTTTCACAAATATATTACCATTTCTTACTCCAACATAAAACATTTCTTCACAACCTAGGGATATAAAACATAAGAATGTGTGAGATTATATGATCGGTAACGGTAAATAAAAAAGTTACAAAATCATAACAGGAATATAAATGTATTATTATATGATAATAATAATTGAAACCCAAACTTTAGATATCAAATATCATAATCATGAATCATAGAAATTAGATTGGTTGTTCATAAGACATGAATCATAATAGAATAAATAGAATAATACATTTGAGAATAACATAATTACAAGAATAGTAATTGTGGGAATCACAAAAAAGTATGAAATTATTTCCATATTAGTCAAGGATCACATACAAGTCTATATTAGTGGGATGGGTTCACTCCAAAAAACATCATTGTTGACAAGGTTCACTCCCAAGACCATCTTAGAAGACAAAGTCCCCTACTAAACCGGGTTTACCCCCTATTACAGTCATGTCTATCTCATGATATATAAATCATTAACCAATGCCTTATAGGTATATAAAGGTCCCAATTATATCACAATGAACTCATACATATGTGTGACAAAAATATAATAAAACATTCAAAATACAATGACCCATAGAAAGATATGTGATTTATAATCATCATATTATAACCCATGAAATGAAATTGGTATAGTAAAATTTTTAACATAGCATGACCAATGGAGGTTACAATGGATTCGTAATTATTTCATTATAGAACAACCCATGAATGGATATTGGTTTCATAAGATTTTTATTACGGTATAACTCATGGAAAAGTAACTGGTTTTATAGATGACTTATCATCTTAAACATAAACCATTCAGTGAAAAAATAATAATGGTGTTCTTGGATCAAATCTATTGTATATATTAACATATATAAAAGGATTCCATATTATATGTATATGTATTTTGAATGATAACCTAGATAATTTCATAAAGAAAATGAAATTACATTAAAAATCATTTTGAATATATAGAATATTTTCAAATTCATTTTTATTAAAAATTACATTGAAAACATATGATGTATGATTGAAAAAAATTTAAAACATTTCATGTGGCAAATATCCATTCCACTTTTAGAAATTAATTTTAAATCATAAAAAATTTGATTCATTTTTCTTTGAAAATATCATTTAAAGCATATAATAAAATATTTGAAAACCATTTTAAACACTTTTTAAATTATAAAACCTTTTTATAATTAATTTATTTAAAGATCGATTGAAAATATTAATAATTCCATAATATTTAAAAATGCCTTATAATTTTGGAAATACTCTTTAATACATATACTATAGCTTTGATGAATTAATTGGTCATGATCTTAGATAATTCCATATTGATGTTTATGTAAAAACAAAAATTCCATTCATAGGTTAAATAGAAGTCCAAAAAACCATGATAAGAAAATGAAAAAACAATCCCTTTACAATCATTTTTAATATTATAAAACATGTGTAAATGGTATTTTAAAAATAATCTGATAATATTACATCATTTTTTAAATAATTATTTTGAAACATTGTTTTGAATTAAAAAATATTGCCAAATGAAGAGCGAAATAAGGTGGGATATTCATAAAAATATATTATTAATTATCATAATTATCAAAATATTAGGAATATGGTACAATTAATTGAATATATCATGAAAAAATAAAATAATAAAATTCTTGAGAATAATTGATATGTGGATCATATTATTTCATCAATTGAATCATATTCATATACAATCTCAATAAAATGTTGAGATAGTAAAAATAAATTCATACCACCACACTAACATTGAATCATAATACCCACAAAATAATTAAATTTTATGAAGATTAAATATAATAAAAAAAATTAGGTTAATTATATAAAATTTAAAACCCAGAAGTATATACACCTTTTAAAATAATATCGGTTCATAGCATAACTTATGTCTCAATGATTGAATAACAGGACACAATTCTATTACCGATTATTGACTCTCGAACCATAAAACACAAGAAAGAGAGAACATAATATGTATATTTCAATACAAATAAATTATATTATAAGAATAATACAATAAATTCATGGGAATTATATACACTATGTAGAAAAAAAGGAGATTAATATGTCTTGTGTCTCACAAAAGTAAAAAGTGAGTCCTAAACCCCTAACCATAAGTCTTTAATATAACCGTACTTGATCAAAAACACCTCTATAATAAATATAATTTTAATATAAATTTATCACATGACCATATATATATATATATAATACTATATATTATTTATTATGAATTTAATTATTCATTTATAAATAATTATATGGTAATATTATGTTTGGGTAATAATTTTTTTTTGTTTTTTCATACATGTTTGGACTTGTTATTCTTGGTTATATGAGTTATATTATGATTTCATAATCAATATAATGATAAAAATGATATAAATATCATATATATTTACTATATAGGTATTTATATTTACCCTTAACATTTTCTAATTGTTAATGAAATATGTTATCCATGAAGATGGTTGGTCGTACATACACATGAATATTGTTTCCATTTTCCAATCATACTGGAAGAAAAAAAGGTAAATGATATATGTGTATATATTATCATAAAAGAATAATTTTAATGTTATATATATATATATTTATATTAATCTCATCATTAATATATTCCATGTAAATCTGGAATGAATCACATCCCTTCGCGAGGAGGTAGTACATCACACATAAAAACAACACTATCGTATCACCACAAAATGGAAATCATGAAGGAATGTGTTGAATATTAATTATTAAAGCATAAATACATTATAAGTATTATAAATAGCATATATGAACAATATTTACATCGTTATTCTCTACAATTGATGGATGTAATGAAAAAATAAACAACATCAGTTTGTGAGATAATAATCTACCGTATAGACAAATGATTATTTCATAAAACATTTGATGGAATTGTAATTAATTTAAGATCATACTCACACAATTTAAAAAAAATATCATAAATTTAAGATACTAATTATATTACATAATCATGATATAAAAAAATTAAAGGGTTATTAGGAAGAAATAAAAGAAAACATTTATTGAGGAACATTACCTCTTCTTTGAGAATCTCTTTTCGGATTATAATAATAGAATTCCATTCCTAGATTTCTGTGCATATTTCGGCTTCTAGGATTATATTAGGGAATATTAAATGTTATTTGGGCTAGGAATTCTTGAGAAAAATTTATTTAGAGATAATCATATGTGTGAGAGTGAGTGTCATGTTATAGTTGGGGAGGAGTGGAATTCGATTAAATAAAAATAAAAAAATTAAATATTGAGAGATAAATATTACCTATATTCACTCTAAAAAATATAATTTAATTTTTGGAGGTATTATATGATCTATATACAAAAAAAATCAATATTTATATGCATTTTTTAAATCATTTGGTTCCTTAAATATTATGTTCCCTTATTTTACTGTCTTGGTTTTCAATACTGTTAACTAGTTTTCTATTTCATGTAATTTATCCTCTATGAATAATTAATAGTGGTACTTTTTAAATAATTTTTACAAACTGATTATTTATATTTTAAGTAATTAATAATTTATAAGTATGATATTTTTTTGAAATTAATTTTAACTGAAGCACACACAATACGTAAAAATGCTACATTAACCCTGACAATGCAACAAAGATTTTACTATTTATGGGTGGATAAGATAATTATAAAATGAAAATTAGTACATTAATGTAAAATAGATTATATTTCTTGATATTTTAAAATACAATTGTATAATATAGGATTTTTATTAATTTTATATAATTTAAAATAATAATATTTATTATAAAATATCCTTAATCTCTATTTTAATATTATTTAATTAATTTGAATTAATAATATCAAGAAAATGATAAAATTTGAATATATTGATTTCAAACTATTATAAAATGAGGTATTTATATAATAAAATAATTTTAGACAATAATTCTGTCAAATTACATCACTTTTACTATAATTAGAATCATTTATTTCATTCAATTATTAAATAAATAATTACTGTGTTGGCATTTCATAAGAATTTAATATAATTATTTCATATATAGAATTTAAAATAAATTATATTTATTAAAAAACTCATTTATATTCCAAAATATTATTTATAACATAACCTATGTAGTTTCAATTATTTTCGATAGATTGTATAAATTTAAAGGAATAAAAATACATTTTTGTCTTTTTTTACATAGCATATTACATGTGTCACATCTATGGAAAATTTTCCCAAAACTCATTAAATTATAGTATAAGGTCACAATGGTATAAATATGCCCATAAAATATGTTTTCTATGTGTTTTGGCTATTCTTAAACCTGAATTATAAATTTATCAACTACGTAAACTCCTTTTTCCTTAACACCTGTAATTAATTTTAACTATTTCCGCTAATAATTTAGGTAAAAAAATTGATTTGAATTTATAATAAATTATGAATTATTATGGTTAAAAATATTGAATCCATTTTTACAACTTAAAATAACCAAAATATTATAAATTAATTTAAAATTAATCTCACAATCGTGATGAGAATGAGAGCATTTAATGAGAAAATGACTGAAAGATTACAAGGTTTTTTAATCTAATATCAATAGTAAAATGATTCCAATTACAATAATTTGAATAATACATGTATAATTTAACTCATTATACTTTAAAACCAGTTTAATATATAATTTATTTTTATAAATCAATTATATGAAAATGAGTCTCTCAATTACTTTTTAGCAAATTTAACTATTATTTAAATAATGACACTTCTAAGAAAAATTCCCTAATTTCACTATAAGATAAATTTGGTAATCAGGTTTACAAAATAAAGAATATTTTTTAAAATAAATTTTCTAAAAGTGTTAACATTTAATTAGGGATTATAGGGGCTATGCATGATTAACCCTTCTTTTAGAAAACATATTGTTTTTCAGAATGGATTTCTTTTTCTATTAAATGATTATTATGTTATTTATAAAGAGTAGATAACTAATAAAATTTTTAAATATATATTTATAAGTTACTTAATCCTATTTATTCCCCCTATTACTATAGATATGAACTAATTATTATATTAAATAATAATAGTAGGTGTATTATATAGTTGGGTAAAACTCAATCTTGCGTGTAAAGAAAGATATCAAACGAACGTGTTATTGATTATAACAAAAGAAAATCTATGTTTTGTGTGTTTTTAAAAATAATCTAATTGTTAATTTTATCAAAAAATTTACTTTTTTCTTAAATATAAATTAATCATAACATAGTGTAGGATGCGACACAATCCATAAAATAATTTAAATTCATTTGAATAATATTCATAAAAAGAAATGGGTTTAAAATAATTTTAATAATTTTATAATGAATCTTCATAAACACTAATTTAATCAAAATTTTACAATTTTATACTATATTTGTGTTTATTTAGGCTCACGATTCATTGTTCCATAGGCTATCGAAAGGATTATTTTTTTATTAAAAAATATTCTTGTTAAATCTCAGGGTTGGGTGCTACATATGCTATTGAATATAATGTTATTTATTTAGAATAACATGGTGTTACATTATCTCTCTGAAAATAATATTTCATTTATAATGTATTATAACATGATATAAGATTTTTTTACATATTTCACCAACAATGGCCAATTCAGATGTGCATATACTAGTGATGTGATGAAATAATATAACGAGTATGAACACTACTTATTTTACAATTTAGAGTGTTTATAATAAACCTATAGGTATACAAGATTTAATAAATAATATATATAATACACTATATTCCTTATAATAAATATCTCAGTGCCACTCATATAAAACTATTCTGAATTCCATGAATAATGTATAGAAATTTCACAAATGATAATGTAATAATAACCAATGTTTTCTTCTTCATGATGAATTGTCATGATATTCAAGAGATATCGACTTATATATCTCATTCTAAAACTATTTCCCCTTTCTGTATAAATTATAAAATTCCCAATATGTTATATGTCGTCCCATGAGACAACTCATTCTCTTCATCTTAGTATGTATTAACTACTGAATTTTAAATTTCATGACATTTATATAAAAAACTATTGTGTTCACTTTTTCATAAAAACCCCTTGAAAATCACTATATCATTTTTAATTTCCATAACACCCACCATGTTTCAAGATTTAATACCTCCACCAAAATTTATAGCTTACCATATTCAATTTAAAATAAAATAATTTCAACAATTACCGATGTAAATCACAACTCATTCCTTCTTGATATATCACATGTTATTCCTTATTCATTACACCATTAATTTCATATTTAATGTAAACAATTAATTTTCATGATTTACACTACTTTGTATCTAGAATCATAGAAATACATCATTTATTGTTTTTATAGAAGTGTCGAAGCTTACATAACACCCAAAATATCTTCGTCTTAAGAATAATGTCATGGTGAAAATACTTTCTCAATACCATTTCATTTGGATCAACATTACCTTAAATAATAAATATTTCAAAATTAATGTGATAGAAAATCATCATCTTAAATTCATCCCTTAAAATTAACATTTTTATATTCTTTTTATCTTATATAAGAAATAATAAATCATATTCATAACCATGAATTATATTAATATATTACATAATCTGCTAAATAACTTATGTATCACCCTATAACATTATAATATCTTATGTATGATCTTGAAACAAAAAATATAATTCTCATGTCACTTAATATCTTATATATCACTAGAATTATATTTTTTTATTATATTGATATGTCATGAACATTTCCCATTGTTCCCAACGAGATCATACATATTTTTCGGAAGCCCTTTTATATCACTTTCATTAAATTAGATATCACGTAAAATATGGTAAATATCACAGTGACCCTTCTAGTCCATTTCTATCTATGTATTCTAAATCATATGTATCCCCTTAAAATGTTTATAGAAATTTGAGTAAAATATGTATATATTCTAGAAAAAAGAAATGTATTTATAGTGATTCTTTAAGTAATTTATGAAGATTTAAACCTTTCATTATCAATTAAAAACCCAAAACTCATAATTGTATTTTAACTAACAATATCACCCAATGGGATTCATATCATCACACCAATACACTTTCAACAAAAATTACAAGATTTTTTTATCCAATTTCAACGAGATATATCTTTGAAAACCATTTGTAATGATTGATTCTTTAAAAATAAAACTCCCAGATAACATGATTCTTTCATGGCAAAACAAAAAATAGAAAAATTAAAGGATAGTCATGAAAATTATCATTGTTCTTTATACTTTTCTTAGTCTAGGACTTATGAATAATTCAATATTTGTTATATATATCGACATGAAACCAAAAACCAACCTTGTAATGACCTAGAATTATATTAATGAAAATTTCTCATCTTATAAATATTTATTATTGTATAAACTACATAAAATCACATAGGTAAAACAGTAAAAAGTTTTTAAATGAATACTGAATGAAATAATTGGTATTTTTAGAAATTAAGAAACCTCACTAATGGAATAGTAACTTTACCTTTCAAATAGTAATATAAATCTTATGAATTGTAAACCATTCTACCTAATAGTAACCAATCCCATGAAGGATTAAATAAAATTAATTTATCTTACAAATGAAAACATGATATAATTATATAATAGAATAAGAAAATAAATAATTTGAAAATGATAAATTAAGTGTTAGTATTTTTTTATAAAACATAGTTGTTTTTTATAGTATTATAATTGACATATTCTTTATTTTTTTCCTTCATAAAATAGATTCATAAATGCATATTTTTCTATATAATAATTATAATAAAATTTTATGATACCTCAATTTATTTTTCAAACTGTTATAAAATCCATTATAATTTACGAATTTGTATTTTTAAAATAAATGTTCATTTAATTTTAAAATTAAATTTGACATATTTAGAAATCCATTATCATAAAATAGAGTCTATTTTACATTATACACATCTATAAATGGGTTGGATGGAATTTGGGTATTTTTCATAAGAAGTTGAATTTTTGGGAATAGTGCAATGCAGTAACTTACGGTATAAGCTAAATACATGAATTATTGAGTCATTGTTTAATGTTTGGATGAATAAAGAACCATTATTTATAACTCAAATTCACTTGTTACTATACTTTATCATAATATTCAACAATATTTATTTTCATCAGCCAAAATAATAAACAAATGCTTGAAATAATCTAAAAAACACCCCACTCCTCCCCCATAAATACCACCCCTCACCACCTCTTCTCATCACAACAATTAATCCTTAAATCTTATCTATTTTCTACCCAATAACCTTATCA
Organism: Viscum album; assembly: GCA_963277665.1. Lineage (NCBI taxonomy): Eukaryota > Viridiplantae > Streptophyta > Magnoliopsida > Santalales > Viscaceae > Viscum > Viscum album. Next base: position 1,767,912,637 of record OY728140.1, read on the forward strand.
AGTCACATACTCGCATCACAGAGGTTCTCGTATCAACAAAGAACCAAATGTGTTTCCCTAATAGGTCCCCAATGAGTATAATTCAATAGGTAAAATCCGCTTCTGCTTTCAATATTTTCTTTTCCCATTATTTCCTTTTCTTATACTCACATTTCCTAATTTTAGAAAACATGAATGATAACTCCATTATATTTTATGTACTTGAATTTAATTATTTCTAGGTAAAATACACCATCACGTCTCTTCTGTTATTCCTTTCATTCTAAGAAAGAAAAAATTGTCCGTGTGGTGTTGATTTATCAGCTTTGAGGATGAAAAGTTTTTATTTCCTTTGACTTCCTTTATAGAAGGATATTAAAACATTATAATTTTTTTTTTATTTTATAATTTTATTTTTAAACTCTTTTATGTTTTTAAAATATATTTTATATGTAATAATGAATAATGAAACAAAACTATTTTTGGATGATTGAAAAACCACTAAAATACTCTAAAAGATTATCACAAACATATTATTAAATGATACATGTGACCCCAAGTATCCAATGAAATATATAAAAATCTAAAATTCAATATGTTCATTAATTACATATAACATCTATTTTGGTTACCTATTCCAATTTTACATGATCTTTCATACATTTTTACAAGTGAACCAATGATGATAAGGAATGAAATTAACACTTCCAAATCAAAAAATTGAATATTATAATAGATTAAAAACACCATAAATGAATGTAATAATAATTTTAAAAATTTTATACACATATAAAAGGATATTAATTAATTAATTAATTCTATTTTATTATCCATGGCATTAAGATAAAGTGCAAAACTCTTTCAGATATAAGGTAAGGGATTCTATCTGAACCACATTTTTTCCATTAGGTTGTTTATTCTCTCTATTTACCCCAATGTAATTCTTTTTTATTTTTATATAAATATTATTAATTGTATTTATATCTTCCAATAACATGTAATTATATAATTTCAACATTATTTGATGGGGGAATACATGTTTTAGAAAGATCCCCTTATCAAATCTTTCATATAAGAAAGCTCGATTAAAAGACACATCCTGATTTCGTACACATTTTCAAGTGTACTTCGTAATAATTTTGATGAAAAATTTGTTTTTAAAAAATTATACATTTTATCAGTAAAAAATATCTTCGTTCATATCCAGTTTTATTAAATAAACATGTCTATAATTTCTTTCAATTCTCTTAAGTATTTTCCTTATACTAAAATAAAATGTTTCATTTCTAAAGTTTCCTAACCACTTTTTTCATGTTTCAGATTCAATTGGCCATATATTTTCATGTTATATTACAATTATAACTAATGGATTTCAATTTATTATTTAAATCCATACTTTCATGGTAACATTTATAATAAACTCATTTTTTATGCTCCAAGACATGATTTTGATACCCATTTCTTTCCATGTGTAACCCTTATGTTTAAATTTTATTCTTCATGTGGAACACATATTCATGATAATTTTATGATGGGTTTACCTAGAAATTAGTCAAATTCATTATATGTTTTTTATTCTCCTGTGATGTCAAGTTGGGACTGGTCATGAACCTTATTCCTTTAAGGGGCTTTATCTTCCATGTGCAATGGTCTTGGCAGTTAGAATTAACTCATTCTTATGTCATGTTGTGTTTTTTACACATTCCTATGTTTCCATGGATATATTCCCCCATGCACTACATGTTTTTCTTCATTGCTTTTTATTCATGTTCTCTTAATTGTTATGTCATCATGTTATACCTTCTATACCATCTATTTTTCTTTAGTCATATGTTTATATACTTACTAGTATTTTTAGATCATCCCATGGGTTCATGTATTCCTCCTATTTTCCTATGAATATTTATCACATAAATTGAATTTAGGATCTCATTATGGGTGATTAAATTATTTATGGTTTAATCCATATCCATGAGTTTAGTTTTATGTACCTAATAATCCAAAGATACGAGACTTTATGATCCTTGGCTACATATTTGGTGGCGAATTTTGATAAATGTATATAATAATATGTCAAAAATAATAGAGTAACTATATTTTACATGTCACCATAAGTTGTATATGGGTTCCACTTAATCATTCCCCATCATCTATTTATGAATAAAAATTGACATTCTCCCCAAAAATATATAGAACATTATTAAACTTTATTAATTTATAAAGAAAACTATCCAAATCAGCTCTGTGTACCCCATGAACAATAAAAATTCATAGATTCCATTTTTCCAAAAAGAAAGAATGGGAACATCAAGGATTGGTAATGAAGATAAATATTGTCCAAAAAAGATAATGAAAGTGGCAAAATTTATTTGGGACTGGGTTTCCATTCTACAATTTATCTTGGTGGATGTAAATGCATGTATTACAATTACATTCAGGTGACATTGAAATAATTGTTTTTGTAGTACTTTTATCCTAATGTCCACAACATGTATTAATGCTTAAAAATTATCTAACATCAAAATACCAATTTGTACATTACCCTTTATAATGTGATATTCGATATCAAAATTAGTTTCCCGTATATTATTAATGTATATTTTCTATGATTAAAAGAAAAAAAGTTATTGAACTTGATTACAATGGAATATTTCACTTAATTTATAAAATCCTCTAGCTGTTGATTAATTAATATATTTTCTTTAAAAGATTCTATTTCCATAATATATTCAATATATAAATTAATTACAAAATAAATTTTGTCATGCTTCATGGAAAATAGATTCACACGTGTCTATAGTGAAAATTAATTTCCCAATATTGACATCCTATAATCCATTGAAATAGGCCTATCTATATTCATTTACCCAGATAACTCTTACTATGACGTTCCATGATAAAGAATCCTTAAATCCAAAATTGATTATATATAATAAATTATTCATTAAAAATATAAAATGGTTTTCATTATGATATATTGGGAACCTTACATCATGGAATGTAGAGAAAAGATTCCTAAAATTTCACTTAATATGTATTGTAGGAATGAAATTTTTTTCTTAGACTAAATGTTATTTACATGCCTTCAATTTTCTACTCTTTAACACATCATACGAGTTGAAAATAGTGGTTTCATATTAGTTTATTAATATATTTAAAATCATTTTAGAAAATCCATTGTATATTTTTAACATTATGTATATGTTTCATTCATTTTAACATCATCTACATATCACAAAAAATATTAATTTACCAATCATTTACAATTTAATCCCATACCTAATAAATTACACAAAATTCAAAAAAATTCATCAGTTGGTCCTCTAATAATCATTCCATATATATATATATATTCTCTTTTGTATGTTATTTATATAAATATAGTCATTATGATAAAATCCACCTTGTATAACACTAAATTTGTTTCCAGATAATGATCATTTTTGAAATATAGTACTCTTGGTGCCTATTTCAGTCTTATGGAAATCACCTAGTTTTTCGATATACCCATATTCTTCATAAAATCCATTTAGGATAAATATTTGACATTAATTTAAAAACTGTGAACCATTTTTAAACTGAGAATAAAGAATAATGAAATTAGTTCCATCCTTTACAAATGATAAAATATCATAAATAAAACTATTTCTTTAATTTGGGAACATCTCTTCCACTAAAAAAAATTGATTCAACCTGAACAATGGTAACACCGATTCACATTATAAATGATCATTAGGAACAAAAATAAAGTTTAAATTATTCAATTATATTAAGTATTATGATTTATAATATAAAATAAAATTTATAATATATAATTTATGTAACATGATGAAATTATCTTTAAATAATTATGTAAAATACAACAAATATGTTGTTAGAAAAATAATTTTTCAAGCACTTAGAGGTCATTGCTTTAATTCTCTTCCCAGAAAAAACTATTTGATGAATGTTAAACAATTTTATAGAATATATTATCTACAATTTTCAGTAAAATAATCCATAAATATATAATAATTTTATTTTATTAAGATAAAAACATATTATGGTCACAAAAACAATTTTCTAGAAAAAACGCTTTTTCCCTTCAGATTCTTTTATATTTATTTATAAATAATTTAAAAATAATGATTTTATATTCTAAATATTTAAAAAATAATTATTCATAATTATTTAGTTCTATTCATACCCCCCAACATTGTGCATTGGAAGACAATATCACATTAAATAATAATAATTTAATATTTTATCAAATTTTCTATAAACAAAAATTTCATTTGAAGAATTTTGTCAAAGAAATAAAATTTACCAAGGAGATAAATATCATAAAATATTATAGTTTTACATACTATCCCTCATATAACAAGTTTTTGTCAAAAAAATTTCCAAACTATTTAAAAAACAAAGGATTCTTTTGCCTCATCACATCTTCGGATTCCCTCATAGATTCCCCAAACATTTGTTTTCCCCAAAAAACATTGACCATGTGAGAGGTCTTGTTCTACAAGAACATCTCTCTTCAAAACATAATGTCCACAAGTTTTTCCTAATGAGATAAATCGTTCTTATGATCATTGATTTTAGTTCATGTGAAATATTATGTATTTTCATCCTCTTGAGATTCACATGTAACACAATTTTTAATAGATAAAGATTTAGTAGAACTGAATAGTGATAAAAACACTCTCGATATGATTAAGAATTATAAAAATAAGGAATATATAGGGCATAGTTTTCCATTTATTCTTAATCTCATAACCTTATTACATAGAAAAAATCACATGAATGTCTTGTCACTAACTTTAAACTCTTGATCTCAGTGATGAATTCAGAAAATAATTTCTATTTACTCTAAGATACACTAATGTTCAACTGAAATTCAAGGAAATTCTCTAAAATTGAATCATATTGAATTGTTCCTGGTAAATTTTTTTCTCCAACTTTATCCTAGCATGTTTTTTTCTGAACATACTTCCATATAGGGCCGTATAACGACATATATCTAAATGTTTTAAAGAAAGAAATTATTTTAAGAAATCTCATGAATAGAAATTTATTGATCCCAACAACCTTTGAAATAAATTTATCATGTTATTAATATATCTTATAGGGTATGAATTATTCTCTCAAACTAGCATTATTATGTGGGGTGATATATAGTATAGAACCTCAACTTTGTATCCATATTCTATTAAATACTTCTCCATAATATTTAGGTAAACCTCAAATCCCAATGAAATATAATTATTTACAGTACTCTATGAAATCTAACCCCTTCGATAATGTACATACCAACAATATATATATACACACTAAAGAAGGCATTTCTACGGAAGATGTGTCACCACCACATTCGTCCAAGCCAACATACAGATTTCTCTTCCATTCTTTCATCCATTCACAACCCCTCTCACCCTCAATTTTCATTCTAGAAACCACGGGCCTTCTGATTACCACCCATCCAACTACCTCCATTCATCATCTCCACTACCACCTATGGAACATGGTATTCATACACTACTCTTCATCTCCCCATATCTGGAAATCCTAGATCATCATATCATTCTCTACTTGTGCCTTTGTCACTCAACGTCTCATCGTCTCATCGTCTCTACCTCAGCCGACATCTCCAGAATTCAACAACTTGTTATCTCTATCTCCATTCATATAAATCCATAAACATGACTCCAAAACTCTTCCACATCACCTTGGATCCATATATTCATTCATATTCACCTCCTACATCTACCTGTACCTTTGATTTACCGCTAAATACCCACTATGTTCCAATATCTTACCACTTTCAACTTCTAAAGATAACCCATGAAAATTAATTCGTGATCCTCATTAACATCACCAACAACATATTCAGAAATCCTAAAAATCTACATCTCTCCAATTGTTATGTTCTCCTAGACCTGTATAAATTTCCACCCTTATACTTCATTTTTTTTCTTAGATCTGTTTGTAACGGCTTCATTAGAGATATACCTTAGTCTGTCGATGCAATAATTAACCACCATCCTTCTTTTTCCCTCTGTTAACTGATCAAATCATATGTATTCTATATTATCTAATAAAAAAACCAATGTACTTAATTTTCTCTTCAGTTCTACTAAACTAATTTATATTTACCCATGATGTGTCTTCAATCTGTGTAATAATCTGCCATTTTCTTGCTTGGAGCTAAAAATTTGTATATTGTTGGTTGTTTTACTATTATGTGAGACTTATAGTTATCACAATTTTATTCAAATACCACCCATGGATCTATTTTAGACCATGGATTGTATCATCAATTTGTGTAATAATATACATTTTTCGTGTTTGGAATCATACCGATTACTTTTTATTTATTTTTGGACAATAAATATGTCTACGCCTATTATTCATTGTGTAATAAGAGCTTAAACTATGCAATAAATGTATCTTAATGGAGAAAAACACAATCATTGGATAATTTTATTACCTATTAATAATTTTGGATTGATTGTTGTCTGATATTTTTTTCTATGTAATTTATAAACATCATTATGTGGGAGGGTTTTTTTACATTGATAACTTTGGGAAACATTTTTTCATTGATCTCAATATAATCATCCCAATTTTTAGATTACAGTATGATGGCTGATTCAATGGAAATTCAGTCGCTCATATGTGATAACAAAACCATAATGGTTACGTTATGAAATAAGATGTGAGTACACTAACATGTTAATAGTGGGATGAAATCCTAAATGGATAAGTTTTCATTTGCATTATCTTATATACTTTTTTATGCGTTGTTTGATAAAACTTATTTTTCATCCATTTACATTATCTTTTTCATCTATATTTTCATTAACCCCTTTCACCAGACCTCTAATTTTCGTATAATCTATTTCAATTTTTGTAACCATATTTATGATATCCCGTATTAATTGAAAAATGAGTTCTTCTATTTCATTCTATTAACTTGTATTTATTCAAAAATTGATTATTCAATGTATGTTCTACCAAAATAAATATTATTATCGATCTCTAAATTTATTGTAAATTGCATTATTATTAAAACGATGTTGAATGAATTTTCATGTCTACTTTTATTTAGGTATCTTTAACACCATCTTGTAATTTACAATTTAATGGTATCAATGATTCAACATAATTTAATCTCACAACTATTGTAACAACCCGATATTTTATGATAAGTATTCTTTTTAATTTATTTGATGTCATGTGTTTTATGCTACAACAAGATTATCTTGTGTTATACGCCACACTGTATTAGCTTGAAGTATACGCAACACTATTCTTAGATTGTGTTACACACAATTTGATGTTCGTTTTATAATGGTCATTCTACGCAACATTGAGTGTATATATATATATATATTCAATAAATGAAATGTGGCTGGATTCTGTTATATGAAATAATAATGTATTCTTGCACAACTCACAACCCTGACATGGCTTGCATTACGCGCAATCGCGACCTTCCTCGATAGCGTGTGTTGTACGCAATTCCGGGTTTTACTAAACAATGATATATTATTATAATATTATTATGAACTAGCCGTTATGAATAGTATTAATTAAATTTTTAATTTTATAGCATTATTATTCATCTTACATATTTTCTAGAACATGGTATAAGAACAAAATAAATTTTCCCTGTAAAATAATTATCTTTCAAAAAATGCAGTTTTGCCACCTTTTGATGGCGCACCCACTTTAAATCTAGTTTTTGACATGTTTATAAGTTCAATTTTACAAAATAAAATTATTATTTGGAATCAGGATATAAAATTTTACCTTGGATAAATTTTTCATATTACTCTGATAACATTCATATTTGATGAATAGTTAAAACACGCTATATTTTCATTAAAAACAAATTTTTCATCTTAATAAATTATGTGGTTAAATTATAATATTGAATCGTTTTAAAGTATATATATAATATATTTTTACCATTTAATATAATTATCCTTGATTTTATATTGAATTCGTAAGTCAAATAAATTCAATCTTTTGCAATGTTTTAAACAAAAACCCATTTTCTTTCGATAACATGATTAATTTTAATTTAATTTCTGAAACTTCTGTGTATTGAATTCGGAAAAAATGGATTATATATTTTGAATAAGTGGTTCTAAATTATATCAATATACTACTTTATATTTTTGGTCATTATGAATACTAACAACGGTAAATTTTATTTACCATAGTAAAAGGTAAATTGGGTAATTAATGGTAAATATAATAATATAAAATTATCCTAATGCTTTTCTTAATAAAATTGCATGATTATAATTTTTCCTAAGTCATATTTTTGTCTAAAAGGAATCCATTAGAACCCACTTGGAGGTGATTAAGACCTTTAGTTTATTTTATTTAAAGGAAAGTGAAATATGTCTCACACAACTTTAATAATTAAAGTATTTTTAATATAAGTTTATACAGAATATAAATTCGGTTATAAATACTAATTTGAAAGATAAAATGTTTTTCTTTGTCATGGTAATTTATTTTTAATTTTTAATAGTTATTTAATTACTTTATTATCTTATACATTAATGATGCAGAAATTATTTATTTAGTGAAAAATCAATAATATAGTTTTTATTGAAATAGTAATACATATAAAAAGACCCAAAAATCTTCAAAAAACTTAATATTAGTGTATATATAAACCCTAATCATTTAATTTCCTAATTTATGACCATTTGAATCCTTATTAAGGTGATTATGACACTTATATTATTTTATTTTAAATGATGCCAAATTTGTCACCTTCATAATTTAATAAATATAACAATTTAAATATTGTGATTTTAAGATGATACATTCTAGTAAAAGTATTATTGTGAAAGGTAATAAATTTATCTTCATTATAGGATTTTATTTATAATTTTTATGCAACAAATAAGTGTATTAAATAACAATTCAAAAATGTTGTAGTAATTATTTTATTAAGAGATAAAACCAAATAAATGGTTTTAAAAATAAGAAAATAAAAATTATATGAACTATTTAATGTTCTCCACTAATTTTCTAGATACATATGACGTTTTATGAATCTATTAAAGATTTTATTTTGAACATATATTCTGTATATATTTTATTTAAATTCAAATTAATGAATAGTGTCAAAATGACACAATTGTTATTTTATAAAAATAACATATTATAAAATTGTTTAAAAATCACAAATTTTTTTGAAAATTATAAATTTAAATTTATATGGTCTAACATGTTATAAATAATCCAATTATTTACAATTCACAACAAATAATTAATTTTTTTTATAATTTAAAATTTAGATTGTTATTACCACAAATAAAATTAAATTAATTAAATAACGATAGATCAAGTTGATAATGTTTAAAATAAATTCCTAAAATGTATAAATTTTATTGTTTGATGACCTTACAACCCTATCTCATATAAAATTCGGATATGAGTCATTTTTGAAGTTTTTCTGTGGGGTTGGGATTTAATATAAACTAATATTTCTAATATTTCCAAAGGTGCCCCTCTCCTCCCTTATAAAAGGGCACCTCCTCCCTCTCCTCCTCACACCAATTTTAGCCTTCAATCTCGTCCAATACCTACCCATTTCACTTCCACACTTCCCTAGAAACATTCTAGAGGTCCTGTTCTTCTTAAATGACCCATTTTAGTGACCTAAGAGGAGGTCTTAAAGAGGCACTTCAAAGAAGAGGTAATGTCTGTTACCGATTCTTTCAACGTTATTTCTTCTTATACTTATTTTTATTTAGTTGTTTCATTATGAAGTAATAACATCAGTATCTATAATATACTGATATGTTATTATAATTATGAAACAACCCTATTTCACCATCTATCCATGCTACGGAAAATGAAATCACCGCACGTGCGTACGTATGGAATACCGTCTCCATGCCATGGTGTAATCTATTTTCCACCACCACCTTACTTGGATGGATATAATGGTGTAAATAATGACTATATATGATTATTTTAAAGTGATATTAATTCTAAAATAATATACATACACTCCAATACAATTCCATGGGAACGATATCATCGCTCGTGCGTATGTACGTATTACCGTCTCCACGACGCGATGAGATTCATTTTCCATGTTAACAATTCAAGAATGATTATAAAGTATATATAATAAGTAATAATGAAATATATGACATAATAATTCTACTGTATTTATTTACATATATATTTATTTCATATACTTAAATCCATTCAATTCAATAAGGAAACTAAAACAGTGTTCATGCGTACGTACGGCCTACTGTCTCCATGAACGGTGTATTTCTTTCCATTTATCTATCTTTTATATATAAGTGTATTCTGAATATATATTTTATATAAATCATGTTTTACATTCTGGATGTAATTAATCATGATCTAAGTAATCATATGAATAATTACAAGTTAAAACACGAACGACAAATGAAACGATTTTACCCAAAACGCTACATTAACATGAATTTACAAAGAATAGGTAATATAAAGTCATAAGTGAACCATATATGATATAATAAAAATTAATATGATTCTTTAATAAGTCAATGTCATTATTTAAATCATTATACATGAGGTTTGGATACGTATGAAGCATATCAGACCAAAGGTAAGGGATAATTTTGCAAATCTCATTTTTATCCAAGATTGCTTATTCGTAAGTATTTACTGGGGTTATTTCTATCATACATGTCCATGTTTTATAAAAGTGTTTTCATATATGTTTAACGTCTTATTTACCCCTTTTTTATTTTTACTACATTGTATTCAAGGAATATTTCTTTTGTTTACGTTACGAGGTACTTTTTTGACTTTTCTAGCAATAGTACGAGAAGAATTTTTTTTAACTTATACGGCATGAACGGATTTTTATGGTTTTATAAAGCCTTATTTTCATGAAGCTTCCTACAAAATATTTCATGACTATTTTCAATTAAAATATCAAGATGTTTTGTAAAACGAAATTGATTTTGAAGAAGAAAGGATATTTTCCTGAAGAATTCATTTCAAGTGTTTTATCAAAACCATTTTCCATCTAAGATGACATTTTTTCATATGTGTATGTTTCAGGTATAATGACTATATGATTTACATGGATTCAATTTTCTTATTATGAAATGATATCCATTTCTTTTATATGGATTATGTGATGATGGGATGATGTTTATGAAACCCATTTTATTCGTTGGGTTATTATGAATGATTATGTTTATTTTGTGGCACAAGTAAAAATGATTTAACTATGAGATGGGTGGGACCTATATCTCCCTCCAATGCATTGGGTAAAGATTTATATCTCATGAGATAGATATGGCTAGAATGGTAAGTTAATCCAGTTCAATGTTACAGGACTAAAATGAGGAGTGAACTCGATTCAGAAAGGGACTTTTTCCACTAAGATGGTCTTGGAAGCAATGCCTTGGCTACTATGGAAATCATGAAATGTGATGAATGGTTGCCACAATTACATGTTTTACTCCCATGATATTTTATCATGCTTAATGTTTCTTTATGATCTATGCCTTATGTACTTCCATGTTTTATGTCATTGCTCAGGCTTTTGAAGTTTAAGCATTATGTTCATGTTTTTAAGTTCAAATGTATATGATTTTTTTTATTTTATCCATTCTTACCCTTACTGAGAACTTGATATCACCCTTTATATGTATTCTTTTCCCCAGGTTATAAAGAAGGGTTTTAGGTAAGAAAATAAAAGGGGAAGATCTTTATGGGAGATGTTGAAGATCTTTCACCACGATTAGAAGATTATTTTTCCATGTTTCCAAAGACACTAAACTATTACGGTCCTTGTGTGTCTAATTTTATTGTATATTAAGTATTCCGAAAAAGTAATGTAATTTCCATGTACGTCAAGTTTTGGGTCTCTAATGTCGGTATCAGAGGAAAGGTCTAATCATCCTTTGGAAACTAGGATGCGAAAACTTTAGCGAGATCCCTAAAGATATTTCTAAGGTATATCTAGGGATGTCCCTAAGGTTAAGAATACGTATAGGTTATAGTCCTAGAATTGCGCTAAAAATCTTATAATTAAACCTAATATGTTAGATATTGAAGGTACTCCCCCTTTATTATGTTTTTTTCCTAGCATGATTTTTTCCTCTCACACTATTCTTTTTGGGTTTTAGAAAATGTCTGGAAACAGGAAGATTCACGATAATGGAGGATATGATGGACAATGGAATGATATTCTTCATGAGCCACCAAATGAAATGGGATTTGGAAGTCCAAACATTTTTATTATGCCTAATCACCAATCTCATAATATGATCAATAATCTCAACTTTGGTAAGTTTCATGACTCTACTAATAAGAGAAAGATGGAGTTTCATGATGATCATAGAGGAAAGAAAGTTCAATTTCCATAATTTAAGTCATGTGGGAAGAGAAATCAAGGGGAATGTTTCAAATGAACTAGAAGATGCTTTGGGTGTGGAAAAGAAGGACAAAAATCCAGTAAGTGCAAAAAAAATGTTTTAGTCAACACCATGGACAAGGATAATGATATTTCTAAGACATCAAGAATGGTTACATGTTTTAAATGAGAAATGTACGGGAATTATGCAAACCAATTCCCTGAGGGAAAATCTCATGAAGAGAATCAACATGGTCATATGGGTAGTATTTATGTGGATGATGATGAGGAGACTAAAAATGATATATGAGATGAAAGAATTGTTGAATCTCAGTCAGTTGTTTAAGAAGTTAGTGGACTGATTGTATATTTATCAAGAGTTATATTGTAGAGTTAATGGTACTATGGAATAAAGAATCATCTAAGGATTGTCACACTATTGTTTTTCCTAAAGTATTTGAAAGTTTATGGTACTGGTAACCATGAAAGGTTATTCAAATATTTTTGGAAAGTAGATGATATGTACATAATGAAGGGATTAGAAGATAATGAGATGTTTGATTGTATTCATGAGCTCATGATTGATATAAGGACTAAGTGATATCTTGGTATGAGTATATAGAAATTTTGGGATTTTGGTATGTGGAAATGGTTAACTTTTGATAGCATTCATGTTTTCACTAAGGTTAAATGGGTATTCATTTTTCAAGAGAATACATGATTAAGGTATTCACATGATTGGAATGTGATCAACAAGATATATCGGTGATAAATGATGGTATTCACATGCTCAGTAGATGAAATTTATAGAAATTGTTTTCTTTATACTATAAGCTTGGACAGAAGAATTTTGGATAAGCCTAAAGATTTGAAATGGATTATATAGAACATAAGTTAGTTTAAGGCTAGAACTATTTTCGATATTATCGATGGAATTTCATAATTTTAGAAAAAAATGATAACATGTAGGACGACCGACAACCCATCATGTCGGACAAGGCTATGGGAATCGAACCCCCAACTGAAGTGTGACAGGCCTTTATCGCCTACCACTTTCCTACAGGAAGTCCCTAGTTAGTATAAAATAGTTTTATTTTATTAATCTGTATGATATATGAATTATAAGGTCTTTTTTGGAATCGTGTATGATTAACCTCAACATAGATGGACTTATGTATATTCGATAACTTTTTCTAACCATTTGTTCCAAACAGATGGAATGACCCATCATTCTATCACATGACCTATTAACACTTCACAAATAACAAATTCAACTTCATTTCTTTAAGATATGAAGTGGAAATTGTTCAAACCATGAACAACAGTGATATTGTACCAAAATCAAGCAAGTATTTCTTCTAATTCAAAATTTTCAACATTAGTGAAATGATATTGAAAACCAAAAATGTTGTCCTAGTGCTCTTCTATACGATAAATCAGATGGTACCTTAGATCATCACAAATTTATGGCTTTGTGATTGTTGTCTTTTTCATAGCCATGTCCTCTACCACTCTCCATCAGAACTTGATGGTTAGATTTTTCTTCCATATCCATATTTTCACCTATGTTCTACTCTGTGGAAACCTAGTTTTTAGTTAATTTGGGCAACCATTACATTTCATACTTTAGTTTTTAAAGTTATGTTTTGGTATTTCATTTTATGATGTGTGTTGCAATTAAAGAAACCTTCAAGTAGAAAACCATGTATAACCATGACGAATTTCGAGGGAGAAATTCATTTTAAGGGGGGTAGTATGTAACAAACTGATATTTTATGATAAGTATTCTTTTTAATTTATTTGATGTCATGTGTTTTATGCTACAACAATATTATCTTGTGTTATACACCACTCTGTATTAGCTTGAAGTATACGCAACACTATTCTTAGATTGTGTTACACATAATTTCAAGTTCTTTTTATAATAGTCATTCTACACAACATTGACTGTATATATATATATTTTAAATAAATGAAATATGGTTGGATTCTCTTATACTAAATAATAATGTATTCTTGCACAACACGCAACCCTGACATGGCTTGTATTACACGCAAGCGCGACCTTCCTCGATAGCGTGTGTTGTATGCAATACCGGGTTTTACTAAACAATGATATATTATTATAATATTATTATGAACTAGCCGTTATGAATATTACTAAATAAATTTTGAATTTTATAATATTATTATTCATCTTACACATTTTCTAGAACATGGTATAAGAACAAAATAAAATTTTCATGTAAAATATGTATTTTTCAAAAAATGAAGTTTTGCCTCCTTTTGATGGCGCACCCACTTTAAATCTAGTTTTTGACATTATTATAAGTTCAATTTTACAAAATAAAATTATTATATGGAATCAGGATATAAAATTTTACCTTGCATAAAATTTTCATATTATTCTGATAACTTTCATATTTTAATGAATAGTAAAAACACGCTATATTTTAATTAAAAACAACTTTTTCATAGAAATAACTTATTTGGTTAAATAATAATATTGAATTGTTTTTAAGTGTAAATAAAATATATTTTTACCATTTAATATAATTAGACTTTATTTTACATTGAATTCGTAGGTTAAATAAATTCAATCTTTTGCAATGTTTTAAACAAAAACCTGTTTTCTTTCGACCGCGGGATTAATATTAATTTAATTTCTGCAACTTCTGTGTAATGAATTTGGAAAAATGTATTCCAAATTTGGAATCAGTGGGTCCATATTATATTAATTGACTACTTTTTATTTTTGGGCTTTATGAATAGTAATAAGGGTAAATTTTATTTACCATAGTAAAAGGTAAATTGGGTAATTATGGGTAAATATAATATTATAAAATTATCCTAATACTCATATTAATACAATTGGATGATTATAATTTCTCCTAAGTCATATTTTTGTCGAAATGGAATCCATTAGAACCCACTTGGAGGTGATTAAGACCTTTAGTTTATTTTATTTAAATGAAAGTGAAATATGTCTCACTCAACTTTAGTAATTAAAGTATTTTTAATATATGTTTATACAGAATATAAATTTGGTTATAAATACTAATTTGAAAGATAAAATGTTTTTCTTTGTCATGGTAATTTATTTGTCATTTTTAAGAGTTATTTAATTACATTATTATCATATACATTAATGATGCAGAAATTAATTATTTAGCGAAAAATCAATAATATAGTTTTCATTGAAATAGTGATACATATCAAAAGGCCCAAAAATCACACAAAATGTATTAATAGTGTATATATAAACTCTAATCATCCACTGGGCGAATTTATGACCATTTGGATCCTTATTAAGGTGATTATGACACTGATATTATTTTATTTTAAATGATGCCAAAGTTGACACCTCCATAATTTAATAACTATAACAATTTAAACATTGTTATTTTAAGATGATAAATTTGAGTAAAAGTATTAATTGTAAAGTTAATAAATATATCTTGATCATTGGATTTTTTTTTATGCAACAAATATGTATATTAAATAATTATACAAAAATGTTGTAGTAATTATTTTATTAAGAGATAAAACCAAATAAATGGGTTTAGAAATAATAAAAAAAATATTAAATGAACTATTTAATTTTCCCCATTAATTTTATAGATACATATGACCTATTATTAATCTATTAATGATTTTAGTTTGAACATATATTCTGTATATATGTTTTTTAAATTCAAATAATTGAATAGTGTCAAAATTGACACTATTGTTAATTTATAAAAATAACATATTATAAAATTGTTTAAAAATCACAAAAATATTTAAAAATTATAAATTTAAATTTATATGGTCGAAAATGTTATAAAGTATCAAAATATGGACAATTAAGAACAAATAAGTAATTATTTGTTATAATTTAAAATTTGAATGTTATTACCACAAATAAATTTATATTTATTAAATAAGGATAAATCAAGTTGATAATGTTTAAAATAAATTACTAACATGAATAAATTTTATTGGTTGATTATATTACAACCCTATTTCATATAATATTATATTATGAGTCATTTTGGAAGTTTTTAATTGGGGTTGGGATTTAATATAAACTAATATTTCTTATATTTCCAAAGGTGCCCCTCTCCTCCCTTATAAAAGGGCACCTCCTACCTCTCCTCCTCACACCAATTTGAGCCTTCAAGATCGGCCAAAACCTGTTCATTTCACTTCCCAACTTCCCTAGAAACATCCTAGAGGTATTGGTCTTCTTCAATGACCAATTTTAGTGCCCTAAGAGGAGGTCTCAAAGAGGTACTTCAAAGAAGATGTAATGTCCGTTACCGATTCTTTCAATTTTATTTCTTCTTCTACTTCTTCTTCTTTAGTTGTTTCATTATGAAGTAATAACATCAGTATCACTAATATACTGATATTTTATTATAAGTATGAAACAACCCTATTTCACCATCTATCCATCCTACAGAAAATGAAATCACCGCGCGTGCGTACGTACAAAATAGCATCTCCACGCCGTGGTGTAATCTATTTTCCACCACCACCTTACTTAGATGGGGATAATGGTGTAAATAATGACTATATAAGATTATTGTAAAATGATATTGATTCTGAAATAGTATACATACACCCCAATACAATTCCATGGGAACGATAGCATCGCTCGTGCGTACGTACGGATTACCGTCTCCACAACACGATGAGATTCATTTTCCATGTTAACAATTCAAGAATTATTATAAAGTATATATAATAAGTAATAATGAAATATATGACATAATAATGCAACTGGATTTATGTACATATATATGTATGTCATATACTTAATTCCATTCAATTCAATAAAGAAACGAAAATAGTAATCATGCGTACGTACGACCTGCCGTCTCCATGAACGGTGTATTTCTTCCCATTTATCGATCTATTATATATATGTATATTCTGAATATATATTATATATAAATCATGTTTTAAATTATGGATTTAATTAATCATGATCTATGTAATCATATAAATAATTACAAGTTAAACCACGAATTACAAATGAATCGATTTTACCCAAAACGCTACTTTAACATGAATTTACTAAGAACGGGTAATATAAAGTCATAAGTGAACCATATATGATATAATAACAATGAATATGACTCTATAATAATTCAATTACATTATTTAAATCATTATACAGGAGGATTGGATATGTACAAAGCATATCGGACCTAAGGTAAGGGATAATTTTGCAAATCTCATCTTTATCCGAGATTGCTTATTCGTAAGTATTTATAGGGGTTATTTCTATCATCCATGTCCATGTTTTATAAAAGTGTTTTCATATATTTTTAACGTCCTTTTTACCCATTTTTTTTTACTTTTACTACATGGTATGCAAGGAATATTTCTTTTGTTTATGTTACGAGGAATATTTTGGATTTTTCTGGAAAATTTACCAGAAGAATGTTTTTTTAACTTATACAGTACGAATGGATTTTTACGGTTTTATAAAGCATTATTTTCATGAAGCTTCCTCCAAAATATTTCATGACTATTTTCAAAAAAATATTTTTCTTGTAAAATTGCATGATGTTTTGTGTAAAAAAATTGATTTTGATAAAGAAAGGATATTTTCCTCAAGAATTCATTTCAAGTGTTTTATAAAAACCATTTTCCATCTAAGATGCAATTATTTCATATGTGTATGTTTCAAGTATAAAGTCTCTATGATTTACATGGATTCACTTTTTTTTATGAAATGATATCCATTTCTTTTATATGGAGTATGAGATGATGGGATGATGTTTATGAAACCCATTTTATTCGTTGGGTTATTATGAATGATGTATGTTTATTTTGTGGCACAAGTAAAAATGATTTCATTATGAGATGGGTGGGACCTATATCTCCCTAAAATTCAGTGGGTAAAGATTTATATCTCATGGGATAGACATGGCTGGAATGGTAAGTTAATCTGGCTCAGTGTTATAGGACTGAAATGAGGAGTGAAATCGATTCAGAAAGGGACTTTGTCCACTAAGATGGTCTTAGAAGCAATGCCTTGGATACTATGGAAGACATGACATGTGATGAATGGTTGCCACAATTACATGTTCTACTCCCATGCTATTTTATCATGCTTAATGTTTCTTTTTGATCTATGCCTTACGTACTTCCATGTTTTATGTCATTGCTCAAGATTTTGATGTTTAAACATTATGTTCAAGTTTTTAAGTTCAAATGTATATGATTTATTTTATTTTTTCCATGGTTAACCTTACTATGAATTTGAGCTCACCCTTTATATGTTTTCATTTCCCCAGGTTCTAAAGAAAGGTTTTAGGTAAGAAAACGAAAGGGGAAGATCTTTATGGGAGATGTTGAAGATCTTTAACCACGATTAGAAGATTATTTTTCTGAGTTTCCAAAGACACTAAACTATTATGGTCCCTGTGTGTCTGATTTTATTAAATATTAAGTATTCCGCAAAAGTAATGTAATGTCCATGTACATCAAGTTTCGTGTCTCTACAACTATTATTTTTATTTCTATTTGAATAATGTTTCTTTTATTTTTTTATTTGACATCTATATTTGGTTGATACATTATTCTACTACATATTACATGAAATTAGTGTTTTATGTACTTTTTGATATGTATATTTGTTTCAATGGGTTTGTGTTTCTTTTCATGTGGTGCTATTTCAAAGGGGTGTATTGTTTGGTCAGATTCATCAAGCTGTAGAAGCAATCAGGCCTAGATAATCATCTTAGAATTGGGGCTTATGTCTGTACCCAATGGAATTTTTGGAAATTATAAATGTTTTTTGTATTAACAATATATTAATGTGTTGGGATTCAAAAAAATGATTGTTTTTATATTTCATTGCAATGTATAGGTGTCTCCCATGTTTGTCTGAATTATGTTACATGATCAGTTTTAGAACAGATACAGGTACTTTAAAGGTTAGTTTCACAACATATAATGTTCCATTCAAGAAAATTTTCTATAATCTATTTTCTTCGTGCATTAATTTTCTCTCAATTTTGTAATCTTTGTGTATATTGATTTGTTTTGTTAATTTAAGAAACTTATTTGGATTTTTTTATCTTATCTATGAATTTTCAGTATACTTGCTTAGATGGTTGTTTGGAAACACTAGGGTTTTACCTACTCTGCTCTAATAGTCACCTAAAAACTAGAACACTCTCCATGTGTATGTTTCTTTCCTCAAAAAATATATATGAGTATGGATGTTAATTATTCTATTATATGATAAGTATTAACTAAATATGTGTCGGTAGTTACTGATAGTTTCATTTATGGGTTAGAAATTAACACTCATTAGGGATTTGCATCAAAACAATGTTAAGGAATATAGAAATGAATAATAATTTTTCTACTCTTGATGACCACGTTATATGATTGTCACATATTTAGAATATATTTGGCCTTCCTTTTTGGTTTGGGCTATTATATGTTGTGAATTCAAAAATTTTATCATATGACTATTACAACAATGAAATGCATCTTGAAATTTAACACGAACAGTGAGTTTGGAATAAATTAACAGAAAACCTAATAAGCACCTTGATAAGTATCCTCTGAATCAAATTGATCTTAATATAATTTATAGTGTCTTAATTTTCATTTTATTGAATTTTTTACAACAATTACTACTATTAAATAATTTCAAAAAAATTAAGCTTCATTTTATAAATTTTGATGGTAAATTTTATTCTTATAATCTATTTTATTCAAATTCAATATCAATGTTTACAAATGCATGATATGTCTCAACACAATGCATATGTATGAAAACAATACATACATTCTATATGATTATAATCCATTGTTAGTATAATTCATTTGTGGAGAATC
The DNA here is from genome assembly GCA_963277665.1 of Viscum album. Classification (NCBI taxonomy): domain Eukaryota; kingdom Viridiplantae; phylum Streptophyta; class Magnoliopsida; order Santalales; family Viscaceae; genus Viscum; species Viscum album. Next base: position 1,767,932,843 of record OY728140.1, read on the forward strand.
CATTTGAATATAATAAAATATAATATAGTGAAACAAACATTATCCATATGAGTAGATACCATTTTGCAATACTCTGTATATGTATGCTAGAAATACAATAATTTATTACTATTAACCATCAAACACATTATATGGGGTTTCTAATCACTTTTCATTTCAATGTACAATACCCATTATCTACATTACCATTTTACATTCTTAATTACATTCTTATTTAATCCACCATGTCAAAACATGTTGTTGTTTAGGTAACACAGACTGATTTTTTACATTCATATTTCCAATCACTTTTCATTTAAATATATAATACTTTTTATTTTTGGAGAGTTTAGGTAATTAAAGATAATATGAAGAGACCTAATATTGGGAATAATGGGCTACACAGGGGAGCTACAAGGGTGTGCCATTCTATAACTGCTTGATTTTTATCACTAAAAAATGTTGACCTTATATGTTTTTCAAATGTTTTAAGGTATTTCTCATCTATGAATAATACATTTTTTAAAACTAAAAAATAACATTGTTTTATAAGAGCCAATAGTGATTATTTTTGGTTATGCATAGTTTCATACATTTGAGTTTACCCAGCTATAATTCCAATAGTTCTTTTATAGTTTTAGGTTTGGAAAATGTATTTCATATCCACTATACGCATTCCAGTTTAGACTAATTTTATTTAATTAGTTATTATGAAAAATAAAAATATTCTGCATTGTATAAGTTCAAATACATGAATCACATTTTATATAATGTATTAACCATGTTAATTACTGCAAACCAACCACCCTTATGAATTGGTTTTACAGATTTTTGAAAATAAAAACATATTTATGTGTTCTACAAAATAGTTTAGTGGTTTGCACATAAAAATTCATATACTAATTCAATCAAACTAAATCATTTTAAAATATAGTCATACTTTTCATTTTTCATTGATTTGTTCACCATACCTTTTTTCTTTTAACATGTTCCAAATTAGGTCTTCTTTCCAGGATCTAACATACCCTTCAGAGAATGTATGGTTCATCATTAAAAAAAATTAAATGAAATGGTTGATGGTTAACATTACCAGGTACATTAATGAGAAGTTTTATATGATACTATTTTTGATTAGTTGTCTATAAATCTATGCTTTAATTTAAAGTAGTATATTGAAATATTTCCACTATAGTGTCTAGATTTTTGTATACCAATACTATTAACAATAAATTAATGATACTCATGTGATTTGTGAATAATAAATTACTCCTTTAGGTATTATTGTATGTTATAAACTCCATTGATTAATTGAAAAAACCCCATTATGATTTGTGAATTATAAAAATTTAGTCATTTTTAAATGATAGACCCAGAAAATCAAACTGTTTATTTTGAAATATATGGAAATATGTTTTTCAGCTTTTTGATATTATAATACAATAATATCATTCTACTATAACATCCTTATTTATATTATTATAACACTTCTACAAAAAATATAATTAATCCATTTTTATTAAAACAAGTACCTGATTATTTTGTTCAATATAGGTATTTACAGTATAAAAATATTTCCTCCATTCATAATTAATTTACGTTATTTAAAATTTATATTTAATTACTAAAAAATTACAACTTTTTACTATAATTACTCACTAACATCTCGTAGAAATAGCTATTATATATAAATTTAGCACCTTCTGATGGAATTTAACTCAATTACTAAAAAAGGATTACAAAACTCATCACATTTAGTAAAAAGATAGAAAAAATAATGGTTTTTAATATTTTTATTCAAACCATGATAACATATTCAGCTAATATGTTACTCATTATATACTACCTTGAACCCATGAAATTAGGTCAATTACCATGAACCCAAAAAATTAATCCCCCTATGTAATTTCATTTTTTTATTTATGTCTTCTTATCAGGAAACTATGTGTTAGGGTTAATTGAAGGTTTTCTTTGGTGTAGGTAGTTTATAGCATGGTAAAAAAATAACCATGTTTTGGGAATTGTGGGATGGTGGGGATTGAGTGGGAATTGAATATGTAGCTCGGATTATAGTGGCTATGTTTTGGGTGATCTGGTAATCAACTACTGGTGGTGAATGTGAAATGCATGATCTTGTAACTTTTGAGTTCTGAGATGCGCATCCTTTAGAGGTTTCATGAGATTCTATTATCAGATTCCCTGCTAGACCATCATAAGTAGCCTGATGGATTCCAGGTGCCATTAAGTGGAGCTGCATGTTGATTTCCCCATGATATTTAATCTATATGATTGGTTATATATATTTCCTTAAATGACATCGTACCCTTATCCATTTAAAATGGATCATTTATGAAAAAATAGTTGGATATAGCCATTTATTGTGATGTTAATTCCATTTTTATAGTATTATGTTTAATGTATATTATAGCATTTGGAATTTTTTGATTTGTGTTTAGACATAAAATTTGGATCTAATGGAGTAAGTTTATATATTAATAAAAATATAGATGATAATATATGAATTATAGATAATTTATGAATTATAGATACTTTAAAATTATTATTTTAAAATATTTATATTATTTTTTATATTTTTGAATTTTTTCAATTCAAATACATTAAGAGGGACTAACTGGGCAGTTTTTGTTTGTTCAATCTAAGGGGATTACTAATAACATTTTTATTTACAGGACCTTAAACATTCTATTAAAATATAATATGATAAGAAAAAAATTATAATCATTAAAAATAATTTAATAAATTTTTTACTGTTTGTATTTTTATATATAAAAAAATAAATAAATAAAAAATATATAAATAACCTCACATTATATTATAGTTACACCATTTTAAAAACCTTACCTTTTGTGCAACATAGTCTAACAATTTTTTTTATTTTACTGGTTTTGAATAATATCTTTTATGTTAACATTAAAAATATCATTTTTCATTTTTTAATATTCATTAATATTTTTTATAATTTTTAAAAATTATTGTTTATGTAGGAAAACATAGTAGAATCTCATGATGTTAACGATTTAGTACAAGGAGACATCGTCATTGGTTCATTCTACAACTTCAACTGACATTCAATGAATGATAAAAAAAGAAACATTAATATTTTTTAGGGAATTATTGATCACCTTTTTATTATCTCCTATTAAAATTTATGACTTTAAATTTTCTTATATTGAATATTAAAACCACTATCTTATCTTTTAGTTGTAAACACTTTTTATTTCACACTAAAAAATAATTTATTTTTCTTGAAATGTATGATCATTCATGTAATTTACTTATCCATACTCAAAATAGCGTTCCAATCCTTTAGATTTTTCGTTATTTTTTACTACTATATCAATGAAATCTTAATACTTTCTCCACTTCAGTTATAATAAATTCGACCATTTATCATCATTTTATTCTAAATTTTATATAATGTTCAGCAACATTAAAATATTTTTTTGAATGACGCAAACCCATATGACTTAAATGAAAAGTGAATAGTTTTGTGTACTTGCACGGGTGATGTACTAGATTGATTAACATATAAGTCATTTTTATGGAAATTAATTTCCCAAACTTCATAAATATATGGACTATAATCCAAATGCAATTATTACCTTTATATGTTTTAAGGAGTCTAATGAAAAAATACACAGTAATGTTTTCACATTTTATATTATTTAAGGGGTAATGGTTGTAACGTCCCCATAGTATTATGTCTCTCATCATTAACATCCAACATACTATGAATCAACACACATAATATAAAATATCCATTTTCAAGTAATACCACTAAAAATACTCTTTTTAATATTTATAATTCTCCATAATTTTAGGATGAATATACAGTGATGAACAATGAGCATCATTAAAAGACTCTTTCAGATCTGTCATTAGGGGAAACACAATCTGTTCTTGAAACTTATCATTCCATAAAAATTATTTTTCAACATAGGGGAATTACTCACCTTATTCTAAAGTTCCACATCTACATTACGATCCTCTTTAATCATCACATGAATGAATTTTTTAATATTCATTCGAGAATGATATTATATGTCCACATTCCACATTATTTAAAAAACCATAATCTAGAAATCAATAAACATTGTATATCATTCGATACTCATCATGGAAAAATGAACATGGTCTTTCAATATTATATAATACTATACATTGTTCTCCTTCCTAGTCTGGTAGTGTATTGAGCATTCATAATATTTAATCAACTCTAACCATCTCCTTTGGTTCATATTCAACTCTTTTTGTGAGAATATATACTTTAATATTTTAGGATCAACATATATATCAAAACATTCAGTAAAAACAAAATTCCTCCATATTTACTATGAAAAAATTACTACTTCCTACTCTTAATCCTGATTATGGTCAACTTCATGTGAATATTCAAATGTTGGGATGCATAGGCTATCACATATCATTATTCATGTGTATGCATCTACTTCCCTTATTCAATGCATAACTACAGATTATAAACCATTCTTCAATGATGTGTTTTGTATGTAAATGTGCATTGAATGACCTTCATTTCAAATCCTTAAAAATTTTCTCACATTCATATATCCAATGTTATATTTATCCCTTCTATGTAAAAATGGTTATTAGATTAGATATCAATAATAAATCTATCTGAAAACATCAGTAGTATCTTTTAAACCCAGGAAAATAAATTAATTATCATGGCTGTCTTGGGCCATTTTTCAATAACATATTTCATTAATAGATCTACTAATACACCCCTAATTGATATTATATATTACTTTCATTATCTAAAATTCACACTAGGAAAATTTATCATACACCTTATCATTTTTTAAGATATTCAGTAAAATCCTCCAATGTCATTCACTATCATACATTCATATAAAATATATAATAATATCATGTATAAATAATACCAAAAATGTATCATGGTAATTTATAAAGGCCATTAATTAGATCCATGAATATATAATGTGAATTTGTAAGACCAAATTGATTCATTATAAAGTTATATTTACTATAACATATAGGAAATAATGTGTTGGATATATCCTCATTCATGATTCTCCATTTATTATATCCATAAATGATGTTCAATCTTATAAAAATAATTATCTCTATGTATATGATTGAAATATCCATCCATACGGGGTATAAGATACTAGATCATGTTATTGATCTTACTTAATATTGATAATTAACTCAAATATTCATCTACCCATCGTTCATCATAATAAAAAGAATAGGTTTCCCCTATTGTGATGAACTAGAATATATTAGTCACTTATCAAGATTCCCCTAGAGTTACTTCTTCAATTTATGAAACTCAATTGGGGAAATTATATATTAAGTTTATAAAAGGGGTATATCATCATGGATGAGTTCTTTTGAAAACTCAACTTCATGATTCAATAGAATTCAAGTAATGTCCTCAAGAAGTACAATAGCATAATTCCATGCCATAAGAATATATTCGATGTTGATTTTAACCCCACTATTAGAGATAAATATACCCCATGAATAGGAGAATGATATAAAAAATAGAATAATCTTCCATTAGATATTCATATTTATCCACACACTGAATTAGGATATTCAATTTATTCAAAATGTCAATTGTTATTTACATATACTAGAAATTTATATAAAACCTACAATGATTTATATCATTATAGCTCATAATCACTTCAAAGTTCACTAATGTATGAAAAAAAAAGCATTCATGTGGAATATTCTTACAGACATCAACATAGAATTCCCCACATTGGAGTGGGGGAGAAATGTGTCGTAACTATTATGAACCAATTTTTGTATTAACATAGAATAGTCCCTTCCTTTTCCTAGGAATTATCCTTTTGGATTATGAAATTTATTTGAGTAATCCTGAATTTCCCCATATATAAAACATTAAACTATAAATCATTATTTATGATGTACTTTATTTACCTCGATTGATCTCTACATTTTTAATAATGAATAAAATTATTTATTCCCTTCCTTTAAACACATAAAACATCTTCCATCCCATTGAGATTCTTTCTATAGTTATTCTACTGACATTATTTTCATATAGGAACTTGAATCTTATTTCCATTATGGTCTTCTTCAATTGGACTCTAATGAAAATATGTTCCAATCTTACTATGTTAATTATAAAACTTGACCAATTACTGGTCTTTCATAATATATTAAAATACTTTGTTAGTTTTAACCACAATCGTTCATAATATATCTCTCCTTTAATTCAGTTTCTTGTATAGGAAATCATTTAATTGACTATTAAATTTGATGTTAACATGTTCCATCCTGGTTTAATCTATCTACTAAAACCAGAAATCATTAAATGAGAAACAAAAATCATAGTGAATAATTTTATAATCACAAAAAAAAATTCATAGGATGTCTATATCTTGAATCATTATTATAAATATATGAAACATTAGGTTTATCCTAGGACATTCATAATTATAAAATATTTAAAAATATAATAATAATTTATAAAGAAAATTTGAATTTCATTAATAATATGAATTATTAGTGTATAGAAAAGTGTGTAGTACTCAAGCCATTCATTATTCCCTTGTTTTGATTGAGTTAATACCAATTATGGCACTGTAATATTTTTTACCCAAGTTGATTTTGTGTTTCATCCATATCCACCTACAAATATCCATTTAGAGATTTATTTTCTAGGAAACCAAAATAATATATTACTTACCAAATATTTATGGCATAACACAACATATAGATTTATCCTCAGGGTTTTCTATAAAGTTCTCAAATCATATTCGTGAATGATTAATAAAACCCAACTAAGATTCCAGCAATGGCAACACAAGAATTTCACACACACATGTATATATATATTACATTATTTTATATGAATATTCAATAAATATCATAACAAAACATTCCCTGGAACTATTAATGTTAATAATTTTGCATAATAGACACATAAATCATTTTACATCATGAAATATATTCAATATCTAACAAAAATATGTTTTCACATAGAATACTCATCAGATATATCCTAAATAAAAATATTCTTCATAGCATGGGTAAAGGAATCATATGAAAGGGTGAGCTCAAATTATTAGTAAAAGTAAAAAAAAGTGACATCAATCAATGATCGTAAGGGGGGGTATGATTAGAATAAGGGTATATCAACAAGATCATATGTTACAATAATCATTCCCAGTGAATATAAGATCATTAATCACATACCATAGAATACACCTTTCTTATAATAGAATAAATATTCTTAATTGTATTGAATAATCAGTAATCAATCATGAACCATGATAACATCCCACAAGAATAAGACATAATTTTTTGGAATAAACATGATCATATAAAATCATTTCCTTAGTCAAGGATCACTATAAATACTATAACAGTTGATTGGGTTCACTCCCCATTCCATCATTTTCTCAATTAGTGGTGACTCCCAAGACTATCACAATAGATATACTTCGTTACTTAATTAGGTTCACTCTCCATTTGTATCATTATTAACTCATAATATATCCATCTATACCTAATGCATTGGAGGGATATATAATTCTGGTCCCACCTGTCTCATAATTAAAATCTTATATAAGTTATATGTAGTAACATAAAACATTCATCAATGCAGCATAGAATAACCCATGCAAATTAAATTTGTTTCTTGAACATTTCAATATTTCATCATAGAATTACCCATTGAAATTAAACGGGTTTCATTAGGGTTTCCTGATAAAATAGTTAACATGTATGAATGAAATAGTTTTATAAAATCATACTTAAATCATCATCATTATAATCCATCCAAAGATATACTTTTAATAGATTCATTATGACAACCCTGATTTTTAATAAAAACTTGAACATGATTTATTATATAAAACTTCACATGATACAACAAAGAAGATCGAGAGGTTTAGTGTCTTTGTGGCTTATGATTATTACCCAAAAACTTGAAACATGAAATAGAATATCTTTATTTAAAACTTCATTGACATGACCACTACATTCCCTCGTACTTAGCATTGCGTTGGATAACCTAAGGACATGCATAAGAAAAGAGTGAGTTATAATGCCCAATAAGGGAATACACATGGAATAAAATGAGGAGTACAATATATGGTAGACATTAGGCATATCAATAGAGCACAAGAGAAACATGAACATAATGTAATGATAAATCATGATAATCATAACATGGAAATGTGGCAACACCACTTATCATGGAATTAGCACGAGCCAAGGCCCATTGCACATGAAGCATGACTAAATCATCATTGAACATGAAGCAAGAGTAAACCCTCATTTGAAATTATTTAGCATGAGTCAAAACTCTTTTTACATGATGTATCCTGATACTATACTTTACCCAATGCGTTGGAGCGCTATAAGGGCGCACCCTTCTTAAACATTTCATTTCATGCATAAGTGTGCCACTTTGATCCTAAAACATGGATTCATAAAACATAATAATTTATTCCACAATAAAGGAATGTAAAATTAATACATGAAACATAATAATAAATATGTAAATTTGCATAAAGGTGAATACCCTTGATGGAGAAATGGGCATGGTATTCACTACACAATGGCATTGGATTAGAAAATCGGTGCATTTCAGCAGCGTAACGACGTGACATAAGAATTCATAAAAATGATTGAAGAGAAAGAAAGGGGTTATTCATCATATTTAAATGTAATGGACAGAAATAAGGACATATATATACATGTCCCAACAATTATAATGGAATTTAGATTCATGATACAGAAGTATTTCTTGAATTTGTATGAGGAGAGAGAAGTTACTTTTGGAATTTCGGCATAGTAAGGGGTGTACATGGGTGGTATTTAATGAGATAGAAAGGGGAAACCATCATTCAAACATAAATAGGTAAGTATGAGGGAGGTTCTAAACCATACCCCAACATTCATAATTGAAATTAAAAGTGAAAAACAACTTAAAGAAAATTGCACAAAAATGAGAACGGAAGAAAAAACCCTTAAATGGAAGTGTGCTTCCAAAGGATAGAGAGAGGATTGTGAGAGGCTTCATGGGAGCTTAGGGCACCTTGGGAGGATTATATAGATATTAGGGCAGAGGTTGGATGAACTCCAAAGGTTTTGAGTGAGGAGGAAGTGGGAGCTTGAGTGATTTTACATAGGAAATGTGAGGGAATTCTTTATAATTTAGGTTTGGGTCCCCTTACCTTAAATTAATCCAAACTACAAACCATCCCATGGTCTTTTCCATGGTTTTTGGAAAAGGGAAGAGGAAAATAATATTTTATAAGGATATATTCCGAAATTCTTAATATAATTTGGTTGCTTAGGTGGAGGTGAGTCACACTCTCATGAAAAACAATTTAAAAAGACAAGGTGTTTAATAAGTCTTGAGGGGTCCATTAATGATTTGAAAAGTAAAACAAACCCAAATCACATTATTTTAATGGTAAAAAATATATTGGACGAACATATATATTATAGTATTTTATTACATCACTATTGGGTCATTATGATGTCATAAAACACATTATATATTTAAACGGTATTTAATTTTTACCCAAAAATTTTACAATCTCAGAAAATTATGAAAAATTCACCGTTGGATAATTTTGACGTCCTCATTCCAGAAATAACATTTATTTTATATAAATAAATTTCTAAATATTTTAATTTTCAATTTTAAAATAAAAACCGACATTTATCGAAAATTTACGGGTTTTGACAGAAATGGATTTCAAACCTCAAGAAAAATTATAATTGTATTCATAAAATTATAAGATAATTTATATTTAATAAAAATTAATTTAATAATAATAATAATATTTTATTATAATATTATTTAATTCAAAATCCCGTAATTTAATAAAATATAATTCTTAATTAAATAATTTTAAAAACACTATCTGTACTTTAAAAAATATTTACAATGTATCAAAAATGACAAGGAGGTATATTCATTATTATATACAAAAATAATATAAATGAACATAGTACTAGAGATTTGTTATATAAATCCTTAAAATAGACGCATAAGACCTAAGGGTATGGTGTGCGATGGTGACAGACTCTAGGGGTGGCTCATATAACATTGATCAAGTGGTAATTTCTATCAACATCAACTTCTCCCGCAGACGGTCCCGTTAGAGCTTGACATGATGAAGCACAGCTTGGGATTGGTCAAGAGAGAAGCCCAAGGATGCCACCTCTTTTCCGAACTCCAACAAATGGGCTTCGTATGGAGCAATTCTGCTGGATGAGGCCATCGCTTCTTTTGTCTGAGTAAATTGGATTTGTTAAAGCCCTATATTTATACTAATCATGTGATCACTATTCAATGGCTATATTAGCAATGGTCAAATTTTTTAACATAAAACCAATGAAGTTGACATTGTTTATAAACATAAAGAGACATTTAATTAGACAAGGAGGGATTTCCATTAATGAATCTTTGGGTCATTACAATTTTCCCCCTTTAAGAAATTTCGCCCTTGAAATTTCATTTTTCCACACTAAAATAGATGTGGTTAACTCAGCTTCATCATTTCCTCTAATTCCCAGGTCACTTCTTCAAACATGTTGTTTCTCCATTACACCTTGATGAGGGGCATTGTCTTATTTCGTAGAAAATTTTCACTACGATCTAGGATCTTCACTAGTTGCTCCTCATAAGAAAGACCATCTTCAAATTGTACCACCTTAGAAGAGAGTACATGTGAAGGGTCTGGTGTGTACTTCATTAAGCGAGATACATGAAAGACATCATGTACTTTGGCCATGGTAGGTGGAAGTTCTAGTCAATAGGCCACAGCCCCGACAAGATCAATAATATCAAAGGGGCCGATGTACCTTGGAAATAAGTTCCCTTTCCTTCTAAAACTCATGACCTTCTTCCACAGATATATGCATAGATGCACAATGTCTCCAACTTTAAACTCACGGTCTCATCAACGGTTATCTCCATAACTCTTCTGTCGACTCTGGGCTGCCCTGATATGCTACTGAATGGTTTTCACCTTCTCCATTATTTCCTAAACCATTTCTGGTCCAAGGATCTTATGTTCACCGACCTCATCCAAACATGCCTGTGTTCTGCACCTTTTCCCATGCAGGGCTTCATATGGTGCCATTTGGATGCTCAAGTGGAAACTTTTATTATAAGAGAACTCAAATAGAGGAAGATGTTGATCCCATCATCCTTTAAAGTTCACCGAGAACACTCTCAATATATACTCAAGTGTTTGGATAGTCTTCTCAGATTGGCCATCAGTTTGAGGATGGTAGGTCGTACAGAAGTTTAGTTCAGTATTCATATCATATTAAAGACTCTTCCAAAACATATAGATGAATCTTAGATCTCGGTCAGACACAATAGATAGTGGTACTCCATGTAACCTTACCACTTCCCTAATATATATCTGTGCCACTTGATCCAATGAGAAATCCTCCCAAATAGCAATGAAGTGTGAAATCTTTGTAAGACGATCCACAACAACCCAAATTGCATTGTTGCCTTTGGATTTCCTCAGAAGTCCGGTGACAAAGTCCGTGGTGATGTTCTCCCATTTCCATTCTAGTATGAGCAATGGTTGCATCATCCCCTTAGACTCCTGCCTCTCTTCCTTCACCTGCCGGCACACCAGGAACTTTGATGTATATTCAGCGATCTCCTTCTTCATATTATCCCACCAAAAGTTTTCTTGGATATCTCAATACATATTTGTGCTCCCTGGGTTAATAGAGAAATTTGAACTATGTGCATCATCCAAAAGATCCTTCTTCATATCTGGACTTTATGGAACGCATATTCATTTCCTAAACCACACAATTCCTTCTTCATTATCATTAAACTCCGAGGATTTCCCTTTTTCGATAGCTTCCACTTTTTCTTGAATTCCCACATCATCCTTTTTAGCATCCATTATCCCTTCCAAAAGAGATGGTGGAGAAAGAATTTTTGAAAGGATTTATAATGTTCCCTTCTCTATGATTCCCATGTCTATCTTCTTCAAGTCTAAGAAGATTGGATACTTCTCAATTCTCATCATTGATAAAATCGTTGGGTCCTTTCTACATAGGGCATCTGCCACCTTGTTCTCTTTCTTAGGTTGGTAATGTATTGAACAGTCATAGTCCTTGATGAGCTCTATCAATCTTTTCTAGAGCATATTAAGATCTTTCTGTGTGTTTATATATTTAAGACTCTTGTGGTCAGTATATATCTAACATTTCTCCCCATAGAGATATTGTTGATAGATTTTCAAGGCAATGATCGCCACTGCCATCTCTAGATAATGTGTTGGATATTTTTGCTCATGGATATTCAACTTCCTTGGGGAATATGATATCACTTTATTATTCTGCATCAGTACACTGCTTAATCCCTTCTTTTAAGCATCACTGAATACCAAAAAGTGTTTCCCACTTGTGGGTAAAGTGAGCATGGGCGCAGTGATAAGACTCTTTTTCAACTCCTTGAAGATTTCTTCATATTAATCACTCAATGAAAACTTTACACCATTCCGAGTAATCTTGGCAAGAGGGTTGGACAATCGTGAGAAATCTCTCACAAATCAGTGATAATATCCAGCTAACCCCAAGAGGCTAGGAATATCCGTTACTGATGTTGACCTCGGCTATCCCTCAATTGCATCTATTTTGGAGGGATCCACAGATATCCCATTTATTGTGATGATATGTCCTAAGAATGAGACCTCCTTTAACTAGAACTCACACTTTCTATACTTTTCATAGAGCTTCTCCTTGCGCAAAGTTTCTAGTATAGTTCTTAAATGCTCCTCATGATCCTCCATGGTTTTGGAGTATATTAGAATATAATCTATAAAGACTACCACAAATTTGTCAAGGTAATCACTAAAGACTCTATTCATTAATTCCATGAAGATTTCTGGATCATTAGTGAGTTTGAAAGGCATTACTATGAATTCATAGTGCCCGTATCGTGTGCGAAAAACAGTCTTGGGGACATCTTCCTTCTTCACCCTTACTTAATAATATCCCAACCGCAAGTCTACCTTTGAGAAGTATTTTGCTCCACACATCTGATCAAACAAGTCATCAATCCGTGGTAGATGATACTTGTTCTTTATCGTGATTTTGTTAAGTTCACGATAATCGATGCAAAGACGCATTTACCCATTCTTCTTCTTGATGAATAGGACTGGTGCATCCCATGGTGAAGCACTTGGGCGTATAAAACCTTTATCCAGATTCTCCAATAGTTGTTTCTTCAGCTCTTCATGCCCTACAATAGCCATTATATATGGAGTCTTGGATATTGGTAAAGCCCCGGGTATAAGTTCAATTGAGAATTCAACATCTCTTCTAGGAGGAATACCAGGTAGTTCCTCGGGAAACACTTCAGCAAAATCCCTCACAATAGGCATTTCTTCAAATATGGTTTCTTCTATGGATTCAATCATTTGAGCTAGATACGCGTTCTCATGGGTAGTAATATCCATGCCTGAGATGATGGAGCTAAATGAGATTCATCTTCCTCCTTACACTTGTAATGAATCGGGGGTCGATTCTCCATATGGAGTGTGATTTCCCTCTTATGAAAATTTATGTTGGCTCTACATAGGGAAATCCAATCCATGCTAAGAAGTGCATCAAATTACACCAGAGGGAGTATGACGAGGTTCACCGGGAAATTGAATACACAGATTATAATAGGGGAGGAATTATATTCATGGGATGCAATGATTGCCCCATTTTACGTACTCACCAACATCTTCACTTCCATTATTTGTGGTGGTTTTGGGATTGTTCTACTAATATTTTGAGATATTAAAGAATGCGTAGAACCTGAATCAAAAAGTACGTTCTCTATTCTTGAATGAATAACTTGCGTACTTATCACCACTTCCTTCTCGGGGTTCACTTCGGCGGAATTGATGGAAAAAGATCTTTTTTGCTGCCTTGGAGGTTGTTGGTTGCCTCCAAAAACCCTTGGATTATGGCACTGATTTGCAAAATGACCCAGTTCTTTGCATTTGTAGCATTGACCCACGCGTTGAGGTTTGATCGAAGTGTTCTTCTCCTCTATCACAGCCACGTGTCTTTCTTACCGACAATTAACAGCTAGGTTCCATTCTCTTCCACACCTAATGCATTTCCTCGTCCACTTGAGACAAATTCCAGGGTGCTTCTTTCAACACTTTTGGAATGTGGGGTTCTGGATCTTCTTAGCACCTTTGGATTTATCCATCGGACCACCAGCATTGAAGTCCACCTTATGCTTCATATCCCCATGATACCCCTGTGATTCTCTTATCTCTATTTCGAACTTGAGGGCACATCGGAAAATTTCCTCATAGCCGTCGAAGTCACGGATTACTAATGCTTTCCGTAGGCTAGGCACCAACCCACAAAAGAAGCGGTCAACATTGTAATCTAGGGTAACGACAAAGCCAAAAGCATATCATGTAAGCCTTGTGATGTTTTCCTCGTACGCTCCAACATATTCTTAATTTTTTTTCTTGAGGGAAAGGAAGTGAAATTCCATCTTAAGTCGTAGGGTTCATGGAAAATATTTATCGGAAAACATCTTCCGGAAATCTATCCATTCCAAAGCCTCGATCTCCTCCTTAGGATTCGTATTTTTGATCAATGCAAACCATTGATCAGCTTCACCCTCCATACGATAAGCCACCAAGAGAACCTTCTATTGTTCGGAACATTGATGGTGGAGAATATCTTTTCAATGGAGTTGATCCATTATTCAGCGATTGTGGGATCAGATGATCCACTAAAAGTAGGAGGCCTTTGTCTCAGGAAGCTCTCGATAGCGACTTGTTCTTTCTTAGGGGGGGGGGGTTGAACATTCCTCTTTAACTGTGTTTCTATTCAAAAAAAGAGTTAGCTAAGAGAGAAGCATGAAAAAGTTCATGATTCCTACTCTAATTGTATTGGCCATCTCATTAGTACAGTCATCACACTGGTCTTCACAATAGTTGATAGCCCAAGTCCTCCTATTATCGGCCATTGGATGGAACAAAAGGAATGTTAGGGGAAACACATAAAGGGTAATCCAAAGATAGAAGTTGATGACTTATGAATAGACTTTAATTTTCTTAACTCATGAGTCTATAGGCTTCAATCTAGCCTTTTCATGATCTTCTTTCTAACATATATTGTTAGGGGCATTTTTTTTATTCCCATAATAAGGGTTCATACTAAGATTGTGAATTTATCAAATGATGTCCCCCTGGAGTGTCGTAACCAAGAGTGCAGCAAGGCCCATTGTCGTGCACCAGTTCCTGTTCGAGTCTAGCTCAAAACGGTGTTTTCGGGTTTTACCCCTAGGATACAACTGTCCCAGAGCCACCTCTACCAGCTTGTATCCATATAGGGATTTGTTTGTTTGATAAACCAATTACTCAGTACTTACCAAAACTGAGGGATGTTTTTATTATACTTAGTCTTATCTCTAAGGCTTTACAAGTGTTTTCTAATCCTAATCCTAAAAATAACTAAGCCTATCCTCTGATACAAACTATGACAACCATGCTTTTTAATAAAAACATAAACAAGATTTATTACATAAAACCAAACTTTATACAACAAAGAAGATCGAGTGGTTTAGTGTCTTTGGGGATTAGGATCATTACATAAAAACATGAAACAAGAAATACAACATCATTATTGAAAACATCCTTTACATGACCACTATATTCCATCATACTTAGCATTGCATGGGATATCCTGAGGACATGCATAAGAAAAGGGTGAGCTATAAAGCCTAGTAAGAGAATACACATGGAATAACATAAGGAGTACAATACATGTTAGACGTTAGGTATATAAATACAGCACAAGAGAAACATGAACATAAAGGCATGATAAAGAATGATAATCATAACATGGAAATGTGGCAACAACACTTAACATGGAATTAGCATGAGCCATGGCCCATTGCACATGAAGCATGAGTTAATCCTCATTGCACATGAAGCAGGAGTAAAACCTCATTGCACTAGAATTAGAATGAGTCAACACTCATTTCACATGACGTATCATGATAGTATACTTTACCCAATGCATTGGAGCGCTATAAGGGTGCACCCTTCTTAAACATTTCATTTCATGCATAAGTGTTCCACATGGATCATAAAACATGGATTCATAAAACATATTCATTTATTCCATGATAATGGAATGAGGAATTCATACATGAATCTTTATAATCAATAATTAAATGTTCATAAAGGTGAATACCCTTGATGGATAAATGGGCATGGTATTCACTACACAATGGCATTGGATTAGAAAATCGTTGCGATTTCGGCAGCGTAACGGCGTGATATAAGAAATCATAAAAATGGTTGATGAGAGAGAAAGTGGATCCTCATCATATTTATATTTAATTTACAGTAAGGAGTTCATATAGATACATGTCCCAACAATTTTAATCGAATATAGATTCACGATACAAAAGTATTGCTTGAATGTAAATGAGGAGAGAGAAGTTCCTTTCAGAATTTTGGCATAGTAACGGGTGTACATGGGAGGAATTTAGTGAGAGTGAAAGGGTATCCCATCATTAAAACATAAATAAGGAAGTATGAGGGAGATTAAAATCCATACCCCAACATTTATATTTAAAATTAAAAGGGCAAAATAACTTAAAGAAATTTGTACAAAAAAGGGAAAGGAAGAAAAAAACCTTACATGGAAGTGTGCTTCCAAAGGCTAGAGAGAGGCTTGTGAGAGGCTTCTTGGGAGCTTGGGGCACCTTGGGAGGATTATAGAGATATTAGGGAAGAGGTTGGACGAACCCCAAAGGCTTTGAGTGTGGAGGAAGTGGGATCTTGGGTGAGTTTGTATAGGAAATGTGAGGGAATTATTTATTATTTATGTTTGGGTCCCTTTACATTAAATTAATCCAAACCACAAACCATCCCATGGTTTTTACCATGGTTTTTGAAAAAAGTAAGAGGAAAAAAAATTTATAAAGATATAGTCCGATCATCTTAAAATAATGGGGTTCCTTATGTGGAGGAGAGTCACACTCCCATGGAACACAATTTCAAAAGACATGGTGTTTAATAAGTCTTGAGGGGTCCATTAATGCTTTGAAAAGTAAGTCAAAAAACCAAAAATCGCATTATTTTAATGGTAAAACATATATTGGCCGGACATAAATATTATAGTATTTTATTACAACACTATTGGGTCATTATGATGTCATAAAACACATTATATATTTAAACGGTATTTAATTTTTACCCAAAAAATTTCCTGTCTCAGAAAATTATGAAAATTTCACTGTTAGATAATTTTGATGTCTTGATTCCAAAAATAAAATTTATTTTATCTAAATTTTTTTCTAAATATGTTAATTTTCACTTTTAAAATAAAAACCAATATTTATCGAAAATACACGTGTTTTGACAGAAATGGCTTTCAAACCTTAAGAAAAATTATAATTGCATTCATAAAATTATAAGAAAATTTATATCTAATAAAAATTAATTTAATAATAATAATATTTTATTAAAATATTATTTAATTCAAAAATACATTAATTTAATAAAATAGAATTATTATTTAAATAATAACTAAAAACACAATTTTTACATTAAAAAATATTGACAATGTATCAAAAATAACAAGGAGGTATATTCTTTATTATATAAAAAAATAATATACATGAACACAGTAATTGGAATTTGTTATATAACCCCTTAAAATAGCCACATAAGACCTAAGGGTAAGGTGTGTGATGGTGACAGACTCTTGTGGAGGCTCGGATAACATCGCTCAACTGGTAATTTCTATCAACTTCTACTTCTCCCGTAGACGGTCCTGTTCGAGCTTGACATGATGAAGCTCATCTTGGTCTTGGTCAAGAGTGAATACCAAGGACACCACCGCTTTTATGAACTCTGACAAATGGTCTTCGTATAGAGAAATTCTACTGGATGAGGCCATCGCTTCTTTTGTCTAAGTAAATTGGATTTGTTAAAGCCCTATATTTATACTAATCATGTGATCACTGTTCAATGGCTATATTAGCAACAGTCAAAATTCTTAACATAAAACCAAAGAAGTTGACATTTTATATAAACATAAAGAGACATTTGATTAGATCGGGAAGGATTTCCATTAATGAAACTTTGGGTCGTTATATTCATAATATAATATTCCTAGTAAATAATTATAATTATTTTAGTATGATTAAATAGATGAAAAATATTTTAAAAATACCATTCGAATCATTCTTTGAAAGTATGATAAACTATTCTATTATTTTGATAACATTTTAACTGAAAATTAACATGAAATTTATGATATTATTTTATTTTATAATAACTAATGAATAATGCAAAGGAGGTTTCAAATAAAATAATATTCAATATTGTGGTAAAATATTTTCATTTGGTGTATGTTAAAATAAACAATTCCTTTCACACCATTGTGAGAATTTAAAAACAAAATGTTTCTGAGAACATTTGTTTAAAGAGATTCACTTTAAAACCACTTTTAAATAATGTAAATTATTTTTAAAATGACCTTTTATAACATTTCATGTATATTTAATAAAATTCATAAATTAATTATGAAGAGTTAGTACATGGATAAAAACATTCATTAACCAAAGAAGAAATAATTTAACATTAAAAAAACATTTTCTAGATAAATTTATGTAAGAAAAAGTGGAAATAGTAATAATACATAAACAAATAAATAGATTATAATAAAATATATGTGGTGTTAATAAATTTAAATATAAATATATATATATATATATAATTTCACATTAATTGAAATTAAATCATAATAAATCTTGATTAAAATATGATTGAAACGTAAATACCTTACCTCTAGTTTTTCCTTTCTTTACATGAGTTAAATTGTACATTATAATAATAATATATTTATAATAATTATACTACATAAATATTTTCATTCATATTGTACTATTTATAATTCTCTTATAATTTCAACTTTTTGTGGTATAAAAAATTTCATAAATAAAATGAACATCCGATGGAAAAATATTCTATTTTTTATGAATAATTCAGTTTTGTGGTTTAGGTTCTTTCATTGGGTTCATGGGTTCATGGGTTCATATTACATATAATGTTAATCATTAAATAATTATCATATTTATTCATCATAGTCACTTTAAAAATTAATTGGATAATACAGTGATGAAAACTCAACCACATCACTGAATAAAGGGGGAAGTCCCCATATACACATGAGTAGAATTATCATTTTCCAATGAATTAAAATATTATGAGGTTATATTATATTTTAAAATTCCAATAAAAAGTGTGTTGATAAATATCTTATATAATCATTAAATCCATCCTGATAATTAACCATGAATTATGGTGATGGAAAATGAATCATATTTCCCTGAGGAGGCAGTATTCCACACATACACACAAGTGATAATTTTATTCCAAATTTCTTGAAAACAATGTATAATATGATTAATCCATATTTATAATAAAAATACCATATATTTATGATTATAACTGAATTATTATATAATGGATTCATTATATTTAAAGGATGTGGAAGAGGAAATAAAACAAAAAGTTCTCAGTTTAGTGTTATACCTATTCATAGAGAAACCCCATTTGGACTAAAACAGTATCCATGATTGTTTATATACCTTTTTATACTTTTAAAATATAAAATATATTTATGAAAACTTTTGGATCCATAAATTAAGATAGTGCATGATTTTGAGGCCATGCGAGCCCATTATTAAATTTTATACAAATATTAAATATATTTTATATCACAGGTGCATAGTTTTTTATAAATAATGTTATATCTTCTAAAAGGAGTCTAATATATAAAAATGTGTGACTATATTTGAATTGAGAGTATGGTATTTTACTTAAGTGTGATGGAATGTTGGTCAGCAAGAGAAGTTTGGTTGAGGCGACCATTGATGGGGCTTTTACATAAAATAAATAAATAATTTTTTTATTTAATGATTAAATAATGGACACTATTTTTCCTATATAAATAGTTAATTATGGATAATCTCTATGTTTATCAAAAAAGAATAAGGATTTTTGAGAGGGGGATTCCATAGTTCCTAATTTATGGATTGTGATCGGATGATGATCAACAACCGAATCATGTTGAATTATGGCACAACGAACACAATGTGTCTTCTCCATCATTAGAATCTATGTTCATCTCCATTAAATGATACAATATTGAGGTAAAAGTCATATTTTTTTGTTTCTAACCATTTATTAAAACATTTAGAATTCTTTGATTTTTTATTCATTGATGAATATTTTAATTAAACTTCTACATAAGCCAATGAATTGAAATAAATTGTTTTTTCATTGTATTGATTTGTTTATACCATGAAATAAACCCTAATAATTTTTGGTTCTATGATAATTTTACAATAACACATTATCAAAGATTATATCTCCTTTTTATTTGTACCTTTCCCTCACCCATTCGTTGCATTCATTATTGTTGGACCATAATGTCATGATTTGACTGTTGTTGGGAGGGTCAGAGTGAGATTAGACACACAGTTTAATTGTTGATGTTCAAACAACAATTGTATTTGAGTATTAATGATTAATTAGAGAGTATTATAGGTATATTCTAGGGATTCTTAAATCTTGGATATAATTAGTGGATTATACAACATGATTGGATCATGGGGAGTGAGGTGTCTCCAACTAGAGAATCAGAAGTGTTGATTTCTATCCACCAAAGTCCCATAAATTGAATGCCGACAAAACTATAGTTTATTTAGATGAAATTAAAGATGAAATCATAATTATTTGAAATATAAAGGGATGATCTAGAGAAACACCAAATATCCACGTATTATGTGAAAATTTTGACTACATACTATGAAGTTCAGAAAAACATATGTCATGTTGTTAGGAAATACATGGACATGGGGTTTCTGAGTGAAAATAAGTATAACACGCAAAGGAAGACCCAAAAATTCTATGTTTCCTAGCACTAGTGGCCTGGAGGGCACTCAAGGAGTACATTAACGTCGATATTTCAAGGCATAAATTGGGTACTAACACATTTCTAGTGTATTCTGGCATGGATAGAAGCCCCCAGATCTTCCCCTAGTGGGCCAAAAAAGAATTTAGTCCCCATAAAGTTCATATAAAGCTACATGTACAATGATCCACATACCAAGGATGAGATGAAAAGTAAAATAAGTTGTCTCACATGTCATGTGGACCCCCTTACATATCGTGTACTTACTTTTTGAGGAAACTTATACCTACTATATCTTATTTATTTTGACTTGTAGTTTGGACCCCTAGTAGCCTACCCTAAGTGTTTTTTTATAGAATGTGATAGTGAACTTTTTATTTGTAAATGAGATATGATATGAGATATTTGATTCATGTATCTTCTTTAGGTTGTTCTCAATAAAATAATTGATAAGATAAGATCTTTAGAGAGTTGTACCCCTATACATACTAGGGCGTGGATCCTCTGTCTATGCATATTGTAGAAGCCTCTAACTTGGATAAGTCATGGGTTCTCTTTCCATAATGTGTACTTCTCCATCTTGGATAGGGGATCAGCTCTATATCAACTTATTAGAACCCTCCTACTATGACAGGGCATGGGTCCACTATCCATAGAATATTACCCTCCTCCTAGGATAGGGCATGGGTCCTCTATCCAAAAAGTGGAACCCTTCTATTGGGACTGGGCATAGGTGGCCTATCTACAGATTTGACCCTCCTACTGTGATAGGGAATGGTTAAACTATATATTTATTGGAACCCTTATACTATATTATTTCAGGGGTATTATACCTGAAGTGTATACCCCCACCATTGTGTGTCATAGTGGGGAGGTATGGATCTACATGGTTGCTTCATTGTACAAACACATGAGATGTTAGGAATAAATGATGAACCTCTAGAAGTATTGGGAAAAATATATCCTAGGATGCGATTTGAGATGGAGATCACAATTTTCTATCATCTTGTAATCTTATATGAGGATATATATATATATATATATATATATATATTCCCAGCTTTCATTTCCCACATTCATTGGGTTGAGTTGGCTATTTCTATAGTGACTTTTATTACACCCCTCTAGATTTTGGAGTGTCCTACTAGGTATGTATATACTCATCCCTATATAAGATTCTCCCATAAATTTCATGTCTTATATATATTTTAGAAGGGTCAGTGGTTACTTCAAAGGGTCACTGGGATACCTAGGTGAATATGACTATATATGGTGGTCAAAGCAAGGAGATCTAGAGTTAGGATCTCTCAACATTTTCCTTCCTTGTTATTTCTAGTTTGGGACACCTTTTCTAGTTTTGATTTTATTTTTTCATATTTTATTATTGCATTGTCTCACTCTATTTATTCGCTAGATACTACTACATGGAAGGATTTTACTCTAGATCTTACTTTCATTTATTAATATCTCTGTACAATAATTCATATATATATTTGGGTGCCTGAATATTGGTACTTTAGAATGGGTCTCTCTTATTATTTTTGCCTTTTGGAACTACTCTCCATCACCTAGCCAATGGTGGAAAGCTTAGGGTAGTTGAGACATGGACTTACACTAGCTAGGCAAGTCCTTATGGGTCACATCATGTCAAATTGGTATGAGAGGTTGTTCAATCTCAAGACAGTGTTTGGTGTTTTTTCCCATATGAGTTTTGGTATGTAACATATACAAATAGTTTCAAATTTTCTTTAGTATGTTTTTAGTTTAGGGAACACATTTTGGGTGTGGTGGCTAATGTATCCATACATCATGACTTCGACATCATTTTTTTCAATTCGATATACTGATGAATCGATTGTTGAGAACATTGATACATGCATCATATAGTATTGATCCATTAAAATTATCCTTCTCGATTTATATCCCATTATATATATATAATCTCATATGATTTTTTTACTTCTTGATTTAATATTCATGAGGCATATGAAAAGAAAATCATCCAAGTTACTGATTTAGGATCATGATGACAATGAAATGACTAATGATGCATTAGTTTAGGGGCCATCACTCAAGATCATTAATCCATAAATATAAATAATATAACTCATTATAGTAGAGTAGTATATTGTACCAGGAATGTAGTATGTGGGTGTGTGTAGACATAGCACACACTGTGAGTTCTATCACAAAAGGATGTTGTGGTTCCATGGTTATCCATATCCCCAGGGACCAGAGGATTGGCTTGAGTCGGTGATATGAGTTTTCAATCTTTTCTGGAACCCAACTGATCAAATTGTCATAATGGTAGCCATACATTTCCATATAGTCAACGGGAAATGATGGAATTTAGTCACAGAAATGGATGATTATTTTAATCTATCATGTTCTTACTTCTTGTACCAATTTCATGTGGGTTATTAACCCTCATGATTATGATTAGTCCAGATTCAGTAGCTTCTAGAGTTGCATCTAGGATTGAGTAAAGTTATTGATTATTATATGAGGTGTATTGGCCTTAAAAGATATTCCCTCAATAAAATTTTGTTTGGATACATCCTAGAGTTAATGCTTGAGAATGGTATCCACAAGTACATTCATTCTTGTTTCGTACCCATGTACGTTCTGAGATATCCTGGAGTGTTTTAGTGGTAATAGGTGATAGAGAGATTCTTATATAAGGGATTCAATGTAGTTATACTAGATAGTGGGAGTTATGGAGTTAAGTCATCTGCAGTATCTAGAAGGCACTGATCAGCCAGATATCAGTGTTTTAGATACCATCATACCCAAACTTAGGCGTGTGGTCATGAATCATAAGGACCATGCAAAGGACCAAGGAATCCCAGGGATGGGAGTTACTATTCTGTGATGTGTGAGGTCCCATGGAATGTTATTTCCAGACCTAATATGCTAAGGATGTAGGAATATAGAATATGGACTGAGAAGGAAGATGCAACCCCATGATCTGGGATCCTCCAAGCATATACAAGGTAGACACCAAGGAGGAGGAGATGGTTGAGGAGAAGGTAAGGCACCTATATAAGGATATTCATGTTGGGTAAATAATTATGACCACCTTCCACCACAACCATTATTTGATAGCCAATGCTAGGCCTATGGAGATACTGGTTATGGGTATAGGAAGGTAAAATATTTGGAGGATTATGACTGGGTTTCTCATTGAATTATTATAGGTTTAAATTTTATTATTAAACACTTTTGTATGTGCATGTTGACATATGTGTGATTCATTTTTTGATCTTAGTACTCCTGGAGTAAGATATAGAGCTCCACATTAATGTGTTATCCATGTAGGTTTTCCTTTAGGTCACATCGAGGAATACTTCATTAATATCATTTACCTTTCGGATGTGTGAGTTATCACTTAGTTGATACTGTTTCTTGTGAGGCATATTTTTCATCATAATGAGCCCTTTTGACTTTATCTATGGTATAGATTATTTTTCAATTATCTAAGCCCAAATTTATTATCATTGTAGATGGGTCATATGCCTTGATAGAGATGAGAGGAGATTAACCTTTGTGGGAGAGAGATATCTCATATCAGAGCAAGTGGGTTTTGTGTGATGGATGTTGCAACCCATCACACATCAGTTGGTGATTTTATCCCATGGCACTGTAGGCTCTTTAAGGATTTAGATTCCTTATATTATGGATGATTATATGGATATTTCCCCAAGGATCAGTTGGGACTTCCTCTAATATAGGAAATGGTGATTTTTTTCTGACTTTAACACCAGTATTGATTTGATATCATCTACATAATATGAGATATCCCAATTGAACTTTTGGAACTGAGGGTGAAGTTGGAGGACCATCGAGCTAAGGGTTTTATAAAATTCAGTGGGTCCCACTAATTAGCTTTGCTGATTTTCCTGAAAAGTAATTATAAGAGTCTATGGATCGGTGTGTATTATTATCACCTAAAAAATCCACGATAACAAACATGTAACCATTAGAGAGTATTGAAAACATATTTAATTATATTTGATACTCAATATTTTTATTTAGGATCAATATCATATTTCCCTACCACGGGTTCAGAGTTTTCGAGGCTGAAATTCCAAATCCATGACACTAAGGTTCATGAAAGTACTATGAGTTCCTGGTGATGTCTTTTGATGTGATGAATTCTCCTCTATGATCATGGCACTGAAACCACATATTTTAAAACCATACATAGATTAATTTATATCATCTTCCACGATGACATACTCACCTACTCTACATTTGGGTAGGATCATGAAGAGAACTTGAGGATAGTCCCAGGCATGATTTGATAACACTAATTTTATGGAAATATTTCAATGTTTTAGTTCTATATTCATGAGAATTACATTATGGGGAGTTTTATTTCTGATAAATTATTTATTGTAGACCACATGAAGATTCATGTAGTGATCTCTTGGTATCCACACAAGAGTAGGTTTGAGGTGAAATGTTTTCCTAACATGGTTGGGTACAATAGGAGGTTAGGGTCAAAATTATCCAGGATCAATTCCCCTTAGACTAACCTGATGCATAAAGGTCATCCATTTACCTGGAATTATCATAGCTAGTGATCCATGAAGGTATTGAGGTTGAGGATGAAAATTGGTCTTATTTTGAGAATATTGGAGGAGGGAATAAATTATATAGTATATATTGATTCCTTGGGATTGAGGATCATATGTGTGTTGAGTAAGTGTGATGAAATAATCACATATGGGTTGTGGTCTTTGATATCCCATGACTAGAACTATGAGACAACTGACCTAGATTTTGTAGTGGTAGTATTCACTCAAAGGATATGGAGGGACTATCTTCTAGGAGAGCACTATGTTTTCTACTCTTAACAGTAGTGACCTTGGTATGTGCTCACGTAGAGAGACCTAAAACCGAGACAAATACAGTATTTGGAGTTCCTATAAGACTATGACTTTGATAGATTCTATAAACCTATTAATGGAAATGTGATGGTACAATCCCTTAACATGGATTCCTAGACTCGATTGTTGGAGTAGACATCTGAGTAGTTAGGTTCAATAATGATGAACCATGTATCCGGAAAGGTTGCATCTTTTTTTAGTCAATGTAGTTGGAACCTATTATTTTCTAGTGTGTGTGGTAGGATAATCTAGGAGACATTAATTGTGAGTTCTAATGATACAATATTTCAATTGTATACACACACAAAAAAATTTAGACAGAGGGTCTCACATGATCCAAATATGAGGACATGCGGTTGTCCTAGTTACCTTCAGGAAACCTTAAGGCCTTAGGGTCACCCCAAGGAATTCAGGACACTTGAATGCAGGCCCCAGACACACTACAAAAAAGGTGCATGCCCAGAAGAGGATTTAGATCAAGTGCACTTACCAGAGTAGAGCCAAATGGATTGTCAGAATGAGAGGGTATGGAAATTCCATCAGTATCAGCCTCTGCTTGCACGGGAAGCCTAGCCAGACGGTCATGCAAATGTGGAGAGCTACTATCAAGATATAGATTCTTGGGAGGGGCAGTTCCTTGTAAATAGTCTGGTTGAATTCCCTAATACCTTTGGGTCATGTAATCTCATAAGTCTACGTTCCATGTAATATCTGAGCCTACAGGCCTTGTAAGGGTTCCCCCTCATCCATTGAAAGAGGGGTTATCCAAAATCAATAAAAAATGAAGGCCTTCAAGCCATTCAGTCTATCATGTCTTTTATTTACACCCTATTGTTTTCAAGTCATCATACAATGTATATATATACTCAATATTTCATGGTATTTCCCCCCACATCACATGTCTTATGTCAATGAAATATAGGATGGCTAGTATTTTATCATATAAAAGGGATACCTGGGTGAATTTGACTACATACAATGGTCAGGGAATGGAGATCTAGAGTAGTGATCTCACATAATTTATCATGCTAGTTATTGTGATATTATGACAAATTTTCTTATTGGGTTTTTTCCTATTAAATTTTGGATTTCAATCCTACATGATTTTTATTCGCAATATGTTATTATATAAATTAGTTTCACTCTATATGTTACAATATTTTATTGTCACTCTCTATAATTATTCATCGAGATGGTTGGGTGTGTGAATTCAAGTTCATAGGAAAAGGCCTCCAATTTTATTTTTTTCCTTTCCATGTTAGTCACTATCCCATAGCCTAGAGTGTAGGGATTAGGGTAGTTTTGACTCTACATTCTGTCGATTAGGTGAGCCCTGGTGGGTCAGGTCAGGACAAAAAGTATGATATTATGAGATAAAATTCCATCAAGTACATTGGGATGGATGTTTTCTATGTATTTGGGGCGATTTTAGCTGATTAAGAATTTTTATTAACAATGAGGTTTAGTGGATAGGATTTATACTTTTATATGGGGGATAGATGATACACTTGGACTATTTAAAATATTAAAATTTAATAATTTCATAATCAAGTCATGCTACTAAAAAATGAAAATCATTCCATGATATGAAGGCTATGGTAAAAATCATATCATTCAATAAAATTGAATCATGTTTTTAGTGTAACTTTAAACCTTTTTTTCTTAGTTTAACCCTCCCTCTCCCCCGTAAACACATTTTAACCCTGACTGTGGTGACACATTTTTACTCAATTACAATTACTTATGAAAAAATTTATGTTGACTATATAAAATTATATTAATAATAATGATTTAAAATTTTTATTCCATTATACATGGTTTAAGTTTTATAAGTGACAAAAATTAATTTTAAAATAAGTGAAAAAATTATAAAAATTTATTTTTAGAAAAATAATGTTTTAAGCATAAAATTGATTTTACCTTCATTCCATTCAATATAAAAACAAAATGCTTGGTGTTAAAATATTTCAAGGAATATATAATTCAATTTTTTTATAAAATTATTAATAAATAAATATTAATTAATTTGGTATGGTAAAAACTCATTGTTCTTATAAATTCATTTTTATATAATAAATTCTCTTTTTCACATTCATATGATTTTATTTTAATTTCTAACCCATAAAACTAAAGAATAAATTTAATACTTCGGTCAAAAAGTACATCTTCATAATTTGTTTAAAACAATTCATACCCACCAATCAAACAGATAGGGTATGATAGTTACATTAAAAAATAATAATTTAATAGTACATCTCCATTAGATTAAACATAGTGATGAATGTAATTAAATATTTTAGAGAAATAAAACTTATTAAAGAGAAATATATCATAATATAATAGGGTGTTGTGAAAAAAAATTCTATTGTTTCTCTTAAAATATTTAATAATTTTATGCCTTCAATTTCATTCAGTTTCCACCAATGGCCCCTCTGTTTTTCAATTTCTCCTAATATGCATAACACTAATCACTATAGTGCCTATATAGGAATGATATAACATCATAGTTATTAACTTTTTTAATAACATATAGATCATCAATATTCTACAATAATTCTAACATTGCATTCTTTTTATTATCCATTTTCCTTAAATTCTTGAAACAGGGTGAATATTCAATCCATGTGTAGTTTATTGCATCATATAAATAGAAATAAATCATCTTAATAGCTATTGAAATAATCTTTTTGATACAATAGTAAATTTATGCATATGATTTTTTTGGTAGGATCATTATTTAAGTGATATGTTTTTCATGAAATCATGATCTCCCTTAGTCGTTTCTTACATATATTATGCTCAAAAACAAGTGAACATGGAGTAAACTCCCCATGATAAGCCTAATTTTATGTATAAGGGGGTAAAAAATAAATCATCCTTATAATATTTAGTTTACCATGAACTGTACCCAATTTCAAAATTTCTACCAGTAAAATTCCTTTTTGGTTTCTTCTTATTTTTCAAAACAAGAAATAGGAAAATAGTTATTTCAATATCATGGTATCGTCCCATACCATGATCGTAACTCTCAATTATGTAACACCACATGATTGATCAATTCTTGCACCAATAAATATTTTTAAATCCTATACAAAAAAACATTATATCATTACACCCCATAGATAGTATCCGTCGGGGATAACTTTAAGCTTCTATAATTTCTCCTTAATGGAAAATTTATTTGGTGGTGTCATCTTGAGGATTGATAAAATATTTTTCCAAAATCCTCTATAATATAAACCATTTCATAAATTATTCCAAAATTTATGAAATCCATTCTCAGTAAGCATTATATGAATTTCATAAATGTTTTCAAATTTTCAATTATCTTTATACTAATAGTATCTTATGTTCATCAATCTTCCCATTACCAAGATACACAAAATCACTTGTATCAAACTATAGATAGTTTTAATATATCAATGAATATAACATATCTTTACACTAACATAATTAAAATAGTTATTCGGTGTAATTATTTAATATTGATAAACAACAGGTTGTTCAATAATAGGATAATAGTACGTTTCTTAGATCCTTTTTTAGCTTCCTCATAGAGTTATATTATCCTAAAATATAAATAATATATTAAACACAACTCCACCTAACCTTATTCAAATTGATTTCAGTATATTATTCTTTTAAACAATCAAATATTCTTCTATATTCTTTATCATGTATGAATGGATCTCAATTAATATAGTGGAATTCCCATGTCTTCATTACCATATAAATAGTGACATCACCTCTCACTTCTAATTTCATGTGTGTCTTAAATTACCTTGGAAGTATTCACAACATAATGTTTAATTAAAACTTTTCATTGGAATATATTCCTTCTTATAATAGACAATATTAGTCACTATAATAATTTTATGAGATTTTATTCTTCCTTATATGTTTAATTAAACTTTATAAATTTCATGAAAATATATCATTATTGTGAACAAAAAAAATAAAAACACTATGTGGGATCAACAATATACTTTTTTATTTTATTTAAACACCAAATTGAAAACTATAAGTCTATATGATATTCCCATTCATTCTCATTCTCCCCTATTAACATTTTAATCATTCATTTTCTTCACTCCCATTTATCTATGACTAATACATTTTCATGAGAGAAAAGTTGTTATCAATTAACTCTTAAAAAAATTCTATAAATTATTCTAATATATGTCTATGTGATCAATGCTAAGTGTAGAAAAAAATAGGGAAAATCTAGATAACAATATTTACAATGAATCGAGTAAATTTCATAATTCATTGATATTATTTCATTTATTGGTTTTCCATTTGTTTTTGGATAGATTCAAAGAGATAAGCCTTGTTCAAATGAGATTTTCAAAATTATAGTTCATATATTCATCATGATTTAGTTATTGAAACATTCAAATATAAAATGTATTTTATTGTTTCTATAAATCATCCCTATAATCTATTCCTCATTCCTTATAATTGTGTTATTTATAAATTAATTTATATACCTTAATGAAATAATTTGATCATTAAATAAATGAATGTGAGTATATAATGACATATCATTTTGAATGTCATCTTTTCATGAACCTCACCAAAATCCAGATTATCATAAATTAATAAGACTATACAATTCTCAAAATTATTTATTATTCTTACCCATATGGTTACAATGCGATGAAACTTCATCAATATTGATCACCAAATATGAATAATGAAATAAATTAATATATCATTCCAAGATGGGGGATGCAATAATTTAATGTATTTTTTCAAAAATATTGTTTTTTTGATGGAAATATACTTGAAATCGATATATCCTTTAATTAGTTGTATCGAATTTAGAAAAAGAGTATGTATAAGAACATGCAGAAACTTCATTGTTCTTTATTTTCAAAATGGTTGAGGAATTATTCTCAACCAATAATTATTTTTCCATTTCATTACCATTTCTAGGATTACCCATACATGATTTTATAAATTTAAAAATTGTATTATTATTATAAAATATGGAATATATTTTTGTTAACATCATATTTTGTGGAATTGACATTTTCATTGTAACCATGAAGGCATATGTATCATTTACGTATTGTTTTATCTTTTCCAACATCTTCAATTATGTTGGAAAAAAATATAAATAATTATTTTAAATATGTCTAACAATATTACACCTTAAATATATTATTTTTGAAATTGTTTTACAATCATTTTATGAAAAAAAATCTCTCAATTCAGTTCCATCATGTGTAATACATGGATTTCCATTATCATTTCCACTTTTTTCCATTTTTATTTCCCTTTACAACAATTCTCCAAAAATAAACAAACATTTTTTTATAAACTATCTTGTCTTGCATGTGTCATCCACATGGACTCTGGGATATATTATTCACCAATGAAGTCCTCTAGTTTTTCAATTGGATTTAGGTTCAATTCATTTATTTATTGATTCCTTTAATACCAAAATTCATGTATTTATTAAAAATAACCAATTTACTCTCTTATTACCCAACAAAATATGTTATTTACCTTTGTTTCAACACACTTTATATATTTTAATGAATTTTAATCAACTTAATTTTTAATATATGTGTTACCAATGGAAATCTCACATATATTATTCATTAAATAATTAGTACTTCTCTATACAAAATATATTTCTTTTTCTTCTATCTGAAATTAGTGTTTCCATATTTAAAAATATTTCATGTCTTCTCTTCCAAAATTATTTTCAAACAATCATAATTTATTCTCAAAATCATTCATATATATCATGAAAAATTTCATTTTATCCGTAGTAAAATTATTGGATTCAATCAAACTTATTAGTGATAAATATATTTATTTCTTATTTTTATTAAATCATGTCATTTGATATTTCCTCACCCAGGATGTGGGATTTAATTTATTTTATAAGGAAGAAATATTTTTTCGATAGAGATTTTCATTGTCAAAAATATTTCCACTATAATAGAAATAACAATATAGTATTGTTATTTTTAATATATAATATTATATGAATATTTAATATATTTTTTATTCAATACTTGAGTGAACAGAAATAGGTATTTCAATGAGGAAGAACCTACTCAACACATGATTAAACAATCCTTATTTGTGTTGGTGGGTTCCTTATCCTTTTTCAATATTGTTTTCCTTTCATACATTTATTTATAACTACATTATTACGAGAATGATTATTAGAATCAATGATATTTTGATGAGATGGATCAAACCATATACTTAAATATTTGTTGAAATTGATTGTTAGATTATTTCATTATCTGATATAAAAATAATGAATAACTTTGAACATTATAATTCCCCATGTAAATATACATGTTCAAAACTCTTCTCATGGTTTTTTGTAAAGACTCATCATCATTTGTTTCATGATTTTATATTTTAATCAAAAGGTCATGAAATTCGAGATTTAGAATTTTTTTCTCATCTTCCACATATTTTATTGTTTCTTCAAATTACATTCAGATATTTTAAACTTTTGAATCATGAATTTTATTTATTTTTGTCAATAAAGGGTACTATTTATAAATCCTCCTTATTTTGATTACCAATTTTCCACCATTGGCATCAATGATGTTATTTTAATAATTTAACAATTCTAGTAAACTATAATAACTTTTATTGATAATTGTTCATTGTATTGGACTTTATCTATCCACTCATTCTAAAAAATAGTGAATATTCATTCCCTCCAATAATTTTTTTTATTTTGTTTCACTGAAATGTTTATAGATAATTAAAAAAGACTCCACTGTCTATTCTAAATACATATACAATTTTTATAACTCTTCTTCATACATATGAATATATTCATACATAATTATAAATTTTACATATTGAATTACGACCAATTATTTGGTATAATTATGTGGTATTTAAATTAAATAAATCAATTGATTCATAATTTTAAATAATATACTATTATTACTAACCACTATTCATTAGAAATTGTTGTAGAAAATTTTAGAATATATCAATTTTTGACAGATTCTTCCCATACTGATTATGATGTGGATAAGGTATAATTTCTATCCAAATTATTTATAGTTTTTTAATTAAAATTTATAATCATTAAATTCAACTCCTTTATTATTTTTTATTACAACATGAGAAAAAATACCATCCTACATATAATAAAGGGTTGTCATCATTATATTTTATTTCACCATATTCATCTTCATATTATAAACAATCATGGATGATATAGGATTTTGAACTAAATGATATTAAAAAATTTCAAAATTGAAAATAATTTTGACTTCTTAATAAAAATATAGACTCTTCATAAAAAACATAAAACTACAAGGATGTCAACAATCTAATCAGAAGTGTGACATTAGTACATAATAACAATGGATAGAATCTATTTAGGATATTCCACCACACATAGGGGGATTTAGTTATTCTATGATGACATAGAATTAATTGAAACGAGTATCCCATATTTACGTCAACACTTATTTAGCTAATTAATATCTCATTATTCATCAACATTTTATTGGATAAATGTATATTATAGGTAATGTAAATTAATAAATACATAATAATTATTTAATGTGTTTTCCCTCTAATATAGATGACTATGTGCCTATTGTACATTGGTAGTTATCCCACTAAAATAATGGTCATATTCTGTTATCCGGATTGAACTTAATAATCGGTATATTCTCAGACCAGTAATCCTTCATGAAAATAGATATAATCAAAGAAGCAACAATCAATTCAGTAGAATTAATTTTAGTATTGAATGTATATTAATTGATACATGAGATTTGGATTGTTTCAGTTATTGAAAATATAAATCTCAACTTCTTCCCTCAGATGTAGTAATCCTGATTACATCCTCAATTTTAGTTATCAATATTCTATATCAAACATGTAAAAATCCAGGTCCATCTCTTCTGTTATTCTTATTTTCTAGTAAAAAATATAATATCATTGATTTTTGTAATGTATCACTATATTTCTTCAAAACATTGAATATTTTTATTGGATGTAGCTTCAGCTCTCTAACATTGATACACATATAATAAATATGATATAGTTTTTGGGTCTTCATAATATTTAAAAATCATGAAAGGTTCCTTTTTAAACCTCGGACCTCACAATTTATGATTATTATAGATAGGATATCTCACTTCTTCAGCATGAATATGATTACATTATTCTAGTCCCATACTTAGTAGACTCAATAATTCTACCCATATCTCATATTACACATGACTATATTTTAAAAAGTGTAAATTTTATATTAATACTTATGAAAATCAATGCACATATGTCCATAATCATAAGTATATAGTAGATTCATGTACATAATTGACATTATCTACACTATCTGAAATCACTAAAACTACTTCATGTAACAATGGATTCATTTTAATATAAATCATCATGTTTAGTTCACTTTATCAACTTTATAAATTATACTTTTAACACTTAGTTCATGTATGTGACCATTCAGTAAACACTTAAAAATTAAAATTTTAATTCATATAGGATCACCCCCTTATAAACATTATAGAAATATAGATATCAGTTCAATGATCAGTGCTAAATTTTTTAATTTTTAACCAAATTACTTATAACGAAATTCTTGGTGTATATTTCAGAACATACATCATTTTATAACGTCTATTTCATTTTCCAAACTCTTTTAGAGTCTCTATTTCATTGTGCTCTTAACATCCATAGAACTCATATATAAATATAAATTTCATGAATTAACTAACCAGTAGATGATTATTTTCTTCCAAAATAGTCACAACCTCAATTTTTATCATTCATGACTATTCTTTAGCCTCTAGTTCTTCCTTTAGATAAATATATTGGATAATGGAAAATAGTTATTAAAAAAGAAGTTAATTTCAGTACATAAAAAGTGTAGCATCATAACCATTACTATCAAGAAAATCCATTATATAACACAATCTGTTCAATCATAGGATTCCTTTGGCATGAGATTTATTTACACGATGTATAACTCTTCATCTAAAAAAGTATGATTATTATTATATGGGAATACTATGGCATAATAATAGTGAACACTATGTTAATTCCCCATGAAAAAACTAAATCTATGTTGTAGATAATTTAATTGGATTTTACACTATTATGTTATCATCAATATAATACTACATCAACATTTCAAAACTTATATGATTGTTAAAAGATCATAGTAATGGATTATGTCATTCATTTCATGTTATCTTGGTTTTTTAAGACTCATATGAAAACATGTGTTTTCCCAACAAAAAACCCAACCAAATCACATACTTCAAGCATCATAATAAGAAAAAATTCCCTATCTAGAATCATTTTATACCATGATAACAACGAATATCACCCACTAATTCATCTTATCATAATTTTCAATGAAATCATCGATCAATAGGAGAATCACCCTTTTCTGGGTGAGGTTAATTAACATAGTTTCCATCCTAGAGATTTAATTGATAATATACTAATAGTAACATTCATGTTCCATAATGAAATATGTCATGTAGGAATTTTTTTTTATGATTATTTTATTATAGAATTAATCTATTGATAATCAAATAAATTTCATCCTTATGATTACACATGTCCCATGAACTTGACTTCTTGGATCTAGATGCTACACATTGAAAAATTTTCATAGAGTAAATGATATCAGATATTTCTAAAACAAATCCCTCCATGATTATCATTACCCTAGTCTAATTTATAATAGACCATGAATTCATCCATAACTCTATGAAAAATGATTCAAGGTATCAATGAAATTTATGTTTCGTAAGATTCATGAATTTTTAATGATAATTAATTTTTCTGAAAGGAATCATATGATATTTATTGTGACCTTACCTATATCTAAAATTATTCCTAGGATTTTTCGACTAATTTATCTTGAGTTGGTGGAACCAATGTGACACATTCTATAATATTCTATGTAAAAACCATTTATGAGCTCCAGAGATATTTCATAGTGGGTAACCATGGGGAAATTATAAGGAATAAGTCATCCAATAAATGTGATATTCCAAAACGAATATTGTTTTTTATTTTGATAGTAGTAAATTTAAGATAATTTATTACAGATATAGTGAACATGTAACAATAAAATACTAAAATAAATGAAAAAGAAACAAAAAAGGTTGTTAAAAATGACTCGTATAAGGGTGATATACTTTCCTAATACATAATAAATTTAATAATTCATCACAAATCAACCATAATTAGTAGATGATGAATTCTTAGATTCCAATTCTTCTCTCTCTAAATACAATTAACACTCACACAAATGTGTCTTACAATGATGGAAATATTCTGTAAGAATAAACATGAATCTTTTTAAAAGAAACCCTAAACAAGGGAATGTAAAATGATAAAATTATCCATGTTGATATCATCAAATTATACAATAATAATTTTAACAGGTATTTAATTAAAATATAAGAAAATGGATTCATGATAATGGTAAATATAATAAAATATAATTCTAACAATAAAAAACAATTGAAACCACACTTCATCATCAATATCAATTAAGAGTTAGGAAGAATTAAATATTTTACTAGTTTTTTATTCTCTAAATTTATCAATCATTACTTCTTGGAAAAAAATACCATGTTAGTATTTCACCACTAAATATAGGAAAACATAAATATATAAACACAACATTTTCATTACAAAATAGATATTACTCTGAGAAAATAAAATTTTAATTCCAAAAAACTATAAACTGAGAATAATGTAATGTTTTTTAGGAAAAAATTCTAAACATTATATTTTTAGATGAATGGGATATCACTAACAAAATAACTAATTAGAAACACCCTCCAAATAGAATGATCCTCGAATAACCAGCATCACATCAATGCCCTACTCTAGTGTCCGATGTCGAATAATACATTATATAATAAACCTGGAGTTGATTGGGACTACTTGTTTACTTCAGCACAATAAATAAAAAAAATCTATATGTACCACTCTCCTCCCCAGTCTCCATATGTAACATATTACTATTCATCTTCTCCTTTGAGGAACCATTACTTAAATACCTCTACTAGAATTAACTCCTTTAAAGTGGGTAAATATTATCCTCCAATCAATAAGAATCAATATATAAATATTATCTCACTTCGCTACATCAATGATTAATGAAAAGACTTGGGGGATACTTCTTTGTGTTTAACTGATGTTCCCCCTGTCTTTGATTTTGAATTTGAGATGTTATGTAGCTTCGCATTAATCCCTCACAACATCTTGATATAGATTTTACATTTATGTCGATGGATCCTTATATAGGATTATCCAAATATATGTATGTTTAGAAATGGAAGGTTTCATTAATATGGTTGAATGACCCATACAACAACCTCAAAATAATATGGCATGACTCTAACATAACTAGATGGAGATGAAGGACAATTACGTAGTGTGGAATATCCTTTATTTAGCATATTCACCTTAATATTACCTTTATGTAGCACCCTTATGTTGATTTTTAACACACATGATGACCTTTGGAGAACAATACTAAAACAAAAGAATAACCATTATGTATCTTGTTCAATAAAATTTTAGAAAAAAGTAATTTTTTAAAATTTATAAATTTAAAATCAAAATTATACCAAAAAATAGAAGAAACAATTTTTTTCCAAAATTTATAAAAATACCTCAAAAAAATAATTCCAATGATTGATATCAATGTTAATAATACATTGAATATGTATGGATAATATTCAAAAAATAATTTTATTCTAAACAATTATATAATCAAATCAAATAATATTCCATCCTTTCACACCCTAATAAGACCCATTTAAAATAAGTAATCAATTAAATCTAATTTCAACTCAAATTGATAAATTTTCCTAATATATAAACTCAAAAAAATTATATTTAAAATAATATTATTATCAAAAATAGATGTGGAATATTTTTATCAATGTGAGCTCGTGTCAAACTACCGCATAAATAGGTCATTAATTTTCATTGTAAACTAATTAAAATAATCTCAATGAAAGAAAAAGAATCATAAAAAATACATAATTTTTTATTACAATAAATTGTTTATTTTTAATTATGTTTTGTCTCAAGAAATTTTAAAATTAATTTTGAATGATTTCATTCCAAAAATAAATTAGTTAGGATAAATTATTTCTTTTTAGAAAGATGATCATGTTCTAAAAATTTGAAATGATTTTAACTAACTTGATTTTGCAATGAATGGTGCATTGAATCTTCTCTTTTTCTCCTTTTTGGTAAAAATTATTTAATTATAATTTAGTATAATTGGATAAAATTTAATGATTATTTGTTTTTGTAGTTATTAAAATAATATAACTAACCCATCCAATATTTTTAGTAAAATGTATAAAATTATCTACTAGGTTTTTGAGTTCTCTTCACAAAAAATTTGAATTCAAATCTTATAAATTTAAATCCAATCAAAAAGTTGAAGTATAAAAATGTTTGTAAGAGATTACCATATATATTCTTCATGATTAATTTTTTTCTATAGAAGAATATAAATTAGATTTCTTTATTGATTCCATGCAGAATTTGAAATATTCAGCCACTAAATGTAGAAATGAAACATCTGGTTTCAAAAATATTATTTACTGTAGAAAATGATAAATAAATTTTTAAATTTCTAAAAATTAAAATATTATTGGGTTATATTTCATGATAACTCCATGAAACATAGTTATAAAAATTTAAGGACCACTTCCCCACACAAAAACATAAGATTATCCTCAATAAATATCATAATTGTTAGATAAACAATTTGAAATTATGTTAGTTTAAGATAGATTTTTAAATTTATTTATTCATAATAATATTTCATGGGTTAATAGAAATCATAAAAAACATTTTTCTTTACAAAAAAATTACTAATAAACACTTAGTATGAATACATATTTTCTAACCAGTTATTATAAATAACATTCTATGAAAAAAATTATTATTATAGAATAAATAATTATTAAACATGTTGTTTATTAAAAAAAAGAGAATAATACAAGACCATAATTTATAAAACAAAAAACCATAATTGAGTAAAAATAACCAAAAAATTTTGTAAAGAGATTTTATCATGCAATATGGAATATTTGAAATCATTTTTTATCATTAAAACTCATAATATAAGTAATTGATTTATATTAAATAAAATAATAAAAAATACACACCCCTGGGATATAAAATTTATAAAACAAGATTATTAAAAACAAATATACCCATTTTTTCATCGATTATCGTTAACTATGGATAGAAAAATTCAATCTCTTAGAAGTGGGAAAATTTTAAAATAGATTAAAAATATTGATGTTCATATATATTCTAACATTGCTTTTCATTAATTAGAGGTTGACTGATATAGATCCAGTATTATGCAATGGAATTCCATGAATAACCATGTAAATTAAAATCCATAGGTTTTTTGATCTTCTTGTATAAACACATACATGAAATAAATTTGAATTTTAATGAATTTTCATTTTATATAATATAAAATAAATTTTCATGCAAGCATAAAAATATATTTTCAGCCATTTATTCCAGCATGAAATTAACATTTTCAAGCCATTTCATAAATTATTTAATAAATAAATATCTATTTAATGAGAGAAATAATATTATTTTTTTTCTATGTCAGAATAAATTTCAATGAAAAATATTTTATAAACATTGACATAAAATTATGTTAGTATAAATTATGAATTTGATATGGAAAATACTAATTATAGAGTAATCACAAATTCTTTAATTTCCAAATTTATTTAATTTTCAGTTAATTTTATATGTATACATGTGTGTTTCATATTTTTTCATTCTTTCAACTTCTTTTATAAACAAAAATAAAAGTTGGAAACATGAAATGAATATACCACTCTATTACACTAGTTTTACAAAATGTAAATAGGAATTTTAACACTAGTATGTTTATAGGATACAATAATTATACATGTGATTCCATTATTGTGTATGAAAAAACAAAATATTTTCTTTTAATTATAATCTACACTTCCAATTTATTCTTTTATAAAATAAAAAAAAGATAAAATTAATTATTAGAAAAATATAACCCATCATGAAATTTTATTCTTGATATAAAAATTTTGGTTTTTAATCATTAGGAAATTGAAAATCTATAACAAAATATATCTTTTTCAATGAAAAAAATAGATAAACATAATATAAACAAATGAAATATATAATACCATATGAAGAAACAAAAAACATGGGATTACCACACAAGTGGTTATATGTTTTGGTTTTCTAAAATTTAAAATTCTATGGTTTATCCACAATCAAATATATGGTATTGCTTTTTAACCATAAACCACTACATATTATTCCACCCAATGGGATAAAAGTTTACAATGTGAAGGAAACCAGTAAATTATTGCTTATTATGAATTTTAATGTCCAAATTAATTATTCATATTATTTCAAAATTATTAATATTAAATTAATTATCAACAATTACGTGACAATAAAATGGAGAAGATTTTCTCGTATACTTTACTACTAATTATTCCTCAACTTCAACTACCTTATTTTTGGATTAAACTGAATCATATTTAGTAGTTCTACTAAATCTGTTTTCTAAAATCACTAAGAGTTTTAAATATTCCCATAGTAATATGTAATTAGTTTCCCCATGAATCTCTAGAAGTTAAAGGGGGTCATATGGATCATTGAATTTAACATAGGTAGAAGCATCACTAATCTCAATGTCAAAATATTAGAGTTTAAATAAAAATTAATCATATTCCATTAAATAAACCATTTCCTATAAATATTTATCTAGATTTTTTCATGATACACTAATATTAGTTGGAATAAATATAAGTCTATAGAGAGTTTGTTATCCTTATCCATCCACTAATAAAATTAGACCACATCAAATGTGTTGACATTCATTGAATGTTATAGGTTCTCATTACCAGGTTCAATATGTCCAATACAAGAAAAAACATTTAATTTTTCATTATATATAAAAAATTTAATTAATTAAGGATATGAAATGTCCTACCATAAAAATAATTATTTTTTTCAAATTTATCGTATTACAATTATTTTATATGTAAAAAAAATATCACCTTATTTAATTTTTAGCTCCAGATCTAATGTAGTGGAGATTTCACATGGAAATTTTTATAACCCAAGATGTTCCACTATTTCGACTTTAATGTCATCACCAAAAACATTATAATATTCTATACTTCCCTACTAATCTACAAGAATTGTATACATTTGAAATCATTTTTATCAATCACATATTTGTAACCAATTTTACATTATTCGTAACACTATTTAATTTTCCTTGTTTTTCATTTTAATATTTTATCATTAATTTAATAAGTTCTTAAAATTTTGTTAATATAATAGTTAATATGATTCAATACTAAAAGATTCCATGAATTTTGAAAAGTATAATTTAATGAAACATCAATTGTCACTAATACAAAATTGGATCTGCGACTATAAATCCCAATATTATGTGAGTTTTTATTAAATTGGTATGAAATTAATTCATAAACACATAACATATAGTATAATGAAAACCCTCATGGTCACCCCAATTAGAAATTATTCTAATTAATTTTTTTTTAAAAACCATTTTCTTATTTTTTTTTAAAATTTGAATCTAGAAAAAACATGAAATATATTATTGAAATAACAATGAACTAAAAATAAGAAAAAATAAATAAAAATGAAATAGAAAATTTGCATAATAAGAAAATAATCCATTCCTTGACTGATCTACTTTTCTACTACCTAATAAATGTTTAAAATCATAAAAACACAGTATAACACAGTTAATAATAAATGTATCTACTCAAAGACTTCTCTCACAGAAAATAATTAATAAAAATACAAAGGTATCCCATTTTGTCTAAAATATTCTCCATGATTGTAACAAGAATAACTTATTAGAGTCCACTTATTCTGGAAATATCAATTTATAAAAATGATCATGCCATGATGTTAACATAACATAGACCCACTTAAACCAATCAATCATGTGAAAAAAATAAAAAAAATAAGAGAATATTAAAGTAAATATAATAAAATAAATTCATGTCATGTAATAGTTTTCATATAACCACTTTAAAATCAATGTAGGCCTAAAGATTGTAAGAATACTATTATT
Organism: Viscum album; assembly: GCA_963277665.1. NCBI lineage: Eukaryota > Viridiplantae > Streptophyta > Magnoliopsida > Santalales > Viscaceae > Viscum > Viscum album. The sequence goes on from OY728140.1 coordinate 1,767,974,867, forward strand.
AACAAGTATTCAAATATTTAAATAGTATCATGCTTCACTTTCTAAAATTTGTTTAGTTGGTTAGTCCTTCATTTTTTCGTATAAGAAAACATAAATGGAAAAACCAAAAAAAATTATTTTAAAAATAACAATTATATGAAGAATACAAAATGACTGGTATCATGAGAGAGAAATTCATTCATATTGGAATCTCTTTTCTACAAATGCAATACTGATTATTTTTCAATGATATAAAAAAGCAATAATAAACTAAAAAATCGGTAGAATCCCCCATAGGGAATATACATGGAAGACCATAAAAATCACACAACAATACTTCTATAACCATAGATTAATCTAAAACTAAAGAATCATGTATAGGATGAAGTGAACTGTTAGTGTGATTCAAAATATGTAGTTCCCAATAACTCAATTCTTAACTCTCCTCCTAGGTCTCCATATTGAATGATTTAATGTTCATCACCACATTTGTAGTAAATTGAGAAAAAAACATCTAATATAATATGATCATACCATATGTTTCATAAGTCAGCTCCATGCAAGAGGAATCATACTATTATAAACATAGACATTATCAGTGCTACAAAAGTGAATTAATAGGGCTAAAAAAGATATGTTAATCGATATGAAGATAGGGGTCCAATTTATCAATGCTCAGAAAAGTTTTGATAAAGGCCCCTTTTATCAGTGCTAAAAAGCAATGATAAAAAGTACTTTTATTACCATTTTTTTAGTGATGATAAAGGAATCCTTTTATCATTGATTTTTAAGAACTGATAGAAGTCAAAAAAAATAAAAAAATAAAAAGAATATATAATGCGGGGGTGGAGGTTTTAATAGTTCTTGACCCCCCCCCCCCATTAGTGCTAGGCAGACCCCCTCCCACTCTCTCACGTGCTACCCTTCCCCACACATCCCACACATGCTTGCGCGCCCCTCCCTGCTACCACCTGAACTCGAACTCGAGACCCCCTCCCCATTGAGCAACTTCCCCTTTACCACTATGCTATTTAGTTTTTTTCTCTTTTTATTAATATATCTATTTATTTATATATATATATTGTTATATTTATTCATATATTAATATATATTTATGTTAATATAAATATAATTAGCTATATTAATATATATATATATATATTTATTCATATATCAATTTATAATATATATATATTTCTAATTTAGAATATATATATAGTTATATTTATTTATATATTACTATAGATTCATAATAATGTAAATATATTTAGTTATATTAATACATATATATTTATTCATATATTAATATTTATTTATTTATTTATTTATTTGTATATTAATATATATTTATATTTATTTATAGATACATATAGTTATACATTCTGTATATTAATATAGATTCATTTTAATATAAATATGTTTTATTACAGTAATACATATATATTTATTCATATATTAGTATATATATTTATTCGTATATTAATTCATATATATATATATATATATTTATATATATACTTTTAGTTTTAATTTTTTTTCTGAATATTTTTTTTATATTAATATATGTTAAAATGATTACTTTTAAATAAATTTATAAAAAATGTTTTTTATTTTTGTTTATAAATAAATATATACATACATACATACATATATACAACATAGACACACACACACATATATATACACGAATAAATACATATATATGTGTATTTGAAAATCCATAGAAGGATAAAAAAAAGAATAACTGCTAATATAGAAGTATATTTCAACTCCACAACCAGTCAAATTGAAGAAAATGAAACAATCTTCAATATGATTTGTGGTACAAGCCTAGATTACATCTGGATCAGATGTTATACCAGTTTGAATATAAACAAATCAGGGTATCCCGACTAGAAACTCAGTTTTGAGGCCTTCTAGGCCTTTTTTTCCATGAAAAATGTGAAATATGTTTCCCTTTAGTCATTATCACATAGAGCTCATCACGATCATTGATTTGATACATTGTAGAGCTCAAATAGACAACTGGATCCAAAGATATTTCCATTTGATGTTTGAAATACATTTTTGGCTTATTAAATATTTTTTATTTTTTTTTTAATTTTTGTGTCATCAAATAAATATAAATTATTATTAATTGATAATAATTCGAAACATATTAATTCATAATATTTTTAAAATATTTTGAAGCAATTTTTACTAAATTTCTAATATATTAAATATAATAGTCTATTTATACTTATCTAAAACATATTTTAAAAATAAATATTATATTTATATCATTATAAATATACTTTTATAAAAATAAATTATCTAGTATGAAATATATTTTTTTAAATTTTATCATTATCAACGCTATGGAAAAAAATGCTGATAAATCCCCCTATCAGCGCTGATAAAAAAGTGGTGATAAAGGGGTACCCTTTAACAGTGCTAAAAAATCACAGATAAAGGGTCACTTTTAGCTACACTATTTTTAACACTATTCAAAATACCCTTTATCACTGTTTTTTTAGCACTGATAAAGCCCCCCCCCCCCAATTATTATCACTTTTGTTTAGTAGTTATAAAGGGTGGCACTAAGAGAACCCAGTTCTTCGGTAGTGTCAGGATGTGAATATGAGTTCAATTATTAATATATCTACTTCCTTTGTATATATTGGGGAATTTTACTTTGAGTTTTATAAACACTCCCCTTGGATTTGAGTTTTTTATAAGTTAGTAGTCCACACCATAATCCATATTAGGAATATTACACGGATTTAACCTTATATTAATACTCTATTATTTAGTTCACTGTGTATATACAAAAATTCTAAAATATAATTTTAGTTTTATTAGTGTTAAAAACCATTATGGTGACCTTAAAATACCACGAGATAACCCATATTGAACAATTTTATTATAAAGGAACATTGAATTTGACGGACTAACATTTTCATTGTTCATGAACCATTGTGTTACCAGTACATAACAACATTACACAGTTCTATAATACACATATTTGTGTTTATTTAGATCTTTTGAAGTTAAATATAAATAATTATGTTCCTTTTTCTAACAAAATATAATTAAAAACAGTGTGAATATTAATAAATTCAAAAATAAACTAAAAAGAAAAATACTGAAAAAAAGATAAAAAATTCAATCGATGACATAAAAATTATTTCAAATTATTGATGGGATGGTTATAAAAATGCAATATGGAAATGATATATTCAATACCAAAAAAGAAGTTCAGAAAAATATTAAAATAAATAAAAATATCTTTAAATCATTTGAATACCAAAAATACCCATTTTCACCCATGTTTTAAAAAATAACACTTTTTACCCCAAAATGATAATGGCCCAAAATATTATCAACTAATAAAAAAATTTCTATTTAAAAATAATATATTCCACAAAATATTTTAGGTAATCATCTATCATAAATATCAGACATCACCATAACAAATGTTGTTTCTCTAGAACCACCTTTATTCATTCAATTGATCATAGAGTTAATCAATTAGATGAAATGTGTATTTATTATTGACAGCCACAATATTCATATTCCTATATCTATAACACAAATAAAGTAATATATATTTTTTCTAGTCAATTGGAAGAATCGTTTCCCATGAAGGTACAATGGGATGAATAATTCTTATGAATTACAAATCATATTGTCAATTTTTAATCCCTTTAATTCACATTTTTATATTTGATGTGATAGAAATGAAATCAGTTATGTGATGTGAACATGATAAATGAAAAATTAGACTACATTTTTATAAGTAAAACATAAGAATGTTCTTGAGAAAAATTAAAATAACCCTTTTACCATTGTATGATTCTTATGGATAAAGATATCATTATCTATCTCTACTATGAGAAATGACATCTTATCTATAATCATACTAGTATTGGGTAGATGAGGTTCTACTCCACTAGAATTAAAGTACATTTCCCTTTGAGATTAATTTATTCTTCCCTATGGGATTGTGAAATTCACCATCTAATGATAATAGTTAATACATGTTTTAGATGTTATCAATAAATACATCTCAAGAATAATATCAAGTAGTTCCATCTCAGAGATACGAAAATCCCTTCATCATTCCACATCAAAAATGATGTCAATACATGTAGGAAATTGGTATCAACATTTGATATTCTTCCTATGAGGTGTACATATTTCTAAAACATATTTCATTGGCTGTATACATGATTAATTGGATGTATAATATTAGAATATCTAAATTTATGGTATGCACCTATAATAAATAAATAATTATTTATAGATGATTAAATAATACTATTACCTTGCATAATTTTCATTCATACCTTATATTTGTTTGTTACGCCCTCTACTAAAAACATTTTCGTAGCTCCAATATTGGTCTTTGGAATAAAATTTGACTAAGTCTCATCCATAAACTGATATTTTTCATAATTTAAAGCACATATTTCTCTAATCTATTATGGTTATAACCCCATTACACTAGAAGAATATTATTTATCTTAGAGACACTATGGGTTGAAAACCCACAAATCATCGTCACTGGTGATTGGTTCTAAAAAATAAAATAAGTATCATATTCCCATCAGCATGGAATGTCATGAGATACTGCAAGAAATGTGGTTTTTTTGGTCAAACCAAACCACGATTATGGAAGATGATATATTTTTTCCCTAAATGGTCTATGGAAGCTAACTGTATTGGATTACAATAACCACATATACTACCCCTTCTAGATTAATTTTCCTTACTTTTCAACTTGGGAGAGATAATTTTACCATAACTTATAATAAATATGAATCATTCATGAAAACGCATACTCATCTATTTAAAATATAATGTATCAATATAGAAATTTATCATAGGTAGGGACAATTAATATAAAATTCTAGGATTAGATGTTGGGATACAGGATAATTTAAAAATGAATAGATATTAATCAATACTTTGAAACATTCATAAGTGAAAATTAAAAATCATATCAAAACTATTTTCATATTCCATGACATTAATGTTTCATTATAGGAAGCCTAAAAATTTATTAGAATTCAATTGTTCCACAATATCTGGAAGGTACTTTCTAGTGAAAGTGATTTATAAAATATTTCAATTGGATGATCTATTATAGCTTATTTTGAAAAAAAAACTACAAATATTTCCCCCAGATTACTTTAATCATAAACATGACACACGTAACTTTAACTAGTAACTGGGTTATAATAATTTTGATTATTTTAATAAACTATCTAAAAAATCCTCAAATTTTGGATTATTATTACATAATCAAAATGGAAGTGTATTATTGTGAGGACATTCTTGACCTCTTCCTTATGTTCACTTTTCCCATCACCTAACCCTTTGGACTGTTCTAATATAAGACCTTAAACTTGATCCATATCATGAATTATATTCATTATCATTTTAATTAAAATTTGATAAAATTGGATATTTTCAGGATAAAAATACTAGAACGCACCTCTGTGTAGTTTTAAAGGTTTGTTAAATGGTGTATGATACTATGTTAATTCAAATTAAGAAATTATTTTTATTTAAATTGGTAAAGTCATTAATAAAACACTAAAATGTCCACTAGATATTATTAATCATAAATAATCATTTATAAATAAATAAAATTAATTGAAAAAAATTATATTATGGATGATAAGGTCTCAGGGGTTAAAAAATCTAATGCTGTCCCTGAACATAAAAATATATGGTTGGGATTAACTGCATGGTTTGGAAAAATTATCTTAAAAATTTTATTTCATATGTGTTTTGTAAACACTAAGGGATTCATCTATTAAAGGTCATATTGTTAATATATAGTCTACATCCCATAAAATTAAACATTATTTAACTCATGTTTCTTCTAATATTCTATTATTCAAACTCAAATTTTTAATAAATAAATACCAAATTCAAACCTAATCACAATAATATTCTCCTAAAATTTACATATTACATAAGTTCGATTATGTTGTGTGTTTTCTTGAACTCTATATAAAATAATTCACTTGTATCCCCAAGATAATATCTTCAGTAAACCATAATTTCTCTAATAGACAATATTAAAATATGGGCTCAAATAAACTTTTTCATGAACCAATATAGGATACCCCTGACTCGATACAAGTGATATCCCATGACATGGTCCAAATATTTTTTCAAATTATAATGAGTTGAAACTAGTTTCTTTGAATCAATGAGAAACCTTGGAAGATATTTCACCCTAAAGGAGAAAAAATGAGGGTTTATTCTAAAAACCCATTACAGCTTTGGAGTAGATTTTAATTCAAGGAAAATAAAAAATCATGTTGGTAAATATGAAGTAAACCAAATGTGGAATAATATAAAATAGAGCTGATAATGAAAATTGAAAATAAACAAAATATCATTATCATCTATATTATCAAAAAGTAGATAAAACTTGAAATATATATATATATATTGGTGTAAAATTTAAATAAATGTTGAAAAGATATGATTTTCTAATATGAAAAAACAAGAGGATGACTATAATATATATCTATAGAACAAAATCACCCAAAAATATTTTACCTATATATATGTATCATGAGTGATACCTCTCACCATTTCACCACCTCCAAACAAGAACTCAGATGATATACGTGTCAACCACTTCAAATTGTTTTACTTTAACATTCTTATATTAATCAAAATAATGTTAATATACACCTAATGGGTTTCTGTAATGTTTCTGAATAATTAACCTCATAGGATACCACCATTTTTTATATTGTAAAACATTTCTAGATAATATAATAATTGTATTTTGAGTATAAACATATGAAATAGACAATAAATTTTGAAGAACAAGTAATAATATTTAACACAATTAAACATGTATGTAAAATCCATATCTATAGGAATTTATTACCATATATCATGGGATATTCCCCATGGAAACTATTTTTATGGAAACGAAAAATCTTCATGTAAATTTATATATAATTAGTGAATGTAGAACTATATATAAGTCCATAACCATGGTGGCATCCAAAACAATATGAAAGAATCATACTCAAGTATGGAATCCATCAGTCATTGATTATTTAAATGAAATCTTGGCATAGGAGCATCAATACATTATATGATAACGATACTAGATTTCTTGTACAATAACATCAGATTACCATGAATTATAACCATTCATAAATGATTTTAAATTTCAAATATAACCATTACAAGGAAACCATGTGAATCATTTTTTCAAACACATGATAAGTATCATCAACTCTATATGTAAAACATTCCTTTTTGATCATGTTAATTACTCATAATCTATAGAATGATTAGAGAAAATTATATCCTATATAAATTAACTATAAATTCATACATATTATATTTATAAATAATTATAAACCTCGTTTATAAAAATCATTCATATATGATTTTTCAATCAAAAGAAACACTTGGAAAAAACTACATTAAATCAAGGAAACTATTTATATGTGGTTCAAGACCATTAGAATTTGTGAGGGAGAGAACTTATGATGAAATAGAAACCCATAACATAAATAAAATCTACCATGATTATTTTTTAACATGAAATCTAGGATACTATAGGTTTTGGTAAAAAAGGAAGCCACGATGAAGAAAGGAAAAGAAGACCGGAGCATAATGAAACTCACTTACATGATATACCTAGATTAAACGTATTGAATTATAAACTATAAATCATGTTAGAATTGAGGGAAAATTTTCATTGATGCCCTATGATTATATTTATAATAGTGGTATATTTAAGGAATAATTGTTGAAATTTACTAAGGAAAAATTATTAATTTTAAATATTTAGTTTTTTTGGACATTGTATACAGTTTCATTAACTGGTTTTTTCAAATTCAAACTAACTGAATGAATGAAACTACAACACATTTCTAATACTAAATTTATTCTATAGTAACATGGGATTAATAAACATGGTTTCTAGTGCTTTAAATGTAATCTTGTACCTCCAATAGTTTGTCTGGTTTACCCACACTATTTTTATGATCCTTCATACAATTATATTTTATAGTTCTACACATTTTTTCCCCACACATCCATGAGACACATTGAATATGATGATGCAAAATAGTTAATATAAACTATATACTAACCATAATGATCAAACTAATAACTGTTTTTAAAAACATTCAATGAAATTATCCCTAGAGTGAAGAAATAATAAAAATAATTAATAAATAGAAAATTGTATACCTAATAACTAAACCAGAAGTGCGGAAAACTATGCTAGTTGACCAAGTTTATCACATTTCAAACCCATCAAAGAGATCTTGTCAATTCATGATCTAGTAATACCTATGTGATGGATTTTATTCCCTAATAATGGACACGTAGGAGAATTTAATTGGATAGAAATGTTGTATTCACATCTTGATTCTATCAAAATTGAAAATGTTGAGTGGAAATCAACTGAACCAGGGTATATCATATCTCAATGAGAAAAAAATATAGTAAGAGGGGATGATCAGGATACTAAAATATAGTGTTCATGATTTTGTGTAGAATCATAACACTTCAGGTTAATATTTCTCAATAAAATGTTTATCAAAATTAAATTTAGATTCATCCCTATATAAATTTATATAGTCACCTTTGGCACTAGAATCTATAAAATTTCAAAGAGGGATAGTCTATGATTATTAGGCCAACCCCATTATAGGTAGTATAAGAGATTTTTTAGTTGATGTTAAATTTTTTACATAATTATTATATTAAGATGTTTTCATAAGATTACTTGTGTTAAAGGACCTTGGAGTTCTCTATCCATGAAAATATATTCTTATTGATAGAATTGTAATTATATAATTACTAAATGAGGAATCATAGAAAGATTACAAAATGATTTTTGGGGTCACATGAGATTTTAAAATAGACTGACATCATTGATTATTTGTTATATCCTCCTATAATACCTTTTTTAATCCATGACCTTTTTTAGTACTACAGAAATACTTAGAAAAATGTTTTCCATTATTTATAATGAGACACTAAAATCAAAGAAATGAATTTATTAGGACTATTAACGTTATTTATAAATAATAATAATATTGAGTAAAATATAAAATTTTAATATAATATATCATATATAGAACTATTATAGTAAAAAATAAAAATAATACATGTTTTAGTGAAAACATTTTGAGAATGATAATTTTATAAACTATATTTATTAGTTAAAGGTATAATTTTTTAAGAAATTCATTATGATTATTAAAAAATATTACATTTTATAAATATGATTTATGGACATTAAGGCCATTTTTAATGATAAATTTCAATAATATATTATTTATAATGCTTTCATTTAACACCCTAAGATTTCATAATATATTTATTCAAAAACAATTAAGTGCTCGGTAGCTTTCATTACATGCCACCCCAATGTCTATAAGAACTATGAAATTATAAACTGTTACAACGATTCCATTAAATTATTAGAAATGAAGTGTAATAAAATAATTATACAAAAATTATATAAGTTTAAATAATCCAAATGAGTTGATTATTTTATAATAAATAATTACTCAATTTACATTAGAATCGTGTTATGATTCAAAAATATATTTTATAAAAACATAGTTTTCATTAAATTTTACAAGGATATAAATTTTTATTAACATATAAAATTTTTGAATTATTTTTTTATGAATGTTAAATTATTTTTAAAATTATAATTTCAAAATTATATTATGTTATATTTTTTTGCATTTTCCCAAAAAAATATTTTCAAATGAATAGTGTGAAATTCTATTTTCTAAAAAATTATCATTTAAATTAAACTAAATATACAATCATGTGTCAAATTAGATGTTAATGTAAAATAAGATTCCTTTATTTTTTTTAGTAATCTAATTAATTACATATAAATCGTCATTATACTTCATCAGGGTATAAGATATTTTTTTGGTTAAAACACATTATTCTAAAAACAATTTGTATGCACCCAAAGTCCCTTTAACTTAATAAATTAATTTTCTAATTACGTATTAATGTTTTTAATGGAATTTTTAGACTATATATTCAATATTACATACAATCATTCATCTTATAGTTTTTCATGGAATTGAAATGAATGAAATTATATTTCATTCTAGAAAATTCATTTTTTGAAAATGTGTTTCCATTTGGGTTTTTGGGAATAATTAATAACAAATTATGAAAATTATTGACATTCAGTCTAGTAAAATGCATTCCATATGTTAAATCACCATAATTAAAATTATGAAATTTGTCCAACATAATTTTTTTTCATAGTTAATATTAAAAATGAAAAAACAATAACATTATTAAAGTTGAAATGAGTTTTCTGGGTTCTAATACAATATATTAGGGAAGTATATCCACACAAACCTATAAATATTTTATAGATTGAAGATATATAATCCTTATATAATCCAAACAGACAATACCTAGGAATTGTTTTCTACATTTCTCATGTAAGTGACATTAAATCATGAAAATTTTTATGAAATTCCATGTGTGATCCTCACCTTACTCATAATAGGGAACCCATCTTCCTTTATTGTTGACATCTGTTAATACTTCAAGAATAGAAATTCCTTGCTCAAAATCCTTCTTACAATATTTTTTGTTATCTAAGGGATTACGGGATTTTTATTAGACCAATACTACAAGGCATATAGAGTATTCCAAAGGAGGTATCTCAAAGAACATGTATAGATATTAACTGATATATTTTAATTTATTTCTTCACTTACATCATCTAAACATGTTATATCAATAAAAAATGATATCTATAGTATCATAAAAAAATAAAATTTTATTATGAAAATTATCCCAATTTTCCACCCCATTTCCATCAAATTAGAAATAAAAGTATCACTTGTGGATATATGTGGACTACCACCACCATATACCTATATTCTTTATTTCCCATCACTATATTTTTGGGGCAGTTATCTTGTAGATTATTGATGTTATTGAGATCTAACATGTCTGCATGCCATTCCAAGAGTATCTATAGCGAGTCATTAACCAATTGTTGAACTCCCTGGATATTTTTCATGATGTGTACTTTTGAGAGTGACCCTATAAGTTTAAATTTTTCAAAGATATCTAGGAAATATTGGTCTCTCTCTGTATCACATCCTATTTTATAGTACATGAGTATTTCTTAGTTCCGTTATTGAGTATGAAACATTTCATACCTCAGCATATGTTAGTTGATATTAGACTCAGGGATCCTGGCATATGAGGTGGAATTGAAAGGTTGTTTGAGGAAGGAATCCTAGTTTCTTAGTGATCTCATGGATGTTCCAATTAGGAAAATCAGTGGAGGAGTTTCTCAAATAATATCCATGGTTAAATATCATGATATCTCATGAATAAAATGACATCTGGCAGGAAGATAGTCGATGGACATCCTATGCACTGGTAGCGGCTTGAGGAGGGAGATCAATGTTGTGGAAGATTTGGTCGAGGATATAGGAGTGTAGTGGATGGTGGTCAATGTTTGAATTTTTTAGATTCGTTACCAACTCCAGATGGTCTTCTCCAATCATAGGGAGCTAGTGGTCCTGATAATAAATAGATGTAGAAATTCGAAGATTATGACCAAGAGACTCCAATGATGATATGAGGTATGGCCTATTTTTTCTCTACCTTTTTCGATTTTGATAGTCATGTGGATGAGCCACTATTTCCTTGTTTTATCCATTTTTTAATGTCTGAAGATTCTAGTGGATAATTTAGTTCAACCTTTTAAAATATAGATTCCTACATTGGATGATTCAGTGATCACACAATTCTACCAATAGTGTTACTAAACTCTTGGAGGGTATAACATCCTATGAGATCCTTTTTTAGCGAAGATAATACTATATGATTTCATTTTGGGTATAGACTATCTCCATATGGTTCTTTAATAGATTGAATGTTTCAGTTAGAGGAGATGAAGCTTCTATGTTGATGGGTGTGATTTTCATTAATGATTGAGAATTAATCTTTGGCAGATCAATATGGGCTCATGTATAGGATTAAATAGGCAATATATAATTATATGAATAGGATATCTCTTTGAGTATTTAACATTGTGAGGTTTTAGGTTCCTACATTTGTGGATATGTTTTTAGAAATTTTTTTGAGGATGATCTAGGCTTTCCTCATAATTGAGAGATCAACATCTACCAATAATTTAACTTTGTGAATTCCCTTATATATATAAGAATATTTTACATTCCCTACATGGATCTTCGATAGATAAAGGTGAAATTGGAGAATTTCATGATGAATGGTTTTATAAGAATTTTTAAATTTGTTTTGGTAAAGGGTATACAATATAATTAAAATAATGAAACACACAAATTAGGAGTATTACATGAAAAGGACATGATCGTTTGGCCTTTCTAAGACCCATAAGGACATCTACCACTGAGCTACATCCTTAGAGATTCAAAATATCATTAATAAACACAATGTTTTCCTTTGGTACCCCCAGTGATATTCCTAAAGAATATGGATGAGAGATTGATATTGTTCTTCAGTTATCATTTCATGAATGTGTTTAACATTAGGAACAAGTTTCCACTTCTGAGATTTAATGAACACTTTGACCATTATAAAGGGGAAAGATTGTTCTTGAAGATTGACCTCATGTAGGTTTATCAGAAGCTAGGAGTTTGAGTTGATGATATACCCAATATGAAATTTTGATTCCTCTATGGTCACTATGAGAACTCGGTGAAGCCCTTCGATTTGAAAAATACCAAAGCAATGTTCATTGGACTTAAGAATTGAATCATTCATTCATGATTGGGCCCATTCATGGTTGTCTTTATTAATGAAATTATCATGTACTCATTGTTATAGGGGGAAGAGATGAGACATTTGAGGATAGTTTCTGACATACAATGAGTATACTATATTTATAAGAAGCTCTCAAAGTTTTTGTTCTAGATTTGAAAGGTCCACTTCCTTATACATGTTGTCTCATAAGTGGGAGTAGTAGTTCACTCAACCAAAATTGATACAATGGTATAATGGAAGTCACCCAATATAATTATAGATGTGTTGAGATTAAATGGGATAGAAATGTATTATCATATTTTTTTCTTGATTTCTCTATGATAGTGCCAAATCATACTTACATGTTCTGAAAAGGAAATAATTTTTTATGTTGATAAGTGGTAATGGGATTTTAAAGATATTTAGAAGAGGCTGATGAGCCCCCTTGAGACTTTAAGAGGAAAGAGTTTAGAACTCGGTGTTATACAATGCCCCTAGATTAGGTATTATATGAATTACGATGCATATACAAATGGTGATTTCTTATGGATCCCAGTAGATAAACATCCATGGGCATAATAATGCAACCCATAAATTTTATACAACAACAATGTTGTTCATCCTAAGGTCATGAATACACTATATTATGGGAGTGTTATTCATTATCTATTATAATGATTTGAATGTCATGTTTATATTATCATAGATTGATATTAATTTATGTTTATAAATATTGATTGATTTCATGTCGGAATTTGAAATTGATATAGTTAATACTCTTGAAAATTAGAACGTTGTTGTACCTTGTCCCCGAAGAAAATCACTTCTGAAGTAGTTGAGTGAGTCATTAGAGTAGTAAACCTAATTACATTTTTTGTGGATGGGATAGTTCAATATTCCTCTATTTAATTGTTTTTACTATTTTTTTTCTTTGGTGTTTTATTGAGCATGTAATGGACTATGATCTTTATATATAAGTATTACATCGTTGAATGTTAATATTCAATATATTTCACAAACATATGCCTGATTACCTTAGATATTTAGTGTCTTTGGAGACTAGATACAGAATCTTCTTATCTTTTGAATGATCTTAAAAATCACCCATAATGAACTTCTCATTTATTACACCTCATAGATAAACCCTATTTAAAATAATTTTACATAACCTGGGGAAATGGAACATAAGGAAGTGTGACCTCTGATGATAAATATTAGAAGACATTTATTATATGAATTGATGATCATAAAAAGAGAGTAGGTCTATAATTAGGGTATCATATCCTTCCTATAATATCAACCTTTCAAACCCAATCATTAAAAAAATAAACATGATTCATAAAGAGTTATAAAACATCCTAAATCAATAATAAACCATAATCTCATGTCATCGATCTGTGGGAACATAATATACTTGGAAACTATATTATAAGTCAAGGTTAATTACCAAGTTCATCAAATCATAATCGAACAGGCCTCCACATATATTTCACTTAATGGTTCAGGAATATCAATATGATTCTCATAATAGATCAAGTACATCAACATGTTTCTTTTAGTGCACTATCCAAATAGACATGTTTCCACTTTTTATTTAACAAGATATAAAAATCTACCCAATGCATTGGAGGGACATATAAAACCCAAACTTGGTTATAATATTTCAACTCTCCTTAGTTATAACATTACCACTATATTTTTTATAACATATCCACAATACTTGGTTTTTACATATACAATTTCATATATTGAAAACCATATGTATATCTTCCATAACATCATGAAAAATTAATCATATAAGAGCCCATGAAAAGAAATGGGTTTCATAAACATGGCATCATTGCATAACCCCTGAAAAAGGAATGGGTTTCATAAATACTTCATCATTTCATCATATTAAAACACATATAAAATGAATTAGTTTCATAAAAATTTCATTATTTAATCATTTAATGACACTAGTAAAAGAATGGCTTTCTCTACCATCATTTTATTACAAATAAACGATCTATTGAAACAATAAAGATGATATCCTTGAATAAAAAACCATTAAATCATAATTGAAATAAAGTGTTGTTGTATTTGATGAATATTAATAAAATTAAAATATACTTAAAATACCATTAAAATATTCTTTAGGAAAATAGACCTTCCATTTTGAAATAAATTATTTATAATTAAAAAAATTGCAAAAAATTAAGGAAATTGTTTTAAAATAACAATGAAAAATCATATAGGAAGATTCAAAGAAATGAATGGTTATTATGGTGGAAAAACTCATTAATTATTTATAAGTTAAAATAAAAACACTATTTATAGTTATGTATAAAAATTTAAAAAGTTCCATGCCCAAACAATGAAAGGAAGATTATTTTTAAAACATCTGGTAATAAATCAAACATCGGTAAAAATGAAATTAAAAAAAAATTATAATAGTAAAAAATTACATAAAAATTATACAAAAACATGGATATGAAAGAAGAAGGTTTTTGAGACTGAAGAGAAAAATAAAGATGATTTAAAAAAATTAGCCTCTTAAGTAATTTAGGTGAGGAAGATTAGTGGAAACAATTTCTGTTCAATAAATAAACCATTGATACAAATTGACATGAGTTTATTGAGATATATATGGTAATATTACATTATCTAATACATAAACATATACAATCCAGATAAATAATAAGATTGTAACAAAAAACCCTTACCACATTGATACTGTTAGAATTATAATACCCATGATAGAAATTACTTTATTTTGATATGTATATCCCGTAATATAAAAAATATGAATAAAAAAAATACATTCATGGGTAGTATATACACCACAAAAAAGAAACATGTGGTTAATATAGCATGTGTCCCATAAAAATTAAAGTGTGAAAAAATCCCTTACAACTTTATAAAACATTGAATTGTAATCCCAAAGAAATAATAACATCAATTGTGACATTAAATATCATTAATAAAATGTTACTCATTATATTACTCTTCCAAAATGTAGTACATACCCTACAAAAAAAATAAGTGTTGAATTTGGTTTAAGTCTCCTAGAAATTAAATTGAGAAAAGAAATCCCTTAAGATATATCTAAATTACCTCATATAAATTGGAAACTAATGTATAATAAATATAAACTTGTTATAAATCTATTATTCAACCATATTAAAATATTTCATTCCATTTAGATTTATTTATAATATTTTTATACCCTTTTCTTGACACTTCATTATTAAAATTTATATTCTTGGTGATATTTGTTTAATTTTTTATTTATATTTTGGATTTTAATTTTTCATACAAATATATTGACATGGATCATGAATATAAATACTCTTAATCCTGATAAAATTATAATCAAATAGTTATTAAATAATTTAATTGAGTCATTTGTAAATTTATATATAGAATAATGAATTACATTATCTATGGAAGAGGTAATGCATACCTACGCATGATCTTTGTTTTAATTATATGATGTATGGAAGGAAATAATGCTAATTATTCATTAAAATTATCATAATAAATATTATATTACATAAAAAATATATATTCCTCATATACATCCTTATTACCACCCATGTAATATATATATACACCAAATGAATCACATCACTTTGTGGAGGTGGTAGTCCACTAGTACATAAGAATGACTTTATTATTTTTGATATTATAATAAAAAATAATGACTAATTCAACAATATTATATTGATACTTTAGAAACATTAATATAACCATCCATGAAATATAGTTTTGAAAATTGAATTGAATAGCTACGTGGAGACGGTACTCCATGCAAACGCATGAGTGATACTTTAGAATCCTAATTTATAAAATGATATTGTATAATGTTGGTTTCATAATCATAATTACATTTACACATATTTAGGATAATTAATTTATTATATATTTGACAATCACCCTATGTTTATAATATATTAAATAATAAATAAAAATAAAGTGGCCAGTTAAGGCGATTACCTCATCTTTAAAATACCTGCTTTGGATCCCCAAATAAGGATCACATGGTTTCTCTATTAGGAATAACAGAAAATATAAAATTTGAATACTATATTTTATAAAATTATTTGTATGATTCTGGTTGATATTTAAATCTTAATGTGCCATGAATAATTGAATGAATGGGTTTTCTTTTATAAGGGACATGAAAGACACCCTTAAAATTTATTAAAGGATTAATATAAAAAATTCACTCTTAAGAAAATTGTTCAAATTTCCCAATAAAGGAATAGGGGATAAAATATTTGACCCAATATTATCCACTTATTATTATTTTTTTTAAACTGTTTAATAAAAATATTCTTTTTGATAAAATGTTATTAAAATCAATTTCAAAACATGTAATTACTTTTAATTAATAAAATTAAGAGAATAAATAAAATTATAATATAACCATTTAATACATCCATAACATGTTATATTAATCTATAAATTTTTGTAGTTAAATTAATTATCTAAAATTATATTATTTTTATTATTTTTATTATCATTATTTTTTTCCATTAATTTAATAATTACATTTTCATCATTATGTTATAGTTTAAGGTATTTATTTTTTAACTAAAATTTAAAAATAAATTATAATAATTAATATAAATAATTTATATTTTAATTTATATATTTATTTAAATATATCCAATGTTTATCCGTTTTCTAAAAATATTATAATTAATTAAGACCAGAGTATGCCAATGATTTCTTTTCATAGTAAAATTTATTAAATAGGACATCATCACATAAAAATTGACCAAAAAAGAAATATAACAGAATATTTTATGCATAATAATTTTATATAATCTTTTAATAAAATTAATTAATGTTTTAGGAACATTTTAAAGTCATTATAAAACTATTTTTAACTCCTAATAACATGATTTACCCATTTACCACGGTAACAAAATATTCTAAAGTTAATATTCATAATTACATAAAATGAAAGGTTAAAACTTTCCAAAGATGTATAAAATCATTAAAAAAAATTAAACCATTTTTCGAAATTAAAAAAGAAAACAAATTTAGAATTTCAATTAAAATCAACCTGAAAAAACGCAACCAAAAACAGTTTTTTTCGAAAATACACTTTTAAATATAAAATGTTTTAATAATCAATTCATTTATAAAACACATTTAAAACCCAAAAAAGGATTATTTTATAATTAAATTATTTTATTTAATTTTAAAACTCATCAAAAATATAATATTAAATCATAATTACTTTAAAAGAAAATAAAGTTTTAAATATAAATTATTATTTTTCACTATTTTTTGAAAAATAATTTTTTTAGAAAAATATAAAATTATCACTATAATATAATTTTGAAATTAATATTGAAAACATAAAATTTGTTTTATCAAATTTATTATTAAAAATATCCATAAATTATAAATAATTTTTTAACAAATATGCAATAAAATCATTTTTGTTGGAAATATATTTTTGAATCGTAGAATGACATTTATAAAATTATTAATATATTATTTTTAAAGAATAATTTTTGTGAATGTATTATGTCCTTTATAGAAATATTTAATAATTAATATATTCCTATTCATCCCCACTAACCAAAAGGAAATTGGAAAACTATCACTTTATTGCATAATATTTCAATAGTATTTCGTGGTTTTTTTAAACTAGATATTTCATGTAACTCAAGACATCGAAGAAATAAAATTATTTTAATAATTTTTTTTATAAAATCTTTGGGCGTTAAAGAGGAACATCTAGGTTATATTCATTATAAGGATTTCTATGGCTAGATTTATAATAGACACGCTCTAGATTGATTTTCAGAAGGTGGGGACTATGTCATCATATTCCCATAAAGAGTGATGGTTAAATACATGATATTAGAGGAAGTGATCTTGTGGTTTTATAAATCCCAATTATTTGTATATCAAGGAGTGGAAATGATGTACTACTTCATGTAGTGTCTGTTTTGGTGGCGACAGTTAAATAGGTGTATTTCTGGATTTATCTCTTAACGCCTTACAAGCCCATAGGTGATGGTTGATCACCATGTTTTGATGGGTTTTCCACTTCCCATTGAGGTACATGAGTTGAAATGGGATCGAATCTATATTTATTTTTTATGTGAATTCCATGATCCTATAGATATCATGATGATAATTAGGTTATTCTAGATTGACTCACCAATTCATCACACTTCCTATCGATTTGAGAGTAGGTTTTAGTGGAGAGTTTAGAATGATTATATATATAATAGATATTCTAACTTCATGGAATTCCCTTGAAGATCATTTTAGACCATGATTCTCACATAAAATATCAATTATGTAAATGATTATATGAGTCCTTTGGGACTTAGTTTACCTTTTGCATAACACTCTACCCCGAGATAGATGATAAGACATAATGGATTATTATTCATTTGGAACATATGCTTCTTGCATGCATGTTTTATTTTTTCATAGCTTGGTTTATCATCTACCCATAGTGGAATTTTTGTACAAATATAGTTACCATTCCAAAATAATTATTGGACCATTTGAGCCCTTATATGGGATACCATGAAGGATTCCATTGGGCTGGATGAAGAGAGGGGAGGCATAGTACAACATCCCTTCTTTTTATTACCTAAATTGACCTAGAATTTCACATATAGAGGAACTTTTAAGGATTACTGTCTTTGAAATAAAGTAAATAATAAATGAAAAAAATAAAACATTCCTATATTCCACATGAACGTATTATTAATGGTTCAACCCAAGTACATTTATTAATGCACTATAAGGTATAACCCTTAAAATGTCTTTATTTCCATGTGATCCACACATATCATCATCAAACATTTCATAAATAACGTATGGATATTAAAATATAGGGGTTTCATGTCAAAATCATGGAGTTTTTAAACATACTTAAAAAAAGATCTTTTTTTCATTTTGAACCCCCATAAATGGAAGGTGGGTTTTAGGTATGTTTATCCCAGAATTCAAATAGATATTTTTTGTTGGGTCGGAGAAAAACGGGAAGGATGGCAAGAGGGGGGTGAATTGCCTTTTAAAAAAATATTAACAAATTAAAATCAAAGCGAAATCAAAGTGAAATCAAAGTATGTGCAGCGGAAAATAAAAGAGGCAATCACACAAGAAATTGATAACGGAGTTCGGCCAAAAACCCGGCCTACGTCTCCGCTCCCAACTCAACCGTTGAGAGATTCCTACCGCTTGCTTTTCAATGGTTTTAGCAAGAAACCCACTAGGCTTTGAGGTAGCACTAGGACCTTTTACAGCTTGCTTTTATTGGTTGAGCAAGAACCCACTTACTTTTAATGGTTGAGTAAGAACCCACTAGCCTTCTTACAGGTGAAGGCTAGCTCACCTATGACACAAGCCTTTTAAAAGGAAAGGCTTGAAGAAACCTCTTCACACCTTAGTGGTGATGTGAAACCCAAGAGAAAGAGGGATGAGAAAAGATGTTGGGGTTTGTAGTCACAGACCCAAATTTAAAGCTCAAAAAGATAAAACAATAAAAACCGTAATTGGAGGAAGACTTGGGCGCCAAAGTATGATGGAGTTGATGTAGCGTGCTCTCCCAAGCTTCTTGAGGTGCTCCATGGATTGGAAATTGGTTGGAGCACTTGAGGATCCTTGAAGGTGGAGCGCCGGAGGTTCGCCAAATGTTCAACAATATGTCCGAGCGCTTGGTATATGATCCGGTTAGGGTCCGGGGCTTCCTTGGCCTTTATTTATAGGCATGGAACCCTTGGGGAGTCTTCGGAGCCGTTGGAGAGGTCTTCGGAGCCGTTGGAGGCCAAAAGAGGGTTGACTGGTCAAAGCCAACGGCTAGTTTGACTGGGCTACCGGCTGGCCGGTACAGCTCCACCGGCTGGCCGGTGCCTTGGAAGTTTGAGAGTGCTTCTGCCCAGGAGCCACCGGCTGGCCGGTGAGAAGGCCACCGGCTGGCCGGTGGTGAGACAGTAGGTCTCACTATTGAACCAGGATGCCACCGGCTGGCCGGTGACAGAGCCACCGGCTGACCGGTGGAACCTGGCAGTGGGCAATGCCTCTGCCAGGTCCACCGGCTGGCCGGTGCTATCACACCGGTTGGCCGGTGGACTGCAATTCAGTCCATTTTCCAGCTTTCTTGGGCCAATCCTTTGGCAATATTTTTCCTATCATCCACAACACTTAAAAAAAAGGTTATACAAAAAATAAGGTGATTGTGATCATGAAAATCAAACAACGAGGCGAACGAGAGGTACAACAATCTCCCCCTATTTTGATGATCACAATCACCAAAACAATAAAAGTAAAATAAATAAAAGAAATACATGCTTAAAGGATAAAGAAAGTAAATGCTAAGCATGATCAAAAGGATTCTCCCCCAATCAATCAAGAATTTCTCCCCCTTTGTGATTATCAAAATAGCACTGGGCAAAAAACATGATTGAGGGAAAGGGTTTGAAAAACTAGAAATGAGAATTGAAAGATCAATTGAGATTTTTGAAATTGAAATGAAAATTTGAATAACAGTTTGAATTGAAAGTTTTGAATCAAAAAACCAATTGAAATTTGAAATTAAATTTTTTTTTTTGAAATTAAAAGATTGAATAACAGTTTGAATTGAAAGTTTGAAAACAAAAAAAAGAAACTTTCTCCCCCTAAATAAAACAAAAATTCATCGGGGAAACGAAACTATTTTTGGCCCGGAGAGACTCGCCAAAAGGGATTTTTCAATCCAAATTTGTTTCATGGCGGGTCTTCTCCTATAAAATTCGTCTGAAAAGTAAATAGATTTAGGCATACCATAACGGGCATTTTTGCAATCGCATTCATAAATTAGGTGCCCGGATTTTTTACAATAATTGCAAAATTTATAACTAGAGCTCCCCCTTACAAAAACAGTGGGTGCATGGGAGGAGGAAGCTATATTGGTGTAGCCAATTCCAATGGTGGTTCTAGATACTCGTTGAGAACCTAAGAGTTTGGACAAATTTTGTTCACCTTGGGTGAACTTGGCTAGGGATTCTCTAAGGTCCTTGATGGTTGATTCTAAAGAATCAACATTTGGGAAATTTTGGATTTTTAGGGAGAGTTCCTCCTTCTCTTTGAGAAGTTGGTCTTTTTCGGAGGAAAGGTTTTTGAAATTCTTTTTCAAAGAAACAAATTTAGAAGAAAGTTCATGAAAACCATTTTCTAATTGGTCTCTAGCATGTTGAAGTTCTTCATATGATAAATGATTAAAAGAATTTGAAGATGAGGACGAGGATGAGGAATCGGAAGAAGTTACCTCGTGTTTTTCCATTAGGCATTTTGTACCTTGGTCGCTTGAGGAGGAGGAGGATGATGAAGAGGAGGTGTCACTCCATGTCTCCTTGAGGACCTTTTTCTTTCCTTTTTCCTGTTGCGTGGCCCGTTTCTTGTTGAGTGGGCAATCGGGCTTGTAATGGCCCTTTTCGCCGCACCCGTAGCATTTTACCTTGGGCTCGGATCTTGCGGTGGGTTCTTGCTTTCGCGCCTTGCGAGATTTCTTCTTCTTGTGCTTCTTCATAAATTTGTGCATTTGGCGGGCGAGATTCTCCATTTTCGAGTCGCCGCTTGATGATGAAGAAGATGAAGATGATGATGAGGAGGAGGAGCTTACTTCTTTTTGTACCTTGAGGGCAATGTTCTTTGGTGTCTTGATTTGTGTGCCCTCCTTTTGAGCTTGTCTCCTCATCGTGATCTCGTAAGTCATGAGAGATCCGATGAGCTCCTCTACCGGCATATTTTTGACGTCCTTAGCTTCTTGGATCGTCGTCACCTTAGGTGCCCCTGAGCTCGGAAGGACCCATAAGATCTTCTTGACCATCGTCTCGGCTGAAACATCATCACCAAGAGATTTCCTTCCATTGCAAACGTCAGTGAAGCGTGTAAACATTTCAGAAATAGACTCATTTGGATGCATTGAAAAAGATTCAAAGTCTTGTCTATACATATCTAATCTAGTATCTTTGACTTTATTAGTGCCTTCATGGGTCACTTCTAAAAGCTTCCAAATTTCATGTGAAGTGGTGCAAGTGGATACATGATTAAATTCATTTCTATCTAACCCGCAATGAAGAGCATTCATGGCTTTGCCATCAAGCTCAAAATTCTTAATATCGGTGGGGGTCCATTTGGATTCGTCGGGGGAAGACAAAGAATAACCTTGCATGACAATTTTGTAAATAGGATATCCTATGCTTCGTAAAAAAGTGGTCATGCGGGTTTTCCAATAATTATAGTCGGTCCCATAAAAAAATGGAGCCCGACACAATGAGTAGCCCTCGGGGGCGAAAGAGGTAGATGCCATCACAATGGATCTTTGAATTTGAAACCGTTTAAGGTATTACTCAAATTATCCCTCTGATACCAATTGTTGGGTCGGAGAAAAACGAGAAGGATGGCAAGAGGGGGGTGAATTTCCTTTTAAAAAAAGATTAACAAATTAAAATCAAAGTGAAATCAAAGTGAAATCAAAGTATGTGCAGCGGAAAATAAAAGAGGAAATCACACAAGAAATTGATAACGGAGTTCGGCCAAAAACCCGGCCTACGTCTCCGCTCCCAACTCAACCGTTGAGAGATTCCTACCGCTTGCTTTTCAATGGTTTTAGAAAGAAACCCACTAGGCTTTGAGGTAGCACTAGGACCTATTACAGCTTGCTTTTATTGGTTGAGAAAGAACCCACTTACTTTTAATGGTTGAGTAAGAACCCACTAGCCTTCTTACAGGTGAAGGCTAGCTCACCTATGACACAAGCCTTTTAAAAGGAAAGGCTTGAAGAAACCTCTTCACACCTTAGTGGTGATGTGAAACCCAAGAGAAAGAGGGATGAGAAAAGATGTTGGGGTTTGTAGGCACAAACCCAAATTTAAAGCTCAAAAAGATAAAACAATAAAAACCGTAATTGGAGGAAGACTTGGGCGCCAAAGTATGATGGAGTTGATGTAGCGTGCTCTCCCAAGCTTCTTGAGGTGCTCCTTGGATTGGAAATTGGTTGGAGCACTTGAGGATCCTTGAAGGTGGAGCGCCGGAGGTTCGCCAAATGTTCAACAATATGTCCGAGCGCTTGGTATATTATCCGGTTAGGGTCCGGGGCTTCCTTGGCCTTTATTTATAGGCATGGAACCCTTGGGGAGTCTTCGGAGCCGTTGGAGAGGTCTTCGGAGCCGTTGGAGGCCAAAAGAGGGTTGACTGGTCAAAGCCAACGGCTAGTTTGATTGGGCTACCGGCTGGCCGGTACAGCTCCACCGGCTGGCCGGTGCCTTGGAAGTTTGAGAGTGCTTCTGCCCAGGAGCCACCGGCTGGCCGGTGAGAAGGCCACCGGCTGGCCGGTGGTGAGACAGTAGGTCTCACTATTGAACCAGGATGCCACCGGCTGGCCGGTGCTATCACACCGGTTGGCCGGTGGACTGCAATTCAGTCCATTTGCCAGCTTTCTTGGGCCAATCCTTTGGCAATATTTTGCCTATCATCCACAACACTTAAAAACAAGGTTAGACAAAAAATAAGGTGATTGTGATCATGAAAATCAAACAACGAGGGGAACGAGAGGTACAAAAATTTTGACATATATTTGAATAAACCTATAGAATATATAGGTTTGGGTTTTCACAATGAAACTAAAATAATTTCTGGACATAAAAGGGAAATTTTAAGACAAAAATTTGGCAGCATAACTAGTATGAAACATGGTTCTAAAAAACATTAAAAAGAGAGGGGAAATGAGTATTCCATTAATAAATTGCACTTAATATATTAAAGGGATAGAATATAATGTACTAGGGATCATTTATGGAAATTATTAATATATATCATATAAAAAGGAAACATGTATGGAAAGAGAAGTTGAGAGTTCCCTAATGAAATGTTGGTAGCCTAACGACATCACTTAAAAAATAATAAAAAGAGTTGATTGATATAAAAGGGTTATATGACAATTTTTATATAATATGGACAGTTTTTTTAATATATAATGACATATCCCAATAGATGTAAATCAAAATTAAGAAGGAATAACATTAAAGGAGTGCTTGAAAAAAAAGGGTGGTAGATTTTCATTCTTTGATGTGTGACGTCTAAAACATGAAGATCGAGACCTTAGGAGCTTAAGGGAATTTTGGGAGGAGTCATTAAGAGGTAATAATATCAGATCAACAAGGAATGTAAATTGGGAATGAAATTTACTGGAGGAATGGGTCGTAATTTATTGAAAAAGCAATGAGTTTTTTTATTAATTTCTGAGAACACCTCAGTAGTGGTATTTGCAAAACCATAGGCTTGCCCATGGTATTTTCCCCTAGTATTGGCCACATTGGACACCTCATTTAATATTTTAATGTAAATATTCTATCATAATTTTAAATTAAATATTACATCATTATGATGTCACTAAACACACCCAAAACACAAAACTGTACTATTACTATTAACCAAAAAACAAAATATTTTATAATAATATCATAATTTCACTATAACCTAATATAGAATTTATGAATTAAAAATGGAATTTAATTGATAATAATAATTATATAATGATTATAAATTTATCTTTTAACTATAAATATACTTAATTATTAAAAATTATAGCGGATGGAAAAAGTATCGTAAACTGCATAGTAAATTTTTTAAAAATTGAAAAAAACAATTATTTGTCATTTCTAAAAAAAGGACAGTTTTTATAACACTATTTCATTATAATAAACATTATTAACAAAAAATTAGTTTAATATAATAATTTATATCTATCTAAAAAGTAAAATTTTATCCAAAAAAAATTTAATTTACCAACTTCAATCTCAATTTTTATGCAAAACTTTTTAATAACAGAAATGATGAAATACTATTTTTAACAAAGGGATTAAATTTTATTTAACTAGGGACTTGACAAATAACCCCTTAATTCACCCTCATACTACCTAAGTGTATGTTGTACTATAGTGAAGAACTCCTTGGGAGGCTTTGATAACATCGCCAAATTTGTAATCACAACTAACTTGGACTTCTCCCGTAGACAATTTTATTCCATATTAACATATTGATGCTCGAATTGGGATTGGGGAATTAAGAAGACTATTGAAGATAACCCCTTCCCAATCTCTGACAAATGGGATTTTTATGGCCTAATTCTACCGGATGATGCCATCAACTCTTTATTCTTCAATAACTAACCATTTTCGGTTCTTTTCATAAATAATAACCATAATGTTAAGAGTATAGTTTCCAGTGTTCACAATGACCATTGTTCATTATTGACCAATGGTCATATAATGGTGGAAACATGATGGTCACATTAAAATATACTCACTTCATTATTAATGAGATATAATTTTGTTGTGTAAAAATATAACATGCATTTTCAGGAAAAAAATAACGTTCAACAAGTTCTGGTCATCCGATTCATCCCCCATAAGAAATTTTTTCCCAAAAATTTCAACTTTTTCCCATAGTCTAAAAGGTGTGGGTACTCATTCCTAATTATTTCCATAGGTTCCCACATCACTTATTTATATTTATGGTTCCTCTATAACACCTCATTGAGGTGGGTAGTCTTTATCGGTTGAACATTGTCCCTATGGTCCATGATCTATATCGGATGATCCTTATAAGAGAGGTCATGTTATAGTGGTACCACTTCCGGATTCAGTACATGTAAAGTGTCAGGTATGCACTTCCTTAAGAGAGATTCCTATAAAACATCAAAAAAATTTCCTATATTTTTAATAAGTGCAAGCCAATATGACACTACTCCTACAAAATCACGGATTTCATAGGGGCCAATGTATATGGGGTTGATCTTTCATTCCTTCCCAAACCACATGACTTGATTCAATAAATAAATTATATGGAAGAATTTATCACAAACAAGAAAAATCAAACTCCCTTCAATGGTTGTCAGCATAGCTTTTTTCCAACCCAGAAAATCCTTTATGTGTTGTTGGATGACATGAACATTTGTTGTTATCTCTTGAACAAGATCAGTACCATGAGTAATTATCTCACCATCTTCATTCCATCTATTAAGAGTTCTAAATCACTTTCTATACTGATCCTCATAAGGTTCTATTTTAATACACAAAATGAATCTATTTTTTATGAGAACCCAACTAATGGGGGATGTTGATACCATCCACCTTTAAATTTCATAGAGAATTATCTCATCATTTCCACAATTTTCTGGATAGTCCTTTCATATTGGCCATCAGTTTGAGGGCTGAAAGGTCATTATAAAATTTCATTCGATAATCAGGGCATGATGAATAATTATCCATATTTTTAATGTGAACCATTTATCAAGATCAGATATGATATAAACAAGACTTCCATGCAAACTTACCACATCCTTCACGTATTTATTTATGAGTTTTTCAAGAAAGAATCATTCCTAAATAGAGATAAAATGGGCAGTCTATGTGATAGAATCTAATATAACCCATATCTAATTGTTTCCATTTGATGTTTTTTGGAGACCAGTGAAACATTTTATAGTGATATTGTCCCACATCCTAGAAGGTATGGGTAGTGGTTTCAATACCCATTTAAGAATTTGTCTAACTGCCTTTATTTGTGGAGACACCCAGAGCCTTGTTGTGTAGACAAGAATATCCCTTTTATTATTATCCCACCAATAATGATGAAAAAGGTCCATATAAATTTTCATGATTCTAGAATGTATAGATAAAGGAGATATATAAGATTCATCAAACATTTATGTTATTTTTGGAATATATGGAACACATATCCTTGTATGAAATTTCAATACTCCTTCGTGTTCAATATTAAACTCTCGAAGCCTCCCATTCTTAATAGTCTCAATCTTCTTCTATATAAAAGAATAAACTCTTTGTTATTTCTTGATCTTCTCTAGTAATGATGGATGAGAACTCATTTGGGATAGGGGTGATGATTTCCCTTACCTTATGATTCCCATGCCTATTTTACTTTGTATTTGATCAAAAGATATATTTGAATCCTCTTCATCACCCTAACAATAGGTTCTTTCCCACATAATTCATTAGCGACTTTTTCCCTTTAAGGATGATAATTAATTGAGAAATCATAGTATTTAAGAAGTTCCAACCATCTTTTATGTCTCTTGTTTAATTCTATTAGTGTGAAAATATACTTCAAACATTCATGGTCTTTGAATACATCACATTTCTCCCCATAAATATTGTGTATCCATATATTTAGGGAAAAAACAACCTAAACTAGCATTAGTTCATGCGTAGTATAGTTTTGACCATGAGGCTTCAACTTTCAAGATGCATAAGAAATAACCTTATACTTGTTCATGAAGATTCACCCAAGACCTTTAATAGATACTTCAATGAAAATAAAAAAATCCTTCATTGATATAGGGTAGAGTTAACATGGGTGTAGTAACAAATCTCTTCATGAGATATTGGAAACATTCTTCACACTCCATTTTCTAATAGAACATGACCCATTTCAAGTTAACATGGTTAGTGAATTATAAAGTAATGAAAATATTTTCACAAATCTCTTATAATATCCGATTAATCCAAGGAACCTACGAATCTAAGTTACTATTGTAGGATGAGGCAACTCCTCTACAACCATTTCCTTTTTAGGGTCTACTATGATTTTATCATTGGATATGATGTACCCCAAGAAAGAAATTTATTATAACCAATATTCACATTTTCTTAATATTCAAAAAATCCTCACCTTTTACAGAGTTTGAAAAATTACCCTCAGATGATCCTCATACTCCTCATGGATTATTTAATATATCAAAATATAATCGATAAAAAATACCACAAATTAATCAATGTAGTCATTAAAGACTCTATTCATAAAATCCATAAAAATGGATAGATAATTAGTCAAACCAAAATTCATTTCAAAAAAAATCGAGATTACCTTATCATGATTAGAATAAGTTATTTGGAATGTCTTATTTATTCACCTTCAAGTGATGATAACCAAATCTAAGTTCAATCTTGGAAAAGAACTAATCCCTACAAAGATGGTCATAGAAATGATCAATTCATGGATTAGGGGACTTGTTCGTCATTATTTTCTCATTGAGTTATCTATAATAAATGCATAACTTCATTGATCCATACTTCTTCTTCACAAAAAGAATATGTGATACCCAAGGAGACACACTTGGATAGATAAGCCCCTTCTTCAAATGATCTTGGAGTTGATTCTTTAAATCCTCCAACTCCACTTATTCCATTATATATGTGGTTTTTTATATCATCTTAGAACTATGCATGATCTCAATGGATAACTCTACAACACTACCTAGAGGATTTACTGGTAAGACAATAGGAAATAATTCACTGTATTACTAAATGATGTGGACATTTTATATTTGTATTCATTCATTTATATCTTCATCTTCATCAATATAAACCTTGAATAAGGATATGGGTGGTTCTTATAGACAATGCTCAGGTTGATATATGTCTTCATTAAATATAGATATAGGTTCTCTATTCCAGACTACTGAGATATCCTTGATTCTTCATTTTATATTACCATTATACATTAACATCCAGTATGTCCCTAGTATAATTTTGAATTCTAGTATGGTAATGACTACTATATTTTTGAATAGATTTTGCTCACTAAAGTAAATACAAGAGTTTCTACACAATGATGATTCTTGGATAATCCCACCAGTGGTCTTGATTGATAATTCTACTTTAATCAATTTTGGGTTTGATGCCAAACTCTTTTCCAATATAGTTTTTGTAATGGAATGCATGAAACTAGGATCAAATAAAGTACTTGATATCATTTAAATAACAACACTAGTACCTCACACCACATTATTTGGAATATCAAATTTATCAATCATGATAGAAAACCCACAACCTTGTTCCAATAGCCTATTCTATGTTTAATGGTGATTTCCCTACACTGTCCTCAGATTTGGAATGTGAACGGAAATGTCCCATAATTATCCACACTTACAGCATTTGGCTTTGGTAGGGCATGAACCATCTTCCTTTTATTTCTAGTTTTGATAAGTTGAGGCTTCACCACACTATGAATGTTCTGTTAAATATTGAAATCTCTTCCATAATTATAACATTTACCAGTCCTGAGAAAGCAGTTCCTTGAATGCTTCTTCCCACCATTATTACACATGGAATGTTGAAATTTGATTCCACTTCTTCCCTGCTCAAAGCTCATCCCCAAGATTGGATATGTTGATCTTTTCATTTTTATTTAATTTGTGAGACCATTGCGTCTCACCAAACACTAGTTCAACCATCATAGCACTCCGTATGATTTTCTCATAGCATTTATATTCTTGGTTATCTACATTCTTCCATAGATGAGGTCTTAGTCCACCAAAGAATCTATCAACCTTAACATTAGGATCCATGGTAAAATTAGTTGAGTAGTGGGAATGTCTTGTGAATTTTATCTCATAGGTTCTAATATATTCAATCTCCATATACATTAACTCAATGAATTCCTTTTCTATTTTCTTTATCATTGAATGTTGAAAATACTTATAGAAGAAGATTCCCCTAAAATCTCTGACTCCATAGGATCAATCTCCCATCCTTGCCTCATGTTTATAATCAGTCACCACCATCGGTCAGATTCTAATTCTATGTGATAAATAGAGAAGATTACTTTCCTTTTTTCTAAATAATGATGTACATAAATGATATTTTCTATGGAGATTTTCAACTATTCCATAATCAATGGGTTGGTATATCCATTAATCTTTAGTGGTATTTGATGCATAAAGGGCCCAATGTAATGTTGTTCACATAATGGTGAAATGAGTCTCTTATCATGATATAAGTTATACCCATAACTTCATTTAGTTGCTTCATAATTCTTATGAAGGTTTACATTATGACTTCTATAAGAAGTCTGTTAGTGCATGATCTGTTGGGCTCACCATTCACACAGTTACTCTTTTTTCCAGCCATTTTATGGAATAATAAAACCATTATGATAAATGTGTTTAATTTAGTAATCCAATAATTTTAATGTATTTTCATGTCATCAAATATCATTTTTAAATATCATATTCATTAAAAGAATTAGATTTAATACAATTCCATTATAAGGGTTCATAAAAATCTTCAAATTAACTAGAAATATCCTCCTGGAGTGTCAAGACATGAGTTCAGAAAAGCCTTTTGTCCGGAACCAGTTCCCATTCGATTCTAGCTCCAATCGGTGTTTTTTGGGTTTTACCCCTAGATTCATATGTGCATGAGCCACATCCACTTATTCATATCCAAAAAGGGATATCCTTTTTTTCAAACAACTTCCTTAAAACTTTACCAAAATTCCAGGATATTTTCCTAATTTTTAAACATTTTTCTATGGGTTTTCTTGATGTTTTAAAATCCTAATTTCCACTAGTTACTAAAAATCCTTTTATACCCACTATGGAATCCCAAATCTTTATCACATAACAATATATATAATTTTACAAATAGATGATCATTTAAGTCTTATTGTCTTGGAAAAAAGATACTTAATACCTGAAAACATAAAACATTCTTGTAATCCACATGAAATGATTCTCTAAGTATCATTGTAAGTACATTTTTTACATATCCTAACCTAGTAATATACATAAAATGAATGGGTATTTTCCATAGGGTAACATTTTACTTAAGATCTTGTGG
This sequence comes from Viscum album, assembly GCA_963277665.1. NCBI lineage: Eukaryota > Viridiplantae > Streptophyta > Magnoliopsida > Santalales > Viscaceae > Viscum > Viscum album. The sequence goes on from OY728140.1 coordinate 1,768,006,270, forward strand.
AATATCAATAAGAACACGAGGAATATCATAAGGGAATGATAAAGAGGAATATCATAAAAAAATAACCTGAATTATTACATGTAAAGGTGGATACAACATTTAACTCAAATATTCAAAATCATATCACCAAATTACATCCCAAAGGTGTCATAAAATTTATATCAGTTAGTCACCAAGGAATAACAAATCATGTCACTAAAGAGATTAAATTCTTAACCCAATGCATTAGAGAACTATCTGGGATCACCCCTGATATAACTATACCTTTATGTGATCCATATATATCATTAATAAAATTTCATAAATAAACATATAGAATAAAAGAAATGGGTTACATATCCAAATAATTTCATTTTAAATAGTTCTAAAAAACAAGATCCTTTTGCCATTTTTAACCCATGGAAAAGGGAGACGATTATCATGTATGTTATTCCTATAATTAAAATGGTTTATTTTTGACATATATGTGAATAACCATCTATAATATACCAGTTAGGGTATTCATAAATAAAATAATATAATTTCATGATAAATAGAGAGAAATTTTGAGATGATCATTTCTCATCATAACAGGCATGAAATGGGGTTCTAGAAAACATTAAAAAGGGATAGGAAATGGGCCCAACATTAATAAATGAACCATAAAAAGTAAAGGAATATAATAAAATTAACATTATAACATGGTATGTAAAACTGATTTACATACCACATAAAAAGGAAACATGAAACAAAAGAGATGTTGAGATTTCTCTTACGAAATTTATAGAGCCTAATGGAATCATTTAAAAATTCATATTATGAGTTGATTGAGAGAAAAAGTGGTTTATAATAATTTTTAAAAAATATGGAAGGTAAGGTGGATATGTAATGACATATTTTACCTAATAAAATATAAATTAATAAGGCATAAAATTGAATAAGTGCTTGAAAAGAAAAGTGTGATAGATTCCCTTACCTTGAAGAGTGACTTCTAAAACATTAAAATTGGGACCTTGGGGTATTAAGGGAACCTTAGGATAACCCCATGAGAGGTAATAATATAAGATATTAGAGGATATTTAATTGGTAATGAAATGTACTATAAGAATTTGTTAGTATTTATATCAAAAGCGACGAAGTTTTATATCAATTTCTGAGGACACCTCAGTATTGGTATTTACTAAACCATGGTCTTTCCCTTTATATTTTCCCATGGTATTGGCCAATGTTTAGACCGTATATCATATTATAAATAAAAATAGTCTACCATTATTTTAAATTACATGTAACATCATTATGATGTTATTAAACACACCAAAAACTCAAAAATGTATGATTATTATTCAGCGAAAAACAAAATATTTTTAAAAAATCTCCAAAATTCCCCATAACCTAATATCGACCTAATGAATTAAAAATTTAGATCTATTTTATCATAAAAATAATTAATTATCCAAAAATATTAGGGGACATAAAATTTATAGTAAATAGCATAGTAAAACTTTCCTCACTTGAATTTGTTTTATCATTTTTATTTAAAAGGGAGTGTTTTTTAACATTATTTAATTATAATAAATATTATTAATAAAAACTTTGTTTAATATAATAATATTTATCACTATAAAAATTATAATTGTTACCCAAAAATTCAATTTATCAAATTCCATCTCTATTTTTAAGAAAATTTATTCTTATAATGAAAATAATGAAATATAAATTTTATTTAAACCAAGGTATTAAATTATAATTAACCAAGGAACTAACAAAAACCTCTTAAAACACAAACATATGAACTAAAGATAAGGTGTGCGATGGTGATGGACTATTAAGGAAACTCAGTTATCATCGCCTCAGTGGTAATCTCAACTAACTTGTACTTCTGCAGTAGGTGATTTCATTGAATCTTAACATATTAAAGCTCGGCTTGGGATTAGTGAAGATCGAATCCCAATGATGTTATATACTTACCAATCTCTGGAAAATGGATTTCTAATGGACGAATTCTACTAGATTGGGACATCAAATCATCTATCAACATTAAATAACCATGATCAATTATATTTATGAAAAATAATCATAACGTTAGGTGTACAGTTTACAACAGTCATATTGACCAATGACCATATAATAGTCAAAAACAGATGGTAACATTAAAATATACTCACATAATTATAAATTTGATATATATATTTTTAATAATATAACACTCAATTTTTGGTTGAAAATATCATTTAAATAGTTTGGTTCATTATGCATATCTTGTAGGCCTAAATATAGTTTAAGAATCAACTAAGAAGGTGAAAATTATATAGTAATTGATATGGAATACTGATATATATCATGATTTTTTTTAATAATGAAATATTCCTTTTACATGTGATTATGGAGTCCATGTGTTCATGAAGGTCTCACCTTAGTAAAGATTGTGAATATTTTTCTATGATAGGAAACAATCTCTGAGAATTATTTGATATTTCCTAATATTGTGCATGGTCGAATAGGTGTATTACTACATATCCATATTAAAATAGTTATCATGTGATTTTAATTTATTCTAACGTTCATAACTGTTTAGATATTTTCATGACCCATTTCACACTATCAACCGAGGCGAGCTACACATTGAGGGTGGATTAACTTTATTGGGGTACGTGATGACCATAATATATTGACAGGTGAAGATACATTAATGGAAATTTATCAAACTAATTAGTGTTTTTGGACGAATAGTAATCTTTAGGAAAGGATATATGGAGATGATAACCATATGTGAACTCAATACCCCTATCTTTTTTAGTAGTATTTTTCTTTCTCAGATGAAATTCCTATATGTAGGTATAATGTAACGACTCTTTATTTATTTAACACATTGGAATACATTAAATAATATTATCAGAGTAAATTGTGGATTCCTCATGAGTTTCTGGGTCTTCTAGAGCCACAGTATTGATAAATTGAAAATATTAAATTTATTATATTACGCATCCATAGTTTTTTAGAAACAATAAAATGTATCATGAATAGTGTCTCATATGAGAAAAATGATTCTTATATTAAATTTGGAATTTTCTTTACCCTAGGAATGATATAACATTGGTTAATACTGAATGATTATTTTAAGTTCAATCATTGAATAATTAATAGAAAAATAACTAAATTAAATTATTTATTTTCTATTAAAGTTTTGTAACCTAATTCTTCTATTTTTTGTATGGATGTGGAAAACCCCTAGGGTTACCTAACACCACTATATATTGAAGGAGGGTACCAATATTGATATTGAAGGTTAAATATGATACAATAATAGATAAATTATCTATAATCCAAAGATATTTTCATCATCAATGGAGTTATTAGACCTCTCCAATGAAAATGAAACATAATCATTATTCATCGATAATAAATTTGATATCTAGGTAAATTTTTATGTTTATTATTATTTATTCCCCATTCTGATATATTCATGAAAATTCTAGATTAATGTTTTAAGAAATTTATTTATATATTATTTTTTGTGTTATGTTGTCTTAGTATTAAATACAGGAATTTGAAATTATTGATTCTTGTTTTTCTTCTTTTTTGAAAAAATATCTATAATGAAAAAGTTCAAACTGAAAAATATAATTTTTTTAAATTGTGTAGTTCAAGTGTTCCAATCCTCATTCATTGAATAATTGTGATTGGAGCTTCAATATAAAGTTGTATAAATAATATCCAAGAATTTATCATTGTAAAATCTATCTTTGGTGAAAGGTATCATTGTTGCGGGATTATGTTTGGGATTGAATGATTGATTGAAGCTTGATGATGAATGTGCAAGATTAGTTTTGCTTGTAAGGATTTATTTTCGTGGAATTTCACATTTCAGTGACCCAGTGCGATGTTATGTGATTACTGAGAAAATAGGTGGATAAAATCAAGCCATCGGTGATGGCTTATGCTCTTAAAACCTTAAATTGAGACATTCTTGTAATGATTAATGGTTTATTAGAGTAGGGGTGACACTAGTGGTTATTCATAATAACTAGGAGTTTCTATAAATTTATTATATAGAAATTTTGTACTATGAAATACCACGTATTATGTGGACCACCGTCTATGGTGACTGGGATTTACATCTGAACATAAATATCCCACAACCATGTGACATTTCCACACAACATGTGGCCTTTAACCCAATGAAATGGTGTTTAACCACAAATTTATAGGAGTATCCAATGTATGTTGTAATGGGATGGAGTATAGGGGAATGTAATTGTCTGAAAAAAGCTTAGGAAGATGTGATATGTGTCCCTTATACACACCATGTATCCATTCCATGGAATTTTGGATCCCTAAATCCACACATTACATTTTTTGTATAAGTATGGGTCTTCTCCCTTGGTCCCTCCCAAAGAGGATACTATGTGGTATCACATCCTGATCAAAGGATGAATGATCCTCTCTACGTGTTAGATATTGATATAGATACATATCCCTCCTTGTGTTATGGGATGTGATCCTCTAACATTATTTCATTGGTTGGGATAGTATCCCATTTCTGAAATCATGTATATATGATCACCTTTCAGGTGGGTAATCATAGATGGGGTTAGGTTTCCCATAGTGGACCAAGGTGTGGTCCACTACATAAGTGTTGAAATCATTTTAATTCATATTATTACTTTGAAATTGAAAGGACTGAAATTTTTGACTTCTTGGATGAGTTCCGTCCGTGTTAGTGAATCTCAACAAGTTAGTTCCCTTGGAAAAACATGACCTATGAGCATTAGGGAGAATCATAGGTAGGCAGTTTAGATGTGACCTTAATATGAGACTTCATGTCAGTCTATGAGAATAGATTGTTTTTTATTTTTCTCCTTTCATATTGACTCACCATAATGATATAGACCGAACTCTCTTTGATGCTTTAGGTTTGGTGATTTTAAGGTTTCTGACTAGCTATACTTATACGCACCCCTATGTAGGATTTTCTTGTGTGTGTCATGTATTATGTAGATGATGGGCCTTACAACAGAGTCATAGAAGAACTAGAATCTGGTAAATCTTAGTAACTCCATACCGACCATAGACTATTCCAACAGTTTTATCTTCACAACAATCCCCTTTTGTTAGCAGGTTGGATACTTTTAGAGTTGAGGTGGGATTCTATTTAGCCATTTCATTTTCTATACACATTTTTATATGTTGATGTGGGATTATTTTTTATTAACACATATATAGTATCCATTATTTTTCATTCCAACATTATACTAGTTTATAGATATTTCTATCTGTGTGTAGGTAATTTAGGTTATGTCCTCTCACATGTGTGATATGCCTACTCGGTTCTAGTCTCTAGACACTAGCCTATTAGAGGATGGTTTGAAGTGTCACACTCATCACAATATAATATAGGTTCTCTCTGAAGGTCCAAGTTATGATAGCTTCAAACTCCAACATCCATATAAATAACATTTCTATTTTTATCTTAAAACTATGTAGGCCTAACTTGTTCCTTTAATCCTCTCTCTTTACTTGTATGAGAGGATTCTCATAAAATAACACTAGATTTACTTAAATCAAAATTTTCTAAATTAAAATTAATTTTAACTACATCTCAAATAGACTGTGTCTCAAATAACTCCTCTACAAATGTATTTATCTTCTCTTTAATTTCCAATATCATCTTATTTAGTTCAAAAATATTCAACTTTTGGCATTTAATTTCAACATCATATAGTAATTCCATCTTGATTTATGATTCCATCTCATAATCTCCTATAAAAGTTTCTTCTTTTTAAAGTGAATCCATTTGACCATCCAATGTATTATTATCTTTATCGAGAATTCTCTTATCAATATTGCGTTATGAAATAGGTAAATATAATTTTCCAAATTTCCATTCAATTCTGATTCATGTTTTGTTTCCTATTCTACATTGAAATCACTACATGAAGAATTTTATTCTATATCCACTAGGGAGAAAATAATTACATAATTTAAATAATTTGTAGACAATTCCTCATCATTACTCAAGAATCATCATATGTTTTTTTGATTTATTCTTCTTATCTCTTATCTTCAATTAGGTATAATCTTATTCGTCATCTAATTCATGTTTCCCATCGTTATTTTTTTAAATCAATATTTATAATATCATTTCATTAAAAACATTTAATAAATTATTTCCTATTCCATTAAATTTAATAATCAAGAATCTATGTTAAAAGAGAGAAACAATTTGGATGAGATCACCATCATCCTCATTATATGAATCATTGTGATATTTGATCATTCTATCATTCCCATTTCTCATTGATAAAATGGTAGTATATACCTTATATTTATCTTTGAAAGTCAGTGACTTCCAAATTTAATATCAAATTAGAATATTACGAATTTCGCCTAATAAAACATCTCCTTGAACTTCCAATATTGATACCAAAAAATAAAAATAAACCAGAATATTCCTATCAATATTCATCACAATCTTGCAGTCTTGAATTTTCTAACTAAATCCACAAATATTGACGGCCATTTAATTTAATTGTGTGAAATGCCTATCAATATCATCATATTCACCTATATTAATATAATATAATCTTGTACTACTAACTTATAGCTTGGATTCCTTCACATTTATGCCCCTTTATAGTTTCTTCTTAGTATATCACATATATATTCTTTATTTACATGAACCATCAGCTTGGTGATTACCTACTTGTATAAATACAGCAAAATAGTATTTTTCGTTTTCAATCCATATCCAAATTCCATTTTATAAGCATTTCCCAAATGATTATTTTCATGAATGGGTTGAAATACAACTATAATATAATGTATGACCTTGAGGACAAGGTAAAAGAGGTATAGATATATTATATACTTCAAAATATGGTTATTTCTTCTATAAATTATAGTAACTCCTTGGATATTAATATAATTATGATTCCTTGTTGGTCAAAAACACCTTGTATATTTAGAATTATCATCCTGATGTTACCACCTATTAGGATATCATTAGATAACTAAGGGGGATTGGGTGAATTAGTGAAACAATTTATTCATTTACAAGATCCCCCGTTTTTAACTCATCTTATTGAAATAATGAAGGTTCTTGATCAATATATACTAATATCTCAACCTTTCTTGATATGAAAAAATAAATAGAAAAGAAAATAATATTTAAAAGGTTTTCTGACCAATTCGTACTACTCTCCATGGTGGTTAGTCCCAACCATATTTATTCTACAATACATCATCAACATATTACAACACGTAGTCCATATTATCCACATCACTTCTAGAATCCACTTGTTAGGGCATTATTTATAATCAAACCCAACCAATAACTCTTCTATAGCACCCATGATCTATGTCATAGAAGTTGACCCATAAAATATTTTCCCCTATCTATGTAAATTATATCACCATTTAATTCAAAAAATAATTGATTTATACCTCTTATATATCATTATGAAATTATTACATAAAACTGAAGCCCAATGTTATTGACACACTGAATAACAGTTCTTGAATTAATATAACTGATTTTCCAAAATTCTCTAATCATGGATTAAAACAAAAGAACAAGATGGTGGATGAATTGAATAAACATTCAATATTATTCATAATTTATTCCCTAAAAATCTTCAAGTCAACCATCAATGCACCCATCACTATGAGGTGTTGAATAATAGTTGGTTTTTCTCTCAACATGTAGAACACTAAATTGTGGTCCTCTATTGTTTACAATATTTTGCAGGAACTCATCCATCATACCTTAATAACCAGTATGGTTTTTTTCCTTTTATATGTCTCATAGGGAGAAAAATTGATCACAATTCCCATCACTATATTGTGGGATTTTCCATGGGGACTTTTGGATCTTCCTTTTGACCATAGCATTAATTTGGTGCTACAACATGAATTTTAGGATTCATATTATTTCAAAGCTTACCTAAAGATCCCATGTAAGGATTAAAATAGTGATGTCCTTATTAAGGTTTCCCATTTAATGAATTTTCTTCTAAACACTACCGATTTTATTGGTGTGGTATACTACTACTTTCTTCTCCAACTTCACTACGACCACATCTATTATGTTTCCCTTCCCACGGTGGGAAACGCCAACACAACATTGTTTTATCTATGGAATGTTCATCCATATCCTTTTCAAATATGGCCTTATTTTGATATTAAACATTTATTTATAAAAATGAAAAACATCCAATATAATACATTGTGAAACTGTAAATTGTAAGTATCCATATCCCTTATGATTTCATGTTCCATACATTGAAAATCCATAACTATTAGGTCTCTTTGAATCAACGTCATGGAAAATGTTGGATTATACTCCAACCTAGTGCATCATAGAACATGTTAAATATAAATATTTGATAATTTATTAACAATTCATAGTTTATGATCAATCACATCCATGTAAATTATCTAATATTCAATACCTCTAGTGTGAATATATATTTTCTGATTTTATGATTGTTATGTATATCGATATTTTAACCATAGAGATGATTCCTCTATATCATTTATTAAAAAACTAACTTTTATATTTCTATATCATAAATCATGTAATTTTATAGTGGAACATCAATATATATGATATATAAGTCAAAACTATGTAATTTTTTGTAAGGATGCATCATAATCCCATTTTTAGGAATCATTTTATATAAAAACCCCTTATATATTATATGGTATATTGAGTACCATTTCATTGAAAAAAATATCTTATGCACCTTATGATTGTCTATATATTCATTTATTCAATAAAAATTTACTCTATTTGTGGTTAAGATGAATAAAAAATTTGATAGTTGTGAGAAATTTCAAAAAAAAAGTTCCAACAATATCTATCCAATCTAAGAAAACTATGAATCTATATTATAGAGGTTATTATAATCCATCATTTAATCACCTCCATCATTGAATAATTCTTTGACATACCCTCTCCTATGATTTCTTGAACCATGAATGTTCTTTTATATAACCAAAATTTAAACCAACTAATAAAAATCTTATAGTTTTTCATTTCTCTATATTATTAGTATAATCCAAAATCATGAAAACCAATGATTTTGTAAACCATATCCCTGGTAAAATTAATATTTATTAAAATAAAAATAAAATTTCATGGATAAAATAATTTATTCCTAAGTTTATAAATGAGGTTCATACCTTTATTTCCAAAATTAGACACAAAATAAGAGATGTCACCAACAATGTTGTTGCAAAAATCCTGAATCCATACTCTTTATGGAGTAACTTATGTGCAATATGTTTCTATAATCATTCACTACATCACCACATCGACATAAGTTGAAATAAATTTTCATGAAATATACTACAGTCGGTAATATAAAATTATCCTATAACCTACTAAAAAATGATAATACATTAACAAGATTTTTTGAGTAATATGAAACATATAAAGACAACACACCAAATAGAGGATAACAACATAACTTCCCATTAGAATAGTGAAAAATAGAACAACTAGCAAAGCATCCAACTCATAATGAAAATAGATCTATCCCATATTTTAATTCATATTAATAAGTAAAAGTAGAATTCCAAAGTATTTCATTACAATACAAATTTGGATTGGATTTTTCATCTTCATTATTTTAACAAATAATATGATTATACGATTGTTAGTATGTATCAATGTTGTTCAAGAAATATTCATATATATTGTAAAAGGTTTTATCATTTTCATTAATCTGTTGATGATAATACTCAAACAGGTCAATCTATATATTAGGATCATCCTTCACTCGCACTTGTATCTCCTCATTAGATAGTATTGGATACATTATTACCCCATTAATTGTGGTTATTATTATCACATTAATTTTTTATATTAGAGTCATCATTTCATAGTATTTATTTCTATGGTTTCATTTCTCCTACTTTTCATGAAAATTATTGTTATTTTCCTTTAATGAATTACAATATGTGTATCGTCATCTATGTGCTGTAGATGGGTTCCATGTTTTTTCATCACCAACTTGATTTACCTCTAAATTAGAAAGGCCTTCTAGTAGATACATTGAATATACTCATCATTTTTTGTCATCTAACTACCATTCTATTTTATGGTGTGTATGTCAACAATTTTAACATCCCTTTTTTAGATCTCATAAGAAGAGGATAAGTTCCTCTATTCATCATGAACCTAAAACTCAATGGGAAATTTCAAATTAGATCCACTAAGAGGGCCAACATAAAGCCTCCCAACAATGTTATTTTCATCCAAACTAATGTTTTGTCCCATGGAACAATTAGTTTCAAAAAATTGAATTTCACACTTTGGATCCTTTATTTAATCTTTTGTTACATATCAATATAGTCATGAATACTAAAAAATGTACAATTATTAGATCTATTCATTTATAAAAAAAGAATTGTTTCCAATTTTTTATAAATAATTAAAAATGTTGTAATATTCTCATAAACCACATTAATATTTTTGTTATCATAAATAATATGTTATATAATATTGTTATTTTCAGTAAATGATAAATTAACATAAATTAAAATATGGGAATAATGTGAAACTATTTTTTCACCAATTTATATATTCATTTTAATTGGTACTCAAATATATAAAGAAATATCATGTCTCATAACAGGATGATTGTAGATCACACTAACCCTAAAATCTAACCCATAACTTGGACAATGTGTCTTAGGTTTCAAATAGGTTTAAAGAAGGATCCCATTATCAAATTAGATGTTTCAATGGTTTCATAGAAACTAAACCAAATCACTATGCTCTCCTATTAAAGTAATTATATGGAAATATTTTATGAAATAAACTATTTACTATCAACATCATCATCTAATTATTGAATCATCAGAATCATATAGTTTCGCCTCTATAACTCACCAAATTCTCAAGGCCTCATACTATATGGTATATGTACTCAAGAAATAATTGAGTGAATGAGTGACTCGACCACACAATGCAGATATATTTCACAATAAAATTTGTCATAATCCGAATAATGTTGGTCTTTTGAATTGAAACCTCATACAATGATGAAAATTATCTATCTTCATACAATCAAAAATACCATGAAGGATTGCTCATTGATTGTTAACACCCTGAGAATATGTTTTTGTGTCCTATAATCTCACATCCATATTCTATGGTATTGTGACCATTATGGTTTTGATCATGCACATGATTACCATCGGGAGAGACCCTAAACATTGAAAAAGATACACTCAACCTATATCATTATTAAAATCATCAAATTATCTTTTTAACCTTTTTAACACTTGAATATATGAGAATATTACCCTAAATACAACATTAAATTGATAAATGTAATCCTTAAATATTCTAACCAATTGATCCATATATATATTATTAGAATTTATATATCCAATACTCACCACTATGAATTCAATGTTTCAATGTCTAGTATGAATGTATTTCTTTTATATGTCCATTTGTCTAACCCATATTTGATAATATCGATATTTATGTAAAGTAATTAGTTTGGGTTGAGTACATCATATTTTTTTCAAAAAATTCAATAATTGGAGTTAGAAAATACCTATTTATTATCTTGGTCATGTTAAATTCATAATAGTAAACATATAGATTCACTGATCAATCATTATTTTTAACAAATCATATATGTTAATCCCTTGGTAAGGCACTTGGCCATATAAAATTCTTATGAATATTCTCTCAAAGTTTCATATTTATTTCTTACAATTTAGTAAGTTATATTTAGTAAAGAGTATCTTTATATTTTTATTGCATTAGTTTTTAATTTAATTTAAAACTCAACATAACAATATGAGATAATACAACAATAATATTATATAAATACATAAACAACTACTTATGCAATAGACATACCTTTAATATTGTGTTTTGTCTCAAGCATTAGACCCTAATATCCCTTACTATTAATTATAGAGACATAGACTAGGGGAGTAACTTCTATAAGAGGTTCCATTTAATAAATTAATATAATTAATATCAAGATTTATTCTAGTATATGAAGTTTCATTTTTTTATCCATTACATAAAAATGGACTCTATGTGGATAGAGAAAATCCAGGCCCAAAATCACACAGAATTCAACCAATTATAGAAAAATAATACCTTAATGAAGACCATACCCATAAAATTATATTTGAGAGGAGTAACAAGGTTAATATGAAATTATCATACCATTTGTATTATTCAATAATAAGTTAATATATAATCACATGTGTGGTGAATTTATTAAATTATAAAAATTTCCTGATATGATGTAGTGGGATAAACTATAATAAACTATGAATTGTGTTGTTATTGAGTGATTGATGTGTGTAAATTTCATCATTTCAAATTCATGAACCACTTAAGTAGTTTTTATTTCACGATAGTTCTATTTAATACTAATTTTTTCTGATCGATAATGTTATTTATTTTTATTAAACCTTGTATTTGTGAACTATTTGGCGGAATTATTATACTCCTTGAAATTACTGAATTTAAGTGTGGGTAGTTCATTTTGATAGTTTTTGTTTTCTTATATTTCATTGGTCACTAAATTAATATCTATTTTGAATTTATCATCATTATGGACTTCTCTTCTACACTGGAATCATTTCCTAATTAGATTAAAAACATTCCCTCTATGATTATTCCCATATTAAGAATATATAATGTTGTATCCTCTTTCCTACATGCATTTTATAAATTGGGTTTCCATGAAAATATATTTTAATCATATTCTCCTCTAAAAAATGAGAAAAATGGGCAGATACAATATAAATTTCTACCATGATAGCAAACCACACAAATTCATCCAAGCTACTATTATTCCTTATAGCCACAGTTTTTTGATATTTTTTATTTAGGCCCCAATTTAAATGTTCTATTTTTTGAATAGGAAAAACTATAGAATAAAAAGAAAATTATCAAATTCATATAAAATTTTCATTAGAGATACAAATGGTTTATCATCTAATTAATTCAATTTGACAATTACTCTCTTCATTTTAGTGTGAAGGGATCAAGGAACACTTTTTTATGAAAATATTACAATAAAATTATTTAATCCTTTGGGATCCATTTCCTCAACATATATTATATTCTTAATGAAATTCTACCATTTATCAACATCACCAAAAAAATTATATATAATAAGAGAAACAATATCATGTTCTAAAAACTAGATAACAGGTAATATCATGTCAATTATGTTGAGATAATACTTGATAATTTTTTGATCACAACACCATCTAAAGGAGGGTGATTTTTTATATATGAATGACTCAATATTTATTGGATATTTATTTAGAGATATTTGGGTGTCCAACATATTTTTTTCATAGATTGATAGATTTTAGTGAAAAGAACCATGTTATTTTTCACTCTATCTGTTGTTCAGTTTGGTTTCACAATAGTATACTCATTTCACTCTCCATCACAATAATTTTTAAACCAATTTCTCTTTACTCCATCACATTATTGATACCAAAAAATTATACTTTCAGTATAAAATAATAATATCCTTAATCAAAAACCAATATTGATGAAAAATAATTTTTATATGTCTCTAATTATAACACATTCATTTCACCCTATAACACATTATGCTCAACTTATAATCCTCTTGGATCATCCTATAACACTTTTGGTTAAACCAATGTTGTTTAATGTTTAATATTAATTTTATTCCAAAAAATGTAACAAATATTTATTTATCCTAACATTTATATGATTTTATTTTACCGAGTAATTACATAAATATATTTTTCATTAATTTACAAGAATATTCATATAATATCATAATACAATAAAATATAAAACCAATAACATTAATTTCATTACATATTAGATAAAAAACCATACTTTATAAACCTTATTTTATACCTTAACCAAATTATTATCATGAATTATACCCTTCAAGATATATCATGAATAATACAATTAATTGAAACCTTGGATATAGAAACATAAAAAATATGAACTTATATAACCTATAATATATTAATAAAATATATTTCAATTGAATATCATATTTAAAAATAAGATAGATAATACGGTATTATAGCTTAATCTTGGTACATGAACATAATATATGAAAATCATACCAAATTAAACTTTAGTGAATAAAATGATATATTATTTAAATCTTTTTCCATAAAATATGAAAGAGGTCTTAAGAATGTTGAATCATGAGACTATTATCACAATCCATGGAAATATGAATTTGGAATGTTCACTATCATTTAAATGATACAAAATACATAATTATGGAAAATATTTTCTTATGTCAAGGCTCAATAGAAATGATATCATCATGTAATGGACATTGTCCCATCCAGTATTGGATTTATTCCCAATTCAAAAAATAATATTACATTTAGTTCACTCAACAGTAGCATCAAATTCATATTAGAACATCTAAATATTACAAAAATTAATTATAGGGATATATAAACATATCTCTACCAAAAACATCATAAAAATCAAAAAAGGAAACAAAAACCTGAAAACATTTATGTTAATTAATATATGATAAAGAAATGGGTTTATAAACATTTCTAAAATACATGATCATAATCCATCTAAAGAAAAAATATAGATGTTATAATTAGAGGATGTATTTGGTGAACCATTGGAGACTTCATTTTATAATTAATGACAACCACATTGAGATGTGATTAATTTTCAAAAATAAGGATTATAATTACTATTTTAAATTATTTTTAGAGTTTATAACTACCTAAAAACCCATTAAATGTTGTAATTTTAATTACTTTATAACATTATATTAAAATTATAACTGGTTTTTTTATTTTACATATACTGTGGTAAACCATTCTATTTACCACAAAAACGTTCTATGCCAAAAAAGGAAAATGAACTTATTACGTAATACGTTACTTATTCTTCCAAATATGTAATACATTTTGAAAAATTCAATTCATGTAATTGTAAAAATTAGATTTAAAATTAACATCAAAAACGCAATGGGAATGTTGGATTTTAATGTGAAAAATTTCAAATGTTTGAAATGTATATATATCCATTTTAAATGTAAAATTTATTAAAATAACCAATATAAGTTTAACTTATTTATATTTTAAGTAATTAATTTTTAAAACATATTTAAATTATAATTTATCATTATAAATGTTTTAGCTGAAATAAATGTTTTCAATTGAATTCTAGTTTTTTCAATATTTAACTGAAAATGATAATTATCATAAATATACCAAACATTAACCCTAATAATGTTTTTATATATCTATTTTTACGACTCATATTTTTTCCTAATAAAATATATAAAAGTTTCAAAATTTATTTTTAAAACAGTTGTTTCATAAAAAGGCATCAAAAATTTCATTTCATAATATATAGAATTTTATGTATAAAATAGGATTTATTCTCATATTGATCCTATAAAAAAATATTAAATGAATTTAAAAATATGTTATTAAATTTATCAAATATTAAATATTCTTTAATATATTTCACTAATAGTTATTAATTTAATTTATTAGTATAAAATATAATTGTGGGCAAAAAACGAATTTTATAAAAAACACATACTTAATGTTCAATAAGTTTTTAGTTTCATTAATATTTAATTGAAACCAAATTAAAACCAATGTTAACTATATTTTCATAATTTATTTAATGTCGTTTAATCTCTTTATTCTAATATCAATGTGATAAAAATAGAAATTAAATAACATAATTTATTTTTTTCTTTAAGCATGGTGTTCTGTATAACATAAGCTATAAAAATAGTGTCACTTAAAAAATATATAGTTGATACAATGTCTCTTATTTAAACAAATTTATTAATTTCTATTTAAACATGTTATTTTTATTTGTGGAGTAGACATTTTAAAATACCCTAGTGGAAATCTTACATCCTAAAAAGGGTTAATAAAACATCCTCTCAAAAGGAGGGAATGAAAAATTAAATGGTCGCCACAAGACAAGGTGTACTAATAAGAGAAAATTTGTGGTAATTGAAATCAAGAAAATGTAAAATTAATAAAACTATTGAGTTTATATATAGAATTATTGAGAAAATGGTCATTAGAATATCTATCTTCCTAGAACTGTAAAGTTGTGATTGGATAAAGAGGCCATTGATTTCTCTATAATAAAATTGAAAAAATTTATTCTTTCAAAATTATTTTTCGATAATTGAAGGAAATTTTTAATTTTTAAATTAAGAACATAAGAAAATATACGTACAAGATAGTTATATTTTCATCCTTAAAAAATATCCACCAAAAACTCATGTTCTTCTCTTAAAGATAATTCAATATTTATTCCTCCAAAAAAATTATAGAATATTCTTGTTATATTTATCATTTGGGGTTCCAAAAATGAACTTATACATTAGGTTTAATACATCTTAAATAGATAAAAATATTTTATTATGACCAGTATATTGCATGGGATAGTGGTAGGCAATTCACCATTGTCAACCATTAGTTGTACGTTCATGTCATGCAGACTTACTATATGTGATGGTATATCATCCAACCTCTAGGTTCTCCTTTTTAGAAAACTATATTAATAAAATCATTACAAAATTAAAAAATTAAAATTAAAATATTCAAAATTAAATATGTGTTTTAGCCTCAAATGTTATCTCATGCATTTCATTTTCAGTCCCATAATGCATCATTCTTTTATAGAGTATTCAGTAAATAATTGACAAAAACAATATTAATTTCATACCTTACTCCAAGAAATGAATATATTTTAATTTCTAAATTAAAAAAACAGTGTTTTAATGGATCTTATGATCCCTAATATGTGAAACATAATTACTTTTTTCTCAAAAATATTCAAAAATCCAATGTGGTTGGCACAAGTTATCCAATATGTATTAACACATTAATATTTAATCCTCTTCAAAATTTCAAATTAAAATATTTTATAAAATGTTACCCTTTTGAAACTTACAAAATATTAGACACTAAAACAGCCTAAGTAAGGTCCCTAAATTTGTAAAATCAACTAATCATTAATCTCTCAAACAATATAAAGTAACTCTAAACCATCACTAACCAGAAATATGAATACCTTCATCAGGTGTTGTATTGAAACAACGTGATAACATGAATTATAATTAAAACTTATTGAAAACATGAATTAATTATTATTACTTATGAAAATCACTAGTTATTAGATATATTTCATAAATCCAAATATACTGAAAAGTTTATCAATGGGATTATAATCTGCATTTTTAACCAATCAATGATCAGTTCGTAGGTATTTCGAATTAAAAAATTTATTTTATCTATATATATCATATATTTATCACAAAATCATTATCTAAACATTTGGAACAAACTAAAGATTTTATTTTCCACGATAATATGTTTTCTAATATGTTCATCTTGTCACTAATTCATTTTTCATGTGCATCAGTAGAGATCGACCCATGCTTTTAAATATTTGATTAAAAAGTAATACTATGAAATAGTTATACATTATATAAAACATTTAACTAGGATAAAATCATTATCATAATCATAGAACATTATTAAAGGATCTATATACATTAAAAAATTAATCATTCCAAAATAAATATATCAATAGAATAAGTATTACCTTGATCTAATAGATTCTTCTAATGTATATTATCTTGTTGATTGGGGAATTCATTTTTATAGTTCCCCATATATGTGCATTTATAATACTGAATAGAATCTTTTTCATCTTTCCTTTTTCATTATTATTTTTGTGAACTTTATCTTCACACTTATAACAAACTCATAATCCCTTGAAGAACATCCCAGGGTGATTATTTCCTCAATTATCACATGTGGGAAAAAAATTTCTTTTCCTTTTAAACATTATCCATCGTTAATTTTTTATCCTCTAATTCTATTTATTTCATTATAATCCATAATTCATGGAGAATTATTTATCTATCTTGATAGAACATAAAATAATTTCATCTTGTGAAGAAAATTTTTATTATACCTTCCAAATTAAGAGGCATAGCTTAATCCCTTCAAATAAATGTTCAATATTGTATTAATTATTGTCTATGTAATATGTATTATACCTATCTGACATAAAAAAGTAATATTCATACTCTGAAACACATTCTTCCCTATTTTTCATTAATATAAGTAACCTTCAATTCATTCCAATTTTTTCCTCCTCTAGGAAATATTTTTCAATGAATATATCATTAAAATAAATTAATTCCATGAGTTTTATTTCTTCTTCCGCCCTTGTATTCTACAACAATGAATTCCACTAGTCAAAAAATTCATTGGGGTAATAAACTAAATGTGTTACCTTTTAATTTTCAACACAATCCAACACAGAAAATATATTCTTCGAAAATATAATCTATTTGTTTTTTTACACTTGGGTTAGTGGTTCCACTAAAGTATTGGGGATTTTATCACATAAACCAATCCGAAATAGGATAGTATCATTATATCATATGTTTCTCCATATATGCAAGGTAATTTTTCAAAAAATAATTATAATGCCCTAAAATAGACATAATTTTCATTTTACAATTCCAGCTATATTGGTTTCCTTGGACATAGAATATCTACATTTTCCAGGAGTATTGGTACCATTGATTCTTAACCTGAACCATTTCAAGACAATTACATATACTAGATTGGACCATATAAATATGGAACATAATGTATAATACCAAAACTTGTGAAAAAAACATAATTTGAAAAAAATAGCATATACAAAACATGGTATCATTGAGGTGTTCTTCTACATTTATCCTCGTATTTTATCATTGGGTTGTGTTCCATATTCTATATTTTCCTACATACTATTCCCAATGTTTTACTAAACATTATCTGATACCGACTTTAATGTCTCCAGCCCAAGTAATCCTGGGTCAATAGTTAAATTATTTATTATGCACTATGTATAAGTAATCACATCCTAAATGACCTTGTATTTTATTAGTCTTAGAGAACTAGATACACGAATCATACCCAATTTACATTAGGGATAGGAAATACAACATAATATACAACAAAATATAACAAACTACATCCCTGAAAGACTAATTCAAAGATCACTTACTCATATAATATTGAAAGTAAAAAAATTAATGATGAACTCAATCTCTTAGTAATGTTTAATTAGAAAAAGAATATATATTAAATAATAATTACTAAATATTTCTAGGTAAATAACTAACACCCATTCTATTTAATCAATAATTGAGAATATAATTCATCCAAAGATAATATCACAGTGAAAATATCATGTGTAAAAAATAAATTATTATTGAAATTAGTAGTTTTTGGACATCATGTCTACGAGGCACATATTACCTTTATCATCATGACCATTCAGACGATAGTTTAATCTTTTTGGGTAAAAATACAATTAATTTTTCCAATTTCTTCAACATTTTAAACAACCAATGCATCGAGGGGATTTCTAATATAGGATAGCCACACACTCATTCATTTCCATATAATACATTATATATTGAATAATCCATTTAATTTTTGAATCAATAATAATTTTCAACAAATATCTATATTGAGTAAAAGATGTGGATTTAACATTATTTATCTAGTAAATCAAATAATTTTCAATGTAAACAACACATATAAAATGATATAGAATATAGACAATTATCAAATACATGATACATGAAATATCATCATTTATAAAAAAAAATTTAGAATGATGATCATAAATAAAACAATGGGAAAATGTAAACATCATGTAAAATAAATTAGGTCCATAATAATAAAAAATTCCTCAATGAAGTGAATTTGAGATAATGTTCCTTAAAAATATTATATTGATCAAAAAATGAATATATTTTTTGTGTCTCATATAAATCTAAAAAAACTATAAATAAAAATTAATATAATAAATATTCAATTCACAAATAACCTATGTATGAAATAATCAATGAAATATATGTTTAACCTAAAGAATGAAAATTGAGTTATGGATTCCCTTAATAAATGTAATACGTAGAATTGTATTAACCTTATGATTAATAATAATAAAATAAAGAATTTAATATAATCAATATAATTAAATTTATGATATGATATATAAAATGTGATTATATACACAATGCATAATAAATAAGTTGTGAATAAGGTATAAATCACACATAAGTAAAAGAGTGATGAGAAACCCTTACTTTGTCCTTCCCATTAGTGTTTTATACATTAACCACCCATGTAATTGTTAAAATAATTTTATTTATCTATTTTATAACTATATTCATATTTATATTACCTTATATTATACATTTACATAATCTTACCACCCATTAATTAATAATATTACATTAATTTCATTGTTTGGGTGTGTTTGTTTCTTGTTTTCATTATCAGTTCATTTATAAATATTTATAGATTTTCTATTAAAATGGAAATAAAACTCCAAAATAGAAATAAAATGGTATTGTTTCACTTCCCTAATATTAAATTTTCCAAAATGTGTTTTTTATTTTTTTGTAAAATGATTCATTTTATAAAATGTTAATGCTAAATGTTTAGTTTATATTGGATATTTTTCGACCATAATGAATTAGTATAGTTATATCTAATATTATATATAGATATTAGTTAAAAATTATGAAAATTTTAATAAAATACCACATAAAATATTA
Organism: Viscum album; assembly: GCA_963277665.1. NCBI lineage: Eukaryota > Viridiplantae > Streptophyta > Magnoliopsida > Santalales > Viscaceae > Viscum > Viscum album. Next base: position 1,768,026,891 of record OY728140.1, read on the forward strand.
TTAAATAATAAAAAAAAATTTATTATCTTATTTGAAGGAGGTAATGGAAGAAGATAAATCATTATCCAATGAGAAATTTAAACACCATAATTTTTAAAATGAATTCATTTTATTTTTGAGTAAGAAGAGTTAAAAAAAGAGATATATATAACATATTCCATTATCAATATAAATTAATATTATATAATTTATTACATAATTATTATTTCTTTTTTAATGAATGTGGTTGGGATACTGTAGAAGAAGAAATGAAAATAAATGATGTGGTTCGAGATGATAACCTCTTAAATATCACCTCCTTGAGGAATCCCTTAAATGCCATGGAATTAGTATAATGGAGGGGAAATTATATCATAGAAATGGGGAGAGTGTGATACAAATGTTTTGATTGAGATTTTAGGAGATTAAATTCTTCTTAGGATAAATAGGGGGTGTGGAGTGGGGTTTGTACCTGAGGAATGGTGGTTAATGTGATTAAATACTGATTTGTTTTAATAATTAATGATTAAATATTTCTATGGACTTAATATACATGAATTTTGATAATAATAAATCTTCAAAGTGATTTTATGGTTCTATAAATACATCAATAAACCCTTACATTTTTTAGTTTTTGGTATTGTAATCCTTTACCTTTTAACATTAACATATTTCATTATTTTACCAACACTATGAAAAATCATTATTTTTACCATGATAATATTTTTATTTATATAAATGAAAATGATCATACTACCTAATTTATACCATCAAATTCAAAATGGGAAATCCAATTTTCAAAATTCAACACATATATTTGAAAATTATTGATTGAAAATTATTGATTGGAAACTAACCCCCTTATGAAATGGGAAAGTAGGTTTTTAATGTGAAAATTTTTAAAAGTTCAAAATGATTTAATATTTAATATAAATGGTAAATTGATTAAAATGACCTAAACTAGGTTAATTAATGTATGTGTGAACTAGTTATATATTAAATACAAGTTAAAATATATTTTATCAATATAAATTATTCAGATGAAAAGTTAGTTTTCAATTTAAATGCCAGATTTTTTATTTTTCATAGTGAAAAGAAAATTATCTAAAAAATAAAAACAAATAATCCTAAATTAATTATGACAACCTCATTTAAAAATTATGTTTATTTTTTATAATAAAATTTATAAAAGTGTCAAAATTTATTTTTAAAATAGGTGATCCATGAAAAGACAAAATAAAGTCTTTTAATTTTTTTCCCTTTATGATTTAAATTGGATTTATTTTTATATTAATCCTATAAAACATATTATATAAATTTAAAAATTTACTTCACTAATAACATATAAATTTTATTCATATAGTTCACTAATAGACATTAATTTATCTTATTAATATAGAATTAAATTATGTGTATAAAAATATTTTTTTATAAAAAAAGACATCCATTATTTTTGATAGGTATTTATTAACATATCTACTTAATTGGAAAACAATAAATTTATATTGTAAAAATATTTATAATTTATTCCAATAGTTTATTTAAAATCATTCATTCTCTCCATTCTAATTTCTAGGTGATAATTATCATAATTAATTAATAAGATTTAATTATTTTTTAAGCTCAGTGTTATGTGTCGCATTAGATATTGACCATAGTATTTCCTTTAAATAATAGGGTATTACATTACCCCCTTCTTCAAAATATTATTTGAAATAAATTTAAAAAAATTATCAATAATCATACATTTGTAATTTTTAAATACCCTTATAGAAATCCCACATCCTAAAAAGTGTTATTAAAACTTCTTCATAATTGGAGGGAACAAAACATGTGAAGGTCACCAAAAAAAGGTTTCCATATAAGAGAAAATTAGTGGAATATGATAAAATGGTCATGGAAGTAAATAAAACTATCATGTTCTCATAGTGAGTAATAGATAAAATTTTCATTAGAATGTTTACCATCACAAAACGGTAAATCTGTGATAAGTTAAAGAGCCCCTTAATTTCATAGTAATAAAATTAAACAAATAAATTTTTCATTAAAAAATAATTTTCTATGATTTGAGAAATAATTTTATATCATAAAGTAATAACTTAAATAAATATTTATTCCTGGAAGATAGACAATCATCCTTTAAAAAATCTCCTCCAAAATCAACTTTTTCTCTAAAATACTACTCAACATATTTTTATTAATAAAATTCTATAATATTTAATTTATATTAATCATATAAGGATCCAAAAATGAACCTGTAATTTTCTTATGATAACTATTAAATATTGGAATCATTGTTATACTAATCAGGACATCATAAAGGATATTTGAAGGTGATTCCCCCTTTTCACACATTGATTGTGGGTTCAAGTATCATAACCTTGTAAGATGTGATCGGTTTCCATATGACATGTGGTTGATCCTTAATCAAAAACTATATTAATATAATTAATAAAAAATCAAAAAAATAACCTTAATATATTTTTAATTAAAGAGTTTTTTTAACCTTAAAGGTTATCTCATACATTCCATTTTTCATTCCCATTATGAATCATTCTTTCTTAGAGACCTTGGTAAATCTGTGAAAGATTTCATAGTAACTTCATCCCTTACTACAAGAAACAAATATCTAAAAATGATTTTTTTATAAATGAATTAATAAAATTCACTTTCAAAGAATCATATTATATATAATGAGTTAAAATTAATTCCTTCTATCACAAAAATTTTCCAAAACTAATATGGTTGGCACAAGTTATCCAATATGCATAAACAAATTAATCATTAGACATAACCCAAAGATCAACTTGAAATATTTCATTAATGGTTACCCTTTTGATCCTTACATTTTATTAAAACCCAAAACATTGAAAGAAGGCCCATAAATTTTCAAAATAAACATATCAATAGTTTCTCAAAAAAATATAGTATCTCTAACTCGACACATTTAAAACAAGTGAATATGTTCATCATGTATTCTTTTGACACAGGGTAAAATCTAGAATTACTATAAAACCTTATTGAAAAAAAATTATTCAATATTGTTCCTTACAGAAAACACAAGTTATTGAATATATTTCTTAAATGAAAATGTATTTTAAACTCCATCAATTAGCATATAAAACAATTTATTAGTAAATATAAAATTATTTTACAGGTAGTCTAATCTATTCAATTTATTTAATAAATATCAATAATAAAATTATCCAAAAATAATAATCACAATATCCGGAACATATTAAGGCTATTCTTCATTCAATAATATTTTTTCCATGAATTTCACATTGGCAGTGAATCTTTTTTCTTTTTCGTTAATACAGATCAACACACACTTTTAAATACTTAATGAAAATGTACTGTTGGAAAATCCTTATATATTCCAAATACTTATAAGATACATATCATCGATAACATAATAACAAAAAATTATTAAATTATCAAAATATAGTAGAAAATTAATCATTCTACTTTAACAATATCAGTATAATAATATTGACCTTGATACCCTAGCTTCCCCTAAGGTAAATTCTTTTGACACATTGGGAATGATTTGCATAGTTCCCTATATCCTTAGAGTAAAAAAAAATTAATAAAATCCCTTTAATCCTTTCCATTTAATTATTTTACTTTGTGACCCTTATCTCTACAATTATAGAAAACTCATAATCCCTTCAAGGGATTCCAAGGTTGATTCATTAAATAATTATCACATGTGAGAAAATACTTCATTCCCTTTTCACTTTATCCATATTTTCCCCAACCTCCCTATTTTTTATCCTACCTCCCTTTTTCAAAAAGAGACATTGATAAATCATTCTCTATCATGATAGTGTGTAAAAATATTTTATAAAATTAAGTATATGTTTGTTACACCATCTCCATTCATAGATATGGTTTAATCACATTTAATAAATGATTAATATTGCTCTTAATGTTGTGTAAGTAATTCGTACCATACGTTGATTGCCTTCTAAAGGTATCTACTAACTTTAAAACACTTTCTTTCCATTTTTTCATTAAAATAAGTTCTTTTCATGGCATTTCAATTTTATTCTAATGAGGGAAATATTTATAAAATAATATGTCCTTAAAATAATCCCACCCCATGAGTTATTTATATTCATTATCTCTTGTATTCTAGATTAATGGTCATAATTAGTTAGCACCATCTTTGAGAAAACATAATGTAATTGGGACCATTTTCATTTTTCCACACCCTAACACTATAAATATATTCTCCAAATACTTAATATATTTCTCAAAAATAATTGGATTAGTAGTGTTAGTAATGGATGGGGTAATCTGTCCAATTAAAATATCCAATAGAGGATAGTCTCTTTGTAGAATAGGTTGCTCCATCCAAAAATGTTTATTTATCAAAACAACATTAATTTGACCTAAAATAGCCGTAATTCACACAATTCCATTACCAGCTATATTTTTTCACTTTCCAGGGTAATATCTATATTATTTTGAGTATTTATATAATTCCTCTTTCTCAGATCTATTTCTAACAGTGGAAAATACTGGATTAAATCATATAATAATAAACTAGATATGTATATGATAACAATTTTACATTGGGTGTATAAAATAAATATAACACATAACAAAAGAAAATAAATTTAATACATGAAAACTCATTCAATAAACTCTTATTCATAACCTCAGTAATGAAAAAAAAATTAAGATGATGATCAAATTCATAATAAGGGTTAAGTACATAAAAAGTTATCCTAAAAAAATAACAGTTATATATATTTGAATAACTAAAACACATTTCATTTAGTTAATAACGGTGAATTGAATAAAAACAATGATAGTATCATAGAGAAAATATCATGAGTAAAAATAATTAAATTCTAAATGAAATGACTAATTATTATACATCATGTTTCCCAGACACATAATACCTTTACCTTCAAGAACATTAACTTGACAACAAAATCATAATGGGTAAAAACCCATTTATTTTTTCCAATTCACTAGTACAAAAACCTTTTTTTACGTCTCACTTTTTCAAATTGGTTTTTGAGAACCGACGGGAAAATATCTGAAAATCAATTGTTGATGTTGATTATTATATAACCGACGTAAAAATACATTTTCGTTGATTTTTCACGTCAGTTATATAAGAACCAACATGAAAAATACATTTAATCTTATTTTCACATCGGTTACTTAATAATAGATGTGAAAAATCTATTTCCATGAAATTATATTAAATGTTTCACTTATTTTTCACATCGGTTATTATAAAACTGATGTGAAAAATCGATTTTCAGGGCTTTTTCACATTGGTTATTTAATAACCAACATCTAAAAGTATTTTTCACGTTGGTTATTTGATAACCGGGGTGAAAATATTTAACAAAACTATATTTCATTTCCCAGTCTTTAATTTGACAGGTCAAGAAGCTCCAACAGAGTTACGTATTAAAAGTTATGACCTTCAAAAGTTTCCCTTCCATTAGACATCGTTTAGAGATGATCAACTTCAAAATTCCATAACTTTTAATCCATAACTCTGTTTGAGCTCCGTGACCTATCAAATTAAAACTTAGTAAATGAACTCCATTTTTGTAAACATTTTTCACGTTGGTTATTAAATAACCGACATGAAAAATACCTTTTAACATTAGTTATTAAATAAAAAATTTGAAAAGTCATGAAAATCGATTTTTCACGTCAGTTTTATAATAACAGATGTGAAAAAGTCATGAAGATTGATTTTTCACATCAGTTTTCTAATAAACAACTTGAAAAATAAGCAAAAAATTTACTATCTTTTCATGTCAGTTATCATAACACCGACGTGAATGATAATTTTAATATCCCGCGAACGCCAAATTTTAATTTGTTTACATCGCGGAATCCAAATTTTGAATTGCCGCCTAAAGTTTTTAATATCATGTTTTCTCTTAGCATATCAATTATATGTTTCCATTATACACATATCATAATATAACGATCATTTATTTCAACTATTATCATTCCCCCAAATAGACTCTTTTGATCTTCAATGTGAATCAGTTATTTTTTCTTTCCACGATCTCGTCAAGGAATGTTTCATCATATATCCATGATTTTAGGTTTTTTTGAATTTTTATGTTAATTGATATACCATTTTACAATCATTTCATTGAACCATTATCATTTCACTGAATTAACTTGTTTTATCTTCCACATGAATCAATTAATTCTTATTTCCGCGACCTCATCATGGTATTTGTAATTATATTCCCATGATTTATATTTTCTATGAGTAATTTTCTTAATTGATATACCATTTAATGATAATTAATTTATTATAATGATTAATGATTATTTATATCAAGGTGAAACTATGAATCCCTTTACGGATTCAAAAATTCTTTCTATGATGATGCTACGGTTGGCTCATTCAATCTTTCCTCCAAAAAAATATCAAACTTCTGATGATCAAAACTTTTGATCTGTAACTCGATTTCAGCTCTATGACCTGTAAAATGAATGATTAAGAAATTTTATACAAGATGGTAAATAGTTATTACATTTTTTATTTAATAACAGATGTTAAATATAACTTTTAATGTCAGTTATTAAATAACTAATGTAAAAATAGGGCTTTAACTTTGGTTTTTTCAAAAACCGACGTAACAAATGGCTTATTAACACCATTTACAAAATGTATTTTTCATTGGCTTTTTATAAACCAATGTTAAAAACAATAAAACCCCATTTTTTATGTCGATTATTAAATAAACGACTTAAAAATTCATATTTTTAACGACGCTAGAAATATCATCGCCTAAAAACCGACGTTAAAAAGAAAATAAATGATGTAAAAAAAGGTGTTTATACTAGTGATTTACAAATATCAAGAGACTATCAATACATCAATGTCTATTCTATAACATTCCCAACCCATTATTTCATGTCCAAATCATTATTTATAAATCGAATAATCGATTTAATTTATGAATAAATATGTATTATCAAAAAAGTATTTTTATTGAATAAAAGATATGTATTTAACAATATTTCTATAGTTAATCAAATCACCTTCAAACTAAAAACCGAATGTTAAATTTTATATGTATTTAGAAATAATCCTATCCATTATATAATAAAAATTCTTACTTAATAGAAATTAAATTTTTAATGAATTATGATAAGAAATAAAACAATGGGTTTGTATGAACACCATATAAAGACATTTCGCGAATAATATTAAAATATTCCACAATAAAGTGAATTTGAGACGAATTCCCTTAAAAATAATATATTATTTGTCAATGGATTTTATTATGTGTATCCAATATAAAAACGAATAAAAAAATTAAATAAAATATTAGATTATAGAAATTCAGTTCACACATAACCTTATCATGACATAGTAATGGAATATATGGTTAACCCACATAATTAAAATTGAGTTAATAAATCCCTTACTAGTTGTAATTTTTCAAATCTTACACCCCCTAAAATTAATAATTAATAAATGAAAGAATGAATACCATTATGATAATGATAATAATTATAAGATATATAAAAGGAAATAATATACACCATACACATGAAATAATTAGTTAACAAGCTATAAAATTTTATAGGAGTAGAAGTGAGATGAAAAACACTTACCTTGCACTTCCCATTACCGGTGCATAAATTTTTCTCATGTAGAACAGTTTAATTTTGTTTATTAATTCATTAAATTACTATAATAATATTTATAATACCTTATATTATACATTAATAACATCTCAACACCCATTAATTAAAAATATTTCATTATTTTATTCATTTTGGGTGGGTTTGTATCATAGTTCCATGATCGATATATTAGTATATATTTTTCTATTTTCTTGTAAAATAAAAATAAACATTCAAATTTAAATGATATTTTATTCATGAAATTATATATGTTTACATTTTTTCATATATTAATTTTTCTTCTTAAATGAGGATTATGCATTTGAAAAAATATTAATGACAAATGTTTGGTTCATTTTGGCTATTTTTCCCCCACCAAAAACTAATTTATTTTTATTTAATATTTTTTGTATTTATTAGTTTCATAACATGAAATATGCTATAAAATAAGATATAGAAAACTATTTTACCATGAAAATTGTTGGTCGAAGTAGAGTATTCAAGAAGGGGGTGAATTGAGTATATATTAAAAATTTCTATTTAAAAAGTATTCTTAAAAAGTTTCCCAAATAAATTTAGATATAGCCTAGTCAGTCATGTTTATACAGTTATAAATGATTGACTATTTAATAACTTCATGGAAGATTGATTAATTCTATCTAATCTTAATATAAGTAATTAACATTTCTTTTGAAGTAATTCTAATAAGGAAAAACAATTATAACTTCTTTCCAAGATTAACTATCAGAGAATATTTAGTGATTTCTGAATTAATAGTAAAAAATAGAACACTGAAATTAACAACACAACATATATAAAACAAGTGGTTCAGTCTCAAGATATGACCTAATACACTCCACTTGGGGATCACCTACCACCAAGAAGTATAAAAATATAAAATTGATCCACACCTGGTTTGGGGTAACAACAATACACAAGACAGTTCGGGTCTCGCAAACTTTTCCACAGTTCATAATTTGTATGATCTAACATGTCACACAGGGACCTCTGCCACACTTGTCTATGGGAATACACAAGTGTAAAATGATATATGAAAAATTATATCTTGTACCATTCAGTTTGATGCAAGAGACAGTGCATGATTAATATAGACACACACACTGGTATAAAGATAAGAAAAATTATAGAAAACAGAGTTGAAATGATGAGATAAGGTTAGAAGTGCTCTGAGTGTTAGTCTATGAAGATTTGGACTTTGGGGGTGAAGCAGATGCAGAAATCAAGTCTTCTCGTGGAAAACAATGTATCGTAGGTTAGCAAGATATGTCTCGTGTTCTTTATGGAGATGATGATGCATAAATGTTCGTGAATCAGGGATTCGAGTATGCTTTGTGTGTTCTTTAGTCGTTTCATGTTTCATGTATACTCATTCTTCTTTTTTATCATGCAAACACTTTTTTTGTTTCCACTGTTATCGCTACAATCACCATGGTCACACACCTTTATTTTGGCCACATTGTTCTTTTTATCCATGGAATGAATGTGTTGGAGCCGACATGATGCATGAATTATGCACCTCATACCTCCTACTACCTGGTGACATGTCTAAAAAGAAACATCAATTATATTAGTGCATTTAATAGCTTCAAATATGACCGTTAGAAATTAAATTGAAAAATGACAAAACAGATTAAGAAACTGTGTCATAGTCTATTTTTAAATGGTGTCCCCATGAAACGGTGTCTTTGTGAAACAGTTTCTCTTTCTTTGTCTTTGAGCAGTGATATAGCTATGATGGCATAGTTTTATAGAGATTAGGAACTTGTACCACAGATGAGGTGTTAGTGTCACGGTGTTTGGTTATGGTGTCTAGATGGTCACGCTATCTATATGGTTATGGTGTCTATATGGTCACAATATTTTGATGGTTATGGTGTCCAGATGGTCAGGGTGTCTGGAAGGTTACATGATATGTATGGTCACAGTGTTTGGATGGTTATGGTGTCGAGATGGTTACAGTGTCTGGGTGGTTATGGTGTCTGGATGGTGACGCTGTCTGGATTGTTACGGTGTCTGGATGGTCATGGTTTCTGGATGGTTACGGTGTCTAGGTCCTTTTCTAAAAAAACACAACATGTAGAAAACTCATTATTTCTTAGACTTAGAAAATATTTGTACATAGTCTTAAACAGTGATATTCATTGAATGAATTAAACTTAATCATTTGTAATATAATTTTATTTGAAGAAAAATAGTTTTCAATAATTTTTTATGGCATAAAGAAACTTATCATTTGTACACATGATTTTAGATAGGTTAAATAGGATTATCAATCTTTACCTAGTGTATATGATTTGTGATTATTAATACATTATTAACACATGAGGAGTCCAACAATCTCCCACTTTTGATGATAACAAATCATGTGAGTGAGATATTTATTCTTAGGTAATGTGTCTTTTCTTAAATGTGAAATAACTTCATATAGAATACATATTTGTCCCCCTTTTGGGATTATCCAAAATAGTATATAATAAGTAGAAAATAAAGGGAACAATGTAGTAGATTGATAGAAAATGTTAGTACAAATAGTAAGTGACATGAATAAATAAAACATCCCTATCAAAATATAGTAGTCACAATTATTCACCACTGGCTTATCTTCTCTTTTCCCTTGGCAGCAACATCAAAATAAGAAGAAGAGGAGCAGAGGTTGAGGTGGAGGAAGGGAGTGAACCAGTGGACAGAAATGGTAAATGGAGTACATCAAAAAGAGAAGGGGTTAAGGTATGTGCAGTAGAAGACTGGGGAAACTATTGATCAAGGATTACAGGCCATATCTGACTCAGAGCCTGAGAGATAAACGCAGATGTGGAGGCTAGGGAATATGATGATATGGTTTGAAACCCAGATATCAGAGGTGAAACTACATGAGCAACAATAGAATTACTCTGAACATAATGATATGGCTAAAATAGTTTGATGAATTCAGCATTGATTTCACCACTATACTGCATGGATTTCTCAAATTCATCCATTTTGTAGATAAAATTAACCAAAACAGAAGTAAAACTAATGGAGCTTTTGGACTTTAGTTTTAAATACTTGAGTTATAAGAGGAATCCTTAGTTTCTCCATAAGGTACTTGTTTTGGTTGGTCATGTCATTCTTAGAGAACATCTGATTGAAATAGAAATCCACCTTTTATTCAATTTCTTACTGAGCGTCATTGGAAATTTTGGAGTGGATTCTCACCAAATCAATAACTTTTTCATTGTTCTCGATAACCTCAAATAGAGATTCTTTATCAAAGCCACTGAGTACAACCTCATGTTTTTCTTGGACAACTGTTGTGAGAAGATCAATGTCTAATGTAGGTTGATATGGTTATCCAGAAGTACGATAAGTAGTGATAGCCGAGGTAAGAGATTTTAGTTGATTTAGAACATTCTGAAGATAGCCATTATACTCACCAGTTAAATATTTATGACCAATTACGTGCTCATGCATCTCTTGAAAAAAATGGTTATTTCATTCAGATAATCTGCTGACTAAAGAGGTTATATGAAGTTGATTTAGTGATGCTACTTCTTGTGGGGTCTAACTAAAAATATCCTCAACATGATGAGAAGCATGTCCTGGTCTTGAGTTTATTACTTTCTATATATCTTCAAGAATACCTCTGAGAGTTTTTACTTCATCATTGAGAAATTTATTCTCAACTCTGACTTCATGAATATCATGAAGAATCTTGGGTTGAATCTTCTATACAACGTTTTCCAACAACATTGAGGCATATCTCTCAAATAAATTGGGTACAGGGGCTAGTTTGGTATTCAATAGTTTCTTAACTTTAACCAATAGGGTAGCGCACAAAGATTTCCATTCATACTTATTCACAAGTTTTGAAGATTCTTTTGAGGGTATATTAATAGAAGCTAAGATAGTCTCAAGTTCTTTGGAAGAGGAAGATCTAGGTGTAGATGCCAGTTACAGATGAAACATAGTAGATAAATCCATTCAATTAACTGAGATTTCAGGGAATCAGTCACATAAAAATAACAAGTGAATTTATACCATGTATCCACTAAGTTTGAACTAATTGGATTAGGGACTTCAAAAAATTCTATATTGGGGGGCTGCTCCCCCTCAACATGTGAATCTTTCTTAGGACTGGGAGATTTGGATCCTTGATCTATCTCGATGAATTCATCACTAACTTCCTCATCCATTTTCATTCTATCCAAATTAAAGGCTTTATCCATTCTCTCTTCTATAGAAGGAATAACCTTAGGAACAGCTTGTTACTCTAGGTTTTCCTCAAGGGCATATTCTTGTAGAATAGAACGATCTTATTCTATATGCTCTTATACAACAATCATTTCACTTACCTTAGGAACAAATTCTTCTTTTTAAGAAATTTTTTCATTCCGATCAACAACATTTTCAGGAACAAACACTTCTATTTAAAATAAGACTTCATGATCAGGTGTATTGTCTTCCTCTTCTTCCGCATCAGAATATTCAATAAGTTCATTTGGTTCCAAATCAGGATCAGAGACATATTTAGGTCATTAAGTGTCTTCCACCGGGTTAAACATTTCATAATAAACTCTATCATTAACTTCCACCCATGATTTCCTCCATGGATTACAATTTATTTTTATTTTCATTATAATAAATTTTGAATGACAGAACCCATAATATTTATGACTTCATCATTTGGCCTAAACAATTCCCTTTCATGAAGTATATATGAGATAATCCTTGAATACAATATGGAGGTTGACTTGGAGGTCGTTTTGATCAAATCAAACATATGGTGTATAATATAATTAAAGTGGTCGGCCTTATGTCCATTTTTCATGAGATGAATAAAAAATACATCATGATACTTGTGTATAGAAAAATCACCTTTTCTGGGGATATCTAAATTTTGAAAAAACATAAAAAAAGAGTCTAGATTCCTGATCTATCTTGACCGTTATGGCTTTCCTCTTGGTTTAATTTCTAGTTAAACTTCTCAATACTTCTTCCAAAACAAAGAACTCTCTTGGAGGTGGAGGACCTCTATAGATGTCCTAACAAATACCCACATGAGGTATCTTAAGAAATGTAGCCCATAACCTGGTAGAGAAGGTACAAATCTAGCCATTGATCCAACATCATACAACATACCCATCTTTGGAATCAAAATATAATTGAACATACTGGTAAAACTGGGAAAATAGATTTGGATAAATAGGTGTATACTCTTTTGTAACCAAATATAGTCAGCATTACATTGTTATCACTTTCAACACTAAATACATGCTTGATAGAAGCCATATAGAGAATATCACCTTTATAGGTACAACTAATATATTCACTAGGTTCAGATTTAGAGGGACCTTGGGTGCAAACTTCAGCATGATTTTTAACTTCTTCTTTGAACTGTGCTTATCAGGAGTTGATGATGGAGGGTGTTTCATCCTATTAATTAACCGAAGGTTCAAGAGAGATAGGGGTTGAAAGAGGGACTGTGATTTGATAAAAGATATCTCGAGTGAATAACGAGTGAAACATCATTTATTTTATCATTTAGGTATATCAAGCGTCGCAGGATCAAAAGCACGGGAAAGTAAATTATAATAAAACAATGAATTATGTAGATAGATGTTATAATATATAAATAAAATAACAAAGAATCTTTATGGTGATATTGTAATCAACATTTACAGTGAGACTGTAACAAACGTTCACGGTGAGACCGTAACAGTGTGATTTTGAATCTATGCGACCGTGTTGTTGGAGACAGTAAGTTCCAATAAGTAACCAATAAATAGTAACTATGTGACCATAAACATGAAATAGTAACTCTTAAGATAGTAAAACTATAGAACCATTAGAGTTAAACAGTAATCTCAAGATAGTGACTTGTGAAACCATAAACTGTGAAACAACATACTTACTACTTAAGATTTATCATTCACAATTCAAGTATTATGTGATCTATTCATTCAGAATTTAGTGGTTTGGTGAATATATTTGCAAGCTGATATTTAGTTCTAATGAATTCCAATGTGATATCACCTTTTTGATAATGAGCTCTCGAACTAGGTTATCTAACATAAATGTGTTTTGTCCTAGAGTGTGAAACATGATTTTTTGAGATGCTAATAGCACTTGTATTGTCACAATTTATAGGTACATGATAGAATTTATATCTATAATCTAGTAATGTGTGTTTCATCCACAAAATTTGTGCACATTAACTTCCTATATCTACGTCTTCAGATTCTGCAATAGATAATGAAACAGAGTTTTGTTTCTTACTACACCATGATACTAGTTACATTCCTAAAATGTGACATGTTCCATAGGTTCTTTTTCTATCTCACTTACAACCACTTATGTCTGCATTAGAATAGCTAACTAAATCAAATAACTGCCCTCTGTGATTGTAAAATCCATGATTGGGTGTATGCTTGAGGTATTTGAAAATTCTCTTAACAAAATTTAAATGAGATTCCATAGTATTTTCTTGAAAATGAGCACACTTACAAAAAATAAATATAATGTATGGTCATATAGTAGTAAATTTGAGTAAACCTCCAATAATTCCTCTGTAATTGGTTTGATCAATAGATTTTTCATCTTCATCAAGATCCAACTTACACAAAGTACTCATTATAGTTTCAATTCATTTAGTTTTATCCAATTCAAAACATTTTATAAGATCTCTAGTATATTTACATTTATTTGAAATATTACCATAATTATTTTTAATGATTTTAAATCCAAGAATGATTTTGAGTTCACCCATTAAACTCATTTTGAATTCGTTTTACATCATTTTATAAAATTCAATACATAAAGATTTTTTTGAAGATACATAGATAATGTAATCTGCATATATTTGAACTACTAAAACATCATTGGAAGTTCATTTTATAAAAAGGTTAGGATCAACTATTCCTTTTCGAAAACCATTGGAAATAAAAAAATTACTTAATCTATCAAACTAAGATCTTGGAGATTTTATTAAAGCATATAATGATTTCGATAACTAAAAAAATAAGATTTACAAAATGGGTGTTGGTAAATCCATCTGGTTACTCAACAAAGATATCATTAGCTATATACCCATTTAGAAATGCACTTTTCATATCCCTTGGATATAATTAGAAATTTAGAACTGTATCATAAGAAAGCATAATTATGATGGCTTCATGTCTAGCTACTAGTGCAAAGGTCTCTTCATAGTCAATTACTTCTCCTTGACTATAGCCACGTGCAACAAATCTATCCTTGTTTCTAACAATATTACAAGCTTCATCAACCTTATTTCTATACACCCATTTGGTGCATATGGTGATGGTGTCTTTGGGTCTTTCAATAATTTTCCAAACTTTGTTCCTCTAAAACTAATTAACTTATTCTTGCATAGACATGATCCAAAATTCATCATTGATAGCATCATTAATGTTTATAGGTTCAAGTTGTGATAAGAATACTTGATGTTCAGCTAATTTCTAAGATAAGCTCTAGTTTGAGTTCCTTTCTCTAAGTCTCATACAACATCATCTTGGGGATGGTTCTTATGAGTTCTAACATCACTAGAAAAAGAAAGACTCATGATTTCAGGTTATTCAATAGGATCTGGTTCATTGTGACCAGAATCTAATGAATTTCCAAAACTTGAAGTTTTCACATATTCCATTACAAGATGGTTAGGTGATTTTGAATTAATGTGAATATTTGATACATCATCCTCCAGGTTTTCTTGAGTGGTCTTAGGCTTAGGTGGATCTGTTTCGTCAAATTTGACATGGAAAGATTCTTCCACACATTTATTAATATTATTAAACACTCTATATGATTTTCTATAATTTTAATATCCTAAGAAGATTCCTTAATCACTTTTGGATGCAAATTTTCCTAGATTGTCTTCATTATTAAGGATATAGACTTTGCAACCGAATACATTGAAGTAGCTAACATTGATTTTTCTATTGTTTCACAACTCATATGGAGTTATTTTAAGGATAGGTCTAATCAACACAATATTGATAGTATAACATGTTGTATTTACAGCTTTAACCCAAATGTAAATAGGTATGTCTTTTTCACTAATCATGGTTCTTGAAATCTCTTGTAGGGTTCTATTTCTTCTTTCCACAACACCATTTTGTTGAGATATTCTAGGGGTAGGGAAATTATGACTATTTCTATTTTGTGAGAAAAATAATTCAAACTCCTGATTTTCAAACTCACAACCATGATCACTTCTTAAGGATTTAATACTATGTCCACTATGATTTTCAACTATTTTGGAATATTTGTTAAAATGGGAGTAGGCTTCAGTTTTGTGAGCCAAAAAGAAATTCCAAGTATATCTATAAAATTCATCTATAAGAACATAAACATAGTTATTCCCATTTAAACTAGATACTCTAGATGGTCTAAAAAAATCCATGTGATCCAACTCAAGAGGTTTGAGAAGTTGAATCTTCTTCTTTTGGTTTGAAGGATATTTATTTAGTTTCTTTTTTGACAATGATTACATACTTTATCAATTGGAAACTCATGTTTGGGTAGGACTTTGAATAACTTTCTTCTAGTTCACATTCTATGGAACTTAGTGTCACAATGTCCTAGTCTCCTATGAAAAATCCAAGATTCTTTTCGAAACACACTTAAACATGAATCATTTGGAGAAGTAAATAATGCAAGATAATTGAATATACATTTTTATTTATTAATATAGAAAAGAATAATTCATTTTTACAATTAAAAACATTGTAAGCATAACTCTCAAATATTCCATGAAATCCATCATCTCATAGTTGTGAGATACAAAGAAAATTATCTTTCAATCCATCTACAAAAGTATGTTGGAAATCCAAATTGAGTAAGAGTTACATATTTGGCCAAGGCCAATAATTTTTCCTTTGGCATTATCACCAAATCTGACGTGTCCTCCGTCAATTTTTATTAAATTATACACGCATGAATATTTGACTATCATGGGTCTTGAACACCCACTATACAAGTACCATAAGCTTTTACAAGAACTCATTAAGCATATTTTCTACAAAATAGAGAAATAAAAACAGATTTTGATACCCATACTTCTTTGGGTCCAATAATATTAGTGACTAGTACCTTAGGAACTCATATCTTCCTTATAGGTTTCCAATAATAATTATGTACTTTATTTGAAAAATAAAATATATTTGGTCCAGAAAAGCATGAAACTGTAGAGAGTGTGTCATGTCTTGAACAAGTTGAATGTTTTCCAGAACTAGGAGTAACGATTTATGCACTATATTTTGAAACAAAATTATTTCGTCTAAAATTTCTTTTACTAAGTTGATATCCAATTCAAGTATTATATTTAGGAGCAATTAGTTTACATAGAATTTGTCCCAAGTAATCATTATAAGTAGTTAAACATTCATGATTATTATTAAATTTCTCATTATATAATATTTGTTCATTGTTATATTTGAGTAATTGATCATTTTTCTCCCTTTCTAAAGTAAGTTCAGTTTTAACAGTTGAGATGAGAGCATGTTGTTTCTTTAATGACATGTATTTATCTTGAATTTATTGTATATCTCTTCAAGAATATTACAATACTCCAACATTTCGTCATTATTTATATTTTCAGAGTCACTCTCATCTCTAGAATAATTAGAATTGTGTAATGGAGATTCCAATGTTACCTCAGGTGTGTTTGTCAAAAAACACATATTGGATTTATTAGCCTATTCATCTTGTGAAGATTATAGGTCAATGGAACTATCCTCAGAAGCACTCCATGTTTCTTTCATGGCCTTTTTATACATTTTATCATTGTCCTCATATTTCTTATTTTACTTAAGCTTAGTACAGTCAGCCTTGATATGTCCTTTTCATTCACATTCATAATAGACAATCTCGTCAGACTTTTCACTTCATTTCCAATATTTCTTCCAACTTCATTTCTTATGATATCTTCCCTTGAAGTTTGGATTTCTGAAAATGATTTTCTTTTTGTAAAATCTCATAGATCTTATGGATTGTTGAGCCATCTTCTCGTCACTGCCTGGTGATAATTTCTCAATGCTGGAACATTCTACAGAAGCTTCCACAATTTCTTTTTCTTTGTGTTTAGAGGTGGTGGTCTTGAATTCAATTGATTTTATTTTGGGTTCATCCTCTTTTTCCATGTTGACTTTCAGCACCTCTTCATACATAATTAGTTTTCCAATGAGTAATTTTATAGGTAGCTTTCTGAAGTCGCATGACTCTCTAATAGAGATAGAGGTTCCTCTCCATCTATCAGGCAGGAATCTGAGAATCCTAATAATCTTCTCTTTAGTAGTGACTTCTCTTCCAAGATAAATTATTTTGTTAAAAATTTCATTTAAATTGAGATACATTATAGAAATTGTTTTAACAACTTTCATGTTAATGTTATCATATTTAATATTATAAGTATTAAGTCTCATTTATTTGACAATAGAAGTATCATATTGTGAAATAGGGAAGGTATCCCAAATTTCATGGTTAGTTTTACATGTTGAGATTCTATTGGATTCCTCATATCCTAAAGAGAAGTATAAAGAATTAATTGATTTGTAATTGATAATGTTGGAAGTTTTGGTAGGTTCATCACATGTGATTCTATCAGTAGTAGAGATATTATATTCATCTATAATTTAAGGCTAGATTTTAAACCTGATACTTTCTAAATGCAATATCATTTTAATTTTCCATTGAGAATCATTGGTTTCATTAAATAATGGTGGTATGTTAGTTATAGAAACTTCCAATCTATTGCCCATAATAAATAAATTTTTTAATAGAGCTATAATTTTAGAATTAACAGAAATTTATAGATCTTTAAGGTACAATTACAATCACAGTTTAATAGGGTCAAAAATATAGTATTTAGAAACAATCCTATGATACCAAATGTTAGTTGAAGTAGAGTAATCAAGAGGGGGTGAATTGAGTATCTATTAAATATTTCTGTTTAAAAAGTTTTCATAAAAAAGTTCACCAATAAATTTAAATAGAGCCCATTCAATCAAGGTTATATAGTTGTGAAGGTTTGATTGTTTGAATAAATTCTTAGAAGATTGATTAATTCTCAGTAATCTTATTATCAGTTTTTAACAATAATTGTGAAGCTATTATAATATGGAAAAAATAATTATAACTTCTTTCGAAGATTATCAATCAAATTAAATTTATTGATTTCTAAATTAAACAGTAAAAAAGAGAACACTAAAATTAACAACATAGAGGATATAAAACAAGAGGTTCAATCTCATGTTGAGAGCTAATAAACTTCACTTGGTGATCACCTTCTACCAAGAGGTTTATATAAATAAACTTGATCCACACACTGGATCAGAGTAACAACAGTACAGAAGACTATCCAGGTCTCATGACCTCTTATATAGTTCTTCGTCGGTATAAACTAAAAAATCACACAGGGACCACTTCCACACTTATCGGTGGGAATATAGAACTGTAAAAATTTAAGAGAAAGCATATCATGTATCCTTCAGTTTGATGTAGGAGACAATGTATTTTTAATACCGACACACACACTACTCAAAAGTTAATAAAAATAATACACAATAGAGAATAGATGATGAGATAAGGTTAGAAGTTCTCTGAGTGTTACTCTATGAAACTATAGACTTCTGGGATAAAGCAGATTCTGAAATTGAGTCCTCTTTCAGAAAACAGAGTATCCTAGGTCAGCTAGATCTCTCTTGTGTTCTTCCTGGAGTTGATGATGCAGAAATGTTCTCGACTCTGGGATTCGAGTATTCTTCATGTGTTCTTCAGTCATGTCGATTTTCATGTATGCTTGTTCTTCTTCGTTATCAAGAACACACATGTTTTCATGTTCCCACATTTATCACTACAGTCACCATGATTGCAAACTTTTCTCTTAGCCACATTTTTCTTTTTATTCATGGAATTCAGGTGTTGGTGCTGACAGGATGCATTAATTCTGCACCTTTTACCTCGTATTGTAAGGTGACTTGTCTACAAAGAAACATTAATTATGTCATTGAATTTAAATGCTTTAAATATGACCAATATAAATATAATTGAAAAACAAAAAAAGAAATTAAGAAATAGTGTCAGAGTCTGTCGATAAATGGCGCTCCCATGAAACAGTGTCTCTTTCATTATCTTTGAGCAGTGAGATATCTATGATGGCATAGTTTTATAGAGATCTGGAACCAAAAGAACTTATGTTGTGTTTGGATCACTATGTCAGATCATGGTGTTTGTATGGTCATGGTGTTTGGATGGTCATGGTGTATGGATGGTCATGGTGTTTGGATGGTTACGGTGTCTGGATGGTCACGGTGTTTGGATGGTCACGGTGTCTATAAGGTCACGGTGTCTGGATGGTTATGGTGTGTGGATGTTTACAGTGTCTGAATGGTCATGGAGTCTGGGTGGAGATGGTTTCTGGATGGTTACAATGTCTGAATGGTTACAGTGTCTTGATGGTTGAGGTGTCTGGGTCCTTTTTCAGAAAAACACAAATGTTAGCAGACTCACAAATTCTCAGACATACTCAAATATCATTACACATACTTAAACAATGATATTAATATAATTATTTAATTATAATCATTCATGAGATAATTTCATTAGAAAAAAATAGTTTTAAAAATTTATTTATGGCATAAAGAATCTAATCATCTGTACCCATTATTTTAGAAAAATATAAATAGATTAACAAGATTTAGAAAATTTATATTATTTTTTATTATTAAAACATTATCAACAAATAAGGAGTCCAATAAAATTAATTTTTTTATTATATTTGATGTTTTTAAGGGAAAATAAAAAATCATTATTCATGGAGATGGTTAACCTTCATAATTTGGACAATGGTTTAATTTCATTGAATAAGATTAGGTAATAAAGAGGATGAAAATTAGATATTCCATTAGAAATTGATTATTTTAATATATATATTATTTTATAATTATTATTCTTTTATTGATGAATTATGTGAGGGGCAGATAGAAAAAGAAATGATAATAAAAGACGTGGTTTGAAAAATTGAACTATTTGATATCACCACCTTGAACGATCCCTTAAAGACATTATAATTGTTAGTTTGTTGATGATAGAAAGAATTGGACATGGGAGAGTGGGGATGAGTAGTTTGGCAGATATTTGAGGAGCATCAAGGATTTTTATAGGGAATGAGTTGGTGAGGAGTGGTATTTATAATTCAGGAGGGTTGGTTTTAAGTGATTAAATATTGGTTATTTTATAATTAAAGCCAAACACATTTAGGTAGAATTAATTTCCATAAAATTGGAATATTATTAATGATTTATTTTCTATTTTTGGATGATAAATACCCCAAAATCCCATTAAATGTTGTATTTCTTGGGTATTTTAATCCATTACCTTTTAAAATCAACATGTTTTATTATTTTACCAATGTCATGGTAAATATATGTTCTTTCAGAGAAACATCTTTATGAATAAAATTTAAAATGACATTAATACCTAATTTTTACCATATGATTCAAAATATTATGTTCATTTTCCTAATTAAATTTACATAATATTTAAAATTATATTTATAATTAATCACGTAGTGGCAATAAGAATGTGGTTTTTATATTGAAACAGTGAAAAAGTTTGAAAGGTTTTTATATTAAATGTCAATGTGAAATTGAATAAAATAAAAAATTTGATTCATTTCAATATAATATAACTAATTATACATTAAAATATAATTTAAAATATAATTTATCGTTATAAATTATTTAGAGGAAGAGTCATCTTTTAATTAAAATGCATTGGTTTTATCTATTCATTAAAAATGAAACATAACCAAAAAAATGCCCAAAAATCAGCATAATGTAATTATAATAACATCAATTAAAAAAATATTCATATTTTTAAAATAATATTTATAAAAGTTCCCAAATTTAGTTTTAGAATAGGTGCACCATTAAAAGGCAGAAAAATTACCTTTGAGAAAAATATCACTTTTTTTCTTTAAATTTGTAGTATTCTTATCTTAAGACCATAAAATTTTTACATAAATTAAAAAATATTTTATTGAACCTATTTCACATTAATTTTCATTACCTATTATACAAATATTGAATAAATTAATTTAAAATGATAGATTTCCATTAAGGGAATAAAATAGTTTTTAATAAACTCGTCATTTATGTTAAATAGGTTTTTATTTTAATTTCTAATTAATTGGTAACCAATGAATTCATTTTATAAGCATGTGTAAACTATATTTTCATAATTTCCTTAAACTCATTCATTATCACTATCCAAATTACTCATTGATGACTATCACAATTAAATAATAATATTTAATTGTTTGTCTAAGCGTAGTGTTCTTGTAACGAAAGCTATCAAATGTAGTGTTTTTTTTAATATCAGGGTGTTAAAAAATATTTTCATCAAAGGATATATAATATGTATTAAGGATTTAAATTTTGTAATTAGGATACATATTAAATATAGAACTAATGGAGATGTTTTTTGTAAGGGGTAAGTGTTGGGTCCTTTTATATGTGATTTTGGTATGAAATTTCCACAAATACTCACTACCAAATGAGTAAAGTTGTTATTTGACTTGAAATGCTGATGAAAATCATAAACCTAATGGATATATTTCATATATCTACTCATGCAAGCAATTTTTGAAGAATAATTTTAGAGATATTGTATTCCATTATAATTTAATTAAATATTCTTACGTTTCTTTACCCTTACCATGGTTACCCAATTATGACTTCAATAACTTCTTTTTTTAAAACAATTGACTCTATTACCTAATTTTGACATTATGATTAAAAACCATTACTCCATTTAATCTAATTAAATTTCAAATTTAATATTAAATTTTTTTATAATTATCCTCTAAAATTGATCAATATAATTTATTATGACTGAAACATAAAACCCATATAAAAATATTAATTCTTTGAAAAATTATCCTTTGAAATTTAAATCATTTTAACCACATTGGACAAAAATTTATTCTTTATCTTATATCCATCTATTTTTATCAATACATTTATATATGAATCATTGTTTGAATTTTAAAAAAACATCAATTTATTCATTAAAAATTATAACAATATTATTACTTAAAGAATAAATTTTCATATTTTAATAACAATTAATTATAAATTTTTACTTACTTTTTATTTACTTACAGAATTAATTATTATATATGAATTATATTTTTTAAAAATTTTATAAATAATTACAGTACATCAGTGTTCTTAATAGAAATTAGTATATGCAATGACAATATATCAAACAACCACATGTCCAACAACCATATATATAATGTTCATGTTACATTATCATATAAATTTTTATATAAATCTATATAATCCTTTATCCTATTATCTATTTCAATTTTCAATATATTTATAATATTTTTAATGTTTTTTAGGTTTCTATTGTTATTTTTGGTGGTATGATGTTAGAGGAAGATTATGATGAAGAAAATTATAACTTTGTGTTATTATTATTTAATCATGGTTTTATTCCTTTAATATTTTTACTAATTATGACTATCTTTATTACCTAATACTACATTTAATTTAATATTGTTATATTATACCATAATGAAAAAATTCAACGTTCAATTTTGTTTTGTGTTTTATGTATAACAAGTTATCAAAGACCTGGGATATATTTAAATGTAAATACATATTAAACTAGTGTGGTGTTATATTCAACACCTTTTAATACATTTACCTTATGTTTTAATTATTATGATGAATAAATAAGGTAATTTTGTGTCATGAAATCGTCAGGTTCCCACATAGCCTCCTCGAACTTAGGATTCTGCCAAAGAACATTAATCCGGTTTGGGGACATGATTCAATGTACATTTTCTCTATAATACAAATTTCCTATAAGTTACTCTACATAATAGATATTATGTTTTAGTTGAAATACCTTTGAGCTTATTATATGTCAATGTTTAGGTATATATTTACTCAAAAGGGGTAAAATCAACACATCATTTCCCTTGGGGAGTTTCTATAGAATTTTAAGGAGAAAATATTTTATCCCAAATTAATAAGGATTTCAATAGGTTCAATTTATCTAGGGATCAACATTCTATTCTTCATCAATTTCCTAGCACTATTTTAAGGTGATATTCGAAGGAATATTTAATCATGGATAGAAAACTCCAATTCTAACAAGTGATTATCAGTATCTCACAACTATAAACCTTGAGGAGTTTTAATATGTCCCACATTATTTTTAATCCTCTAAAATAATTCATGATCCAGATCTATTCCCTTTTGCATTAACTCACTAACTTCATTTAAACTTGTTTGATTTCTATACCTCTTTCTACTCAAAAACCCATATTGATCCAATTGAATTCGGCAATGGAAACTATTGTTATATGATAAATTTACTACGGGAAGATGTTATTCCTAACAACTTTTGAGATCAATTGAGTAGGATCTCATCATAAATTTTAGGGTTTGAATTGTCCATTCATATTGACCACCAGTTTGATGATGATATGAAATTCTAGAGATCTGTACTTTGTCTAATTTTTTTTTAATACACATAAAATACATATTCAGAAAATTTGGATCTCAATCCAATGTAATGGAATTGTTAGTTTATACAAACTTACCACCTCCTTTATGGTTATCTTGGAAAATTAATCTAGTGATAAATATTCTTGAATACTAATGAAATGGGTTGACTTTGTAAGGAATTCAATAAGAACCCAAATAAAATTATAGACTTTAAAGGTATTAGGAAACCCTATAATAAAATTCATTGGGATTATATCCAATTTATATTTAGTAATATCTATTAGATTCATTATCCCCTTAGACTTATAAAATTTAGATATAACTTTTTTGCACAATAAGAATTAAGACATACTCTATGCAATCTCCCTCTTCATATAATCCTACTAAAAATGTTTCTTAATATCATCATTCATCTTGAAGATTCTTTCATAAATTGAGAATGATGAGTTATGTGCATCATCTAAAATCGTATTCATTAGTTATTCTTTTAAATGGAGAGACATTCATTTACTAATTCTTATAATTACATGATGTTGGTATGAGTTAGTATCTCAAGAGGGTTGGAACTAAGTTCCCAATAAAAATTCTATTAAAAATTGATTCAAATAAAATTACCTAAAAATTTAAAGTCAAACCAATTTATTAAATTATATAATGATATAAGTTTAATTTTTTTTGAATATTTCTCAAATTAATGGTTATGTATCAGGAAAAACAATATATAATATTATTTAATCCTTTGAAATAAATTTACATAATTAAAAAATTATATAAAATTTAATTAAAATAAACTATAAATGTAGTGGTTTTTTTCAATTAAAAAATTGATATTTAATGAAAATATATATTCTGAAATAAAAAAATTGTGGAATTGAGTACAACGGGTCCAATCTCAAGCTGATACATAGTCCTCTCCACATGTAAACAACCAGATTCAAATAAGTTTATATAAAATAAACTTTTTATCCATAACCTGGATGAGGTTTTACAATAGTATTCCAACTTTCCATACCATGCCTGACTTGATACACATTATTCATGTGTGTAAAAAAACAACAGGTCATAATTGGTCCTCTACCACCATATATAGAAATAGGAATAAAATTTGTTGAGAAGATATCTATATATCTTCTAGTACGAATTCGTCGACAATTTGTATATTATAAAATAGAGTATACACACACAACTTGTAATTTAAATGAAAATAAGCTAACTGAGATAATAATTTATCTAAAGACATATTGTTTCTTAGTCTGATATGCTTGGCATCTTTTGACTCCATTAATATTACTTGAATTGGGGCTCAAGTTGCGTTTCATAATTCTGCTATAGAACATAGTGTTGTAGACTCTTATTTCTTGACTATTTGTAGGATCTATACGAAAAATGTTCTTCTTTAGTTGAGTGTAAGAAATATATATTAGGTAATCGATTCTGGTTCATTAAATAATGACCAAATCACATCATCTGTGCATCTCTCTATGTGTATCTTCATGTAGTTCAGATGAGGGAGTATTCTTCCTATTTTATCAGTAAAAATGCAACGAGAATCATCAAGATCCTATGTATCCCTGTACTACATCTCTGACACACGTTATTATGTATCTCTATCAATAAATTAAGGAAGAATCATTAAAATTAGGTTGAACATTGAATTGGATAAACATGCAATTAGAAATACTTAAAAAATATATGTAAAAGAAATAATGGTGGTGAGTATTTTGATCGGTGACTATAGAGGAGTCTATCTTTAAGTGAGACATTTGAACAGTTTATGTGGATCTAGTGGTTCTTATTCTAAACTCTGGCACATTATAGTCTTGATTATTTATCATAGTTACTAGACTGTTGGTATGTGAGGCTCACAATGACTCTTCTGATGGTCATTCATTCTAAAACATTTTCAATTTTTTGTTCTTATAGTATGACTTCGTTGATGGTGTCTCAAAGAAATGATGAGAGATTTTAGTCCTAATTCATTGTCTGAAGGTGATATATAGTATGTATTAGTCCAACAATTTTTCAAATTTCCATCTCATAGGTGACTTATTATGGACGGTGTGACTTCTTTGGTGATGAGACTACTTTGGCTGTGACTCATCCATAACTGTGAGTCTTCTTAAAAGAGATTCTTTCTCACACCTATCAATATTTTTTCCCATATTTCATATATGATAAAATACTAACATGAATAAAAAATATCACTATTTGAATAATAATTATGATTTAGTGATCATTAAAATAAATAGGTCAACTATCTCCCCCTCCTAATGATCAAAAATAATGAAATTTTAGATACATGTTGTCAAAGGAAAATTAGAAACATTTAGGAATATGGTATTAAGGATAAACATTGACATCATACACAAGGTATCAATGATATTAAGTAGATGGGTCGAATAAAAATAAAGGAAAAAATGAATAAATTGATGCACACAGTATCAAATGAAAATGATTGTGCAATGTTGTAAGAAATAAATAGAAAATAAATATATCATAAAGAATCACTGGTATATAGAGAAATATATGGTAGTAAAGATATATTACCAAAAACTAAATGACATAGATCATATACCCCTTTTGGAATTATCAAAAAGTGCACAATATAATACAAAAATTAAGAGAATAAAATAGGAATCAAATTGAAAAGGCAAGAGAAATTTTAAAAAAAAAGTACATTAGAATTCACATGAATAATTTCAATAAAAAATACAAGCCTAATGTTTCTGAACCAAAAGTGTAAAAAAATACCATCAAGGAAGAAAAGTCTAATCAACAGTCATTGGGCTTGGATGAAGGGTCCAAATGTGATTTTCCCTTATCCTTGTCTGAAGATGAAGCAACGGTGATAGAGGGTACATCCAGAACAGTGGTAGGACCAATAGTTAAAGATGTAGGAGGTCAATGAAATTAGATGAGAATAAGACTAAATTTTTATACTTCCAGTCTCAGAGTGAGAGAATATGGTTGAAATCAAGCTAGAAAAAGTCCATGAGGGTTTTTGGTAACTATTGGTCTGAAATAATCGGGATCAGTTGCAGGACAATTCAAATGAGTAATCACTGGTATGGCCTCATTAACCACAAAATTAGACCCATGAACATGTAGAAAAGGCATCATAGGATTCATGAAGTCCATGAATATACATACACCTGTTTAAATTGAACTGGAAAAATCATTCTTTTCCTCCATAAATATCTACAGCACTGCAGTTAGAACATTCAACTGGTTGACTTGACCTTTAATGGATCATCTGATAGGATGAATCCTTAAATTCTCACCCAGAAACATAAAATTGGAATGTGTGGGATTATTAATATATATCATTAAGAGGTAATAATTTATGGATATGGTTATGGTCTCCTAATCAGACATCATGTCTTTAGAATATTTTTTAATATTCTTGAGAACATGATCATTATTATACCTTATTCTACATATGGTTTCTCAAGGAAATGTAGTAGAAACACTTGAATTACTAGTGAAGTTGATATAATATCTTCTCTTACCACGGACATCAGTAAATCAATATCTAATATAGGAGGATTAGAAGTGGAACTAGTTTACATAGAAGAAATATTTTCAATTATCTCAGGTAAGGTATCAATAAAAACTACAAAATAATACTACATCTCATCCACAACATATCTCAAAGACTCCATCTAATAGAAACTCTTTTATTCCCAATTTATACTTCCTGAATATGGTGAATCTCTTTTGCATGAATGTGTTTGATCAAAAATCCCAAAAAACAAATCTCACATTATTTACATATAGCTTATTAATAAAGTCTTGTTGATTCTTCAAAAACATACCTAAATATAAAATCACAATTTCATTGAAATCAACCAAGTCATCCTTGGCGATGAAATGAATAGAAACATGTGGAGAAGTAGGTGAAGGTTCTCTCATAGAAGAAAATATTTCTAACAAATGAGTAACATAAATATGATTTACCATTGAGCCTACACAATCACTTTATTCTTGAATTAAAGGTTCACTATTATTTGGTGAACTAATAGAAAAAAACCCATTCCATAGACATAAAATCTACCCATCTATAATAAATTTTACTAAAAAGATCAACCACTAAAGATGCAGGAATTGTAGGAACCAAAACAACTGGGACAATAAGAGGTGCTTCATTAGCATGAGTGTTCATAGATTTATGTTTATCAATAACAACAAGAGCATCCATTGTGTGCCAAACAAGATCAACATCCATCTTCTCTCCCACATGTTTCTCAACAGCATCAATAATTATCATTTTCTCAAAAAAATTTGAGTATGGTATTATCTCACCATCATAAAAAGATATACTATCAACATCATCAATTGGAGAAACTACATGATGACTTCCATGAATTTGGGATTTCTCCATCTCAAAAAAATTATCTTCCTCTTCCCTATCAAGAATTCCCACTTCACCAAAAATTCTTGGCCTCTCCTTTAATTAGAAAAAAACAATAGGATAGGTAAGAATATCATTGGGAATCTCAACATCCTATAATCTAAATTTCCCACTATAAGAATAAATTTATGATGAATCATCATCATCATCATCATTAGATTCTCCTTCATCATCATCATTACCATTCTCATAATAAAATTTAGAACAACTATTGAACTATTATTCTCCAAATATTTATCTGTCATCCTCTCACCTTTTTTTAAATTTTTACTCCAATGACTATTGTGGAAGAGGATTTTTGTGGATTGAATAGATGGTTTAATATGTTAAATTATGATCTAGGTTTTGGATCAAATGTTTATTTTATATAAATTTTTTGATATCAGGTGATTTACAAGTGGATAGGATGAAGACTCATCTTGGTATTGAACATCTAGTATTCAATTATATTTTGTTTTATTTCATTATTTACTTGCTTTAAAACTGATTATGTTTTAAATTGAAAAACCAAACCAATAGTTTGATTGTTTATATTAATTAGTTTTTATATAATATTTTCATTAAGTGAATTGATTACATTGGATAAAATAGTATTATATTTGTTTTTAGGTGAAACAAAATCAGTCTTTTGAGAAATCTTGAAATATATTAAAAACTTATATGAAAATAATATTTTGTTAAACTGATACAATTTTAGATTTGTTAGAGTTTTATTTAAATAAATTTTCAGAATAATTTTTATTGGGTACTAAATTAACCCCTCCCCCTCTTAAGATACATAATCTGAAAAACATTTTGTTATTTGAGGATAATATTGGTATAATTGTTTTTCAAAAAAAATCCCAAATTGATTTTAGTTATTCCATAAAGATCCCAAATTTATCTTAGTTCTAAATTCAATTATTTAAATTGATAATAGAAAAGTAGGTTCTGATACTGATAGACCTCATTTTTTAGTTTTTAATAATTTTTCTCTATGGATGATAAAGAAAAAAATTCATATAGAGAGTAAGAGTTTTGAGGATAATATAAAGAGGTACATTTGTTTAAATATCTGAGTTATGTGACATCGAAAAACTATCATTCAAGGAGGTAATTGGGAAACTGATTATGCATGAAGAATAATTGAATATTTACTAAGAGAAAGATGATTAACCCAATAGAAATTTACTATCATTCAAGTCTACTAGATCCAAACAAAAGGAAATGTAAATGATATAAGATGGAAGATCAAGTGGTAGTGAGTCACCTAAGGACATTGATAATCAAATGTCCCTTATGATAATCATATTTTAAGATATTTTATAGAAAGAATATATTTTTCAGAAATACTAACTATAATTGAATGTATGAAACTATAGATTACTAGATAATTTATTTGAAGAAGTATGATGATGAAATTACCTATTATGATTTAAAATTAAAGGGACATATCCAGGAAGACTATCCAAAAAATAAAATACATAAAGAAATATTATATAAATGACCAAATGTTTTAGAAGTATATAAAATAAACATGGAGTTCCACTAAGTATATTTCAAATGATTCAGACATTAATCCTACAAAAATTATGACACTACCAACATGTGCTTCATAATTGATGTCTCAAAGGCACCTTATAATTATACAGTTTTACTAGTGCTTAATTCAGATATTTCAAAGAATAAACATAATGATGAGAACATGTTTCATGAATATGTTTGAATATTTAAAAATTATTGCATACACTTTTAATAAACATAAGGATAAGTATATAGTTCTTAATAGAAAACATGTTTTATCTGCCAATATTAAATTTGATTTATCAATTAAAAAGAGGAAAATTTTTCGTCACCAAAGGAGTATAATGAACATAAACTATAAAATGGGAAAAAATGGATTTATAATGTTTTACTAAAGTTAGATAAAATATAACCCATATATTTGGTAAGCAAGTTACACCAAAGTTTGTTACAATTCTAGGATGCCAGCCTTGAAAAAGAAGAATAGTTAAGTGATCTTTTGTACCTAAATCTAATTCTGGAAGATTCACTACCAATAAATATTCTATAGAACCAAAAAACATTCCTAAATGATGTAGACAGTAACATTTTTTAAATAAGAACATTGTTTTGTCCCCCATAATATTAACCCCTAGTAAATCATCATGAATTTTACTTAGGTATAAAAGTGTTCGTAATTGTAGTCTCAATGACGACTAATGTTTATTTGATCAATGCCTTTGTATAGTGTTCCAATTGTTCGATATTATGATTCCATTAGTATGATATTAATATTTTACATATCCATGTCTTTATTGATTATCATAAAAATAAAATTCTCCTTGTTTCATGTTGATTACTAATTCAAGGTATTTACTTATTCCTTTAATAATTGATATCCTATTTTATAAAATGATTTCCTAGGTTATATTTTTCCCTTAATTTTAATTTCATCTCACAACTTTCTTATTGTTTCATTCCACTGGTAATGATGGAAAATATTAAACATGGAATGTTCATAATGAAATCATGTGTGTAATAATTTGTGGTATATATTGATAGATAATTATTAATTAAGTGATTTCTTATATATAATAAAGATAAAATTTCCATTAGTTCATAAATACATGGGATGTATTGGTTTATTTTTTGTCCTAATAAACTAAATCTATAATCCTGAAATGATCCTTCAAATGTAATATATTCAATAATCATTACTGAGTTCTTAATTATGGATGGTTATATCTATGATTTTATAACTCATATCAAAGAATGTATGTAAAGTATATTTTTATAAGAACCAGGTCTGATAGTGTGGGTTCAAGGAATCAATTTAGATATCAATGGAAAGGTTTAGGAAAAATTAATGTTTAGGATATAAGGTTATACAATAATTTAATTATTTATTAGCTATGTTTTATCACAATTTTGAAGGTATATATAAATGTTCATAATGGAATATGATTCAATGATAAGATAATAATGAACATGATGTTCATGGATTAGTATAAGAAAACATCATTAAACCCCCTAGGAATTATTCTATTTATTGGACAACATCCTGATTTTTTATAAAATAAATATTATTTTTTTATTCCTTGTAATAAATTCATGTCAAAATAATAGAAAATTAATGTGTCTTGGAACAGATGCACAAAGTGTAATCTCTCGAGAATGGCTTGGTTGAGAAAAGATTCAATCCTAATTTGAATGAAAGATGAGTGGGTCAGAGACTTCACACCTAGAGAGACACTCCCTATATATATGCTTGGGTTAATACCATTCTATTTAAAAACCATTATGAAGTATTTAATAATAACGATAAAAAATTATGTTATAGAATTTAATAGAAAGAGATTAGGGATAGCCAAAGATAAAACAAGAGGATCATAGGTCAGTTTGAAAGTATGATGTTTTTGAAAAAATCATAAGGGAATTCATATTTGAATTTATTTTTTATATACATATTTTAGGGAGTATCATATTCATTTTTGAGTTAGTATTTAGTTAACACGGGATCATAAAAATGAAATTGAGAATGTATGTACCATCAAACCATTATTTCATATAACTAAATAAGGGAGCATACTTAAATGGTTGTGAATTTCTATATATGATTATTATGATGGAAAATAATATTTTCCTAGACTTACGAAATGAAGTGATATTGATATATTCTTCAACATGTATATTTTTTTATTAGTGAGTGATATTTATGAATGATGTTTTGGTATATTGTAAATGTTATAAGGATAATGTTAAACATATATTGATTATTCTTCAGTAGTTTAACAAAAAATTTATTGTTACATTAATAAAATATAATTAAAAACATTGAAGATACATTTTATGATAATTTTATATTCTTACATGTAACCACTGGAGAATGAATAATTGAGGTATGTATAACTCTTATGTTTAATAAAAAACATGATCTTGGGATAATAATGCATGGTTTGATTTTCAAGAGGTATGTTAGATGTTAATTAGTATCTTTGGGATCAATGATAGATTTATGATAAATTTCGATAATTTCGTGCCATTTTTGGAATTATGATATATTGTTAGTAGTGTATGAACTAGTGGTTAATGAAATTATAGGTTTAAAGATATAGTTAATTTTTTAGAGGAATTTATAATGTCATTGATATTTAATGACTTGGAGATTCAATTATGTTTTGTAAATGAATTTTATTAATAAAATAAGATTATATTATATTCATACTTGTATATCGAATTTTAGGATGAATAATATTATTTGAGGAAGAATAAATTAGATTATGGGAACATAGATTTCAATGATTATTGGGTTTAGAATATTTTAAGAATTATCATATTAATTTTGGTTAAATAATTTATGTGTTAGATTACTGTGTATGAAATAACCCAACCAAAATTATCTGAGGTTGAACAATTAATTAAATATGTTAAATTATGACTGATACTAGTTGAACCATGTTTAATACTGGTTTAGTTGTGAGAAAATCAATCTAACATGATTGCATTCTAAAGTGAGTTATCTTTATATTTAATTTTCCAATTATGATTTATGAAAATTATATTATAATATTATTCAATAATGTTATATATTTTTGGATTATTAAATTTCCAATCTATTTTTAATGTTTTCTAGAACAATGATTCATAGTTGTTACACTGCCGAATTTTGGTCTCAAAATATCTCATTTTTAATCCAGAAATGATTTTATTTTCTTTATATGAATACCCAAACCTATTTCATATATATAGGAATTCATCGTGAAATAAAAATTATTTATTTCATTCAATAATTAACATACATAAAACCCTCATTCCCTTTTTTGGGTTATAAATGACATAATGATCATGTTTTAAGAAATTTTTAAAATGCAATGATTTTGATATGAAACCCATTTATTTTATTCTATATGGGTTATTTATGAAATGTTTGATTATGATATATGTGTCACACATTAAAATAAATTCATATTAAGGTGCACCCAAATAGTACTCCAATTTATTGTGTAGAGAAATTAATCTCTAAATATGATAAGTTTTATGATACCATGGTGAATAACCGTGGTAATTTTTATGACACCATTGTGATGGACCATGGTGATATGATTATGAATGTATAAATTTAATGTTGTAGCCATATTTTTAAGTTATTATTCATTTTTATTTTATAATTACATTCCTCTTCTTCAATTTCTCATGACTTTTTTAATTTCATCAAGTTCATATCGATTTCACAAGTAAAATGTTTCCCTTATTTACTCTTACTTGGCCTTCTTCTCACCCATTACTATGATGTATATCCCCATGTTATGGGATGAAATAATTGTACATATTATGATCCTATTATTTATCATTAAATGTGTTTTAGAAGAATGCCTTGTGTTTTCATTTATTATGTACCATATTTCCAAGACACCAAACTTCAAAAATCCAATATTTGTAAGATGTAATGAAAAGTTTTGTTATAAAAAGGATGGATTGCATAGTAAAAATCTTATAATTACATGATTTAAATAAAATATTTCATTAAAATACATTCCAATGAACTTTTGGGCTTATAATTTTATTTTATTATGAAAAATGTTAACTATAAACCTGACATATTTTTAAATAATAGACATTTTTTCAAATATATAAACATATAGAACAACGATTACAAGCCTTCTATATTTATAATAGGTGCACCAATAAGTGGAAATATAATGTGATCCATAATATGTGTATGTATAGAGGGTCATTATTATAGACTACCTGGGTGCACCCATTTTGTCAGGTAGACTTTATATCCTTTCATTGACCCCCTCTTCTTTAAGATTATTGATCAAGTGATTAACTAGAAGAACAAGTATATATCCTTCAGGAGTCGGATTCTTCTACTTAACAACATGATTTTGTAAAAACCCATTCATTACCACTTGTATATCAAGGTCCAAAAAGGTTTCAAAAATAAAATTTATTGGATCCTCGATAAATTAATTTGGGATACTATCTCTAAAGGTAAGAGGCACTGGGTATCCTGGAAAAAGATGGTGAGGTATGTTAGAGATGGAGGTATCAGTGATCAAAGTCTTGAGGGTACCATTTAATTAATTCATCAAAAACATTATTTTATTTTCCAATAGATACATACTCTATGGGGAATTGTGATGAATAGATATGCTTCATGGTACTAGGATTTAGTGGAGGTCCAAAACATGCCTCAATGGTCCATGATTGATTCCCTTTCCACAACCATCCACTCACAATCCTGTTGGATTTTTTAGGATAACGGACCTCTCTTTATGGAATTAGAACTGGTGTGGGGATATTGTTGGCTTTCCTATGTACCATGTCACAAAAATCTTCATCAGAGAATCCGGAATTTTCTCATCCTTTGTCTAAGAGTATATAGACATGGAGCAATAGGAAAAGTTCTATCTCATTGAGATGAACTCGGAACCTAATAGAGGTGTTTCTAACCAGTCCCCCTCAGGGTTCATCAATTGAAAGTACTTTAATCATATCACTATTGTGTAGGTTCATACAAATGTTTTAGTTGAGTTTCTCTGGGTTACAATTATCCCAACCAAATTTAATTTTCTCCCCTACAGGATCAAGAATAGGGAAAATCCAGAAAAATCAGAATATCAAGAAATGTGGAACTAATGTTTTCTTTAGGTGTGTGTGTTGTAAGGCCTATAGTTAGGAATGTATGAACCATTTCTTATTTGATAGTGAGTGACTGTTAGAGTTGTGGAAGTATTTTAGGGAGTTCACTTTTGTGTCGACATCTATCATGGATGATCATACCTTTCTGATAGATGGTTCCATCGCTCAGAAGATGGTGGTGTGGAAATTTTTCCACTCACACTATTATTACATGCATGTTACAAGTTCCTCTAGTATGTGAGGAAAAATATGAAACATTACGGGGTATCCATGTCAACTCAATCTGTCATCGTATGGATGAAAAATCCATTACTTAACATTGAAAGGGTGGGGTGAAACTAGAGATAATCACCCTCTATTCATTTGTTCAAAAAGGTTCTCATCATGGTTTATCTGTTAGAAGTATTGTATGGAGAAACTCGGTCTATTTGAATCCCCCTTTGACAGTTTTAAAGATCAATACATATAGTTTTTGTGGCCTGGGTATACTGCGTAGAGTGGGTAGTGCGTGACATCAACAGTTTGGTCTATAGGGATTTTACTATCAGGACGGGACATGGTTATTAACTCCAATTAGAGACCAGGGTGATGCTCACTTGGCTAATATTAGGTGGTCCTTGAGGAATTTACATCATGGAAGATGAAACAAATTCATTGTAAGTGGACAACTCCCTTCATGGCTATGGTGTTTCTCCATGGTCGATAAGCTATACCATAAATCATTGTAGGTTTATCCTTAGTGACATAACTAAAGTGTTACACACATGGTGTGATAGAAACCAAGTATAGGACCACGTGGCCATGATAGATATATCTGGTTTAAAGGATATATATATTCCTATTGTGGATAGTATGAAGCATGTGGGGGTCAACATGATTATAGTGGATTCCCTTGGTCTATATTATTTCTTGACTCCTTAGATACTGGTCCTTGGTGGTGGGGGCTTGAGGGGACTAACATGTATTTTGTTCTTGCAACATCCTTTTCATTGAATAAAAATTTGCATATGATAGAAACACACGAAACGGGTTAACTCATATGCTCAATAACGATAAAGAAATGTAATAATATTCAATAATCACAAATAACCATAATATTAACAAGGGGTATCATCATGATACATAAGAATTTTATAACTAGAAAATAATATATCATAAATCATGGAATAGTGAATGAAAAATCATAAATTCATGGATTATTTTAGAAAATATCATACAAATGAAAATTAATGTATATTGAAAATAAAAAAATTGAAATGTGGCATAATCATAAGAATAAAATTCCTGGTAATAAACTCAATATTCTCATACCTTTTTGGAATGAATATGTAACACCCCAAGCTTCCACGGTACGTTTCACTTCGAATAATGCAATAGCGTGTGTTGTACGCAACCTCGAGCTCTAACACACACCACAACGAATTAAACTAGCCGTTTTGAATAGTAATACCTACTTTTTGAAATTTTATAAATTTTATTTATCAAAATGGACTTCATTTTTGGATTCGGAATGTCGGAATTAGCCTATGTTGAATTTTTTGTATTTTTCTGAGAACTTCTATTTTTTATGAATAGTGAAAAATACTTAAAACAACTTTTTTAATCAAAATAATTTATTGTGATAAATTATAATATTTAGTGGTTTTAAAGTATAATTAGAATATATTTTTACCATTTTATCCAATGGTGGTCATTAGAATTAATTTAACATTGAAATTGGACATAATCAATTGCCAATCTTTTGATATAAATTGTTTCTTAAAAACACGCTATTTGTTGTCACAGCGGGAATTAATTATAAAATTAACTAATGCAACTTATATGTTTGGAATTTTGTAAAATATACATCATTTTTGAATTCGGAATATCAATTATAGCTTAGGGTGAAATTTTGTCATTGTTCTGAAAAACTTTAATTTTTGATGAATAGTGAAACCACTAAGTGGTAGTTAAATAACTGATTTTTCGTTTAAATGAAATATTACCACTTCTGTAATTTTATTTTCAAAAATCCGACATACATGGTTGTCATTAAGAAGTAAAATGTGGTTCAATGAGATCAAAATAATTTTTTGGTGAATAGTAACTTTTAAGTTCTTAATAGCGATTAGAGGTAATTAGTGTAGTTTAAGGTAAAAATAATGTTTTAATAATATGAGATGGGATTGACACTTGTCCTACTCCTATTGGATGAGTCATGTC
Organism: Viscum album; assembly: GCA_963277665.1. Classification (NCBI taxonomy): domain Eukaryota; kingdom Viridiplantae; phylum Streptophyta; class Magnoliopsida; order Santalales; family Viscaceae; genus Viscum; species Viscum album. The sequence continues at coordinate 1,768,064,286 of OY728140.1, forward strand.
CTACCAAGACAACCCATGGGTCAACTTGGGGACCCCATGGAGCCACTTTAGTTGGAAAATGACATAAATACTTTTTATTTAATGTTAAAATTAAATTGACACAAACATGAGTTGTTTTACTAAAACAGTTTTTAAGTGGGGTTACAAAAGTCCAAATTTTGACTATAAATATTCATTAGAAATATAAAAATATTTCATACATCATAGTATTTTTTTATAATTTTTAGACATTAAATAAATTAAATTATTTATGACATAATTATGCTGCAGCGATGACCTCATTATTTAACGATTTAAATAAAATGAGAAGATAATGCAAAATCCAAGGCTTAAACTTGTCCAAAGCCTATTGGATGAAAAGCTTTAGAACCCTTATCCCCTTATCCTCGAATTATACATGTGTGGGACCTTTATAATCCGAAAAGCATTGTATAATAGAATAACATTTCATTAATTTCCAAAAGTGCCCCTCCTCTCCACTTATAAAAGGCCCCCACCTCTCCCACCTTATTCACACCTTGAAGCCATTTGGCTCGGCCAACCTCTGCACAAATACTCTCCCAACTTCCCCCTCTTACTCCTAGAATCCTCACTTTGTGCAGAACTCTTCTCAAAGAAGACTTTGGCTCAAGTCAAAAAGAGTTACCCGATTTTGAGGTAATGTCTTCTCTAATGTTGTTTTGTTTTATTTTTCTTCTCCAACCCCATAAACTCTTTTTATTCATTTCTTTTGTAACAACACCAGTATCCTAAAAATACTAGTATGTTGTTATAAGAAGGATTCAAGCTACACTTGCACACACCTACATCTAATGGTTAATGAACATACGGTTTCTGTGGATGGCGAATTTCTGCCTCACGAAACGATGATTGTTCAACACTCATATAACACCTTCAAAGGTGGCCATTAAGATGTCACTATTTTTATATATGATATATAATATGTTTATGTTTTACTTATTCATCTGTATTTCTCATTTATGGCATACTTTATGATTTCCATTATGGGTAAAATGCGATAATTTCATTTTAGGAAGTGCGGACTACCGCCCCCTTAAAAGTGATTTGAATCGTTAATACCATATGTGGGATGTATAAAGGATGGATTAAATGGTATTATAAACTATATTATAATGGAATTATATTATACATTTATATCATTATGATTTCATTCCATTAGTTACGAAATAGAAATGAAAGTAGCATTCATGCGTACGTACGGCTTACCGTCTCCATGAACGGTGCATTTCATTTCTTACCTCTTAATGTTACGTAGTATTATGAATGAATGTATATACTGGATATATATGATATATATTACATCTAAATCATGAATATAATTCTAGAGATAATGGATATTCTACCACATAAACAACTTGTAATTATAAGAAGTTTATTATTGACTCAAGTACCAAAGATCGACAAAACGACCGTTATTAACTTAAATAATTACATAATGTTCATATCATTGTAATAAGTGATATAAAAAGGATAATTAAATTGAAAATGGTTCTTAAAAAGGTATATATTAACTCTAGTTTATTATTCAGGAGGTTAAAGAACGGTTGAGTCATGTCGGACACGAGGTAAGGGAACTTCTTAACCCAATTTCTATTCTTTGGGTTAATCTCCTACTTTCAAATTATGACATGATATTATTATGTCCTATCTTGTATTTGTACTTTATTTATGTGTAATTATAGTGAATACACATAATAGATCTATTTTATTTTAAAAATTATCTTTTTAAGGACTTTGTCTCAATCCTCTTTCATTGAGGCATATTTGGTTTTATACACAACTTTCTTTTATACGGTGTATAAACCCCTTTGACTTTTATTTTTATTCAAAAGGAATCTTTTTTTATGAAGCGTTTTGCTAAATGACAAAAGGGAATGTTTTTCTTTCAGTACTTATGCGGCGACAATGACTTCTCCGCCGCCGTGACCATTATTTGAGTTTCGGCTTCCTCTACAAGCCATCATTTTTTTTAATGAAAAATAAATACAAAGTTTTAACTTTCTTTTATTTTGGTATTGAAAATGGTTTTGAAAGCGTTGTTATTATATCAATGTGTGGTATTGATATATTGTGATTTAAATGTGGAAATTTTATGTTTCCTTTATGCATGTTTTATGTGATACGATTATGTTATGGTTTATGATATGTTTAAACCTATTCATATGAGGAATGTATTGGGCTTAATAAGTGACGGGTGGAGCCCGCTATAGCTCCTCGATGCATCGGTAGGTCTCATGAGACAACTAGAAGTGGAATTGGCCGAGGCCCATTCCCAATTTGATTTATGGTTTTGGCTGAGGCCTTAATCATTTTAGATGTCTTGACCGAGGCCTTGACAAAATGTTTCAGAATGTCTGGCATTATACATTCCCTCATTATGAAAGTGGTTATTGATATTGCATGTGATTATTCGACCAGTAGAATATCCATGTGAATAAGTAAATGGCATTATCTCATTTTACTTTTGCCATATTATGTTGCAGTTCATTTTCGAAAGGCTTTTGTTTTAGTTATACATTGCCTTAAATGTTTATGTTTATTTATGAAAGCTTCCTCAATATTGTTATCCTTACTGAGCATCTGAGCTCAACCCTTTCAATGTTTTAATATTTTCCAGGATGTGAAGAAGTATTTTATGAATGACCTGCAGGGATAGTCAGAAGAGGATATGAGTGTGGACTATGAAGACTTTTTTATTAGTTTTTCACTTTATGATGTAATGTAAGACTTATGAATGTATCTAGTGTTTCCAAGGCTACTAAACTAATCGGTCTTTCGAGACTTGATCTTTTGTGATCATGCCAATGTTATGAAGTAATGAACCAGCTCTGGGTAGCTGGGGTCGGGGCGTTACAGTTGGTATCAGAGGCAGTTTAGTACTAACCTTGGAAGCAAGATTTAGAAAAACTCTTAATAGAGCACATAGCCCAAAGATAGACTTTGAGGATTAGTATAGAAGAACTTCCTAGAATTTTGGTATTATAGAGATGTTATGAGTTTTCCGAGCAATACATCCAAGTCTGGATACGAGCAGGTAGACGCGGCTCTGGCACAGATGTACCTAGGGGTAAAACCCGAAAACACCGCTTTGAGCTAGACTCGGATGGGAACTGGTGCACGACAACGGGCCTTGCTGCACTCTTGGTTACGACACTCCCGGGGGATATGCTTAGGATAATTCTCATTTTCATTACAAACCACTATGAAGGGTTATGAGTATATACTTCCTAGAAGAAAGAATTTTTATGATTATGGAGTATATCCATAAATAGTTCAATTTATGTTAAGTGTTTTATAAGTATGGTATTATGTATTTTGATTCATAAACTGATCTAGTTTATGCAATTGTTTAGAAATGGCGCCTAGTGGAAGAAATGGAAACTGTATCAATGCACGCACTCCATGTAGGGATTTCCCTCCTGCTCAAGATAATTATAGTGGGGCTGGTTATGCAACTGGTGCTGATCAGCTAATCACCATACTGGGACAACTTACTCAGGTTATGAATAATAACCTTACTCATATGGAGCACCCTGATCCGCAACGTGGAGGATCAATGCTAGACCGTTTCATGAGGCAACAACCACCAACCTTCAATGGGGGTACAAATCCGTTAGTAGCTGAGAAATGGATAAACTCCTTAGAGAAAAAATTCCATGCCTTGGGGAGTAGCAAAAGGGAGAAGGTTGTCATGGAAGTTTACCGCCTCACTGGAGATGCTGATCAATGGTGGTCATTGATTCAAAACATGAAGGAAGATGATGAAGTATCAAATATGGAATGGAGGGAGTTCAATGATCTGTTTTTAGAAAAATAATTTCCTCGTGACCATCGAGCAGATATGGAAAGGCAATTTCTGAGTTTGAGGCAGAAGGAGGATGAGAATGTCGCAAAGTATGAGGCTAACTTTACAAGGTTAGCGAGGCATGTTGCCGATTATATACGTAACCCAAGGAGTAAGATTGATCGTTTCTTTGATGGGTTAAAACCATTTCTCTGTCGAGCTTTAGTATCACAATCCTTCTCATCATATGAAGATATTGTCTCATGTGCTATCAAGACAGAAAAGGAATTCTCTAAGTCTTATGACAACAAGGTAAAGCAAGAGAAGAAGAGAACGGTGGAACAAGAGACAGATAAAGGGAAAAAGGGAAAGAAGGATTTTCCGTTATGTGATAATTGTGGGAAGAATCACCCTGGTACTTGTCTAAAAGGAATGGGAGTTTGTTATAAATGTGGGGGAAAAGGTCACCAGGCGTGTGATTGCAAGGGAAAGAAAGAGGCTGTCAAAGTTGAATGCTACAATTGTAGGAAAATGGGGCATTATGAAAATGAATGTCCTAAGCATCAAGGAAACTTACCTCAGAAAAGGCCAAGGGATCAAGGACAATCTTATGCTGTTACTACAGTTGAAGCATAATAACTAATGTATTGGTGCTTTTGGAATCATGGATTATATTTTGGTTATTAGAATAATGTGATATATATATATATATAAGGATTGTACTGCAGTACTTGTTGATTTTAGTAAGGTTTTAATATGATGAAGGTAATTATATTTTTAGTATGTGACAATAAGAGAAACTTTACTTTGTTTGGGGAATCTGATAAATTGATTTTGGAATTAAGAGACCTTTTAGAGAAAGTCTGGACAGAGGTATTTTGGATAACTATAATGGTTGGAGTGGATTAAGTTGATCTTTGGATAGTATTGTTTAAGGTTAAAAAATTTATGAAGATTATTTTTGGAATATTATGATACTATAGTTTTAGGAAATGGACAACCTGCAGGGTGGGCCATAACCCGTCGCGTCGGACAAAGCTGCAGGAATCGAACCCACAACCATAGTGCGACAAGCCTTTATTTCCTACCACTATCCTACAAGAAGTCCCTGGTTATTACAAAATAATTTTACTAATCTAAATGGTATGTGTTAACATTTGGAACCTTATACAATTAAGATAAATAGAATATTTTTGAGTTCTGTTTCCATTTGGAGTAAAAGATGGCTTTGTGGAAAAAATTCATTAACGAATGAAAGTATACATAACAAGTATGTATATTCCGTTACGTTCTTAGTAAATCTCTTAAGTAAAATCCTCAACATTATAAAAGGTATCTTAAAACAAAAATGTTGTCGGTTAACTTTTCCAACTGGGGATTCAATGACCGTTTAACCAATCACAAGTTTGTGATTTTCTTGTGGTTAAACTTTCTCCTAATCCTTTTTTCTATAACTCTCCATCAGACCTTGATGGTTTGTTTCTCCTCCATATCCTTATTTTCATAGAATCCTAGAATGGGCTATATCGGGTGACCTTTGTACTTATCTTGCTTTCTTTTAATGTTATATATTTATTAACCTTATTTCCGATGTGGGTTTTCCTCAAAGGTATTTTCTCTTTTCAACCTTTTATTTTCAAAGAAAAATTTCAAATTGCGAGGATGCAATTTATTGAAGGAGGGGAGAATGTAACACCCCAAGCTTCCACGGTACGTTTCACTTCGAATAATGCAATAGTGTGTGTTGTACGCAACCTCGAGCTCTAACACACACCACAACGAATTAAACTAGCCGTTGTGAATATTAATACCTACTTTTTGAAATTTTATAAATTTTATTTATCAAAATGGACTTCATTTTTGGATTCGGAATGTCGGAATTAGCCTATGTAGAATTTTTGGTATTTTTCCGAGAACTTCTATTTTTTATGAATAGTGAAAATACTTAAAACAACTTTTTTAATCAAAATAATTTATTGTGATAAATTATACTATTTAGTGGTTTTAAAGTATAATTAGAATATATTTTTACCATTTTATCCAATGGTGGTCATTAGAATTAATTTAACATTGAAATTGGACATAAACAATTGCCAATCTTTTGATATAAATTGTTTCTTAAAAACACGCTATTTGTTGTGACAGCGGGAATTAATTATAAAATTAACTAATGCAACTTATATGTTTGGAATTTTTTAAAATAGAAATATTTTTTTAATTCGGAATATCAATTATATCTTAGGGTGAAATTTTGCCATTGTTCTGAAAAACTTCAATTTTTGATGAATAGTGAAACCACTAAGTGGTAGTTAAATAACTGATTTTTTGTTTAAATGAAATATTACCACTTCTGTGATTTGATTTTCAAAAATCCAACATACATGGTTGTCATTAAGAAGTAAAATGTGGTTCAATGAGATCAAAATAATGTTTTGGTGAATAGTAACTTTTAAGTTCTTAATCGCGATTAGAGGTAATTAGTGTAGTTTAAGGTAAAAATAATGTTTTAATAATATGAGATGGGCTTGACACTTGTCCTACTCATATTGGATGAGTCATGGCCAACCAATAAAACCCATGGGTCAACTTGGGGACCCCATGGAGCCACATTAGTTGGAAAATGACATAAATACCTTTTATTTAATGTTAAAATAAAATTGACACAAACATGAGTTGTTTTACTAAAAAAGTTTTTCAGTGGGGTTACACAAGTCCAAATTTTGACTATAAATATTCATTAGAAAGCTAAAAATATTTACTACATCATATTAATATTTTTATAATTTTTAGACATTAAATAAATTAAATTATTTATGACATAATTTTGATGCAGCGATGACCTCATTATTTAACGATTTAAATAAAATGAGAAGATAATTCAAAATCCAAGGCTTACACTTGTCCAAAGCCTATTGGATGAAAAGTTTCGTACCCTTATCACCTTAGCCTCGAATTATACAAGTTTGGGACCTTTAGAATCCGAAAAGCATTGTATAATAGAATAACATTTCATTACTTTCCAAAAGTGCCCCTCCTCTCCACTTATAAAAGGCCCCCACCTCTCCCACCTTATTCACACCTTCAAGCCATTTGGCTCGGCCAACCTATGCCCAAATACTTTCCCAACTTCCCCATCTTACTCCTAGAAGCCTCACTTTGGGCAGAACTCTTCTCAAGTAAGCCTTTGGCTCAAGTCAAAAAGAGTTACCCGATTTTGAGGTAATGTCTTCTCTAATGTTGTTTTGTTTTATTTTTCTTCTCCGACCCCCTAAACTCTTTTTATTCATTTCTTTTGTAACAAAACCAGTATCCTAAAAATACTAGGATGTTGTTATAAGAAGGATTCGAGCTACACTTACACACACCTACATCTAATGGTTATAGAACATACGGTTTCTATGGATGGCGAATTTCTGCCTCACGAAACGATGATTGTTCAACACTCATATAACACCTTCAAACGTGGCCATTAAGATGTCACTATTTTTATATATGATATATAATATGTTTATGTTTTACTTATTCTTCTGTATTTCTCATTTATGGCATACTTTATGATTTCCGTTATGGGTAAAATACGATAATTTCATTTTAGGATGTGCGGACTACCGCCCCCTTAAAAGTGATTTGAATCGTTAATACCATATGTGGGATGTATAAAGGATGGAGTAAATGGTATTATACACTATATTATACTGGAATTATATTATACATTTATATCATTATGATTTCATTCCATTAGTTACGAAATAGAAATGAAAGTAGCGTTCATGCGTACGTACGGCTTACCATCTCCATGAACGGTGCATTTCATTTCTTACCTCTAAATGTTACGTAGTATTATGAATGAATGTATATACTGGATATATATGATATATATGACATCTAAATCATGAATATAATTCTGGAGATAATGGATATTCTACCACATAAACAACTTGTAATTATAAGAAATTTATTGTTGACTCAAGTACCAAAGATCGACAAAACGACCGTTATTAACTTAAATAATTACATAATGTTCATATCATTGTAATAAGTGATATAAAAAGGAAAATGAAATAGAAAATTGTTCTTAATAAGGTATATATTAACTCTAGTTTATTATTCACGAGGTTAAAGAACGGTTGAGTCAAGTCAGACACGAGGTAAGGGAACTTCTTAACCCAATTTCTATTCTTTGGGTTAATCTCCTACTTTCAAATTATGACATGATATTATTATGTTATATCTTTTATTTGTACTTTCTTTATGTGTAATTATAGTGAATACGCATAATAGATCTATTTTATTTTAAAAATTATCTTTTTACGGACTTTTTCTCAATCCTCTTTCATTGAGGCATATTTGGTTTTATACACAACATTCTTTTATACGGTTTATAAACCCCTTTGACTTTTACGTTTATTCAAAAGGAATCTTTTTATACGAAGCGTTTTGCTAAACGACAAAAGGGAATGTTTTTCTTTCAGTACTTATGCGGCGACAACAACTTCTCCTCCACTTTGACCATTATTTGAGTTTCGGCTTCCTCTACAAGCCATCATTTTATTTAATGAAAAAGAAATACAACGTTTTAACTTTCTTTTATTTTGATATTGAAAATGGTTTTGAAAGCGTTGTTATTATATCAATGTGTTGTATTGATATCTTGTGATTGAAATGTGGAAATTTTATGTTTCCTTTATGCATGTTTTATGTGATACGATTATGTTATGGTTTATGATATGTTTAAACCTATTCATATGAGAAATGTATTGGACTTAATAAGTGACGGGTGGAGCCTGCTATAGCTCCTCGATGCATCGGTAGGTCTCATGAGACAACTAGATGTGGAATTGGCCGAGGCCCTTTCCCAATTTGATTTATGGTTTTGGCCGAGGCCTTAATCATTTTATATGTCTTGACCGAGGCTTTGACAAAATGTTTCAGAATGTCTAGCATTATACATTCCCTCATTATAAAAGTGGTTATTGATATTGCATGTGATTATTCGACCAGTAGAATATCCGTGTGAATAAGTAAATGACATTATCTCATTTTACTTTTTCCATATTATGTTGCAGTTCATGTTTGAAAGGCTTTTGTTTTAGTTATACATTGCCTTAAATGTTTATGTTTATTTATGAAAGCTTCCACAATATTGTTATCCTTACTGAGCATCTGAGCTCACCCCTTTCAATGTTTTAATATTTTCCAGGATGTGAAGAAGTATTTTATGAATGACCTGCAGGGATAGTCAGAAGAGGATATGAGTGTGGACTATGAAGACTTTGTTATTAGTTTTTCACTTTATGATGTAATGTAAGACTTATGAATGTATCTAGTGTTTCCAAGGCTACTAAACTAATCGGTCTTTCGAGACTTGATCTTTTGTGATCATCCCAATGTTACGAAGTAATGCACCGACTTTGGGTAGCTGGGGTCGGGGCGTTACAGAATAATTTTATCCATGCATTAAAATTTCGGAAAACTAATTATACACATGCCATTTTGAACTAACATATTCTGTAAACCCATTAAAATTTGAGCATACTCATAATGTCTATGCCTTTTTTTAACTAACTCGTTATGTCCCCACATTACAATCTCCTGAGATATAAAACATTACCAATGCATTGGATAATGATATAGTTCTCCACCAAAAATAATCCTCAAATATACATGACACTTTAAATAAAAAATTCCTCATATTAAAAATAACCCATGAAAAGAAAATGGATTTTTTTCCTTGTTTAATGGATTCGTGTATGTAAAACAACACGAATTCAAACAATAATCATAACATGTTTTTCTGATGAACAATAAATGTGTATCAAATGATATTATGTAACCTTATCAGTAAATAATATTTATTTAAAATAATAGAACGTATTGTATTTAAAAAATATAGATAATGGTTTTATAGTGATATCAATAATTATTAAAATCGATCGATTTATGTAATCTTGGTGAACACCCTTTAATAACTGAAATAGAAATCATGGTATTCATAATAGAAATGAATTTGGAGAATGTTTATACTAATCATAAGTGGATAGTTAAGAAAGAAAAACATAGTGTTGAGTCACTCTTATAATGTAAAACAATATTTCATATGACAAACTATTAAATATTTTAGATGGTAACATTTTAATAATATCCCTGATCAATCATAAAATATGTCAAATGATTGTGAGATAGATGAAACCAATTTTTATGGATATAAGAAAAATTTCATTGGAATTAAAAAAACTCATTAAATTATATAGAAAAATTATTTAATTAATAATATTTTATAAATCCATGAGAATAATAATTTCTTTTAGTAAATATGTAGATTTAGATAATAGGTTTCATAGATAAGATAATTATGGTGGAATAATGTTTTCACATAGGAAACATTAAATATAGATGAATTTAAAGCATTAACGAAAATGAATTGTGTATGAAAAGTTATAATTTTAAATAAGTTCTTGTAATTAATAACTACCTTAATCAATTATAGAGGTATGTATTAAGGCATTAATAAATAATCTAATGAATATGTTAATTTTAGGGAAGGATTTTTAGAAAAAAAAGATGTAGGTTTTGTTTCCTAACTCAGATATATAAAGAGAAAAGGTGGGGAAATTGAAAATGCAAGAAGAAATATAAAACCCAAAAAATTAGAGGAGAAAACCTATTACTGTTTTATAAAAAAATTACTTCAAAACACTAGATTAGTTCTCTTTCAATAATTATTCTAATTTGAAATTTATAATGAAAAATAAATACATATAGTAAAGAAAATATAATAATCAATGAAAATTAGAGGGTAAAATTGGAAAGAAAATTAAAATATCATGATATAAAATATATTCATTACAATTTACGGAAATATTTTGTTGAATAAATTGTATAAAATAGTTTATGGTAAAAAATATCCATATTATCTCATTGAAATAAAAATAGAAATGAATAAACCATATAGTAACATTATCATTTGAATTGAAATCCATTTAATGATAAAATATGATATATTTCTTAAAACAAAATTAATTACTTGAATATCCTAAATTAATTTAATTAGATAGTAATCACACCATATTAAAGATATCATGGATTACAATAATAATTATGTCCCAATAAATTGCATTTCATACAAATAACACCTTACATTAATTCATAAATTTTACCCGAACACTTAAATCCCTTGTATAAAAAAACAACTATAATAGTTACATATTTTATAACCTTATTCACATATATAAATTATTGTACACTTTGTTTATAAAAATTATTTATATGTATATTACTTATTTATTATCTATTTTCAATATCATGTGTGAGTAATCATGATTGTTTTGAACTAATTTCATAATAGCAGTGTGTTCTTCATTATTAACAAAACTTTCACAATCCATAAATTATAAAGGTTATTGGAATTTATGATTTATAATTATTAATAATTTTTTAATTTAATTCATTATCTTTTTTTTATTACCATCCATAAAGATATAATTAGTGAGGAGTTTGTTTCAATGTTTTTCAATAAACAAGCATTTGGTATATTAATTAATGAAATTAATATTAATGAAAAACGTTCAGAAAGAACATAAAATAATTATTTATTTATATAAATAATATATTATTAGAACATATTTTCTTATATTAATCCATGTTTTTTATAGAGTTGTTTTAGTATCTACTTAAACTAACCAAAACATGAACTTTCCAAAATTAAAGGATGAGTATGGTTATAAATGACTTTTCTCATGGTATAAAATTATTATTATAGAATAAAATTTATACTATTTTGTTCTATTTAATGTGAGGGATAGTATTTTAAAATATTTAAATAAATAATATAGAAACTCAATGAAAAATGAGACACATTACTTCATAGAGTAAGTACGCTATAAAAATGAATGAATGTCATTTTCATTTTTCATAATAGAATATGGTAAAGATATTTAATAGTTATTCGAAATAAATAATAAAATTATGTATAAATAAAATAATAATTTTATTATATAGTAATGGTAAATTTTCATTTCATATTTTAATATAAAAGAGAAAATAAGTTCGGGAAAAAATTACTCATGTTAAGGACTTTAGTTTTCCCTTGGAGGACTACTTTGGAATGGGGGCCACAACTAACCTCATTTGAAAATAAGATAAAGGGAGTGAAATAGTATTATTTAAAATGTATAAAGGTTATATTTTTATGATTAAACATAACTTTATACTGTTTTTTAATGGGAGGTTAGTGGCGCCTTTTTTATGTGGTGCTAATGGAATTTTTGTAATTATTTCATCGTAATGTAAAGAGAGCAGATGTTTCACATGTCCAGAATACTTCAAAAATAAAAATATTTATATAGAGATATATTTTCATCCACTAAATTCTCTAACACTCAATTAGAAACATTTTTTCATATGTTTGGACTCTTATCCATTTTTAACTCATTTTACACTTTTGGCATTTACTATGGTAATAATTTTTTACATAAGTAAATCATAATTTATTCCTAAAAATAAAATTGCTCATATTACATATCTTGGAAATAATAATTAAAAATATATAATCCATTCCATAAGATAAAAAATATATGTGTGAAAAAATTACAATAACTATTAGAGTAAGTAATGCGTTAAACCCTATCTTCTGAAAATGAATTGTTTGTATGCATAAAATGTTGTGAATGGTGATATTATCAATATATTATATTCTCATAAAATAAATAGATATTTTTAAAATAAAAAAATTATGTGTCTTATAAATACATCTAAATATTAATTTTACCAAAATTATATTTTGTTAAAAGAAGACACAAAAAAATAGTTTCTTTTATTGGAAAATAATACCGCAGTTTATAATATATTATGCATAGGATTTATAAAATCAAATTATTTTTAAAAAAAGTATATTTTTACTCCTTAGAGTCATATTTTATGATTAAATATATCTAATAATTTTTTATTTTATAAATACTTCTTGATAGAGTAATTGGTTCTATAGTTGTTAGAAATACTTTTTTCCTTATTCATGAAAAATCATTAATTTTAGAAAATATATTAATTGAAAGATAATATTGAAAAATTGTATACATAAATGATAACTATTTAAACTAGTTAAAATTATAAAATTTCAAAATTTATATTTTAAATGAAAATATATAATATAAAATATAACAACATTTTGTATAATAAGACATTTTTAATCTTCAAGTGGCTACTCTTATTTAATTTAAATTTAAAAATAACTAATCATTATTATATTAGATTATAAATATTTATTTAATAATATGATAAATTTATTACTATGATCAATTTTATTTTCTATGTTAAAACGTATAGATCATTATAAATGGTTCTTTAAAGGGAATCCTTTTTAATATATTAATCATATCCAAATATTAATTTTAAACTATTTTAATTGATTATAATATTTTTAAATATTATTGATTATATTCTTCAAGTAATTTAAATATGTAATGGTTATTTAAGAACATTATAACATTATTCCATTATTATTTTTTGTCACAATTAATCAAAGATAATATTAATTTGTAGGATCTAAAATCTTTGGTTTGTACATTCTACCCCACCTAAATAAATTGATTCCTTTAAATTTTAGTTATTAATAGCTAATGAAAAATAAGCATGGGTATTCCGGAAATATTTACTATTCAAAATATAACATCATTTATGGAATCTTATTTACTCTATTAGTCTATATATAGTTTCTTTTCTTTCCCCAAACAACAAAAATATGTTATACAATAATTTTTTCATGTATGTATATACCATTATCATAAATTCTCTAGAATATTCATTTCCCAAAACCATATGAATCAATATGGAATAAAACCATAAAAACAATATTTTATTATATAAATAAAATAATATTTAACTCTCAATCCCTATTAATCTCTTTTTAACTAAATTATACAATAGCTAATATATTCCACAATCCCAAAAATGTGTTGAATTTCACAAAGAATATCCTGAATGAATTATCAATCCATATGTTACCAATGCTATCTGATATTCTTTTTTAAAATCAATCAATTTATTTTTATCTCATCATTAATCATATATAAAAACAAAAAATTATCCATCGCCCAATTAGGTGTTCTTCAATAGTTATCCTTGTAAATATAACTCAATTTTAACCTAAATTTTTGATTTTATTAGAACCATTTAAAATTTTCATCGAACACATTATAAATAAATATTCATGAAAAAATATTTATATGTTTCATAAAATTATAATATTTTTTTATAATTTAATAGAATATCATCGACAAATATCAATCACTACTGAATGTAGCTCATAGTTATAATATTTAATTTCTATTATGATATCAACCTCACTATATTATATAAGACTTGGATACTCACATGTTCCATCATAACAATAATATAATTATATTCTCAACTATTTATATATTCTACCTTATTCAGTTTTAATACATAGAAGTTTCTTAATAAATACCTTTATCACCATTATTTTCATGATCATGTATCAACCAAATACTAAAACACAAATTGTTACGATAATATTAAAAATGAAAATATGAAAATATCGGTCCAAATATTTCCTCCCATATGACACCTTAAATTTTATCATATGATTTATTTAGTTCAATATATGACACTCTTTAATTATTACATTGTTATAAATAGCCATTTTCATATTACGTTCTCTGTCATAATTAGTTATCATCACACCCAAATCCTTAATAATGTTTTATTAAGGATATTATGGATTAACTATAGAATATCACTCAAGAGTGTCAGACCACATGTGTAGTTAGGCCTCTCTATTTTTACACCTAGTGATGATTGAGTTAAAAGAAAATTTCTCCTTCTTGATGTAATTATCCCTTGTTAAATCAATTTCAGAATTTTCATACACTACAGGTTCTAGAAAGGGATTTAATTTCATATAAAACCACATTCTCAAAACATCACCAAAAATTAAGGATGTTATCATACATATAGACATATTATATTGACTTAATAATGATATATTTTCCTAATGTATAAAATATTTAATATTTACTCAACCAACATAAGGGTTATCTATGCCTTTGAATTTATGAAAATCAGAAAATGTCACCCCTTTATGACATCTACATCCTCAATCGATAACAATATAATATGTAATGTTAAACCATGATCCTATAGAAACTTTTAATCCTCATAGATGTGAACATCTCATAATTAATTATCTTATTGAAAATATTCCATTATAATACAATTTTGTGGTCTTTTATTTTCATATATTCATAGAATTATGACAAAACTATTACCAATAATACCCCTGTATTTTCAAATAGTGGACATTTTCCCCCCTATATAAGTAACTTCATAATCCACAATAATTTTTCAGCACCTCCTATAGTTTCTCAATGCATGATTATGTTATAGAAACATCATGTGCATTACATTAATTAAAAATACTTTGAAATTAAATCATAATAAAGGGATATTCTCATAAGTGCTAAAATAGAAAACATAGAAGATAAAAATCAATGATCGTAAATTTAAATAAGAAGATCATATTGATATAATAAGAATACATAGGAATATTAAAAATAATTCTTAGAATATAAATCATGGATTATGGAATGGGACAACCTATAAAATGGAATATATTAGAAAAATTTCATAAGCATGTAATGTTAAATTACCTGAGAAGAAAAAAACTGCAAGGTGGCACAATAATATGTATAGAAAACCATATATGTAAACTATATATTCTTATACCTTTATGAATAAAATCATTATGTTCGCATGTTAAAATTTTATGGGAAAAAATAAAATTGAAGTTATTAATATCCTCATCAATGTCTGAATCTTTATATTCCTCATCATCTTCTTCTATGACATTTCCCTTTATCATATCTTCAAAGAGAATTTAAAATTTTCTTTTTTTTTATGAAGGATATAATTTTAATAATATCATAATCTATGAGAGTTTTTTGTATTTCATGAAGTGATAAATAATCTCTTTATTCTATGGTTGAAACTTTTGAATCAATGTTATCAATAAAATTACTCCTCAATTTTTTGACAATGATAGATTCATATAGAATCTACCCAAATCCAGTAATATTTTTTAATATATCATTAAATATTATGAAAAATTAATAAATAATTTCATTATTATTCATTTCAGTATCCTCAAATGTACTGATAAAAACATATATTTTTTATTCCCTAACATTTACATATTTTTTATGGTTTCTTCTGAGTTTATCCCATATCATTATGTCAGTTTGGATGTCCATGAACATTGTGCAGAAATTTTCTATTAAAGAAAATAATATGGTATTTTTATCCTTTACATATGAATCTATATTTCTATTATAATTCTATATGAAGGAATAATCATCCATAGTGGGTGGAAAACCCACTGTTGTAGTATCTCTTACATCTTGGTCATGTGATGGGAGATAATTTAGCACCATATTCTTCCAACTGTGTTAATTTTTTCCATTAAATGTTTGATAACCACGCGAGATGATAGAATTAATATTCTACTTATGTTATGATTCTTCTCGTATATTTAGAGGGAACAGAACCCACTAATACCACATGTAGATCCCTAGTCTGGATTGAACACTGAGATGGCAGGTGTGAATTAGTTATTTATTGCTAGAAATTAATTTTATTTTAAATTATACTTTTTAAAAAATTTAATAGTCTTTATATATTAAATAAAATATGTAAATATTTCATAATGTTTAGTTGTAATATTGGATAGATAGTAGAACACATGAGTTACCATCTTTAGTAGAAATTTTACACATTTTTGCAACATATTATACCCCTCAGTGACAAATTCTTCACTCTAAATCATGTGAATACAATTAATACTGCTCCAATCAAGATACTCAATTTTCTTTTGACACTAACCAAACGAATTCATTATCAATATCTAACATAGAGACTTATTATTCTCGAAGCTCAAACCAAAATACTTCACCTGCTCTAGGGACCAGTTGATAGAATTCCCCTCATTTCAATGTATTTTTTCACTATACTCTCTGATATTGTAGAATCTAAAATGATCCTATACTTGCTAAAGTAACATTAACAACCAATGGTTTGGTTTTTTGGTCTTTTTCATTAATTTGGATCACCTATAATGACCTATTTCCTCAATGAAACTATGATAGGGATTGAATTCTTCTTTCTCAATGATGTCGCTTCCTCACTGAGATGTCTTCAATTCTTGAACACAATATTATGTATTATACTATTTAAGAATAATATTTTGAGAATAAAAAACCTCTTTAATGTAATATTTATACATGTTTAAAGGGATTATGATTATTATAAACTATAACACATATTATATTTTTTTTATTATTTTATGTTGTTCTCATGTCTTATTTGGGTATCTCAAATGAAATTATTTTTTTCATGATCATGCATGAATGTATGCAAGTGTTTCCACATGGAATCCTTATCAATATTACACAAGATTGAATGGGTTTACACTGATCTTGTTTCTCATTCTTAAACCTCTTTCTCATACACAAACACTATCATCGTTCTATGTATGGGTATCATACTTGTGTATGTATATATTATTCATCCTTTGCACACACCCCAATGAATCTATAGTTCTATTATAAATCATGGGAATATCTACATCTCACAGTAGTAAGGATAAATCCTTATGTACATCAGGAAAGAGTATAGCATAATGAATTTTTCACAATGGGTTCACGTATCACCCATTTCTCAAAATATTTTTTGAATTTCATGAAAGAATTGGTTTATAAAGTCCTTCACTAAATCCAAAGAGATGCCTATGGGTTTCATGGCCTCTCAAATGTCATGCAGAACTTAGTTAATTGTGAAGAAAAATGAGTGTGAAATGAACAAGCTTTACTCACATGGAAATCATATCCCCGAAGCAGGTACTTCTTCTTGAACCAGAATATCATGGTGGATCTTTTTTCTTAGGAAAATAAGATAACTTATCAATGTATCATATCCTATTTTAGTTAATTGATTATTATTTTATAGTCAATTACCCCCATGCATAATACCACCTAAGATATTATTTTTAATCTATGTTCACGACAGGTTCAAATATTTTTAAATACTATAAACTCACAGCTCTAATTTAAACACTAGAATAGTTCAAGATATCTCATGTTTCTGTTGAATTTTGTGTTCCATAATCATTATGTGTTCATGATATCCTCTATTGTGGTGATATCCCCATGTACATCAAATTATGATAGCATTAAATTCATTTATCTCATCTCATATTTAGTCTATTTAGCAGAATGTCTAGAAACTATCATTTACAGTCCTTTTGATTCTCTTAACATGAATTATTCACATGAATAAAAGATGTAATATTTCATACATGTATTGAGCATAATAAATCAACCATTATGTTATTGGAAGGATCTTAAAAATTGTTTTATGATTGATCATGGATGGTTTGAATGTTCTCTAGTGAACCAGATATCCTTGAGGACGTCGAGGAAGAAAATGAAGTCTTCAGCCTGATCGATTAATCGATATTGAAGTGATAGAGATACTCCCTAAATGTATGAATTTTAAGTGATTAAGGAAGAGTAACCCTATTGGGATGTCCTTCATCAACCGCCATGATGAAAAACTCCCTAATATATTACTCATGGCATGATGACTGCACATTGAATTGGATTTCAAGGATCAATAAAGGTTACACACACACACACACAATGTAGTAGACTTAGCCAATCGGTCCACTCTAGACTACCCATACACCTTCGGGCATGGTTCCTCTAGGCTTATACATAGATCATATATGTTCTACCCCCATTTTTTCTCCTTTTAACTTTCCCTTGATGGTATCCGATGGGAGTGGTTCACCCTTACAGGTCCCACAAGAGCCTTGGTTGATCCTGTCTTAGGCTATCTCTTGGTTGGACTGGTTAAATTCCCATAAAAAATACATAGAAAAATATAACTATCATCCAATCTTATTCAAAATATTTCATCAATTATAAATTCCAATCCCACATAGATATTCATCATGGAAAATAAGTCATTATTTCATAGGTAACCCTCTTTTCAACTACTCTTCATGAAAATCAATATTTTCATTGTATTCACTTATTGTATCCAAATTTCTAACTCCTATGCACATGTCTTTAACTAAATTATTAATAAGACAAAAAAATACACACATTTATCTAAAGAGAATGTCAAAGCATGACAACCAATCCTATTAGTTTAATCCAGAACAATTATCTATGCATCACCACTACAAGAAAACTCATCAAATAAATATTGATAAATTGTTGAAAACAATTCTGCTCATAGCCCAACACCTAACCATTTGGGATATAATTATTTAGATAGGAATATTTTAAACAACTTGGAGAATAATAATTTATTTTTAAAAATATGGAAATGTATATTTGAATTTTCAATTTGATGAAAAATGTTATAGAAGTATGTGTTTACATAGAAAACATTAAAAAGAGATTCTATTCAAACATTGATTAAAAGGACCCATATTGAAAATATTAAAAATATACTTAAATCATTTAAATACAAAAAAATAATAAATTTAACATAATTAATTATTTTTTCATGGATAGGGGAATTCAACATATCATCCAATGAATATTTTTATTTATAGTATGATTCCAAAACAAAAAAGAATATGTATGGTTAGTTTCCTTACAATATTTATCTAAAGATCCATGATGGAAATTTATTTAGTAAGAAGACATATGAAACCAAAAAACAAGAGTTTAAGATAATTATGGGGTATTATAATGAATAAAAATTAAAATTACTTGGATGTAGTATCTTTCCAAAACAACCCCAATTTAAAATTGAGATTGCAGAAGAAACCCTTATAGTAAAAGGTAATGTAGAATAAAATAATAGAAGAGGGTTACCATGAAATAGACATTAAAATATCATTAAATAAATGATATTAATTATACTTTGTGAAATAATTTCATGGACCTATCCCCACACGTAACCCCTCCTAGGTTGGAAATGAGGGAAGCAAGATAATGGTTCAAGAATCCCACCTAGAATAAGTCATGGTTTGGTGACTAGAACAGAGGGCATATAATAAACACAAATGGGTGGAATTACCCTCTAATAATAACATTAGGAAGGATATATAAGATAAAACCACAAAAAAAAACTTAATCATAAAAAAAAGATCCTAGTACATGAATATACTGTTACACAAACTAAAGAATCATAGAAATAAAACAACAATATCTAAAATAAAATCCCCAAAAGAAACATAAAATATCAAATAGATCTTAAAAACTCTATGAGACAGTAATATACATCTTAATTACTAACCGATTTGTGTGGACCTGAAGAAAAGTGTATATAGATATAAGGTGATCATAATAGGTATAATTAATGTTGTTGTTCCCTCAACCACTCATGGAAAGTATAAATAAATTATACAAAATCATAGTAAAAAAATGAAACTAACTCATCACCTAAATATGTATGATATGTTCCCATAATCACCTAGGATCTCTCACGAAGTATTACATATATGAAACAGTATAATATTAAAATAAGGTACCTTAGAAAATATTACATAAGGTTTTTCCACTCTCAGCCCAATATTTCACATCTTGATCCATCTCTCCCCAAAAAAATCCTTCATGAAAATAAGTGGGAAAATATAATATATCATCTACCCCATGTAACTTATTATCTCTTCATCAACATATCTTCTCTATATAGTAACCAAATTGTTTTCGGGAGCTAATAAATCTTATACATCATGTATTATTCCTCATACCACACAACACATACACAAAATACCAATAATAATCCTTGAGATACTTTATCCTTATATAAAATTCTGTGAAATAACCACAGGTCATCATATAAATCTACACACTTTTACGGGAAGGGTAATAATTCTGTATGCCATCAAATGATACTCTCATGATATGAGAGATGGGGAGAGGGGGAAGTTGAACAAATTTCCTCTCCAATATAGTTATTTGTAAAACTACCCTTTATGGTCAATTGGGTTTCATTCTCCCAATATTAATGGGTAAAATAGTTTATTAAATAAAAAACATAAACAATATATATCCTATAATGTACACTTTGGGAGCCATATTATAATTAACCTTACATGTATCTATCTCTTCTTGGACACCCTAATGTAACCAAGAAAGAGTAGGTATTTAATTAGAAAAAAATATTTTCAAAAGAACAATATTTAAATCAACAGTTGAATATTTAATTTTACATAATTATCAACTAAATTACATGAAAATAAGAAAGATTACAACATGTTTTAAGATTCTCCTAGAATTATCATCATTTAATAATTCTTTCAATCCTCCAACTACATGTGTTTCATTTCTTATAATTTCCGTTTCCTAACTCCATGTAATCAAGTAATAGACCTAATATACCTTAATGGATGAAAAAACCATGAACTTATAGGTGTGTTATGTAGTGAGGAAAATAATTTTGTAACATGAACTATACCAAATAGCCTTTAAAATAGATTCATTATCATTAAATAATACTTCCCCATAACACAACAGATATGGGTAAATCCCCTCATAAACCACTCTATCTGTCAGAGTTCTATCCTTAAAACCACTATGAATGTCACCATGAATCCTTCCATAACAAGTGACATCTTCTACCACATACCTAGACATACACCCCCCCAACTTATCTATAAATGATTAGCCAACCCAAGATCACATCACGTGGAATATAAAATATAATTATCTATACAAAATAAAAAACTCAACAAAAAAACAACATACAATTAATAGGGAATCATAGATATTTAACCAAGTAATCCATCCATTATAGGAAAATGACCTCACTCAACCCCTATTAGATATCATAAAAAATAAGTAATCATTTTATAACATGAATTATATTATTTATTTAATATTATTTTCAATCTCGAGAAACCTAAGGATTCAACTATAAATGGATAAATTTTAATTTAACCAAGTATCTTGTATAACGTCAATTTACATAAATTTATGGGGTAATATTTACCATTAAACATGTCTCATTGGATATTGGTCATCAATAATTACTATATTAAAATTAATTATCCAATTTTCAATCATAAAAAAATTAAACCCCAAAATGGATAAAATATAGCATAAATTTTAATATATCAAGAGGCAACCCACTAACAAAATGTAAACACATGAGATCTCAACTATCGAGAAAATTTATTTCATTAATTCCATTTTAATCATCAAAATTATTAATTACACTATTTAACAATGAGTTAAATCAAGATAAATTTTCAATTTCACTTAAAAATAGGTAATCTTTGAATACCCTCCCTCAAGGATTTCGACATTCCTCAAACAAAAGGAAAAGATCAATGCATATCTATAATCACCTATCTCGTAATGAAATAATGGACCCTCGGAATGATACTCCATGATCTCACTAAAGAACAACAAGATATCTCCCAGGGAATGATGTATATCAACCTACATAAAATAATAAAGAATCTTAGAGGAAATAAACCCAACCTAGAACAAGACATAATAAAAACAGGAAAAATACAACTCAAATCACTACATATTAAATTCAAGAATTTAGGTATCAATACTTTGAAATGCATTAAAATATAATCTTTAGACACCTACGGTTTATTATAAAATACTGGGAGAAAAAATTGATAGGGGTTATAGAATTTATAGAAAACTAGAAATTAGTGCACCCTGTATTAGTACAATAAAAAGTAATAATGATACTAATATAATAGAAAACCATGGAACAATGTAAGAATCTATTGTTTAGAGCTACTGGTTAATTATTCATATGAGAATCATGGAATTGTCCATTCCACATATCATATAAAATATGAGAAGGATGGAATTTAAATGGGAGATTCTACACCATATAATTATATCACCAAAGAAGAATTTTGTTCCACAACATAACAACATTTTATAAAAACACTAAAAATGGAATAACTATCAAAAGCTCACCTAACTAGAATCTTAACCCTAGAAATTTATTCACACCACGACCTCATCTTTCTACTAGGACCTATAATTCATAATAATCCTCCATGTAATAATACTTATTATCTCGAAAAAATTCATATTTTATCCCCTATGTCATCCTTATATCATCCTCTCGACAACTCCAATAACTAAAACACACAATTTAATGGGATAAAAGAATCCATAAGCTTATTTCAAATACATCTAAAGAAAATATCACCCTCAAGAATTAAAACCAACCATAGAGAGAAAAAAATGATAAATTTCACTCGAACAACCACCTAATGAGATACCTCTCAAGGATCTCATCGTCATAAGAGCTCAATCAACTCATACACCATATAAATGTTGAAATCAACAAATCATCTCTACAAATATGTTTCAAGTATCAATGAATTATGGATAATAAGAACATATCTAAAAATTCCATTAACAGGTTCTCCCACCGACACTATTGTGTTTCCATTGGACATTAATGAATTGAATAACACACATAAGTGTAACATTCTCCTAGTGGTTTAGGATTTCTATAGGTTACTCCTAGAAGGTTGCATCATCGAAAATAGTGATATTACAAAAATCAATGTTGTGAGAATATTTACAAAGATAATAGAGGAGCATTGAGACATGAAATATATCATAAATAAAACTCATATGTGGAATAAGTGAAAAATGATATGAAAAAGCTCCAACATACACCGACACATCAAAAAAACTATGGTGAACAATTACTCTCATTACCAAAAATTATCTTCCATCGGTGAGGAATCATCTTCAATAAAAAAAATTATCTCCAATTATAATCAATATAGGTATCCTACTATGGTATGAATAATAATATTAATGATCCTAGGATCCCTTCAAATTATCATGAATATCTTGAACCTACTTTCTCTTACTTTATAATAGTTTGCTCTAGAGAATTACTGAATCTTCAACCCTAGTCTAGAACAATGAAAAATGGAAATGTTTTCTATATGAATCTCCAAATGATTCCATACAAAAGGTGAATTAGAAACTATTATTGTCAAAAAAATTGACCAAGGGTAAGTGCCTCACCCATGACCCTAAAACATCCATGAAACAATTGTGCAGTATCTCTTCATATGTGTGGTTGGTTTAATATATCTAAACCTCATTCTATAAATGAAATGAATACTTAATGAAATATTGAGATCCAAAAACATGATGAAGACCTCTCCATAAAATAGAGGTTAAATATGTATTTTCTTTATATTTTTTCATCTGTGGGAATCCATTAATCCTCACCACATCCCTTAGATATATCCTAAAATCCCCTCCACTAATCTCAACTCATTTTTCTCTAAGAAGTGGGATGATTTTCTCCAACGTTCCATTATTGCCCATATTGAATTATAGCCACCCTAAGGTCAAGGTAGATCAATGGATATGTAAATGGAAATTTATAACCACTTCCACTGAGTAGCATCTAATAGGTGGAGGATACAATAGATAACAAGGTATTTATCCTTAACCTTCTTGTTGACTAAACATAAAGACATGAAATTTTCAATTGAAAGGTTCAACCCCATCGACAAAAAACTAACCTCTATAAAAACAAAACATCTTTTTCATTCCATGATATTCCACCAAGGGGAAGCTATGTAACTTGGTGAGAACCTATACACATATCACTGAAGGAACAAAAAAAACTCCCCTTGAACAATAGATGGTGTAGGTCATCCTAAAACCATCAATTCATGTAACCAATAAAGATGGCCCATCTCACCCAACATCTACCTCATAATCCCCAAAATGTAAATTATAATCCACATTCACTAAATATGAATTCACCATCATCTAATAAAGTATTTCATTACATCCAAATACCTCATATCAAGATGCATCAGGGGGGAGTTCTTACATTACCCTCAAAGAATCCCAAGATTCACACATATAATTACTATGTGAACTTTGGCTTACATTATTGGCTAAAATACTACCCTTTACCAATATATATTAAATCTAAATGTCATAGTTATTTATAAATTCCATATATCATAATTGTTAAAGGTTTAGGTCTTACTGAGTGAAGCCATCCCTTAGTCTCTGATTATCAATTAAAATCATAATGTGTTCGTCGATGGGGTAGTATCTCCAAAAATTCCTAAAAATCATGACTATTTCGAACTCAAGATCATTTGTGGAATAGTTGTTCTAAAAGGGGTCATAATTATCAAGTCCCATAAGAAAAAACACTCCCTACTACATTTGGACACTTCCCAAGCCAAGACAAAAAATAATCACCAAATTCCTCAAATTGATATCCCTTTTTAGAATGATGAACAACTACAGTGTTGAGTAACTTCACCTTCAAATAATTGAAAGAATTCTTGAAATAGTATATCTGAAATAATTCCTAATACTTTTTATTCAACCGTATCAGAGGAATCGTAATCTGATAGAAGTTATGTATGAACCACGTATAGTATCATTCAGGGATAAGAAAACATATCACCTCTACAACATTCATGGGGGTGTCTCAAGAATAAACTACCATGATATTTGAGGGTACATGATAAATCTACATTGGGACATGACATACCCCATGAAAAAAAACATTATGAACCCGTAAATAACACTTGGATATCATCTTAAATAGCTTCTAAAAATTAAGAACCTCTAAAATTCCATATAGATGCTATGTGTTCTCCCTTTCATACAAAAAATAAAAATATATTTAATCCATGAAAACCTCTAGGAAATAGTCTATAAACTATTAGAACATCACATTCATCATAATCGTGATTATATATAGAGTATTAGTCAAACCAAATGGTAACATAATGAACTCAAAATTCCCATAATGACATAAGAAAATATCATTTGTAGTATCCTAATCCTTCACCTAAATCTAATGATATCTTGATCACAGATCAATCAATGTGACCCAAATATCTTCTTTATGCTAATTAAATAAATCATTAATCTTTACAATAAGGAATAAATGTTTTATTTTCACCAAATTCAAGACATGATAATTGATACATATATTCAGAATGTAACATCCCAAATAAATGTAGAATAATATATTTTTATACTTATTAATATTTTTTAATTAAATATTCATTTTACTTTAAAATGGTTTCTATGTTTGATAGCGTACATGATAGGCAACAACGGATTTCTTTGAAATATTATGTTGCACACTAATAATATAATATTATTATTTTAAATGGTAGTTAACTCCTAGTCGTTGTATTGGTGGAAATGAATGAAACCAGCTACAATATGGTTATACATGTTTGTTAAATGTATTTAAATTTATCCAATAAAAGGATAGAGGATTAAAATATGAATGAATCTAATTTTAAGCATGATTTATATTAAAAATCCAATTTATTGCCTATTAATGGATAACCCTCTTTAAATCTAGTTTTTGACATTTTTATATGTTCAGATTGACCAAATAAAATCTCTCTTTATAATGGCGACATCAAAATTTACTTTGTGTAAATCTTTGGAATTTTTTTGATAAAGTTCATTTTTTTAATGAATAGTGAAAAATATTGTATTTTAACTCAAAAGTGACTTTTAATATAATTTAATTATATGGCTAGATTGACTTTTTAATTGGTTTTAATGTGAAATTAAAATATATTATTACCATTTAATCCAATTTTGGTCTTTGGAATTAATTTCACTTTGAAATTGGACATAAACAAGTATCAATCTTTTGAAAGTTTTTGTTTCTTAAAAACATGCTATTTGTTTGGATAATGGGAATTAATTTTAAAAATTAACTAATTCCACTTCTATGTTTCAAACTTGTAAATATAAGAATCATTTTTTAATTCAGAATATCAAATATAGCTCAGGCTGATTTTTTGGTATTTTTCTAAAAAACATCAATTGTTGATGAATAGTGAAACCACTTAGTGGTAGTTAAAAAAATTGAATTTTTCATTTAAATGAAATTTTACTAATTATGTGAATTGAATATAAAAAATCTGACATACATGGTTGTTATCCAAAAGTAAAATGTGGTTCAATAAGATGAAAATAATTTTTGGTGAATAGTAACTTTTGACTTTTATTTACCGCAGTTAAAGGTAAATAGGTTAATTCAAGGTAAAAAATATTATAATAATTCCAAATTACCTTAAAACATGTCCAACTCTTATTTTTTGAGTCATTAATGACAATGGGCATCATTGGGTCGATGTTGGCACCCCATTGAGCCAGTCAGGTGTGATAATGACAATTTAGATTAATTAATTTAATGTAAAGACAAAATTGACATTAACAACAATCCTTTAGTAAATAATTTTTATGTGGTGTTATATAAGTTATTTTTATGACTATTTATATTAATTGGAAATCTAAAAATATTTCCTACATCATGGTAATTTTTATATAATTTTTAGACAACAAATAAATTATATAATTAATGACACAATAATGATGCAGTATTTACCTTATTAATAAATGATTTAAATTAACAAGATTATAATTGTTAAAATATAATCCAAAACATGTAAAATTATAATTGGATGATTTTATTTTGACCTTGAGTCATCTAATATTCATATTTAATTATTTTTGGACCATTAGAAACCAAATATAATTATATAATAAAATAATAGTTTCACACTTTCCTAAAGAGCCTCTCCTCCCCCTTATAAAAGGACACCACTTCTAACCAATTCCTCACACCTCTCAAGCCTTTTGGATCCTCCAACCTCTGGCCAATTAAGCTCTATACATCCCTCTTCTCCACATATAAGCCTTACCTAAAGCACAAGGCACTTCAAGAAATCCTTTTGGTTCAAACCAAAGGAAGTTACCCAAATTAAAGGTAATGGTTTTTTTAAATTGTTTTATTTTATTTTACTTATCCAACCCCAAACTCTTTTTATTACTTTCTTTTGTAACAACACCAGTATCCTCAATATACTATTATGTTGTTATGAGAATGATTACAACAACACATATAAACACATCCATCTAATGGATGAAGAACATAATGTTTCTATGGATGGAAAACTAACACCTCATGAAACGATGATTGTTATATTTTCTCCTACCGCCTCTCATGGAGGCCATTATGATGGAAATATATTTATATATGATATATATTATGTTTATGATTTTCTTATGCTTCTTTAATTCCCAATTATATCATGCTTTTATGATTTCCATAGTGGTTAAATACGATAATCTCATTTGAGAAAGTGCGGACTACCACCCTATCAAAGTGATGTGACACGTTAATGCCTTATGTGGTATGTATAAAGGATAGAGTTAATGATATTATATATGATATTATACTATAATTATAATATACCTATGTATCATTTTGTTTTAATTCCATTAAAATAAGAAATAGAAATGAAAGTAGCGTTCATGCGTACGTACGGCTTATCGTCTCCATGAACGGTGCATTTCATTTCTTACCTCTAAACGTTATATACTATTATAAATACATTTATATACTGGATATATATGATATATATGATATATAAATCCTGAATATAAGTTTGGATATAATATACTATTTTCCACATGAACAACATGTAATTATAAGAAGTCCATTTTTGACTCAAGTACCAAATATCGACAAAATGAACATTATTAACATAAATTATTACATAATGTTTATAACATGGTAATAAGTGATATAAAAGGAATAATAAACTTTAAAAAGGTTCTTAAGAAATTAGAAATTAACTTTTGCTTATTATTCAAGATATTAAAGAACGATCGAGTCAAATCGGAATTGAGGTAAGGGAACTTCTTAACCCAATTTCTGTTCTTTGGGTTAATCTCCTAATTTTAAATTATGTCATTCTATGACTATGTCCTATATTGTATTTATACTTTATTTATGTGTAATTACAGTGAATAAACATAATAGATCTATTTTATTTACAAAATTATCTTTGTAAGGGAAGTCGTCTCAATCTCTTTTCATTGAGGCATATTTTCATTTATACACAACTTTCTTTTATACGGTGTATAGACCCCATTGACTTTTACTTTTATTAAAAAAAGAATATTTTCTCTATTAAGGATTTTACTAAACTACAAAAAGTATGTTTCATTTTAACAAAAGTGGTGACAACAACCTTTTTCGACACCGCGAGTATTATTTGATCTTTGGATTCCTCAAAAAGCTGAAATGTTTTTAAAAGAAAATAAATACCATATACACTTTTATGTATTTTGGTATTGAAAATGGTTTTGATAATGGATTTTATATGTCAATATATTTATGTTATATATTGTGATTGAAATGTGTAAATATTTTCTTTCCTTTACATTTGTTTAATGTATTATGATTTTATAATGGTACTTAGACATTTGACGGGTGGTTACGTGATAAACCAAATGACGGGTGGTGTCGTGAATACCAAGATGATTGGTTACGTTATAACCTCCAATGCCTTGGGTATGGAATTTGGCCGTAGGGCTATTCCATTTAGTGATATGTGTGGAAGTCGACCGTATGGTTATTCCATTTAAGTATGTTTATGTCCCAAGTTACCTATATATGTTTTGTGTTCTTTATCTGGGTTTTATGGTAATATTTTGGTTACAAAAGGTCAAGTAATGATCTTTTATTCAGTGAATATTATTTAATACTTCATAAAGGTGAATGGTATTACTAATGTTAAAGTATTCAGGGTTTACTTGTTGTTTTAAAAAACAAACTATTTTACTTCTTTGTGATTCCCTTACTGATCTTTTTATGCTCATCCCATGTTTTTAAAATGTTTTTCACCAGACATAATGTGGAATAGGGTCAAGGATGAGATCAAGAAAAATTCATTCTATCTAGAACATGGAACTAGACATGACTCTTTTTTTCAAGATTTTTTATTTTATGAAAAAATGGAAACTGTGTAAGAGTGTCTACTTTGTAATTTTTTTGAAATGTAATAGTTTTGGCCTAACTCTCTAAAACTATAAACATGAAAAAATTCTCAATGTAAATTATTCATTTAATCCAATATTATATATGTTTTAAGGCTGGGTCATTATAGTTGGTATCAAAGGTTGGATTAGATAACTTTATGAGTTATGGTATTGTTAAATTAATATACATAAAGTAATTTATGTTAATATTGAAATCATATAGCATTTACATATTACCATGTTGCCTTGCCTAATATATTTGTATGTTATGAATGGTTTTCCATAGAGGAAATAGGGAAGCTATGTTGGTTCAACATTAGGAGGAAGATAACCTTCCAAATTAGCAACCTGAGATGGTCAAAATCATATTTGAATAGTTTGTTGCAATGATGGATCAGTTGACTCAGGTGGTAAATGGTGGTTGTGTTTATTGATGATATTTTGGTTTATTCAAAATGTAAGTAGTAACATGAAATTCATTTAAGGGTTGTCCTGAAAACCATAAAAGAAAAGAAACTATTTGGTAAATTCAGAAACTGTGATTTTTGGATACAAAAAATTTCATTCCTTGGTCACATTGTTTCAAAAAATGGCCTAACTATTGATCCTGCTAAAACGAAAGTTGTTGAAGAATTTCTAAGACCCACAAATATAACTGAGATTCATATTTTTCTTGGTTTAGAAGTTTATTAGAGAAGGTTTGTTGAAACCTTTGCACAGTAA
The DNA here is from genome assembly GCA_963277665.1 of Viscum album. Taxonomy (NCBI): domain Eukaryota; kingdom Viridiplantae; phylum Streptophyta; class Magnoliopsida; order Santalales; family Viscaceae; genus Viscum; species Viscum album. The sequence continues at coordinate 1,768,094,685 of OY728140.1, forward strand.
TCTAGTACAAAGACTAAGTTAACTCGAAATGGTGTTAAGTTCATCTGGACAAAGAAATGTGATGATTGTTTTTAGGAATTGAAAAGGAGATTGGTTAGTTCTCCAGTTTTTGCACTGTCATCCAGAAATAGTGAGTTTGTTATCTAAAGTGATGATTTGTTGAAAGTACTAGGCAGTTACCTAATGGAAAATTATCAGGTAATTTCTTATGCTTCACGTCATTTAAAACCTCAGGAGTTAAATTACCCCACATATGATTTGAAATTAGCTGCTGTTGTTTTTACTTTAAAAATTTGGAGGCATCATTTGTATGGAGTGAAGTGTGAAATATATACTGATCACAAATGTTTGAAGTATATATTCTCTCAGAATTAATTGAACATGAGAAAGAGGATATGGTTGGAATTAATCAAGGATTATGACTACACAATCCTTTACCATTTGGGAAAATCAAATAAAGTTGCTGATACTTTGATTCGAAAAAGTAATACTTCATTAACCATGTTACATTTGGAATGAGATCCTTTGGTTTTTGATTTGATGAAATTAGGCATCAAATTTTTTGGTATAGGAAATTATTCTATATTGTATTAGATGTCAGTGAAATCATCTCTATTAGATAGAATAAAGAATGCACAGAAAGAAGACAGTGAGTTGCAGAAAAAGGTAGAGTTGGTTCAGAAGGGTAAGTTGCCTAAATTTAACATTGATACTGATTGTGTTTTGAGATTTGGGAAGAGATTATGTGAGCCTTCTGATTCATTGTTAAAGAATGAGTTGTTATGTGAAGCTCATAGTTCTCCGTGTTCAGTTCATCCTGGCAGTACTAAGATGTACAGAGATCTTCAAGAGTATTACTAGTGGGATGTAATGAAAAGAGACGTTGTTGATTTTACTAGGAAGTGTTTGACTTGTCAGTAGGTTAAATTAGAGTGGCAGTTACTGAAAGTGATGCTTAAGTCTTTACCAGTGCCAGAGTGGAAATGGGAAAATATATCCATGGACTTACTTGTGGGATTACCAATGGCATCTCGAGGTAATAATGAAATCTGGATTATTGTTAATCAGTTGAATAAATCTACTCATTTCATTCCTATTAGAATTAATTTGTCTCTAGATCAACTTCCTCGGTTGTATGTTAATGATATAGTCAGGTTGCATGGAGGTCCCCTCTCCATTGTATCTGATCGTGATCTCGGGTTTACTTCTATCTTTTTGAATGGCCTTCTGAAGTCATTGGATACTGAATTAAATTTTAGTATAGCATTTCATCATCATTCAAGTGGGAAATCAAAATGAACAATTCAGACATTAGAGGATATGTTACATGATTGTTCGATGTATTACCAAGGAATATAATACCAACATCTTTCTTTAGTTGAATTTTCTTATAATAACAGTTTTCATTCCAGTATACAGATAACTCCATTTGAGGCATTATATGGAAATAATTGTGGAACTCCGGCTTTTTGAGATGAAGTAGGTGAAAGAAAGCTGATGGGACTAGAATTGGTAGAAGAGATGGCAGATAAAGTTTAGTTGATTCAGAAGCACCTTAGAATAGCTTAGAGCAGACTGAAAAGTTATGCAGATAACCGGAGGAAGGATCATTCTTTTGAGGTTGGTTATCATGTCTTTCTCAAAGTTTCTCCATGGAAAAGGGTGATGTGTTTTGGTAAAAAGGGAAAGTTGAGTCTGTGGTTCATTGGACCTTATGAAATTCTGGAGAATGTTGGATCATTTTCATACATAGTGGATTTACATCCATGTTTATCCCAGGTACTCAATGTTTTTCATTTTTCCATGTTGAGAAAGTATATACTAGATTCATCTCATGTTTTGAGCCCATAGGTAGTTCAATTGGAAGAGAATCTCTCTTACAAAGAACAAAATGTCCAAATTATTAACCAAAGAGAGCATGTGTTGTGGAATAAGGTAATTCACTCGGTAATGGTTTTGTGGAAAAACCATATGGTTGAAGAGGCAACATGAGAATCTAAAAATGCTATGAGGGATAAATACCCCCACTTATTTTGATAAATGAATAAAAATTGCGAGGACGCAATTTCCAAAAGGGGGGAAGGATCTAACATCCCAACTAAATGAAGAATAAGATATTTTTATACTTATTAATATTTTTGAATTAAATATTAATTTAAATTTAAAAGGGTTTCTATGTTCAATAGCGTACCTGATACGCAACAACGGGTTTCTTTGAAATCTTATGTTGCACACTAATAATATAATATTATTATTTTAAATCATAGTTAACTCATAGCCGGTGTATTGGCGGGAATGAATGAAACTAACTACAATATGATTACATATGTTTGTTAATTGTATTTACATTTATCCAATAAAAATATAGAGGCTTAAAATATGAATGAATCTAATTTTAAGCATAATTTATATTAAAAGGCTGATTTATCACCTATTAATGGAGAACCCTCATTAAATCTAGTTTTGTTCATTTTTATATATTCTAATTGACCAAATAAAATCCTTCTTTAGAATGGAGACATCAAAATTTACATTTTCTAAATTTTTGAAATTTATCCGATAAAGTTCATTTTTTAGTAATAGTGAAAAATATTGTATTTTAATTCAAAAGTGTCTTTTAATATAATTTTTTTATATTTTTATATTGACTTTTTAATTCTTTTTGATGTGAAATTAAAATATATTTTCACCATTTAATCCAATGTTGGTCATTGGAATTAATTTCACTTTGAATTGCACATAAACAAGTATCAATCTCTTGATAGTTATTGTTTCGTAAAAATATGCTATTTGTTTTGATAACAGGAAGTAATTTTAAAAATTAATTAATTCCACTTCTATGTTTTTAATTTGGAAAAATAGACATCATTTTTGAATTTGGAATATCAAATATATCTTAGGCTGAATTTTTGTTATTTTTATGAAAAACATCAATTTTTGATGAATAGTGAAACCACTTAGTGGTAGTTAAAAAAATTGACATTTACATTTAAATGAAATTTTACCACATATGTGAATTTAATTTCAAAAATATGACATACATGGTTGTTATCTAGAAGTAAAATTTGGTTCAATAAGATGAAAATAATTTTTTGAGAATAGTTACATTTGACTTTTATTTAATGCGGTTAAAGGTAAATATGTTAATTCAAGGTAAAAATAATATTATAATAATTCAAAATTACCTTCAAACATGTCAAAACCTTATTTTTTGAGTCATTAAAGACCATGGTCATCTTTGGGTCTATTTTGGTACCCCATTGAGCCATTTGGGTGTGATAATGACAATTTAGATTAATTAATTTAATGTAAAGACAAAATTGACAATAACAAATATCTTTTAATAATTAATTTTTATGTGTTGTTATATAAGTTAATATTTTTGACTATAAATATTCATTGGAATTTTACAAAGATTTCATACATCATGGTATTTTTTCTATAATTTTTAGACATCAAATAAATTAAATATATATGACACAATAATGATGCAGTATTTACCTCATTAATAAATGATTTAAATAAATAAGATTATAATGATTAAAATATTATCCTAAACATGTACAATTATGATTGTATGATTTTATTTTGACCATTAGTAATTTTATCTTCATTTTTAATAATTTTATGACCATTAGAAACCGAATATAATTATATAATAGAACAATAGTTTCACACATTCCTAAAGTGCCCCTCCTTCCCCTTATAAAAGGAGACCACTTCTAACCAATTACTCACACCTATAAAGCCTTTTGGCTAGTCCAAACTCTACACAATTAATCTCCCAACATCCCTCTCCTCCACCTAGAATCCATACCTTAGGCATAAGGCACTTCAATAAGTCCTTTTGGTTCAAACCAAAGGAAGTTACCCAAATTAAAGGTAAAATGTTTTCTTAAATTGTTTTCTTTTATTTTACTTCACCAACCCCTAAACACTTTTTATTCATTTCTTTTGAAACAACACTAGTATCCTAAATATACTAGTATGTTTATATGATAATTATTCTAACAAAACATACACACACCTCCATCTAATGGATAAAAAACATAATGTTTCTATGGATGGAAAACTAACGCCTCATGAAACGATGATTGTTCGATTTTCTCCTACCACCTCAAATGGTGGCCATTATGATGGCACTATATTTATATATGATATCTATTATGGTTATTATTTCCTTATGCTTCGTTACTTCCCAATTATATCAAGCCTTTATTATTTCCATAGTGGGTAAATACGATAATCTCTTTTGAGGAAGTGTGGACTACCGCCCCCTCAAAGTGATGTGACTCGTTAATGACTTATGTGGGATGTATAAAGGATAGAGTTAATGATATTATATATTATATTATAATGTAATTTAAATTTAAATTTGTATCATTATGGTTTAATACCATTTAAATAAGAAATATAAATGAAAGTTTCATTCTAGCGTACGTACGGTTTACCACCTCCATGATCGGTGCATTTCATTTCTTAGCTATAAATGTTTTGTACTATTATAAATATATGTATATACTAGATATATATGATATATATTATGTCTAAATCATGAATATAATTCTAGATATAATGGACTATTGAACACATAAACAACATGTAATTATAATAAGTCCATTTTTCACTCAAGTACCAAATATTGGCAAAACAAAAATTATTAACTTAAATGATTACATATTGTTTATAACAAGATGATAAGTCATATAAAAGGAATAATAAACTTGAAAAAGGTTCTTAAGCATGTTGAAATTAACTTTAGTTTATTATTTTGGTTATTAAAGAACGATCGAGTCAAATCAGACATGAGTTAAGGGAACTTCTTAACCCAAGTTCCGTTCTTTGGGTTATTCTCCTAATTTTAAATTATGTCATGCTATGATTAATTTTTATATTTTATTTATACTTTATTTATGTGTACTTATAGTTAATACACATAATAGATCTATTTTATTTACAAAATTATCTTAGTAAGGGACTTCGTCTCAATCTCCTTTCATTGTGGCATATTTTCATTTATACACAATATTCTTTTATACATTGTATAAACCCCTTTGACTTATTTTATTCAAAAAGAATCTTTTATCTATGAAGCATTTTACTAAACTAAAAAAATTATGTTTCATTTTAACATAAGTGGTGCCAATGACCCATTCCTTCACCATGAGTATTATTTAATCTTTTGATTCCTCAATAAGCCGAAATGTTTTTAAAAGAAAATAAATACCATATACACTTTTATGTATTTTGGTATTGAAAATGGTTTTGATAATGGATTTTTAATGTCAATATATTTAAGTGATATATTGTTATTGAAATGTGGAAATGTTTTCTTTCTTTAATAATTTTTTTGTCTTATGATATTATAATGGTACTTGGATATTTGACAGGTGGTTATGTGATAAGCCAAATGACGGGTGGTGCTGTGAATTCCAGGATCGGTGGTTACATTATAACCTCCAATGCATTGGGTATAGAGGTCACCCGTATGGCTATTCCATTTAGTGATATGTGTGGAAGTCGACCTTACGGTTATTCTATTTAAGTATGTTTATGTCCCATGTTGCCTTTATATGTTATGTGTTTTTTATATGGGTTTTATGGTAATATTTTGGTTACAAAAGGGTGATTAATGATCTTTTATTCAGTGAAGAGTATTTACTACTTCATAAAGGTGAATAATATTACTTATGTTAAAGTATTTTTTGTTTACTTTTTGTTTTTAAAAACTAAATTTTTCCTTCTTTATGTATCCCTTAATGAGCGTTTTATGTTCATCCCATGTTTTTAAAATGTTTTTCACATGACATAATGTGGAATAGGGTCAAGGATGGGATCAAGGAAAAGTCATTCTATATTAAACATGGAACTGGACATAACTCTTTTTTTCAAGAGTTTTTATTTTATGAAAAAATGGAAACTATGTAGGAGTGTCTACATTGTAATTTTTTTGAAATGTAATAGTTATGGTCTAACTCTCTAAAACTATAAACCTGAAAAGATCCTCAATATGAATTATTCATATAATTTAATATTATTTATGTTTTAAGGTCGGTTCCTTATATAGAATGACATCTTCTTTTTTCATTAATAATACTTGAAAACCCCAAGGAGGAACACTCCACTAAAAAAACCTCACAATAAGAGATAATCAATCTACTTCCATAGTTCCTAAAAATCATATGGTTCCATCTATATTAATACATTGATATTAGATAAGTTCCCACCTATAACTCTATCACAAATATGATCTCCCATCAATGGGGATAACACCATATCCTCTTTAGGAAAAACATTGGGGTACTTTTCCACAACCCTAGAAAACACTTCTCATTGAACATATGAGGAAATCATAATCAACTCAGATATTAGGGACGATAAAATTTGAACACACCTTTAACCCATCTATGGTTCTTTCTCACCAAGTAACATAGAAAAATCTCTATCAATATTATAAAACATGGTCCATTTCATACTGCTATCAATTATAGACTATACAAAAACAACATATCCATTATTAGGATGATGTAATATGGTTATATATACAACTATTGGAGGCCTCCACAATAGAAGTGTCTCCCTAGGACACCAAATGGTCCCTATATACTTCAAATAAACTTGATTGACATCAATGTATCATAGTTAACATAAAGGTAACTGGAAGCCTCTTCACCACATTTCCAAAATAATATAATAGGAATGGTGAAATAAAATAGATAATGGATTATATATCAAATAAATAATATACATAAGTAGAAAAGGAACAATTTGTGCCTCTAATGATGGAATGCTTTCCCGGTACTGAAAACATTAGAGCATACAGTGAACCGTGACCATCTCAATGGCCTCTACGAACCTGATAAAGGCAAAACCCAAGGTTGTGTTCTAATCAATTTGAATTTGGATCATTACAATGTTGTTAGATCCTTGTCGTTTCTATATTTTTATCAGGTTCTTTTTAGGTAATATTTTCCCTTTTTGGAGTACTTTTCATTTGGGTTTTACGTTTGGGTGTGTTTGGCTGAAAACTGAAAAAATAGAAGAACAAGGTGTCATGCATAGTTGGAAGTTGGATTTCCAAAATCGTTCCCACTATTTTGAGTATCCATGGAAAAACATAATAATAGGTTCATGGTTTGGGTGAAAAAATAGGGAAAACTAAGAACCCATGCCCAGTAAATCATCCGTGATTTTTTAAATCACCAGATATTTTATTTTAAAATCCTTTAAAAGCTTGAAACTCACCCATCCCCCCCCCAATCAACCATATATCAGTTTTTATTATTTTGGAGCTCTCTAGATTAATTACATTCCTTCCTGGCCTTCACTCATCATGATTGAAATCCCAGATCGAGGATCCCCACTACTTCTATTAATTGAATCATATCACAGTTATTTTCTCATTCTTATCCTGTTATTCACAGTATGTTGAAGAGAATTAATATTATATATGGTTTTATATAAATATATTTAATGAATTATACATCTAAACTTCTATATCTATATATAGATTTATAATATGTAAAATTATTTAATCTTTATTTCAGGTTTTCATATTTGGATCTCATTCTATGTCATTGTGCCACTCAATTTATGGGGGTTCCCATTGGAATATTGTTCATAAACAAATAGAGCTAGGTGGACTATAATTAAAAACCCAAATTATTATTTGATATTATTTTTATGTTTTTTATGATTTCAATTATATGTTTCTAAATTTCGTTCTTGATCATGTTAATTAATTTAGTGAATTAACAATTTAAGGGAGATGTTCAAATTCCCCGCTGCACTATCCTAACCAGATTGTAGTGGCCCTAGACCCCTCCACCTCATTATAGGAGGGGAATATTTTCCGGGGAACTCTACGAAGCATCAGATGAAACCCTTCACCTATTTCTAAAACCCTTATTTCTTACCTATATTTCTATATATATTGGTTTCTCAAAAGGTCCTAGATCTCTATAATGGTGAACCATAAATTTATCTTTTGACCTCTGAATTCACTAAATCATTGGATGGCCTGGATGTGACTACGGTTTCTGAGTTCAGGTATCATTGGAATTTTTTGTATATATTTAATATGTTTTTTTCTGTTCCTAGGGTTTGTAAGAATTTGTTATCCTTAGTCTTATAGAAAAATTGAATATTTTGATATGTTTCCCTTTAATAGAGGAATTTATTATTACCTAGTCCAAATCTTAGAGAAACAATAATGGTTATAATTTTTATCTATTTTAGTAGTCTAATGGATTTCATATGAATATATACAATCCTAATAAAATTGTGTTGTTATGTTTACCTGAAAATACACTACCTTTCCAAAATCCTTCAATAATTTTCTTGTGGGGAAACATGGAAGGTTATTATTTGTTTTTTAGAAATTCTCTTGAGCATGGTATGCCATGAGATTTCCTCTCACATTTATGTTGTGGTATATTTCTCCAAGTCAATATTTGAATGGATATGGGTCACTATTGGGGAGTATTTCAGATGAAAACACGTTGTTTTTTTAGTTGTGGATGAAACATTGTATATAGTGGAAGCACCTGGGTCACCAAATAACATATTTCCAAAAAAACATCACATGGAATAGAGGGATTCCAATATAATGTTAAAAAAATTATATAGTATATAAAACCCTAGGTGCTACATTGACCAACCCCACCCAGCTGGAGGCGATGCATAGTGATTTTAATCTGAATGTTTCAGATATTTTTAACCCGATGAAAATTATCTGATCATCTCCACATATGTTCCTTTGGTGAATGTGTGAATAAAGGGGGTAGGAATAGTCCAGGAACATTATTTCAATTCTTTGAGCTCTATATATTATGTAGTGGCTATGTTCCTGAAGAATACTCTTAATCCTGGAAAATTAGTGAAGGTTCCAATCAAGGAATGTCTTATGGGGGTGAGGTCTACAAGTACTCATTACTAGATTCATAGGTTTGTGTAAAAGTTGGTAAGGGGAACATCCCTAAAAGGATGGTTCCAATAAAACATCCTATTGACCGGTTTGATGTCCTAGTAACTAAAGAACTATCCTTAGATCAATCAAATATTGAATGGGGAGATGTATACTAGGTGGAGTGTGAAATTTCTAGGGTGGTTTCCAATGAGGAGGCCATTATTCAATATTCGGGATATAGTTTGGAGGGAGATCACGATTGATGGATTTATAGACTGGGGAAGGAAAAAGTGAGGAATGTCTCCCAGAAGTAATGTAGCTGCATTCTTATTTAGAATAATTAGGGTAAATCATAAAAGTATTACTTATACATTACAAAAATTATGGACACATGGTCGGTCTTAATGTCTAGGTCCAAAGATATAATTTGTAGCATTTCATACATTGATTTTGGTCTAAATGGGAAGGAAAGTATAAGAAATTAAAAACTGGTATTCTTGGTGGTAGAGTGTCATGACAATAGTGAGGTTGATCCATCATGATTTTTAAATATAATGCATGAGATTGGTAGAATGAAAGCTCGAACCTCAAATGTCCAGGATATAGAGGTCCAAAGTGACAAGAGCCTGAATTCCAAAATTTCTATGGGGATCTCACTAAATTGGGAAAAAAACCACAATGCCTAATTTGAACTCAATTTTTCTATCAAATAGTGATGATGATGAGGTGTTTTCTATTCATATAGTGGTTTAGGAGATCCACCTCAATTCTATAAAGATATGTTAGAAGACACTTTCATGAGAAACATCTCTTAAGAAGACACTCAGTGAATGTTTGAATTCACTTTATTGGTTAATCTGAATGAATTATATCTTTCCTAGATCTAAAACAAAATCAAATCTTGAAATGAAGCTTCAACAGAGGGAATAAAATCATTGAGAAGCATGTATGGTCCTCAGAATAGATTACCTTCCATTTCTAGAAGCTTATCAAGGACAATCAATACATGTATCTAACTTCTTTCCAATGGAAATTATATGTAACTATTCATTCCAATTCATTCAATTTCAATTCAAATAACTAGACTTACCCCTTTAATGTTTAAGGATACTTTGGTTTTGTGTACTGGGTTTCCCACTATTCCTTAAAAGTGATATCTTGAAATAAAAATTCTAATTTAGAGGAAATGATTAAATTTGGGATATTGGGATTATATATTGTGAATAATTAAATGTTAAATTAATTATAGAGTTATTGATATTGTTCAAATAGACTAATAAAATTTATAATTACTTATGTGGAATGGTTGAGATCATGATACTGTGATTTGGGATTATTAATTATTGAATTAATTATGTTGGGATGAAGATTTATGAAATTGAATAATTAATTTACTAGTTAATTATTTCTTTATTGAAGATGAAAAATTGGGATAATTAATTGAAGAATTAATTTCTTGTATATTGTTATAATTATTCATTTGATTTAGATAGAATAATTCATTAAAGAATTAATTAGGTTATATTTAATTTATTGAGATATAAAAATTAATTGATTAATTAATTAGGGATATTTAATTGATTGATATGAATAAATTAATTGATGAATTAATTAGGGTTATTGAATTGTTTAAATTGGGATTCATGGTATTCATTATTTAATGAATTAATTAAAGTGAGTAATGTGATTATTTAATTTCTGAATTAAATAATGAGATTAATTAATCCATGAATTAATTAATGTGAGTGATTTCATTATTTAACTATTGAAATAAATAATGGGACAGAATTGAGTAATTAATGTATGAATTAATTAATGTAAGTATTGTCATTTTTTAATTATTCAATTAAATAAATGGTTTTAAGGGATTTATTAATTGATGAATTCATTAATGTGGGTAATCTGGTAATTTAATTGTTGAAATTAAATAATGGGATTGATGGGGTTAATTAATTTATGAATTAATTAATTGAGGTATTGTGATTAGTTAATTTTAAATTAATTAATTCAAATAATTTGAACAATTAATTGGTGAATAAATCGAAGGTATTTAATGTGATTATTTAATTTTGGAATTAATTAATTGAAATCAGTAAGATTAATTAATTACATAATTTATTAATAGAGATTTTTTTTAATGGAATTGAATGAGTTATATTAATAATATGGGTGAATCAATTAATGGGGATTATTTTCATAATGAAATTGACTGAGTTAAATTCATTAATTGGTGAATTAATTAATGGGGATTGTTGTGGAAATGCAATTAAATGAATTTGATTATTTAACCTTTTAATTATGTAATTTAGTTTATTATTATATTGAATTGATAGAATTGGATATTTAATTTTTGAATTAATTATGGAATAATGATATTTAATAATTAACATAATTAATTGATGAATTAATTATGAAATATTGATACATGAGAATAGAGATAATTAATTGTGGAATTAATTATGAAATATTGATATTGGGAATACGATAATTATTTATCAGATTAATTATGGCATATTTAGTTTTTGGATATTGATTACTTAATTGATGAATTAATTAATGGGATTGACATAATTAATTCATTGTGAAATTAATTAAGTGGATTTATGTGAAAAACTAATTGTTGAATTAGTAACGAAATTGAGGTGATTAGTTAATTTTTTTAATTGACTAAAATAATTGAAAGGAATAATGAATTGTGGAATTAATTAAGTTTATCGATGTAATTGGTTAATTTTTCAGTTAACTAGTGGAATTTTAGTGATTAATTAATTGTTGAGTTAATTAATGTATTGGATGTGATTAATTATTTATTAAATTAATTAATATTATTAATGAAATTAGTTAACTGTTGACTTAACTAGAGAAATTGATGTAATTAATTAATTGTTGAATTATTTAATTTTGTTTATGTGATTTGTTAATTATTGAGTTAACTAATGGAAATGTTGTGTTTACCAAATTATAGAATTATTAATGGAAATTTTGAGGATAATTAATTGTTGAATTAATTATGTATTTATGAATGGAAACATGGTAATTTGATTGAGAAGTTATGAATGGAAACATGGTCATTCACTTATGAAAAGATGAATTCTAACATGGAAATTCAGTCATGTATTATAAAATGGGGAATGTTAACATTAACATTTGGCCATGTTTTATGAATGGTAACATGACCATTCAAATATATATAATTATATTTTGGAGGGAAATAAATAAATTTGGGAATGTATTATGAATGGTAACAATGTCATTCAATTATGAATTGTGATTTATGAATGGTAATAATAACTTCTAGGTATATGATTTGATTTTAGCTATCCTTAGGACCTCGAGTGATATGTGGTTAAATAAAGAGTAAATGATTAAATGTAAACCATTAACATTGTAAATTTTATTTTATTATTTACGCAACTTCAAAAAAATTATTAACTAGATATTATTTTATACTTTGTTTGTGGTGTCCTAATGAGTTGTAATCACACCCTACAAGAGCTACCCGAACTGTACTCGAATATATTATATGATTATAGGATAGGTCAATGAAAAAGGTCATACGATAGATGGATGATATGGGATAGAGCATAGATGAGGGAACCAGATGTGATTCGGGACCCTCTTGGGAGTTTTTTGGTGTCTTTATTTAGGGTTTGAAATTATTTGTATTTGACACATACATTGGAATGACATATTTATCAGTTAGTTTTTACATTGTACATCATTCTTTGGTTTTCATAAGATATTGGTATTTTTTTATTTATTTGATTACTGTTATTTATCTCCACTGGTGTATTACTTAGATAAAAAAGAAGGGTATTGTCTCCCCATGATAAAAAATATACCCTCACTACTATTCGACATACTATAGAATATAGATATACATGCTTGGGGTCATGTGGAGAACCAATTCGAGGCACCGATGTGTGGTGCCTGGGTTAGGATGTTATAAAGTGGTATTAATGACATTTTTCTTTTATTTTTTTCCTATTATTTTGCAAAGGTAGATAAGATACTATGAATAGTCAGTCCTTATTTAGGATCTCAAGCATGATATTTGCTAACCCATGTATGGGGTAGAACCCAAGAACTCATGGTGGGATTTTTGTTACTATTTTTTGTTGTTACAAATGAATATTATTTCACTTGTGGTGATGAACTTGTTATGTGATGTGATTATTTATGATGAGATTTTATGAGAGTTGACACAAGTCCCGGTATGGAACAAGAGATGAGTTTCATACATCATTCTTGGAACATGGGGTTATTGTGACATGAATCATTTTACACACTCATGGGAAAATGGATTATGAGTAATTTTTTGAACATAAACTATTTTTACTTTCTTGTGAAATTGAAATGAAAAGGGTTCTTAACATAAAATGGAAAAAATATTTTAAAATGGTGAAATATGTGAATAAATGGGTGTCTAAATGAGGAACCAAAATAATTAGATTGTGCTTACCATTTTTAATCTTGACTTAGATGTGGGATGGTTAAGGGTAGAAATAGAGCCTCAATTTTAACAGTGTGGTATGATAAAGGGGGGATGACTTGTAATGGTTTTATGTAAATCTCCTTTATTAAATATGTTAACTTTTCGAATTAAAAATACATTGTGTTATTTATTTGTCCCTTGATGAGTTTTTTTGGGTAGTGAGAATGCCCTATTTTGAGAACTCGGTTGTAGGTTTTGTGAGGGACTATCGGGATTTGGATCATATGGTGCGATGGTGGTAGGCTGGGAAGCTTGATTCTTTCAGTTGGTTAAGATGATTATGTAGTGGTAGGTTACAATAGTTATGGGGGAATTTTGGTGGTATTCACAAACAACATCTTAGAATAGTTTTAATTAATGATGATAATTTTTACTACCTTGACATCATTTTGGATACTCTGAGAAATTTTTACCTTCACGCCTAGATCCTTAAATGTGTTTTGGTTGGATATGGGGGCCAGTGGAGGATTCACTAATGAAGTGGTATATATGGAGAAATATGGTGGAAGGTATTCCACTGAATATTTATTGATTAGGTTTTTAGAATGGACCATAGGTAGATAAATAGTGTGGGGGATTATTTTATAGACCAAGAAGTGTTAATAAAACTCCAAAGTTGGGAGAGATATGTCAGAGGTTGGTGTATGGAGTATGACCATCGTTTGGAAGTAGGAGAATCAGAATTCAAATGAGAACCATTATGGTGAACGTTTAAATTCTTTAGAGAAGGACTAGGTAGTCCTTGAAGGTGTTGGATGTACATCCTTTCCAAGAGGTTTTGATGGCAGGGATGAGTGCCAATTTCGAATGATGTTGTTACAGTTTTTGGTAATGGTGAGTTGGGAAATGCATTATGTATGTTGTGAAACATGATCATGAGACGGATACATCCTTTGAGAATCATTGGATATGTGTGTTGGATTGTAGTGAGAAATTGTTATGGTGAAAGACCATATTGATAGTTCATGTTTTTTGGAAACATTTGTGTGTTTATGGGGAAACATGGGAAATGGAAGAAGATGTACGAGCATAGTGGACAAACCTTTTTAACATAGAATCTTAATGTTGCTTGGGATTACAAACGAAGGATGGGATATTATAAGGTAGGTATGTTTTAATTTATTTTCTTTCCATGGAATCTGCATAGGATTTTTTAGGTACTATTTTTCCTTGTGCTGAGTACATTTCATTTAGATTTTACATCGGGATTTGTTTGGATGAAAATTGGAAAAAATGAAGGAAGAAGTGGTTGTACATGGTAGGCACTCACTTTTACCAAACCATGCTCCATCTTAAGAGTAACATTGCTCCCATAATAATAGTCATATAGTTAGGGAACATAGTTAGGGAACACTATATTCCACTGCCCAACAATTCATTCATGATTTTTAAATTCACTAGATTTTTAACATTAAAATCCCTCAATCCCATAAAACTCACCCATTTAGACCCCCATTCGACACTATGCAATATTTGATGATTTTGGTGCTCTCTTGATTAATACTAATCCTTCTTTATCTCCTTTATTTGTGATTTTTATCCTATATAATTGATTCATACCTCCCCCAGTAAGTGAATCCTATGTCAGTTCTTTTCCCATTCTGTACCTCTTATTCTCGCTTTCATTAAGTGATGTAATCCTCAATTTGGTTATATCTAAATATATTTATGAGCTATAGATCTAAAATTGTAGATCTGGATATAGATTTATACAATATTGAAATATTTAACCATGATTTAGGTTATTAATATTTGGATCTTGTTCTACGTCATTATGATGCTCAATTACTGTGGAGTTCTATAGGGAAATTGTTTTTCGATGACATGAGGTAGGTGGTATATAATAAAAACCCCAAACACTAATTTTCAATTAGTTGAATGTAATTCTAGAATTTATACTAGATATTTTGAAATTATTTTCTTGATTAAATTATTTACTTTGGTGAATTAATTAATTAATGGAAATGTTCAAATTGGGGATATTGGGATTATAGATTAGGAATAATTAATTATATAATTAGTTATTGAGTTATTGAGATTGATTTAAATAATTAATTAATTATATAATTAATTAATGGTAATGGTTGGAATCATCAGATTTTGATTTGGGATAATTAAATGTTGAATTTCTTATGGAGAGATATATATTTTTGAAATTGAATAATTAATTGATGAATATGTCATTGTTATATTGAAGTGTATAATATGGATAATTAATTATTTTAGATTGTTGTGATTATTGAACTTATTTATATATAATAATTAATTGGGGAACTAATTGGGGGTATTTAATTGATTGAGATATAATACTTAATTGAGGAATTAATTAGGGATATTGAATTGATTGAGATGGAACAATTAATCGATGAATTAATTAGGTTCATTGAATTGTTTAAATTTGTATTGATGGAACTAATTAATTGATAAATAAATTAAAGTGGTTAATGTGATTGTTTAATTGTTTAATTAAATAATGAGATTAATTCAGTGATAAATTAATTAATGTGAGCTATGTGATTACTTAACAATTGAGTTAAATAATGCGACTGAAGTGATTAATTAATTGAAAAATTAATGAAAGTGAGTAATGTGATTTTTTAATTATTGGAATAAATAATGGGTTTTAAGGAATTAATTAATTGATGAATTAGTTAATCTGTGTAATGTGATTATTTAATTACTGAATTAAATAATGGGATCTTTGGGATTAATTAATTGATAAATTATTTAATTGATGTATTCTTATTAATTAATTATGAAATTTTTAATGAAATTGAGGTGAACAATTAACTGTAGAATTAATTTAAGGGATTAATTATGATTAATTAATTCTATAATTGAATAACAGAAATGAGTTAGATAAATTTATTGGTGAATTAACTAATTGGGATTATTTTGTTAATATGATTGAATGAGTTGGGTTAATTAATTATGGAATTAAATAACCAAGATTATTGTTTTAATGAAATTGAATGAGTTAAATTAATTAATTGTAATTTTTCTCTTAATCTAATTGAATAAATTGGAATAATTAAGTCTTAAATTAAATAATTTGGATTGATGGATATTTATTTGATATAATTTGATTGTTAATTTTCGAATTGATTATGGAATAATGATATTTGAGAATTCAGATAATTAAATAATTAATTAATTATGAGAAATTGGGACATGAGAATTGAGATAATTAATTTTTTAATTAATTATGAAATATTGAGGTTGTAATTTACATAATTTATTGTGGGATTAATTATGGTATTTTGATTTATTGGATATTGAATAATTAATTAATTAATTAATTAATGGGATTGACATAGACAATTAATTAGGGAGTTAATTAAGGGGAATTATGGGACAAAGTAATTTTTTAATTAGTAATGAATCTTGTGTGATTTTTAAATTAATATATTTAATTGATGTAACTAATTAACTATTGAATTAATTAATGTTATTGATGTGATTTGTTATATGTTGAAATAACTTGAGGGATTAAAGTGATTAATTTATTATTGAATTTTTTAATTTATTTGATGTGATTAATTAATTGTTGAATTAATTAATATTATCTTTTTGATTAGTAACTTTTCAATTAAAAATTGAAATTGATGTGATTAATTGATTTTTGAAATAATTAATGTCATTGACCTGATTTGATAATTGTTGAGTTAACTAATAAAAATGTAATGTTTAAATATTTTTTGAATTAGTAATACAATTGGTGTGTATTATTTGATGGTGATTTAATTATGTTTTTATAAATGGTAACATGGTCATTTAATTGTGATGTTATGAATTGTAACATGGTCAACCACTTATGAATAGATGAATTGTATCACGGACATTCAGTCATGTATTATTAAATGGTGAATGGTAACATGGACATTAAACAAGGTATTTTGAATGGTAATCTATTCATTCAATTATATATTATTATATGGTGAATGGTAACTATGACATTTGGCCAATTATTTTGAATGTTAACATGGTCATTAAATTTTGAATTGTAACAATGACATGTAGGTATATTATTTGAGTCAAGTGTCCTCAAGAACCCAGGTGATATGTGGTTAAATAGTTAGTAAAAGAATAAATCTAAAATGTTTACTTTATTGCTTTTATTTTATTCAATATACATCTAGATAAACAATTATTGATTAGATATTATTTAGATGTCATTGGTGGTGTCCAAATAAGTTGTTTTCACACCCTACTCGGGATTCCAAATCGGTACCAGAATAGATCATATGATTACATGATAGGTCCAGGGAAAAGAACATGTGTTAGACTGGTGATAAGTGATAGAGCATCTATAGGGGAACCATATTTTATTTTGGACACTCTTGTTAGTTTTCATGTGTGTTTATTTTAGGTTTTAATTTTTGGAACTTGAGGTGTACATTTTCATGACATATTTATTATTCATTTTTGACATTGAACTTAATTCTTTGGTATTCATTATATATTGGTACTATTTTGTTATTTAGTTGATTATTATTATTAATTTTATCTTGTGTATAACTCTAACAAAAAAGGAGGGTATAGTCTCTCTATTATCAAAAATTGTCCTTCACTCCTCGTCGGTTGCCTCTGGTTTATGAGAGGGTGCACTTGAGATCATGTGGAGAACTGGTTTGGGGCACCAATGTGTGGCACATGGGCTGAGATGTTATAGATATTGTCTTCTTCCAGCCTCATCCCTCCTATACCAATCTAAGGATGGAGTGATCTGGCACAAGATTTGTGGATGTAAATCCTCCTCAAAATTTCTCACCATGCCCGCCACACCTGATAGTAGATCCAAAGTATGTTTGAGAATTTTCTTAAAATTAATCTCAAACTCTCTTATATTGGATATTCACTAATTAAAAGTAAGAAACTCTTGATTTTAGTTCACCATCCTGGTCAAAGAAACAAAATTATCACAAAACTAATAACAAAACATCTCCCTCAAAATAGCCGACTCCTCATGATCACTATGGAATAAGAACCACAACTACAAATCTAATCCACACAACATTATCACATCTAATGAAACTCAATGATCCTTATAGGCATGGATTGAACTGAAGGTTATCTACTCATCATCCAAATACTACATTATCACTAAACTCTAAATAGATACATTCTACATATGTATAATCCATATCTAAAACTCTCATAGTTTCTTCCTGGAAGTATAATTGTCATCAAACTCAACCCTTCTACGATCTACCGGTTCATCTTCCTAAACATCATCCTTATAAACCTAACTAGTACCTTGACCTGGATCCATTCCAATTCATGAAAAAATGGTTTGGGACTCTAAAAGAATAATTTTTATTATTTAAGATAAATTAATAATGGATAAATATAATCCCATAGTGTGCCAATTTCAAATATATGAATTAAAAAATAATGATTCATGAACCCTTTTTAGGTATCTACACTAAAACCATCATCACAACACTTATTAGTCATATTAAACATGAATTTCTTTTCATCATATCATAGGGGGAACAAAACAACCATGTCTGAGTAGTTCTCCCTTATTATCATCACTTACTAATCTAAGCTTCCATTGTATTTTTACCAACCCAAGCAATCCTCATATGTTCATGCTTCCATATATCATCATATCCCACAACCAAAATCAATAATACCACACTTTCGTGACACCCTTCTCACAAGGTTCCCCTTATGGGATGGAAATGGGGTAAGATGGATAACAATTCCTGAATCCTTCCCCCAGGAGGCCAATGGTTGAATACTATAACTAATGGTTCATTATACACAAAAATGGAATGTATTACACTCTAAGAGTAATATACGGAATGAGATATACCAACAATAAAAATCACCAAATAATAATTAAAATATCCCGATACATTTATGAAATTTCATTTAAATTGAATTAATAAAAATAGAAATGACTTGTACTGCAGGAAACTGATCTTAAACAATAGCAATGCCCAAACAACTCTTAAATAACTCTACAAGATACTAATGTCCAAACCGATCACTAATTGAATCTTGTGGACCAAAAAAATTATATATATAGATATTTCTTGAGAAGAACTGTAATACTTAGTAAGATCCCCCATATAGCCTCTCGTGAAAAGGATAATGAATATATAATAAATCACATTGAATAAAAACAATTTAACTAACTCTTCACATCAGATGTAATGCTTAGTTACAATCCTCACCAAGACACTCTCACCATGTATCAAAAACAAGTAATATTATAATATACAACATATTATCTACTAATGGTGACCCTTTAACATTTCCCTATTGGTTTTCCACTCTCTCCTGAATGATTATAGTCCTAATCCATATTCATCAAATAAAAACATGCATGAGAACACCATTTAAATAGTAATATATAGTTCACTTCATGAAACATTTCATTTTGTAATCGACATCGCATCTTCATATAGTACCCATGTATTTTCTAGGAGACACCACATTTCATACTCCCTGTTTTATACCTCAATACATAATAGAACAAACCCAATATAACTACAATAATACTTATGTTACTATATCTATAGGTACATATTTGGGTAAAACAAAAAATCAATTACATCCCTCTATCCACATGTATGGTAATGGTAAACCTCATTTATACTAACACATATTACTCTCATGAGATGATGGGGTCAAGGGAAATTTAGACATGTATCCTTACCAACCAATATGTTATGGAAAATTTCATCTAGAGTCCACTGTGTGTTAGTCACCCTACTAACATGGGTGGGTCATGTATAAAATAAAAAATCATACAGGATATAGAGCTTATAAACTACACTATGGGAAACATCCTATCCATAATCTCAACTATAGATATTGTCACTCGGATAACGATATTTTTTCACTAAGTATAATGTATCTTTTAAACACCCAAACATTTGAAAGAAAATTTATTTAAAAATTAATATTAAAATTTCATTTTATATAATTATCAACTGAATTCCATGCTCTTTAGGAATAATATGTCCTCATCAAAGGATCTTTGTGATTTATTATCATTTTATTTGTCTGTTAAACCTCTAACCCTATAGGTTAAATTATTTAACACTACAATTCCATAATTATAGGAACTCTAGGATACGTACAAGGATACCATTAAATATTTCAAACCCCTAAACATCCAACTATGTGATGAAATGGGGAAAATATTACACAAAGAATAATCCAAATCAATCTACCTTTAAGGAAAATTAATTCTCAATAAATAATCCCAAATTTTACCACAAACACTGGAATACCTAGATTAAACCCACTCCATCTCTCTTTATGAAATTCTTAACAGCACTATGTATATCAACATGTATCTTTCCATTATAGTAACATATTCCTACCACAAACCTATGTATATAATAACCTAGGATTCTTATATATGAATATTATATCTTTTTAGATGACTATTAATTACATTACACAAATACACACTGGATGGACATAATAGTTTAGTGCCTTTAGAAGCATGGAATATGATCTTATTAAATCATGAAATATCTTCAATGTCTCTAATAAATATATTCCCCTTTAGTTATCCTACTTAAAAACATTTCTTCATATCCTAAGAAATGGAAACATAAGATTGAGTGAGCTCATATGCTCAGTAAGGGTAAAAAGGGAGATAAGTAAGTATAAATTGAGGATAAGGGTATGGAAACAACATCATAAAATTCAAAAAGAATATGCTTCATATCAGAGACCATAATCCTGAGTCATGTAATAAGGATTGGTAGTTTATAAGACAATATTAATAAGGGAATCAAAGAACATGGTCCATGGGAGAATAACATTCGCATAAAACAAATAATTTTGGAATATACATAATCATAGAAAATCATATGCCAAGAATACCCACAAAGGCATTAATATCTTGTTAATAATTGGCTAATCACCAATGTTCGTGCTTCAGGATTAGAATAAACACCCACGTACCCTATTTTTAGTCGTGGGTTAACCAGTATTTACCCTTATTTCAGACTTGGGATAGCCACCTATGAACCCTTTTACCTCAAACAAGAATTATTATTACCCAATTTATTGAAGAGATATATATTTCCCACCCATAAAAAATGAAGATCATACACATGTTTTCCACAATAACATAAAACATTCAACATATCATAACCCATGAAATGAAAAATGCTTTATAAATATTTCTTCTTGTCTTAGAATGTGGAAAAGAGAAAGGTTTTATAATTATATCATCATTTAATTATATCATAACCCATTAAAAGAATCTAGATTCATAAGATCTATATAATGTTATAACCCTTTTAAGTGTTAATTGGTTTCATAAACATAACATCATCATAAATAAAAATCATTCAGACAAACAATAACAATTGAATCCCTTGATCATAACCATAGAAAATCATAAATAGCCTCAATGAATTTCATCTTAGGAAGATATTTACTTTGAATGAAGAATAACTGGAACATTTTAAGTGAAATAAAACCCTTCTTTGAAAATTAATTTTTGTCACATAAATAGTATTTGATAATATTTTTAGAAAAAAAAGTTTTATAGGGAAATGGATTTCTAACTGAAAAGACAATTTTTTTTTGACGAGAAAGATGTAATCATGGTGCCTATCATGTTTGGTCTGAAGGTTGATTTTGGGGGTTCTTTTCTTGAATAATCATTAATTTCATGTGTCCATTAATGTTCTTAATGGAAACTCTCAATGGTTCCCTCATCCATTACTTGGTATGAACCATATTTAAAAGGGAAGATGGTCAATTGGGATTTCTGATAGATTGATGCCTACAGACATTCATTTGTCGAGAGGATCAATGGGAAAGTTCATTAATCCCTTAGTGGGGACTATTTTCTACTCTATTAATATATTATAGATATAAGATATGTTCCTGAATCTATTCCTAACCTCTATTGGGGGCTGGTTACACTAAGAAATGTTTATAAGTTAAATATAGTTTGTTCACAAAATAATGGGAGATCTCATTAGTTAATCAATCTCTATGAATCTGAGGATATTCATCCATTTTTTGAAAATGAATAGCATATTTGTATGTTTAAGTCATACAACCAACAACTTTGGAATGTTCTTCCATGTAGGGAGGTGGTTAATATTCCAAAGTGGGTATTGAGCCATTATGATGCATCCTATGTATCATGATTATTGTGGGAATAAAAACCCACATAGTTCATTCAACCCATTCATTTTAACATCATTCTTAGAGGAGATATTTGTGGGAAGTTGGGTGTCGAATATTTGAATCAATTATTAGGGAGACTTCATACGTATTCACCTTATGGTAAGAAGCAGTGTAATAGTTGTTCTATGAAGCCCTAGGAACTGTCCCTAAGGTAGATGTCCTCATTTGGAGAAGGCTTATATCATTCCACCGATTCGGGATTACATGCTGATATTACCTTCATTGGGAGAGATTCAATATTCTAATTAGGTGTTCATTTACATTATTTAATCACATGTGAGCTAAAATTGGTCGGGGAAACATGGGATAGAATTTGATCAGCCTCACTACTTGTGGATGTAGGAATTTTGAACTAGGATGGCCCTTGAGGTGTTTTAATATAGTGTTTGGGCCTTAGGAAGGCATCCTATGTATCTTGATTATGGAAGGAATCAGAGTCTGCATAGGTTAGTGGTTTACTGAGTTCATTGATGGATGAGGTAAGAAAATCAACCCATGGTAATTGTTGGATCCCGATGGTTGAAATTTCTAAGACATGGAGGGGCTTACATCGAGGTGGATATGAATTTATTCTTGGGATCAGATCTTAAAAAGGTGTCCTATGTATCATGGTTATGTTAGGAATCAGAGTCCCCATATTTTAATGGTTTTCTCAGTCCATTGAGGAATAAGAGAAGATAATAATATCATGGAAAATATTGGGTCTCTATTGTTGAAATGTTAGATAAATTAAAGGGATTACACCAAGGTGGATGCCCGTTTAAGCTTAGGATCCAACCATAAAAAGGTTTCCTACGTATCCTAGTTATGGAAGGAATCAGAGTCACAATATTTCATTTCTTTTCTCAGTCTAATGTGGGATGAGGTAATATTATTATCCCATGGGAATGATTGGGTCTCAATGGTTGAAATTTTGGAGACATATCAAAGCTTACACCAAGGTAGACATCAATTTTCACTTGGAATCAAACCTTAAGAATGATTCATATATATCCTAATCATGTAAGGAATCAGAGCCCTCAGAGCTCAATGGGATCAAAAATTACAAACATACATGTACCTTTTCCTAATAGTGGTTTATGATGAAAATCATATGGTCACTGAAACTC